>JACGCM010000347.1:1490647-2981294 GCA_014058105.1 Kingdonia uniflora
TACATATTGTGGAATTAATTTCCCCTACATGAATGCACCCACCACATAAGTCAAAGAAGTTCAAACAACTACTCACAATATATACAACTCTCTCTCTCTCTCATTCGGCAAGAATTACTCTATTCGGAACTCAAAACAATTTTTTCTATAATCTCGAGAAATGCGAGTCCAGTGGCTGGTGATCGTCACCTGGTTCACTGGATTCAATTACTTGCTTTCAACTGTCACCTCCAGAAATGCAACTCTTGTCCCGGATGAAGGTTAGTTTTTTTTTATTATCAAATGCTATTTTTGTCTCACCATTGAATTTGAGCTCTTTCATTAAACACTGCTAGCACTAGTGGAGAGCAAGAGTTGATGTTTTGTTTCGTTTTATTTATGGTTTTGTTTATGGAGTTATACAGTTGAAGCATTGAAAGAAATAGGAAAGACATTGGGGAAAGTCTGGAATTTCAGTGTCGACCCTTGTAGCGGAGAACAAGGATGGGCAACGCCCGAGTCAAAATATTTTTCTAACAACGTTAGCTGCGACTGCAACGCCACTATTTGCCACGTCACTAGCATGTAGGTTATATCGCCCCATTTCGATTGCGTGTAGGATGCAAAAGTATGCTATATATAGACCAATGGAGTTTGCATACGTATGTCAAGAAAAATTATTAGTTATGTGTCTCATAATATAGGTCGTTCATATTTGATGACCTATAATAGTCTTTCTTACTCTTAGCTAATTGCAATTGTGGTACCATATTATTAGAGCTCTAATAAATTTTTGTGACCCAATCAAATTTTATTTGAACTTCGCGTAAAATATTTTCTATAGATTGATACAGGGACAAGTTGCGAATTTGAGACTGGTTTGAAGTCGAAACTTGACTTGTATTATAGTTGGGTCACGGGTGGCTGCCACGTTACTCTCTAAATAAATACAGTGAATTCCTTATAGTTGGGTCGCTGGTCGCTGTCACGTTACTCTTTAAATAAATACAGTGAATTCCCCCTGCATTTAGAGAGAAGAACAATCCACTGTTGGATTCCCTATGTATATTCATGGGGTTAGTCCCCCAGCTCACAATTAAAAAAAAGAGTACATTTTGCCAGTAATATTGCTACCCGCCTAATATGTATTAGGGATTATCACATACATTTTATTAACTTATAATACCATTTATGATTTTCTTTTACTTGGAATGAGGCGCAACCTTTTCCATCAAAGCTCTATAACCAATGATGATCCAGGTGGATTTTGTTTTTAGGCAATTTTACCAAAGTCATTCAAACGAGATTGGGAGTCGTTCGAATGACTTGAAGTCTATTCGAATAAAAGTCAAGCTCTATTCGAACATACCCAGTTTTGAGTCTTCTATTCGAATAATGTTTGACTCTATTCGAACAGAGACTGTTGTGAGTCTTTTGTTCGAACAGAGAATTATTATGTTCGAACAGCCGCGACTAATGCTATTTTTAGGCCGTTTATGAGCAATTTTGTCCTAGATTGTAACTAGGAAACTTGTAACCTTTTAATAAAGGCAAGACTAGGCAATGTAAGGGAGGGATATTGAGAGAGAGAGAGAGAGAGAGAGAGATCCAAGTTGTAATCAAACTTAGGGTTTTCGAAGAGTAATTCATTGTAATCAATTAATTGAGCAATTGAATTTTTTTGGGAAATTTAACCCACAAAATCTCATGTTTCTTCGTTAGGGAAGTCTCTAATTCGATTGTGGCTTAAATGACGTGCAGGAAATCAAAATATATCATACAATACGATACCAATAGAGTTTGAGCAAAACAAATCCAAAATCCAAAATCCAAGCTGAAAAGAAAACTCCCAAATAATTCCAAGGTACATGACAAATTTTCTTTCCTTATCACATTTAGGAAATATTAGTCCAAAGTTACATTAGCAATAACGTCGAAGACACATTATATCACCCCCACCTTCCATTAAAATCCTAATGGTTCTCTTCTTGACCATTCTCACATACTTATGCCTCATAGTCGTGTAGTTCTCTTGTCCAGCTTTCCTCTTAGTCACACCAAGCTTGATATACTAATTGCAACTGAGTTTTTAATGTTTCAAGATGCATATGTAAGAAATGATCAAAATGTTTATTTGGACATGTATCTTGATCCTATAGAAAAATGGAAATGTGATATTACTTTGTGCTCCATGGACATAAGATCTCCCCTACGTCATGAATTTTATATCTATATAATGTTTCAAAAATTTAATTAACTCAAAAAATTGTGATAAAAACAAAGGAATCATAAATTAATTTTCGCAAGCAAGAAATGTGAGGCAAAATTAAAAGCCGAAATATCCATTTTTTGTTCAATCTCACTACCTTGTACGCCTAAAAACAAGAGAAAACAAAGTTAAAAAAAAAAGTCCCATAATAAAAAAAACCCATCAGCTTGTAAATTTTTCTTCTTATAATCGACTAAACTTTCTACTAAAAAAACCATGTGAAGATAAAAAAATTCTCATTGATAGTGTTTACTTGGTTTCCTATTTTCTGAAACCCCTCTCAAACAATGAAACATAATACATTGATAAAAATAAGAATTGCAGAGAATTTAGTGTTCATAAATCTTCGAAATAAAGCATGAGAAAAAGATAGAAAGTGGGAGAGGAGAAGCTTAAAATTGACAATAAATCTCGATATAATAGAGGCATATTTCTTACAAATGATGAATATACAGTTTTTAGGTGAGAAGAGATTTGATTAGAAATAGGGTGAGGATTGAGGAAGGTGAATTGGAGTATCTCCTAAAGTACCTTACTCACTTGGTTTTTGAGGTACCACATAAGATTTTTGCCATCCAACCGTACCTTACTCAATTGGTTTTCATCCTCAAAAAGCAAGGTTGAGCCTTGTTTTCCAAGGTTGAACCTTACTTTTTGAGGTTGAAAAACAACCAACCACAAAGCGACACGTGGACAAATTTACATAACTTCAATTTATTTTATAATCTTGTGTTTGGACCTATTGAGGTACTATTGGATGAAATTGTATCTCACTCGCTTAGTTTTTGCTTTTTTTCTACTAAGTGAGCTCTTAGAGGTGTAGATGATTTGGAATTAATAAATGCTTATAATTAACATTAAAGGAGATTATTATTACTTTGGGGACGGAAAGGGTATAGAAGGGAACAAATGCCACGTCATCTTGTACCAGTCAGCTTTGGCAGTCACATAGGACCATCGTTGAGATTTATAATATAGATGTTTGATATGATAGATATTCTTCGCACCCAATTAATTCCAATATTATGGTCTAGTAGAACACATGTAAACTTATGGTACAAGGATCTTTTTAACGGTCCATACTTTTACTACTTTTAATCCCTCAGTCGAAGCTCGCTATTGTCAAGTTTAAGGGACATTGTTTGTCAGAGATTTTCTTTGTATATACTTCAATTTGTGCATTTTTTCACATATCTTTTGAATGCAGTTTGCTCAAAGCTCAGAATTTATCTGGTGTGCTTCCGCGGGAGCTGGTTAAGCTCCCCTTTATCCAAACAATGTAAGATCACCACTCTTAACATCACCACCAGGTTATGCATTTACTTAAAGCTACTTCGTTGAAACAATGTTCCAATCTTAGATATTTATTCAAACATGAACTTTACTTCCTTCAAACAACAATATAACTAACTTAACTACCTTTCTTCACAGTCATCTTAATCGAAACTACCTTAATGGTGCATTGCCACCGGAATGGGGTTCGACAAAATTAGTGAACATGTAATCTTTCTCATCTTGATAGCTCATTTGAGCAGATTACTCCTTTTATTTACTAGAATTAATAGCAATGTGGTTATCACTACAGCTCGGTTGAAGGAAACCGGTTATACGGGCAAATTCCAAAAGAATTTGCAAACATTTCAACTCTTCGAGAATTGTAAGTTTAAATCTTAATTATGCTTTTATAATATTTATTTTTAAGAATTTTCTCTAACCGTAATTTAAATACTTAGCAACTTGGGTTCCAACTATTTCTCTGGACCTCTACCCTCAGAGCTCGGAAGTCTGCCAGTGTTACAGAGAATGTAAGTTGTTGCAGCCTTTTGTTTCTGTAGTTTACGGTTATTTGTTGAATTAGGTTATTGTCATTAACTGGTGTTTTGCTGTTGTAGATTGTTTTCCTCGAATTACTTTAATGGGACATTACCACAAACACTTGCAAATCTGAGTACTCTTACGGATTTGTAAGTTTTTATATACCATTTCATTTACTTTTGTGATGGCGTGAGTTGGTCTTGTATTTACTGTTGTTGCTGTTATCTTTTGCAGCTGGATAAGTGACAATAATTTTACAGGAAAGATACCCGACTTTATTGGAAGCTGGACACAACTCCAACTATTGTAAGATATACAGTCCATTAAGATTTCAATTGCCTTTTATGTTAGGTATAACGGATTTAATATCTCAAATCAAATTAGTCAAAATATGGAGCCAAGGTGTGTGTGATATGTACACACATGGGCAACAATGGATAGGCTGTGATCCGTTATGCTTCCCTTAAATTGAAAAAGATGGCAACAATGCGCAGAAATTTAATTAATTTATTTAAGTTTAATCACTTATATCATTCATATTCTATCAATGGCAGATTTATTCAAGCAACTGGATTGGAAGGTCCCATTCCTTCTGGAATTTCTCTTTTGACTGGATTAACTTACATGTGAGGAGACTTAATTTTTTCCCATTGTTTTGCATATTTTTTTTCTTCTGTTTTGACAGGATTGTCTGACATGTAAGAATTCTTAGTGCACTTTTCTTTCTGACTGATCTTTGGCGTCAAATTCTTTATGCAGGAGAATTAGTGACTTAAAAGGATCTGGAGCTGCTTTTCCACCATTAAGTAACTTGACAAGCTTGAACACACTGTGAGTACGATCTTAGTGATTTTGAATGTTAAAATTTGTATTCCCTGTGTGGTTTCAGACGACATTCTTGATCATATGCCAGTATATTGAGGAGTTGCAATATCATGGGAGAGATACCCGCATATATCGGAAATTTCACAAGTTTGAATGTCTTGTGAGTTTTGATATACTTTTTTCTCTTGATTTATAACTAGATTGTTTATTATACAAGAGCATTTGTACAAGAAGTTCATATCTTTGCATTTGAGTTAGAAAACCTTTTCTGAACAAAGATGATACTTAGATGAACAGATGAATTTTCCTTCTAGAGTACTTGCGTGGTAATCACCTAGTTTTTCCCATGATAACAACTTTCTCATAACTTAGAACATTCATCTGTTTTTGCCAAATGAGGATAGGCCAAATAATCAACGACAGTGGAGGAGTCAGGAAATTTTTCCAGTAGGGACGAGATAACGGAGTTCGGGGCAGTAGCCCTTAAAATGTTCGCGGGTACGTAGTGGGTATTATAAGTACTTCATGTATACAATAAGCCACTCAAGTAGTTTTGAAGCTTATAAGAAGTAATAATGAGAAGATTATAAGGGGGTATCATTATGTTTTTTAAATAGAATTATCACGGTAAGAATGCAAATTGAATATTTTTCATTAATGAAGACAGTGAGAATAAGGCAAAAACATGGGAGATATCAGAGAAGAGAAGTAGCACAACCATAAAATTTCGTGAGATGAAAGTGATTTTGACTCTGACAGAGAATAAAATACAGTAAAGAGAGAATTAGGTGAGAGGAAATGTGTTATAAGATTCACAAAACAAACATATGCTAAAATTTAAGAGGGGGAATATTGGACAAGATAGTAACTCTTTCATGTAAGAGAAAACCTACTACTGAAGATTATTGAAAGTCAGTGGTGGCAGCTGCCCCCACTTGCTGCCACCCACTTAGTCCCTATGTGGCTCCGCTACTGATAAGCGATCCAGCAAATTTCTTCCAACTTGTACTGAACAATATCGATCTTATCCCAATTGAACACCTGCTGAATTACAGCCAAATCTCAGGTCATCGGTTTGCCTTTCAGTTTACTAAATTGGGTTTAAATTTTCAATAAGTCGGTATTATAGGATTTAAAAGTTCTTGCAACATCGTTTTTTAAGCATACTCTTGGAATTCTTTTGCAGAGACCTCAGCTTTAACAGTCTGACAGGACAAGTTCCAAATAACTTCAGTCGTCTCTCTGGAGTGGATAATTTGTAAGTAATCCTCCCCCTAATATTTTGTTTTGAACAATCTCTGTGATAGTTTCAATTTACCTGTTCATTATAGAACTGGTGACAATCACTTGAAATTGACTTCGCTTTGGACTTAGGTACTTGTCTGGTAATTTCCTAACTGGAAATTTGCCCGAATGGATGCTCAACAAAGGAAAACACATGTAAGTTAATTTTCCAGGATGCATAGAGTCTTACGGCTGTTTACCTTTAATTTAATTAACAAAACCTCAATCTTACATATCTAAAATGAAAACAAACTATGGAAACGTCATCTATGCACATGTTGTGTAGAATAAATGCAGGAATTTTTCCTAATTTCTTCTTCTTCTTAAGTTCCTTCAAGGGGGACATATCTTTAGGTTGGATTGAAAGTTATCTTTGGAAGGTTTATATTATTACTATTGAGTTCAGAGTTACATAGCAAATAGAACATGCTGAGGCCATTAAAACAGTACAGGAAATTTCAAATCTATATTACCCCGAGTCCCGACCATGGGATTGTCTATGCGTTTACAAATGGTGCAATTACATGGTATTCATTATATTTTATGTCGTCTGTCATCCTCAAAATATTGAAGTAATATTCTAATGACACATTACTTTTAGTCAAAACATGACCTTTCATTTCATAATGTTGCATTGCAGTGATCTTTCATATAACAACTTCACGAGTGGAGCATCTGATTGTCAACAAAATAATGCGTGAGCCTCCTTATTCTGGGATTTTGTATTCTACTTTCTTGATTCACACGGTTATATTTTTGTTTCTAAGAGAATACCTTACATTTTGTTTTGTTTTTCTTCCAGGAACTTTTTTGGAAGCTCTTTAATGAGGAACGACTCGTGAGTTGCTACTGTCTTCTTTTTATTATTGTGAAATCTAGTTTGCATCAAGAATAAAAGATAATCACGGATACCTATTTGAAACGGACTCAGTTTATTCTTTATCGCACAAGCTTAAAGGAAAACATATTTCTAGTTGAAGAAACACTGTTCAGTAGAGAGGAACTTAAGTGCCAAATCCTAGCCATCCACTCTATTGTCTCTCTCGGGTGTATTGGAGAGACGCCTAACCCGTGTGTGGTGGCGGTTTCACCAAGTAAAGTTAGGATCTTACTTTACTTATCATCATGGTCTTTTTAGGGAAACAAAATCTCACACATCTGCTAAAGGTATTTGAGCGGGGACAATACTGGTGCACGTAGAGCCGGTTATGACTGTATCATTTTTTACAATATAGTTGAATCTAAAACCACAATGCTGACATTTTGTTGAACTTTCTATGGATTGTTAAGTGGAGTTGTGCCCTGCTTGAAGAGTATTCCTTGTCCACAAAGTAAGTCTTCATCTTTGGAACTATAACATGAGATATTTCCTTGGATGTTGATATCTTCATCTCTTCTTTTATAATGATAAGACAACATTTATTTCCTAGAGTATTCTTCGTTGAATATAAATTGTGGGGGAGCAGAAGTTTCTATCAATGGAACTACAAAGTCTACAATATATGGAGGTGATTCCGACCCACGCGGTTCTTCAAGATTCATTCCAAGTAAATATAACTGGGTATTAAGCAGCACTGGTAATTTCATGGACAGTGAGATGGTTGTGGACTCCTACATTACGCAAAATTCATCCAGACTTTCGATGAACAACTACCAATTATACACGACAGCACGTCTTTCTCCAATCTCTCTCACATACTATGCCTATTGTATGCTAAATGGGAATTACATTGTGAATCTTCATTTTGCGGAGATAATATTTACAAGTGACAAAACATATAGCAGCCTTGGGAGGCGTATATTCGACGTTTACATTCAGGTAATCAGCGGCATGACTAAATTAAGTGTTGAGTAGAGTATAAAGATCAGGCTTAACTATGGTGCAAAGTATAAACACACATCAATGTCAGGCATATATGAAATATGGGATTTTGGTCTTTCTCCAACGTTTTCTTTAACCATGCTAAACGGGAACTAAATAGTAAATCTTCATTTTGCGGAGATAACGTTCACAAGTGACAAAACATATATTAGCTGATCGAGATGCGATATTCAATGGTTAAAGTTAAGTAGTCAACGAACAGAATGAAATTAAGTGTTGAGTGCCATATAAAGAACAGGTTTAACCATGGTGCAAAATATCAACTCTCCATCAATAGCATACATGAAGATTAGGTGTGGGGGAGTATCCATTGATAACTGTATAAATCTCTATATAAAGTTCCTGTAAACAATAATAGGTGAATATAAATTTATGAGACTGATAGGCCATGCTCTATTTATACTATATCTGCCCATATTTAGATATATCTAAACAACAGGTACGTATATCGGCCAATATTCCAATTTATCATTGAGATATATTGAATTCGGGCTTACTGATGAGTGATGTACTTTAGATTGTTGAACTAAGCTTGTTTTTTTTGCAGGGAAAACTGGTGTTAAAGGATTTCAATATTGAGGATGAAGCAGGTGGGGTCGGTAAAGAACTTATAAAGAATGTTAATGCTGTAGTGACAAGTGAAACTTTGGAGATTCGCCTGTTTTGGGCCGGGAAAGGGACACAAAGGCTTCCTACTAGAGGAGTTTATGGTCCTATTATTTCAGCTATCTCTGCAAATCTAATCAATAAAGGTTTTTTAATTTTATAGTTTGTCTCCACATTATGAAACTTTTACATTGTCAAAGTGCACTCTGTTTCGGTATCTAATCAATATAAGTTAGTCTTTAATTGTATATCCCATTCAGGTGGAAAGAAGATATCTGCGGGTCTCGTAGCTGGAATCGTGGTTTCAGTTTTATGTCTTATCTTTGTCATTGTGGGTATTCTCTGGTGGAAAGGGTGTTTGGGGCTTAAAAACACAATTAACCAAGGTTGGAGCTCTTCCAAATCATTTAGTTTATCAGAGGAAAAAATGTTATAATCTTAGGCTGTTGTTTGTTAATGAAAGCTAAGAGAACGAAATAGAAGCTACATCTCAAATTTAGCCTATGCACTCTATGAAAATAAAGCTAATAATTGTTTTTCAGTTATGTTTCCTGATAAATGAAACGATTTTACGAGTTTAATAATCCCAAATGTAAAATTTGTCTGCTGTATTGAATTTCCCTGGACAGAGTTAAGAGGTCTAGATCTGCAAACCGGTACCTTCACTTTGAGGCAAATTAAAGCTGCCACACATAACTTTGATCCTGAAAACAAGATTGGAGAAGGAGGGTTTGGGCCTGTTTACAAGGTATTTCATATAAATTCTCTATTTCAATCATTGGTAATTCATTCGTGCATATAATTGTCTTATGCTTCATCAACAATGTTAATACTGTAAAACCTCCATATACTTATCCCTTATAAGTTAATGATCTCTCTATATTTACTATTTCTTTAGTCCCAACTTTACTATAGAGGATAAGATATTTCCTTTTCATATAATACTGTAAGGGCGGCCCGTAGAACATAAGCATATAGAGGTTTTACTGTGCAGGTTTTCGATAAGGAAGTAAAGAATGGAAGTTAGGATATTTTGACTTTAACCTACAATATATGGGTAACCTTGTAAAAAAACTTATCGGTAATCTTTGTACCTTATTTAAGTGCATTAAAATTAATGAACTTAGTTTTCTAAGGTACTTTATTAAAGTTAATATAGATTTAACTTCTTTTAATGCGCATCAAACAAATGCTACTGGTACCCAGATATGTGCATATCATCCCCAGGCCCCAGTAAATTTATGCACACAATGCTTGCCATTATTAACTTATTACTCAAATGTAGGGACTTCTATCGGATGGAACAATAATTGCCGTCAAACAGCTTTCTTCCAAATCAAAGCAAGGAAATCGAGAATTTGTAAACGAAATTGGAATGATATCTGCTCTCCAGCATCCTAATCTTGTGAAACTTTACGGCTGTTGCATTGAAGAGAATCAGTTATTGCTTGTGTATGAATACCTGGAAAACAACAACCTAGCCCGTGCTTTGTTTGGTGAGCTCACTACCATAAAAACTGTCTGAAATATCTACACATTGATTGGACCTATATATACTAAGAAGTTGCCTGGTTTATAAGATGTATCTGTCATTAGATAGATGTGTTCTTGATATGATAATTGATTCTTGGTTGTACTTTGGAGTGATTTCTTATTGAATTGATGAAATGTAGGTCCAGAAGAATTCCAAATAAAGTTGGATTGGCGAACTCGGCACAAGATTTGTGTTGGTATAGCAAGAGGTTTGGCTTATCTTCATGAAGAATCAAGGCTGAAGATCGTTCATAGAGATATCAAGGCTACAAATGTGCTTCTTGATAAGGATCTTCATCCTAAGATATCTGACTTTGGTTTGGCCAAACTGGATGAAGAGGATAACACCCATATCATTACTCGCATTGCCGGGACTATGTGAGTCGACATACTTCTTTATTGCTCTGTTTTTATATTTTCTTTACTGAAAGATTCTAGTAATGCTTTGATCTTATGTTCTACCAAGCATAGAAATGACACAGTTATCTTGATTCTACAGTGGATACATGGCACCAGAGTATGCAACGAGAGGATACCTGACAGACAAAGCAGATGTGTATAGTTTTGGCATTGTTGCCTTGGAAATCGTCAGTGGGAGTAGCAATTCGAGTTATAGACCAAAAGAAGAATTCATTTATCTTCTTGATTGTGTAATTTTGATATCCTTGAATCCTACATTTCTCAATATTATCCTTTTTTTGTTTTGTTTCAGACATCGATTTTTACCTTATTCTTTCCTTGTCTTAGGCCATGGCTCTTCAGCAAAACGGCAATTTAATGGAGCTAGTGGATCCAAGATTAGGATCAGACTATAAGAAAGAGGAGGTCTTGGGGATACTTAACATAGCTCTTGCATGCACTAATGCATCTTCAACACTGCGGCCTACAATGTCTTCAGTAGTGAGCATGCTGGAAGGTCGAACCGCTGTTCAAGAGTTTGTTTCTGATCCAAATATCTCCATTGACAATTCCAAGTTTAAATACATTGAGGACAATTATCAAGAGAGCAGAGATGAAAGACCCGTTGATACGCATACTCGAAGTATGTCGATCGAGGGGACATGGACTGGGTCATCTACATCTGCATCTGATATTTACCCGCTTAAACTGGACTCACACTATTGGAGTAACGGAGGGTAGAGAAGAGTACGGTATCATCCACTGTATTCCCCAAAATCTTAAAAATAGTGTTCGAGTAATATTGTAATATGATGAGAAAATCGAATGTTCACCTGACGCATACCATATATGAACGAGTAATACTGTAATATGATTATGCTCATGGCTAAAGAGTTAAATTGGTTTTGATATGTGGCCATCAGGTCTAAATTCTTACACTACTAGTTACTGACTTATTTATCTTCAGAGTTACTGCATATTGGTGAGCTCCTTGGAGCACAAACTCAAACACCTTTTTGCTCGAGTAGGGTGTAAGTTGGTGACATAGGGGATCCGGAACACAGTTTGAAGGGATTGAACTTGGGTTGGGTTTACACTAGTATTTACCCTAACGACAGTCATTGTCTGTCTCTTCATCTCTTCCCATCTACATTTCGCAAGCATTGTCTCCCCCTCGAATATAAGTTTCCTACAAATCACGAGGCAAAATGTTGGCCAGTCTACTCAATCCGAAGTTAACGGCCGATTTACTTAATCATTAGTATTAATAATTCGTGATACATCGTTATACTAATGTGCCTCAAATTTCCAGGTCGAAGTTTAACAATTTATATTTTTCCCCACAATTTGTACTATTTTTACTCATTCAACTTGCTTTTCATGTATAAAATTATCCTTAATCAAATTGCTAAATACAACATGGTATTTTTTCCAATTATTATAGGTGTGTTAGACAATAATATAATCTATCTATATGAGTTCTATTGAGAGAGAAGATAGGATTTTTTATTGATGATTCAAGCTCTGTTATTAAACAGGTATAAAACATATATATAGACATAGGTTCCTAATCCTACTTAAACTCTCCCCATAAACTCTAAAGGCCTATGAACAAATAGGAGTCCGTATAGGACACCCCAACCCTGTTGGGTTCCTAGACTGAGCTTGGACCCAACTCCTAACACTCCCAAGGGGGTGTTCATACTAGGACGACTTGCCTCATTAAAACCTCTGCCTAGCAAAACCCCCTTGGGCAAAAAAAGTTGTGCAGGGAAAGAGTACAATCATGTCCTGTATGGGTTGTGGACGCGTATACGTTGCCTCATCAAAACCTCCAGCCAGTAAAACCTGTGCTATAAAAAAGAGAGTACAACACGCATGTGTCCACTCCAGGCTGGGACTACTCCCCCTGACATTGATCTCCCTGAGATAATAAATCTTGTAAACTTCGTATGCCGATTCCATAAACTAATCTCTTGAATGTAAGATATGCAAGAGCCTTCGCGAATATATCAGCCAGGTTGTCTTCTGAATGGACTTGAACAACGCTGATCTCATTCGTCTTCTGCAACTCGTGTATGTGGAAGAACTTTGGTGAAAAATGCTTCATTTTGTCACATTTAATAAATCCGCCCTTGACTTGAACGATACAAGATGCGTTGTCTTCATAAAGTGTCGTCGGTTTATCTTGGATAGAACTCAGACCGTAACTCTCGTTAATGTGGTTAATCATAGACCGCAACCAAAAAAATTCTCTGCCGGCTTCATATATTCCAAGAATCTCTGCGTGGTTCGAGGATGTAGCAACCATCGTCTGCTTCACTAATCTCCATGAAATCGTAGCATCTCCATACAAGAATACATAACCCGATTGTGATCGGTCTTTATGTGGATCTGACAAATATCCTGCATCGGCGTATTCTATTATTTCTCATTTGCCAATTTGTGGATATAACAGACCCCAATATTCTTTCGTACCGATGAGATATCTCAGAATGTGCTTGATCTCAATCCAATGCCTTTGGGTAGTAACAGAACTATGGCAAGCCAAACAGTTCATTGTGAATTAGTCATTGGGTTTAGTAAACCCAGCTAACTATAGCAAAACACCTCCTAATTAGCAGTATGGACCTAGGAGTTTCTCCCTCCATTAGGATGGTGGAAGATATCGTTGTCCACACTCAAGTGATGGACGCCCAATAAAGGACTTAGCACCGTGTGCTACATCCATATCAAAGTGTTAGATAACTCTTTCGATATATATTGCTTGGTGTACGAGTGCCACTATCAAGATGTTCGATCTGTAAATCGAGACACTCTTGATTTCCCAAGGTCTTGTATTTTGAATTCCTTCCCAAGGTATTCTGTAGCTCTCGCAATCTCCCACCGAGGTCTAATGATTTCCAAATCATTTAGTACACTGCTATGATGATACGGAAGCTAATTTATGTATAAGAACGCATGTACAGATAAGGATATTTACAAAGTCCTTGACCTTCAAATACTCAGTCAATACTTGCTATGTCACATGAACCCATTACTTCAAGTCAACAATAGCTTTTCTAGTTTTATTACGTACACACCTTGTGTGTCGGGCTTAGTTACTTCCAGAAGCTTATACCTTCCCAGGTTGCTTCATGTATATATCCGTATCTAGTTTCCCATATAGATATGCGGTATTTACATCAGACGTATGTCTAGCTTGTCATCGACAACTTGACAGACTGATAAGTACTGAAACGTTATATCGTCCATAACCGGGTAATAGGTCACACTGCAATCGATGCCAGATCTCTTAAAGATTTCTTGGACAACTAATGTTGCCTTGACCATATTATTTCTCCGAGTTAATCATCTTTCCGAACCATTCCCATTTATAACTGACAGGCTCAATGGTATCACTTCGTATTATGCGCAAGCTAAGCTCCGCTTAGATTCCAGACACCTACTTTTGTTAATATACAACAACACACAGTCGTTTACAATAAGTGGTTATGAATCCTCATTCTTGATGATGAGCATAACAGGGAATATGAATACCTTGTCGATGGGCGGTTCCATCCTCGATGAACCGACTACACCATTAGTCATATTTGTCCCTTATTCTGCAGCTCCCCGGCTCAGAATACTTTCTTCCAACGGTGCTCTGTACTAAGTGCGAGCCTTAGATTCGTGTGCGGTACTAATTCCCCTGGAATGTTCTGTTGCGGTACTAATTCCCCCGAAATGTTCTGCTATGTAGGTGTATTACTTACAGGTACATACACTTACGGTACTTTAATAGTGCTTATGAATGCATCTAGCAAATCATTTGTGATCCGCTGAACCGTATTGTCACCTAACTTATATATATGGATCTAAATGAGACAACAATGGTGTTTTTCAAGACCTCTTGGAAACATCTTCAACATTGACTGTTATTTCTCCCTCAAATGCTGGGAATATCGTCTCATCAAAGTGATAATTATCTGCCCTACAGAATATACGTCGCCAGTAGGTCCAAATATCCAGTGATAAGTACAAATTATAACCCACATAATACCAGGCCAACGTTGAGGGTCCCATCTTCATACATTGTGGTACGATTGGCACCTATACGGAACATCCAAATGTTCATCGATGGGCGACATCGGGCTCTGACCCAGTTACTAGTCGCTTTTGGAAAAAAATAATTTGATGATTTTGCTAAGGGACGAACCCTAATCAGTGTTGTGGGAGCAATAATACATATCCCACACATTAGCCGGAAGATGCGATCGTAATAACAGTGGCCTAACAATCATCCTAAATTGCTTGATTAGGTTATCTGCCAATCCCGAGTTAGGTATGGTATGGGGTACTCACGATGCTCAATCATCTATCCCATTTAGCGGTAAAATAATTATTAAAAGCCTGTGAGTCACACTCTCAATCTCCCATCAAGTTGCATCGATCGACTTTGATCGGGTAATCCAGGAATTGAGCCTGCGATCGAATGATCTAAGTGAGAAGTCATGCTAACGTTGCATTTCTAGATTTTATGAGTAGGCAAACATAAAACCATCTCCTAGATACGTCTTTTATGACCATAAATATTCAAGTGAGCCACTATGTAGATCGAAAGGTCCACATGGGTCTCTATGGATGCGTTTGGAGCAAAGACTGGAGATCCCACTCCACCTTGGTCATACTAGGGTGAAATAATAGACTTTCCTCGAAAGCAATCGTTACACGTACACTCTCTGGATCTTCTCTCCTATCAAGGAAAGTTGAGATATAATCTCGATGATCCTCCTCACTATTCAAGCCCTGAGGAGTGTATTGGAAATCGTTCTAAATAGCGTATTTTAACCTTTAGACATGGAGTGGAATTACATAATCTTGTCTATCATTTTCTCTGATAGTCATTACATGATAAACATTATCATGTATCTCCCTAAACTCAGTAAAATCTGGCTGGATTTACTAGTTTATAAAATGGACTAGATACCCTGTATCGTACCGTTAGAGAGTAATAGCATAACATACTTAGTGCGTTCTATCATGTTGGCCATACCAATAATATTTGTGTCATCCCCGATGTACAAGGTTAGACAAGAAATATAGTCATATTTCAAAAGGATCGAGTGCGGGGAACTAATGTCTCTTAGACATGTGTCGCCACTCATCTGATTATCAGTCATACTCAATGAGTAGATAGATCTATAGGCAGGCTGTATGTAGTAGATCAACTATCATACATAGAATTTAACTACTTCCCAAGCAATAAATTTAAATAATCACAAAATAAAATCAAAGAACAATCTCACATAGATAGAATACCAAACCAGTGCATGTCACGAACATTCTATTAAACTAAACATTGAAGAGTTCTTAACTCAGTCAATGATAGAACTAATAAAGTAAAACTACTACTTCAATAAGTAAAGTTACTACTTGGCAATGCTCTCTAGGTGACATCATTCATCTATTAAGAATTAACTACTGTTCATTCTTAGAACTTGATCCAATATAGCATTGGTATCATGGGAGGAATCTAAAGCTGCAGACTCTGCCGTAGTGTGGTCTATGCTAGCTGTGATCACGTGATAAGTCTGGGGCTGATCTCTCTGGATTATCTGGGGTGCCTTACAATCCCATACCCGACTATCTCGTATCTATTTTAAAATTATTCCTATTTTATTTTGGTCCATTGGTGAACTTCTTGTTCCCCTTGCCTCATGTTGCTGATGGCTGGAATTGAATCCTGCCGTTGTTACCCCCTCTCGTTAATCCACAGTTTCGACCCTGTCTACAACTTCCCCTATTACTAGACCCAATATTATGTGACCTTGTCACATGCTTACTTTTAGTAGGCATAAGCTTGAGGTTCGTAACCAGTAGCGCATTGTTTTGCTCATAAATGAGGAAAATATAAATTAGGTATGCGTGCACAGTAATCTATCAAATGTTGTGCGGAAGCACAATATTTGAAGTGTAGAAATTGTAATAGAATATTCCCAATATCTTTATTTACCTTAACTATTTCTCCATGTGAGATTATAGTGGAGTTGCACTGCTGAATAAAAATTCTGCCCCAATCGTATAATACTATCATAGTATAAGTTAATCCATTTTCAGGCCTTCTTGAATATGGAGGCGAGGGTGCCAAACAAAGCTCATACTTTATTATTTAGAGACTCATTGTTCTCAACAATAGTCTTTTCCAAAATTTGTAATTGCAGATGGATTTCAGCATCCATATAGGTCAAGTTCATTGGTACCTGAAATAGAAATTGCAGTATGGGAAGTACTCAATGTTCTGAGTGTTACCAACATCTATTATGCATGTAGATCAATACTAGTAGTAATACTTGATAAACATTCCTTGTATAGAGGCAATTCATAGTATTCAAGTCAGTGATTCCCAATTAGTACTTGTAGGTAAACCTTGTTCAAATCCTATTACTTATGAAATTCTATTTAAGTACATGATTTCTAATCATTACTTATGGTTCATAGTATATATTGCAATGAAGTACATGATTCACAATTATTACTTGTAAGTGAACCCTGTTCATGGCTTTATACTCATCAAATTCTAGTAAGCATTAAATTCCAATTCTACCCTGTAAAATGGTGATCATAACCTTGAAGTGTATTTGAATAGAGTCTTAGCCAATGCAGCTATTCAAAACCACTAGATGTTGAATTCCTTATGCTGAGAACTAGGGTGTTCTTACCCCTCGAGTTCTATAAAAGTCTATATATTCTAGCCAAATGACCTTATTTACTATAAATATGAGGGGTATTAGATGTTTAGCTGATAAGTAGTCCCATCCCAAAGTCTGTTGGGTTTACAAGATAGGTTGATTATGTTTGTCTTTAAACTAATATTTTAGGGTACTATAGGTTGCTATTAATGCCTATATACCACTAAATATTATTATATAATATCTAATTGCACCTAGATACGAAAAATTGGTTCCTCAGATACTAAGTTTTAAGAAATAATGCTAAGTCAATTCCCAATTGAGTTTTAGTTATTTGTCTGTGACAATTAGCAGCGATTTAGATATGACTCACAGTTGTATGCTAAATTTGACTTGGTTTCGTATTATCAGTGATCCATGATCATGATAATTAGTATCCTAGGGGCATACCAGTAATATCCTATAAACTATCGTAAGATACTTAAATAGGTATTACACCATTTACTTATATCACATATAAGTGAGCCAATGTTCCTATACGAGACACTTCTTCTCAAAAAATTTAAAAAATATTTTGCATAAAAAAATTCTAAAACGGGCCCCCAACAGGGTAGGTCCAGTCAATAGAAATTTTTCAAAAAAAATTGGGCTAGTTATAACCGTTTTAGTGTCTGGACAGATTTGACTTGGTCTGGATCAAGGCCTGGACCGGGTTGACTGGTCTGAACCGGTCTGCCACGTGTCACGCACGCACGGTAACACGTGCCACACACGCGAGCCACACGTGTCGTACGTACGTGTCACACACATGGACTGTACACGTGCCACATCACTGCTCTGATGAACTTCCGACGTCCGGTCGGCAGTCGGTCTCCGGTGACAGTTCAACGACTGCCACGTGTCACCTCCGATGACTACCATGTGCCATACACGTACCAGACATGCCACACGTACCACGCACGCCACACGTGCTATGCCACGTTACACGTGTCACACACCTGCCATGCCACGTCAACGTGTTACGTGTCCTCGACACATGTCAATGCTGACGTCACAGTGAATAATGATGATATCATATATTATAATTATAAAAAAAATAAAAATCTTGCTAACGTCATTGACCAAAAAATGTTGTTTTTGGCCGTAAAAATTCCTAGTTTCAACGTGCTATTCCTGGCGATTGGGACATCTCGAGAGACGTGACATATGCCGTTGGAAAGCTCTTGAAGTAGGATATTCAACCGAAGTGGTCTCGCTTCTATCCGATCTCCACAAAGAAAAATATACAAGTTTGAAAACAACCCTTTATCAAGGGTAAAATCACCAAAAACTCTCATTTTTAATCTAAAAAAAGATAGGGAAAAATAGATTTTAAATCATGATAATCTATTATATAGTATAGAATTGAGAGAGATCGAATATATATTCATAAAAATTGTAAAATACCTCTTCTCTTGATCGTTTGGTTTCTGTGAAAATTCTGATTAGAAGGTAATTTTTGTTCATCTCGTTCCTAGAGTGTGCGTGCTGATAACGTGTTAGACAATAATACAATCTATCTATATGAGATCTATTGGGAGCAATTGAGAGAGAAGATAAGATTCTTTATTGATGATTCAAGCTTTGTTCTTAAATAGGTATATAACATATATATAGACATAGGTTCCTAATCCTACTTATAAACTCTCCTCATAAACCCTAAAGGCCTATGGACAATAGGAGTCCGTATAGGACACCCCAACCCTGTTGGGTTCCTAGACTGGGCTTGGACCCAACTCCTAACAAGTTGGAGATGCTACTACATAGAGGCCAAGTTTACAAAAAAGCAAAAAAAACACGTAATTGTCGGATAATTATAGTCTGCGGTTGCAACATATGCATGAAAAAAGAGCGAATGCGCATTCAAATTCCCTTCCAGTTTATCAAATGTCTCATGGTGATTTCTCCAAAACCATTTTGCCTAAATTTGATTCTATCGACTGAAACTGTTGATGGGGATTTAATGAAGCTGGAAATCCTAAAATCCACTTTGTTGAAGTAGAAAGTTGGGAGATCTTAATATCAGAACTTCCTTTCATTAAAATATCAGAAATTTTTATCTGATGCCAATTGCTTATCTTCTCTTCTATTTAAAGGAAAGTTCTTTCATCAATCTACTATCCTCTAGTGTTCTAGACAATGGAAGGATATTCTTCAGGCAAGGGACTGTTAGGATTACGGCTTAAAACTGGAAAAGAGCTGTTGCATCTTCCCTTTAAATACCTTTTGTTATACCACCTTCATATACAACAAAAGAAAAGTTTACTCCTCTCTCTCACTCTTAACATAGAGAAACCATTTTTGATTAAACTCAATCTCTCTGTATGTTCAAAATCTCTCAATCGTTAGAACGATTTACGTGAGGTGCGAAAATATTGTTTGTTATTGTACGTAGACTTCCGGTACGAAGCTACTGTATATGCTCGTTGTATCCTGGGAGAGATCAGACCAATTACCTGTACCGAGGTAGGTCGAAATACTCTTTAAAGATAGTGTGACCCACGCCTCGAGCTGTCACTATTATATTGTTTTTTTGTTACAGGAACTGTTAACGTGTTAATTACTATTTACCAGAGTACAAGCTGCCTTCTGTAGTTGCTGTTGTTTACTACACATTACTTGTTGTTCGCCGGAGTAGACACTGCTCGTTTATTGCCACTAAAATCTGCCTAAAACTGCTTTTCTTTTGCTGATGAATTATTGAAAGAACAATTTGCTCAGAATACACAGTACAAATTAGCGGTAACATACAATGTTTTTAATACTCTACTGACCTTGATCATCCATTCTTGAACATAATTTGTAAGGATTACGGCTCAAAACTGGGAAAGTCGTTCAAACGAGTGGGGAAGTCGTTTGAACGGTAAAGTTTCTGTTAAAGTCGTTTGAACGACTTCTGAGGTCGTTCGAACAAAAATAGTTCTTGGGCCAAAATTTTAGAGGATTGTCTAATAGTCGTTCGAACGACCTAATGACCCGTTCGAACAAAATTGGCTACGTTTGGTTGTTTCTAAGTTCATTTTAAAGGAGATTTAATCCAAAGCGATGGATTATCTCGTGATGCGTACTTCGGAGATGACCTAATGGAAGGTCTATAAATATAGAGTGTAAGTTCAAAGCTTCCTATAGAATCAAATACAGTGTGTGAGTTAAAAAGCCTCTGTGTGAGAAACTTGAGATCTAGAAAAGATGTAGCCTCTGTGGTAGACCTTGTAAAGAGTTGGTCTTTACAATGAAGAAGGTGGAGGGTGTTGTTCTCTTGGGATTTGATGGTGAGAGAGAAAGTACCTCTTAGTTGCTAAGAAGAGGAATCAAGGTAGAGAGAAGATTAAAGGGTTTCAAGAAGAAGGTATACAACATGGTCTTTGTTGAGGTAATCTTCAATGTTCTTGATGGATCTCTTAAATTTCTTTTATCTCTTGTAAATCTATGTGAGGATTATTGTGATATTAAGGATTTCCATGTTTGTTGGAATCTCTTTAGTGTTTATAATTTAACTTGGATGCATAGTAGATTTCTAGCTTGGTGGGGGGAGTAGCCTTATGGTGAACCTTCGGTAAATATTGTGTTTTGTGTGCATGTTAATTTCGTTTCTAGTTTCTTGGTAGATTATTTGTACGCCATGAGGATAACGGATAAAGCCAAATTACGCGATGGTGATGTATTCCGCACGTTTACCCCCCCCCCCCCCAACAATTGGTGTCAGAGCAAGGTTAAGACCTTAGGATTATAGTTCTTGGAGATTCTTGGGTTCGATGGTTAAATCGGATAGTTGAATTTTTTAAGATGGATTTGGTTTCGGTTATTTTGGCTACATGATGCTTTCAAGCGGTAGAGTTTGAGAAGAAGTGATTTAGATGAAAGCGATATTGTACATAAGCATGGCAACATGGTTTATGTTGTGAGAAAGGCTTGAACATGGTTCTTTGTTCAAGGTGGAGCAGTTCTGGCAAAAGCTTCAAAAGTTCGGTAAGGGGGATGGCATTTTTCTCTAGGACCGACGTTCGTTAAATTTGGTAATCATGGTGGCACCTCAAGTTATTCACCATGGTTGATTACTAAATTGGCGGGTCACAATTTTATGAATAATGGTCGCAAGTTATGGTTCATGTGGTGACAATGTGTGCCGATGTGCGGAGACTCTAAGTTTGCGACATAGAGTCAAATTTTACAGGTTTGTTCGACATGGCCGAGTTAGTGTGTAATGTTTAATTTTTCCTTTCTAGATTAAACATACACTGGTTCTGATTTTTCTAGTGTAGGAAAAATTGTGTGATTTCATTGGTATAGATGAAATTACTGTTTCAGAAGCTCTTTTCTGTGATGGAGTTCAGGGGTGGACTTGATGGTGCTTATGGAGATGTGTTCAAAGCATAAGTTGGAGCAATATAGTTTCATAGCTGCAGGTGAAGCAAGCTCGAAAGTATGGTTTATTACAGAGAGAAAAGAAGCTAATGGATGTTAGTCGGTTTTGACGAAGGTATCCAGTTTTGGGTACAAAAATGTTTTTGATCGTAGGTAGCGGATATGAATTAAACAAGTTCAACGATTTTTTGTTGATAGGTTTGTTCATGCTATGGAAGACCAATGAAGATATGAATTGAGGTTTTTCGCCGAGGTAGAGATTGTTAGGATTACGGCTTAAAACTAGAAAAGTCGTTCGAATGAGTGGGGAAGTCGTTCGAACGATAGAGTTTTCGTTAAAGTCGTTCGAACGACTTCTGAGGTCGTTCGAATGAAAATAACTCTTGAGCCAAAATTTTGAGGATTGTCTAATGGTCGTTCGAACGACCTAATGACCCGTTCGAACGGAATTGGCTATGTTTGGTTGTTTCTAAGTTCATTTTAAAGGGGATTTAATCCAAAGCGATAGATTATCTCGTGATGCGTACTTCAGAGATGACCTAATGGAAGGTCTATAAATATAGAGTATAAGTTTAAAGCCTCCTATAGAATCAAACACAGTGTGTGAGTTAAAAAGCCTCTATATGAAAACTTGAGATCTAGAAGAGATGTAGCCTCTGTGGTAGACCTTGTAAAGAGTTGGTCTTTACAAGGAAGAAGGTGGAGGGTGTTCTTCTCTTGGGAATTGATGGTGAGAGGGGAAATACCTCTTGGTTGCTAAGAAGAGAAATTAATGTAGAGAGAAGATTGAAGGGTTTCAAGAAGAAGGTATGCAACATGGTCTTTGTTGAAGTAATCTTCGATGTTCTTGATGGATCTCTTATGTTTATTTATCTCTTGTAAATCTATATGAGGATTATTGCGATATTAGGGATTTCCATGTGTTGTTGGAATCCCTTGAGTGCTTGTAATTGAACTTGGATACATAGTGGATTTCTAGCTTGGTGGGGGGAGTAGCCTTATGGTGAACCTCCGGTAAATATTGTGCTTTGTGTGCATGTTAATTTCGTTTCTAGTTCCTTGGTAGATTATGCCATGAGGATAACGGATAAAACCAAATTACACGAGGGTGATGTATTTCACACGTTCACGCCCCCCCCCCCCCCCCCCCCCCCCCCCCACACACACACACACACAGAGACATGGTTAAACCCTTCTTTGGGTGGACCGTGGATCATTAGTGATGGAGCTAAGGTTTATGTTTGGAAGGATAAATGGCTGCCTTCTATTAAGGATCATCAATTTGTTGGTCCTTTTCCTGGGGAAGATCATCTTATACAATGGGTCTCTAAACTCATTGACACCACTAATAGATGCTGGAATTACTCTCAAATTCAGACTAGGTTCACTGCTGCTGAAGTCTAAGCTATCACTAGTATCCCTCTCTCTCCTACACCTTGTGAAGACTTGCTTTGGTGGATTCCTGTAAACAATGGAAAATTCACTCCAAAATTTGCCTATAAGTTATAAGGTGTTGTCCAAGGTTGTTTTTAAAGATTTGAATAATTACTATATGCTATATTTGCTTCACCTCAGTGGAGCTGGATTTGGAAGTTTAACTTCCCCATAGAATTCAACTCCTCATCTGGAAGGCCTGTAGAGATATCCTCCCAGTCACTCGCTTTTTCTTTTTTTGTAACTGGTCAAAGAAGGTTTGGGATGCTAGTTCTTTCACTCACCTGCAACACATTGGTGCTCCACTATGGAGTTTCAAGATATTCTTTATGCAGTTCATTCTCTTTTGGCTGTCTTTTTCTAGCCATCTGTGGTTTTATTTGGGAGGCTAAGAATGATCAATTGTTTAAAAAGAAAAAAAGAAAACCCCCTTTTACAATTAATAGAGCAAAAGACTGGGTTTTCTAGGTGTGCTGGATTCCCTGATAAGACCTCTCACAATGTGAAAACTTTTCTTTATCCTCTTGGTTCTCAAGGATAGGAATGAATTTTTTTAACTTATGGTGGATGCTAGTTGGTTCAGTGATTCAAGACAATCTGGTTTGGAGTTTATCTTCTTTAAACCTGATCTCACTCTATTACTTGCTGGCTGTAGAAAAGAAGTTGCATGTTTAGCAGTTGAAGCAGAAGTTAAAAGGCTCAAGTGGGCCATCCAATAAGTGAAGAAGAAGCTGCATGGCACAATCCCCATTTTGGTTACTGCAGACAACAAAAGTATGATTGATTTTCTGCTAAAGAAGACTGATGAAGTACCTTGGGAGAGGCTGCAACATAATCTCCTTTATGTTGCTAGGACCTATGTGTCACGGCCCGGCCCGACCCGAGACTATTGCTACAGTGCCCGGAGCACAGCGGAATATGAGGCTGTGCGGTGTACATCAACGAGCGGCCGACATGCACAAGCCATCTTCACTTGGCGCGGCGCGCCAGTGGAATAGAGCCACGGATGCTAGAGCGACATTCGGATAATCCTGAATACTCATGAGGGGTCGTCGAATATGTATTCGGTATAGGCGACAACGCTAAAGGTTCCCTCAATAATCCCTACAACGTAATCTCTCGTGACTGGGCATGAGGTACGGATAACACACCTGTCCTGTAGCGGATCAGGATAGCTCAATATGCCAGGTTCCAGATATCTGATATATATCAAGGGGCGACGAGCCTGGACTGGTTACATAGTCCATTTATAAGGGGTGGGGCGTCTCGGTTAGCTTGTGGGGCATAGCGGCGCCCTATAAAACCCTATCTGGAAAAGCAACCCGCATTGCGAAGCAATGTCTCCTAGCCATACCTAGGCCAATGAGAACTCCTAACCATCCCTTGTGGATAGCCCATGAGCCGGGGTCCAAGATGGCCAAGCCTTAAAGCTTACTTTGTCATGGGGAGGTTTGGACCAATGTTCCTCCTTAATATAGCTACTAAGGAAATAGCTAGTTTCCAAAAAGAAACATCAAAAGTAGAGACGAAGCGTACTGGCACTTCTCGCCCCCTTAACCAATTCCGCTTTCAACGAAACTTGGCGTACAACTATATTAAGATATAAAGAACATATATCCAAGGCCATAACTCAAAATGCTTGGGTGGATTTGATCGGCGTTCGCTAGGGCGTCACACCCTCCCGCACTTAAAATAATCTCGATGTCCTCGTCGAGAACCTTTCTTCAGCACGGCTCTGCAAGGATTCAATCTTCAGCATCTTCAAGAAACTAACACTCTCTCGCACTTAGTTTAAAGTACTATACATTCTTCTGCACTAGCAGATACTGAATTTAACTATTAGTCTCGATGCTGGCAACTGTGGTCTTCACAACTGAACCTTGTTCTTCGGCCTTTCATATTGAAGTGCGCCGGTGACTGGACCTTCATTCAACTCTGGAGTCTACCTTCTCTTCTGGATATTCTCCCAGGGATTTGAGCCTTTTGATATGTGTATGGGTGGTGCTTCCTCGCATTACGCCCTCTGAAATACGCTGTAAAGCGTCTTCTCCCCTGACACATTTGGAATGTCACTCTACTCGACAAACCTGACATCTCCTCTGGACAGCCTGACGAGGATATCTGCAATCCCGTCCAAAAGAGGTGCGCTCTCTACTGAGTCACACCGGTGCACTCTTCCTTCAAGTCGTACAACGCCTTTGCTGCTCGAGAATTTAATCTTCTGTGAATCTTGGCTTCAAACTTTACTCTTCTTCTGCGAGTGGTAAGGAGCAAGTCTTCTAAAAACCATAGGTAAACTCTCCTCATCTTCTACGGAACACCTGCCGCGCTCTGAAACTACATGACTGCTCTTTCAACTTATTTTGCAAAGGTCTTTAAACCGTGTCCACCCTTCTTATGGAACATCGAGACACAAGATCAAGATGCGATACTTTTGCCTTACGAGTATAGAACTGAACTGCTACTCATTGTTCACTTGGGCGAGGGAGGGAACCTCCTAGGTGGTAGCATACTTTCAACAAGGTGCAAACACTCTTGTCCTACCGCCAACAAAACCATTGTGGCAGCCCACCAAGACGCGGGAACTTTGATTGACCCTACTGCCAGCTAAACCATTGAGGTCCGCAATAAAGGCATTTTGTGTGAACTTGGAAAACCCATGAGATATCTATCTGTATGGCACGTCGTGCTCTACTGAACTTTGTGGTACCTCATCATCTAACCTATTGAGCAATAGATGGCATCTGTACCTAACTCGACTGCAGGAAGGGTGATCGCTACTCCGAAATTACCAAGGTCTCACAACTTCAGAACTTTTCAATACCTCTTCCTTGACGAGGACTTAACGCCGGTACCTTACGTACCTTACCAATTACAGTGGTAATGACCCATGCTAGAAACTGCATACAACTGTATCATAACTAACAGCTCTTCCTACACTCAATAAGCTCGACGTCCGCGTCTAGAACAAAGTTGTGACATATAACTGATTGACTGCTGAAGTATTTCTCCAATTCTTCATCCCTACTCGAACCTGAGTATCTTGGGGAGTTTGGGAACAAGATACTGCCACTGCACCTGTTGCCCTAAGCTAGTTGGCTTGCCATTTTTAACTGATATCAACCTCGTGGAGATCAACCTTCATACCGTCTCAATCATCTTTAAACTGAAACGTAGCCATTATTTGTCTATGAACTACCTTTTACAAACGCAACCCACTCTTACCAGTCATTTGGATGTGGTCTTTTAAAGATACTCCATCAATTCTGCTTAGGATCTTTCATCCTAGAGCATTCATCCATCTGAGACCATATCTAAGGTAACCCGCACAACTGACTATAGCTCAACTCTGTTCTGCGACAAGCACGTAACTAACTTATAAAATAACAATGATCAACTCTGCTAGAGCACTCGAATGATGATAAACCTGCAACTCAGCAACAGAGCCAGGGAACAAGTATCACTCAGCCTTCTTACATTTTTAGAATGAGCAAAACAGTGTCCTACTCTACGGTGGGACCAACTGTGGATAAGCGACAACATAACTTGGGGGTCGCGGTTCATGTTGCCTAACCAAGAAAAACTTTGCCCTCAACGTAAACATTGACAAAATCACTGTATGCAAATTCGGGACTCAAACCATGTCTTCATCTTCAATTTCTTGCCGCTTTAATTTCGGATCATGACGTTCGGTTACGAAATATCTCTGTATCTAACTCAGGACAATCAAAACGAGTATCAACCAGGATTCTTCAATCTTTTGTAAACAATAAGGAATTCCAACCAAACCAAGCTTTGCGGCTTCCACACGTAAGTACTTGGCATAAGATACTAACCATATCGATCACTGCTGAGATGGGCATCGTCCTTGATCGCAACTGTTACTATACTTCGCAGTGCGTATGCAGATAGAATGTAAACAACAACCTGCTAGATCGCCCTACTATTATTCTTTATAAAGCATCTGCTATACTAACCAACCTTCTTGAGATAACTAATGACACATAACTCGAACAATCTCGCGCTCTGATATGGGGCCTTCATCTCACTTTTAATATCAACTGACATGTAGGCAACCTACTCTACAAATATTCACAGTGGTGCTTGAATCATCTGTAATGAGTAACTTTGGCTCTGAAGATAAAAGTTATCAAGTAGGTATCCCGTATTACCAACTCAGGAACCATCACTCTGACCTGCTCTAATTAAATTTGATAAGCCAGTTCAACTCTGACCAGCTCTGATAGACGTATGCATAACCATTTACGCTCTGACAAGCCTAGACCAAACTAGTCTGGCTCTGATGCCATCTGTCACCCCCCAGCTCAGGACTATTACAACAGTGCCTAGAGTACAGTGGAATATGAGGCCGTGCGGCGTGCATGCACGTGGTTGTATGACTTCTGTAGTGATAGATGGTAATGGCCGATGTTGGCGATGGCTCGATCTCTGGTTTCATCGATCCATTACATGTTGCATCCAACTTCAAACTCATTATCTTCGTCTGGGAGGCTGGGATATCGTGCGGATACTTCGAATTGAGTTGGTAGTACTGCTTCAGTACTATAGGCTACAACTCCTGAACCCATCGTCCTTTCTTTGCATTAACACGTTTCTTGAGACTGTCGACTATTGTTTTGTTGATTGCTTTGACCTGGCCATTCTCTTGGGGGTAGTAAGGTGTTGAGGGGGAGAGGATGATGTTATACTTTTTGAGGAAATTCCTGACTTTGTTCCCAACAAATTGTGGACCATTGTCACATCGAATCATATGAGGGTAGCTAAAGTGTGTAATGATGTTTTCTCATAGAAATTTGATGACTTCTTTTTCTCTGGTTCGACACAAAGGTACAGCTTCGACCCATTTGGCAAAATAATTTGTTGCAACAAGGATGTTATCTCGGCTACCCAAAGCTTTAGGAAAAGGACCTACAAGGTCGATGGCCTAGTGTTTGAATGGTTAAGAAACTTGACTAAAGTGGAGGTCTTGTGAAGGGTTCTGGATGTTGTGGGCATGGCGCTGGTACTTGTCACAGTGTTTGGCGTACTCTTCGGCTTATTTCTTCATATTGGGCTAGAATAAACCTTGGGAGGCGGCTCGAAGGTCCATAGATCGACCAGCAGTATAAGCACCGCAAGTACCTCCGTGGAGTTCGGCCAAAATTATGAAGGCTTCGTTTTGAGATATGCATCGAAGGAGGACGCCATTTGGGGATTTGTGACGTAACTAACGTTTGAGGATGACGTATCTACGGCAATTCTCTAATAATGATCGTTTGGCTTTGGGATCATCTAGGATGATAACATTATTGAAGTAATCGAGGAATGGTGTTCGCCAGTCGTCTGGATCGAGACTCTCGCCCCTAGTATTAATGGCATTGACTTCCATCTCGTCGATACTTGGGCATTCGAGTACTTTGATATGGAGAGTGCAAGATTTGGACTGGCCTAACATAGCTGCTATATAGATGAGGGCATCTGCATGTCTATTTTTACCTTGGGGATAGTGAGTAATAGAGGATTTTTCAGAAAAATGGTTTATGCGCTGGCGGACAAGGGCAACATACTCCGCCATGCGACCCTTAACTTGATTTTCGCCGGTGTATTCTCTCTGAATGAGTTGGGAATCTGTGAAAACTACGAGTTTAGGGATGCCAAGTTCGAGTGCGAGGTCGAGGCCATGGATCAAGGCTTCATACTCAACCTCGTTATTGGAGCATTCGAAGTTTAACTTGACAGCCTTCTCTATTCGATCATTGATGGGTGTAACCAGGACGATACCGATCCCCGAACCATTAGGTCCAGCGGATCCATCTGTAAAGAGCCATCAGCCTGTGTTAGGGTTCCATGGGTCGGTAGGTTCGGGCTGGTCCTCTGGTAGGTCGTCTTCGTGTTCCTCCCAGTAGACATCTTCGACTGGGAAGTCAGCAAGAAAATCGGTGATTGTTTGGCCTTTTGGGGATATGTGCTTCTCAATTGTGATGTCATATTTACCAAGATAGACAGACCATTGTTGTACTCATCTAGATTTTTCTTTCTTGCTGAGTACTTCTCGAAGGGGATAACTTGTTATAACATGGATAGGGTGAGCTTGAAAATATGGTTTGAGATTTTTGGAAGTGCAGACGAGGGTGATGAGCTAACGCTCAAGCTTCATGTATCGAGTTTCTGTGGGTGTCAGAGTTTTACTGATAAAATATACATGTTTCTCGATGCTTGATTTGAATCGAATGAGGACTGAACTGATAGTGGTGTCGGTGACTGCGAGGTATAAATAAAGTGTTTCACCTTCGATAGGGGTACTGATGATCGGTGGTCGACCAAGGTATATTTTAAGTTCGAGGAAGGCCTATTCATAATCAGGGGTCCAATTGATCTCAGGGTTATTTTTCTTTTTGGCCTTGTGAATGCCTTGGTCGCGCAAGAGAGATAAGAGCCAAGCACAACAGTCTGAGGATTTTGAAATGATACGATTGAGGGCTGCTATCTTGCCAGCCCCTTTTTAGACATTTTTTTTGTTTAGGGGGAAGGCATATCAATGAGGGCTCGGATTAGGGTAGGGTCGATCTCGATACCTCGTTTGTTGATGAGGTGGCCTAAAAATTTGCCAGACAAAACACAAAACTGGCATTTATATGGGTTAAGTTTTATGTTGTATGTTCGAAGTATTGAGAAGACTTCGGTTAGGTCCTAGATCTGGGTCTATTTTTGTAGGCTCTTGCATAACATGTCGTTGATATAAACTTCAACCAACTTGCAAAGCAAGAGTTTGAACATGGTTGTGACAAGGCATTGGTAGGTAGCACCCCCATTTTTAAGGCCGAAGGGCATGACGTTAAAATAGTAAATGCCTTGTTCAATGATAAAAGATGTTTTAAGTTGATCTTCGGGGAGAAGGGGTACCTGATTGTAACCCAAAGCCACGTTAATCATAGACAGACATTCATGTCCAGCAGTTGCATCAATGAGTATTGAAATGATCAGGAGGGGGAAGTTGTCCTTTGGTGTGTGCTTGTTGAGGTCGGTGAAGTCAACGCAGATTCTGATCTTACCGTTTCTTTTAGGGACTGTAATAATATTGGATATCCAATCAGCATACGACTTCTCGGATGAATCCCACGGCTATGAGCTTGTCAACTTTGAGGTTTACAGCTTCTCGAAGTCGTGGGGCCAGTGTACGCTTCTTCTATTTTACTGCTGCAGAGTGAGGAATGAGGTCGAGGCGGTGACATGCTAAACTGGGGTCGACACCGGAAATCTCCTGGAACGTCCATGCGAAGACGTCTTTGTTTGCTCGAAGGAAGTCTGTGAGTTCGACGCATTCAGCCTCATCTAGAAAGGTTCCAATGAATGTACCTCATCCAGGACCGTCGAGTTCAATATAAACAGTGGATTCGATGGGTGAGATGGCGGGTGTTGAAGATATGAAGATAGAAGGTAATAGTGATTACTATGGGAGTCTGATAAGTTTCTAGATCTGATCGATCTCCAGATGATCACATGAACGGGCGAGGCTTTGAGAGCCTTTTAAATTCCATGTACCACAGGTTATAGTGAAATGAAGGGTTTGATGATAAGTTGAAGATATGGCACGCATGGCATAGAGCCAGTCGCGCTCGAGGATACCAAGGTACTTAGACTTCTTATCGATTACAAGAAAGCTGGTTTGAAGTGTGACTAGGCCGGTAGTGACTGGAAGGCTGATTCGACCAACAATAACTTTGGTGGCCTCATTAAAGCCTTTTAGCTCGACATTGGCGGCAGTGATGAGGTCTATTTTGTTCATGGCTTGGATGGTCTGAAGGAAAAATATATTGGCTGCACTTCTTGTATCGATAAGCATGGTATAGAGGACAAGGTGTTCGACCTTAATCATAATGACTAAAGGGTCAGAATGGGGAAAACGAACGTGCGAGGTATCGCAACCGATGAAAGAGATACCCTCGGGTTGAGGATATTGACTTGATTATGGCAGGAAGACCGGTAGCTTCTCTTGGTAAGTGAGTTTGCAACATCCTTTGACACGCTTATACTTGCTCTTAGAAGGGCCACTGACGATATTATTGACCTCGATGTGGTAAAGTTGGTAGATGTGTACTTCGGATGGGTTGGTAGCAAGGGCAGATTGAGGTTTGAGGTATGACCCGTCGAGGTAACTAAAGAGGTCGGCGACGTATTGGTGTAGATGACCCGCTTTGAGGATTATTTTGAGAGAGCGCTGCAGGGCAAAATACTTATTGGTATGGTGGCAGTTACACTTGTGGTTGACGCAATAGAGTTTGCCTTGTTTGACTTTAATGGGGAAAGGGGTACGCCATATGGGGTCTGTCTGGATCTGTGGTAGAAAAGTGTTGATAAAGGCAATAAGTTTGGGGAGAATCAGCTCCGGTCGTTTTCTGCGAGCTTCGGCATTGCTGTCAGTATGAGGCGTTTGTGGCTCTCCGTCTCTTGTGAGACGAGAACGATCAGGGATATAGGAGTAGAGGGTAGGCCTTGTCTAGGTTTATTTATATTGGTGGTCGAAGGTTGCCCCTGTTTATTTGATTCGTGGAGGCGCTCAAGGTCGATATACCCATTAACTTTTGAGAGCATCTCCTCGAGGGTTCGCGGTTTATGGAGTACCAGGTACTCTTTGACACTGCTGTTATCTGGCAAGGCGTTTGAATACGTGAGTACCGCATTCGCAAAATCGAGGTTTTAGTCTTTGCGCTACTCGTCGAGAAACCTCTTGGTGAATCCTTCAAGGGTTTCACTGTTGGATTTTTGGAAATTGAAGAGGGCATTGACTCTGACCTCTTGATCTTTGTTAAAGGCAAATTGGGCGATGAAAAGACTGGATAATTATTCAAAGCTTCGAATCGAGCCATTGGGAAGGTTATGATATCAACGAAGAGGTTGGTGGGAAAAAGTTGACACATTAGGTGGTCGGCCGTGGAGTAAAGGCCTAGAGCATTTTGGAATTCGAGGATGTGGGATTGGGGATCAGTGTTGCGATATTTGCTGAGTTTGGGAGCACGGAAATTTAGAGGCACCTCGATAGCTAGGACCTTGGGGCAGAGGGGGTTGTTTAACCGACTCCATGAGTTTGGTGTTGGGCTTGCACTGACACGGATGATAGGATGGACTTTGTAGTCGAGGTTCTGTTGTGCATAATAAGCAGGATAAGGAGGGAGGGATCTTTGTGGTCGAAGGGGGTGGGGCTGAATATTTAGCGTATGTTCAACGCTACGCTCCCCGAGACGATCTCGGACAGGGCGGCGTTTGGGTTACCTTGTGAAGTGAAGGGTAGAATCAGATGAGTCCTTTGTGGGGTGAATACCGAGATGGATGGAGCCAATAGGGGGAATAATATGGGGAGCACCCTCGACACCAATATGGATAGGGGGTACTTTAAGATGTGGTAATGGTCATAATTGAGTACGGGCAGACACACGTGACGAAGAGGGTATTCGAGATGGTAGAGGGGCGTCTATTGGCTGTAGTTGTTGCAACTTATAGATTGTGTTGCACAGATCGTCAATAGCACGATATTGCCTGCCGGCATCGATCAAACGACGTTGCCGCTCAGCTTCAAATTCCTGTCGGTGCTCTTCGCGTTCCTCTTGTAATTTTATTCGGCGCCGTTCCTCAGCCTGAGCAAATTGCTGGGAAAGTAGAGCGAGCTGGGCGGCCACTCTGTCAGCAGAGTTGCCGACATGGATAGAAGTAGAACGGAGGGTGGGTGCCATTAAAAGTGGTTTGTAGGAGTTTGTGCAGGAAAAATTCAAGGCAAAGAGATTGATAGGGTGGGAAAGCACAAACGGTACCAAATATAGGGGCCTAATTTCGCAAGGAGGGGAAGTCGGCTCTTACACCATGAAATTTATCCGCTATCAAGGGGTTCAAGTATACGATCAATAATATGACTAAGTTATTGGCAATATACTTGCGTGGAGGCCTAGAATGGGACACTCCACGACCTTTGATGAGGATTTTTAAGAGTATTGATATTATTGTCGAGTAGTCAAAGTTTCGAGTGCTGGGTAAATTATAGGGTAATTGAAGGTAAACTGCAAGGGTTCAGGGGAGAGATTTTGTAACCCCTCTATGGTTCCCCTTCACTCCTATTTATTGAACATAGGAAGGGTTGAGTCACCAAGGGAGGTCACATTAATAGTGTACCCTCTGGGTATTCCCCGGGTATCAGGCGGGTATCCCAGAGTTGGTGTTGACGCCGTAAATGTTAGGTCTGGCACTGTGCTCTGATATTGTAGCCATTGTTGGTTCTGTCACTGTAATTGTCTGGACCATCAACGTCGTTGTTCTTGTCTAGTGGGCTGGCTGTCTGACATGTCTGCCTTCGACCATGTACGACTATGGTCAAAGTATTTCTGATGTTGGTGCGGAGTTCGCGTGCTGACGGATCTGCCTTCGTCTTGGGGGATTGATCATTGTCGAAGTTTCGTGTAGTCCCATAAGGCTTGTTTACGGATTGATTGGGCTTCAAGATATTCGGGTAGGCTTCGAGGTAGCCTTCGAGTGTTCGACTGAGGGTAGAAGGCTGCGAGTAGGCTACTACACTAATTGTTTAACCAACACAAGGTTAAAGAGGAAGTTTTCCCAATTTAAGTATAATTCTATTTCAATTAGAATTAGGGTTGTTAATTGTAATCCCCCTTGTGTTCTATAAAATGGAGGTATAGGTTATTTGTTTTTAAGTAAGTAGTTAGTAGAGTTGATTTATTTATGAAAAGAGTTGAGTTTTCATCTTATTAAACTTTATTTGAGATCTAGTTCTAACTTAGTGTTAATCGAATACGAATTAAGCTTCCGCCTTCATAAATTCACATTAATTGCTACCAGAGCTGCGTTGAGATCTAAGTGTAGTCAGTTTTAAGAGCAAATATGCCCCATGAAAGACCCGCGACAAGGAAACCTACTCTCGCTCAAGATGTAGTAACCGTAACGGATGGGCTTGATAAGCTTGTCGAGGCTCTGGGTAGAGGATCTTTTTTCTCGCCCCCCAACCACCTCCGTTGGGCGTAATAGAAGATCTCTCTCTAGAGGGAAGCGTTGCTACGAGGAGCGATGATCTCAACAATCCGTTTGCAAGTCTAAGTGTCAAAAATGAGGCTTATAATGGTGGGAGAATTGAGATCCAAGTCGTAGCCGAAGGGCTGGCCACGACAACCGACAACCAAACAAATGGCCCGCATGAAGAGATGACCCAATAACAGTGGGATATGCTTCCCGTCAAGATTATAAACCCAAATGATTATTGGTTTCTACAATTTGAGCTAATCTATGTGCCGAACAGAAGGTTTGAAAATAGTAAGGAGTGGGGCTATGATGATTCGTTCAGCAGCAACGACGAACCCACTTCTCCAATTGAAGAAGAGTTCATTATCAAAGCCAAAACTTGTGATGTTGAGGAAATTGGGGTATAACCCAAAGCCAACGGACCAACCACGGCAGCCACTGACCAACCACAAGGTTTTTGCCTAGAGACAACCTTGGAATACAACCAACAAGGACTGTGGATGCCGATATTAGTCTCGACAGTGGTCGGTACCACAACTTATCATTTAGGAGAGACAACTCCAATAGTACGTGTTGTGCACATACTTCATGAACAACAACCAGCTCCAGTAGTGAGTACGGTCAAAAGGTCGAGCCGAGTCAAACAAAATAGTACATCTTCAGCGGTAGCTATCAATCAACATGCTACTCATCAATGGATTCAGAAGACACGTATGAATCATAAAATGTAGATTGACCTCGTCCAACAATTCTATTTACGCAAGTTACAGTCTGAGGTATCTCAATATTTAATCCGTACGGGGGAGATGATGGCCCTAGGCGAATAATTATTTTTGTATGTTGATCCGCTTTGGGAAACTTCGTAGAAGGGTTCGAGGAACGGACTACGATATTTTTCCAGCTTTAATTTTAGACGTCAATGGACGTAGGGATGTTGGTGACAACATCGTACCCCCGCATATGGGTATGACATCGGTTTACGGTAAATTTCGCGGTAGAATTCAAAGTTTGAAGACGGGTATGCCATATCAGAAAGTTTTGAGTTCCGTGATGTTCCAAAAACTTGCCAATTTCGTGGTCAAAATCTTTCGCCGAGGGAGGGATTTGATGTGAATTGTCCTTTAATGGTCGTTCTCACCGTCAATGGACTATATATATTTATGTTAATTTGATTTAAGCTTCTCCATTGCTAGAGATGCTAAGTTGATATAGGGAGATATGTAAGTCTTGATCTTAATTTTGCTATTTTAATATTTATTTTTAAGAGTTTTTCTCTAACCGTAATTCAAATACTTAACAACTTGGATTCCAACTATTTTTCTGGACCTCTACCCCCAGAGATCGGAAGTCTGCCATTTATAATATTTAGATGCTTTTGCAGTTTAGCCTAGTGTTTTGCTGTTGTAAGGAGCTTATTCCGCATCTCGGACTCAAGCTCGATCTTCGACCATCATACAACCACTCGACCTCGTCAACATACGCGTGACACATTTATGGAAGACATATTATAGAGCAAGAGTTACTCAAGCCATTACACAATCATTATGACTCATCAAAACCATAACGTTCCTCATTAAAACAGATAACAACCATATTATAAGACCTATAAATAGGTCTATAGAACTACAGAGAAGGGACAAACTTTTCCTATCAAGAAATTCTCTGCAAAATGCTCAGAGCATCTCTTGTAATAATCTAGCAGCTATCAATAACATTGTTATTTCTAAATCCTCAAGAGAGATAATGGTTTTTAACCTATTCAAAGATTTTCCACACTAAACTTTGTGCTAGTGTTCGTTCTAGACGCTCTAAGTATCCTTAGGGTAAATGTTAAGTCCGAATCCCAGAATTAGGCTATTACAGCTGTTGTAGATTGTTTTCCTCGAATAACTTTAATGAGACATTAACACAAACACTTGTTAATCTGAGTACCCACAAATTTGTAAGTTTTTATAGGGGGAGGATTCACCTACACCCCTCTCCCCGCTACACTCTCCCTACACCACCCATTTGTCCACTGTGGAAAAAAATTCTCTCTCCCACTCAGCTGCCTATGTGGACTAAAAAAAACTCTTTCTCTCTCTCCATTCACTCAGCTCACTCTCTCTCCACTCACTTAACTCACTCACTTCACTCAATAACTTACTCTCTCTGTCGCTCAGTCGCTGTCACTCACTCAAACTTCTTTTTTCTCGCTCTCTTATAGCGATCATCTTCGAGAGTCCTCCGACAACTCCTTGCTCTCTCTTTCTCTCTTTCTCACTCAGTCTCTCACTCACTCACTCACTCACTCACTCTCTCTCTCTCTCTCTCTTACGGTGGTGACCAGTTATTCTTTCTCACGGTGGGCATTCCCTTTGTTCTACAGTAAACAAGATTACTCTCCCTCATAATCAGGTATGAAATACAATTTAAATTGGAACTACTCTCCCCATTTGTGTTCTATGAAGCTGGAGTAAAAATAAAATATATTAACTACTCTCCCCATTTGGCTTTGAAATTGTCGTTTCTGTTTTGATTCGACAAATATATTGTCGATAAGTTTATGTTTCGACAATTTTTATGAAATTATTTATCGAGTTCCAGTGAATCGATAATTAATTTGTCGAAATTATATCTACTCGAAAAATTAATTGTCGAAATACTCATGTTTCGACAATTAATTGTTGAAATTATATCTGATAAATTAATTGTCGAAATTATCATGTCTCGACAATTTAATAGTAAAAATAATAATTTAAACTACTCTCCCCATTTGGTTTTGAAATTGTCGCTTCTGTCTTGATTCGACAAATATATTGTCGATAAGTTTATGTTTCGACAATTTTTATGAAATTATTTATCGAGTTCCAATGAATCGATAATTAATTTATCGAAATTCTATCTACTCGACAAATTAATTGTCGAAATTCTCATGTCTCGACAATTTTTATGACTTTATTTTTATTGAATATTGTGCAGGATGGCACCAAAGGTCAGAGGAGGTAAGATACCCCCAACAAGAGGGAAGATACCACCAACAGCCTCCCTAAGGAAAAGGTACAATGATGAGCGGGAAGATCCCTCCCATCTAAATTATAACAACCCTCAGCGTGTTCCTGCAAAAAGAAGAAAAATATGTTCCAGTCCTCATTCATACCTTAACCGGAGGGAGTGAGAGAAAGAAAGAGGAATGAGTTAGAGATTGACAGAGAAATGAGTGAGAGAAATGAGATCGAACAATGCACTATTTAGTGATAATATACTTTTCTTCAAGCATACATCAGGACTTAGAAACATACATAAACTGCTATAAGTTTTCAAAAGGCAAAACTCATAGTTTTCTGAATATATAGTGGTACTTTCTCTCGCTAGTTTCTATTTATCTCTCACTAGTTTGTGTACTTATGGTCATCTTGGTTGTTGATGAGTAACGAGTGTTTTGATTTGAGAAAGCTTTTCAGTGTATGTGTGTGAGTTCTCTATTAAAAAATAGTTTGAGAGTTTGCTATTTCGTGTGTGTGTTTGTTTGATTTTTTGATTGAATAAAAGAATTTTTTGAGGCTGGCTCCAGTTGGTATACCAAAAATGTTTGTGATCGGAAACATTTCTGGTGATTTAGACAATTGTAGACATTAAATTACATTAGCAAAGCACTACTCTCATACATGAATCCAATAGTTAGCATATGTCTAAATCACTTGAAATGTATGTAATCACAAACACTTACGCTGTACAAAAGAAAGCGTAACTTGAATGTGAAAATGAACATAGTTTTTAGATTTTAGGTATAAGCCTATATATCCTTAGGCCTAGTACATCACAAACACACACACCCCAAACATCTAAACAAAATTTAAGTAACAATGTACATCAATACTTACTGTAATCATTTCCAACATAAGATATTTTACGATAAATAGGCGTAAACCACTGACCATCTACCAAAATCTAATAAAGAGATACACAAACAAAAGCATCAAAACAACATACCAATAGCCATAAGGGCCGCAATGGCAGACATTTTACCGATAGCCAAAGGTAGATTGGCGAGAGCAATTATAATCTTTTTGGGAAGCTTTTTCAACAACCCCATTACTGGAATTTCTTAAGTTTTCTTCTGGGACTTGGTTGAAACTCCTTCCTTTTCAAACAGAGTTGGAATTTTAACTTCAGAGAGGATCATCTTCCTCGAAATGGGTATTTCTTTATCCTTCTGAGTAGTGGTTTTGAGCTTATAAACAACTCCAATCTTGAGAGAAGGAAATTGACTTATCTTGTTATTGGTTAAAAAAGTAAAAACATGTCTTGATTCGACAAATATATTGTCTTTAAATGGGTGTTTCTTTCTTTCTCATTTGGCTTTGAAATTGTCCTTTCTATCTTGATTCGACAAATATATTGTCGATAAGTTTATGTTTCGATAATTTTTATGAAATTATTTATCGAGTTTCAGTGAATCGACAATTAATTTGTCAAAATTCTATCTACTCGACAAATTAATTGTCAAAATTATATCTGACAAATTAATCGTCGAAATTATCATGTCTCGACAATTTAATAGTAAAAATAAATAAATTAAACTACTCTCCCCATTTGGCTTTGAAATTATCGTTTCTATCATGATTCGACAAATATATTGTCGATAAGTTTATGTTTCGACAATTTTTATGAAATTATTTATCGAGTTCCAGCGAATCGACAATTAAAATCCTCATGTCTCGACAATTAATTGTCGAAATTATATCTGACAAATTAATTGTCAAAATTATCATGTCTCGACAATTTAATAGTCTTCATTTGTTGAGGCCCTGTTGTTTCGACAATTTTTAAAACTTTATTTTTATTGAATATTGTGCAAGATGGCACCAAAGGTCAGAGGAGGTAAGATACCCCCAACAAGAGGGAAGATACCACCAATAGCCTCCCTAAGGAAAAGACTCAATGATGAGCGAGAAGATCCCTCTCATCCAAATTATAACAACCCTCCGCTTGTTCCTGTAAAAAGAAGAAAAACATGTTCCAGTCCTCATTCATACCTTAACCTAAGGGAGTGAGAGAGATATAGAGGAATGAGTGAGAGATTGGCACAAAAATAAGTGAGAGATAAAGAGTTATTGAATGCACGATAGATTGAAGAGAGAGAGAGAGAGAGAGAGTGAGTGAGTGAGTGAGTGATATTTGAAATTTGAATCGAGTGAGGTGAGTGAGTTGAGAGAGAGAAAGAGTTATTTTTGGTTGCCACATAGGCAGCTGAGTGGGATAGAGAGAGTTGGTTATGTAGAGAGATGGGTGGTATAGAGAGAGTGTAGCAACAAGAGGAGTGTAGGCGAATCCTCCCCCGTTTTTATATACCATTTTAATTTATTTATGTTTGGTCTTGTATTTATTGTTACTATTGTTATCCTTTTTGCAGCCGGATAAGTGATAATAATTTTACAGGAAAGATACCCAACTTTTTTCAGAGTTGGACAAAGCTCAACAAATTGTAAGATATGCAGTCCATTAAACTTTCAAATGCCTTTTATGATGTTGTGTTTCCACACATTGTGCATACAAGAGGGTTTTTGTCTCAAATTACATTGTTCAAATTACAGGCCAAAAGAAGAATGTGTTTATCTTCTTTTGTGTCGCATAGAATATAAGAACTCATGTAATATTGTATCCCATTGGCAAAATATTAAGTTAATTTTTTTTATTGATATGTGATCGTTGGATCTAATTCTTCACATAACACACTACTTTTGTACTCATTAGCGATTCCCCTATGAACTAGGGAATATTGTGGTTCACCCCCATTTCTGGTTGAACCACAGTTCTAACTCAGTTTGACCATCATTGACCTTATATTTGACTTGAAATACCTAATATACCTGTAATAGCCTAATTACGGGATTCAGACTTAGCCTTTACACCAACTGTGTTTAGAACGCTCAATAATAGTAAGCAATAATCAACAAGATAATTTAGCGTAGAAAACTTTTGAATAAGTTAAAAACCACAATCTCTCTTGAGAATTTTGAGAAAGAGAAGATGATCTTATTGAGATTGCTAACTTATTACAATGAGTGCTCTGAGTATGTGAAATTTGAGAGTAAAGATTCTTATGTATCGAATTGCCCGTTCTTAATCTGTAGTTCTCTGGTCCTATTTATAGGTCTTATAATATGACCGTTTGATGACCATTAATATTCTTAAAGATAGACGTTACAAAGTATATACAAGATGCTCTTTGACCAGATTGTGTAACGTCCTGATCTCTGTTATTGTTCAACGACTCTATAATGACTGTACACTTGCATAAATCGAACTGTTGATATGGATGTCAAAAGTGATTACTCAAACTAAGTAATGTTGAATATGTATTTAGTAGTGTTTCCTGTATGCTTATGAGGTCGAGGATGAAGCTTGATTCTGAGATACGAAATAAGCTATTACAATACGGCTCTCAGCCAAGAGCACGAGTACCATCGTGGATGAGTGGTGTTGGTTGAGAAACTCGTACTGTATTTTATTTTTGATGTTGTTGTCTGACTTCTGACTGTTCCACGTGCTCTATTGATGAGTTCGAAAGTTCATATGTAGTTCAAAGATGAAGCATGAGTCCGAGATGCAGAATAAGCCACTACAATACCCTTATAGACAAATACCATAGGGGTGGAGTGTCAATTGGGTCGGGTTAGGTCAACCCGTCATGGGACAGCAGGGTTCCGGTTGAGAAACACCAAACCGAAACCCGACCCATTTATTAAACATGTTAGATCCATAAACCCAAACCCGACCTGCATATAATTTAAAAAAATTTCAAAATGCAATTGATAATGAATTAATTAGATAGTGATTCTAAGAGTCTTTAAAAAACTAAAGTGAGATAAGATTTAAAACTTATTATAGAGAGGCTTGACTTTTCCCTGGTGGAGGATAACAATCTACAGAAAACACACAAATTAGAAAAAGAGGTTTGAAGATAGAACATTCTAAAGAGTGAGTCGTTAGATTCAAATGGTTCTTCGCTCCAAAATAGAGAGAAAGAGATAAAGAAATTCTACAATCAAACACTTTTGAAGAAACAAGAAAAGGAAAAACATAAAATTCTTGGTTCAAATAATCAAGGCTTGACTTTTCTCTAGTGGACAATAACAATCCATAGAAAACACACAAATAAAGAAGAAGAAATTCAACAAAGGGGACATCATATTCCCTTGTTCAGGGGGCAATCGCTAATATAGGTAAACAAGTAGGGGGTAAATAATAAAATGATCTATATTTAAGTCATCTTGAAATTAATGCATATGCTCTAAGATGCTAGCATTGTACTCCGACCCCAGTAGCTCTAAATGTGAAAGACTTTTGAGAGTCGAACTCAACATTGGTTGTATGTACCGTTCAAACCGTTTGTTAGCACATAAAAGACTTAGAGCATCTCCAACAGAATAGTATGCAGTTCTGGTTTACCATACCGGTATTCCAGAATCGCATACTGTTTTGGTCCAACAGAAAATTATGCTTTTCCTCATGAGCGCTTAACGGTTCAGTGCCTAACATTTGAGCGCTTAACAGTTCAGTGCCCAAAAAAAAGCCAAATGATTTGTAATATATTATGAGCGCTTAACAGTTCAGCGCCCAATAAAAAAGCCAAATGATTTGTAATATATATTGGGCGCTTTCAGTTCAGCGTCTATCGTCTGGTCTTAAGTTTGTTGTTTTTCCATCCTTCCCCTCTCATTCAAACAACCTCATAACCAACACCCTAATTCATCACTTAACCCAACAACCCATAATCAAACATAACGAGTCTTGGGGTATTATAATCACACCGAGAAGAAAATCAATGGAAGATTTGGAAGAATATAACCCCTACCACACCCCCCGACGCAACAATCGCAAGGCGATACCAGAGAGAGTCATGCAAGATTTTGGACCCCGCACACCCACCTCTACCCCTCGATATTTGTCTTGATAACATGAGGAGTGTGGTTGTGTTGCCGGAGGGTAAAACTCGCATATCGAAGAAACTTGCGACAATCTCGGTGAGAAAAAAAATCAAAATTTTATAAATTTTTTACCTTTAGCCATATGTGTTTGATGAAATATCTCAAAGAAATATGTTTGATGTTTAACAATGTGTTTGATGAAATGTCATGTTGGTGATGATACAGGGGGATGCTCTTAACTTTCGTGGCGGGATGCTTATGGTTGTGAAGACCTACGAAAAGTTGCATAAAGAACAAAAGGTTTGGCTAAAGAATACCCCATTCGGTAATTTTTTCAAATGTTGTATAGGACAAATCAGAAGGTATTGGGCGCTCAAAAAAAGCGATCGAACTTTAGTTCAAGGTCTCTCGGAGAGGTGGTGGCCGACCACCCACGCGTTCCACTTAGTGGACATGGAGATTAGTTTTACCCCGTTAGACTTTTACATGCTAACGAGGATACCTATCGGGGATCCTAGAAAGCGTCCATTGACGTTTAATTTTAATTATGAAAAACAAACAATGTTCTGCCAATTTTTTCCGACTCTAGGGAAAAATGATGCCCATTCGGGGGCTATAAAGATAAGTTGGATAAAGTCATTTATTGAGAAGAATTATGATGATCACATGACACGACCTTTATCGACTCGGGCTTTCATATTTTTTGTAATGGCCGAACTCTTCTTCCCCAATAGTAAAAGTACGATTAGGTTGGGTTATTTGGCCGCGATTGCCGACCTAGATAGGTTGGATAATTATGATTGGGGATCCGCCATTTTGGGGGATTTATACACGGCCCTTGCGCTTACTCTCTGGGCATGAAGGGTTTGTGTGGTTGGTGGAGTTTGCTTGAATATTGGTATTATGAATACTCTATAAATCTCCACCCTATACTTCAAGATGAGGCAACCAATGATGCACACCTCTATTTCCCAAGATTAACTCGATGGACAGGGATAAATTTGATGGAGACAGTTAATAGGGGGATGCACAACAACGTGAGTATTGCTAGGGTTCAAATTGAGTTACGGAGGTTAGACAATCTCATGTGTCCATGGGACTCATATTTAGAGATACAACAAGGTTTAGAGGGTTACGAGGATACACCCCTAGCAGTTGCACGATGGTTTTCACAGAAAAGGTACCTCACCATGTTCCTAGCCTTCCGCATGCATGGTATTTGGGGGAGTGGTGTTCTCTTCAGGTATTTGGGATTGCACGTGTTCAAGCGGACCCTTTACCCGCTAATGATATGTTTGGGGATCATCGATTACTTGGGGATCGTTATCTTGACCAACTTAGAGGTCAGGGATGGGTAGACGGTGAGCAGTTTCTCATAGATCGCATCAGTTATGATCTATACTGGGCTAGGGTTTCCATACCATACATTTTACCAGACTACTCACGGACGATTAACGCTGATGTGATCGGTCTAAGAGCGGTTTGAGGGCAGATTATTCTTCCAAGGTTTGCACATTTCATGCCGCAGGAGACATAGTTGACACAGGAGGACATGGATACCAGTGTTGATCCCGCATGGCGGCTTAGAGTTGTTAATATTGATGGCATTGATAGGTTGTTTGATGTACCTCGTCTTAGTGATGTCCCGGGGGTACCATCTGCTGGTTTATATCATGATACAAAGGTAAATGATTAATTTGATATTGTAACATTTTGATATCACTTTATTTACATATATAAGTTTTTCTCATTACACCTTTTTTTATTGCAGTACACGCAGTATCTGGATGAGTCTAGACGTATGTATGTTGGTGGCCAGCAGGTTGTATATGATTGGACGGCTTCAATGTACGAGTATTATACTGGTATGATCATTGACAGAGACGACATGATCAGAGAGAGAGATGCCCAAATACAAGAGTTTTATGATCAAAATCAAAAGTTGGAACAATCCATTGCAGAGTTGCAGGCACAGCTTGATCGATACAATTTTTCTGATAATTTGAAATGTTTTAATTTTGGATATGTCGTTATGTTTTAATTTTGGATATGCCGTTATGCTTTAATTTTGGATTATGTCGTTATTTTTTAATGTTTGACTTATGTCATTATGTATTCCGCTTTTATTTCCCTTAGGTCTTCCGCCTTGGTATTTCCCGCTTAATTCTCCCGCTTTTATTTCCCGCTTAATTCTCCCGCCTTTATTTCCCGCTCAAATCTCCCGCATTTATTTCTCTAATATATATGTCACCAAGCACATTCATTTTTACACATTCAAACAACTATCTCCATCTTTATTTCCTAGTTCTCAAGCAACATGTTCCCAACTAATAGTCCCCTTGCAAATTATTTGGCTAGCTCCTCCGACGAAGATGATAAGTTATTGGAAGAGTACGCGTTGTGTCAAAGCTCTCATTTAAATTTGATGTTATCATATGTAGCTTTCAAATCCGGATTACTCGGAAAGGTCGGGGGATCGATGATGGGTCGGAAATATGTCAATCGCAAGCACAAAATCTTTAATCAAATTTTGTTGGATGATTACTTCGCCGAAGTAAAACCGACTTACGATGCGTACTTTTTTTGGCAAAGATTTCGAATGTCACGTGATCTATTTCTACGCATTTTTCAAGGTATTTTCGAGTACGACTCTTATTTCGTATACAAGCCTAATGCGTCAAACAAACAAGGATTAACGAGTCATCAAAAAATGACGTCCATACTTCGTATACTTGCATATGGTACACCCGGTGATTTGACGGACGAGTATTGTCGGACGGCGGAGAGTACCGCCTTGGAAGCGTTGGATAAATTTTGTAAAGCGGTGATTCATTTATATCGAGATGAGTACTTGCGATCTCCTACTCTGGCCGATGTAGCAAGGTTGCTCAAAGAAAATAAGGTGAGGGGTTTCCCGAGAATGTTGGGGAGCATCGATTGTATGCATTGGGGTTGGAAGAATTGCCCTAAGGCGTACCAAGGGGCTTTTAATGAGAAGAGAAAAAAAACTGACAATCATACTTGAAGCGGTGGCTTCGTATGATTTATGGATTTGGCATGCATTCTTCGGCATGCCGGGGTCGAACAAAGACATCAATGTTGTTGAACGTAGCAAATTGTTCAACAACCTAGCAATGGGAAATACCCCTCCCGTAAATTATAAAGTTGAAGGTCACGACTACGATATTGGTTATTATCTTGCGGACGGTATTTACCCGAAGTGGAGAACATTTGTAAAGACAATTCTAATGCCAATCACGGCAATGGAAATTTTTTTTTGGCTATGCAAGAAGGGACTAGGAAGGATGTGGAGCGAGCTTTTGGTGTTTTACAATCTCGTTTTGCAATTGTTCGGAATCCAACACGGTTTTGGAAGCCCGAAACATTAAATTTGATTATGTACACGTACATTATTTTGCATAATATGATTATCGACGATGAACGTGATTGGGCAACACGTGAATACAAGTATGATAAAGCGAAGGACCCATTCAAGCATCCACCGAAGATTTCTCAAGGTATTTCTACGGATAACGACTTTGATAAATATCTTGGGGAACATTTGAAGTACCGAAATGAAAACAAACATTTCGAACTCCAAGCCAATCTTGTGGAGCATTGTTGGAAATTTGCAGGACGTAATGTTTGAGTTGTTATTTCAATTTTAATAATTTGAACTTGTAGTTTCTTTTCATGCCTACGTATGTTATTTTATTTTCACTAATGTTCCAAACTAAAAACATTTCAAAATGATAAACGCACATTAGAATTTAAACTACATTATTTCAAATTTTTACTAAGTTGTAATTCATTCCAAACTAAAAACATTACAATGCATTTCAAAATGATAAATGACCATTAGAATTTAAACTACATCATTACCATCACTAGTATTTGACGAACTCGTGACGTTATGTTTTGCCATCATCTTTTTCACCACTTCATTCTTCAACATTTGCCAACACATGGAGGTATCTCTATCCATTCCATACAAATTCTTTTCCATAATCTCCATGTCTCGAATTTGTTCTTCCCTTTCTTGCTTTTTCCGATATAGCTCGAGATGTTCTACCGCCATGGCCTTCTTTATTTCCCTTTCTTCTTGCCTTAGCTTGACATTATTTCCAACCATCTCCATTATACCCTCATGGGCCTTAATCGCCTTTTCAAACTTCGTCAAAAGGTTATTTTGCCTTTTTTTCTTTTTTTCCTCCTGTTGGCCTATTCATTAACCCCGGGTCCGTTACTTCTTCGTCATCGTCGACTAAGCTATCGGGGTCCGAACCCATTAAAACCCTTGGACTTAAATTTGAAGACGTTTTTTGTGCCTTAGAGTCGGACTTAGAGCCGCCGCCAACTTGGATTTCATGAACGCTTCTATGGACGATCTCCGGATTCCATCTTGGATGTTTTTTCATAATATGCCAAATATGTTTGAAACCAAACTCGTGTGGTTTTCGATTGTTCTCGGCTTTAAACGTTTTCTCAAACATAGTATCCACACGGTCATACTACGTACCTCGTGGTGTTCATTTCCAATCCCACTATGGTTCGCCTCGCGAACTTTGATAACGCAAGATACAAAAAAAATGGTTTGCCGTTGGATTTTCCCCCAACGTTGTTTCAAGGCGGCTCTTGTACGGGTTTTTACACCACTTGTTCCTTCATAGCCATTTGTTATTTTCCCCCAAAGCTTAGATTCATCTTGTCGGTTACCGTTTTGAGCGTCTTGCGAGTGTGCTACCCAATATTTGGCAATAGTTTGATCCTCAAGGTCGGTCCAACAACTATTATCACTTTTCTTTTCATTGATATTGGGGTTGGGTGGCGCGGAAAAGGATTGCGGGAGCATGGAGTAGTTCGGTGATTCCGGAAGTTACGTTGATGGAACGTATTGAGAGTATTGGGAAAATTCGTTATCTATTGAAGTTGATAGAGCTTAAGATGCTAGAGAGTTGATAGATTGAAATGGGTGAATTTTATTTAAGACAGCTACCCTTTTTATTTGAAGAATTTGGGTGAAATCAAAAATTAGCCGTTGGAGAGATGGGGTGAGGATTCCAGAGTGCAGGCACTCTTCCGTTCAGCGCCAAGAGTTCAAAAAAAAAAACTTACGCGCGCTGAACGGTTCAACTCCTAGACAGCTGTAATTAAAAAAAATTGGGCGCTGAACGGTTCAGCGTCTAGGCGGTATGCAAATACTTCTCGCCAAGTTCAGGAATCGCATACTTTGGAGGGGTATGGGGGTGAGTATGTTGAACCCCATACTCCTGTTGGAGGTGGTTTTTGCAAAAGTATGCTAAAAACGTAACACCATACCACTCTGTTGAAGATGCTCTTACAATCGTCTATAGTATGGATCGAGTAGTAGAACCACGTTATTTCTAGCTTATCATCATAGTTCATAGATGATGAAATAAGATTATTTCATTATTATCTAGAAAAAAAAAACAAAAAAAAAAAAATTTTGATAAAACACCCGAAATTTCTTAGCCAATTAGTGAAGGACCCATCGGTTTGTCACTTATTGTACTTCGGTCCCTTTTTTACTGTTTTGATTGAGTCAACTGCAATTGACTGCGTGTCGACTTGAGCAAATCCAATTATACCCCTGAAAATAGCACGTGCCATTCACATGAAAATCCCCCAAAATCAACACCGAACAACAACTTTTTCTTTTCTTTTCTCTCTATCTCTCTATCTCTCTCTATATATATATCTTTCTTCTTCCAACAACCAATGACAGATCACAACCAAAGTACTGTGTTGGGATTTCGTATGAGTCACGAGAGTATGACAGAACATCGCTTGCTCTCTTCTCTTGGTGAATGAACCCCGAAAACTTGGATCCTATTTTTTCTACTTGTGAATAGAAGAGGTGGGGCTTTTGCTTTTACGAAACTGGTGCAAAGCCTGTGGAAATAGCCATTCACGAATCTCCAAAGTTTAGAGAAATGTCAATCTGCCACAGAATATATAGAAGCTGTGAAGCATATAATGAGGAAGGCCTTCATCCTCCTACACACTTCTACCAATATCAAAACACCTCTACTACGCACTTCTAATTGAGATCAGAGTGTGAGAAGAAAGAGCAGCCTATACGCCTTCCTCTAGTCAAGATAGACTTCATTCAGAGGCACTGAGCCCTAACTTTTTCCTCCTTCCAAAGACGAGAAAAGATTCCCCCTATAACAACCAACTAGATGCTTTTTTTTAAGTGACGTTCCCCACTTAGATGAAGGATTCTTGCTCTTTCTGTGTTTCAAGATATGCGACCATAGAGAGTCTGCAGGTCCCGAAGGAGCAGATTGCACCTATGCCTCGCCTCGTTGTTGTCCGACTATTCGACAAGAAGGACACCGCAATAGTTCTTAAGCTCATAGTGTAATACAAGGAGAAAGACAAAAAAATGTTGAAAATTCGTGTGGGTTTCATCTTTATATTAATAAGTTCATAATAGGTTATGCTTGGTTCATGAAAGACTTAGACCCCTCTCTTTGTTTCTCTTTTAGCATTACACCCTAAGGGTAGTTTGGCATTTAAAAAGTAAGATTAGGTTTGACTGCAGTCCATTGTAATTGACTCGGTTAAAACAACAAAAATGGGACCGAAGTACAATAAGTGGCAAACCGGGTGTCCTTCGCTAATTAGCCAAGAAACTTCCGGGTTTTATCAAATTTGCTAAAAAAAATCAATGAACATTCTCTCAAAAAAATTATATTCTATAAATAAAAATGGACCAGAAAGTGATAAACCCTCTCTAAGATTAACGCATGCACGGTTTTGCATGGTTTTACATATATTTCCGTCGAAATTTTGGCCCAATCCCTGCGTCAATCAACTCTTTCGTAGTGACAAGAAGTGCAAACAACTAATCACTTCCTCCTCTCACTCACATATATATACAACTCTCATTTTCTCGCAATCAACGGCAAAAATTACTCGATCGGAACTCAAAACAAGTTTTTTGCTTATCTCGAGAAATGTAAGCCTAGTGGTTTGTGATAGTCATATGGTACTTGCTTTCAACCACCGGTGGAGCAACTCTTGTCCCAGATGAAGGTTAGCTTTCAGTCTCTATATTATTATTAGACCATCTCCAGCAGTGCTCATGCTTGAGATTAGGGATTTCCATGTTTGTTAGAATCCTTTGAGGGGTTGTAATTAAACTTGGATACATAGTGAATTTCTAACTTGGTCGTGGGGAGTAACCTTAAGGTAAACTTCTGATAAATATTGTGTTTTGTGTTTTGTATGCATGTTAATTGTGTTTCTAATATCTTGGTTGATTATTAGTATGCCATGAGGATAACGGATAAAACCAAATTGTGCTTGGGGAGTGTATTCTGCACGTTCACCCTCTCCCCCATTTATGGTCGAACCACAATTTTAACTCAGTTTGACAATCAGTGACCCTATATTTTGACTTGAAATACCTAACATACCCTTAGAGACAAGTACTTTGGAGGTGGCAATTGGGTCGGGTTAGGTAAACCCTTCATGGGTCAGCGGGGTTCGGGTTGAGAAACACCAAATTTAAACCCGACCCATTTATTAAACATGTCAGATCCGTAAACCCAAACCCGACCTGCACATAATTTAAAAAAATCACAAAATGCAATTGAGAATCATATAATTAGATAGTGATTCTGAGAGCCTTTAAAATACGAGTGAGATAAGATCCAAAACTCATTATAGAGAGGCTTACTTTTCTCTGATGGATTATAACAATCTACAGAAAACACACAAATTAGAAGAAAAAAATGTTTGAAGAGAGAACATTCCTGAGAGATGGAGAGAAAGAGAGAATGGTATAACAAAAGTTTAACCCATGAGAATGCTAAAGAGTATTGGAGTCGTTAGATTCGAATGGTTCTTCGCTCCAAAACAGAGAGAGGGATATAAAGAGATGAAATTCAACAATCAAACACTTTTGAAGAAACAAGAAAAGGAAAAACTAAAAATTCTTGGTTCAAATAATCAAGCCTTATACTTTTCTTTAGTGGATGATAACAATCCATAGAAAACACGCAAATAAAGAAGAAGAAATTCAACAAAGGGTACATCATATTCCCTAGTTCAGGGGGGCAATCGCTAATATAGGTAAATAAGTGGGGGGTAAACAATAAAATTCCCTATATTTAAGTCATCTTCCAATTAATGCACGTGCTGTAAGATGTTAGCATTGTATTGTACTCCGACCCTAGTAGCTCTAGACGTGAGAGACTTTGGAAAGTCGAAGTCAACATTGGTTGTATGTGCCGTTCAAATTGTTTGTTAGCGGGTAGAAGACTTACAATCGTCTATAGTGTGGATCGAGTAGTAGGACCAAGTTATTTCTAGCTTATTATCATAATTCATAGATGATGAAATGAGATTATTTTATTATTATCTAGAAGAAAAAAGAAGAAGAACAAATTCGATAAAACACCTTACGTTTCTTGGCCAATTAGCAATGACCAATGACCCCCCGGTTTGTCACTTATTATACTCTTGTCCCAGTTTGGAGTGAGTTAACTGCAATTGACTGCATGTTAACTTGTGCAAAACCAATTATACCCCTGAAAATAAAACGAGAGTATGGCAGAACAACATTGCTTGCTCTCTTCTCTTGGTGAATAAACCCCGGAAACTTGGATCATATTTTTTCTACCTGTAAATGGGAGAGGTGGGGCCTTCGTTTTTACGAGACTGGTATAAAGCCTATAAAGCCTGTGGAAATAGCCATTCACGAATCTCCTAAGTTTAGAGAAAGGTCAATCTGCCATAGAATAGATAGAAGCTTTGAAGCATAGAAGGAAGAAGGCCCTCATCCTCCTACGCACTTCCACCAAGATCAGAGCACCTCTACTATGCACTTGTAATTGAGATCAGAGTGCGAGAAGAAAGAGCAGCATATACGCCTTCCTCTAGTCAAGATAATCAACCCCTGCGTCAATCAACTCTTTCGTAGTGACATAAAGTGCAAACAACTAATCACTTCCTCCTCTCACTCACATATATATACAACTCTCATTTTCTCGCAATCAACGGCAAAAATTACTCTATCGGAACTCAAAACAAGTTTTTTGCTTATCTCGATAAATGCAAGTCCAGTGGTTTGTGATACTCATATGGTACTTGCTTTCAACCACCGGTGGAGCAACTCTTGTCCTAGATGAAGGTTAGTTTTCAATCTCAAATTTGCGGTATTTTTATGCAAAACTCTCTATATTATGCTTATGCTCATGCTCTTGCTCGAGCTGAGGAGCTCCATATAATCTTTTTCTCCAGTGCTTTTGTAAAGTTGCATGGGATGCCCGTACTTGTTATGCTCTCTAAAATTAGAATAGACATATAATAGTTATACCTTTCTCATCACTAATAGAGAACAAGAGTTTGTGTTTTACTCCTTTTAATTATGGTTTTGTTTATGGAGTTGTACAGTTGATGCATTGAGAGAAATAGGAAAGTCATTGGGGAAGACAGACTGGAATTTCAGTGTCGACCCTTGTAGCGGAGAACAAGGATGGGCAACGACCAAGTTGGACAATTTTGAGAACAACGTAACTTGCAAGTGCAACGCCACTGTCTGCCGCGTCATTGGCATGTAGGTTATATCTCCCCATTTCGATTGTCAGTGGGATGCAAAAGTATGCTACAGCCCTATATAGGGGTATTTCGTATACCAGTGGAGATTTCATACCTATGTCAAGAAAGTTATTAGTCTCATAATAGGTCGTTCATATTCAATGACCGTCGCTAATCTTATTCATAGCCTTCCTTACGCTTAGTCGGGGCCTACACTTAACTATCTACAATTGTGGTACATATTATTAGAGCTTTTTCATAGAAAAATCTAGACATCTTTTTGTGGAACTTTTCGTGTCAACTTTTAGTTCGGACTAGAAGTTTTTTTTTTTCTTCTTCTAATTTTGGTGGATATGCTGGTCCAATCAAATTATCGACTTGGTCTATAGATTGGTACAGGGACACGCTGCGAATTTTAGACTGGTTTGATTCGTTTGAAACCGGAGACTTGACTTGTATCATATTTAGGTCTCCGGTCACTGTCAGTCTGTAACTTTACTCTCTAAATAAATACAGTGAGTTCCTTTTAAAGCCACGAGTCGTGCGTGTGGATTTTTTATTTCCATTTATGTAAATATATATGATAGATATTTTTCTCTCAGAATTCCTTTTAAGGTACGAGGTGATCTTTTCAACGCTCCCTACTTCATTATTATTATTTTTATTTTTTTCTATGCAAACTGGGGTTAGGCAAATACTTCGTTTATTTATTTATTTATTTATTATCGCAATTGTCAATGTTTTGGACATTGTTTGTGACAGGTTTTACTTTTGATCCTAGAGAAGTTTAAGGGATTCTGTCTTTGTATATACTTCAATTTGTTCATTTTTCTCACATTTATTTTGGATGCAGTGTGCTCAAAGCTCAGAATTTATCTGGTGTGCTTCCGCGGGAGCTGGTTAAGCTCCCCTTTATCCAAACAATGTAAGATCACCACTCTTAACATCACCACCAGGTTATGCATTTACTTAAATTTACTTCGTTGAAACAATGTTCCTAACTTAGGCATTTATTCAAACAACAATATAACTAACTTAACTACCTTTCTTTACAGTGATCTTACACGAAACTACCTTAACGGTACATTGCCACCGGAATGGGGTTCGACAAAATTAGTGAACATGTAATCCTTCTCATCTTGATAACTCATTTGAGCAGGTTACTCCGTTCATTTTCTAGAATTAATGGCGATGTGGGTGTCACTACAGCTCGGTTCTAGGAAACCGCTTATACGGGCAAATCCCGGTAGAATTCGCGAACATCTCAACTCTCGAAGATTTGTAAGTCTTGATCTTAATTTTGCTATTTTGCTATTTATTTTTAAGAGTTTTTCTCTAACCGTAATTCAAATACTTAGCAACTTGGAATCCAACTATTTCTCTGGACCTCTACCCCCAGAGCTCGGAAGTCTGCCAGTGTTAAAGAGAGTGTAAGTTGTTGCAGCCATTTGTAATATTTAAATGCTTTTGCAGTTTATGGTTATTTGTTGAATTAAGTTATTGTTATTAACTGGTGTTTTGCTGTTGTAGATTATTTTCCTCGAATAACTTTAATGGGACATTACCACAAACACTTGCTAATCTGAGTACCCTTACGGATTTGTAAGTTTTTATCATTTTCATTTATTTATGTTTGGTCTTGTATTTATTGTTACTATTGCTATCCTTTTTGCAGCCGGATAAGCGATAATAATTTTATAGGAAAGATACCCGACTTTATTCAGAATTGGACAAAGCTCCAAAAATTGTAAGATATGCAGTCCATTAAACTTTCAAATGCCTTTTATGATGGTGTGTTTCCACTCATTGTGCATACCAGAGGGTTTTTGTCTCAAATCACATTGTTCAAAATACGGAGCCATGTGTGTACATATCACATATGGGCAACAAGGGAAAGACTGCATTCCGTTAAGTTTCTCTTAAACTGAACAAGATGGATGCCCACAAAAAAATAAAAAGGAAAAGTAAGCGGTAGTTTCTTGCCAGTCATTAATGAAGGTTCAAACTACATTTTCATCGAACACCTAGTGCTTGCTTGTTGCGCTTAACTTTAAACATCTGTTGTTTAAAATATGAAATGAGTTTCAGGACCCATAATGAGTTAAACCCGCTTTCACTACGTAATATTAAGTATCTTTTGGAGACCTTCTCAACATGTTCCTTTTATAACATCATACTCTCACTAAAATTGTCTCTTGTATAACAATTTGAGAAAACGAAGTTAATCACATATATTATTCATATTGGCAGAGTTATACAAGCAAGCGGGTTGGAAGGTCCCATTCCTTCAGGAATTTCTCTTTTGACAGGATTAACTGACATGTGAGAATACTAATATTTTTCTCATTGTTTTGTGTATTTTTCTTTCTGACCAATCTTTGGTGTCAAATGCTTCATGCAGGAGGTTCAGTGACTTAAAAGGACCTGGATCTGCTTTTCCACCAATAAGTAACTTGAAAAGCTTGAAAATACTGTGAGTAGGATCTTAGTGATTCTGAAGGTTTAAAATCTTTATTCCCTGTGTGGTTTTAGACGACATTTTTTATGATGTGCTAGTACACTGAGGAGTTGCAATATCACGGGAGAGTTACCTGGATATCTCGGAGACTTCACAAATTTGAATGTCTTGTGAGTTTTGGTCTATCTTTTTCTCTTGATTTATTATTAGTGTTTATTATACAAGTGTATTGCAGTATACGTGAAGTTCATATCTCTGCATTTGAGTTAGAACACCTTTTCTGAACAGGATGATACATAGATGAATAAACAAATTTTCCTTCTAGAATACTTGTGTAGTAGTTACTTAATTTTTGCCCATAATAACAACTTTCTCATAACTTAGAGCATTCATCTGTTTTTAACAAATGGGGTAAGCTAAATAATCAGCGACAGTGGCGGAGACAGGAAATGGGGGCAGTGGAGGCGGGATAGCGCCCCAAAATTTTTTCACGGGTACGTAGTGGGTACTGTAAGTATTTCATCAATACAATAAGCCACTGAAGTAGTTTTGAAGCTTATAAGAAGTAATAGTGAGAAGATTATTAGGGGTATCATTATGTTTCTTAAACATAATTCTCATGGTAAGAATGCAATTTGATATTTTTCATCAATGAAGATAGTGAAATTAAGGCAAAAGCATGTTAGATATCAGAGAAGGGTGGTAGCAGAGCCAAAAAATCTCATGAGATGAAAATGATTTTGACTGACAGAGAATAAAATATAGTATAGAGAGAATTATGTGAGAGCAAATAGGACAAGATAGTAACTCTTTCATGTAAGAGAAAACCTACTGTTGATGATTATCGAAATTCAGTGGTGGCAGCTGCCACCACTTAGTCCCTATGTGGCTCCACTACTGATCAAAGATACAGCAAATTTCTTACAAAGGCCAGCACAAACATGGAATGTTGATTAAGGCTTTCTAATTGGTTGCCCCTAGTTCTCCAAAGATCAAGATATGTTTACTTATTGTTTTGCATGTAGAGTGTAGAGATGTAGTCTTTCCCCCTTTATTGTTCTTTTTACATTTACTTTTGGTAGGTTATGATATGCTTTAAAGTTCCTTTTATTCTTCCAACTTGTCCTGAACAATATCGATCTTATCCTAATTGAACACCTGCCGATTACACAGCCAGATATCTGGCCAACGGTTTGCCTTTCAGTTTACTAAATTGGGTTTTAAATTTTTAACAAGTCGGTATTAAAGGATTTATAAGCTCTTTCAACATCGCCTTTTAAACATATTCTTCGGAATTCTTTTGCAGAGACCTCAGCTTTAACAAACTGATAGGAAAAGTTCCATATAACTTCACTCGTCTCTCTCAAGTGGGTTTTTTGTAAGTAGTCCTCCCTAATGTTTTGTTTTGAACAATCTCCGAGATAGTTCCAATTTACCAGTTCAATATAAAACTGGTCACAATCACTTGGAATTGATGTGGCTTTGGACTTAGGTACTTCTCTGGTAATTTGCTAACTGGAAATTTGCCCGAATGGATGCCCAAAAATGGAAACTACGGGTAAGTTTAATTTTCCAAGATACATTTTGACTTACGGCCTGTTTACCTTTAATTTAATCAATGAAGCCTCAATATTTTTTTTACTGGGCAAACAGGAGTTAGGCAAGGACCCCAAGACCTGCTATATTACTCAAAAAGAAAGGCATTACAATCTGAAAAACTTCTTGCCCCTAACATCATCAGCTATCTTACAACATAAACCAGGGGGATGCATGCTAGGGGTCAATGATCCAGGAGGATCTGAAGATTGAATTCCTTAAAAAGATGTCAACTCGTTCGAATGAGCATTGGAGCCGTTCGAACGAGATATGAGGAAAACAAGCCAATTATGTCTGCCTCGTTTTGTAGGCTTAAATTGACATGTTGTTCGAACGACTGGGTTCCCAAACCAATTGTGTTTGCCTCGTTTTCTAGGCTTAAATTGGCATATCGTTCGAACAACATTTGGAGTCATTCGAACGACTGGAATCCCAGAAGACCAATTATGTTTGCCTCGATTTCTAGGCTTAATTGAGCCAGTCATTCGAACGACCGGTTCGTTCAAACGACTATCGTGTTTCCTTCATAGTTTAGTGCGTTTAAATGGCATAATGGTCATATTTTGTAACTAAAAACTTGGAACCCTCATAAAGGGGAATGGCTAGGCAAGATGAAATAAATTCAAGTTTTGTAATCTAGACTTAGGGTATGAAGAGGAATTCAATTAAAATCAAATCATTGAGCAATTGAAGCTCTTAAAGAGAAATTATCCTGCCAAATTGTTGTTCTTCACATTAATTCTTTGATTAGGTTAATCTCAATTCGATTGTGGATTAAGTGGTATCAAATTTTCAAGTAACGATTCTCGGGGGGTTGTGGTTTATGGTCTCTACACGTGACTAACTCAAGCAAATGAAGGAGATTCTTGTGAGTCCGTTGAAGATTCGTCGAAAACCTAGCTCGAAGAAGGTAAATTCGAAGATGGGCGATTCTGAAGATCGACTCACGAAGCTCAAAACAAAAGTTTTTGACCTAACTACTACTCTAGGGGAGTTGGTAGAGCAATTACGTCTTGAAAACCTCGCCAAAGCATCCGCTTCGACAAAGCGACAAAAGCACACGAAGAAGAAAGGAGTTGCGGAGGAGGAGAGGGACGAGGGTAACGAAGAGGAAGATAGAGATTCTAGTGATGTCGAATTCGTCGAGGAGAGACCGATTATTGGTTAGTCCATGAATCCTATGCGTAATCTTCGTATCGATTTTAAAATTGATATTCCAGTATTCGACGGGTCAATCGATGCTGAGAAGTTAGATAACTGGTTAGATAGGTTAGAGACATACTTTTCAGTTTACGAATATTTAAATGCTAAGAAATTATGTTTTTCAACATTGAAATTTGCAAGTCATGTACTCACGTGGTGGAAGTTCTATGAGAAACGCCATGTAATAAAAAGCTTGAGTTGGAAATAGTTCAAGGTGTTGGTGAGGAAGCAATTTTATCCTATTGGGTATGAGCAAGAGAGATGGTTTAAATGGCATCATTTGCTTCAAAAGTATGGGTAATCCGTACAAGAGTTCATTAAGGAGTTTCATAACCAAGCTTTGGTTTTGGACATTGATGTGGACGAGTATGTAGTGTTCATGAAGTATACGAGGGGTTTGTCGAAATCCATTAGAAGGGAGTTGAAGCTTTTTACTGTGAAGAATATCGAAGACGCTACCGTGAAAACAATTTCTATTAAGGCAAATACTTGAAGAGTGACAAGAAAGATGGCAAGAACAAGTTGAGGTACAAGTCTAGTTGGAAGAATGACCACAAGGGGAAGGCCAAAGGAGAGGGGTCTTAATCTAAGGGGAATTATTGCAGTCATTATAAAGCAAATGGGCACATTTCAGATAAATGTTGGAAAGTTTACCCGGAGCTTAGGCCGAAGGAGGAGAGGAGCAAGAGAAAGAAACGTGCACTAGCCGCAACGATTGCTGATCTTCCGAATTTAAATAAACTAAATCCTAAGCTTACTCTTATGTTTAAGCAAACTATGGTTACCGAGGATGCGAGTCGGGAAAAACTTTTTAATGTCAGTATTTAGGTGAAACAGAGCTTTAGTAGAGGCCATCATTAATCCAGGTAGTCAGAATAATTTGATCTCTGAGGCGGTGGTGAAGATGAAGGGTTTGGCTACTACGGTTCATCCTAAGCCGTATGGTTTGGGTTGGATTCAGTAAGACGTTGAGTTAGAAGATCACGAAGTAGTGTACGTTCAAGTTTGCGATCACTGAGTTGTTTATTGATGAGGTGACGTGTGAGGTGGTTATTTTAAACACGTGTCAGGTCATTTTGGGTAACCCTTATCTTTGGGACCGAGATGCAATTCATTACCGTAGGAGCTCGCAAGTATCGTCTTGTGAAGGAGAGAAAAGAGTTTCATGTCAATGCTTAAAAGGAGCATGTTACCACAAATAGTTTAGTAATGACGACTCAGGTGAAGAGGTTGGTTAATGCGAGCGGCGAGTTTGTGTTGTTGTTGTGCGACCGGTTCAAGAGGGCATCGGCTAAAGTATTGTCTACTATGACAATGTCTCATAAGCAACAAACCAAAATAGGAAAGTTGTAAGAGGAGTATAAAGACTTGTTTTTAGGCATAAAATGGATGCCGTGCAAGAGGGATGTGAAGCATGATATCACATTGGTGAATGGTGAACCACTACCCAACATTAGGTTATATCGGACTTCTGTAACCGAGTCTGATGAGATCAAGAAACAGGTACAAGAGCTTCTCGAGCATGGGGTTATTAATCCGAGTTGCTCACCTTGTGGTTCATTGGTGTTATTTGTGTCGAAGAAGGGTGGGTCTTAGAGAATGTGTGTGGATTATCAGGTGATAAACAACATTACTATGAAGATTCGTTAACCGTTTCCACAGATTGACGAGCTTTTAGATAAATTACAGAAGGCTCAATTTTTCACCAAGCTGGATCTTAAGTTGGGTTACCATTAAGTTAGAATCCGAGAAGAAGATGCATGGAAGACGACTTTCAAGACCAAACAAGGGCTTTTCGAGTGGTTGGTGATGCCTTTTGGGTTATGCAACGCTCCAACAACATTTATGCGGTTGCTAAATGAGGTACTTCGTATTTTTATTGACGATTTTGTGATTGTGTATTTAGATGATATCTTGATATATAGTCACACATGGGAGGAGCACCTCGTGCATATACGCAAAGTGTTGGAAGCTTTGAGATCACAACAGCTCTTTCTAAATGGGAAGAAGTGTAATATTGGGAAGAAGGAACTTGTGTACTTGGAGTTCATTGTTGGTGGAGGTGAACTTAAGGTAGATCCAGTGAAGGTCTCGGTTATCACTAATTGGCCTAGACCCCGTACAGTAACGGAAGTACGAAGTTTTATGGGTTCTTGACAGTATTTACAGAAGTTTATTCGACATTTTTCACAGATTGCAACACATTTGCATTTCTTGACCGAGGCTGGTATGAAGTTTGTGTGGGAAGATTACCATGAGAAGACCTTTCAGTTACTGAAGCGGAAGATTACAGATGCACCAATGTTAACGTTGCCGAATTTCCAGCGGCCTTTTGAGGTCAAAATAGATGCGTCAGACTATGTATTAGGGGCAATTTTATTGTAGGATGGGAAGCTGGCCTATTGTAGGGCAATTTTATTCTGAGATGTTTACAGGAGCAGTCTCAACTATCCTACCTATACTCGTCATATGAAGTAGATGTCGTACCTACAATAATTCACCTTGATTATCTAGTATAAGAAGGGAGTGGACAACAAAATGGCTGACATGTTATCTCAACCCCCATTATCAACTATTTCCGCTTTGTTGGTAGCTATGCAAATACATCCTATTGTTCCATCTGAGCATATTGTAGGGTATGACGACAACAAGAAGCTCAGTGTGATTTACCAGAAGTTGTTGTAGGGCAAGACATGTGAGTATGAATTGAAGGATTGTTTGATTTACAGGGGCAATCTACTATGTATTCATAAGGGTGGAGACCATTTGTATTGGATTAGAGAGGCTTATTGTTCTTGGGTGGCAGGTCATTTCGGGGTTGAGAAGACTCTTTTGAATTTGCAGCGTTGTCTATTGGCCGAAAATGTAGTTGGATGTTGCTCGTGTGGTTCGTGGTTGCATTCTATGCAATGCATCGAAGCCTTCTAATCATAAGTTAGGACTGTACTTACTATTACCAGTTCCTAACCGACCTTGGGAGATCATTTCGATGGATTTTATGGATGATTTGCCCATAACCAAGTGTAAGAGTGATTATATGTTTGTGGTGATAGATCGATTCAGCAAGATGATTTTTCTTATTCCATGCCAGAAGACGGTCACCGGGGAAGGAGCAACTCGATTGTTTTTCAAAGAATTCTAAAAGTATTTTGGGCTCCCTTATTCTATTATTTCTGATATGGATAACCACTTTTTAGGGCATTTCTAGAGATTGTTTTGGGGGATGATAAACACTAAGTTAAAGAGAAGTATCGTCTTTCATCCGCAGACTAACGGGCAAACATAGGTAGTTAATCGTACTTTGGTTCACTTATTACAGAGATTCCATTCCAAGCATCCTAAGACTTAGGATGAGAGTTTGTCGTATCTTCAGTTTGCTTTTAATCGGGCGATTCAGGGTTTCACTTTGAAGTCTTCATTTGATGTTTGTCTTGGGTACTTGCCTCAAAACCCCTTTGATATGGCTTTTAGTCTTTGTGACAAGACGGTGTATGGGAAGGAGGAAGAGGGACAAGTTAAAGCTCAGCGTTTCATTGAGAGATTAAAAGGATAAGCAAGGTTCATGAGGCAGTTGAAGTACAATTGAAGAAGATTCAAGCAAAGTATAAGGCTCGACACGGCAAACATCGGATTGAGTGTACTTTTCAAGAAGGCGACCTCGTTTGGCTGCATTTGGGTAAGGAATGACTATAGGAAGAAGGTAAGAAACTCAAGTCGATCCGTTATGGTCCATTTACGATACTCAAGAAGATTGGTGGCAATGCATTCCAACTGGATTTGCCACCATTTATGAAGATGTATTTTGTGATTAATGTCGGGCATTTGAAGCTATTTGAGCCGTCTCTTTTTTATGAAGACTCTACAATCGACACTCGCCTACCGTCAGTTGATGACTTATGGATGGAACGAGAAGATCCGTTGCAGGAGGATAATATTCTAGATAGGAAAGTTCATGCTACAAGAAGGGGTAGTATTGAGTCGTTCCGAGTTGGGAGGAAGTGTCAACTACCTAGCAAGTCGAAGTTGTACAACAGGGAAATGGGCACGGCCGCATTCCCTCATCTCCAGTTCTAGCTTGAGCAGGAGCTTAAGGCTCCTAAAGGGGGAGCCATGATCCAGGAGTATCTGAAGATTGAACCCCTTAAAAAGATGCCAACTCGTTCGAACGAGCCTTGGAGCTGTTCGAACGAGATATGAAGAAAACAAGCCAATTCTGTCTGCCTCGTTATATAGGCTTAAATTGGCATGTCGTTCGAACTTCTGGGTTTCAGAAGATCAATTGTGTCTACCTCATTTTTTAGGCTTAAATTGGCATGTCGTTCGAACGACTGGGTTCCCAAAAGACCAATTACGTCTGCCTTGATTTTTAAGCTTAATTGAGCCAGTCGTTCGGACGACTATCGTGTTTCCTTCATCACTACACCAATTTAGGTAAATTACCACAGTGTTTATTAGTGGTAATAGCGGTTTTACCACATATATTGTCTAAGGTGGAGGTTTGTAGTAAAATGGGTGTGACAATTTTTTTGCCATGGATTAAGTTTGTGATTTTTCTCTCGTGCTACTACGGTGGGTATCCGTGGTAATTATTTTGCCATGGATTAACACTATAACAAATTTAATAATATTACACATTTGAAATACAATTTCTCACATACATTGCCCATGATATTTTTTATTTAATTTTTCAAAAAAAAAAATATGCTTGAAAAACCACACCCAGTGAACCTGTAAATATAAAGTACTCCCCACTCTTACAATAATGCACATCATAAGTTAACATAAACTAAACAAAAGACAATTAAAAAAAACTACTTTCATTTATGAAAAGTAAAACATCTGACATACAAAAGAAACTAAAGAACATAACAAAAATAATTGGAAGGAAAAAAGTAACAATGAATTATTATTTTCACATGAAGAGTTACAAATCCAGCATCCTAAGTCACCCCGAGAATATAAATGAAGTCCCCAGTTCGAAGCATTCCATATCTCCTATATAAAAAAAATCAAATATAAAGTTCCATAAGTTTTGAGTTCTACCTTATTAATGTAAAGGAAGAACATTTCAGAAAACCTATAGAACTTTTGAAAAATTAATTATTTTAGCGGATTGACAGCAACAAAATGGGTTCAAATTGTTAACAAGGAAGATGGTTCAGGGAAAGGTGACTCACCAAATAAGATGACATGTTCATTTGTTGAAGAATCGAGACTTGCTCATGGTGAAAACTACAACAAGCTATGTCATGTATTTGCATAGCCACAATCCATTTAAAACTTGTCTAAAATAAATTAGCCCAACTGTAATTTCTTAGAAAGAAAAATTAAAACCAAATCCCAAATTATTTTAGGAAATGAGTAAATAAACAAAACATGAGATTTTGCAATAAGATGATTTCGATAACAGTGAAATTTGGCTTATAAACTAAAAAAAGTAGTGTCTTTACTTCTAAAACATTATGTTCACTTTCCCACTAACTAACCATTTGAGCATCATTTAGGTAAATGCAATATCTATAAGTTAAGAAAAGCTCAAACCCAAGCCCTAAATCCATCTTCGCTAGTACCAAAATCTAAAAACAAAAGCTTCGAACTTAATAAACCAACCCCATCACTAACCCTTACCTTAAAACAGACTTTAGAAGACATATATGGAAGTATTTAAAACACTAATATCAATTCTATACCCAATATGCCCTAATGATTCCAAACTCACATACTAAGAAATTCAAAGTTCTAGGATTTGAAGAAAGCCAACACCAACATAATTCTAAATCTTAACCCATTCTCCTTGTACCAATCAGAACCATACATCTCACACTTTTGATAAAGCTAACCCTAACAGCCATGCACAAACCAAAGACCAAACCCCAACTAACGCAGTATATATACCGATCTATTTGATACATAATCAGTTTCAAGATAAACCTCATACCATAATTTTTAGGCCCATCACATTTTTACACATTCGGAGTAGAGAGATAAACTTAACCATGGAATATAGATGATGAAAATTAGAAAAATTAAGCATATATGTTAATATTAAGCTCAAACCTTTGATGTAGTGGAAGGTAGTCTTGGACCAATGTTTTCAATCAACTCTTGTTGACTGAGCTTCATCGCTTAGTGTTAGTTCCTCAAGGAGTCAAGAGTTATCATTTGCTTGTAACTCAATGCCTGCCATATTTCAAATTTCAATATAGTGCATGGTATAATGAAAAAGAGAAGTCTAACTCAAGAAATGAAGTGTGCTTATTATATACAGAGAAAACATATTGTTGGAGAGAGGGAGAGAGATACCCTAATTTATTGATACGGGCTAACACCGCTGAATTTAATTGCCAATATTAAGAGGCTATATGTCTATGTTCCCGTCCAGCTCCCTGAAAGACATAATCATAGTAATATGGAAGACAATAAACCTCGGGTAATCCAATTAAAGAGACTGGAAAACACAAACATGCCCTTAATTCAATTCGAGAGTAAGAAAAATAAGAAACTAGTTTTTTATAATTTAGAACTGATCCAGAAGGATCTAATGTTTTTTTGAGATTTGTCAAAGTCGTTCGAACGACTTTGAGTGTCGTTCGAAAGAGATGACATGTTCGATGGAATTTTGGCCTAGAGCCATATTTTCGTTCGAACGAGTTTGGTTTCGTTCGAACGACCAGACAACTTTTCTAGGGTTTAGACCAATTAGGCGTAAAGTCGTTCGAACGACTTCCTAGTTCGTTCGAACGACTTCCTAGTTCATTCGAACGACTCTGACGGTGTTTTGTTTCTCAAGCATTGTTTTGCCTCGAGATGTGTTCTATTTTGTAATTTCGAGTTCCCTAGTATATAAAGGGAACTAGGGTTATTTTCTAGGTTAGGTTAGATCTGAAAGAGTTATGAGAGAGACCTAGGGTTTGAGAGTTTTTTTCTTCTTGTAATTACTTCGTTTTAAGTAATCGAATTCTCTATTTTTCCAAACCGATTGGTGTTCTTCGTGTTTCTCTACTAACTAAAAGCTTCTCAATCGTATTGTGGATTAAGAACACTAAGAAAACATATCAGTAAAAAAAAGGTCTTTCTAATAAGAAACTAAAACATATAATTAAGGAACAACCCATCCTAAAGCATATATATTAATATTGCTAAAACAGTCTAATTTACCTATGAGTTTTTTATATAATTATATATGAGTTTTTATCCATTAAGCATTGATATTGCTGATTTACCTAAATGAGTACAGCAAGTAAGATGGATTTTTACACAACCCATCATAACCCAGTAAAAACCCCTTTAATTTTCTCTCCTGTTTACCAAGTTAAAACTAATATGGTATTAATTAAGATAGAGAGATATGAGATTGGTGGTGAAAGTGTACCCTAACTCTACTCTAAACGTTATTCTCTGACTTGTATCAGTTTCTTCCTTGATCCTACCTTCCCAATCCTAATTACAACAAATCCCCAATTTTTAATGTATTCGAAACAAACAATAACAATCCTAAAATTGTATAATACATGACTTACAAGTAAATATACCCAATAAAGTTTTCAAACTTGTCAAAATTTATGATAAAAGGGTACAATGAAAGCATATATTGGAGAGAATCAGAGTTTGCCATTAAAAATGGTCAAGTCAATTCAACGAATCAACAAGTATTAGGGTTTTTTTCACCCTGTAATTAATTACACCAATTTACGCGATTAAAAAGGGTCAAGTCAATTCAAAGATATAAAAAGTAGACTAATTCACATATACAAGTCTAGTTTCTTTTAATTTACCTTGAGAAGAGTTCATTTTGGTATGAAATAGCACTTCTTGGTTCCAACTTGTTTAACACCTTTTGGGTTGCTTCATTAAGCATTTTAGCTTGAATTTAGGTACCTTGCATTAAAAAAAATGGTATCAAAATGTGATCTTTAATGGCAAGAGTTGGTTCAAGTACTCAATCAATTGGAATTGGTGTTGCTTACATCTTCGTTAGTCACTTAAACATTGAAGAAATGGCTTCCTCTTTTGGCATACGTATAACTACATAAGGTGTCTTTCGTTATGAGTTGGACCTTTATGGTCCAGTTTCCTTTGTATGGATTCAAGATATAAAAAAATGAGCATTAAGATTATATCTGAAACTAATCTTTACTTCTCTGTCTAACTTGGAATGTAATTGAGGGCGTAATAGAGAACACTAGTAAGCAATCATGAAACATCATCATTTGAAAATATAAAAGCGCTAGTTTTAGCAAGGTCGTATTAATGGAATGACTGAAAATGAAATGGAAGCAAAGTTGGCTGGAATAGGAAAACATTGATGATCTAACTCCTATGTTTTCTTTCAATCTCTACAAGAACAAAATACCAAAGAACTTTAGCACTACAAAACGTACCTTACAAAGGAAACATGAATATCTAACATAAGCTTATTCTTCATATAATTTACAACCTAACAATTTATTTAATTACGTAAAAAATAGCTCCCCAACTTCTTATCCGAAGATATTATCTACCAATACCACTCAACAGATATTATTCCCAATACCACCCAGCTAGAATTCCAATCAAACTTCATAACACCCTTAAAATGTTAGTAAAGTGAATTTTTTTGGCTAATGAATATGCTCTTGAATGTTCTTTTGAATTGTAGACTTATCACTTGATAAGCAGATTTATCGATAGTATCCCATAAATCTCTATAGTCTAAATCTAGCCAATACCGAGTAAAATTGAATCAACTACTTGTATGGATGTATCATGAACAAATAACTCTAAATTTAAGGATCCTCTAATTGGCCATGATCATAAAGTAAAGATGAAATCGGCAGAGAAAACTCACTCATAATAAAACCCATTATTTTATATCAAAATCTGAAATCATGCTTACCTTTGAGTCTGTTCCAAGATCTCCGCTTCCCATAACCATAGAATCAAGCTTCAAATCCCTAACAACTTCGCATAGTTTATCCCCTGTATCACCCCAATACAGCATAAAAATCAAATCCTAAATCACAGAGATCCAAATGATTCACCTCTTTCTGCCCTTATGTTGTATCAAGCATATCCAACACCTATGGATCAGGATTGACGTCGTACTTGGTCATCACCTTTGTTTCTCCAAATTCAGATAAGGGGATCAAAGCAAGAACACCCAAATCGATTTAAAACCGAATGAGTACAAAAGTAAAATTAGAAGATTGGGTTGATGTTGTTGTTGGTGGTGGTGGTGGTGATTATAAGGGACTAATTTTGTAATAGCTCAAAAGGCTCTTACACCAAATGTACCTGTGACAACAAATATAATAAAGAATAGAAATTGACACAGGGTTTAGCGTGGAAACCTCTTAATAGGTAAAAACCACGACCTTGGCTTGAAAATTTTAGTAACTGTAACTTTATTGCCTGAGACTGATATTTTGGTTACAAGTTATGATCTCTTGAGCTTAAAAAACTCGGTCCCCTTATTCTTATGTGTTATGTCTCTTTTATAGACCTTAGTCTCGGTTCGTTTACATGTATCAGCACGTTCTCCTGAATTGGGGGAAGAGTGGAGGTTATCTCTGTAACTGTCAGTTCGTGGGAGACAGGTGTCCTTGACTTGTTAAGTTTTACTTAGAGTGCTCGAGCCACGTTCTTCTACAGTTCGCAGTCCATGTGTCATTGTTGATAGCGTATGTTACGTGCATGTTGTGTGAGTCTGGCATGGTATTAGCTTGATGATATCCCAGCTCGAGGGATAAGTCCCTATAGTGATGGTGGTGCTTCATTAATAAGTCCTTACAGTGATGAGTCAAAAACTACAAAGGAAGAAAGACAAGAGGTGGGGAACAAAACAATAAAAAATTAATAAAGTCAAAATTGCCATAGACTAAACTGCAATTTACTATAGATTTACTCTGTGCTAAAGTTATCACGGCAAAAGTCTATGGTAACCTACAAAATAAACTGGGGCAAAATTCCTATTTTGGTGTAGTGCATAGTTTAGTGCGTTTAAAGGGCATAATGGTCATATTTTGTAACTAGAAACTTACAACCCTCATAAAGGAGCAAGGCTAGACAAGATGAAATTAATCCAAGTTTTGTAATCTAGACTTATGGTTTGAAGAGGAATTCAATTGAAATCAAATTATTGAGCAATTGAAGCTCTTAAAGGGAAATTCTCCTACCAAATTATTGTTCTTCACATTAATTTTTCGATTAGGTTAATCTCAATTCAATTGTAGCAAACATGGAATTGCAGGCGGGTAGATAGCAAACACAAAGAGTTTTACGAAGCCTCAATATTATAGATATCAAATACAAGCAAACTATGGAAACATCACCTATGCACATGTTGTGTAGATTAAATATAGGAAATTTTCCTAAATCATTATTTTGTGTTTCTTCAAGGAGGACACATGCTATGTAGTCTGTCATCCTCAAAATATTAAAGTATTATTCTATGAGACATTAGTTTTAGTCAAAACATGACCTTTCTTTTCACAATGTTGCATTACAGCGATTTTTCATATAATAACTTCACGGGTGCAGTTGGTTGTCAACACAATAATGCGTAAACCTCCTTCTTCTGGGATTTTGTATTTTACTATCTAGATTCATACGTTTATATTTTGTTTCTTAAAAAATACTTACATTTTGTTTTGTTTTTCTTCCAGAAACTTATTTGGAAGCTCTTTACTGAGTAACGACTCGTGAGTTACTACTATCTTCTATTTATTACTGTGAAATTTTCGATTGCAGCAAATATCAAAATATAGTCATGGGTACCTATTGGAATTTAGAAACTGATCCAGTTTATTCTTTATTGCATAAACTTAAAGGAAAGCATATTTCCAATAGAAGAAACCCTGTATTCAGTAAAGCGAAAACTTAAGTACCAAATCCTAGCCATCCACTTTATTGTCTCTCTATTGGATGTAGTGTGTGACACCCCACCTTAGCGGGTGTATTGGAGAGGCACCTAACCTAAATATGGTCATGGTTGCAGGGCCCCCCTAAGAATTTTGTTAAAAAATACCTATATAGGTATATAAAAAATATTTTAAAAAAATATGTACATTTTTCTTTGTTCTAATGACATCAAAAAAAGTTAGCTCAACTGGTAAAGTGAGGAGCTCCTAATCCAAAAGTCTAAGGTTTAATTCTTGATGTCATCAAATAAGAATATTATTTTGATAATTTTTTCACCTTAAGCTGATCATGTCATTGCCGTAAAAATCTTTGATTTTTTTTACGAGAGAAGTGAGTCCCTATAATTTGCTAGTCAAATATAATGTTATATTTGATTAATTTTTAAGCTTAAAATACCGTTAAATGGCCAAAAAAAAATTGGGGCTTCACCCCCCCCCCCCCAAAAAAAACATGAAATCCTGGCTCCACCCTTGGATGGTTGTACCCAGAGGTAGCCTTGAGGTTTAGGCGGCCCTAGGCGTTGTTTTTTATTTTGTTGTCCATTTTCTTAGTGCAAATTTTTGAACTTTTATCAAAATATTCAAAGCCAATGCAAAGAATTGAACATTTAACCTCTTAATCAAAGAGATCAAGTATAACCAATAGCCCAAGCTAAACTTATGTCAGTTTTAGGGCCTTTTGTTAATACTACCATACCATTTAGGGATTCTTATTTTGAGCGGCCGCCTCTTGCGCCTATAGTCAGGGCCGCCCTTGGTTGGATCAATAGTTTAGTCCCACATTGCTAAAATCATGTCGGGCGAATAATCCTTAAGTCAGACTCTTACTCTACTTGTCACCAAGACCTTTTAAGGGAAACATAACCTCACACCCTGGACGTGGTTGTCACGACTCTACTCTACGCGCACCGATATTGTCCGTACTTAAACACTACAGATCTCCAGTAGTGTGAGACTTTTATTCCTGAGAAAAGGCATCGGTGACATGTAGAGTGAGATCTTAACTTAATGACCAATCACCTAACAGGATCTTAAGCGATGTGGGACTAAACCACTAGTGCAACCATCACTGCTATTGGGCTAGGCGCTTCTTTTGTGGGAGTTTTATTCCTGAGAAAAGGCATCAGTGACATGTAGAGTGAGATCTTAACTTAAGGACCAATCACCTGGCAGGATCTTAAGCGATGTGGGACTAAACCACCAGTACAACCATCACCACTATTAGGCTAAGCGCTTCTCCAGTACCCGCTCAGCCAGGGTGTTACAGTCCCTCACATTTAAGATCGAGCCGTCCCCGGGTCCGAATACCATTTTGTCACGACTCCACTCTATGCGCATCGATATTGTCCCCACTTAACCACTGCGGATCTCCAGCAGTGTGGGATTTTTATTCTTGCTGAAAGGGCTCGATGATATGTAGAGTGAAATCTTAACTTAAGGATTATACACCTGGCAGGATCTTAAGCTATGTGGGACTAAACCACTGGTGCAACCATCACCGCTATTGGGCTTAGGTGCCTCTCCAGTACCCGTTCAGCCAGGGTGTTACAGTGGTTGTGGGGACAATATTGGTGCACGTAGAGTAAGGTCGTGATAGTATCAATTTTTCCAAAATATCACAATGCTGACATTATTTGATCTTTTTATGGATTGTGAAGTGGAGTTGTTCCCTGTTTGAAGAGTATTCGCTGTCTACGAAGTAAGTCTTCATCTTTGGAATTATAACATGAGATACTGCCTTGGATGTTGCTATCTCTACTTCTCTTCTATCTGTAACTTTTTTACCAGTGATAACCTAACATTTTTTTCCCAGAGTATCAGTCATTGAATATAAACTGTGGGGGAGAACAAGTTATTATCAATGGAGCTACATATGAAGAAGATTTAGACACACGCGGCCCTTCAATATTCATTGAAAGTAAATCTAATTGGGCATTAAGCAGCACTGGCAATTTCATGGACGACGAAATAGATGTGGACCTCTACATAACGCAAAATTCATCTAGACTCTCAATGGAAAACTACAAATTATACACGACAGCACGTCTTTCTCCAAACTCTCTCACATACTATGGCTACTGTATGCTAAATGGGAACTATACTGTGTCTCTTCATTTTGCGGAGATAATATTTACAAGTGACAAAACATATAGCAGTCTCGGCAGGCGTATATTCGACGTTTACATTCAGGTAATCAGCGGCATTACAAAATTAAGTGTTCAGTAGCATATAAAGATCAGGCTTAACTATGCTGCAAAGAATCAACCCACATCAAAGTCTGGCATTTAGGTACTTTGGAATTTTGGTCTTTTTCCAGCGTCTACCATTAACTGTGCTAAACGGGAACTATACTGTAAATCTTCATTTTTCAGAGATAATATTTACAAGTGAAAAAACATATCCTAGCCTTGAGAGGCGTATATTCAATGTCTACAGTCAGGTAGTCAACGGCATAACAAAGTTACGTGTTGATACCATATAAGAGCCGGTTTAACCGTGGTGCAAAATATCAACTGTCCATCAATATTAGACTTATAAAAATTAGGGATGGGAGTATACAGTATATCTATTGATAACCTCCATAACCTGTATAACAATCTTTATATAAATTTAAGCAATAGTAAGTGAATATTAATCTATGAGACTGATATGCCATGCTCTATTTGTACTATATCCGCCCATGTTTAGATATATCATGGAGATATTGGCCAATATTTCAATTTATCATGGAGATACTGAATTTGGGCTTACTGATGTATTTTTAGATGGCAACTAAACGAGCTCTTTTGCAGGGAAAACGGGTGTTAAAGGATTTCAATATTGAGGATGAGGCAGGCGGGGTCGGTAAAGAACTCGTAAAGAAATTTACTGCCTTTGTGAAGAATGAAACTTTGGAGATTCGCTTGTTTTGGGCCGGGAAAGGGACAACAGGGATCCCTAGTCCAGGAGTTTATGGTCCTCTTATATCAGCTATCTCTGTGGATCTAATTAATAAAGGTTATTTAATTTTATAGTTTGTCTCCACATTATGAGACTTTACGTTGTCACAGTGCACTCTGTTTCGGTATCTAAGGAATATTAAGTTATAGCCTTTAATTGTATACCCCCTTCAGGTGGAAAGAAGATATCTGCGGGTGTCGTAGCTGGAATCGTGGTTTCAGTTTTATGTCTTATCTTTGTCATTGTGGGTATTCTCTGGTGGAAAGGGTTTTTGGGGCATAATAACACACTTGACCAAGGTTGGAGCTCTTCCAAATCAATTACCTTACCGTAGAGGAAAAATATGTTACAAACTTACAATCTTAGGCTGTTGTTTGGTAATGAAAACTTTGAGAAGGAAATAGAAGCTACATTTCAAATTTAGTTACTTTTGTCGACCCTCTATGAAAATAAAAGCTTACATTATGTTTTCTGCTAAAGGGAAATATTTACTAGTCAAAGTAACCCAAATCTGAAATTTGTCTGCTCTAATAGATCTCCTTGGACAGATCTAAGAGGTCTAGAACTACAAACTGGTTCCTTCACTTTGAGGCAAATTAAAGCTGCCACACATAACTTTGATCCTGAAAACAAGATTGGTGAAGGGGGGTTTGGGCCCGTTTACAAGGTATGTTATATAAACTGTATATTTCAATCATTGTTAATTCTTTGGCACATAAAAGTTTCTTATGCATCAAAAAGTGGAAGTCGGGATATTTGATATAGGAAGATCTAGACATTCAACCTCTTCAAAAAATGCCATGTTGTTCGAACGAGCCTTCGAGTCGTTCCAACGAGTTGAAGGAGCAGAATACCAATTATGACTGCCACGTTTTCTAGGCATAATTTGGCATGTCGTTCGAACGACTAGGTTCACAGAAGACCAATTGTGACTGCCTCATTTTCTAGGCATAATTTGGCATGTCGTTCGAACGGCTGGGTTCCAGAAGACCAAATACGACTGCCTCGATTTTTAGGCTTAATTGTGCCAGTCGTTCAAACGAACCCATGGGTCGTTCGAACAACTATCGTGTTTCCTTCATTATTTAGGCATTTCAAGGGCATTTATGTCCTATGTTGTAACTAGGAACTTGGAACCTTTAAGGGGGCAAGGCTAGGCAATGTAAAAGGGATCTAGAGATCCAGAGAGAGAGAGAGAGGGGAATTCATTGTAATCAAATTTTAAACAATTGAAGCTCTTTTTGGGAAGTTTTACCCACCAATTTTGTGTTATTCGCATTAATTCTTCGATTAGATTAATCTCAATTCAATTGTGGATTAAGTGGTATCAGATTTTCAAGTAACGATTCTCGGGGGGTTGTGGTTTATGGTCTCTACACGTGACCGACTCAAGCAAACGAAGGAGATTCTAGTGAGTCCGTTGAAGATTCACCGAAAACCTAGCTCGAAGAAGAAGACAAATTCAGAGATGGGCGATTCCGAAGGTCGACTCAATAAGTTGGAAAGGAAAGTTTTTGACCTAACTACGACTAAGGAATTGGTAGAGCAATTGCGTCTCGTGAATCTCGTCAAAGCATCCGCTTCATCGAAACGACAAGAACGCACGAAGAAGAAAGGAGTTGTAGAAGAGGGAAATGACGAGGGTAACTAGGAGGAGGATAGAGATTCTAGTGATGCCGAATTCGTCGAGGGGATACCGATTATTGGTAAGTCCATGAATCCTATGCGTAATCTTCATATCGATTTTAAAATTGAAATTCTAGTATTTAACGGTTCAATCGATACTGAAAAATTGAATAACTGGTTAGATAGGTTAGAGACATATTTTTCAGTTTACGAATATTCAAATGCTCATAAAATATGTTTTTCTACATTGAAATTCGTAAGTCATACACTCACGTGGTAGAAGTCCTATAAGAAACGTCATGAAGTAGGAAGCTTGAGTTAGAAAGAGTTCAAGGAGTTGGTGAGGAAGTAATTTTATCCTATTGGGTATGAACAAGAGAGATGGTTCAAATGACATTATTTGCGCCAAAATTATGGGCAATACGTACAAAAGTTCACTACGGAGTTTCATAACCAAACTTTGGTTTTGGACATTGATGTGGACGAATATGAGGTGTTCATGAAGTATACGAGGGGTTTGTCGGAGTCCATTCGAAGGGAATTGAGGCTATTTACTGTGGATAATATTGAAGCCGTAAAAACTATTGCTATTGAAAGCAAGTACTTAAATAGTGACAAGAAATACGACAAGAGCAAGTCGGGGTACAAGTCTAGTTGGAAGAATGAGCACAAATGGGGAGTCTAAATGAGAGGGGTCTTCATCCAAGGGGAATTATTACAATCATTATAAGGCAAATGGGCACATTTCAGATAAATGTTAGAAAGTTCACCCAAAGCTTTGGCCAAAGGAGGAGATGAGCAAGAGAGATAAACATGCACTAGCAGCAACTTTTGTTGATTTTCTGGATTTAGATAAGCCCAATCCTAAATTTACTCTTATGTTTAAGCAAACTTTGGCTACCAAGGAGGCGAGTCGGGAAGAACTTTTCCATGTTAGTATTCAGGTGAAGTAGAGCTTAGTAGAGGCTATCATTGATCTAGGTAGTCAGAAGAATTTGATCTCTGAGGTGGTAGTGAAGAAGATGGGTTTGGCTACTACGGCTCATCCTAAACCGTGTGGTATTCATAAAGACGCGGAGTTGAAGATCACGAAGCAGTGTCCGCTCAAGTTTGCGATCACTGAGTTGTTTATTGACGAGGTGACGTGTGAGGTGGTTCCTTTAGATGTATGTCAAGTCATATTGGGTAGCCCTTATCTTTGGGACCAAGATGTGATTCATTACCGTAGAGCTCGCAAGTATCGTCTTGTGAAGAAGGGAAAAAAGTTTCATATCAACGCTTGTTAGGAGCATGTCACCACAAATAATCTAGTAACGGCGACTCAAATGAAGAGCTTGGTTAACGCGAGCGACAAGTTTGTGTTGTTGTTGGTGCGATCGGTTCAAATGAGTCCGTCGGCTGAGGTGTTGTCTACTTTGGTAATGTCTCAAGAGGGTCTGTCGGCTAAGACTTTTTCTGGGCATAGAAGGGATGCCGCGCAAGAAGGATGTGAAGCATGATATCACCTTGGTGAATGGTGAGCCACTACTCGACATTGGGTTGTATTCGACTTCTGTAACCGAATCTGACGAGATCAATAAACAAGTACAAGAGTTCCTCGAACAATGGATTATTAATCCGAGTTGCTCACCTTGTGGTTATTGGTGCCGAAGAAGAATGAGTCTTGGAGAATGTGTGTAGATTATCGGGCGCTGAACAAGATTACTGTGAAAAATCGTTATCCGCTTCCACAGATTGACGAGTTTTTAGATGAGTTGCAGAAGGCTCAGTTTCTTACCAAGCTAGATCTTAAGTCGGGTTACCATCAAGTTAGAATTCGGAAATAAGATACATGGAAGACGGCTTTCAAGACCAAACAAGGACTCTTCGAGTGGTTGGTGATGCCTTTTAGGTTATGCAGCGCTCCAGCGACATTTATGCGATTGATGAATGAGGTACTTCGTACTTTTATTGATGATTTCATGATTGTGTATTTAGATGATATCTTGATATATGGCTAACATGGGAGGAGCACCTTGTGCATATGCGCAAAGTGTTGGAAGCATTGCGATCACAACTTTTTCTAAATGGGAAGAAGTGCTAGTTTGGAAAGAAGGAACTAGTGTACTTGGTATTCATTGTTGGTGGCGGTGAACTTAAGGTAGATCCAAATAATGTCTCGGTCATTACTAATTGGCCTAGACCTTGTACAGTGACGGAAGTGAGAAGTTTTATGGGTTCTTGTCAGTATTTACGGAAGTTTATTCGGCATTTTTCACAGATTGTCACACCGTTGCATTCCTTGACAACGGCCGATGTGAAGTTTGTATGGGAAGATCATCATGAGAAAACCTTTCAGTTACTGAAGCACAAAATTACAAATGCACCAGTGTTAGCGTTGCCAAATTTGGGGTAATTTTATTGCAAGATAGGAAGCTGGTTGCCTATCATTCTGAGATGTTTACAGGAGCAGTACACAACTATCCTACCTACGATAAGGAGTTCTACGCATTATATCAATCAGTAAAGTATTGGCGGAGTTACTTATTGGGAAGGAGGTTGTAGTACATTCCGATTACAAACCATTACAGTTCTTATCTATGCAGTCCAAGCTACAGCAAGCTCGCCATATGAAGTGGATGTCGTACCTACAACAATTCTCCTTGATTATCAAGTATAAGAAGGGAGTGGACAACAAAATGGTTGATATGTTATCTTAACCCTCATTACCAACTATTTCCGCTTTGTTGGTAGTTATGCAGATATAGCCTATTGTTCCGTCTGAATATGTTGCAGGGTATGATGACGATAAGGAGCTCAGTTTGATTCACCAGAAGTTGCTGCAAGGCAAGACATGTGAGTATGTATTGAATGATGGTTTGATTTACAGGGGCAGTCTACTATGTATTCCTGAGGGTGGATATCGTTTGCATTAGATTAGAGAGGCACATTGTTCCCGGGTGGCAGGTCATTTTGGGATTGAGAAGACTTTTTTAAATTTGCGGCGTTATGTCTTTTGGCAAAGATGTAGGTGAATGTTGCTTGTGTGGTTCGTGGTTGCGTTATATACAACACATTGAAGCCTTCCAATCGTAAGTTAGGACTGCACTTACCATTACCAGTTCCTAACCGACCTTGGGAGATCATTTCGATGGATTTTATGGGTGGTTTGCCCATTGCCAAGTGTAAGAATGATTACCTGTTTATAGTGGTAGATCGATTCAGCAAGATGATTGTTTTTAGTCCATGTCAGAAGACGGTCACCGAGGAAGGAGCAATGCGATTATTTTTTAAAGACGTCTGGAGGTATTTCGGGCTCCCTTCTTATATTATTTATGATAGGGATAGCCGCTTTTTGGAGCAGTTTTGGAAATTGTTATGTGGGATGATGGACACTAAGTTGAAGAGAAGTACCTCCTTTCATCCGCAAACTGACGGGCAAACAGAGGTAGTTAATCGCACTTTGGTTCACTTATTACGGGGATTCCATTCCAAGCATCCTAAGACTTGGGATGAGAGTTTGTCGTATCTTTAGTTTGCTTTTAACCGGGCGATTCATGGTTCCACTTTCAAGTCTTCATTTGAAGTTTGTCTTGGGTACTTGCCTCAAAGCCCCTTTGATATGGCTTTTAGTCTTGGTGACAAGACGGTGTATGGAAAGGAGGAAAATGGACAAGTTAAAGCTCAACGTTTCATTGAGAGGATAAGCAAGGTTCATGGGGTAATTAAAGTATAATTGAAGAAGACTCAAGCGAAGTATAAGGCTCGACGCGACAAGCATCGGGTTGAGTGTACTTTTCAAGAGGGCGACTTTGTTTGGTTGTATTTGGGTAATGAGCGACTATAGGGAGAAGGTAAGAAACTCAAGCCGATCCGTTATGATCCGTTTACGATACTCAAAAAGATTAGTGACAATGCATTCCAGCTGGATTTGCCACCATTTATGAAGATGTATTCGGTGATTAATGTCGGGAATTTGAAGTTGTTTGAGCCGTCTCTTTTAGATGAAGATTCTACAATCGACACTCGCCTACCGTCAGTTGATGACTTATGGTTGGTAAGAGAAAATCCGTTGCAGGAGGATAGTATTCTAGAGAGGAAAGTTCATGCTACAATATGGGGTAGTATCGTGTCGTTCCGAGTTGGGAAGAAAGGTCAACTACCTAACAAGTTGAAGTAGTACATTAGGGAAATGGGTATGGCCAAATTCCCTCATCTTCAGTTCTAGCTTGAACATGAGCTCAAGGCTTCTAAAGGAGGGAGCCATGATCAAGGAGGATCTAAACATTCAACTTCTTCAAAAGATGTCATGTCTTTCGAACGAGCTTTGGAGCCATTCGAACAAGTTGAAGGAACAAAAGACCAATTATGACTGCCACATTTTCTAGGCATAATTTGGCATGCCGTTCGAACGACATTTGGAGTCGTTTGAACAACTAGGTTCTCAGAAGACTAATTGTGACTGCCTCATTTTCTAGGCATTATTTAGCATGTCGTTCGAACGACATTTGGAGTCATTCGAATGACTGGGTTCACAGAAGACCAAATACGACTGCCTCGATTTCTAGGCTTAATTGAGCCAGTCGTTCAAACGACCCATGGGTTCATTCAAGCGGCTTTCGTGTTTCCTTCATTATTTTAGGCGTTTCAAGGGCATTTATGTCTTATGTTGTAAATAGGAACTTGGAACCTTTAAGAGGGCAAGGCTAGGGAATATAATTATATAAAAGGGATACAGAGATCCAGAGAGAGATCAAGAGAGGAATTCATTATAATCAAATTTTGAGCAATTGAAGCTTTCTTTGGGAAGTTTTACCCACCAATTTTGTGTTATTCGCATTAATTCTTCGATTAAGTTAATCTCAATTCGATTGTGGATTAATATTATAACTTTTACCCACACTATAGATAACCTTATGAAAAACCGTATCAGTTATCTTTGCTATCTTATTTAAGTGCATACAAGTTAATGAACTCATTCTTTAAGGTACTTTAATTCAGAATTTTCTCTTGCTTTTACTTCATAATGCATTAACTTCTTTTTTACGGGATTCAAACAAATGCTAGGGGTACCGAGATATGTGCATATCATTTCCAGTACAGTTATGCATATTGAACTTGCCATTATTAACTTATTACTCAAATGCAGGGCCTTTTAGTAGATGGAACAATAATTGCCGTCAAACAGCTTTCATCCAAATCAAAGCAAGGAAATCGAGAATTTGTAAATGAGATTGGAATGATATCTGCTCTCCATCATCCTAATCTCGTGAAACTTTACGGCTGTTGCATTGAAGGGAATCAGTTATTGCTTGTGTATGAATACCTGGAAAACAACAGCCTTGCCCGTGCTTTATTTGGTAAGCTCGCAACCATAAATTTGCACATTGATTGGACAATATATTACAAAGTTGCCTTATTTATAAGATGTATCTATCATTAGATAGGTGTGTTCTAGGAATGATAATTGATTCTTGGTTATACTTTGGAGTGATTTTTTATTTAATTGATGAAATGCAGGTCCAGAAAAATTCCGAATAAAGTTGGATTGGGGGACTCGGCACAAAATTTGTGTTGGTATAGCAAGAGGTTTGGCCTATCTCCATGAAGAATCAAGGCTGAAGATCATTCACAGAGATATCAAGGCTACAAATGTGCTTCTTGATAAGGATCTTTATCCTAAGATATCTGACTTTGGTTTGGCCAAACTGGATGAAGAGGACAACACCCATATCAGTACTCGCATTGCCGGGACTTTGTGAGCCAACATACTTCTATATTGCTCTTTGTTTTCATAATTTCCTTACCGAAAGATTCTAGTAATGCTTTGATCTTATGTTCTACCAAGCATAGAAATGACACCTAGTTAGTTTGATTCTACAGTGGATACATGGCACCAGAGTATGCGACGAGAGGATACTTGACAGACAAAGCAGATGTGTATAGTTTCGGCATTGTCGCCTTGGAAATCGTCAGTGGGAGAAGCAATTCGAATTATAGACCAAAAGAAGAATTCTCTTATCTTCTTGATTGTGTAATTTTGATATCCTTGAATCCAACATTTCTAAATATTCTCCCCTTTTTTTTGTCTCAGACATCGATTATTACCTTATTCTTTCCTTGTCTTAGGCCATGGTTCTTCAGCAAAACGGTGATTTAATGGAGCTAGTGGATCCAAGATTAGGATCAGACTATAAGAAAGAAGAGGTCTTGGGGATGCTTAACATAGCTCTTGCATGCACTAATGCATCTTCAACACTGAGGCCTACAATGTCTTCAGTAGTGAGCATGCTGGAAGGTCGAACCGCTGTTCAAGAGTTTGTTTCTGATCCAAATATCTCCATTGACGATTCCAAGTTTAAACGCATTACGGAAAGTTATCAAGAGAGCAGAGATGAAAAACCAGTTGATACGCATACTCAAAGTATGCCGATCCAGGGAACATGGACTGGGTCATCTACATCTGCATATGATACATACCCGCTTAAACTGGACTCCCACTCTTGGAGTAACGGAGGGTAGAGAAGTGTACGCTATCATCCACTATATTCCCCAAAATCTTAAAAATAGTTTTTGTGTAATGTATTTAGTTTTTTTCTTCTTTTTTGAGGAGAAACTCGCCTGTTTATCTGATGCATGGCATATAAGAACGCTTAATTTTTTTTTATAATCTCGAGAAATGTGATTCCAGTGTTTGGTTATCCTCACCTAGTTTACTGGATTCAGTTATTTGCTTTCAACCGTGACTGCAGCAACTCTTGTCCCAGATGAAGACTAAAATTTTTTAGCGAACTAAAATTTGTGCTATTTTTGTACACAATTTTCCAGCAATGCTCATGCTCGATCTGAGGAGCTCCATATAAAAAATTTCTCCTTGAACAGTCAATTTTGGAGCTCAAGCATAGAGCTAGTGTAAAGTTGCACGGGATACCCATAATTGTTATGTGCCTCCACTAAATTTAGAAGAGACGACATAATTGTTATGTGCTTCTCATTTTTTTTGTTACAGAGGTTTTGCATGGTGGTTTGACAGTTGTTTTGGTAGGTCTCATCATTGAATTTGAGCTCTTTTATTAAACACTGCTAGCACTAGCAGAGAGCAAGAGTTGATGTTTTGCTTCTTTTTAATTATGGTTTTGTTTATGGAGTTGTACAGTTGATGCATTGAAAGAAATAGGAAAGACATTGGGGAAAGTCTGGAATTTCAGTGTCGACCCTTGTAGCGGAGAACAAGGATGGGCAACGGAGTTGAAATATTTTGCTAAAAACGTTAGCTGCGACTGCAACGCCACTGTCTGCCACGTCACCAATGGAGCAATTCTTGTTCCAGATGAAGGTTAGTTTTCAGTCTTAAATTTACGGTATTTTTTTACGAACTCTCTCTCTATTAGACCATCTCCAGCAGTGCTCGTGCTCGAGCTGAGGAGCTCCATATCAGCTTTTTCTTCAGTGTTTTAGTGTAAAGTTGAAAGCTCAACGTCAGATTTGGAGCCCCAACTCCTAGTGTAAAGTTGCATGGGACGCCCATAATTGTTATGCTCTAAAATTAGAATAGACATATAATAGTTATACCTTTCTCATCACTAATAGAGAACAAGAGTTTGTGTTTTACTCCTTTTAATTATGGTTTTGTTTATGGAGTTGTACAGTTGATGCATTGAGAGAAATAGGAAAGTCATTGGGGAAGACAGACTGGAATTTCAGTGTCGACCCTTGTAGCGGAGAACAGGGATGGGCAGCGCCCAAGTTGGAGCATTAGGAGAACAACGTTACTTGCAACTGCAGTGCCACTGCCTGCCACGTCACTGGCATGTAGGTTATATCTCCCCATTTCGATTGTCGGTGGGATGCAAAAGTATGCTATAGCCCAATCATAGGGGTATTTCGTATACTCGTGGAGGTTATTCTCATAATAGGTCGTTCATATTCGATGACCGTCACTGGGCTTATTCATAGTCTTCCTTACGCTTAGCCAGGGTACATATTATTAGAGCTTTTTCATAGAAAAATCTGGACATCTTTTTGTGGAACTTTCATTTCACTTTTACATAGATTTTAATTTGCTCCAACTCTGGAAGAAAAAAAATCTTCAATAAATTTTTGTGGCCCAATCAAATTATCAACTTGGTCTATAGATTGATACAAGGACACGCTGCGAATTATCATACTTAAGTCGTCGGTCGTTGTCAGTCTTTCACTTTACTCTTTAAATAAATAGTTAAACTTATGGTACAAGGTGTGGTGACTTATTTCCAATACTCCGACCTGCTACAGTACTTTGAATAATAACATCTACATTAACCCAACTGCTACAGTACATTAACCCTGACTGCTACATTACATTACTCCGACCTGCTACAGTACTCCCGCCCCTGCTGCAGTACAGTACTCGAACTGATACAACTACAGTGCTTCGACCTGCTACATTAACGCATTTACTCGACCTCGTCAACAAACACGTGGCGCATTTATGGCGTATTATGGAGCGGTTACAAAGAAGAAGAGTTACTCAAACCGTTACTCGACCATTATGAAGACTCATCAAAACCTGATATTGTAACGTTCCTCATCAATGTAACCAACGATTATATTATAAGACCTATAAATAAGATTAGATAGCTACGGATTAAATGGGAGGCTGCTGAGAGATCTTTTCTACATCTCTCTATCTCTCTTTGTAATAGCTAGCAGTCTAAATATACCTCTCTCTCTTTCTAAAATCCCCATGAGAGGTCGTGGTTTTTAACCCATTCAAGGGTTTTCCACGCTAAATCTAGTGTTGTTTGTTTCATGTTCATAACTAAACATACTAGATTTCGAAGGTGTAAAGCGCTATCTTCGTGCAATAGGAAAATAGGCTATTACACAATGTAATCTTTTTAATGGTCCATACTACATTCTTAATTTATGTTTTTGCTAAGCAAAGTGGGGTTAGGCAAGGACCTCTTTTATTTATTCTCGCAATTGCCAAGTTTGGAACATTGTTTGTGATAGCTTTTACTTTTGAACCTAGAAAAGTTTAAGGGATTCTGTCTTTGTATATACTTCAATTTGTACATTTTCTCAAATTTCTTACCTCCATATCCCTCTAAAGTATGTGAAACCTAAACTTGGCGATGAGTATCTGCATACCGCCAAAACGTTGAATTGTTCAGCGCCCAACAACTTTTAACTATAACTAGCGTCTCTCTCTCCCATCACAACTTCTCTTTCTCATATATCATTTCCTAGGTGCTGAACCGTTGAGCGCCTAACAAAACTTTTTAATACACGTGACATATATATCTCTCTCTCTCTCTCTCTCATCACAACTTCTCTCTTAAAACAGTAATCTCTGTTGGACGAAAACAGTATGCGATTCTGAAATACCGGTATGGTAAACCGGAATTGCATACTCTTCTGTTGGAAATGCTCTTAGTATCTTCCACCAATGATTACTATGTCATTATGCTGCAATTGTGGGCTTAACTATAATCATGGAAGTACTTACTCTTGTTTTCATTTGTCTAAAGTTGTTATTGGATGTAACTACTTGTTTGTCTATTTGGCATTTATGATGGTTTGAATGAGAGCTTAAGAATAAATTGTGCTGATGATCTCCAAACTCTTAAATGCCATCAATTTTGATTACTATTTATTTTGTTGGTTTCGTTCCTGCTCCCAGCAGCACTATCATAGACAAGAAGCTCACAAATACTTCTTTGTCATCTTTTGGCTCAATATCTTCAATTTCATTCACGGGGAGGAGACAAAATGCAGCTTCACAAAGAAGATGTTCATCAAAAGTTAGGGTAGCGAAGGAGTTGCACTTTAACAAGGATGGATCAGCTACTAAGAAGTTGCAGGTAAGTGTGTGAATCATTTTGATGTTCATCTTGTTTTACTTATGACTCATGAGATGACTTGTGATGTGAGAAAAACTCGGTCTTTAAATACCCCGCTCAAAACTACGGGTGTCGTAATATAATAAGGGTAAGCGGGGGTTGAATCCACGGGGAGTAAACGTATTAAAAATATAATTTCCTAATTAACTAATAAACGAATCTAAACTAATTTTGATAAAAAGGTTTTGGACTAAAATATAAATTACTAACTTGGTAAAAATATAAGGAGAAGAACCTAGGCTTTGGATCACCTCTGACTTAGTTTACTAAAACGATATGAAAATGGTAGCTTCTATCCGCACATAATAGCCATGGCTAGGTCTATCCGGGTCTAAGATCTAGGGTTTGTGGATAAAACCCTAGGTAAGAACTTCGTTGTTCAAAGACAAACGGATCTAGGGTTTATAAACTCATTTCCATGGCTAGGTGGAGAGTATTAACTATAGTGATCTAGAATTTTCTTTAAGCGTGAAAACAGCCGAATATGGCTATTTCAGCATCTTCCTCATATCCGTAGTAACTTAAAGTTGTCATGGCTAGATCAACTCTTCGTAACTACAAATCGGAGAATTGAAGATTAATTCTAGATCTAAACAACTATTAACATCAATTTAGCTCACTTTACCGGAGGTTCAATCCTTAGCCTAAGCTAAGGAGACTAGTTCTCCATTAATGGTGTTGATCACAGCTTAAATTAAACACATAAAATAAAATAGAGAGAGAAAAAGAAAAAGAAAAAGAGATACTGAAAACTGCAAGATTTATTCATTCTTGAGATTGAGATGTAAAAATATATAGAATTGTTCTCCTATTTATAAGAGATAGGATAGACTTGTTTACAATTCTGAAACTTTATCCCTGAGTAAAGATAAATCCTATCTTAGATAAATATTTGTAGAGTCCTTCATCATCTTTATTCTATAGAGAAAATCTATAAGTACATTGAATGTAAACATCTTCCTTGTACCTCAGAGACTCCTGGAGATGCTTCAGCTCTTTATACCTTCTATTAGATGTATTTTTCTATTTATTAGCTTCAACAGTGATAAGTGCCTGAAAATAAGAAAATGCTACTAACATTAGAAAATAATAAATCGAGATTAACAAAATGATACTTTTAGACGTATTTGTTAGGAAAACGAGGGGGCAAATCATAACGCAGAAGCACAATACAATTTAACAAGAACTTGAAGAACTAACTCCAGCCATAGAGAATTCAAACAATGGCAATAATCACATACACAAGGTTTAATTTAGGTGAAAACCCTTTACAGGATCAAAACCACCCCCGACAAGCACGACGAATATATTATCACTTAGGGTTACAAGAAGTTTCAGAGATCACTCAACCTTACCTCTACCCTTACAGATAATCCCCAGCAAGAAACCCAAGAAATTTCTCTAGAGCAAAACCCTAGATTTCTCCATTTTCTCTCTCTAACTTTTTCTTATGTACAGAGGCCTTTAACATACACTCTATATTTATTTACTTTCCATTAGGTCATCTCCAAAATACGCATCACGAGATAATCCATCGCTTTGGATCAAATCCCCTTCAAAACAAACTTAGAAACAAACAAATAGAGCTATTTTCGTTCGAACGAGTCATTAGGTCATTCGAACGACCATTTGACTATCCTCTGGAAATTTGTCCCAAGAGCTTAATTCGTTCGAACGACTTTTCCCTATTTTGAGCCGTATTCCTAACAATATTAATCTTACATATTTCTACGTCTATCAACTTGCATTATGTGCTTCATTGATGATTTAATTATTGTCTTGTTTCAAATTGGTATTAACAAGCTTGTACATTTAGTAGGAGGTACACTTGGACCAAAAGGGTAGGAATGTGGAATTAGAGAGCAAGTATGGCTCCCTCAAAATTGTAAATGATGGTGTCACTGTGGCCAAGGAGGTATATTTTCTTTTTTTTCATAACATGTTAGAAAGTATGTTTTTTTTACTTCCTCGTGCTAATTGTATGATTTTTTGGAATCTTAATGGATGCCTTGGAAACATAATTATTTTCGTAGGTTGAGTTGAAGGATCTAGTGGAAAACATTGGTGCAAAGTTGGTGAGACAAGCAGCTGCAAATACCAATGACTTAGCTGGCGATTGGACAACAACTTCTGTTGTTTTTGCTCAGGGTCTGATTGCAGAAGGTATTAAGGTTCGTGTTGTTGAGAATCGAGGTAGCTACTCTCTCTTCTCTGACAAGAATGATACTTAGAATAAGCCCTAACATAAGAATTATCCAAGCATGAACAATAAAGAACACAAGAAAGGTTTCCCAGAGGAGGGAAGTGGAAAACTCTTGCGGATAAAAAACTACTCCTACAAACAATTCACTATGATATCAAATAGGTTACAATGATCTCTTAAGCTTTAATATAGTCTCTTCAAACCCTAGCCTCTCTGAGATTAAACTTACAAAAGATGGCTAACAAAATAACCTAAGTCCTCTTTATATACTAGATGACTAAATACAAGTAGTACGAATCTCGAGGCATAACCCAACGTCTCAAAATAGATATCTAGTGTAAACCTACGTCAAGCTCGTTCGAACGACTTTACGATAATTGGTCTCCAGCCCTAGAAACTTAACATCTCGTTCGAATTACATCCAAGCTCGTTTGAACGAGATTGACTCCTGGGCCAAAATTCCAGTGAGTACAAAAAAGTTTGTTCTAATGACTTTGAAGCTCGTTCGAACGACTCGTTCAAACGACTTCCATTTTCATTTGAATGACTTAGACAATCTTCAGATTTCTTCGACAATCCTGATTCGAGTTCACACCCAACAATCTCCTACATAAAATTGAAACCCGTAACCCATCTCCAGATCTCCAAATGAATTGCTCGCACTACCCGGACCTTCAATCTTGAAGACCTACAGAAGTCAACTTCTGAAAAGTGACTACCTTCGTAAACATATCAGCCGGATTCACATTAGTGTGAATCTTCACAAGCTTCAACACACCATCCTTGAGGAGCGAGCGAATATAGTGATACTGAATATCAATATGCTTAGTTCTAGAGTGAAAAGTTAAATTCTTCGCTAAGTGTATAACGCTTTGACTATCACTATACAATTTAGGAGAAAATTGTTCTCTACCAAACTCTTTCATCAACCCATTGACCCAAACCATATCTTTGCACGCTTCTGTAGCTGTAACATATTCCGCATTCGTCGTAGATAAAGCTACAATCTTCTGTAGCCTAGAAACTCATGTAACTGCATCGCTTCCCAATGTAAAAATGAAATCACTAGTGTTCTTTCGCCTATCCATGTCACCTGCCATATCATAATCAACAAAACCCTGTAAGTATATCTGAGAACCCCCATAACATAATGTCATATCTTAAGTCCCCTTTAGATACCTCAGTATCCATTTCATAGTTCTCTAATGCTCCTTATCTAGATTGCTCATATACCTACTAACAACTCCTACTACTTGGGCAATATCTTGTCTTGTACAAATCATAGCGTACATTAGGTTACCAACCGCGGATTGATAAGGAACCTTTCGCATCTCATCGCAATCCTTCTGCGTCTTCGGACAATAATCCTTTAATAATTTGAAGTGACCTCCCAATGGTGTACTAACAACTTTAGAACCATCCATATTAAACCATTTCAGTACTTTGCCAATGTACTCAGCTTGAGACAACTTCAATTCTCGCCACTTTCTGTCCTTTGTAACACGTATACCAAGAACTTATTTCACCGCACCCAAGTCCTTCATAGAAAACTCCCGGGATAGCAGTTCCTTCAACTTAACTATCTATCCCATGTCAGCACTTGCTACCAATGAGTTCCCCGTATTCTTTATAAAATAACAGTCATCCGCATTGCTCTTCGAATAGCCATTTCTGGACATGAACTGTTCGAACTTCAAATGCCACTGTCTCGGTGCTTGTTTCAAACCGTTTAAACTCTACGTGAGTCTACACACAAGATCTTCTTTCCCTTTAACCGAATACCCTTCTGGCCGCTTCATATAAATTTCTTCATCAAGGTTACCGTGAAGAAATGCGGTCTTGACATCAAGTTGTTTAAGATGTAAATCTTCAACAACAACTATATTCATCGCAACCCGAATAGTAGACATCTTTATAACATGAACAAAAATCTCACCAAAATAAACACCTTCTTTCTGCTGAAAGCCCTTTACCATAAGTCTAGCCTTGAATCTCCTTGAGCCGTCAGATTCCTGCTTTAGTCTGTATACCCACTTGTTGTACAATGCCCTCTTCCATTTCAGTAACCGAACTAAATCCCAAGTTCGATTAACTGATAATGACTGCATTTTATCATCCATAGCAAGCCCCCACTTGCTATTGGCTTCCACATCTAAAGCATCCTTATAACTTTCAGGTTCATCACCATCTGTAAGTAATAAGTGATTTAAAGAATTTACTTACCTTGCCAAAATTCTTGCAACTTTCGGATCCTTTCAAAGTGATATTGGAATGTCTAGATCATTAGGTTCCTCGTTTTGATCCGGTGCAACGAACTAAACAATGACTTCTACATCATCTACTCGAGAGGGTTCATCATCTTTAATGTCGACACTTTCCGCTACTTTACCTCGAATCCTTTCCACAGGTACTTTGAAGTATTTATATAAGACTTCCTCATTGAATGTAATACTACGGCTTCGGATAACTTTCTGAATCTTTGCATCCCAAAACTGGTACCCAAACTCATCACCACCGTATCCAATAAAAGTGCACTTCATCGACTTTGCATCTGACTTGGTGCTTGTATCTGAATTATCAAGCACATATGAGGTACAATTGAAAATACGCAGGTGATTAAGGTTTACCTCTTTACTGATCCATGCTTCTTCAAGAATTTCAAAGTCCAAAGCCGTTGAAGGCCCTCTGTTAATCAAGTGCACTGCCGTACTAACCGTATCTACCCAAAAACACTTTGGCAATCCAACGTTGAGTCTCATGCTCTTTGCCCTTTCGTTTATTGTTCGATTCATGCGTTCTGTAATACCATTTGTTACGGTGTTCCAGGAATAGTCTTCTGTCTCCTAATCCCGTTTGATATGCAAAAGTCTTCAAACTCGTCACTACATTATTCTCCCCCATTATTTAACTTGAGACACTTCAGTTTCAAACCGGTTTCATTTTCAACTAGAGCCCTCGACCTCTTGAATTTATCGAACACATCTGACTTGTTCTTCATGAAGTAGACACACAGTTTACGAGTAGCATCATCGATAAAGGTAACATAGTAATGAGAACCACCAAGAGAAGATACATTGGTTGGCCCCCAAATATTTGTGTGTACAAGATCCAGTTTTCTGGGTTTCTTTGATCTTCTAGATAATTTAAAACTGACCTTCTTCTGTTTCGCAAGAACACACTATTTACAAAACTTGAGATCAACCTCAGCAAGTCCCTCTAGCTTTCCCTTTGTTACCATTATCTTCATCCCCTTCTCACTCATGTAACCGAGCCGTTTGTGCCACGTACTTGTATTAATCCCTGGAGTGGCCGCACAAATAGTAGAAATTGTGTTATGTGTTGTATACAACGTTCCTTTTCGTAAGCCTCGAGCTACCAATATAGCTCCTTTTGTAACCTTCTAGAAGGTTGCACCAAAGGTATTCACATAACCGCCATCATCTACCAATTTGCTAACCGATATAAGGTTACGCCCTAATTTAGGTACAAGTCACACATTCTATAAAACCAATGATCCCCCTGAAGGTAATAATAACCTAGCTTTTCCCTTCCCAACAATATTACGTGTACTCTTATCTACAAGAAAGACTGTACCGAAGTCGCCTTTGACAATATTAGTAAGAAAACCTACGTTCACATTAGCATGGAAGGAAGCACCCGAATCAACAATCCAAGATTCATTAACATCGTCACACGATAATAGTAGAACCTTGTCAAAACTAACCTCTTCAGTAAGGTTCATTGTATCTTTCTCTTCATCGTCAATCTTCTTAGAAGAAGAAGAGTTGTAATCTCGCCTGAAGTGACCATTCTTTTCACAAGTCCAACACGCACCGGGCGGCCTAGACTTTTCTCTTGACTGTGATCGACCCCTTCCAAATTTCAGCCCCTTTCTGTAAGACCTCCTTCTTTCCTCGACGTTCAACATACTGCTGTTTGAACTCGAAGAGGGTTCAGATGTTTTACGCCTATTATCTTCACTCATAATCAACGAGACTATAGTGTCAAATTTGATGTCTTTCTTCCCCGATGAGTTACTCACAACTGTAATGAATCATTCCCAACTTTTTGGCATTTGCCTTAGAAGATCCCACGCTCTCACCACCTCGGTAAAAGTAATTTTAATGAATTCCAGTTGAGTATGTATGGAATTAAACTCACTGATATGAGCTTACATACTACCATTATCCTTCATCTTCAAAGTAAATAAGTGTCGTAAAAGGTGTATCTTATTTGCCCCAGACAGTTCCTAGTACATAGCGGACAACGTCTCCATCAAACCTTTTGTAGTCGTAACTTTGGAGATCATGTGTAGAATTTGAGATGATAGCGCTAACCAAGTGGTTCCAAGCGCTTTGGGATCCAATCACGCCCACTTAGCAGCATCAAAATCTACTGGCTTCATCTCAACTCCACCCAGTGGTAAATCAAGATCCTTCTGATAAAAGTAATCTTCTATCTGCATCTTCCACACCCTAAAGTTTGATCCATTGAACTTCGTGATCTTCAACTTCTCTTGATCGGCCATCGTTCTTTACCACACAAGCTCTAACACTCGTTCTGACACCAATTGTTGAGAATCAAGGTAGTTACTCTCTCTTCTCTTATAAGAACAATACACAGAATAAGCCCTAACAGAAGAATTAACCAAGCAAGAATAATAAAGAACACAAGAAAGGTTTCCCAGATGAGGGAAGTAGAAAACTCTTGCGGATAAAAAACTATTCTCACAAACAATTTACTATGATATCAAATAGGTTGCAATGATCTCTTAAGCTTCTTAAGCTTTAATAGAGTCTCTTCAAGCCCTAGCATCTCTAAGATTAAACTCACAAAAGATGGCTAACAAAATAACCTAAGTCATCTTTATATACTAGAGGACTAAATACAAGTAGTACAGATCTCGAGGCAGAACCCAACGTCTTAAAATAGACATCCAGTGCAAACCTATGCCAAGCTCGTTCGAACGAGATTGACTCCTGGGTCAAAATTCCAGTGAGTACAAAAAAATTCGTTCGAACGACTTTGAAGCTCGTTCGAGCGACTTCCATTTTCGTTCAAACGACTTCGACAATCTTCAGATTTCTTCGACAATCTTGATTCGAATTCACACCCAACACGTGTACATGATTTTTTTGTATGAATAAGATAATATTACCTTTACGTAATGTGTCACTGAAGAGGTGTTTCTTATAGGTTGTGGCAGCTGGTGCAAACCCTGTTCAAATTACCTGAGGTATTGTGAAGATAACCAAAGCTTTGGTTGCGAAGCTCAAGTTAATGTCGAAAGAGGTAATATAGTCTTCTACTCACCTATTGATTCTATTCTTTAGTCACAAGTTTATCCATTTTATAGAAAGGCTTTACCTACACATTTAATTAACAGATGATACAACGCTCGAAATCAGTGAACTGGCAGAAAGGCTTTACCTCATGTAACACAGGCTTTCATTCATGGTTTATTGCCTCTATTTGCATCACATGATTTTCTTCTCATATAGTGATCATATATTTTTTCATCGGTTGAGATGACTTAAGCTTTATATATATATAAAGTTGTTTATATATATATGTATATAGATATTAACTATGTTTCTGATTCAGTCCCTACATGTAGATGTCCAGAGATGGACATTGTTTTGCTAAGATGCATACTTCTTTTAATAATAGTTTTATATTTGCATGAAGATCTATTCATTCTCTAATGAACTTTAGTACAGGTCTTTAAGGAATCTCACATGCATGACAACTCTGGGAATTACTTTAAACTTTCTTTTGTTAGCTGCAAGTGTATCAGAGCTTATGTGAAAAGCAAAAAGAATCAAAATTAGGCAAGTGTTTGAGATATTCCCCATTTGCAGCTTCGCTTGTAGAATAGAATGACCTACTGTACTGATGCCATTGATAGTCTGTTGTGTTGTACATATCTATTGGGTATTTCATAAAATTGGTTCTCATGACGATAAGGGACTTTAACGATTTTTGGATAATGTACAGTATAAATGTGTTGGCATATTACGTTACGAACAGGTCTTTGGACATGGTTTTGTGAGCACAGTCCTCAGTCTTATCCAAGTAGAATAGACTTGATATTCATTTCTTTAATTTAAGTTTTTTTTTCCTCATGAAATTGTTTAGGTATTCGTTCATTTACTTAAAGGTTGTATAGTTTTTAAAAATCGATGCGTTTTCACTTTATACTTCTTTCGTATATGAATGGTTACTTTTTTGTTTTTATTCAATTGTGTTCATATTCCTTCATTATCTTTGACCATGTTTACCTTGTATGTATGTCTATTAAAAATAGTTTGCCTAGTCCTTTATAGTAATCATTGTAACCTGGTTAGATTCATTACTTTTGTCTCGAAAGAGAATATGTTTTCTCTTATGGGAAATCTTTTATTTATTCACTCTTCTGGGTAAGTATGTATTTTTCATTGTCTACCACTGTTGTGAGTCTCTAATGTCTACCACAGTTGTGAGTCTCATTAATGGAGGTAAAATCAATGGTGAAATAAGAGGCCTTGCTGACATTAAGAGGTCATGTTTTAGGGAAAAAAAACTTTACCATCCAACCACATCTATGAAGGTTGTTCATAGTTATCAAACACATATGAACAACTACAGTCAAACTGCTAAAAAATTTAATTCATTTTTAGCTTTGCCATAAAGTGTCGTATGTTGGCCTCTGCTTTGGTTCATAAAGAACAGATTAATTGTACTATCATGTAGAAGGAACTGTCTAAAAATTATTCTGTTGAATGGCCTACATAAAAGTCCTCAATCACCAGGCTTTCAAGCATGCATATCTTTGATAAAAATGTTGGGTTTTCCTCTTCATGAGGTTGAAGTCCACGTCGAAGAAAAATTGTTGGGCTTCCCTTGGTTTTAGGTAAATATTACAACATTGAAGGCTTGGAGGTTTTTTAGCCGTAGAAAGAGGAACAGTCGTTCCTAATTAAATTGTAACTCCTATAAGACTCTTTTCTATAAATAGAAGAGCCTACTAGGAATTGAGATGAGATAGAAGTAAATCTTTATTTTTGGGGTGAGAGACAAAAAGATAGAGAAGCTTTGGGAAAACTCTTGCATCGTTTTTGCAGAGTGGTAGAGAGGAGAAAATCTTGTTGATCATCATTGTTTTAAGATCATACAGGTTGAATAATGAGATTGGGAGATCAGTTGTAATCGTCATTTTCTTTTCTAGGAAAATCTCTTTACCCATGGACGTAGGCATCGATTTTGCCGAGCCACATTAAATCTTGTCTGTGTGTAGATAATCTTTACTATTCTTTGTTTAGAATTGTTTAGATCGAGATTGCCATTAATACTATGTAGATTTGCATAAGAGAAAGCAGAAATCGATAGGGAGGATTCGATCTTGCTGTTCTCGAGCTTGAACTTGTTGTTCTCGCTCTCGTGCTCGTTTCGATCTGTATCTATCCCAACAAGTGGTTCCGTTGCCGGGACATAGGTCTGTGATTAAGATCTAGAGTCTGGAGTCAAAGACTCTTTTTCAAATTTGGAAGAGAACTCTAGTGACTTGTGTAAGTTATGGAGTCGGTATCTACATACAGGATGATCAGTCTGAATCGTGGGAATTATACGATTTGGAAATCGAAGATGGAAGATATACTCTATTGCAAGAATTTGGCAAAACACATCGAGAATGATGGTATGATGCCAGAGAAGGATGATCCGAGTGTTTGGAATACACTAGATCAAAAGTGCATAGGCGAGATTCGAAAGTGGGTGGACGATTCTGTCTACCACCATATTGCTCAAGTCAAGACTGCCATCGAGCTTTGGAAGAAACTTGAAGAGCTGTATGAAAGGAAGAGCGCTGGGAATAAAGCACTGTTGATAAAACAGTTTGTCAACATGAAATACAAGGATGGTGAATCCATGACCGAGCATCTAAACAAGGTTCAGAACATGATAAATCAGTTCTCTCTTATGAAGATAAATTTAGGAGATGAACTGCATGCTCTGTTTATCATTGACTCTCTGCCCGATAGCTATACTACGCTATCTGTAGCGGTCATAAACTCCTCAGCTGATGGAGTTGTTTCCGTGGAAAGAATTACTAGTGCATTGCTGAACGAGGAGACAAGAAGGATGTCGAGTGACACTCATCTCTAAAGCACTAATGAGGCCCTTGTTGCTGAGCAGGTCGAAGAACAAGAAGAATTCTCATTCAAGCAGTAATGAGAGGTCGAGGCCGAGAGGAAAGTCCATCACTCCTAAGGATAGGAGGGAAGTTTAGTATTTCTATTGCGGTATGAAAGGGCATTTTAGAAATAAGTGTTATTCTCTGAAGATCGATCAAGAGAATGGAACCGTACATGAAGACAAGATTGCTAGTAGAACGAAGAACACAATTTGCCTCTGTGTCTGTGAATGATTTCCTATATGCGTCCGCTTGTGGTGACTCGTGCTTGAGTATATCAAGTCAAGATATAGAATGGATCATTGACTCGGGGGCGTCGTATCATGTTACCCCACATCGAAGTTTCTTTGCCACTTACAAGACTGGTGAGTTTAACAGCGTAAAGATGGGGAACAGTGGAGTCTCCAAGATTATGGGGATGGGTGATGTCTACATGAAGACCGAGCTAGGTTGTTCCTTGGTGCTCAAGGAAGTCAGACATGTACCAGACTTGAGATCGAATCTCATGTCAGCAGGGAAGCTCGACGTGAAGGATACATGAGTGTGTTCGGGAATGGGAAGTGGAAGCTCAACAAGGGTTCTCTGGTTGTTGCCAAGGTCACCAAGTGTTGTTCACTTTACAAAAGTCGAGCTAGGCTTGATCGAGCCGAATTGAATGTGGTCGAGAAGGGGATGTCGATCGAGCTTTGGCATCAAAGATTAGCTCACATGAGCGAGAAGGGACTAGACGTCCTGAGAAAGAAACAAGCCTTCTCGAGCTTAACGGGAATGCACTTGCAGAAGTGTACTCATTGTTTGATGGGAAAATAGACCAGGGTTTCATTTCATAAACCACTTCCAGCACGGAAGTTGGAGATTCTTGAGCTTGTACACACAGATGTGTGTGGGCATATGAAAGTAAAAACCATGGGTGGTTCCTCCTACTTCGTTACCTTTATTGGCGATACTTCGAGAAAAGTGTGGGTCTACTTATTGAAGACCAAGGATCAGGTTCTTGAGTGCTTCAGAGATTTTCATAACAAGGTAGAACGAGAGACCGGGAAGCCTTTGAAGTGTGTGCGATCAGATAACGGGGGAGAGTACATTGGGCCATTCAACGAGTACTGCAAAAAATTTGGTATTTGACAGGAGCAGACAGTACCCAAGACACCTCAACACAATGGTATAGCCGATAGAATGAATCAGACTTTACTTGAGCGTGTGAGGTGCATGTTGTCTCAAGCTCGATTACCGAGAAAGTTTTAGGGCAAAATACTTAGCACAGCAGTTCACATTATAAATTGTTCTCCTTCACAGCCGCTGAATGGAGAAGTTGTCAAGAAAGTTTGGAGCAACAGAGATGTGGATTATGAACATCTGAGAGTTTTTGGATGTCGAGCTTTTGTGCATATTCCCAAAGATGAGAGATCAAAGTTGGATGACAAGGCAAGACAGTGCGTTCTTGTTGTTTACGCCGAAGAAAAATGGGGTTATAAGCTGTATGATCCTATTGCGAACAAGATGGTCAGAAGCCAAGATGTTGTGCTTCTAGAAGACCAGACAATTGAAGACTTCGAGAAGGGAGAGAAGCTAAAATCCTATGTTGGCGACTTAAAGGATTTTTACACTAAAGGCCGAGAGAAGGTCGAGAACCAAGAGGTCGAAGAAGTTGATCACGAACCTGAAGTTCATGAGGTCGATGCACCAGGAAACCGAGGTAATCCCAAACCACAGCTCTATGTGCCATCGCAGGTTGAGTCATCGCAGGTCGAGCCATCTCAGCAGGTCGAACTACCTCAGAATGAAGTGGTCGAATTGAGAAGATCGACAAGAGCTCGACACCCTGCAGCCAAATATCTAATAAACGAGTATGTATTACTGTCCGATGGCGGTGAGCCCGAGTACTTCAGAGAAGCTCTTGAAGATGCTCAGAAGAAAGAATGGCTGAAGGCTATACAGGAAGATATGGATTCGCTGCATAAGAACAGAACTTTCAAACTTGTTAAGAAGCCTAAGGGAATGAAGATTCTCAAGAAAAAGTGGGTATACAAGATCAAAGAGGAAGATAGCAACTCGCAGCCGAGATACAAGGCTCGCCTAGTTGTGAAAGGTTTTGGTCAACGGAAAGGAGTTGACTATGACGAGATATTTTCACCTGCGGTGAAGATGACTTCCATTCGAGTTGTTCTAGGGCTAGTTGCTAGCATGAACTTAGAACTTGAGCAAATGGATGTCAAGATGGCATTTCTTTATGGTGATCTGCATGAAGAAATCTACATGGACCAGCCAGAAGGGTTTGAGGTCAAAGGCAAGGAAGACAGAGTGTGCAAGCTAAATAAGAGTTTGTACGGGCTGAAACAAGCACCTCGACAGTAGTACAAGAAGTTCGAGAACTTCATGAGCCATCACAACTATAAGAAATCTAAGTCAGACCATTATGTGTTTGTGCGCAGATTTGCCGATGGTGGTTTCATCATTCTCTTGTTGTATGTTGATGACATGTTGATTGTGGGTCAAGATGTCGAGAAGATTGTCGAGCTTAAGGGTGACTTGAGCAAGGCGTTCGAAATGAAAGACTTAGGTCGAGCAAAGCAGATCCTAGGCATGCAGATCGTTCGAGATAGAAAGGTCAAAAAATTATGGTTATCCCAAGAAACCTATGTGGAGAAAGTGTTGAAGAGATTCAACATGGGCAAGGCCAAGCCGGTTAGTTGTCTACTCGGGAGCCAATTGAAATTGTCAAAGGAAATGTGTCTGAAGACCGAAGAAGAAAAGGCTGAAATGGGTCAGATTCCATATGCCTCAGCGGTTGGGAGCCTTATGTATGTTATGGTGTGTACAAGGCCGGATATAGCCTTTGCAGTAGGTGTAGTGAGCAGATTCTTGTCAAATCCAGGAAAGGAACATTGGGAAGGCGTCAAGTGGATTCTGAGATACTTGAGAGGTACATCCAAGTTATGTTTGTATTATGGTGGTGATAAGCTCAAGCTATTCGGCTACACAGATTTAGACATGGCAGATGATACCGATACAAAGAAGTCTACATCGGGCTACCTGTTTACTTTTTCTATGGGAGCAGTTGCATGGCAAGCTAAGCTACAAAAGTGTATAGCCCTCTCAACTACTGAAGTCGAGTACATTGCGATCACTAAAGGTTGTAAAGAAATGTTGTGGATGAAACGGTTCTTCAAGGAGCTCGGTATTGCACATAACAAGTTCGTTGTGTACAGTGATTGCCAGAGAGCAATACACCTGAGTAAGAATGTCAGTTTCCATTCACGTAGCAAGCACATTGATGTGCGTTACCACTAGATAAGAGATGTGCTTGACTTGAACTTGTTAAGCATTGACAAAGTTCATACCGACAAGAATGGATCGGATATGATGACGAAGTGTTTGCCAAGAGGTAAGCACGATTACTGTTGTGCCAAAGCCGGTATGGTGGAGGTGCACCAATCATCGACTTGATTGGGTCAGAGGACTTCCCTTCTCATCTTGAGTGAGGGGGAGATTGTTGGGCTTCCCTCTTCATAAGGTTAAAGTCCACGTCGAAGAAAAATTGTTGGGCTTCCCTTGGTTTTAGGTAGAGGTTACAATATTGAAGGCTTGGAGGTTTTTTAGCCGCAGAAAGAGGAACAGTCGTTCCTAATTGAATTGTAACTCTTATAGGACTCTTTTCTATAAATAGAATAGCCTACTAGGAATTGAGATGAGATAGAAGTGAATCTTTATTTTTGGGGTGAGAGACAAAAAGATAGAGAAGCTTTGGAAAAACTCTTGCATCGTTTTTACAGAGTGGTAGAGAGGAGAAAATCCTGTTGATCATCATTGTTTTAAGATCATACAGGTTGAATAGAGAGATTGGGAGATCAGTTGTAATCGTCATTTTCTTTTCTAGTAAAATTTCTTTACCCGTGGACGTAGGCATCGATTTTGCCGAACCACGTTAAATCTTGTGTGTGTAGATAATCTTTACTATTCTTTGTTTAGAATTGTTTAGATCGAGATTGCCATTAATACTATGTAGATTTGCATAAGAGAAAACAAAAATCGATAGGGAGGATTTGATATTGTTGTTCTCGAGCTTGAACTTGCTGTTCTCGTTCTCGTGTTTGTTTCGATCTGTATCTATCCCAACAAAAAATATTGACAATCAAGGGCAACAACACCAACACTTTATTTACCTTATTCGCTCTCTACCATAATGTGATGTACTAATGTTATTTGGTAGAGCATTATGAATTCTACATAAGAATGTGCTACCTCAATGTACAAACTTTTTTAAACATTGTGATTTAACGAAAATTACAAGGCACAACATATAGTGATGTCCTCCATGACTAAACTCTCGTAAACAATGTGCTTTAAACAATATATTAAGGCACGCGCGACATGCCCGACTGCTAGTATTTGGTGACAGAAGCTTAAACTTAGTGGTAAGACCCAAAAACAAATTTCAAGCTACCTCCTCCAAATCCGACGTGAAGTTCTCAACTCAAGCACTCTCCGAGGAGAAATAGCTGAGTAGAGCTGCTTATAACTAAAAAACGAGCTCCAAAACTACAACTGAAAGATAGTAATACCTTCAAAACTTTATCTGCTGACATCTCCTTTGTCACTCGTCACAAAATAAACACCACCTAGCCTAAACGTACCACGTGTCTCCCTCCCATTGGATGCAACTTCTAATCTCGCTTTAAGAATTGACTTATATTCTCTCGCGAAATCTCAATTTATAAAACAGTTGATCCTAAAAGAGGGGTTTTAGGGTTTTAGGGTTTCCAGACTTATCTCAAATTTCAAGAGTAAGATTTCTCTCAAAACCCTAATTTGATTTTCTCATTTGTAATTAGGTCATGTTTTAGCATTTATCTGGATCTGGTTTTGGTATCTACGTGCGAATTCATACTATCTCTGTTTATCTCTCAACACCATATCATCCAGACCTGAGTCCATACCTGACTTGTGACTTGTGATTTGTGATTTGGGACTTAAGTGTGTGTCCATACCTGAGTTTACCTTGAGGTTCCTATAATACCCTCACAAAATAGAGTCAACCCTCAAAGGATAAAATTGTAACTTCCCAGCATTTTCTCTCACTAAACTTTCGATATCTCCCTACTTTCGTTAACTTTCTCTCTCCAAATAAGTTCAATTCCGGCATCGATTCAAGGTTTTGGATCATCATATTTCAGATCTCAGCCTTCTCTCTCAGTAACTAATAGTTTGGGTTCTATTTCGTCGATTTTAGGTTCGATTTCTTTGTCGATTGAGTCAAAACTATCAATGCGAAGAAGATTAATAGGTATGCCCATTTCGTTTGTTTCCAGTAAGTATGATTCTTTGTTTACCCTAGTGGTTTCAGTTTTGTAGCCAAGAGGGTGTATTTTAATAGTAGCGTTGGTTTAAGAGATTTATCAGTGGGGGATGATCATATTTGTGGGGTTGAGAATGTTACTGGTATGGCGAAGTGTTGGTATAGAGGGGAGGATGAGAGTAAGATAGGGTCTTTTGTGGCTCTAAAAGGAGTTAAGTTTGCGTCGATTCCGTCTGGGAGAGGGTTTTCTTGTGGGGTTTTGGTGAATGATATGAGTGTGAGACGTTGGGAGAGTAGTAGTATTGGTTTAGAGATTTCAAAGCTGTTTGGGAATGTGTCAATGTTGAGTTTAGTAGCTGGGGATTCTCATGTTTGTGGTTTGACTGTTACTGGGTATTCGGTTTGTAATGAGAGGAATGATTCGGGCTAATTAGATGTTCTAATGGATTCGAGTTTGATGGTTTGACAATGGGCGTGAATCATAATTGTGCGATTCGGAGTGTAAATGGTATTGTAGTTTGTTCAGAATTGATATACTGATATTGCATTCAACATGAAATCAACTAAGATTTTGTGTAATAGCTGCGGAGCCACTAGGAATATAGATTGCATTTCATATTACATCATATAATATTGTCAGTTCCTAATAACAATAGCACCATTACATACATTGTGAGGTACCAATAGACGTAGCATCCAAACATTTTTGTAGATATCATTTCAACAGAGATCGTGATCAGGGTATTTAGGAACTAAAAGTGTTTTCAAAACCCTTAAACACGTACATGTATGAATTTGCATAATTTGTTTAGGTGGACTAGAAGGAAAAGTCTATTTATATTAATTTTTGTATCACTTAATACTAAATTTTCTTATACAATTTGTCTAAACATATACACCCGATTGAAAATATTTATCGAACTCCTTGAGAAATCTAACATTTTTTTCGCCTAATATGTCGTCTACCTCCTCACAATTTGATTGTTTCTCCTGGAAAACAAATGACTCGTGGGATCAAACAAGTGAAATTAGCACAATTTGATTGCCTTTAAAAAAAATGTCACGTCGGTCTCCCAACCGTTTAGTGGCTATACTAGTGTACATAATGTTTGAAATACCGATTTTTTTTGCAAAATAAAATATAGATTATTTTTCAAAAAATACAACATATGGTTTGGCAATATTTTTCTCCTGAATAACGCCATATCAGTTGGTGTATCTTCCCCAAAGATGCCATATGATATGGCATTTACTCATCAACATTTTTCTTCTTTTAACTAAAATTTAAACACAAATCGAAAGCATACCCTAAACTTGTGCTCTCTCTAAGCTCTCCCGCCCAAATACTCACCTCTCTCTCCTCAACCATTGCCAGTACCCCTCTAATGAATCATTGCCAGTACCTCTCTAATAAATCATTGTCAGTAACAGGTATTCTTTCTCTCATGTAAATTGTCGAAACTTTGTGCACATGAGGTGTTTGATAAACTACCCCAATGGTTTGTATTGAGTCGTTTGCTTCATATCAATTCAGTTTTAGTTTAGTGTTGTTCATAGCATGTGCTTGTCATTTGTTTGATTAAATTCCCAGCTGGCTATTGTTGGAGTTATTGGGGTCATATGTTTTTGATGCATTTGTAGGAATGGTGGGACTTTCTATTGGAGAGAAGCATTTTATAGAAGGGGGTATTGCCCAAGATCTTCGTACTGATGGTCGAAAAAGATGGGAGTATCGTCCACTCTTAATCGAAACTGGTGTTATTCCTCAGGCTAGTGGTTCAGCGAGAGTTAAGATGGGTGGAACCGATGTCATTGCCAGTGTTAAGGTAACCTAACCCCATTCACATATTTCGTGTAGTTATATTTGTGTTGTTTTCATCTAGTCCATGTTTTTTGGGTTGTACGAAGAGGTGAGAAGAGCATAGAAGTTGTGAGGTTAGAAGATTGAAAAAAACTTGTGTGTGTTTGGCTGAAGGTTAGAAGTTCTACTTAAAATCTTGACTTCTAACTTCCACATCTCACTAGTCTGTTTAGCTGAACCATATAGTTTGACCACAAATTAGAAGTTTCTTCACAAAAACACCAAAAACATATGTAAACCACATTTTCCTCTCAATTCATCATATATTAATGCAACAACACAATTAAAACGGTGGTAAACTACCATTTTTAACTTTGATACAACATATATTAAGGCAAAAACAAAATTAAAACGTGCAAATCACATACCAAAATAATATATATATAGGGGACATGGTTCAACATACCTACATCGAGAGAGATAGAAAGAGAGATGAGGAAAAGAGAGAGAGAGAGGTAGGAGAGATATATATATAGAAAGAGGTAGAGGTAGAGAGAGAGAGAGAGGTGGGAGAGAGAGGGGAGGGAGAAAGAGAGAGAGAGGTGAGAGAAATCGCGAGTTTTGGGCTTTAATTTGGCTTATTTGGGGTGGATTTTTATTCGGGTTTTTTGGGTTGAAAACCCCAAAATACCCCCACTTAAACTGGTCTCGAGTGGGGAACGACCAAATCCACGGTATAGGGAGAAAACGTTCATTCAAAGCCATGTTAGAAGTCAATCCAATAAACTTCGGGGGGGGGGGGGGGGGGTTGAAGTTCTGAGGTTAGAAGTGAGGCCAATAACCTCACTTCTAGTTTAATTTTTTTTTGGAGATTCTTCTTACTTTTATAATAATTAAAAATATACCATGAGTGAGAAGTTCAAACATCTCACCTCTTCTCACCCTTGACCAAAAAATAAACATGACCCTATTGTTGTTCGAATGCGGGTTTATTTCGATTCTTAATAATTCATTTATTATAGGCTGAACTTGGAAAACCAAATCACCTTCACCCTGACAAAGGAAATGTATCTATATTTGTTGATTGCAGTCCTACAGCAGCGCCAATGTTTGAGGTACTATCTTGCTCTCGCTAGCGCTATCTTTTCGAATATAATCTCTTAGGTACCAATAAGTCTAAACTCGACATATTCTTCTCTATTGGTATTTGATTCTTAGCACCTCTTGGCTTTGCAACAGGGTAGAGGAGGCGAAGAGTTGTCTGCAGAAATTTCACTTGCACTCCAGAGATGTTTATTGGGCGGTAAAAGTGGAGCAGACATGACATCTGCTAGCTGAAGAATAATTATAGAATTGAGTGGCTTTATATCGTCATATCTAAATTCATTATGTTGATGATATATTTGCTTCTCTTGATTTTATTGGGCTCTGGCTTTGGTCCTCTTTTGACTTTATATTGATATAAATGAATGTGTTTCAGGGTCTGGTATCAATCTTTCATCTCTTATTGTGGCCGAAGGAAAGATTTGTTGGGACCTATATATTGATGGTCTTGTGGTCAGTTCAGACGGGAATTTACTGGATGCATTAAGTGCTGCCATCAAGGTATCTCTCTTTCTCTCTCACACATTTGGAGGGTGTTTTATGCTATAAATTTACATGAATAAAACAACAATATTTTGGAAATTGTCTTGTGGAAAACAAATCTAATTTCCAGGAAATCAATGTACTTTCGCATTTGGCTGACAATGAGGGTACTAACTTTCTTTTTATAATTGAGAAGTTGATGTTTTTAGCTTTAGCTCTTTCTTGTGCTCCTGACAAATAGTTCTCAGACAAAATAGTTCTCAGAGAGAGAGAGAGATTGAGACACCTGTGAACATTTAAAAAAAACTTTATTCTCTGAAGAGAGATAAAATGGAGATACGAACTAAAGAAAATATTCGTAGAAACGATTACGGAGGAAGTTTGTGTAGAGAGAATTTTGATTTCCTTTCTCTATTCGTTTTTTTCTCTTGGTATTTCCATCAAATCTGCAACATTTGGAAGACTTTTTCAACTTCCATTGTAGCCGATGATATCACCTCACATGGGTCAAACCAATCAAAGATGCCCTCAAATTACATTTCTCTCTGAAATATTTTTCTAGGATAGCGGAAATCTTCCAAGAGTTCTTTTCTCCATATAATCAGCCACCGCCTGAGAACACATTCCATCTTGCTTGCTTTGTGGTACTGCGAATAAACCCATTGATCATTTACTTCTTCATTACATGCTCGCCGTGAATGTATCGGAACAATTTTTGATGTCTTTTTAGCTCGATATCGATCTTAAAAAGCATTAATTAATCAAAGATGGGTGATGGAAGGTGTTAAGAAAGCATTTTGCAAGTCTTTTTATACTTAGATATAATGTAAAAAATGTTGAGAGAGGCAACTTTGGGCTCTTTTGGGAGGCCATATGCAGTGAAAAAGTGAACTTAACCTTTTTCTCTCTGTGGGTCTCTAGTTGTCGAATGAAATGAGAGAATTTATGAAAAAAGAAAAAGAAAAAGGAAGATGCCCGAAAGTGAAACCATTTGCAACCCCGTGCCCCTTGGGATTAGTAGTCTATTTTCTACTCTTGATGACCATGGTTGCACGATGGAATGTTTAGTTTTCCTCTTACATACTTTTGTAGTGGAAAGAGGTCATTAGGAAAGGAGATTGGATGTATTCATACTTTTAGTGAAGGTATGTCTTTGCGTTTTCTCCAACATTTTAGAGAACTGTGTTTTAATAATTCGTTGGGAAACAAGCTCCTGTGCCTGTAAGAAGCATTGCTAGGTGCTACCACAGGTTGGAAATGGGGTTCTCAGTAAATTTAATTGAACCAAGTACCAACCGTCATACGTTTCACTTTCTAATTAATGCTATTTATCTTCTTTTTTTGCGTGACAAAGAACATTTCATTTATCTCTATTTATTTATATGGTCGTGCTAGGCTGCGTTGAGCAATATAGGCATTCCAAAAGTAAATGTTGCCATTGGTGCCTCTGCGGACGAACAGCCAGAAGTTGACATAAGCGATGAAGATTTTTTACAGTTCGACACCTCTGAAATTCCTGTCATAATAACTTTAACAAAGGTGACTGAGAACTACAATTTTGGTCTTAAAGTTCACATATTATAGCAAAATCATTTTACTTCTTGAAATAATTCTGCTTGCTATCCATTTCAGATAGGTGGACAGTACTACATAGTGGACGCAACCACTGAAGAGGAATCCCAAATGAGTTCTGCCATTTCTGTTTCCATTAATAGGCGTGGACACATATGTAGGCTGACAAAACGAGGTGGTGCAGGCTTAGACCCAAGCGTCATTCTTGATTTTGTATCTGTAGCTAAACGTTTAAGCGAGCAGGTGATGACAAGATTTGATTCTGAGATTTCTGCAGCAGAAGCTTATGAAGGTGAAGCACGACAAACTTGATATTTTGTTACCAGTGTAATTTAGTTTAAGCTAGCAATATCCCAATGCAAAGGGATGAAAATAGAATACCGAGTTTAGTTTAACATCTGTAACGTTTAAGTATTTATCTTTTATCCTACTGATGGAAAATTGTGGTTGAAGTTTTTTTATGTGGAAACCATTTCTTGTAAGTTGTACCCAATGTTCTGCACCTTTAAATTTTCCTTCCAATTTTTGTTCTCCCTTGTGAGACTGTATTTGCAACTGATGTTATATCAGCTTTACTAGGATAGTTTTGATGGAATTTTGTATCAAAGAAGTTCTAAGGCTAAATCCCCCTTTTCCCTTATTACTCCCAAGAGAATGTAGGGAGAAATGTGAGATTAACGGGACGAAATACCTGTAAAAACAAAAGTCATAGTAAACGCTTGGGCGATCGGAAGAGATCCAGAGCACTGGAGAAATGCTGAGAGCTTTGAGCCTGAGAGGTCTGAGGATGGTTCTATTGATTACAATGGAATGAACTTCGAATACATCCCATTTGGTGCTGGTAGGAGAATTTGTCCAGGCATATTGTTTGGGGCAGCAAACATTGAGCTTCCACTTGCCCAGTTACTTTATCACTTTGATCGGGAACTTCCTGATGGTTTCAAGCCAGAAGAACTAGACATAACAGAGTCGTTTGGTGCAGCGGCAAGAAGGCAAAAAACGACTTGTACTTAATTCCCATCCCATATAGTCCTTTAGCTGTTGAGTAAGAATTAAGAACTACGTACAGTTACGATGTCTTATATGTTTGTTGCTAAATGAGAACTTGATCAAACTTGACATCAGTTATATTTGCTTCTTGTCTTGTGTATTTCTATTACGGCAGTCAGAAGTGTATATGTAAATTCTTATATAACATTGCGCATAGAGCAAGGTTTACTATCAAACTGTTAAACTGTCTATGAAATGATCTCGCTTACCCTATCTAATCTATTTTAAGGAAATCCTGACAAGATAAGTATGTTATCCTCCCGAAAATATTGAAAAGATTACTGAAGTCATATAAGTGGGTTAGTTCCTTAAAAATGATAATTGAAATCATATAAATTACCTTCCCAACAATGTTTAAGACAATCTGTAAACTCTGAATCATTGGAATTTGTCATATTCTTAATGGTTATAATGAAAAAGAAAATGACATAGAAGTAAAATTAGACCCCAAATTCAAAGCTGCCCCAAGGGTCAAGGGCCATTGAAACTATGCATCCATCCTTGGAAACTTGCATCACTCTCTTAAGATATATTGCAAAGAAACATGAATATATGCACAACTAGGTGAAGTTTCTGCAATTTTTATTTCTTCAGCTAAAGTTGCTAAAATAGTAATATATAAAGAGACTTGATCGTTGTTTTGTAGAATACCGAGTTTAAATTAACATCTGTAACGTTTAAAGTAACCATCTTAAGTCCTGCTGATGGAAAATTCGGGTTGAAGTTTTTTTTGTGGAAACCATTCCTTGTAACTTGTAAGTTTTACGCAATGGTCTTTGATCAAATGAAAGAAAAAGAGACAACGATTTAAAAAAAATAAAAAATTAGCGCATAATTGTCAAATAATTAGTCCACAGCTGCAACCACGACCTTCTTTTTTTTTTTCTTTTTTTTTTTTTCCGTTAAATTTTAACCTCATTTAGACTTCTGGAGCAAACCCTCTGTCCAAGAAAAAAAGTTCACTCCTTGGTAAATAGAAGAAAAATACTGCCTCGAGTGTCAAGTGTGAGCTTCTGCAGCCGCGTCCCTTAAGCTAAGCCTACAGAAAAGATTGTTTCAAACATATAGCTTTTAGCGGTCACCATTTAGTTATCTTTGGCTTACACTCTTACACCTGAGCTTAAAAGTTAAAACCAAAATCTAATCTTACCATTTTAGGGCACAAACAACTACTCACAATATATAGAACTCTCTCTTTTTCTCATTTCCTCACAATCTACGCCAATAATAATCAATCGGAACTCAAAACAATTTTTTTCTATAACCTGGAGAAATGCGAATCCAGTGGTTGGTGTTCACTGGATTCAGTTATTTGCTTTCAACCGTCACCTCCAGAAATGCAACTCTTGTCCCGGATGAAGGTTGGTTTTTATTTTATAAAATGCTATTTTTGTACACAATTCTCCAGCAGTGCTCATGCTCGATCTGAGGAGCTCCATATAAGCTTTTTTCTCCTCGAACAGTCAATTTTGGAGCTCAAGCATAGAGCTAGTGTAAAGTTGCACGGGATGCCCATAATTGTTATGTGCCTCCACTAAAATTAGAAGAGACGCATAATTGTTATGTGCTTCTCATTTTTTTTATTAGAGAGGTTTTGCATGGTGGTTTGACAGCTGTTTTTGGTAGGTCTCACCATTGAATTTGAGCTCTTTCATTAAACACTGCTAGCACTAGTGGAGAGCAAGAGTTGATGTTTTGCTTCTTTTTAATTATGGTTTTGTTTCTGGAGTTGTACAGTTGAAGCATTGAAAGAAATAGGAAAGACATTGGGGAAAGTCTGGAATTTCAGTGTGGACCCTTGTAGCGGAGAACAAGGATGGGCAACGCCCAATCCGCTCAAAGGTTTTGACAACAACGTCAACTGCGACTGCAACGGCACAAATTATAGAGAGGCTTGACTTTTCTCTGGTGGACGATAAAAATTTACAGAAAACACACAAATTAGAAAAAGAGGTTTGAAAAGATAACATTCCTGAGAGAAGGAGAGAAAGAGATAATGGAAGAACAAAAGTTTAACCCATGAGAATGTTAAAGAGTATCGGAGTCGTTAGATTCAAATGGTTCTTCGCTCCAAAATAGAGAAAAAGAGAGAGAGGGAGAGAGAGATAGAGAAATTCAACAATCAAACACTTTTGAAGAAACAAGAAAAAGAAAATCAGAAAATTCATAGTTCAAATAATCAAGGCTTGACTTTCCTCTAGTGGACGATAACAATCCATAGAAAACACACAAATAAAGAAGAAGAAATTCAACAAAAGGGACATCATATTCCCTAGTTCAGGGGGGCAATCGCTAATATAGGTAAACAAGTGGGGGGTAAACAATAAAATGCCCTATATTTAACTCATCTTCAAATTAATGCATATGCTCTCAGATGTGAGCATTGTACTCCGACACCATTAGCTCTAAATGTGAAAGACTTTCGAGAGTCGAACTTAACATTGGTTGTATGTACCGTTCAAACTGTTTGTTAGCGGGTAGAAGACTTACAATCGTCTATAGTGTGGAGCGAGTAGTAGGACCACGCTATTTCTAGTTTATTATCATAATTTCATAGATGATGAAATAAGATTATTTCATTATTATCTAGAAAAATAAATCAATGACCATTCTCTAAAAAAATTATATTCTATAAAAAAAAAATGGACCAAAAAGTGATTAACCCACTCTAAGATTAACGCATGCATGGTTTTGCATGGTTTTATAAATAAAATTAAATAAATACTTAGAGGCCGTTTCGACCATTGGTTTCGCCTCTTGATCCTGTTAGGTTACGGCTCAAAAACAGAAGAAGTCGTTCGAACGAACTTAAAGTCGTTTGAACGAAAAAGCTTGTTTCGAAGTCGTTCGAACGAGTCTGAAAGTCGTTCGAATGAAAAACCTTTGTAAATTCGTTTTGAATGGGATATATTCTAAGGCGATGGTTTGTCTCGTGATGCGTACTTCGCTGATGACCTAATAGAGAATCTATAAAAGCTAGGGCTTTGTTAGACTATTATACATTGAGTTAGAAAATCTTTGTGAGTGGGAGAAACTTAAAATCTAGAAGAGATGTAGCCTCTATGATAAACCTATTAAAGAGTTGGTCTTTACAAGGAAGAAGGTAGAGGGTGTTCTCTTAGGATTTAATGGTGAGAGGGGATGTACCTCTTGGTTGTTAAGATAAGAAATTAATAAAGAGAGAAGATTGAAGAGTTTCAAAAAGAAGGTATGCAACATGGTATTTGTTAAAGTAATCTTTGGCTTCTTGATAGATCCCTTGTTTTCTTCTTCTTTTGTAAATCTATGTGAGGGTATTATGAGATTAGAGAATTTCATGTTCGTTGGAATCTCTTGAGGGCTTGTAATTGAACTTGAATACATAGTGGATTTCTAACTTAGTGGCGGGGAGTGGCTTTAGGGTGAACCTCCGGTAAATATTGTGTTTACTATGCATGTTAATTGCGCTTCTAATATCTTGGTTGATTATTTGTATGTCATGAGGATAACGGATAAAATCAATTTGCCCTGGGAGGTGTATTTCGCAGATTTACCCCCAACAGATCCATATTGAAGTAATAAGTCTCCAAAGTATATAAGTGTGAGTTAGAGTATTTCTTAGAGACTCATGGAGAAATCTTTGTAAGTTTAATTCTAGAGAGAACTAGGGTTTGAGAGACTCCATTAAAGCTTCGAGGAAGGTTGAGAGATCGGATTGTAACATGTTTGATTTTAGTAGATTGTTCGCGGGGCGTGGTTTTTTATCCGAAAGGGTTTTCCACTTCTCTCATCCGGGTGAATTAATTATGTTCTGATTTCGTTTAATATCTCAATTAGCTACCCTGATTCCTAACATGTATTTCAACAGCGAGTCGACTCTATCAGAATTCAGAATGGTGATTCGTGATACTTTTGGTCTTAACTTCCTAAGATTCACTGAGAGATTCTAGACGAGTTAAATTGACTTATATCCTGATATTTATATGGATATTTGACTTAAGTCCTTCCATTAAGCAAAAAAGCAGTTATAGTCTTTTATTTGTAGTTTGACCTTGGTCAACTGTAATTGACCGCAATTGACTCAGTTGACCCACATTTAACTAAATAAACAAATATTAAAGACAAGTTTTTCCCATTTACAATTTAAAAATTAAAAAAATAATCAAATAATTAACCACACCTCGAGATACTTACCTACAGTTATCTGACGATCCACAGCAGTCGACCGTTGGTTGTCGTTGCAGCGAAAATAAGAGTATCTTCTCTCCAATTTGAGCTTCCCTCTCTCCATAAATCTATTCTCTTCCACTCCAATCTGATTTTCAATAAGCTTTTCTTCTTCCTCTCCAACTTGAGGTGGTTTTCAAACAAAAAAGCCAAAAAATAAACAAACGTAATTTAGCCATGGGAGGTGGTTCGGAAACACAAATAAAAGTAATTTACCACTACTACAAGCTTAACTATAGTATTAATTAAAAAAATAAAGCTTTTAGTCCATGAATTAAATTTTCGAGAGAAATGACTAAAACCTATTTTGTTTACAAACATAGGGGGTTAAATCTAATGTATTTATAAACATGTGTTGTTTAATTTTGTACTTTGTACTTTCTTGTAGAATTTTTTCATGTTCTTAAACATGTGTCTGAAACAAAACTTATGATTTGCATGTGGAAAAATCTCTGTCATTAAATCAATAAGCTCATTCTGCCTATAAGAGATAAAGGTCAATTTTCCTGGGTGTGCAGATAAGTAAGGTTTTATCTTAGCAAGAAAATCAAGCCAATTCTCTTTACATTCAGTTCTGCACATGTACACTCCAATTGGAAACAAGCCATTGTTGGCATCAAGACTAAGTACAGATAGACATATTTCCCCTTTAAAAAACAACCATCTAGCCTTAATATAGGTCTAAAACCCTTGACAAAGCCATTCAAAGATGCCTTGAAAGTCATAAGAGTATCAGTCCATTGCAGTGTGTCATCTTGTCCCCAAGTTCTAGTTATGCTCCCAGAATTAGATTTCAAAATCTCTACACACAATGAAGGCAAGTCATGGTAACCCTGATCATAAGACCCTACTATACTCTCCATGCATATTTGTCTTGCATTCCAAGCAGTCCAGTAACTAATCTCAACACCATATTGTGTCTTCATTTTGGTCTTAATTGCCTTGGGAGTTATTGCCCTAACATCTCTAACCAATGCTTCAACTTCTAGGTTTAGGTTTTTACTGTTGCATTTGGTGGACATTAGGTTTGGGTTTTTACACCGAGATGTTTAGGTTTCTGATGCTTCCCTAACATCCCTAACGTTCAGTTTTTAGAGTTTGTGTTGTCGAACACGGAGATGGCGGTGTTGACATGATCATAAATTAATTGGCTCTCCATGATCGAGAGCATTTGCTCTTTCTACATAAGATAATTCTATGGCGATAATTTTATAGCAACAAAACTTGATAATTGATGTAGAGTTTGTGTTGTGATTTTTGAGATATACTAAAAATTTTCCGCCATGAGAGAAAAAATGAGATATAAGAGAAGGGTGGGAGAAGAAAAAAAACAACAAAATACTCAGGATCTGTTATGCTCTTGATACCATGAAGAAGAAAGACAATGATATGCAAGGAAACAAGCAATCCAGTATATGGATCTGCTATAAGCTATCTTATTTATAATCTTCTGAGTTACAAGATAAAATAAATGTGAAGGTTACAAATCTCTTCATATACACAGGAGGTTGCAATCCCTTCATCTACCAAATGATTTACTTCTCATTAAGAGATGGATCATCATAAGATTGCCCCTTCAAGTGTAACGTTTGTCTTTATCAGTCTTAACTGGGATGGTATTCTTCTTTTTTGTCTCTCTTGGGGATATGATATAATTTATATCATCTTCATCTAGAAGAACATACTCCCCAGCTTCATCCCCAGGGATTTCTCTTACTACATCTGTTGGCTTGATGTAAAACTGTATTCTCATTGGATAACTTTCATCACCCTTTGCCCACATATCCCTCAAATCATTTGTACATCTGACAACAAAATGCAACACATTGTACAAACACAAAACCTCTATCACATTCCCCTTTGGAATGTAACTCCCCGCCCCATGGTGGTCATTAACCTTGATTGCAATATCTCTTACATATTCCTCATAAATTATCCCCTCCCCACATAATATCTCATACTTAAAACTCTTCCCCCTTTATAATCACTGTCAACCCAACCTGCAGGACTCATTTTACCTCACTTTCCCCCATAGTTAATAAAAACATGCCTCAAATCGTATGAATGCCTGCAAAAAATCTCAATACAACATATAGGAATTGAACATTGTCTTACAGAATAATTGAACACTAATACAACATATATGAATTGAACATTGTACAGTGGTACTATCCTAAAAAAAAAAAACCCAATTGAGTAACAAATACCATAAATTATGAACCCCCAATTTAATTACACCCCCAATTTTTTTTTCCAATTTCTAATAAGCCCTAAAAAAAATTCCAATTGGGTAATGTATAGTATAAATTACATACCTTGGGAAGGGAATATGGCTCAGCATTGGTTCTTGGATTTCAGGTGGAGGGCAATCATCTGGTGCGTTATCAGGGACGGTGATGGGGTTTGAATCATCATCACCAACCTCATCTTTCAATACCATCTTCCTGTTCTGCTTCTTCGAGTTCTTTTTTACCATTATCAGAGACAAATTTTACGGTCTGTGAGAGAAATGAGAAACAACTCTGGTCTGTGAGAGAAGTAAGAGAGAAGCAACTCTGGTCTGAAAATTTTTGGTCTGAGAAAGCAGCTGGTTAACACGTGATTTCCAAGGGTATTTCAGTCATTTTACTTGTACGCCCAAATTTACTGTGTTAACGCGGTCAGTTGCAGTTGACCAAGGTCAAACTGCAAATAAAGAACTATAACTATTTTTTCGCTAAATGAAACAACTTAAGTCAAATATCCATATAAATATCAAGATATAAGTCTAAAAAACTCAATTCTAGACTAGCAACTTGGAACCAGCCTCAAAAGAGCTAAACGTTGTACTAATGTTTCCAAATATCTAAGTCAAAATTCGACAATTTATACTATTTTTTCCCCATTCAACTTGTTTTTCATGTATTATTTTCAACTTTTAGAAAAAGTGACAACGATAGAAACACGATTTAAAAAAAAAAAAAAAAAAAACATTAGCCACTAATTGTCAAATAATTAGTAATAATAATAAAATACTGCCTCTGGTGCCAATGGTGAGCTGCAGTGTTCCTTAAACTAAGCCTACGAAAAAGGCTGTTTCAAACGTATAGCTTTTGGCGATCACGGTTTAATTCTCTTTCGCTTGCACTCTTACACCCACCATTTGGGATACAAATTGATATGGCCTTTTAATAAATACGTAGGCCTACATGTTGGAATTATTGTACATGCATGCACCCACACCATGAGTCAATCAACTCTTCCATGGTGACAAGAAGTGCAAACAACTGCTCACAAGATATACAACTCTCTCTTTCTCTCATTTCCTCACAATCTATGCCAATAATACTCAATCGGAACTCAAAACAATTCTTTCCTATAATCTCGAGAAATGCGAGTCCAGTGGTTTGTGATCCTTACCTGGTTCACTGGATTCAGTTATTTGCTTTCAACCGTCACCTCCAGAAATGCAACTCTTGTTCCGGATGAAGGTTAGTTTTTTTTATAAAATGCTATTTTTGTACACAATTATCCAGCAGTGCTCATGCTCGATCTGAGGAGCTCCATATAAGCTTTTTGTCTCTTCGAACAGTCAATTTTGGAGCTCAGGCATAGAGCTAGTGTAAAGTTGCACGGGTTGCCCATAATTGTTATGTGCCTCCACTAAAATTAGAAGAGACGCATAATTGTTGTGCTTCTCTTTTTTTTTTGTTAGAGAGGTTTTGCATGGTGGTTTGACGGTTGTTTTGGTAGGTCTCATCATTGAATTTGAGCTCTTTTATTAAACACTGCTAGCACTAGTGGAGAGCAAGAGTTGATGTTTTGTTTCTTTTTAATTATGGTTTTGTTTATGGAGTTATACAGTTGAAGCATTGAAAGAAATAGGAAAGACATTGGGGAAAGTCTGGAATTTCAGTGTCGACCCTTGTAGCGGAGAACAAGGATGGGCAACGCCCAATCCACTCAAAGGTTTTGACAACAACGTCAGCTGCGACTGCAACGGCACCGTCTGCCACGTCATTGGCATGTAGGTTATATCTCCCCATTTCGGTTGTAGGTAGGATGCAAAAGTATGCTATAGCCCTATCATAGGGGTATTTCGTATACCAAGGGAGATTTCAACGTCTCATAATAGCCAGGTCGTTCATATAAAAGTCAGGACATCTTTTTGTGGAACTTTCGCTGTCACATTTTGAAGATTCTTCTGGACATGATGGTCTATAAAAATTTTGTGGCTTAAAATATTTTGTTTGGTTGCCCGTTGCTGTCACTTCACTTTCTAAATAAATATAGTAAATTCTTTTTAAGGCCACGAGTTGTAAGCGTGTGGAATTTTTTTCATTTCTATAAATATGTTTGATATGATAGATATTCTTCTCACACAAATTAGGTAGAGCATATTTGAACTTAGGAAAGCTTTATAAGCAAGGAATTGTTTTTTAACTACAAGGAGATATAAAAGTTATAAATTTTGTGGAGAGGCAAGGTGAGGGCCCCACAGTGAAAATAGAAACCGTCTCTCTCCTCTTTGTTCTTCTCTTTCATCTCCTTCACTCCATTCAACAAATTCTTTCATTTACTTCTGAGTTATCTTTTCTTGGAGGATTCAATAAATTCTATCTCACTCTCAATCAAAAATTATCATAGACAAACCAATTTCATAACTAGGTTAAAGTTTTCAATATATAATTTAGTGAAACGATTATGTGTTGAGAAGTATTGTTATTTGGAATTAGAAACTCTCAAATAATTATAAAACCCATATTAAGATTCAAATGATTTAAATCAGTACTCACCATGAAATATTATGTGAAAAACATGATGTAGATAATAGATTATAGCCTCAAAATTTTTAACTCAAACTCCGAAATTAGTTTGATTATTTACAGTTTGCAAAAGTCGTTCTGATGTGACACATCACTCATAAGGTCGTCTACCTCCGTGTGACCTATGTTTATCTTATGTTTATTTGATGTTTTATGCTTTAGCTTAAGCTCTGTTGGAGATGTCCAATGTAAGTTATTAACAGTTTCCCAATTTAAGTAGAATTTTATTTCAATTAGAATTAGGGTTCCTAATTCTAACCCCTCCCCCCTCCCCCCCCCCCCCTCTCCCTTGTGTTCTATAAAAAAGGAGGCCTAGGTTATTTGTTTTTCAGTTAATTTTGATTAAAGAAAGTTGATTTGTTTAGTAGAAACTAGTAGTTTTCTCTAACTCTCAAATACAACGTGATATTCATACGAATATTGCTTCCGTGTTCGTAATAATCACGTTAATTGGTACCAGAGCTACATGAGATCTAAGTGTAGTCAGTTTCAATAACAAAAATACATCGTGGAAGAACCGCGACGAAGAAACCTACTCTAGCTCAAGATGTAGCAGGATAGAGGATAAGTTTGATAAGCTTTTTGAGGCTTTGGGTAAATGAGTCTTCGCCCCCCCTATCACCTCCGTTGGGCGTAATCGAAGATCTCTCTCTAGAGGGAAGCGTCGTCGTGAGGAGTAACAACCTAAATAACCCTTTCGCAAATTTTAACGTCGAAACTGGGGTTCACGAAAGCGAGGGAATCGATACCCAAACCGGTGTTCAGAACTCGGCGTTAACAACCGACCACAACATGGGTGGTACGTACAATGAGACGCCTCAACGGAATCATGCCTTGTCGGCCTCAGCCCCGACAGCCACCACCACGACGGCAGCCCTGGTTGTACTAAACAAAGCAAATTTTATAGCTTGGACTGTGCTACAGCAAGCCCAAGCCTTTCAAGCACAAAGCCCACCTTATGGTTCAACTCTCCCGAATCCAGATCAAACCCAAACGGGCCAGGCTCATAATACCAATAGCAACACCAAAATTGGCCTACCTGCAGCTAAGGGGAACTCAACCTAGAGCTTGTGGGCTCGATGAGTTAGGTTGTATCAGTCCTTACAAAGTTCAGACTTTGCCAACATTGATCCTTTGTGGTGGCCTCCCTTCGATGAAACAACTGTGGACAATCTCTGTAGCCACCGCGACGATCAATAACACCAACACCGACCAATCATGAAGTACTCCAAGCATCAAGGAAAATGGTCGGTGACGAGGACACGGCCTTCCCTCAAGAGAGGGGGCTACTGAACCCCGAGCTAGCACCGAGAGCACCACCGGGCATCGCAATATACCGGCCACCTCTAGTCGGTGACCGACTGAATCAGCCACCAAGGACTGCCCCGTTGGACAGCCATGACACGTCTCTTCCTATGTCGGCAGATCAGTACCATCACTACCCCTCGCAAAGCGACACTGGCTTACCCCTAGAAATGGGAACACCAACAACCCCTCCACCGACTGGAAATAACCGTCACCGTCCTCTTTCTTTGACAGCCCCGTTGGGCACACATGGAACTGCCCTTTCCCCTAAAGACCCATACCGTGACAAACATAATATCGACTCCGGTAAACGGCAAACATCAGGGCTAAACCCCAAATATGGCTTCGAATACCGAGCACCCTACGTTGATGGATGGGAACCACAAGATGATGATGATGTGTTAAGTGTTCAGTCGATTGGGAGACATAAAACTGTAGATTCTCGTTATATTCCAGTTGAAGAGAGAGGGCGGCAATTCAGCAGGCGAGACCGAGGCCGTGGTTCACCCCCCCCCCCCCGGTTGACATCCCATTGCGTGATCGTTACCGACAGCGTACACTTGGTTCACTTCCTCATCTGCCAAGGCATCCGTATGCTACGATTTGGCAAGACGATGAGTACAGTTCAGACTCTGAAGAAGAACTGCGACCATATCTACGTTGAAAGGGTAAGAATAATGATATTGAAGCATTGGCCAAAGCTATTTCTGAACAGACGCATGATGTTCATCTCAAAGTACCAGAGTTCACTGGAAAATCTGATGCAGACGCCTTTATCGAGTGGTTGGATAAGGTTGAACGCATTTTCAACTATAAGAAGTATGGGGACCCAAAGCAAGTAATGATCATTGAATCTCGCCTTACTGGTTTTGCTCTCACTTGGTGGAACAGTGTTCAACAAGCGAGGCGTGCAGTGGGTTACCATCCTATTTCGGAATGGTGGAAAATGCGGAGAGAGCTGAAGGAGAGGTTTGTCCCTATGAACTACGGCGAGGTTGCATTTGGGAAACTTCAGTCCCTCAAAATGGGTATCTCTTCCCTCGATGATTACACTGATCAATATTATCTCTTTGAGGCACGTGCACGCCTCCATGAGATTGAACAACAGCGGGTTAGTAGGTATAAGTCTGGTCTGACAAAGAAACTCTAAGAGGCAACATCACTTCAACCTGTCTTTTGTCTTGTTGAAATTGTATAGTTGGCCAAACAGGCGAACGAGTTACACGCGCAGTATTGCTCTTCAGTTCCAACAGCAACACCAACAGCCCCAGTTATTCCAGTAGCCACTGCACCACATACCTTTGTCTTAGGTAACTGTTATGGATATGGTAAACTGGGGCACTGGAAACGTGATTTCCTTACATTCGCTAGGAAGGTCAGCCTAGTCGTGGATGGTATGCGTGAAAGTGTGATAGCAACAGTTCAGCATGTTCTACAGGATAAAGATCAATAGGAGACTGGAATGCAGACTATATACGTGCGTGAGTCCTCAGGAGTACCGCCTCCTTGATTTCATGGATGAAATCTTCTCAGACGAAGGGTTTGATGTGACATATCACTCATAAGGTCGTCTACCTCTGTGTGACCTATGTTTATCCTATGTTTATTTGATACTTTATATTTTATGTTTAGCTTAAGCTCTGTTGGAGAGGTCCAATGTGAGTTATTAGCAGATTCCTAATTTAACTGGAATTTTATTTTAATTAGAATTAGGGTTCCTAATTCTAAAACCCCCCCTTGTGTTCAATAAAAGGGGAGGCCTAGGTTATTTGTTTCTCAATTAATTTTGATTAAAGAAAGTTGATTTGTTTAGTATAAACTTGTAGTTTTCTCTAACTCTCAAATACAACGTAATATTCATACGAATATTGCTTCCGCGTTCGTAGTAATCACGTCACGTTCGTTCTTTTATCTTGATCTAATCTTCTTACAATTCACCATTGTTGCAAAATAAAAACCTTGAAATAAGGGGGAGAGAAGAAAGTATAGAAGAAAGAGAGAAGGTTTTGTTAGAGCACCCACAACAGCTTGGTGAAGGATAACGTGGAGGGTGGATTCTTATTCTTCACCCTCTTCTCAACATTTTTACCTCCCAGCAGCTGCGTTAAAAATCCACGTGGCGTTGCATTTTCCACCTTGTGGGTGGATTTTTGGTGTATTGATGCCATGCAATTCAGAACTGCGCGTAGGGAGTAAGCCAATAAATTTATAACACTTGTCAAGCTTTAATACGTCCTCTTGCCGCGTAGTTCTAAACTGCACGTATATATAACGGCTCAGATGGAGACATGTGGACGGCTGAGATTTAAAAAAGTTTAAACAGCTAGTTCTTGCCGCGCAGTTCTGACTGCGCGGCAAGAACTAGCCGCTCTGAACCGCGCATGAAATATATGTTGGTTCCCCTGCATACTTGGTTTTTCCCTGATCAAACTTCTTCAACAAGATGCTCAACGGCTAGTTTTTTCTCTATCTATAAAACCCATTTATCTTCTACTCTCTTACTCTTCTACAATCAAATCATTCATCTTATATCTCAAAACTCAACTTTCTTCATTTGTTATCAATTTCTCTGAATCATGTCTGACGAAATCTTGGCTAACCTACTCATGTTTGACCCATCACTCTCATCTTTGGAGTCATCATTTTTATCACCGTCCAGAAGTGAAGAGCTATTCCGATGTCAAATTGAGTTGATGCACGAGTATAGCAAGATTATGATTGAGATGGGAGAAGCAGAAGAAAAGAGAGCAAGATGCAACATCATCACGGAGGCGGGGAGGTAGTAAAATGAGAATGATTGACAAGCGGAAAGGCCGTGATCATAAATTAAGGGAGTTTAACCTTGATCGGGATTACTTCGGTGACAACCCAAGATTCAAAGGTATCCCATTTCGTCGTTGATTCCGTATGAGCGAATATCTGTATCAACGTATTTATGATCAAATACTTTCTTCGAACCCCTATTTTATTCAAAGAGAAAATATCGCTAAGACGATGGGCTTATCCTCGCACCAAAAGATAACGTCCACACTTCGCATGTGATGTTACGGTACGAGCGCAGACGCCCAAGAAGAATACCTTCAGATTGGGGAGTCTACGGCTATTTTGTGTTTGAAATTTTTTTATAAAACTATTATAACACAATTCAAAGCTCAATACCTTAGATTTCCCAATGAAAATGATATATTACACTTGTTACAAGTGAATGGATCGCGAGGCTTCCCGGGGATGTTAGGTAGTTTAGATTGTATGTATTGGAAATTAAAAAATTGTCCTACCAGGTGGGCAAGACAATATACCGGGTATAAGAAAATTCTGATGGTGATTTTAGAAGCGGTTGCATCGCAGATCTTTGGATATGGCACGCATTCTTTGGGGTGCCCGGTTCTAACAACGACGTGAACGTCTTGCATCAAGGGTGGCTTTTCAACAACTTACCTAATGGAGTTACGCCGCCATGCAAATATAATATAGGCACGATACCGCACACTATAGGGTATTACTTAGCGGATGGAGTTTATCCAAAATTTCAAACACTTGTTCAAACCATAAGAAATCCATCCAACGATGCCGAAAGATATTTTTTGAAAATGCAAGAAGCATGCCGAAAAGACGTAGAGCGTGCTTTTGGGGTATTACAAGCTAGGTTTCAAATATTGGCACACAATGTGCGATTTTGGAAACCCAGTGATCTAGAAAATATTATGTACGCATGTATAATCCTGTACAATATGATCTCGAAGATGAACGTCATACTTACATCCGGCAAATGAGCATTGATCCCGAGTTTAGAAAATCTGTGAATAGTTGGAAGGAGGACTTAAATCTAAGACACCATATCAACACTATGGCAGAGTACATCTAGAAGGTTCATGAAATTAGAAATGAAGGTGCTCATTTCCAATTACGAGATGAACTTATCGCGCATTTGTGGAATCGAAAAGGGGCGGAGTAATGTAATCTTCATCATTGTTTTTTTATTTTTTAAAGTAATGTATTTTGTTTCCAAGTTTTATGTTGAAGTTGTAATGTATTTGCTCTACTTGATTGAAGTATATTTTAAATAAAAGAAGCCGTGGGATCTTTGCCTTACATGTATTGCTCTCCCTGAGCAAAAAAAAAACCCTGCCTAATTTACATATACCACAGAAATTAAGTGATAACATTAATTAGGATAGGCACATTTGATGGGTTCAACCAAGTATAACTTGCAGTGAATGCAACTCTATTGAATAAAATAAAAATAAAAAATTGAGCATCATTTAGGCTAAAAATAGATGTTTTTCGCTAAGTTTACTAAGTTCAACAAATTGGCCCAATATTAGTTATAGCAAATGTAACAATCTACAATGAGAGGTTGAGTATGTGATGATGATGTCATGTAGGCATTTGATAACATATACATGAGAAGAATAGATCAACTCACAGGACAAGTAGATAGTACTCAAAAAACCTAAAAAAAACTTGCACACAAAAACAACCAAATAACTGTAACTCTTATGGTAAGAAATGGGTTTGTTGAAGCTTACCAGTTTCTTAGAAAAATTACCAAGTAACACTTTAAAGAAACTTGGTTTACTGCTTTTGACTTTTGATTTTGTACCCATTTCTTATGTTTTATTGTTTTGGTAGAGATAAAGTGAAGGAGAAAATCTTAGGTCCTGTAAGAAAGAAGTAAGAAGCATAATACATTATGGCAGAGTACATCCTAATAGTTCATGAAATTAGATTAATAACAATTTTAAAGATTACGTACGATTAATAACAATTTTATTGAAATAATAAAATTATATTGAACTTATGAACTACTATTAACGTTAATGATTACATCAATCTTCATCACTAGAAACGTCGTCATCACTTGGGCGCTGCTCCTTAAACTTCTTTGAATATTTTTTAATTTGCTTCTTCATCCAACGCCGTTGTGCCGGTAGTAGGTTACTTGGGTCCGTTGTCATCACCTTAACCATATGCGCGTCTTCGATGGTTTTTTTTTCGAGTTAGCTCCGCTTCACGCCTCATTTGAATCTCAGCTTCTCTAACCAACTTTTGTTCATCTCGTGCTATAGCTCTAACTTTCTTTTCCTCTTTCTTTTGCTCGTCTATCTCATTCCATGCCTTCATCATGTTGGTCGTACTGCCCTTTTCATCTCTTCACACACTCATACGGGGATAAATATGGTTAAAGTTTTGTACCTTCACTAGATACATTTCAACCCGACAGTACTCGAAGAACCAGAACTCCAATATCGCATAGAATTTGCTGATCGATTTCTTCACCTTCCCGTCCTTCAGAACTGAAACTTCATCAAGTCTCCGATACAAAGCCGCCATAATCGGCGTACCCCAGTCAAAAACCGACGCACCAATAATATCGTAGTCTGTCAAAGCTATAAGATAACCTGCCCGAAGAGATGTGCTACCATTTGAGAAGAAGAGATTACCCATCATATAGGCAATAAATGTCATCGCATACACGATATCTATTTGTGGGTCGTAATTGTTGAGACGTAGATTCAAAGACTTTTTCCACTTTTTTAAATAAACGAGAATGATGTTACCGTACCTGATGTCAGAGCTTGTGATTTCTGGGAACATCTTTTCTGCTTCCTCTAACTTGGAGTACCTATCGCCGTACGAGAGTTCGCGACCCCTCCCAAAAGATATGCCAGTTAGCATGACGAAGTCTAACGGTGTGAAACCTAGTTCCCCGCAAGGGAAGTGAAAGGTATGGGTGAAAGGCCACCACCGTTCTACGAGAGCATGAATAAGACGGTTATTAAAGTTTCATGCCTTAATCAAGTAAAACTCCTCAAAACCCAAATCGTCGACCAACTTCTTCAACGTCGGGTACACGGCAATCCATTGGTACCACTTCAGTACCTTATCCAATGATCCTCTACACTGTATTTTGTCTCGGTTCTGAAAAAAACACACACATTAATACGTTAAACTTTTATTCGGGTATATCATCGAACACATGACAATATACGTTAATAACATTTAAAATTTACACAAAACTTACCGACATTTCCTCCGATCCAGCACAAATATGGACCCAACCGTCCGGGAGGATATCTACTCGGTTCAACTCCTCTAGCGTTGGGGAGGGATCGTTGTCCGACGCCAATTGTAACGGCCAAATATTTGTTACCAATTCTTGCCCCCTTCGTTTTACTTTGGCGTTTGCGTTACGTGTAGTTTTGGAAGCATTATTTCTCAGTCGCGAACTAGACTCTCCCGACATTTTTAAGCGATTAACGGCGTCGATGACTGAGGAAATGGGTTAGGTTGGGAAACTTCTAGAGTAAGGGTTGGATAAGCTAGCTTGTGTTATATTTGGTTTGGTGAAATAACACTTGAAAAAAGTTGCAGGGAGATGCCGCGCGGTTTTGAACTGTGCGGCTAAATTTTAGAAAAAACAAAAAAAAAACAAAAACAATTCCTTATTGGGTGGTACTACGCGCGGTTTAGAACTGTGCTGCAAAGATAAACCGTTGAGATGGGGACGCGTGGCTGGATCGTGAGCGTTGATGTTCCCGAGCGGTTTTGAAGTACGCGAAGTGAATTCACCTTGATTTGTTGATTGAACTGCTGTGGGGTGGATTGGATTCACGGTTTTTTTTTTTTTTGGGCTCTCTCCTTGCCTCTCCCAAAATGTTTAAACCGATTTACATTTTTTAGTTCCTCATTGCCATTGGGAAAAAAACTCCTTGCTGATAAAGCTTATGGTACAAGGCTACATCCCTCCCAATTGTCAAGTTTGGGAGTGTTTGTTTTAGTAAGAGGTAAGCCTCTAAGTTGAATAAGAGCTCTACCTCAACTTAGAGGTTCAGTCAGAGGGGAGTGTTTTAGTTCTTACTCAACCTCTAAGTCATGATTTATAGATGATAATCTGTTTATTTTTTAGAACAGTTAGAGCTAACTTAAAACCCTATAATCATAGATTACTTAATTACCCCTCAATACAGATTAGTTATGGTTCACTCACTTATGCAAAAATATAAAATATAAACTGAATCATGCTCTGTACTCTATCGAAACATTTATCAAAGTATTTATCCAAATATAAACTGAATCATACAAACTGAATCATGCAAGTTTTTTCTTCCCAGAGTAATCCCTTGAAGCAATATGCAGATAACCAGGCATAACAGTTCATAGGCAGGTAGTCAAGCATAACAGTTTATAGGCAAACATCTAGACAAAGTAATCCCTTGAGAAATCTATAACCTGTATAACAGTTCATAGTCAAGCATAACAATTCATAACAACTTTTTCTTCCCAGAGTAATCCCTTGAAGTAATATGCAGATAACCAGGCATAACAGTTCATAGGCAGGCAGTCAAGCATAACAGTTTATAGGCAGGCATCTAGACAAAGTAATCCCTTGAGAAATCCCTTGAGTATAACAGTTCATAGTCAAGCATAACAATTCATAACAGTTTTTTCTTCCCAGAGTAATCCCTTGAAGCCTCTAACAGTAAGCAGGCATAACAGTATAAGCAGTTAATAACAGTATAGGCAGGCAAGTTCTTGTAAGGTTTGTCAGCTGGTACACAGATGGAACAACTATAATCTCCAGATAGTTACAAATTCACTATTGTATAATGCTAAAAAGAGGCACATGTAGCACTCAACACATGGTGGATAATACTGCAACTATACAGTGAGAATACTGCAACAATGAAGCTACACATGGTGGATAATACTGCAACAATGAAGCTGAGATATTTGGGCAACCAAATACAAGAGCAAGGTATAAAAACATGTATACAAACTAACTTTAAGGCAGTCAAGCATAACAGTTCATAGGCAGAGGCATATATACAAACTTAACTTTAAGGCAGTCAAGCATAACAGTCCATATATACAAACTTAACTTTAAGGCATATATACAAACTTAACTTTAAGGCAGTCAAGCATAATCCTGTAGTTAGACTGGTTTGCTCCTCCCAACATCTTCAGCACCAAGTAGTAAAAAGATTCCTCTATCTCATTAGTTTCTAACATGTTGTCCAAAATATGCATTACCTCAGACATTGTATTGTTATTGTTGTTGGAACTAGAACCTGGGCCATTGCTATTAATAGCGTATATCAGCTCATTGATCAAAGAAGATGGTTCAACATTTGAAGCAAACCTCTTTCCTTTAGCAGATCCATTTCTAGATGCTGGTGTGCGTGGAGTAGTATTAGTAGGACTGATAGGCACATCATCTATGGATATATTCATCCCATCCCATGGGTTATCAATTCCACTAGCCCCCAAATCAGCTGTGTCCATGGAGATATCACCATCAACTATGTGAACAAACTCACTAGTGGGTTGAGTAGTAGGGACATACTCTAAACCTGTTGCATAGGCATAGTCTCCTGTAGCAATTGTACCCTCAAACAGGCCTTTCAACAACTCCCTATGTGCAAGTGGAGCTGCCATAAACTTCATTGCTTTGGGATATGCCTGTTCAAATGCAAAAGCAGAACATATATATATATATATATACTCAGAATATAGATAAACCAAATTCACACAAGTAGAAAAGGCTGTGAAAAAATAATTACCACCAAAATGTCAGCCCAATATTCCTTTGGCCAGTCAAATGTCCCTAAAGCCTCATCATATCCATGACCTGTCCTAGTGGTCAAGGACCTCCACAACATATAGCTCTTCCTCAAGTAGTCTCATTGGTTCTTGAGCTCCTTTTGAGTGAAAGCCTGATAATATTCTGCGTTTATCTCATCCATCACTTCTTTCCAAGCAGCTGAACTCAAAGAATTCCCTTGCAATCGTTTCTTGTTGATCTATTTTTTACATTTCTCTATAAAAGCTATCTTTATAATTGGATGCTTCCTAAACACGTGTTTTGCCTTATTTTCTTTATCTTCTCCATCAACTTGTGGTGCTTTCTTTCGTCCCATAGCTTTGCAAAAAAAACAATTATAAACAACAAATATATAGAATATATCGCTAACTACACTTTAGAAACATTAGAAACAAGATAAATAATCGATAAACATGTCCAAGGCAAAATAACAACAATAAAAATATATTTAACACAATTTAGGCATAACTATACTTTCTAGTTCATAACCAATTACATTTATCTAAAACATCCTAATCCTTCAAATTTAACTTCCCAATTTCTGTAAGAAAGCTTTCCAGCATTTCAGTCTTGGTCTTTGAAACAAGAAGGTCCATTTTGAGCTTGTTCTCCAACTCTCCAAAAGTTGTAGAGGTACTAGGGGTAGCACAAGTGGAAGATGATGCATCATCATCCTTGACATCATCAAACCAATTGAAAAATTCACAACCTTTCTCATGTTTGGACTTTGATTGGGGGCAACAATAGAATCTTCTTTTGTTAATTGATGCAGTAATGAGTTTGCATGGACCAACACCACATGGACATATCATATACTCATCCAACCAACACCAAAAGCCACAGTCCCTAGGTGTGTTTTGTATCATAGTGTATATAGGTAATAGACATTTCAGATACTTATATATATGTATAAGCATTACTTAATTATAATAAAAAATTAAATATTATACCACATAAAGGCATTGACAATATGCCCGATTTGGATTCCTTGTGGTTTTGGAAATCTTTGTTACCCCATTTCCACATATGCAAGTATAAATCACCATTTAACTGCAAAGTAGTTGTCCATAAAATAAGTTTATAAATATACAAGTCTTGTGATTTCAATATTACAAGTCCAAGATACATGTCCTAATTATCAAAACAAATTAAAACATGTCCTAACATAAAATTACTAATTAATTTGGAGCATTATTAACATTTTGGGCATTATGAGCTAAAGCTTACTCGGCTGCAATCATGTCTCTCAGAACAATAGATGATTCCCGCTCATCTGTTCCAAATAAGATAGCATTAGGAGGCAACTTCTCATCAACATCTTTATTGTTGTCCCCCCCCCCCATATCTGCATTTTCGAACTGACGGAAGAGAACATCATTCTGAGCCACCCTTCTCAAATAGTTGTGGATTGCCATGCATGCTATAATAATGTCCATCTGGGTTGGAAAGTCATAAGAAGGCATTGCTTTCAAAATTGGGAATCTTGCTTTCAATACTCCAAAGCTCCTTTCAATTACATTCCGCAGTTGAGCATGGGCATGATTAAGTGTTCTTGTAGATTTTTTGGCCGACCTCCACGCCTATAATAATTCAACCAATACCTCACACCCCTGAATTAGCACATAAAGCCTCTAGTTTGGGCGTATGCAGCATCACATAAGTAGTATAGATCTACAATACCCAAAATAGAATTTATAAGTTTTGTTATTCAAATCAAAACTAAAAACTATAAGTATCTTTAAGATGATAAAATGAGTTTACCACGTGAGGGAGGCATTGGGAAATTATTGGCTGGATTTACCAATGTTTCACTTAAAATCCTAGCATTATGAGCCACTCCTTCCCATCCAGCTACTGCATATGTGAACATCATGTTAAAATCACATATGGCCATCACATTTTGGGAGCATTCCCCTCCACCTCTTCCCCTATAAGGAGTTTTATCATCCTCTAAAATGCTTGCACTAATAAGTGTACCATCAATTGCCCCTACAACTCCTTTGAAAGGCCCCTCCCCCAATGCTTTATGATGTGTAATAGGTCCAGGTAGTTGACCAAATTTAGGAGGCACTATCATATCCTTTTGGAATATCATCATAGCATCAAGAACTTCATGAAATATCTTGCTCGTAGTAGCAGCTGAATGCTGAAACCTAGAATTTGCAGCTCGATTTGACATCTTGTGAGCAATGATATGCATGAAAATAGCTAGCTTCTCCTCAACATCTATATGCATGCTATCTTTAAGCAACCCAGTATCCCTAAAGTGAGCCACAAGGGATCTAAAAGAATTAGGGTTTATCCTCATCATATTGTACATATTGGTGGCAGGACCCTAAATCAATTCATGGACATATTGTTTTCCAGTCAGTGCAGAAGTGCAAAATTTCTGACAAACTCTCCTATTCAACTTGACCAGCTCCATGTACAAGATAATGGTTGCAATAATGGCTAATATATACTGATAATTATTCATCTTCCCCTAATAAAAGTTTAACAAATAAGTATTGCACGATACATCAACCATCATTTATAATATATTACTATTAAGTACCAAATAATATATTATTAACATTTACAACAATAATATCGAATTATCATCTACAAAAAATAAATTTGTCATACATTTTCAAAGTCTAGAGATGAGATAGAGAGAGTTCACAACCTATCAAGAACCACCACAAATCAAATCAATAACTCTTTAATACACAAGCAATACAAAAACAATTTATAGAGAGGTTGAAGTACTAGGAATAGAGAAAAGCATATGCAAGTACATAATGATATCAGCTAAATCCTTACATAATAATACAAGCAAATTCAACCAATTACATAAGCAAATTCAAGCACTCACTATAGTCACTATTTTACAATAGTATGATATCAGATAAACCCTTAAACCCCAAATATCAAATAAATTTATATAAAGGGATACATACCCTTAGTCTTGCAAGCAGATTTTAGTTTATGAATCACAATATTTTTGTCATTTTAATGAATTTGTTTCCACTTACCAAAATACATATATCTTCTCGATCTTAAACAAAATTATTGGTATAGCTGTGTATATTGTAGGCTCTGGTATTACCACCTACATTCTTATGAATCTTATAAATAAAGCCGGGAAGCACACTGTAAATTTCCATTGGAGACTCCCATGTGGGGTTATATGGTTACTGGCTGATGAGTCCATCAAGGTTGGAGAAGCCAAATATGTAAAGATCTTTACAACTGTCTGACCTTATGTTGCCAGGTTTTTACTACACAGATGATAAGCATGGATCTCAAGATGTTACTAAACCAGTTAATATACTATAATCAAATAATGGTTTTGAGGGACAGATGAAAAGCTAGCCCTCATGCTATGTCGTTTGTCATCTGAGATCATTAAACAACAATGCCTTTAACAATTCTTATGAAGGACACATAAGAATCTTGGTGGTCGATTCATAAACTAAATTTTAAAATAAAACACATTCGTTAACAGTTTTAATAATCACAGTAACAGTAAAACACATTCATAAACTAATTGCTACAATTTGGCATAATCACAGTCACAACAATTCACAAGCAATTTGGCATAATTATAATAATTCATAGTAAATTACAGATTGATTTATCAAATCCTCAAATCAAATTACCTTGAGTAAGAGAGAGAGACGCAGCCAGTGAGACGTAGCCAATAAAGGATGAAGAGAGTGGAGTGGAGTGGAGTGGGAGGGGTTGGAGCTCTTGCTGTGGAGTGGTCGGTGGTGGAAGGAGAAAGAAAGAAAAACTTTAGGTTTTGATTTTGGGGAGAAGAAGGACTAGGGGTAGGGAATAATGGTTTTGTGAGGGGTAAAAAAGAGACAAAACTCAAGTAAGAGCCTCTTACACCAAAACCAGCCAATTTTCAAACCAAACTGGAGTAAGAGATTATTAGCTTGAGTAAGAGATTTAATTTAAGTAAGACAAAAAACAAACGGCTCTAAGTCGAGAGTAAGAGGGGAGTAAGAGATTTTAAGTTGGGTAAGAGCTCTAACTTAAGTAAGAGAAAAAAACAAACACCCCCTTAGCGTATACTCCAATTTGGGCATTTTTCTCATATTTCTTTTGGATGCAGTGTGCTCAAATCTCAGAATTTATCTGGTTTGCTTCCACCAGAGCTGGTTAAGCTCCCCTTCATCCAAACTATGTAAGATCACTCACTTAAAATTACCAGTTGCTAAATGTATATAGGTTCTGTATTTACTCAAATCTACTTCGTCGAAACAATGTATGTAATACTACTTCCTTCAAACAACAATATAACTAACTTAACTACCTTTCTTCACAGTGATCTTGTACGAAACTACCTTAGCGGTACATTGCCACCGGAATGGGGTTCGACAAAATTAGTGACCATGTAATCCTTCTCATCTTGATAGCTAATTTGAGCATATTACTCCTTTAATTTTCTAGAATTAATAGCGATGTGGGTATCACTGCAGCTCGGTTGAAGGAAACCGGTTATACGGGCAAATCCCGATAGAATTCGCAAACATCTCAACTCTCGGAGATTTGTAAGTCTTGATCTTAATTTTGCTATTTTAATATTTATTTTTAAGAGTTTTTCTCTAACCGTAATTCAAATACTTAGCAACTTGGATTCCAACTATTTCTCTGGACCTCTACCCCCAGAGCTCGGAAGTTTGCCAGTGTTGGAGAGAGTGTAAGTTGTTGCAGCCTTTTGTTTATGTAGTTTACAGTTATTTGTCAAATTAGGTTATTGTCATTAACTAGTGTTTTTCTGTTGTAGATTGTTATCCTCGAATTACTTTAATGGGACATTACCACAAACATTTGCTAATCTGAATACCCTAAAGAATTTGTAAGTTTCTATATACCATTTTCATTTACTTTTGTTTAATTTTTTGATGGCGCGAGTTTGGTCTTGTATTTACTGTTGTTGCTGTTATCTTTTGCAGCCAGATAAGTGACAATAATTTTACAGGAAAGATACCCGACTTTATTGGAAGCTGGACACAACTCGAAAAATTGTAAGATATACAGTCCATTAAGGTTTCAATTGTCTTTTATGTTAGGTATAATGGATTTAATATCTCAAATCAAATTAGTCAAAATATGGAGACAAGGTGTGTGTGATATGTACACACATGGGCAACAATGGATAGGCTGTGATCCGTTATGCTTCCCTTAAATTGAAAAAGATGTCAACAATGCGTACATTTTTTTTTTTTAAGCTTTATCACTTATATCATTCATATTCTATGAATGGCAGATGTATTCAAGCAAGCGGATTGGAAGGTCCCTTTCCTTCTGGAATTTTTCTTTTGACTGGATTAACTGACATGTGAAGACACTTAATTTTCTCTCATTGTTTTCATTATTATTTTTTTCTCTTTTGACTGGATTATCTGACATGTAAGAATTCTTAGTGTACTTTTCTTTCTAACTGATCTTTAGCGTCAAATTCTTCATGCAGGAGGCTTAGTGACTTAAAAGGATCTGGAGCTGCTCTTCCACCATCAAGTAACTTGACAAGCTTGAACACACTGTGAGTACAATCTTAGTGATTTTGAATATTAAAATTTGTATTCCCTGTATGGTTTAAGACGACATTCTTGATCATGTGCCAGTATATTGAGGCGTTGCAATATCAAGGGAGAGATACCTGCATATATCGGAAACTTATCAAAATTGAAAGTTTTGTGAGTTTTGATATACCTTTTTCTCTTGATTTATAACTAGATTGTTTATTATACAAGAGCACTGCAGTATACAAGAAGTTCATATCTTTGCATTTGAGTTAGAAAACCTTTTCTGAACAAAGATGATACTTAGATTAACAGACAAATTTTCCTTCTAGAGTACTTGCGTAGTAATCACCTAGTTTCGCCCATGATAACAACTTTCTCATAACTTAGAACATTCATCTGTTTTTGCCAAATGAGGGTAGGCCAAATAATCAACGACAGCGGCGGAGCTAGGAAATTTTGCCAGTAGGGGCGAAATAACGGAGTTCGGGGCAGTATCTCTTAAAATATTCGCGGGTACGTAGTGGGTATCATTATGTTTTTAAAACATAATTATCATGGTAAGAATGAAAATTGAATATTTTTCATCAATGAAGATAGTGAGAAAGGCAAAAACATGAGATATCAGAGAAGAGAAGTAGCACAGCCATACAATCTCTTGAGATGAAAGTGATTTTGACTTTGACAGATAATAAAATACAGTAAAGAGAGAATTAGATGAGAATTATAAGATTCACAAAAAAAACGTATGCTAAAATTTAAGAGGGGGAATATTGGAGAAGACTGTAACTCTTTCATGTAAGAGAAAACCTACTACTGAAGATTATTGAAAGTCAGTGGTGGCAGCTTCCCCCACTTAGTCCCTATGTGGCTCCGGTACTGATAAGCGATGCAGTAAATTTCTTCCAACTTGTACTGAACAATATCGATCTTATCCCAATTGAACACCTGCTAAGTTACAGCCAAATCTCTTGTCATCGGTTTGCCTTTCAGTTTACTAAATTGGGTTTTAATAACTTTCAATAAGTCGGTATTATAGGATTTATAAGTTCTTGCAACATCGTTCTTTAAGCATACTCTTTGGAATTCTTTTGCAGAGACCTCAGCTTTAACAATCTGATAGGAAAAGTTCCAAATAGCTTCAGTAGTCTCCCTCGAGTGGAGTTTTTGTAAGTAATCCTCCCCGTAATATTTTGTTTTGAACAATCTCTGTGATAGTTCCAATTTACCTGTTCATTATAGAACTGGTCACAATCACTTGAAATTGACTTGGCTTTGGACTTAGGTACTTGTCTGGTAATTTCCTAACTGGAGATTTGCCCGAAGGGATGCTCAACAGACAAAAATACATGTAAGTTAATTTTCCAAGATACATAGTCTTACGGCCTGTTTACTTTTAATTTAATCAACAAAACCTTTATCTTACATATCTAAAATGAAAACAAACGGGTTTGTTAGACAAATACCCCAACATTTATAGCAATATTTGAGAATCACCCCATGATTGGTGGAATATTAGACAAGTACCCCATGCTAAGAAAACAGGCGCCGAAAACTGAACCGAATAAACACTCACAAAGGCAAAGCAAGATACTCAAAGAAACTCACTTATATTACAAAGAGAAGAATGTTGTTGTGATACAAAATGCATGAGTGGAGACCTCTATTTATAGATGGTAACCACCGACCTAAATACTCCTCAAGTAACCGACTTCATCCCTCTAGAACCTTCTTTCATCTCAACCTCTGTACACAACTTTAAAAGCTCTGCTACTGCCTTCTCTCTTAAGCTTTGATCTTCTAGGTTCTTCTAAGATGCTTCATTTATGTCGGTGATGAATCTCAACATCCCCCTCAATACCGACTCTCTTGTACATACTCTGATAAGGGAGCGAAACATGTTGAACTTGGGTACAGGCAACCATTTCGTAAAGATGTCTGCCACTTGGTCTTCTGTAGATACTGGCACTAACTTAACTTCACCACTTAGGACTTTCTCTCTAATGTAGTGGTGATGCATCTCTATGTGCTTCGTCCTTGCATGAAATACCGGATTTGTCATCAGCCTTATAGCACTCTGGCTATCACAGTAGAGGCCTACTGAGTAACTCGTATCTTGGCCCATGTCTCGAACTAACTGTAGTAACCAGGAACATTCTTGTGCCGCCATCGCTACTACTCGATATTCAACCTCTGTCGATGAAAGTGCCACAGTTGGTTGCTTCTTACTACACCAAGAGACAACCCCAAATCCCAAGCTAAACGTGTACCCGGTAGTCGATCTTCTCGTGGAGGGGTCTCCTGCCCAATCTGCATCAGTGAACCCAACTATCTCAGATTGGATTCCAGCTTCATAGAATATCCTACGCATCTGAGAATCCTGCGAACTGCTTCGAGATGAGGTTTCCTCGGGCTTTGCATAAACTGACTAACAACTCCCACTGCGTATGCAATATCAGGTCGAGTTATCGTCAGATAGATCAGACTACCCACTAGTTGTCGATATAACCGGGTATCTTCAAGCTCATCTCCAACCTCTGCTCGTAACGCCTGCTTAGCTTCCATAGGTGACGGAATTGGCTTGCAGTTCGCCATGCCGTACCTGGTTAGAAGACCTTCAGCATATCTTCTCTGACACACGAATAAGCCTCTTGAGCTTCTTTCAACTTCCAAACCAAGGAAGTGCTTCAACTCTCCAATATCCTTCATCTCAAACCGTGATAAGAGATGATTATGTACTTCTTGGATTTCATCCAAGGCATCTCCAGTGATTATGAGATCATCTACATAGAGTAAGATGATCGCCACCTTTCCTTTAGTATGTTTTATGAACAAACTAGAATCCCTGGGCGAGAGTTGATAACCACAGAATAGCAGAAACTCTGCAATCTTTCCATACCAGGCTCTTGGTGCTTGTTTTAGGCCGTACAATGCCTTCCTCAGCTTGCACACGTACTCTAAATTCTTCTGATCCACAAACCCTGCAGGTTCCTCCATGAACATTTCCCTATTTGCGTCGCCATAGAGAAACACGTTCTTCACATCCATCTACCACAGCTTCCATGACTTGCTTGCTGCTAGAGAAATAAGTACTCTGACAGTAGTCATCTTCGCAACTGGAGAGAACGTCTCGTCATAGTTGACACCAAACTGTTATGAGAAGCCATGAACGACTAAGCGAGCTTTATACCTCACAATAGAGCCATCACTCTTGCACTTCACCTTATCTAGCCATTTACACGAGATTGGCTTCACTCCTTTTGGCAATGGGACAAGTTTCTACGTCTCATTTTTCTTCAGTGCGTCTATCTCATCCTTCATTGTGTTCTCTCACTCTGTAATGCCTTTAGCTTCATTATAAGAACTTGGTTCTTCGATCTGGTCTGGAGAAGCACAACACTGTGATAGAGACACAACGTCTACAAAGCCGACATCTATATACCTAGGATTTGGCTTCCTCATTTTTGTCAATCTTCGAACTCCTGGTTGGTCATTGAGTATGGTACCAAGTTGCAGTTGTCTAGCTGGACTAGCTACTTCCCTTCTTGAGCAACTTCCTTCACTAGAAGTGATCTCTCGTATCGATGTTGGTCTAACACCAGTCTTCCACGGACTTGATGTAACACTCCGGCTGAGCGGGTATTGGAGAGCGCCTAACCCAATAGCGGTGAGGGTTACACTAGTGGTTTAGTCCCACGTCGTTGAAGATCCTGCCAGCTGTATGGCCCTTAAGTTAAGATTCTACTCTACATACCACCGAGACATTTTCTTATGAAGAAAAACCTCACACTGCTGGAGATCCGCAGTGGCTAAGTAGGGACTATATCGGTGTGCATAGAGTGGGGTCGTGACAAAATGGTATCAGAGCCGGGGACGACTCGATCTTAAAGGTGGGGGGACTGTAACACCTCGGCTGAGCAGGTATTGGAGAGGCGCCTAACCCAATGGCGGTGATGGTTGCACCAATGGTTTAGTCACACATCGCTTATGATCCTGTCAGGTGTATGGTCCTTAAGTTAAGATTCTACTTTACATACCACCAAGGCCTTTTCTTAGGAAAAAAACCCCACACTCCTAGAAATCCGCAGTGGTTAATTGGGGACAATATCGGTGCACGTAGAGTGGGGTCGTGATAAAAGGACCATGCATTCCCCCCCCCTCTCAGCTAGAGCCAATTGTGGGCCGATCTGGTACTTACTTGTGGGTCAAGCTGAAAAGATAAGAGTCTCGGTACTTGAGGTGTCTCAAAAATTGTTATTAATTACTGAGTAATTTTGGATAAGTTGGGGATTGCGGTGAGGCGGAATGTTATGGTTATTGAAGAGGGGATGTTTGTGATCGATGGTTTATCAATTAGAAAGATGTGGACTGGGAGAGAAAGTGTTGGAAGCCATCTTAGAAGCTTCGATGTCGTCCTCAATTATGGCTGAAGTCGAAGATTTGAATGTGATTTTTGAGTTTGATAAGTTGTTAGAATTTATGATCTATGGAGGTTGGCTTCTAGATGATCGAGGCTTCGAGTTGAATATCATGTCGAAGGTATCGGGTTTCTATACTTGTAACATCTGGTACTGTGGTGTTTGGCTTCTAGTTTGCCGAGGCTTCGGGTTGAATACATGGTCGAAGGTATTGGACTTCTATACTTGTCATATTTGGTTCTGTGGTGTTTGGCTTCTAGTTGACCGGGGCCTTTTCTTGGGAATAAAAATCTCACACTACTGGAGATCCACAGTGGTTAAGAGGGAACAATATCGTTGCGCGTAGAGTGGGGTCTTGACAAAATGGTATTCAGAGTCGGGGACGGCTCGATCTTAAAGGTGGGGGGACTGTAACACCCCGGCTGAGTGCAGGGGCAAAGCCAGGAATTTAGTTCAGTGGGGTCACAATCTGGGGATTTTTTTTAAAGTACTTTTAAGGGTATTTTATTAATTTTCTCTTTAGCTTGACTACATGTAAGCCGATTTGTAAGGATGTAAGAAAACAAATTATGTAATGTTTTTAAAATAAATATGTTAAATCTTTGCTTTCAAACACCTTTAGCGACTCAAGTTTTAGTTACAATCGTTATCATCTATTAAAAATGACTTTGGAAAATTACAATTTAAAAAAAAAAAATCGAAAATACATATACATGTTATCAGTGGAATTCATGTCTAACATATTAAAAAATAAGCTCACTACCGACCTCTATACTTACAAAAATATTTTGGGACATATTTCCAATACCCTATACTCGAGAATTAATGTTGGACCCTAGAATAGTAAATTTTGGCATTAGGAAATTATGAAAGTTACAAAAATATACCTAAAAGATACATAAGGAAATATCCTTATTGTTCAAGGAGTGACAATAAAGGGACCAACCAAAGTAATTTAGTAATAGTTGAGTGGTCATATCTCTAGAAGTTGTTTAGTGGGGTTAAAATTGTAACTAATTTTAAGTGATGGTGAAGGAAGGCAAACAAAAAAACATTTTTTTGGAGGAAGTATAGAGATACGCCGAACCCAATAGCGGTGGTGGTTGCACTAGTGGTTTAGTCCCATATCGCTTAAGATCCTGCCAGGTGTATGGCCCTTAAGTTAAGATTCTACTCTACATATCACCGAGGCCTTTTCTATGGAAGAAAAACCCCACACTGTTGGATATCCACAGTGGTTAAGTGGGGACATTATCGATGCGCGTAGGGTGGGGTCGTAACACTTGAAGAACCCCTTGAATTTGGACTTGGTAACTCCGGTCCTGAGTCACTAACCACTGAAGGTTCAGACTCCTGACGCATTGGTGCAATCCTGGACTCTGGTAACACAATATTTGTAGAAGACCACCATGATGATGCCTCATCAAAGACTACGTGTGGAGATACATAGGCTTTATTCGTAATTGGATCAATGCACTTCTAGCCTTTATTCCCCTGGTCATATCCAACGAAAATGCACCGAATGGCCTTCTTCTCCAGCTTTGTCCGCAGCTATTCTGGTACAAACACGTAACAAATGCAACCAAACACTCGAAAGTGTAAAACTGTCGGCTTCTTGTTGGACAAACTTGAGAAGGCGAGCGGAAATTAAGTTTTGCTTCGGGCATCCTGTTGATGACATGTGCAGCTGTTGTCATGCATTCTGCCTAGAACTGAGGTTGCACGTTCTTAGCGTGCATTATACTCCAATACGTCTCTCCCAGATGCCGATTCTTCCTCTTCATAACTCCATTTTGTTGAGGTGTGTACGGACACGTAAATTGATGACAAATCTCATGCATCTTCAGATAATCGTCAAACTCCTTTGAGGTATACTCTCCACCATTATCAGTCCTTAGACATTTTTCGAGTTCATTTTCTATTAGAGTTTTGAACTCGATGAACTTCTTAAATGCCTTACTTTTTAGCGCTAAGAAGTATACCCACACAAAGCATGAGAAATCATCAATAAATGTAAGCATATAACGCTTACCTGAGCATGAAGGGGTTTGCACCTTTCCAAAGACATCTAAGGGAATAAGCTCCAATGGCCTTGATGTTTGTACCTTCGAATCTTCAAAAGGCAGCCTATGTGCCTTTGCCAAACTGGCACCCTGCACAAACTACATCTTCATGCATCTCTAGGCAAGGAAGACCACGTACCATGTCCTTCTTCATCATCGCCTTCAGCCGAGTATAGTTAACATATGCCAGACGAGCGTGCCAGAGATCAGTTGTCTCATGTTGACGAGTTTTATCAACATATGTTACACCAGTAGAAAGTTCGTACAACTTTTTCAACTTCTTGCCATCAAGATATCTCCTTGGATATCGCCAATACTTTGACGTCATTAGGACCGAACACCACATAGAAAGTTCAACAAAATGTCAGCATTGTGGTTTTAGATTAAAATATTTTGTAAAAAATGATACAGTCACGACTCACTCTACGTGCGCCAGTATTGTCCCCACTGTAGAAACTAATACAAAGAATAAGAGATTCGAGAAGAACTAACTTTCTTATTATTTGATCATTACAATGGAAGAAGACCTTATCCTTTTATAGTTACAATTACTTGGGCGCTAAGTAAGAATATCTTATATTTAGATAATTCTATATTTAGTATATATCCTATATTAGGTATATTCTATATTCAACACTTCCCCTCGAGATGGAGCATAGATGTCAATCATGCCCAGCTTGTCAATCATGCCGTTAAATATTCATCCACAAACTCCTTTCGTAAGAATATCTGCAAGTTGATCTTCCGACTTCACGAATGGAAAAGATATACACCCTTTGTCAATATTTTCTCTGATAAAGAACCGATCCACTTCAACATGTTTCATACGGTCATGTTGAATTGGATTGTGTACAATCATAATCCCTGTTTTATTGTCACAGTGTAGATCCATTGCTTTCATGAGTTTAAATCCAAGATCCTTCAATATATTCCGTATCCATAGCAGTTCACATACTCCATGAGCCATACCCCGAAACTCAGATTTTGCATTTGATATAGCAACAACCTTTTGCTTCTTAGCTTTAAATGTCACCAAATCCCACATACAAACGTAAAATAGCCTGAGGTTGACCTCCTGTTCGTCATATCTCTTGCCCAATCTGCATCGGTGTATCCCATTACTTCCATATCACCACCTTTCCGGAATAAGAGACCTTTTCCCGGAGATTTCTTCAAGTACCTTAGTATTCGAAAGACCGCCTTCATATGTTCTTCACTTGGATTATGCATGAATTGACTTACGACGCTAATGGCATATGCAATATCCGGTCGAGTATGGGAGAGATAAATTAGTCTTCCCACTAAGCGTTGGTACCTTCCTTTGTCACATGGAACTTGGTCGGGAAACATTCCCAAGTGATGATTCGCTTCAATCGGTGTATCTACCGGTTTGCAATCAAGCATCCCAGTGTTGAAAGAAGGTTTAATATATACTTTCGTTGAGACATGAAAATACTTTGACTTGATCTTGCAACTTCAATGCCTAAGAAGTATTTTAACTGTCCCAAATCCTTCATCTCAAATTCCCGTGACAAATAGTTCTTCAGTGCCTCCATTTCTACTGAGTCATTTCCAGTAACAACCATATCATCAACATAAACAATAAGAGCGGTAAGCTTTCCTGACTTCCGTTTTATAAACAAGGTATGATCAAAATTACTTTGTCTATATCCAAATGCCTTCATGCTTTTCGAAAACCGTCCAAACCAAGCTCGTGGCGACTATTTTAACCCGTACAATGCCTTCTTTAATTTGCATACTTTTCCTCCTTCAGAATTCGTGACTCCAAGTGGTAACTCCATGTATACTTCTTCTAAGTCTTCATTGAGAAATGCATTCTTCACGTCAAACTGTTGTAATGGCCAACCTTGATTGGTTGCAAGAGAAATGAGTACACGAATAGTGTTTATCTTTGCCACTGGGGCGAAGGTCTCCTCGTAATCCACACCATACGTCTGCGTATACCCTTTGGCAACTAGTCTGGCTTTTATACCTATTAATACTTCCATCTGAATTCATCTTTACAGTAAAGATCCAACGACACCCAACAATACGGTATCCGTGGGGTTTATCAACAAGTTCCCAAGTGGAATTCTTCAGTAATGCATTCATCTCTTCATTCATGGCTTTCTTCCATCGTGGATCTGATAGTGCTTCCTGCAAATTACTAGGAATAGATACAGAGGATAATTGATTCATAGTACATGTAAACGACTTAGCCAACCTATGGGTGGACACATAATCAGAAATTAGGTATTTGGCTTTAGAATTGATATCTGGTTCATAAGTAGATTTTGGAATACCTTTAGTAGGCCTTTCTGAACGTCTAGGTTGAATATCATTAACAGTTTTAGGATTAGGTAATACCTGAGGTTCGACATTCTGCGGCAGTACTTCGGTAGATGGTATTAGAATGTTGGAGTCACGGGCAACTTCTACTACTTCAGCTTGATCTCCCCCTGTCGTCTGATCCTCTCTATTCATATGAAGTTCATCTTCAATACCCTGATCTCTCCCTGTCATCTGCTCTGCTTCACTTTTCTTTTCATCATCAATTAGGTTACTACGCCTGTTCAAATTACTCGTCAAATCCTCTAGTTCCTGAAACATATCCCCAATAATAGGGAACTTTCCTTCACCATCATTATGTTTCTCCCCCTGAAGGGAAGATCCCACAAAATACGCCTCCAATTCTCGAAACGAAACATCCAAAGAGATATACACCTTCCCCTCCACAGGATCATAACAACGATAACCCTTTTTAAAATCAACGTATCCAAGAAACACACACTTTCGAGCACAATGATCCAATTTTCCTCGCTGATGTTTAGGTATATGAACAAAGACAACACATCCAAAAACACGTGGTTCTAGGTTTGGCATTGCAGGGATGGTGATAAGATCATGAAGTTTTTGGAAGGGGGTCTGAAATTCAATGACCCTAGATGGTATGCGGTTTATCAAGTAAGCAGCAGATTTTAGCGCTTCTCCCCAATAATTCAATGACATATTCATTCCAAAAAGAGATGCACGAACAACTTCTAACAGTTGTCTATTAATTCGTTCAGCTAACCCATTTTGCTGTGGGGTATAAACATTAGAGGTTTGATGTCGAATCCCGTTATTTGTTAAGAACTCCGACATGTCATTACTAGTAAATTCTCCTCCATTATCAGATTGATACATTTGTATCCTCCTTTGGAATTGGGTCAAAACCATCTGATAATTTTTTTAAAATACTTCAAAGACTTCACTTTTATGGGTAATTAGGGATACCCACATCATACGAGTACACTCATCAATAAACGTCACAAAATAACGAGCTCCAGACAATGAAGGAATACGTGCAAGACCCCATACATCAGAGTGAATAATACTAAAAGGTTCCGAACTTTTATTAAAACTTGGAGAGTATGTAATACGATGACTTTTAGCGAGTTCACAAATATCACACTTAAACTCTGAAATACTACAATTCGAAAATAACGACGAATTTAATTTTTGAAGATACCCGAAGGAGAGATGACCCAGTCGTCGATGCCATAACCACACATTAGCTTTTGCTTCTTCAATTCCTCCGACTCTATTCACCTGATGAATTCTCTGCTCTCTACTATTAGTCAGGTCCAAATAATAGAGATTGCATTTTCTAACACCACCACCAAGAACTTGCCGAGTCACTATGTCCTGAAAAATACATAATTGAGGCCAAAACGGCACGGTACATGTAAGTGCAACAGTGATCCTACTAACAGACAAGATATTGTACTCTAGAGCAGGAACAATAAGGACATAGTTTAATGTCAGGGATTCAAATATGTCAGTGGAACCTTCTCCAATTACAGGAGAGGAACCACCATTTGCTGTGTATATAGAGGTTTGGGTTGAAGGTGTAATGGATGATAATATGCTAGTGTCGTTTACCATGTGATATGATGCACCAGTATCAATTAACCAAGTACTATTCAAAGAATTTACAACTAAAATATTACCTTTAGTTTTCATACCTGAGTAACATTCACTGAAGGAGGACTTTTAACAACATCCTTCTTCACAGCTATGTTCTTCTTTGGTTGCTTTGTAAAATCCCACCATTCCGGATACCCAATGACTTCATAATACTTCTGTTTTGTGTGCCCCTTCTCTCCACATTGGGTACACTCAAGATCAAGGAGGAGAGGTCGAGTCTCTCTATGAGAATTCCAGGAACCTTGAGGCTGTCCCTTTTTATAGTTGAGTGCCATAACTGAAGACTTTGTTAAAGGTGCTTGAGTTCCCATCACCTGTTTGTGAACTGACACCCTTCGTACTGTCTGATAAGACTGTTCCAAAGTAAGTGGTGGGTCTTTTCGAAGAATTTTACCACGCACTTTATCATACATACTATCCAATTCAGAAAGGAACATGTGAACCCTAAGACGTCCTACATTTTTTTGTAGGATGGCGATAGACTCAACACTTCCTCCTTTCACCGTGTTGTGCTGGTCAATCTCTTGAAAAATTGTTGCTAATTCATCATAATAAGTCGCAAGAGATCGACCAGTTTGTTTTTTTGAGAAACACTTCCTATGTAACTCAAATCTTCAGATGTGTCGGTATACATAGCTTCAAGAGAATCCTAAACTTCCTTCGCAGTTTCCAAACAAACATACCTGTTCATTAGTGTTGTGGACATTGAATCACACAACCATCCCTTCACCTTATCGTTCTCCGAGCACCAATTTTCATACCCTTCACTCCCTTCTGTAGGCTTCGTTTTAGTACCACTGATGTACCCCCACATCTTTCGACCATTAATACGCATCTTCATGACCTTCGACCAAAGGGTGTAATTGTTCTCATTCAGGGTATTGCCAGTTGGGAAGGGTGCATCGATGTGGTTATGAACAATGTGAGGATTAGGGTTTGAGTTTGATGATACCATTGTTGTATCATCATTGGAACCCATTGGTCGAACTGCTACAGTGATTTTTCTGTTAACTGCTACAGTACTTCGAACACACTGCTATAGTGATTTCTGGTATCTGCTACAGTACCTCGACTGTTACAGCTACAGTACTTTAAACTTCGCAACAGAATTAAGCTTCGTGACAGCAATTCGCAGCGGAATTCAATTCAATTCGGAAGAACCATGTTCAATTATCGAACCCGCTCTGATACCATGTAGAAACTAATACAAAGAATAAGAGATTCGAGAAGGACTAACTTTTTATTATTATTCGATTATTACAATGGAAGAAGACCTTCTCCTTATTTAGATACAATTACTTGGGCTCTAAGTAAGAATATCCTATATTTAGAGAATTTTATATTTAGTATATATCCTATATTAGGTATATTCTATATTCAACATATATTATATATTCAACAAGCCCAACCATCTGCCTCGCCAACGTCTCTTGGTTTATCAAGAGGTTTTCTAGCTCTAGTAGGAATGTTTGTATGTGCCAACCACGAATTGCCGTAATAAAACTACTATACTCCGACCTCAAGCCGCGAATTATAATACGCCTCATACGTGCCTCGCTTATAGCTGACTCCCTATCCAACTGGGAAATCTCATGATAAATATTTTTGACTTTCATGAAGTATTGAGAGATCGACATCTCACCTTGTATGATCATGCAGATCTCATTTTCCAACAGTTGGAGGCGGGCATCATTTGTGCGTGAGAACAGTGCGGCAAATGTGTCTCGTGCTTCTTTTGGAGATCTAGCTTCTCGAATATGTTCATGTAAATCTATCTTAACAGAGGCTTTAAGAAAATATAAAGCCTTACCTACACGTATCTTCTACTTGCGCAACGCATCGACATTTCCTGGAGTGTCTTCTGGAGTAGTGTCTACACCAGTTACCGTCTCCCATAGATCCTGCCCTTGGAGGTATAATTTCATGCATGACCTCCAGTAGTTGTAGTTGTTGTTCAGCTTCTCGATCCCGCCTAACATCTCTGATAAATCCGTCATCTCTACCACTTTGTCGAGTGGTAAAACCGGCAGCACAACGGCACTGTTTGGATCTTAAACGCGACAAAAAATTTCTCGTTACTCCCCGAGTAACCGTTTCACGCTACCCAAGCACGAGCACAACTTACGATCGTCGATCGTAGCCTTTGCCGCAACCCGAACCAACAACAAGACCTGGCTCTGATACCACTTGTTAAGAAAATGGGCGCTGAAAACTAAACTGAATAAACACTCACAAATGCAAAGCAAGACACTCAAAGAAACTCACTTATATTATAAAGAGAAGAGCGTTGTTGTGATACAAAATACGTGAGTGGAAGGCAAAGCAAGACACTCAAAAAAACTCATTTATATTATAAAGAGAAGAATGTTGTTGTGATACAAAATACATGAGTGGAGACCTCTATTTATAGATGGTAACTACCGACCTAGAACCTCCTCAAGTAACCGACTTCATCCCTCTAAATCCTTCTTTCATCTCAACCTCTCTACACAACTCTAGAAGCTCTTCTACTGCCTTTTCTCTTAAGCTTTGATCTTCTAGGTTCTTCTAAGATGCTTCATCTATGTCGGTGATAATTCTCAACACCTCACAGTTATAGTTTGACCTGAGTCAACTGCAGTTGACAGTCTATAAAACTGAAACTACCCTTAAGTTAAACACGTGAAATACACGTAACTTTATGTTATTGTTTTTTTTAATTTAAAACACAAAAGGGTATTTTGGTATATTAAAAAAGTTGATTTATGTTGTCTGCGGTCAAAGGGAGTCAATTGCAGTTAACCGTGGTCAAACTGGAAAAGTGGGATATCTATCTAATATTTGACAAACCATGGGGTGATTCTCAAATATACCTATAAAAGTTGGGGTATTTGTCTAAAAAAACCCAAAAACAAACTATGGAAACGCCATCTATGCACATGTTGTCTAGAATAAATGTAGGTATTTTTCCTAAATATATTGTTTACTTTAGTTCCTTCAAGGGGGACATATCTTTAGGTTGGATTGAAAATGATCTTTGGAAGGTTTATATTTTTACTATTGAGTTCAGAGTTACATAGCAAATAGTACATGTGGAGGCCATTAAAACAGTACAGGAAATTTCAAATTTATATTATCCCGAGTCCCGACCATGGGTCTGGCTGTGCGTTTACAAATGGTGCAATTACGCGGTATTCATTATATTTTATGTCGTCTGTCATCCTCAAATATTGAAGTAATATTCTAATGACACATTACTTTTAGTCAAACATGACCTTTCTTTTCATAATGTTGCATTGCAGTGATCTTTCATATAACAACTTCACGAGTGAAGCATCTGATTGTCCAAAAGATAATGCGTGAGCCTCCTTTTGGGATTTTGTATTCTACTTTCTTGATTCACACAGTTATATTTTTGTTTCTAAGAGAATACCTTACATTTTGTTTTGTTTTTCTTCCAGGAACTTTTTTGGTAGCTCTTTAATGAGGAACGACTCGTGAGTTGCTACTGTCTTCTTTTTATTATTGTGAAATCTAGTTTGCATCAAAAATAAAAGATAATCACGGATACCTATTTGAAACGGATTCAGTTTATTCTTTATTGCACAAGCTTAAAGGAAAACATATTTCTAGTACAAGAAACACTATTCAGTAGAGAGGAATTTAAGTGCCAAATCCATTCTATTGTCTCTAGAATATATGTTGAATATAGAATATACCTAATATAGGATATATACTAAATATAGAATTATCTAAATATAGGATATTCTTACTTAGCGCCAAAGTAATTGTAACTATAAAAGGAGAAGGTCTTCTTCCATTGTAATGATCGAATAATAAGAAAGTTAGTCCTTCTCGAATCTCTTATTCTTTGTATTAGTTTCTACATGGCATCTGAGCGGGTTCGAGAATTGAAGAAGCAAAAGCTAATGTGTGGTTATGGCATCGACGACTGGGTCATCTCTCCTTCGGGTATCTTCAAAAATTAAATTCGTCGTTATTTTCGAATTGTAGTATTTCAGAGTTTAAGTGTGATATTTGTGAACTCGCTAAAAGTCATCGTATTACATACTCTCCAAGTTTTAATAAAAGTTCGGAACCTTTTAGTATTATTCACTCTGATGTATGGGGTCCTGCACGTATTCCTTCATTGTCTGGAGCTCGTTATTTTGTGACGTTTATTGATGAGTGTACTCGTATGATGTGGGTATCCCTAATTACCCATAAAAGTGAAGTCTTTGAAGTATTTTAAAAAAATTATCAGATGGTTTTGACCCAATTCCAAAGGAGGATACAAATGTATCAATCTGATAATGGAGGAGAATTTACTAGTAATGACATGTCGGAGTTCTTAACAAATAACGGGATTCGACATCAAACCTCTAATGTTTATACCCCACAGCAAAATGGGTTAGCTGAACGAATTAATAGACAACTGTTAGAAGTTGTTCGTGCATCTCTTTTTGGAATGAATATGTCATTGAATTATTGGGGAGAAGCGCTAAAATCTGCTGCTTACTTGATAAACCGCATACCATCTAGGGTCATTGAATTTCAGACCCCCTTCCAAAAACTTCATGATCTTATCACCATCCCTGCAATGCCAAACCTAGAACCACGTGTTTTTGGATGTGTTGTCTTTGTTCATATACCTAAACATCAGCGAGGAAAATTGGATCATTGTGCTCGAAAGTGTGTGTTTCTTGGATACGTTGATTTTAAAAAGGGTTATCGTTGTTATGATCCTGTGGAGGGGAAGGTGTATATCTCTTTGGATGTTTCGTTTCGAGAATTGGAGGCGTATTTTGTGGGATCTTCCCTTCAGGGGGAGAAACATAATGATGGTGAAGGAAAGTTCCCTATTATTGGGGATATGTTTCAGGAACTAGAGGATTTGACGAGTAATTTGAACAGGCGTAGTAACCTAATTGATGATGAAAAGAAAAGTGAAGCAGAGCAGATGACAGGGAGAGATCAGGGTATTGAAGATGAACTTCATATGAATAGAGAGGATCAGACGACAGGGGGAGATCAAGCTGAAGTAGTAGAAGTTGCCCGTGACTCCAACATTCTAATACCATCTACCGAAGTACTGCCGCAGAATGTCGAACCTCAGGTATTACCTAATCCTAAAACTGTTAATGATATTCAACCTAGACGTTCAGAAAGGCCTACTAAAGGTATTCCAAAATCTACTTATGAACCAGATATCAATTCTAAAGCCAAATACCTAATTTCTGATTATGTGTCCACCCATAGGTTGGCTAAGTCGTTTACATGTACTATGAATCAATTATCCTCTGTATCTATTCCTAGTAATTTGCAGGAAGCACTATCAGATCCACGATGGAAGAAAGCCATGAATGAAGAGATGAATGCATTACTGAAGAATTCCACTTGGGAACTTGTTGATAAACCCCACGGATACCGTATTGTTGGGTGTCGTTGGATCTTTACTGTAAAGATGAATTCAGATGGAAGTATTAATAGGTATAAAAGCCAGACTAGTTGCCAAAGGGTATACGCAGACGTATGGTGTGGATTACGAGGAGACCTTCGCCCCAGTGGCAAAGATAAACACTATTCGTGTACTCATTTCTCTTGCAACCAATCAAGGTTGGCCATTACAACAGTTTGACGTGAAGAATGCATTTCTCAATGAAGACTTAGAAGAAGTATACATGGAGTTACCACTTGGAGTCACGAATTCTGAAGGAGGAAAAGTATGCAAATTAAAGAAGGCATTGTACGGGTTAAAATAGTCGCCACGAGCTTGGTTTGGACGGTTTTCGAAAAGCATGAAGGCATTTGGATATAGACAAAGTAATTTTGATCATACCTTGTTTATAAAACGGAAGTCAGGAAAGCTTACCGCTCTTATTGTTTATGTTGATGATATGGTTGTTACTGGAAATGACTCAGTAGAAATGGAGGCACTGAAGAACTATTTGTCACGGGAATTTGAGATGAAGGATTTGGGACAGTTAAAATACTTCTTAGGCATTGAAGTTGCAAGATCAAGTCAAAGTATTTTCATGTCTCAACGAAAGTATATATTAAACCTTCTTTCAACACTGGGATGCTTGATTGCAAACCGGTAGATACACCGATTGAAGCGAATCATCACTTGGGAATGTTTCCCGACCAAGTTCCATGTGACAAAGGAAGGTACCAACGCTTAGTGGGAAGACTAATTTATCTCTCCCATACTCGACCGGATATTGCATATGCCATTAGCGTCGTAAGTCAATTCATGCATAATCCAAGTGAAGAACATATGAAGGCGGTCTTTCGAATACTAAGGTACTTGAAGAAATCTCCGGGAAAAGGTCTCTTATTCCGGAAAGGTGGTGATATGGAAGTAATGGGATACACCGATGCAGATTGGGCAAGAGATATGACGAACAGGAGGTCAACCTCAGGCTATTTTACGTTTGTATGTGGGATTTGGTGACATTTAAAGCTAAGAAGCAAAAGGTTGTTGCTATATCAAATGCAAAATCTGAGTTTCGGGGTATGGCTCATGGAGTATGTGAACTGCTATGGATACGGAATATATTGAAGGATCTTGGATTTAAACTCATGAAAGCAATGGATCTACACTGTGACAATAAAACAGGGATTATGATTGTACACAATCCAATTCAACATGACCGTATGAAACATGTTGAAGTGGATCGGTTCTTTATCAGAGAAAATATTGACAAAGGGTGTATATCTTTTCCATTCGTGAAGTCGGAAGATCAACTTGCAGATATTCTTACGAAAGGAGTTTGTGGATGAATATTTAACGGCATGATTGACAAGCTGGGCATGATTGACATCTATGCTCCATCTCGAGGGGGAGTGTTGAATATAGAATATACCTAATATAGGATATATACTAAATATAGAATTATCTAAATATATGATATTCTTACTTAGCGTCCAAGTAATTGTAACTATAAAAGGATAAGGTCTTCTTCCATTGTAATGATCAAATAATAAGAAAGTTAGTTCTTCTCGAATCTTTTATTCTTTGTATTAGTTTCTACAGTGGGGACAATACTGGCGCACGTAGAGTGAGTCGTGACTGTATCATTTTTTACAAAATATTTTAATCTAAAACCACAATGCTGACATTTTGTTGAACTTTCTATGGATTGTTAAGTGGAGTTGCTCCCTGCTTGAAGAGTATTCCTTGTCGACAAAGTAAGTCTTCATCTTTAAATCTATAACATGAGATATTTCCTTGAATGTTGATATCTCTATCTCTTCTTTTACAATGATAAGCCAACATTTATTTCCCAGAGTATGATTCGCTGAATATAAATTGTGGGGGAGCAGAAGTTACTATCAATATCAATGGAAATACAACATATGGAGGTGATTCCGATGCAGGCGGTTCTTCAAGATTCTTTCAAAGTAAATATAACTGGGTATCAAGCAGCACTGGTGATTTCATGGACAATGAGTTGAAAATGGACACCTACATAGCTCAAAATTCAACCAGACTCTCGATGGAAAACTACCAATTATACATGAGAGCGCGTCTTTCTCCAATCTCTCTCACATACTATGGCTATTGTATGCAAAATGGAAACTACATTGTGAATCTTCATTTTGCGGAGATAATATTCACAAGTGACAAAACATATAGCAGCCTAGGAAGGCGTATATTTGACGTTTACATTCAGGTAATCAAGGGCATGACAAAATTAAGTGTTGAGTAGCGTATAAAATCAGGCTTAACCATGGTTCAAAGTATAAACACACATCAATGTCAGGCATACATGAAATTTGGGATTTTGGTCTTTCTCCGACGTTTTCTTTAACTATGCTAAACGGGAACTACATAGTAAATGTTCATTTTGCGGAGATAATGTTTACAAGTGACAAAACATATATTAGCTGATCGAGATGCGATATTCAATGGTTAAAATCAGGTAGTCAACGACAGAATGAAATCAAGTGTTGAGTAGCATATAAAGAACAAGTTTAACCATGGTGCAAAATATCAACTGTCCATCAATAGCATACATGAAATATTAGGTGTGGGGATACAGTGTATCCATTGATAACCTGTATGAATCTCTATAAACAGTACCTGTAAACAATAATAGGTGAATATAAATCTATGAGACTGATATGCCATGCTCTATTTCTACTATATCTGCCCATATTTAGATATATCTAAACAACAGGTACGTATTTCAGCCAACATTCCAATTTATCATGGATATATTGAATTTGGGTTTACTAACGTAGTTTAGATGGTTGAACTAAGCTTGCTTTTTTTGCAGGGAAAACTGGTGTTAAAGGATTTCAATATTGAGGATGAAGCAGGTGGGGTCGGTAAAGAACTCATAAAGAATTTTACTGCCTTAGTGAAGAGTGAAACTTTGGAGATTCGCCTGTTTTGGGCCGGAAAAGGGACACAAAAGCTTCCTACTCGAGGAGTTTATGGTCCTATTATTTCAGCTATCTCTGCGGATTTAATCAATAAAGGTTTTTAAATTTTATAGTTTGTCTCCACATTATGAAACTTTACATTGTTGTCCCAGTGCACTGTTTCGGTATCTAATCAATATAAGTTATAGTTTTTAATTTTATACCTCCTTAAGAAGGTTGGAAATGTTGGAGTGTATGTGTGTATTTACATATACTACCTACTTCAGTACTAGTAGAATTAGCTTAATTATACTCTACTATATAAAGAGAGATTATGATGTAATCTAATAATTTGGGTGAATATTATTTTTCCTCTTATTTATTTCATGGTATCAAAGTGCGGATACGTTCTTGAAGACAACCTAAAGTTTTGTCACCGCCGCCGGTCTTGCCGTCGCACGATTACTCAAGAAATCCGGTAATACCTTTTTTTGTTTTATTTTATTTGCGTACTTCACGGTTTCTTTACCGGATTATCTAATTTGGTAGTGTCGTTCTATTCGTTTCTCTTATGTCAAAAATCAACATGATTTGATGTTTCCCTCTTCGATTTCCAAACTAGAGCTTCTTTGTCTTGTGATCGCACTACTTTTAGCTTCAGTAATTGTGGTGAAATAAACCAACTTCTGCAATCCGTGATTGTGATTGCAATTGCATCAGTATTACAGTTTTCTTTTAGGTCCTGTAATCTACAAATTAACTTTGAAATAACACTGAGATTTAGCCCTTGCTGCCGCGATTTGGTCTTTACTGCAATTCGTGATTTGCGATCAGAAAAAAGAAAGGGGCTTTCTTATGTATTTAAATGCAAGCATGTTAGACATGTGGTGATAGTGGAAGCATGTTGTGGTTTTCTTATTGAAAGGGGCTTTCTTATGTATTTAAATGCAAGCATGTTAGACATGTGGTGATAGTGGAAGCATGTTGTGGTTTTCTTATTACTCGGGTTCGTTTCCTCAATGGTACAACTGGTGTAGATCCGTGTTTATTGTTTAGCTCACATATCTATTAACCCGTTCAAGTCTAGGATGCTCAAAACTTATTTTATTCAGTTTTAATTTAACCCAACTCAGTTGATCCAGTGGTCCTATCCACTTTCTTTAACCCTCTTGACTAGGAGAAAAAAAAAAATTATTGATTAAGCACTGGATTCTTTACTTGTTCTTTGTGAAAGACAATCTTTTATTTTATTTGGTTCCCATCGCGAAATGCAATTTTCTCATTGGATTGGATAAAGATGTTATACTACCTTCCACCTCGATCAAGACTTATTTATCTCCTCGAGTGATTCTCTCATAGAGTGATTATCTTTTCCTCTAGTGATTATCTTATTCGCCAAATTCGCTAGTTATAAATTACAAAATCGAGATGCAATTTTTCTTTCTTGTCGAGAGATGTGTGTATTTCTACTGATTTATGTCGTGAGTTATGATTTCTTTCTTTGAATCGAGTGAAGATTTTGAATTCGTTCTACCTCGGTTATGGTTTCTAGTCCTCGAGTGACTTTCTCTTCCTCGAGTAAACGTTTCTATCCTTAAGTGGTTCTCTTTTCCTTGAATGATTTTTGTTTTCCTCTTCCTTGAGTGGTTTTCTCGTCCTAGCTCATGTGATTACCTCTTCTCTACATTACCTCAAATGATCTTCTTCCTTGATTGATTATCTTACCCCAAGTCGGTTGGTGCCGCCGATTTCACAAGTACGTCTGGAAAAAAAGACAAGTCAAATGTCGCCGATTTCATAAGGGATATGTGAAGTTTTGAAGTGTTCTACTTCTGCAAAAGAATGGTCTAATAGAAGTTTTATCAGCTTTAGTATCTATTTCATTTTCTTATTGTAATCCACCTCGACACGAACATTATATGTCCGTATTAACGTGAGGGGGAGTGTTGGAGTGGATGTATGTATTTACACATACTACTTAAGTCCCACATCGGATACTATTAGAATTAGCTTAATGATACTCTACTATATATAAAGAGGGACTATGATGTAATCTAATTAATCAATTTGAGTAAATATTATATTTCCTTTTATTTATTTCTACAGGAAAGAAGATATCTGCGGGTCTCGTAGCTGGAATCGTGGTTTCAGTTTTATGTCTTATCTTTGTCATTGTGGGTATTCTCTGGTGGAAAGGGTTCTTGGGGCGTAAATACACAATTAACCAAGGTTGGAGCTCTTCCAAATCATTTAGTTTATTAGAGGAAAAAATGTTATAATCTTAGGATGTTGTTTGTTAATGAAAACTAAGAGAAGGAAATAGAAGCTACATCTCAAATTTAGCCTACCTTTCAAGACACTCTATGAAAATAAAAGCTAACATTTGTTTTTCAGTTATGTTTCCTGATAAATGAAACGATTTTACCAGTCTAATAATCCCAAATGTAAAATTTGTCTTTTGTACTGAATCTCTTTGGACAGAGTTAAGAGGTCTAGATCTACAAACCGGTTCCTTCAGTTTGAGGCAAATTAAAGCTGCCACACATAACTTTGATCCTGAAAACAAGATTGGAGAAGGGGGGTTTGGGCCTGTTTACAAGGTATTTCATATAAATTCTCTATTTCAATCATTGGAAATTTATTCGTGCATATAATTGTTTTATGCTTCATCAACAATGTTAATACTGTGAAACCTTCATATACTTATCCCCTATAAGTTAATTATCGCTCTATATTTAATATTACCTTAGTCCCAGCTTTACTATAGAGGATAAGATATTACCTTTTCATATAATATGTAAGGGCGGCCGTAGGACACATAAGTATATAGAGGTTTTACTATGCATGTTTTCGATAAGGAAGAAGTTAACCAAAGAAAGGAAGTTAGGATATTTTTACTTTAACCTACAATATATGGGCAACCTTAAAAACTTATCAGTAATCTTTATTACCTTATTTTAGTGGATTAAAATTATGAACTTAGTTTTCTAAGGTACTTTATTAAAGTTAATATAGATTTAACTTCTTTTAATGCGCATCAAACAAATGCTACTGGTACCCAGGTATGTGCATATCACCCCCAGGCCCCTGTAAATTTATGCACACAATACTTGCCATTATTAAGTTATTACTCAAATGCAGGGCCTTCTATCGGATGGAACAATAATTGCCGTCAAACAGCTTTCTTCCAAATCAAAGCAAGGAAATCGAGAATTTGTAAACGAAATTGGAATGATATCTGCTCTCCAGCATCCTAATCTCGTGAAACTTTACGGCTGTTGCATTGAAGGGAATCAGTTATTGCTCGTGTATGAATACCTGGAAAACAACAGCCTTGCCCGTGCTTTGTTTGGTGAGCTCGCCACCATAAAAACTGTCTGAAACATCTACACATTGATTGGACCTATATATACTAAGAAGTTGCCTGGTTTATAAGATGTATCTGTCATTAGATAGTGTGACTTCTTATTGAATTGATGAAATGTAGGTCCAGAAGAATTCCAAATAAAGTTGGATTGGCGAACTCGGCACAAGATTTGTGTTGGTATAGCAAGAGGTTTGACGTATCTCCATGAAGAATCAAGGCTGAAGATCGTTCATAGAGATATCAAGGCTACAAATGTGCTTCTTGATAAGGATCTTCATCCTAAGATATCTGACTTTGGTTTGGCCAAACTGAATGAAGAGGACAACACCCATATCAGTACTCGCATTGCCGGGACTATGTGAGCCGACATACTTCTATATTGCTCTGTTTTCATATTTTCTTTACTGAGAGATTCTAGTAATGCTTTGATCTTATGTTCTACCAAGCATAGAAATGACACATAGTTATCTTGATTCTACAGTGGATACATGGCACCGGAGTATGCGACAAGAGGATACCTGACAGACAAAGCAGATGTGTATAGTTTCGGCATTGTTGCCTTGGAAATCGTCAGTGGGAGAAGCAATTCGAATTATAGACCAAAAGAAGAATTCGTTTATCTTCTTGATTGTGTAATTTTGATATCCTTAAATCCAACATTTCTCAATATTCTCCTTTTTTTTTGTCTCAGACATCGATTCTTACCTTATTCTTTCCTTGTCTTAGGCCATGGTTCTTCAGCAAAATGGCAATTTAATGGAGCTAGTGGATCCAAGATTAGGATCAGACTATAAGAAAGAGGAGGTTTTGGGGATGCTTAACATAGCTCTTGCATGCACTAATGCATCTTCAACTCTGCGGCCTACAATGTCTTCAGTAGTGAGCATGCTGGAAGGTCGAACCGCAGTTCAAGAGTTTGTTTCTGATCCAAATATCTCCATTGGCAATACCAAGTTTAAACACATTAAGGACAGTTATCAAGAGAGCAGAGATAAAAGACCAGTTGATAGGCATACTCAAAGTATGTCCATCGATGGGCCATGGACTGGGTCATCTACATCTGCATCTGATCTCTACCCGCTTAAACTAGACTCCCAGTATTGGAGTAACCGAGAGTAGAAGTGTACACTATCATCCACTGTGTTTTCCAGAATCTTAAAAATAGTTTTCGTATAATGTAATTTATTTATTTTCCTTTTTGAGGAAAAACTCGCCTGTTTATCTGACGTGTAGCATATAATCAGAACGAGTAATATTGTAATATGATGAGACGCTCATTGTAAAAGATTTAAGTTTATTTTGATGTGGCCATTGGATTTTAATTTTTACACAGTACTTATTGTCAATTTATTATCTTCGAGTTACTGTGTATTGGTGATCCCGAGCAGGGTGTGAGTTACTGGTATGAGTTGGTGACATGGCATCATGGAACCCGAATACAGTTTGGAGGGATCGAACTTAGTTTCGATTTGCACTTTGCAAGGAATAGTGGCTATCAATGAAATACGTCATACCATCATACCTTCCCAATCTCAAATCATACTCTCTGAACATGAATGAATTTGACAGTCGAAGTCAACATTGTTGCAGCTCTCCAACTGTTTGCGCGTTAAAGAGTTACGATGATCCAAATTCAGGCTCAAATTGTAGGACCACGTTATTGGCTGTATCGTAGACCATAATACTATGTATGACACATTATTATCATTATCTACAACTAGAACTAGAAAGACAATCTATCAACGGCCCTTCTTTCAATATTAATACAAATTTAAAGAATCTCGGTACAACGTGTGAATGCTTTTGCAAATTGTAAATGTAAATGTCTCGTCTGTTCATAATGGCCAAGATGGGCTTTGAGTGTCAAGGACCCCCCTTGCCTTGGCGCTTATGACGAAAGTATACGTCTAGCTTCTTTTTCCTTTTATGTTTGAAGCTAAACACCATGGTCCTCATTTTCATTCTTAAATTGTTTAAGATGTTAAGCGGGCACCTCATGTGACATAGCATGTCTAGGTATAAAATGTTTCTTAAGCTAAACCAATCGAAAATGTTATTTCGAGCAAACAAAATTTTTATAGAATGCAAATCAAATCTAATCTAATCCTATGTATTTTATTTTACTTTTTTTGTTGTACACGAGTTAACTCGATTGACTAATTGGATTTGAACTTGGGGTGCAATAGTAGAATAAAATTTTGCATCTCTTTTTATTTATTGGTGAGAATCATGGGTTTTCTCAAAGAATACCGATTTCTTAATTTTTTTTAGAAATTCCAAAGGAATATGGTTTGAACAATTGAATCACGTATTTTCAAAGCTTTTGCTCTTGCGAACTATTATTAAACTTTTAACCAATTGATGATTGACACGTTTTATTTTTAGTAAGTTTGAACAAAAGATCTCGTGTTCCTCTTAGGGGTACTTTCGGCAATAATTATATTTTCACACTGCAACTGCAACGTGTATGTCAATTATTTTGTGCAAACCGTAGGGTGTAAGTCAAATATGTCATAAAACATTAGGGTCTATGTCAAATTCATCCTAATTAATTAAAAGGGACTCAATCTGAATTTCTTGTGTAAACGATTTTAACGAATAATAATTATATCCCCAAACGTAGCAATTTAGACTTCAGATTCTATTTGAGTGAATTTCATGTCGAACAAGGGTTCATCATTGGTCTTCATGATTTCAAAGGAGAGATAGGTCTTTGGGATAAAGGGTGTGTTGAGATGAAAACAAAGTTTTTGGAGGGAGAGGTTCTATATTTTTTATTTTTCTCATAATAGTTGAAAATGAAAATTCTGAAAATAGCATAACATAACATGGAGTCAGTGGGTAGATATCTTACGGCACAACCATCATTTATTGATATGAATTATTTCTCGACGTACAAACCATTATCTCTCTCAGTCTCTCTCCAAAACCCACAAATCTCTCTCTCTCTCTCTCTCTCACACACACATTAACATTAGAGAGAATGGTGACACAATATCAACATATGTTTCTCACATTTTCTTGGGTTCTTGTTGGTTTGAGTTGCTTCATTGCGTCATCAGGATCTGCAGCAAAGCTTGTTAGCTCTGAAGGTAGTACTACTTCTTTATTTTTAAGCTAAGTATGGTATTTGTTTGTCCAAATATATATGTTGTGTGTTTGTTTGTTGGTTTAAGTATACAGTGAAGGCTTTGAAGGAGATTGGGAGCAAATTGGGAAAGAAAGATTGGGATTTTAGAGATGACCCTTGTAGTGGTATTGGTAATTGGACTTCTCCTCGCCCTATCAAAGGCTTTGACAACTCCGTTGCTTGTGACTGCGTTAACTCAACGTGTCACGTCGTAAGCATGTACTGCCCTCTCCCTCTTTATTATCATCATCATCTTCTACTTAGGTTTACTACCATTGGTCATTGGATCCAACTAGCTTTGTTAAGACTTACACCATAATTGTGATTTAAAGCAGTTCAAATACTTCTGTACTTCCAAGTAGTGGTAGAGCTCAATAATTGTGAAACCTACCAAAACTAAACTACCTAGAATATCAATGTGAAAAAACTACTTAGAAAAGGTGGAATGCGCGTAAATATTTTATTATTATGTTTTTAACTTTAATGAAGCCCGTAACAGTTATGTGCGTCACCGGTACTTTAAAACTAGCTCTATGCTCTCTCAGGGAGCTTGGAGCTTGGAGCTTGGTACTCAAACACGAAAATCTCAAGCTTTCACCATAGAGCTCCACAGTTATTTCTAGAGGTTTTCTCTAATTATTGATTGAAGGGGACATGAGTAGAGACCTTAATAATTCAATGTATATCTCCATTTTTTTTTTCCTCTAATTTTGACTTATCTTCTTCTTCATTGGTTGGTTGGAGAATTGCATTCCATTTTAAATGTTTTTGACTTGACTTGACTTGCCTTCCTTTGTGGTCAAATATCAAAGGAGACATCTCTTTTAATTAATCTTCTAGATCTAGGGATACATTTTTATTTAAATAGAGCAACTTACAAGGGAGGTTGATGGAAATATTGAAGTAATTTTAGTAGCACGTGATATGTTGGGAGCAGCACGTGATATATTTTTATTTTTTGGGCAGATCCTTACAAGCTCAAAATTTATCTGGAACTCTCCCGCCAGAACTCTCTGAGCTTCGATTTCTCAAAATACTGTAAGTTATTTTTGTTTTCACTAACTTACGTCCAAGAGTGAATGATACTAATCCTGCGCACGCACCTATTATTTTCTTTGATGCAGTGATTTGAGTCGCAATTTTCTCAGTGGATCTGTACCTCAAAAATGGTCTACCTTACACCTTACCGAAATGTAAGTTATTTTTTAGTTTGACATCTTAGATTTATCATTAAGAAAATTAAAAAAATTGCCATTTTGCATGTTTTGGCGTAGTCATGAAGTTTGCATAAATTTTGGTGAAATTGAGGATATTTAGTATAGAGGCCTGGTGAGAGCATGTCATGTGTAAAAAAAATTATAGGTCGTGGTAAAAGATGGAAAAATTGGGGCATAGGTTATCCATTAGGGAGGTTGTAATTAACCTACCAAGTTAAGTGTGACTACATTGGTTTTTCTGCAACCAGGGTGATCCGGGTTCATAATTTATCACCATTTGCCTGACTAGTCCCTGGCAGCGTGTGATAACCTTTGCCAACCCACATGCCGGGTAAGTCAGGATAAATCGTTACGAGTGGCCCCCCGTTGGTGGTGAGTTGAACTCAGAAACTCTGCTTCTTGAGGCATTGTCCCAACTCCTAATCCGCTACACCAACCCCTCATGGTGTGTGACTACATTGGTTATAGTTAGCGCACTTCTCAGTCAAAATGTTAACGGCTCATACGCTTAACCCATTAGAGGTGACGGTGGAGCCGGGTAATTTAGTTTACATCAGTCTTGGGTTTGAGATCACAGCATCTTTTTTGTTAACAAACACAACCTTAATGTTGGCTTTATGGGCTAGCTTTTGAGTGTATCTTAGATTATTTTCGGTTTACTGTCTTTTTTTTAATCTTTCCAAAACCTCTTAACAAAATTGAATTTGTTACTTCCTCATAATGCAGCCAGCTCATGGCCAATCGCCTTTCCGGGCCATTCCCGAAAGTGCTCACAAGCATTACTACTCTAACAAACCTGTAAGTCGTTATTTGTTCTTAATATTCCATTTTGTTACATTCTCAATTTCCAGAATATTTTTCTTATGTTAGATACTCACATGTACACTACAGGAGTATGGAAGGAAATCGTTTCTCAGGAACCATTCCGCCCGAGCTAGGAAACTTGGTCAATCTACGAAAACTGTAATTATATCCACCGTAATGTTAAATGGCTGACAAGGTTTCTAGTTAAGCTTTGCCGATATTAAAGTTTAAGAAAAAATTTGTTTGTTTTGTTTGTTTGTTTTGTTTGTTTGTTTAGTGTTATATCGTCGAACCAATTCACTGGAGAATTACCTAACACCCTGGCTAAACTCACCAAATTGACTGATACGTAAGTGGGTTATCTTCTTTTATTTTATTTCTTTGTGGTAAAGTTTCATTTTTTATTTTTTTTTCTTTAGACTTTTTCCAGAAAACATAATAGGCTGCTGAACTTAGTTTCTAAAATTGTTCAGGAGGATGAGTGATAACAATTTCTCTGGGAGGATACCTGATTTCATAAGGAATTGGACGTCGATCGAAAAACTGTGAGAAATTTGATTTTTTAGTCATATTGCTCTAAAGAAGTTAAGATTTGTATGATTGTCACTTTTATCAACTAACTAGTTTCCTGTTTTATGTTAAAGGGTAATACTGGGAAGTTCTTTCGAGGGGCCTATTCCAACCGGCATTTCTGAATTGACAACCTTAAGTGATTTGTAAGCCAAGTTTATTACTAGATACCTACTGATATTGACTAAAATCATTACTTAAGCAAATATTTTGCTAGAACCACGGTTCTCGTGAGATACGAGGTAAAATGTTTCTTAAGGGTATGGGACTTTGATATTTGAATTTGTTCTGATTTTAAGGAGGATTAGTGACTTAAAAGGGAGAGGATCAGAATTCCCGCTGTTGAGTAGGTTGAACCCCATGAGGACATTGTGAGTTGAATTAGTCAGTATAATCTCTCCTTTTCTCTTAACATCATCAGGAATGGCATCTTTCTGGTTACTGAAGTATTGTATTTAACTATATATTGCAGGATACTGAGAAATTGTTTGATTCATGGAAATATTCCCGAATATGTTGGTGACATGATGAAATTGAAGAACCTGTAAGTATTATATTTTACTTGACATATTAGACTCTATGACACAATAACTACTACAAACTAGGTGTGCATCTTTTATTTCTTAAGATATATTAAAAGTAAAGACCGAAACTGAAAAAGACGAACAAAACCTTTCAAAAATCTTGATGACATGAAAACGTGTCTTTGATGATGCAGAGAGACCTCAGCTTTAACAACTTAACTGGTGAAGTTCCAGCATCCTTTACTAAACTAACAAAAACAGATTTCATGTAAGTGGTTATCCTCACCAATATTTCTTCTTAGAACATTAATTTAATTATCTTTGAGTTGACAGTTCCCTTTGCTTTGTAAGCTATTTAACTGGAAACCAGCTGACCGGAGCTATACCTGGATGGATCCTGGAAAGAAACAAACCTGTGTATGTATGCTTCCTTTATATTTATTTTTTCCCGTGTTTTCGTAATTGTTCTGAAACAAGCAACTCACAACACAAGTCATACACGGAAAAACAACGGGTAAAGACTATCGAGTTTCCACTGTGGAAGTGGATGAATGTAGCAAGACACCAAATTTTGGTCCTCTAAACCCAATAACCAAACCTTACCATGAATGTATCTAAACCAAAACTGTCCTCAAATGTCCAAGAACACTAAACTAAAGAAAATCCACAACGGTAGACCTATCCACTTGAGAATAAGGCTTCTTCTCTACGTATATATCTTTTCGTACATTCCCACACACTAATCAAGCTTAATACACGGGTTGGATAAGTCGCAAAACCTTAACACAGTTAAAAAATGTCGCAAACAATAAGGCCCAACAAGTGAAGTGAACTGACTCATTTACTTAAGTGGTCTTGTAACTAATGTTTAATTGACTGAAACACTAAATTGGGATCTAAGCCAATTTATCTAGATGAATAATGTTCATGGTGCTCGATATTGGCTTGCAGAGATATTTCCTACAACAATTTTTCATGTGGAACCTCCGGTCCATTTGAATGTCTTCAAGGGAGTGTGTAAGGATTCTTCAACTGCCGTTTTCATTTTATTTCCTAGCTTAGAAAGACCATATTTTTAAATAGTAACCTTTGTACTCATATTTTCAGTAACTTAGTGGATAGCTGCTCCTCAAAAGCAAACAAGATGTAAGATTCTCGTACTTCTGTTTTGACTTTGTAGCGATTGTTTGTTTAACAATGACATGTAGACGTGTTATCGTCAACACAATACCAAGGGTCAAACACACTTAGCTCCATAACCTTGTAGCGAGTGTGTCAACATGTGTCCAGTGATCAAAATATTGGTCCTGGTAATATGAAGAATATATATTGCAAGGGCTGTGTAACTCACTTCAGCCTGATATTGCAATATTGTTTGATATTCATGATATGACGATTAAAATCCTAATAATACATCAGCATATATAATAGCCCTTATTAGTGTAATCATTTTATATCGAAAGAAATAATAAAGTAGCATAAAAACGATAACTATGAGATATCCTTATATATACTGACCAATATCTATAGGTATTAAGTTTATCCATTCAATATAATATATCAATGATACATCATATCTAATACTCACATTTTAACATATTCTATTTGATGATTTTTTTCAATAAATCTTTGAACTACTCATATGGCACAAAAAAAAAAACTTTTAGAAATTGATGTACGCTAATTCAATGAATGTTTCAATCTACAAACAAGGCTGAGCTTCCCTTTTCCTCTTTTGATGTAGAGCCAAAGTTCATCCATGCCTCAAGAAGAACTTCCCGTGTGATGCCCCAAAGAATCGTCGTGAGTTATTTCCTGTTTTTAACTTGAGTTATTTCCCGGATATATGATTCTTAGCCTCATAATGATTACAATAATAGTTGTGAATCGAGTTCTTTATTTTTATATCCTGGTCAGAGTTGGTTTTGACATAGTCACTCAATTTGACAGGTAGTTCTTCCCTACATATAAACTGTGGTGGAAGAGAAATTGTTGCGGAAGGTATCAAGTATGAGGAAGATGTACAAACAAGAGGCGCTTCTTTGTTTTACCCCGGTCAGAACTGGGCACTTAGTAGCACAGGGGACTTCGTGGACAACGATGTTGATAGCGACGTCTACACAGAGAGGAACACTTCCACTATCACAAATGTCTCTGTGCTCAACTCAGAGTTGTACACAACAGCACGCATTTCTCCACTTGCTCTCACTTATTATGGACTTTGTCTTCTAAATGGGAATTATACTGTGAAACTCCACTTTGCAGAGATTATATACACAAATGATGGTTCATTTAACAGCCTTGGGAAGCGTATATTTGACGTTTACGTTCAGGTAATCTAACTATATACATACGGCTTTTTCCCATGGTTCACAAAAACTGCAATATATGCCTTTTGCAAGGGTTTAATGGCGGTAATACCATCAGTAGCCCGAATCTATTTATTAACGATGTGAGATTTATAGTGCTTCACAAACCCCAAATTCTTTGTTCTCCAACATTCCTTCTCAATCCCTAAATTAAATATCCTTTGTTTCCCTAGAGTTTTCAAATACCCAAATTTCCTCAAATTCTCCCAGTTTCAAATATTCTCTAAATTTCCTAAAACTCATTTAAATTATCCCCCTCCACCCAAACACACACCAATCAATTTTTTTCTTCTAAAATTCCCCAAATAGAATTAATTCCTTAATTCCCCTATTTTCTGGCATTGTCATGAAATAATGGCCGGTATACCGAAACCTTGAATTTCACTCATTTTGTGTGTATAACGGAGCAATACTGCGAGGTATAGTGAAATGATAGAAAACCTGAATAACAGCACATACTGTGGTTGACCACGTCATTGATTCTAAATATTCAAGGTTCCAGTATAATGGCATACAATTATTTGTAAAGCCATGCTTTTCCTTTTTGCACCACATGGAACTAAATATTGAAAATTATTTATATCTGTTCAATTCAGGGGAAGTTGGTCCTCAAGGATTTCAATATTGTGGATGAGGCTGGTGGAACTAATACTCCCATCGTACGGAATTTCACTGCAGTTGTGGCAAGTAATACTTTGGTGATCCACTTTTACTGGGCTGGAAAAGGGACAACAGGAATTCCAACTCGAGGAACTTATGGTCCTCTTGTATCAGCTATATCAGTCAACCCCAGTATGTTTTTCTTGCTTAAATGATGATTTCTTATATTACGTTTTCTTGTAAAGATGATTTCGTTACACCATCGAGATTATCTTTACCAAGGAGAGAATATTCACAAGAAATAGATGCTTATCCAACTCATGTTGTACATTAGTAACGACCTTACATTAGTACCGTTATGTGTCGGGGGTTTAGAGCTCCTGCACAACTAATGGATAACTCTGAGATGTGCTTTTAGTTAAAAAGGTTTTATTATTCATAAAAGTAGCTCTTTATATATCTTTGATGGTAATGCACACATAATTAATGCTTTTAGTTAATTAAATATTTACCCGATAGCTTGAACCTGTTCACAAAGATTAACTAGTTTTGTTTCCCTTCTCAGACTTCAAACCTCCTTCACTAAGTGGCAAGAAGATTTCTGTGGCTCTTGTGGTTGGTATATCAGCTTCAGTCATTATACTCATCCTCATGGTTTTGTATATATTGTGGAGAAGAGGCTGCCTGGGAGGCAAAGTCGCCAGATACAGAGGTAAGAAACATTCAAATTATAGCATTAATCCTTGACCATTTTCTTTTTTTCTTCTTCTAGAAAGAGACGTTTTATCCCTCTGACCATTTAGTTACACTATAATATAACTACAATATACTTGAGCGATATATTTTTAAAAATGATGTCAATTTTTTATAGGTTAATTTCTCCAAAAAACATAGTGATATAACTGTTGATAGTGCAATATACTAATATATAAGATAGAGCGGCCAATATATGAACCTTATAAACTATAACCCATATGGGAAGCTTCGGCAATAACCATATACGATGATATGGAAATAGGTGCACACAGGGTTACTACGTATCCACCAATGTACTTGTTCTCTGTGGACCAAAATATAAACTAATATTGGTATTTTAAATTTTGACTTACAATTTATCAACTATTTTAATTGAACTGAGACAAAATACTACGTTTTCTACAGATCTCAGAAGCTTAGATCTACGTACAGGTTCATTCACCCTAAGACAGATCAAAGCTGCAACGAAGAACTTCAATGTTGCAAACAAGTTGGGAGAAGGTGGTTTCGGTTCAGTTTATAAGGTAATGTCATTCCTTTGACCTCTTTATGTAATGTGAGCATCTTGTGAGATAGTCATCTTATTAAAAAACTTTTCCGGTTGAAGTCCCCTAGTGAGTCTTGGAAAATAACTCCTGAAAAGAGTAATAATGACTGAGGAATATTTTGTGACATGGCGGAGTACTTCATTTGAAGTATCATTCTTGGCAAACACTTGCACTTTACACTGAAAATATCATTTAGAGTCATTTTCGCTTATTTCAAAAACATATGTTTTATTTTTATCTTGACTACGCAGGGCTTATTATCTGATGGAACAATAGTTGCAGTGAAGCAACTCTCCTCAAAGTCTAAACAAGGAAGTCGTGAATTCGTTAATGAAATAGGCATGATCTCTGCATTGCAACATCCAAATCTTGTAAAACTGTATGGATGTTGTGTCGAAGGAAATCAGTTATTACTGGTTTATGAATATATGGAAAACAATTGTCTTTCTCGTGCTCTTTTTGGTAAGTTGGGTACCTAATTTTACTAACCAATTCATCGTACTATTATTATCAAGTAAAAATGTGGTTTTATGTTTTGTCTTCTGCAAAATATAGGACGGGATTTAACGTGCCGACTAAAATTGGATTGGCCAACTAGGCAAAAGATATGCTTAGGAATAGCTAGAGGTTTGGCTTATCTCCATGAAGAGTCGAGATTAAAGATTGTGCATAGAGACATTAAAGGCAGCAATGTGTTACTTGATAAGGATCTCAATGCCAAGATATCTGACTTTGGTTTGGCAAAGCTTAATGAAGATGGACATACTCACATAAGCACTCGGGTAGCCGGGACAATGTAAGTTATCTTTCCTCATTACCTGCATTTCTTATTATTTGTTTTTAGGATGAATTTATGTTTTGTTTTTCATCATATCTAATTGGAAACTTCAACGATCTTGACTGAATGAGATTTAAGAATATCTTGTTCACGGGAACGGATTCGTGGACACTAGGAATTGGGACACTCAATCCACACTCTCCACCTATTAGAAAGGTGTGTGGTTGAGATGAAAACTAAACTCTCTCTATCTCTCTATCTCTCTCACAGGTGACAACCAACTTTATTTTGAAAAGCTCTTTGGGTTGATGGGGGTTTTGAATATGTAGATAAAAGTTAATAAACGGGGAAAGATCACACAACATAGAAGGGATTTTGGATGTCTTACAGTTGATGTGTACACATGGTAGTGACAATACGGGGAAATATTCTTTCTAATCTCATAATATATTCTTGAGATTGAAAATTTCATGATTATTAAGCATCATCATCTGTTCATTTAGAAAAATTAAATAAACATAGATCATTAAAAGGTGATGCACATCATTCTAGTTCGTCATTAACTATTCATTTGATTTCTCAGAGGTTATATGGCTCCTGAGTATGCAATGCGTGGGTACTTGACGGATAAAGCAGATGTTTACAGTTTTGGAGTTTGCGCACTTGAAATTGTTAGCGGGAAAAGCAACACAACCCATACAGTGAAGGAAGATATTGTTTATCTTCTAGACTGGGTAACTCAGTTTCCCCCCAGTATCTTTTAAGTTACTCATACTAAATGAAACTTTAATATGTTCTGATTCTCACGTTTCGACTGGAACATTTCAGGCCTATGTTTTGCAAGAGAGGGGGAGTCTACTGGAGTTGGTTGACCCAAACTTAGGATTGGAATTCCCCATTGAAGAAGCAATGGTGATGTTGAATGTAGCTCTCTTGTGCACCAGTGCGTCTCCCACGCTGAGACCAACAATGACTCAAGTGGTTAACATGCTTGAAGGCCGTACCTTGGTTCAGGATTTACTCTCTGACCCTGGTTTTTCAGCGATTGATTCGAGAAAAAAGACCCTTCAAAAACATTTTTGGCAGACCGAAAGCCAGACTGGAAGTTCGTCCACTAATGGGTGCGAAATCGATTCATCTGTTTCAAATGTAGATAAAGAGGAAACAGGTAGTCTTATCAGACATGATTCCCTTGGGCCAACTCGGTAAATATGCCCTCTCTCTTTTTGCCCATTTGACTCGCTCGATTGTCTTCTGTTCCAACCGTAAGGTGTTAATATTAGTGCATTTACGAGGCAACATACTCATACTTACTCATAATACATGACTGCTAGTTGAAATGAGTTTCTCCCTCTTGTAAATTAGTATGGTAGAAACAGGAAAAACATTACAAGATTTATTTATGTAATCCATCCGAAAAGTGTACAATTTACATACTATCTTTCCAGTATTACACTCCTACTTTTAGGAACGACTTGCAACAATAGACTCCACAGGTCAGCTTTAAAACTTGACTTCCATGGTTAAAGGATGCTGAAACATCAACTCTTCGCATCCCACTGTCATCCACAGATTTTATGCAAACAAGAGATGGACTGTTAATGCAGCTGATGAACTCCTAGACTACACGAAGATATGTTTCTTAGCTCTCTATAACACCATCAATTGATTGCTTATGTTGCTCCTCTTTTACTGACCAAGATATTCCCACTGTATATAATGTCGAATGTTACATACAGGAATCGAGTGATTTGAACTGTAGACGTTTGCTCGGATGTGAGTGCATAAGGTGTTTGTTCGGATAGTACATGGAAGAAGATAAATGAAAAGTTGAGTACTGTAAGCATTACTAAATCTCTGGTTTAAGCGATTTGATAAATTACTACACACAAATATGTACCAGAGTAAAAGCTTTCAACACATCAGAATCTCCAAGATACAAAAACCCCGATGTAATTGCAAAGGTCGAACTCAGTTGCATAGGAAATTGGCTTAATCATAAAACAAATTTGTTAAAGTAAAATTATCCAACAAGCGGCCAAGGATCATTAGGGGGGAATCATGAACAAAAAGCCCCAACTCTATATAACAACAAATAAGTAGGAACATGAGGGGAATGGGTAATTACTTGTGAAATTCCTACATGAAGCTACTTTTGTAACTGTATCCTTTTGTCCCTTATTGGTAAATCGATGGGCTGTTGAGCCTCATGCGGGTGGTCTGGTCCCTTGTACACCTTCAAATGGTTGAAGAGCGCCCTACCAAGCTGCATTGGCACAATCAGGAAAAACACATAAGGTGTAGATATGATGTTAGGTTCTGGTTCTGGTCCAGAATAAGAAAAGTAAAAGAAAAAAATAATTCCAACTTACCCTTCCCTTGGGGAGCATACCACGAACAGCATGTTCAAGGATTCGTTCTGGAATCCTTTGCTGTAGCTGGTCAAAAGTTTCCACCTTCATACCACCCGGCCTTCCAGAATGCCTTCTGTACAACTTTTGTGACCGCTTCTTCCCTGATACAGCAACCTTTTCCGCATTTACCTTTACATACAAAGAAAACAACCAGCATGACATCATGGTTGATCATGTAACAAATGTATTAAAAAACAAGTGTCAATTAAAATTTGGGACTAAAGACTAATGCTAAAACAGTAAAACATGTAATTTGAGTCTACAGGATAAAACGCTGGAACCACAAAAATCTATTGAAGCAAAGAGATATCATTTGCAATAAAATAACAAATCCCATCTACACTATGATTTCAAGTGCACTTCACAAGATTGCAGATTTCAGACATCTCCGAATAAATGCCTCTTATACCCCAAAACCCACTCTCTCATGCCCCACACACCCAAAAGTCTATCTGAACAATTATCTGTAGCAACAAGCTATTCAATCAACGTAACCAACAAAAGGCTTTCAAGTCATAACCATCACGAAAATGTTATTAGCCTTCAGGCTCAAAATGATGTAAGCCTTTGGGTTCGAGATGGCAGCCACTCTTCAAGCAGAGCAAGAAGTTCAGTGAAAACCAAAAAAAAACCCGAAGAAGATGAACAAATTTTGTTCATGATTTGGAATCTTGGATTACTACGGTAAATCAGTAAGCAAGTTGAATTACGTTATCATAAGTACAAGAGTTATCTAGGAACGTATTTTCAAGACCTAAGAAATACATCCATTAGTGAGTGATCACAAAAAATAAAATGTACAAACTTTAGTATGGCTACAAATGAAAAGGTGGAACACATACCACTATAACAAACGCCCCCATATCGACACTAGGAGTATATGTCGCAAGATTTTTTCCTCGGATATGAATGGCAATAGTGGATGCAAGTCTTCCCAGGATTTTGTCGGTTGCGTCAACAACATACCAAGTCTTCTCTGTGTTTATATGGTCTGCAGCTTTTGGATACCAAGTTTTGTTCCAAACATCCTGCAATATATTTGCACTGAAAATTAAGCCTAGAAGAAGTTACGGCGTTCATCTAAAACACTAGAAGTATCATTTGTCATAGGTCGTACACTAGAGCTAAAAGTATCATTTGTATCAAACTATTTTTCTTTAAATGCAGTAAATATTTCTCCAAGAATCTCATATCTTTAGGAAGAGAGTTATAACGACTCGGTACGTCAATAATATAGAAATCCACATATTGCACAACAATAACAAGAACTAAAAGCACAATAACCAAACGAAACTAAAAGAGGCGATCTGAATCTAATGGAAGCTAAAGTCCTCCAATCTATATATCCTACAAGCACGCCTCAAGATTCCCACTCCTAAAAAGTACATTTAACTTAAGCCGAAAAGCTCCACATTTACCCAAAGTTCACCAAAAAACGTAATTCACTTGATATAAACCACAAAATATCAACTACGAGTGAAATTAGCATCCAAAAGCTGCATTTCACCAATCTAGGGTTTGTTTGACAACAGTTACAATATACCTAAATTATCCTAATAATAACATCAACGTGAAAGATAAGCGAAAGAGAGATGAAACAATTACCAAGCCTTTGACCTCAGACTCTTGGAACATCCAGAGCTGCTCATCTGGTACCATGGAGAGATCTTCACTTCGAATTTGTAGGTTTTGTTTCATGAGAGGAGATTTACGAAGTGAAATTGGTTTTGATTTTGCGATTGTAAACCCTAGAAATGGAGTTTTGAGTGATGATGCAATGGGGATGGAACAACAAGGTTTGGGATGAGTAGACACCATTGAAGACGAAGCAAACGGTAACGCCATATCTCTCTCTCTCTCTCTCTTCTGAGAGCTAACACTGTGAGTGTGAGTGTGAGTGTGAGTGTGAGTGAGCAATACTGGTTTTCTTTTCGGATAAGATAGAGATTAAAGAGGGCTGAAGTAATTCAGTGAATACTCCTTTCGTTTATTTTTATTTTCTTGGACGGTAATAAATGGACTAAACCAATTTATATACTCCAGCGTAATCGGTTTAATTCAACTAAAACTAATTAACCATGGGATGGTGGCTTGCAAACGACCGAGAGATATAAGATGATAGTGGGAAAGTGGAGGTTTGGGTTAGGAGGGAGGGAGAGATAACATCTGTCAGTCAGCTCCCCAAGGCCCAAGTGCATCCAAGCTTTTATGATCGTTCGTCATGACTCATGAAAGATGGATCCCGTACATTTAGTTTTATTTTCATTTAAAAGTTTTATTCTTTGGTTGCATTTAGCCACTCATGGCTCATGGGGATTATTTCATAACTAAAAATCGTTTTAGGTAAAGAGTTCCTTGTAGGGATAAAAATAAAAGCTAACTTAGTGCCAGGAGGCTAGGTATCGCTAATATAGCGATTTTGTAAAAACTTTTTTTTTTTCATAATGGCTATCATTCAAATGGCACTCTTATTCCTAAATATAGCGATTGGGTAGATACCCTCTCTTTTATGTCATCTATAATATTAAACATTATTTAATGAAACCTGTTTTCCAATCTCTTTTTTGAATTTTATTCTCCATAAATAACTATCTAGTGGCCCTTTAAGGTGAGTTATTAGCATAAAAGACTTTAAGCCCCATTTGAATGGGCGTAAAAACCTAATAAGCGGACCTGTCCGTTATTTGAGTAGCAATCCTAAAAAATCTAGTAATCTTAGTCACTCACGTCAGATTTTTAATTGACGCAAAAACCTAACATGCTTCAATTAAATTGGCGTATATATATTTGTGTGCATATTGAATTGGCGCAGTGTATATATATATTTACTTATTTTATTATTAAAAAAAAATATTAAAAAAATATTAGCTCCAATTCAATTGGCGCACAATTATTTTTTATTAAAATAATAATAATTAAAAACCAACATCCATCCCCACCCTGAAAGGCAATTTTTTTCTACATGTCATATTTTTCCTGAATTTGTGCCACGTGACTCGTTAACTTAGCGAGGCTGCTGCCATGCTTTTAGAATGGCAAATTATTACTACTTACACAAACTAGATCGTCTCCCAAGCATTTAGGAGCTACCTTGAAATATTCTATGAAGATACCAACAAGTTGTCAAACATTATACAAAATTGATACATGTTAGGAGCGAAAGGTAATACAAATCCAGTCTATGCATGTACAGGAAGTACTTATTTTAAATGCGTTTTTATTCGGTGTGGATATGCTAAAATATCGGCATTGCCTTAGAGTCCTACCAATAACAGCGTGTTTGGTAAGAGCTGCAGGAGACATTTATTTTCTCTAATGATCCTCGAAAGGGCAGAAATTAAACTCCATGGCCAGCCAACCTCCGCCTTGTCGCATTGGAGACTGACACCTGGCCAAGCTTATCACCCTCGGCTGATACCAACCGTTCTCTGACAGGCGCATAGTGACGAAACCATACACCTGTGTAGACCTGAAAGAGAACAAATCCACCAGCATTACTAGTTATTCGCCAATTTTTAAAGCTTCGGAAATCTGAATGATCTAAGCTGTTCTATGAAAACATATCAATTTGAGATATGGCAATAACTATGTAATGGTCCATACTAAAAACAAAAATCTGTAGAAGAACAGAACATCAAATGACGAAAAACTTAGAATATCCTCAATAAAGTTGAAAATATATGCATTTCACAACAATAAACAGACATTCTACTTTTTTCATTTCAAGGGCAGTGTTGACGCTCTACAAATTAACTGGATTTGATTGATATTTCATGTTTGTGAGTTGGTCATTCTTAAGCAAGTCGGCAGCATTTGGTTATCCCAAAGACAATATTCTAGAGTTCCGGAGAATGATTACAATAGTGTAAGTCGAGTGCATTAAGTAGCATGAATACTGAATCTAATACTTTCCAGCAAGTAGACATTTTATGGTTTTAGTACAATTTTAGAGAACTGGTTAGTGGCTCAAAATCAACTAGAATACTAATGCTGAGAAGGGCTCGGACGGAAACTTTTTGATGTTTAGGAAGTCCGGACAATTATCTTCATTCCGCTACTCAGTATTTCAGTTTTATTTAAAATTTACTTATTCTTCGCATATGTATAAATGCATAAACCAAATGTATGAGTTACAATTACAATACTAACCTCTTGTGGCCTCATTATCTTTGTATCAGGATCATCTAGAGACTCCCGCCAGTGTGACAAGTAGCCAGCCATTCGAGGAATTGCGAACAAAACAGGAAAAAACTCGGTGGGGAATCCCATTGCCCTGATTGAGAAGTGTATAAGATACCATATCAGAAGGAAACAACACAAATGTGTAATAGAAGAGTAACGATAAAAGCTGTGGTATACCTATAAATTAACCCAGAATAGAAATCAACATTGGGATAAAGCTTCCTCTTAATAAAATATTCATCTGATAGAGCTGCTTTCTCCAACGCCACAGCTACCTGCAAATAACAACTATTTAGTCAGTAACAGGGGGGGAGGTAGTGAGAACAATAATAAATTATAACATACTGTTATATCTTACTCAAAGGAACAGTTTAAATTATGTATAAAGTACCTTGGCATATCTATGTCTTCACCGATTTATAAAACGAATAGCTAGCCAGAGACATTTTGAGCCTTGGCTAAAATTTTTACAGTTTTCATAAATAAGTAGGCCATAATCCTGTAATGTATTTCTATTCACCTTTCCGTATGTACCAAGTACCTAAAATCGTTTATGTTAACTACATACAGTGACTGGTCATAGACTATTAGACAATGTATTCGGCAAAATCCAAATGTCATAATTCAAATAATTTTGGAAAAGTTTCAGAAAAGTACCAAGTTTCAGAAATACCTCAATTAGTGGATCCCTCCCAACAATGGAGAAGACTTCCTCAGCTAATGTCCGTACGACCTTTGCACGAGGATCATAGTTTTTGTATACACGATGACCAAACCCAGACATCTTCCGCTTCCTATACACCAAGTTTTGATGAGGTAGCATTCCTCATTATAATTGACTTAAACGATCTAACTATAAGGAAAAGATAAGCACGTGAACCAAAGAACTACCTGTTTTTCACACCTTCAATAAACTCTGGAATGTTCTCTACTGTTCCGATCTCATTGAGCATCTTAAGAACAGCCTGTGATCATATATCAATTGTTCATGTACTATAATTTTAGCAGTCGTCAAAAAGCTCAGGGTGCACAAAGAGAGAGAAATGATTCAGAATCACAAAACGTGGATCTTCTATATTCCAATTTATAGCCTGAGATTATGTATAAATGATCAACCAATAGATCGTGCTGAAATGACCACATATGTTATCAATAGTCTGAACCATGGACGCAAAAAAGCATGGATTAACTCCACATGACAAAGACTTCTTGGTTACCTCATTTGCTCCACCGTGAAGAGGACCATATAGTGCTCCAACCGCTCCAGAAAGAGCCGTGTACACATCAACCCCACTGTAAATTTTGTTTCAGATAAGTTGCTCGGTCCTGAAGGCTCTATGTTTGGATTACTTGAGATGAGAATAGTACCTAGAGGCAAGATGCCTGGCAGCGGCTGTAGAGCAATTCATTTCATGTTCCGCATGGAGTATGAAAAGAATATCTAGAACGCGAGCCAGTCGGGGGTTGGGTTTATAAGATCTATCACCCCTACAGTTCCGCAAGCATAATGGGTTCAACTAGATTAGTAAATTCCAAAAATAATAAAATTTTAAGAATATGGTTAGTTTTATTCACCTAAATCAGTTACACGACAAAATTTTGCAGCACATAAGACATCTGGTTCTTAGTACAAATATATAAAGCACATGTATATACATACATACACGTAAATAAGTATTAATGTTGCATGAAAAGACAGAACCAAACAGGTATCACACATTGAAAGCTGACTTACAGCTCTTAAACCCAAAAAAATTCCCAGACATGGAACATGCAGATCGCTCCTTAATAAAAAGAGGTCAAAATTTGTATATATATATCAGAACCCCAAAAGTAACTATCTCTAACAAGAAATTGACCTATGTATATTTGAGAGAGAGAGAGAGAGAGCAAATATAACATTTTCTGATTTTCCAACAGAGAAGTCAACATATATAATAAATTAACGTGTGGAAGGTGTAGCAGAACATACAGTGAATCCAACATATATAAGAAGTTCTCCGAATAAGAAAGGTTGCTCGAAGGAAGAACAGGTGGCCTTCCAGCCATCCTCAAATAAGCTGCTGCAGCAATTGTTGGTGCCTGCAGATAAGATATTGTTTTTCACATAGTAGTCAATGTACTGCGAAACATGCATGCATTTTGTTATGTGTGTGTGTGTGTGAGAGAGAGAGAGAGAGAGAACCTTTCCAAGTATTCGTGCTATTTGTTTATCTCTGACTTGCTTGGACTGGTATATATCTTGACCCTGTGTGGAAAAAAATGTTTAAAGATATATAAGAAAATGAAATATGACAAATATAGATTGGATAAGAAAATGAAACATGACAAATATAGATTGGATAAAAGTAAGAAAACAACAGATACAGTCTGCATTGCTTGATATATTTTTGCCCAAGAGCAAACAATCAGAAAAAGTTATTAGTGAACCTAATATCCTTCAGAATTCTTGTGTCAACTCTATGAACGGCCGGGACAGCATATATCAATTTACACACCAATCTATGGTTCAAGCCAGAACTTCTCAACCTTTTTTTTACGAAAAGATAGTTCAGTGAATCCAGCTTGTTTTTATCTTTAGTTTTGGTAAATAAGAAAAGGTTAAGCACAAATTTTCCTGAAAAATCACAGAGAAATTGAATTGCAAGAAATAAACACATAGATAAAGTGCGAAGCAAACTTGATAAGGTTCGTCTTAAGAAATTGTAAGGCTTTCAAGAGCTCCAAACTATCAACATACCCTGAGAGCAGGATTGGCATCAGGGTGGAAGACTGAAAGAGCACTCATTGCACTGACTAGTATACCCATTGGGTGTGCATCGTGAGGCATTGCCTGTATGATATCCTGCAAAAAGAAAATTATAACACCCCATGAGGAAAAATATGGTAAGCTATTTATCAAACCTTTTTCCGAGGTACCACCAACAAAAGTATTTTCGTCGCTCCGAAATGAATAAATTTGAGTATAAGGATTACAATTTTTATTTTATCCATGATATACAAATGACTAAGGATGTTGTCTCATTTGTAATAAAAGAATCCATTTAGAAGATTCCTTAGAAAATAAACCTAGAAGCAATGTATAGATAAGTAAGAGGAGGGGTTCTCTTTCAAAACTTAATTTCTTCACAATAGTGATACTGATATCTAATCACAGTTATTAACCCCTTGACTGCCATTTGGGATAATCGTACTTTAAAAACATTGTCGTGTGGAGTGATTGTTTCTTTTCCGTCAAATGATGCTAGATTACTAATCTTAAGAAGGGAAGTTCCTTGTTAAATATTCTGTCGGGTTTGCAGCCAGCTAGATAAACTAGCTGAGCTCTAAGAGAACGTAATCTTCTGGTTAAAAGTAAACCTGCTGACGCTGGTTCCAGGTGCTCTTTGGAGGTCGCTTGCAGTATACAAAGAAAACCACGTGACATTTCTTACAATTTTATTATGTTGCTGAGATTGAAGTTCTAGGCCCCCTTTGACGGCATCCAGTAAGAAGAGGAATTTCACTCTACGAGGACGCACATTTTATAAATTTAGCTAGACAGATCTGTCAGCTGCATGGATGGACCCAGTTAAGCAAACACTAGTTTACCTCGCAAAATAAGACCGGTCATGTACCATTTCTTCGGGTTTGAATAGCTACTTTAGCTGAGGAAGTCTTTTGATTATCCCGTTGAGGATATTGTACCTCTTACTACTGATTTCATATCATGAAAAATACTTCAGTTTTAAGTATAAAATGATGTATCAATTTCATTGTCTTTTTTCTTTACTGCTATTTGCATTTTGTAGCTGTTTAGTCTATGCGGTTCAATTGATTTTCATGGTTATTCATTTATTCCACAACGCATGGTAAATATAATCTTTAGTTCCTACAGACTAAGGCAGATGATACAGAAACACACCAGAATTCCTTGAGGAACAGCTGAATGCTGAGAAACTGCAAACTCCCAATCTGCTAGCTGGCTTTCTGATGGCATATTCCCATACACTAATAAAACATGGACACAGTCAGGATTCAACAAAAATAAAACAACACAAACACTTAAAGCTTCTCAAAAATGACTTACTCAAGAGATAAGCCACTTCTAGAAATGAACTACTCTCGGCCAATTCCTCAATTGGGTAGCCTCTGTATCGGAGGATCCCTGCATCCCCATCAATATAGCAAATTGACGATCGCACTGGAGCAGTATTAAGATACCCCGGATCATACGTCTTAAGCCCCTTGTCATTGTTTCCAGTTGTTATCTGTTAAACACTAACAATATTCAGCCACTTTTACATCATAATTAAGAGTGATGTCAAAATTTACCCAAATACAAGTGTAATCAGAATTTTTTCAACTAAAAATCCAACCAATTCAGAACCGAAAGTTGCAAGCAATATCAGCAAACGTAGTTATGTTAACTTAAGTGCGTGTTTGGATCACCATGCTAATCATAAAAATGATAGTTTTGCACGATAACTTTAATAGCGCCATTTTTTTAAGGTGAAACATTGTGATCCAAAATGCAGTCACAACATCTAGCAAAATTACAGCTCAAAGTTATCCAAATTTCGAAAAATGCCACAACGTTCCTCCAAACTAATCTTACAAAAATCATCGAATCAACTACTCAAACTTCAAATCTCATAAAACATTGACATCATAGCTCTAAATTACACTAAAACAACAATAATTACGACTAGAACTTCAAATTTTACGCAAAAACAGATTCAAAATCTCTAAATTACACCAAAATAACGATAATTACGCCTCGAATTCAAACATTACCTTCTTGAAATCAGTAGCTTTAATAGTTCCTTCTTCGGAGACCTGAAATTGATACTTCTTCCCTGTTCGCTCATCAACGATCGATAACAAACCTTTGAGATTTCCAGGTGGAGCAGCCAGATCTTGAGATAAAACGCATGATGTTTCGATTGATCCACCATTCGGCGATTCAGACGAAGAGATCAAATGAGATGAGAGAACTGCTAATCGTCCTCGAGCTAACATCGATGATGAATCACTATTAGGCTCCATGTTTGATCTCGATCACGAAACCCTAATTCTTCGATTGTAGAAATCAAATGTTGAGAGAGAGATGTGTTTCGGTGTTGTTTTAAACCGAGTAGACACGCAAATAAATTTTAGAGGGAGAGAAAGAGAGCGATTGTTTCGTTGGAGTTTTCGTTTACATGGATAAGCTTTATTAGAAAAGATGTGATCGCATACAGCTAGAGATTACTTTGTTAGACAAGAACCGACTGAAATCCATGGATGGTGCTTGCAAACAATCGAGATAAGAGGAAGAATAGGAGAAACAAATGAACCAAAAAGATGATGCATAGGAATTGTAGAAAGAATAAAGAGAGAAAGAAAAGAGTATGAAGAATAAGAGTTTGGAGATGGAGGAAATAATGAGAAAAGATATCGTATAGAAGAATAAAAAAATGAACAAAAATAGATAAAGAAAAATAAGATGATGGACGGACAGTCAGGCAGTTTTACAACATTTTTAGCTTTTAGCTCAGACTACCGTAAGATAGTCTTATCTCTTTGGTATTGGGCTAGTGGTTTGGGACCACCTCTTGGAGAGAGTAGAGAGAGGTCACAAATTCGAAACCTAACTAACACCGGGGGGTTATCTGCCAAGATTTATCTTGACTTAAAATAAAGCGTGCAGCTTGCGAAGGTTTCGTGGTGAGCCTCAGAAGAACTGGTTAGGAGAATGTTGAAAAATGATAAACCTGGCGAACTTGCAAATTCCAAAAAATAAAATAAAAAATCATATCATAGTCCATGGGTTGTTTGATTATGAAATAATGGTTTGAGATGTCATTGAGATGATTCAGTGTTGTTAGGGTTGTACCACTGTATCATCTATTTTTAGAAGGTTGTTCAGAATCTTCAGATAATGATCTGACGATTCAGCTCTTTGGTGGGTCTCACTCCTCGGGAAGCTGAAACAGTATTACATGACGTATACTAGACTTTTGGGCCGGGTAGTAATCGAGTTTTTCAGATTTCAACAAAACAATTATCGGCCCAGCCTAATAGCGCCACTGAAACCGTGGGTCGTGAAGCCTTGGTTTGATGGGCTTCAAACCTAGAATGGGCTTAGGCCATTTTATTTCAATTATCTAGCTTTTCTGATCCCGCCATCTTTTGTGGAATCAGATCATCAGAGCTCTAATTTGGCTCTCTTTCTCATCAGTCTCTTCAGAAGCAAACCCTAATTCCATATTATTTGAAGACTGAGTTCAAACCCTAATTTGCCTTTATCTTTATCTAGATATTACTGTAATTTTAGCTTACAATTACCTTGTTCTAATAATCATGTCACACTCACACTATTGTTTCATTTTGTGCAGTTTAATGTGTAGTGTTCGTCTACGTCAGGCAAGGATGGATCGTCTACGGACTACGCATTCTAGTTCTCACTTCTCAGCCACCTACTACTCATTGTCAGTGGAGAGAACACCGCCCCGGGGTAATACAAGCGCAGCCAGGAGCAGGATTATTCTGGTGAGTTAATATTTCAGCGTCTGGCTTATAAAATATAAATTGTATGCATTTTAATATTATGTCTCGAATGTTTGAAACAGTTTATTAGTTTGTTTACAATGCTATAGGACTGCCCCTTGGACACTCTCATTTAAAGAATCAGTTGTTTTCGTAACAACCAACATGCATGTCTACCGGCCTCGCCCATGACTGAGTACGAGTGGGCGATAATTGCAGGCTATTCCCGCTTTTTTGAACATTTCCTGTGTCACTAACCCTAATAACAAGCCATAACCTCGTAATTTGTTAAGAAGTTTATATTGTGAATGTGAGATAAGAAGATTCAAGCTATAATATGATTATTTCATTTGTTATATAGCTAATTAAGTTATTACCTTTGAGGAAAGAGAATGGAACTCGAATCCAAGAGAATGAAATAGCAAAAGTTTTTTAGACATCCGGCTTAAAAATTACATATACAAGATCGGGGTGGCAATGTCCAAAACACCCTGACAAACAAATTTTAGCTAATTCGTTACTAAGTTGTAATGCATGTATCGAAAACTATTATTCTGGGAGCAGAAAACACTGATTGCTGAGTAGCCCACCTTGCGTGTCATGCAAAATACAAATTGAGTGTTTTCTCTCTCTGGAGGACAATCAACGACGACAAACATAAAAGTACTTTTCTGTTGCTCTCACTAATATATCACTTTCCTTTTTAATTTTACATAATCATCAGCAAGGATATGTAAAGCCTACTACAAGGGCAAAATAAATGCCAAATTGATCCAAATACAACCACAATACGACATGTGTATATTATACTATAGCAATGCATATTTTGGCGGATGTGAAGTACATTTTGCCGATGTCCTTGGAGTCTTGGATTCTGTCTCAGTCACCCAAAGGTGTCACCCTTATGTCCAAGTTGATGATTCCATTTTTTTACGAATAAGAAGACATCATTGCAACATATAATAACCATCGCATCTTTATTCAAAATGAATATTTAGATTTTTGTTAAAGTTGTGATATATAATTCTAAATACAATTTACTTGGATTTCATCCAAATCTAACCCTTTCAGATGAAGGATGTTTTTGACCTTTCATGTACTTGATATGAAACAATCTAAAACTTTCTTGTTCCCCTGTGAGTGCCTTGTTTCCTGTCATTAGCTTTTGATTATTTCCTTGGGATCTCTCTGAAGTCGGCATTGTTAAATGTCCCTCGTATATATGTTTATAATAAATTCAACATCAAGCGGAAAGGATATTGTGGTAATATGATTATTCTGAAAACTTTATTTATACCAAGATCTTAGTCTTCAACTTCCACCAATCTTTCCACAAGGAGTTCCACATACACTATTATCACAACATTGGAGCCATGGTACTTCACAGTTTTTCCTCTTTACCTTGTTTAACTAACTTACTGGATATATCCCTGATGATTTCTCGAATTCTCTTCACAGGAAAAAGTGGAAAAGGTTGCTCTAGTTGAAGGTAAGGTGGATTGGAAAGGGAGACCAGCTACAAAATATCAGCATGGAGGAACACGACCTTCTTTGCTCATACTTGGTAATGATCATGTATTTCTTTTTCTCGTGTATAGGCTTAAAGCAAAGAAACATCAGCCGGGTCGATATAAGTAAACCTGCAGTTCATATAATATAGTTTCTGATTTTATTTTTATTTTCATTTTTGGTTTGAAGCGACGCTTATGTTCGAGAATATGGCTAACTTGGCTCTTGCGGTGAACTTGGTTACGTACTTTATCAGGGTGATGCATTTCGACTTAGCTGATGCAGCTAACACACTCACAAATTTTATGGGCACTAGTTACCTCCTTGCCATTGTTGCCGCATTTGTTGCAGATTCTTATGTTGGAAGATTCAGAGCTTTGCTTGTTTCAGTTTTTCTCGAGTTCCTGGTATGTATACTCTGTGTTATGATTCTCTTATCCCATATTGTTTCCCTTAACTTTACCTGTTTTATACCTGAGATATTTACATTTTCTCTTTAGGGACTTGGACTCCTAGCAATACAAGCTCATTACTCCAAATTCCTGCCGCCAATATGCAACCCCTTCGACCCAAAATCGATCTGTGAGAAAGTGAGTGGAAGAAACCTAACCTTTCTGATGATCGGTTTATACTTGATTGCACTTGGATTCGGAGGAATCAAATCTGCATTACCTTCCCATGGAGCCGACCAGTTTGACGAGAAAGATCCACGGGAAGCAAAGCAATTGTCGAGCTTCTTCAACTGGCTTTTGCTAGCAGTGTGTCTTGGTGGTTCAGTTAGTCTTACTTTTGTCGTGTGGATACAAGATAATAAAGGGTGGGACTGGGGATTCGGAGTCTCCACCCTTTTTATGTTATTGGCAACGATTGTCCTTGTTGCAGGGTTGCCAATGTATCGGGTATATGTCATCCAAAAGAGTAATGCCATCACAGAAATCTTTCAGGTTCAAAATTATACTCCCACCCCTATTTTTATTGCGGCAACACCACTTTAACATCCTTTTAAGTTCTAGTTTAGCCTGCCAGTCATTTGTTATTAGTGCAACAATTTTTGTTTGACTTGTGTTGCAGGTTTATATAGCAGCCATCCGTAACCGAAAGCTTGGCCTTCCTAAAGATCCCGAAGAGCTCTACGAAATAGATACTGATAAAGAGGCTGCTATAGAAGTTGAGTTTCTACCTCACAGAGACACTTTCAGGTTTGGACGTAGATCCTTTTCTTCTTTATTTACAGATTTAATTTAGGGATGTCAAGTGATCGGATTTGAAGATTACACTAAATCCAAATCCAATCCGAATTATTTTCTGCTAATATTCGAATCTTAATCCGAACTTGAATTTAAAAATATTCCTAGAATCCAAATCCAATCTGAAAATATATCGTAAACATGAATAAGACCAATACTTTATACTTTTTAGTGAAATCGTAGACTTATTGTATATATAGTCTAATATCGAGATTTTTGGACTTTGGTCCCACCAATATTTTGTCAATTTGCCTTAAGTCCCCACTTTGTGCGAAGTTCTCAATTGGGCTATGACCAGAGGTCAATTCATGTTGAAGTCCAATTTGTACTTGATCTCCCGAAAATACCCTCACGTGAGTTGTATGTGAATTTAGAGAACAGGTTTATTCATTTTTCTTCAGGTCACAATGTTACGTAACATGTCCACGTCAGCCAGGGGCGGAGCCAGAGATTTAGGAGTGGGGGTTCGGGGGCGGAGCACCCGATTTTTTTTAAAAGAAATTTAAGGTGTTGATGTTGGTCATCATGATTCAAGGAAACCGAGGTCGAAGGTTTGTGTTTGATGAAGAGAGTGATGAGGATTATTAGGAGATGTTTATTTGAATAAGAGAGATGAGAGAGCTAAATAGTCGGGCTTGATGAATAAGAGGTGTTACTTTGTGGAGTTGGTTTTCAACTCAACTGGGCTGGGATAGTTGGATGGAGCTGGGAGCTCTAGTTGTTACTTTTTTTCTTTTTCTTTTGTGGGTAAATAAGAAGGAAATCTGCAAAAAAAAAAATGAGGGTGCAGGCACCCCCCCATAGCCTCCCCCCCTGACGTGTCAGCACTTAGTTTTGAAAATGAGATGCATCGTAAGACTAGGTAACTTGTTCTCAAAATTCATGTGCAACTCACATGAGGGTATTTCAGAGAAATCAAGTAAGAATTAAATTTTAACGTGAATTAACTTGTGGCCAGAGGCCAATTGGGGACCTCCCACCGTGGGGCAAATTCACAAAATGTAAGTGGGACCAAACTACAAAAATATCTATCTTTATTATATGTAGGTGGGACTCTAAATAAAGTTATAATTCCATTTTTTTTCAGGTACCTAGATAAGGCAGCTATTCAACCATCTCCAACAGGCTTTGGAACATCTCAGCCAGAGGTATTAAGCCCATGGAAGCTTTGCCGAGTCACTCAAGTCGAAAACGCAAAAATCGTACTTGGTATAATTCCAATTTTTTGTTCTGCCATCATCATGAGCACTTGTTTAGCCCAACTCCAAACATTCTCCATTCAACAAGGCCTTACCATGGACACTAGAATCGCAAATTCCTTCCACATCCCACCAGCATCTCTCCCTATAATCCCTCTTGGTTTCATGATTTTACTCATCCCCGTTTACGATCAAATCATTGTCCCCTTCATTCGAAAGTTCACAGGCCACATTACGGGGATAACACATTTACAACGTGTCGGTGTTGGCCTAGTTCTATCCTCTATTTCCATGGGAGTTGCGGCAATCGTGGAAGTTAAGCGTAAGGGTGTTGCGAGAGACCACAACATGCTCAATGCAATCCCAGTGTTACAACCATTACCCATCAGTGTGTTTTGGCTATCCTTCCAGTACTTTATATTTGGCATTGCAGACATGTTTACGTTCGTAGGACTTCTTGAGTTCTTCTACTCCGAAGCACCTAAGGGACTTAAGGCGATTTCTACTTGTTTCCTCTGGTGTGCGATGGCACTCGGGTACTACTTCAGTACTATATTGGTGAACGTAGTGAACAGTGCAACAAAGGGAGTTACACGCAGTAGAGGTTGGTTGGGAGGAACTAACATCAACAGGAACCATTTGAATCTGTTTTATTGGTTGCTCTCAATACTTAGTTTGATCAACTTCTGTAATTATCTGTTCTGGGCTAAGAGATACAAGTACAGACTTCAGCCTCCTCCTGCAAACACGGCCTGAGAGCAAAGCTTTACGTTAAAATTATAAATGTCATGTAATACTATTTCGAAATTGTATCATTTCCAATTTATAGTAGTTTTCTATGGAAGTTTATGATGAATTTCAGATTTGGTTGCATAGACTTTATTATCGTCCGTCCCGTAAGACTTTGTTATCGCACCACCAATTGGTTTTGAGATAACCTACAGTTATCCAGTTCTAATAGGGTTTGTGGGTGAATCCTCGAGTGTAGGAGATGCTGCAAAAATCGAAACTCCGAGACCTAAAAAAAACATATGGAAAATTTTAGGGAACATGGCAAGTAGACAGAGGAAATAATTAACAGCATTGAAACCTTGCTTAGGGATACGTATTTATGCGCTAATATGCCTTTAATTAATGAGTTTCAGGTAACCTATTACCACTGGGTGCACCATCCCTAATGATGTCCCCACAAGGAGTGAACTTGGGCATAGTGAAGCCGGAGTTGCTCCTAAAAAGAGACTGTAAGTACAACATTGCGGCGGAGAATATAATGATAGAGAGATTTGTTGAGTCGCGCCGCAGAAGCCAAACTCCGATTCAATCCGGTTAATTATGAATAAGCTAAAGGAATACAAACAAGGATTTAAGATGGTTCGGCAATTGCCTACATCCACACACAATTGAGAAAGAGTTTATTCAATGATCATTGGTTACAATCTGACAAACAATTGAGGTCTCTCAAGGTTTTTTCTCTCTAAGGATTCCTCACTAATATATCTCACAAAAGGCGGCTTACAAAATCCCTAAGTTTTTCTTATATACTTGGGAGACCTAATACAATCGACACCGGTCTCGATACAAACCAATGGCTCAAAACAATACTCAAAATAGAGTTTTCAATGTCTGTTCGAATAGAGGGGCCATCTGCCTGATTTGTTCGAATACACATAAAGTTTATTCGAACAACATACTAAAGTCTATTTAAACAGAAATATTGCAGCCTGTACAATTCTTCACCTCGGTAAAGATTTCCCCAAATCTAAGCCTAACTTCGCCACCATCCAAATCGAACCCAAGACGAAACCCTTTCTCGCCAAATGACCTAAGGACCCAAACAAATCAACGTCCCAAGGAACCAAAATCAATCAACCTTCCCAAAGAACTCAATCGAACCAGGTGCCCTAAAAGACCAAATCGAACCAACCGTTCCAAAGGACCCAATCGACTGCACCAAATCAATGGTTGCCTACGTACCATAGATCAAATCGCCCGTAGTTCCCACTATTCCCATGATGGGCCAAATCAATCCATAGGAATGAGACGCACCGTTCCCTTCTCTCTATATTTATGAATCTCCATGCCAAGAGTCCGTTTGTACCATTATCTTGAAGACTTCTTTCAACCGTGCAGCGATCTATTCAGCAATTAACACACATAGTCTTCATTTCTAGCAACTTTAAACCCACTCAGATGAGTCATATAGATATCTTCTTTCAAATTCTCATGTAAGAACGTCGTCTTAACATCAAGTTATTACAACTCTAATTCAAATTCGCTACTAACGCCACTAGGATACAAGCATAACAACATGTTGAGATCTTTGTTTCCTTTTGTAGACCCATTTACCACTAATTGCCCTCTTTCCCTTAAGCAACTTTGAAAATTCCCAAGTTTCATTCTTACGAAGAGAATACATCTCTTCCTTCATCGCTCCCTCCTAATGTTTAGCCTTGGAATCGTAAATAACTCTTTTATAGATAGAATGAAAATCTTTTTCAACGACCGGTAGTACATAGGCTACCATGGCCTTCGTCTTTGGAAGCACCATGTCCTTTATAAGCCATTCTGGCTTACTCACATTTCTCTTTGGTTTACAAGTTGTTATTGACTCCACAACCGGAGTCTCCTCATCCGTACTACCAAATGATCCACTCTCGTATGTGTCTACATCATTTGGAACATGAACCAATGGTTCATCACCCGTTATCACACCGGTAGATGACACCCTTTTTAGTACATAACTATCTAGACCATGCAAAGACGTATCAATCTCTACCCGCTGCAAAACCTCGTTTGTCGTCTTCTCTCCCTCCTAAAAGACATTTGAATTTATTATAGATGCCTCATCCAAAATGACATCTCTGCTCATAATGATCTTCTGGTCTCTCCCATCCCATAACTTGTAGCCTTTTACACCCTTCTTCTCACACAGAAAAATAGCCTTCATTGCCCAAGGATCCAACTTACCATCTTTAACATGATGGTATGTCGGACACCCAAAAATATGAAGAGTATCATAATCTGTAGCAGATTCTCCTGACCAAGCTTCCATTGATGTTCTACCCTCAATTGCAGTCGAAAGCAACCTATTAATGAGGTAGCATGCATAAGTTAAAGTCTTAGCCCATAATGTTTTGCCCAACCTAGAATTGGACGACATACATCGCACCTTCTCCAGGAAAGTACAATTTATGCTCTCCGTTACCCCATTTTGTTGCGGTGTCTCTCTAACTGTGAAATATCGAACAATCCCCTCATCCTGACATACATGCAAGAACGGATCACTTGTATGTTCCCCACTATTATCTGAACGGAGCAACTTGATCTTTCTGCCAGTCTGTGTTTTTATCTATCAACTTCTTCTACGTCATGAAAATTTATAGAACTTCATCCTTCCTCCTTATGGTATATACCCACACCCGTCTAAAAAAATTATCCACAAAAGACACAAAGTAATGTTTACCCCCAAGTGATACATTCCTGGAGAGTCCCTAAATATATGTATGAACATAGTCAAGGATTCTACGAGTACGGTGGATAGTTGTGCCAAACTTTATCCTTGTCTACTTTCCCATAACACAATGTTTACATAAGTCTAACTTGCACCCCTTGATACCCTTCAATAGCCCCTGGTTCACAAGAACTCTCAAGGACTTCTCCTCCGTATGCGCCAAACACATATGCCATAGTCTAGTATTATCTTTAGAAGTGATCTCCTCACTTCCTGCAGTAGCAACTTTACCAAGAACATTTGTTCCATCCAAATAGTCAAAGTTTTTACTTCTTCTTTGACCCTTCAACACAACCATGGATCCCTTAAGAACATTTTTTACGCCATTCTCAGACACAACCTTGTGGCCAATTCGTTTTAGTACCCTAAGTTTTTGGTTAACTTTTGTAGGCATAGATGCTTTAGATAAATGTGTTTATAGAGCTTCACATGTATTTAACCATGGAGTGTGAATCTGGGATCAACGTGATATGTTTGATAGTATTTGGTAACTTTTATGAGTACAAGTAGTTTTACTCAGGATGTAGATAATATTCAATATGTGGCTTATGGAGTACAACTTGATTTTGATATGGCTTAGCTTGAATCTGACTTGAGTATTTCTGATTATACATTAAAGACGAGCCGAGTGTCGTATAACAATAGTTTCTTGAAAATTTATATCAAGGTATAAACTTTATTAGGTTGGGAATGTTTTAAATATGGTGACCTTGAGAAGGTATCATTACTAGTCGTCTATATTTGGGATGACTAACAAAGATCATATATCCTTTCAAACTTTAGGGTAAGTCTTTTAGTTTAGAGCAAACTTAGGTAATCCCTTGGTTTGTCTTTGGTGACAGCCATAACATAGAATGGATTTTCCATGATTCCGTAGTACGCGACTTAGATTCGCTTTCAGGTTTCGGACTTTCATTCGATATAGTCATATTGACATATAGATCATTAGATGTTGGAGCTTTACTTCATTTGATGGAGTCCCCACTTATTATTAAAGTGAGGGTAGATAGATCATCTGGTTGTAAGTGGCGGTAAGTCTTGTGATATAGTCCCATATGCTGATTAGGCAGGGGCAGACAGATCATTTAATTCTTCTAGGATTCAAACTTCTTCATTTCTATTATGTTGGACAACATCGAGTTAATGTACACAGTAGGGCTATGTTGTTACAGTCCTTGGGTTTGATTTTCTAAACAAAAGATTCGGTTACTGCTAGTTAGTGTTCCAGGGTTGCAAGCCCCTAAATTATACTACTATTACCTATCGGCTTTGATATTCTTTGTAAATACTCCCCGTGGGAATAGATCCCTAAAAGTAAAAATAAATTAGGCTTTAGACCTGTAGGTTGAAAATCTTTGAACACCCTGATCAGGTACGTTACCCACTAATTCCTGACTCAAAAAAAAGGAATCTGCTAATCCCTGGCTCGACAATAAAGGATACGTTTATGTTAATTACAAAAGGATACGAGAGTGTGGTCTCACTGAATTAAAAGTGACTCTGTGTACTTGACTTCCTAATTTTCTTTCCACATCTACCGTACTTCATATGTGTAGTAGTTAGATCTAAGTTTGGGCTATTGTTGATATCTTGCAAGGATATTAGTTTTAGTTAGACCGACTCCTTAGAACTCATAGCTTGGTTAAAATTTTCTTATACTTCCCTTAGGTTCTTCATGTCTCTTAACCGTGATTTTCATGGTATGTCATGTCTTATGACCTTCGATATTTGTACTTGTTAGGCGTTGTTTACGGATGCCTTGCACATATACTTTTTCAGGTGAATCATTGTAGTAGCGATGATAGTTATTTGGAGCAAGCTGATTTGCCAATTATGAAGTTCTAGTTACTTGTTGGTAATCATTTCTTTCTTTTTTAGATTTTCTTCCGCTGCGTTGTTTCATAGTGTTGTAGATGTATTTACGATTTGTTGTAAATTGCAATATGTCTTTTGGGGTTCATATTCGGGATGCCCGACGTTACACCTCAGAATCTGTGTTCTTAATAGATTATTAAGAAGCCAATTTTGAGGGCGTGACAATTATGGATTTATTTTAAAAAAAAATTAGCATGTAAATCTCAAATTTGTGTTTGCCCAATCGGTTTGCCACACATATTAGACTTTATTTCCCCAAACTGTACTTGACCGTGGGCCAAAGTAGAATGACTCATCTTGGCCTAAGTTTTGTACATTCACTTCCACTTTTGACCTCACGTGAAAACCAAGTGAGTATTCAACCAGGTCTAAAAAGAGGTTTCATGTGAAGGGCAAAATGGGGAGGTATAATAAAATTTGAGGTCAACGTGGGTCAGCTTAGTTTAACTCATGGTAAAGTGGGTTTTGGAAGGTCAATGACTAATCTATTATGCATTAGATAACGGTGTTTTCAAATAGACAAATTTATCATTGTCTCAAAGATAAAGAGGGGCTGGGATTTATGGAAAAGAGAGAGATGGACGGCCTAGATTTATAACTCTCATACTTATGACCACTTTGGACAATACACAGAAAATGGGTAGTTTAGTCTTATCATTACTACCTAAACCACCCTCCCTCTCATCCTGACTCCCTTTCTCCCAATTCGCCTCTCTCTTCAAGGTTGTCTCTCTCATCTCTCCAACAACTCTCCATCTCTCCTATCTCTCTACAAAGCAAGGTACTCTCTTTCTCCCTCTCCAAGCATCCTTAAGATTTTGAATTTTACTGAAGCACACCTAGGGTTTGGTGTTGATTGTATTAAACAAGTATGTACTTGTTGTAAAATCTATGTATTTGAAGATTGTAATTTAGGGTTCTTTCAAGCAATTCCCATAGGTCTCTGTAAGTACCTCTTTCAACTTCATCTTCATCTTCATCTATTATTTAATTATAATAGCTTTGTTTAATTATAATAGCTGATCTTTGATTATGACTTTGTTTTGTAGTGAGAATTTTTCGGCCGCAGCAAAAAAATATCGAAGATTTATGTTTGATTTTATCTGTATGTACTCTAACCCTTTAGATAATTGCTTTATTATGAAGTTATGCTCTGTTTATTATTCAATGAGAGAAAATTAGTTTAAGAGGGATAACATTAATTTTGTAATTTGATTAATGTGTCAAGTGTTACATTTGCGTGGATCTATTCTCACTGGGAAGTTCTTACTTCCGTTCACCGTGATCAGTTGTTTGGCATGAATTATCTGTAACTTGAGTGTGAAATTACTCACAGAAGACATTAAATTTTACTTTTTTCTCTATTTATATAGTAAGGTAGTAAATAAGAATCATGATCAACCAATATAAACTATGCCTTCATTTTTCTTCTTCATGTTGGATTGATTTCTGCTTATAGACATTGTCAATGGCTTTTGTTTATAGTGGTTTGTTTTTCATCTCAAACATCAGCATTATTTTCAAAACTTCTCAATGGTTTATTTTGCCCAAATTGGGAAGATCAGAAGATGTTTATAGTGGTTTGTTTTTCATCTACCGATATCTTGATGGATGTGTAGTATATCAGGGTTCATGGACATTTCTCGGTCTGATCAATGATAGTCTAAGAAGATCGCGCCTGCTGCCAAACGATGAAAGTTGTAACTTGGAGAAGCTAGTCAACTTACAACAGTATTATTTTCCTCCCTTCCTTTTGTTACTTCTTACAGATTATACGTTGTAGATCATACCAACTTCCAGTAAAGACGTATGCGGCACATTGAGAAAAACATTCGGTCCCCTACAATTTTTGCAAAGATAAGCATAAACAACCTTTATAGCAAATCTTTTTACCAATGTGGATGGTTTCTTTACCTTTGCATAAGAGTGTTCGCGGATATAAGCGAACCCAGTTTCCTTGGCTTTTAATATATGCAAAGATTCGTCTTTCAGGAGAGAAGTGTCCGCATGACCGTCTTCTGGATTCACCACATTGACATTGGATGGAGACTACATGTCCTTCTCTTTTTAAGCATGATCATCAGATGCATCAATCTTACCCTCTGTTTGTACGAATCTTATAATCATTAATAATAATATGTTGGTGTGTTATTATACTTGTTGTTAGTACTTACTGTTTTGATTTTCTCTTTATAAGCATGATCATCAGATCGATGCATAAATCTCACCTCTGTTTGTACGAATCTTATAATCATAGACAATAATATGTTGGTGTGATGTTATACTTGATGTTGGTCATTGTTGTTTTGATTTCTTCTAATTTGTCATATACTTAGGGTTCTGTTTATGCTTGCTGTTGGTACTTGCTGTTATACTTGCTCTAATACTCTTAATAATAGAAGTTTCATTAAATTTACAGTAAGTTCCTTTCACTATACCGTCAAAGGGTCAATGCAACTACTCTTCATAATGGATGCTCCTGAGGTAACTCACACTCCAAATCAGTTGTTCAACTTCATTGGCCACCCATCCTACATGTGCCAATTTGTTCTTCTCCCCAGCCTTACCTCTAGATGTGTGAGTAAGATTACTTTTGCCTTTCAGTTCCATAGTATGGCCATCACAATTTCTTCTCACATAACACATCTACTCACATTTCTCATCACCACATTTACCTTAGTCTATAATTATCATTTTTAACTTTATAATACTCAAACTTGTTTTTGATAGCAAAATTCTTGATGAATGTTATTGCTTCAAATACATTTCCCCATACTATCCCTCTTTTTAGTTCACCATACTCTCTCCCAGTATTTTTGATAGATGTTGAATCCTCTTCTTCAAAAAAAATGTTTTGTGTATTCTTAGTAAAATTCCTCAGTTCTTCATCAAGTCTGTCTATATTCTCCTGTGTAGGAGTATCATCATTTTTCAATGAAGTGTATGTGTTATAGTACCCTTCTTCAACATCTAAGCTATCTGGATGTAGTTTTGCCCATCTAGTCCAGTCCTCAACTTCATCTGTGTTATCAGCCCCAATGTCTTTAGTCAGATGCCCACTCCCAATTTGCGCCCCAATCTCATTTTGCCCCACCTCTTTTGTGATGACAATGTCACCATCACTGTCACGCCCTAAAATCCTGTTGGAAAATACAATACAATACAATACAATATGATTTGTTTTTCCTTTAAAGTTTGAATGGTGGAACTAAGTGGTTTTAGTCCCACATTAGATATGAGGGAAACGCAACTCTCCTATATAAGTAAATCAAGCACTTACCTTGTTGTAATGTGTGTAAGAGTTGATGGGTCACACGCGCATGTGCGACATGTGCGGCCCATGTGTGCAAGCTAGCTTAGGTACATGGGCTACCCATGGGCTTGCCCGACCTAGGAAACCCGCTTATTATGATAAGTCTATGATTGGGCCATGGGCTCATGGGGATTCCCTTAAATACTTAGTCGTTTTTTGGGTTTGAGGTGTGAGTTGGGGTGTCTCCAACAGACGTACCTTAAGGTGTGACTATTGGTAAAGAGGCACTAACTATAATGCACAACCATACTTGGGAATTGGTAGATCTTCCACCTGGCAACAAACCTATAGGTTGCAAGTAGATTTTCAAACAAAAATTGAGACCTGATGGTTAAATTGAAAAGTACAAAGCCAGACTTGTTGCCAAAGGATATAGGCAAAAGAAGGTTTGGACTATTTTAATACATATTCTCCAGTGACAAGAATAACTTCCATTCGTATGTTGATAGCTATTGCAGCAGTGCATAAGCTTGAAATACATCAAATGGATGTTAAAACAACATTCTTGAATGGTGAATTAAATGAAGAAATATATATTAACCAACCTGAGGGGTTCATTGTCCGGGGCCAAGAAAATAAAGTGTGTCGATTGGTTAAATCTCTTTATGGATTGAAGCAGGCACCTTTACAATGGTATGACAAAATTGATGGAGTCATGATTAAGGATGGCTTCAAAATTAATGAATGTGATAGATGTATCTAGATTAAAAGCATTAATGGTGAGCATGTCATTGTGTGTCTTTACGTAGACGATATGCTCATCATGGGGACTAACATCAATGTCATTATGTCAACAAAGAATATGTTGTCCAAATTTTTTTGATATGAAGGACTTAGGTGTTGCAGACGTTATTCTTGGCATAAAGATTAACAAAATACCACAGGGACTTGTGTTGTCTCAATCACATTATATAGAGAATGTACTTAAGAAGTTTAATAAATTTGACTGCCGTGGTGTTCAGACACCATATGATAATCTCCGTCAATTGATTAAACATAAAGGTGGGCCTATTTCTCAAATAGATTATGCACGTATCATAGGCAGTCTAATGTATATTATGAACTACACTAGACCAGATATTGCTTATGCTGTTAGCAAACTGAGTCAGTATACTATAAACCCTGGACCGAGCCACTTGGAAGCGTTAATCAGGGTTTTACAGTATTTAAAGCATACAATAGACTATGGGTTATACTACATAAGATATCCAACTGTCATTGAGGGATAGAGTGATGCAAACTGGATATCAGATTCTAACGAGTCATACTCCACAAGTGGATACGTGTTTATACTTGGTGGTGGAGCTGTCTCATGGAAATCCTCAAAACAAACATGCATAGCTCGATCAACTATGGAATCGAAGTTTGTTGTTCTAGATTTAGCGAGAGATGAAGCTGAGTGGCTTCGACAGTTTTTAGAGGATATTCCTATGTGGCCAAAGCCAGTACCTGCCTTATGTATCCATTGCGATAATCAAACAGCGATTGCAAGGGCAAAGAATAATGTCTATAACGGTAAGACACGACATATACGTAGTAGACATAATACTGTAAAGAAATTACTTGTAGGTGGAGTTATATCCATTTACTTTGTGAAGTCCAGTGACAACCTAGCGGATCCATTTACAAAAGGGTTGGCAAAAATGCAAGTTTTTCCACATCGAGGGGAATGGGCTTAAAGCCTTTAAATACGAGTTAACCTCAGCGGAAACCTAACCTAGTTGATTGGAGATCCCATGATCTAGGTTCAATAGGACAACTAGTTGTGAGTTACTCAACATGAGCACTGAGGAGATTTTAACTCATGCCCATTCCATGATGTGAACAGTGCAACCTGTCACAATTTTTAGGGTAAGTTCTCTGAACTTTTAATGATTCCTATGACTTGTATTTACAAGTGGGGTACGACAGGGTACTCTTAATAGGCAATCACCTATGTGAGCGTGAGGTGGGGCCACTTCCATGAGAATTTTATAGGGCAAAATTCTTTAATAGTACTCATGAATCCGGGATATGTTCAGGGCCGAATTGAACACAACTGTGAGAGCCGATTGCGTTTGGAATAGTACTGTGTGAAGACTATTGTCTAGGTTTACACCAAAGCTGACAGTTCAAGACATATGTTCACTAATCAGCGTAAATCCAATAGTTTTTTTTTTTTTTTTTACTAGAGAAGGTTCAAGTCCACAAGACACCTCTCTCGATGCAGGATCATTCCCTAATTTTCTCTGTTTTGTCTGAGTTTGTCTGTTACCATTCAAATCTGGGGGATTGTTGGAAAATATAATACAATACAATATGATTTGTTTTTCCTTTAAAGTTTGAATGGTGGAACTAAGTGGTTTTAGTCCCACATTGGATATGAGGGAAACACAACTCTTCTATATAAGTACAAGCACTTACCTTATTGTAATGTGTGTGAGAGTTGGTGGGTCACACGCGCATGTGAGACATGTGCGGCCCATGTGTGCAAGCTAGCTTGGGTGCATGGGCTACCCATGGGCTTGCTCGACCTAGGAAACCCGCTTATTATTATAAGTCTATGATTGGGCCATGGGCTCATGGGGATTCCTTTAAATACTTAGTCATTTTTTGGGTTTGAGGTGTGAGTTGGGGTGTCTCCAACATACGCACCTTAAGGTGTGACTATTGGTGAAGAGGCACTAACTTGAGGTGTGACTCTTGGCGGAGAGTCACCTATGCTCTATATAACCCAATTTCGTTATCATTTATGATCATCAGTTTTTCAGAGTTTTCTTGAGTCTTTTTACAAAGAGAAAACAGACGTAATCAAAGTTCGTTTGGCAGAAAAATAGAAGTGTTTTCTTCTTTCTGCGACTGATCGTTGTATCCTGGGAGACAGGGGCCTATATTTTTACAAAGCACTGTGGCAGGGGCAAATCTGTCTTAAGGAGATAGTGTGTATACACTAGACTCGATCATCTCCTTAAGAGGCGTTGTTTTTTCATGCAGATTGGAATACAAATCCAATAACTGGTAGCTAGACCAATTACCATCATTCGGAAGGTACAGGTCGGGGAATCCAACCGATTCTCCCCCACAAACAACCGAACCAAAAGACAAGTCCAGCTCAGTCATTGACTATAGAAATATCATCAAAGTAAGAAAAAAATAACGAAAGCAAAGATATATATACACGACAACTGAAAAAGTAAATACAGTGTCTCAAAATACTACACAGCGACAAAAGTTGGAATCATACATGAGTACAACAACAAGAACGGATCTGCAGCAACCCAAAACTGGATCCAACAGCTGAGCTCTCAGCCAACAATAATTACTCCGCCTTTGAAAGGAGGGACAAAGCGAAAGTGAGCAAAACCACGACTCACTAATGCCCAGCAAGGCTAAACAACATACTAATATAACAGGTGTAGAGAAAGAGATGAAGTAAATGAGATAAAGATGTTAAAAGCTACAGTAATAAAAATAAACCTGCGAAGAAGGGAGGAATAGAGAATAGGAATGAGATTAGGAGTAGGAATAGGAATATATGCGATGACGTGATGTTATGATTACATGATGATGATATGATATGATGACTTGGACAATCCCATAATTATCCCAAATGCTGGATGATGCCCTAAGTCCTAATGTTGAATGATTAATGATTAATGATTTAAAAGAACTAGACCTTATAGTTAAAAACATTGGTTGATCAACCACTAATGCATAATAACCTTAACGAGAATCTCAGTTGGATACAATGGGTACGATTAGTTTGCAAGCTCGACCACGCTTAGGATTTATCACTTGATCAGAGTGTTCTGATTTTTACAACCCACAGAGCCAACGTTTGAACTTTATTTCACTTATTTCATAGAATTTTAACCTCAAGGATAAGACTGGTACCTAAGGAAATTGTCTCATACCATCCCACACTCTCAAAGGGTAATAGATATGATAGTGTCCAGCCAAAACTTTACCTACTATTTTAATCCGATGTAGGAATCCTAGGTTCTATCGAGGGTCAGCCGATGTAGAGCTTTTTTATGTATCCGATTCCGTTAAGCTAAAAGAATATAAAAGAAGCCCATACTGCAAACAGATCCCAAGGACAAAACAACACAACCGCCCAACCCGGCCAACACGCACATAGGATAACCACCTGCCTCAGAGGATGACAAACAATCCTAACACAGATTCAAACAGTGACTTATAGTCAGTCACAACATCCAACAGCATCAGTCTCAACAGACTGGAACACAGCCACCAAAGGCAACCCATAAGAAATACCTCACAATGCACGACCTTATTAAGGACAAGGGAAACATGCCCTACATGTCTAATGATACGAAAAACAATAATAGAATCTCGGTTATAACCGAGAAACAATGCAATTAAGAACCTAGTCACAAACACCTCAATGCCAATATGCATGCCCTAACCAATGTGAGTTACACTAGTAAGGTAATTTAACAATGAAGGGACACTCGCCTGATAAACGGCTTAAATTCCCAGGATAAACTTGGAACTTCAACAGCCGCAAATCCAACAAACAATGGAACAACCCGCGGCAATAAACACGCCAACACCACAACCCAACACCTGCAACAAGGCACCCGCAACACGCAAAACCCCAAATCAAACCACAATCACAAAACCCTAGAATCACGAATCACAATTCGGAGAGGAAAAAGGGAAAATACTCACCGAAGGATTTGGCGAAGAATCCGTCCAACAACGACCGCCAAACTCCAAGGAATCTAGAAAGGATAGAGTGAGGGAGAGGGTGAGTGGAGAGTGAGAGAGAGAGAATGAGAATGAGGAAGAGAAATGAAAATAAAAAATAAAAAGAGGAAAGCCACCGCCAAGTCGTTCGAACGACAAGGAAGTCGTTTGAATGGATAAGAAATTCACAGAATAGACAAAGAAGTCGTTCGAACGACTAGGAGATCATGGGTCAAATTCTAGGAGATTGGTCAACTCGTTCAAACGGGACATGGAGTCGTTCGAACAAACCACCCTAAAAGACAAAAATTCCAGGGCACATGTCAACTCGTTCGAACAAATATAAATCTCGTTTGAACGATTTTGACAAAACTGGAAAAACACAAGGCTTCCTCCGGGATCACGAGATCCCTTGGGATCTCACCACCAAGGACAAACACACAATATCAACGACTATAAGAACAACAAGAACAGCCACATCACCGAGCCACTACGCCCCCCCCCCCCCCCCCCCCCCGAGAAAACAACAACAACACACTCCTTCGCCCAACCACCGAAACCACAGAAAGAATAATACAAGGACCTGATGTTAGAATGAGATGAGGATGTAAAAATGATATGAATGCATAATGTATGGATGCAGATGAATGAATAAGGAAGAATAGGAAAATAAAATAAAAGAATTTTATGGAATACTACAATCACTGTCATAAACTAATGGAAGTACATCTAATTTCTCTTCAGGTAAATCACTAGGTCTATCTCATTTATTTGTAGGTTTAGTTGGTTCTCCACCCTGGCCATTGTTTTTCTTTTTCTTTTCTTTTTTTTTTGGTTTGTTTGCTTCTTCTTTTTTTGTGCTTTCTTCCTTGAGCCAATGTTAGTTTGAGGTTCAACTTCAACCCTCTCTACACCTTCAGTTTCAACCCTTTCAAATAGAGGTTCATCCCAAACCCTAATAGTATCACCACATGCTCTAGACTCTCTTTTTTATTTGCAATAATTTTCTTTGATTTGTTCTCAAGAGGTCTTACATTAATCTTTGATTTCTTAAACTTCTTAGCAACTTTAAACAACTCACTCAAAGGCGGTTCAGAAGGACCATTGTTATTTGTCTCACTACCCCCAACATGTCAATAAGTCCCCCACCACCCACAATTGTTTCATTGACCTCCAAAGATAGCCCCACTAGTGTTAATTAGGTCTCACCAAACTCAACATCACTTTGTTCTCCAGTATAACCATGTACAAGCCATTCATTATACTCAGAGTTTGAGTCTCCAGAGTTTTCCTCACTGTCAATATTAAATATGGTATGCCCACTGGTGTCATCCCCACTTATATAATCCCCACACATGTACCCACTTATGTTATCCTCACTGGTGTCATCCTTATTGGTGTCATCATCACTTAAGTTATTTGAGCTCAAGTGATACTCTTGTTCATCATGCTCTTGTTCATCATGCTCTTGTTCAATATTAGGTTCAAAAAACTCCATATTAATGTAGATTGGATGATTTGGTTCATTAACTTCATGTTCATCATCTAGTCGAAGAGAAAAGTAGAAGTAGACATCCCCAACTTTGTCCACATCACTATAGCTCCACATATCTAACAAATCATTGTCATTATTAACTGAAGAATATTTACCCAACCACAAAGTGTAAATATCAACCATTGTACCTGGGGGTGTATCCTTATTCAAAGTTCTCAATGCATTAAAGACACATTCAGTGAGGAATATTAGGGAAAGCCTATCCCCGCCTACATTGTCAAACCTATGTTGTTTCCCTCCTACATAAAGGTCATGAGGTCATGAGTGTACCCTATTTTTTTCCAAGGATCCTGCGAAGTCCCCCCCCCCCCCCCCCCCCCCCCCCTCAATGTATAATCAAATTCTTCTGGTAGTACCATCCCTATATAACAATTTTACAAATAAAAAAAACCTTAACTGTAAATACACCAATCCCAACTTCAAAATATACAAATCAAAACCCTAACTAGCATAATATAATTTAAAAACCCCAATGCAATTTTGAGCAAAGTAACCCTAACTAGCATAATATACAAAACAAAAACCCTAATTTCGAAATACCCAAATCCCAACTTCATAAACTATTTTTTTTTTTAAACCAAAGAGTTTAAAATACTCACATAGGGACTGGAGAGAGATGAAATGCGTGCAATACAAAAGTAGAGATCCTTAAACTATTTGGTACACCAACAACAACAGCATCAGCAACAGCAACGGCGTGAAATGCATGCAATACAAAAGCAAGGAAGCGAAGTTTAGAGAGAGAAAAATGAAGCCTAAGGTTTCTGTGTAAGAGAGATGGAGTTCTAAGAAAGAGAAATGAAGCCTAAGAGAGAGGAGTGAAGTCTCCCGCCCTCTCAAGAACTGTTACAAGGTGAGGAGATGAAGTTACGACCGTTAGATCTGATTACGTGGCACTAGATCGACGGTGAAAAATCGTTAAATCTGAGCCGTTAATTTAAAATTTTAATGGTTGTTGTTAAGCCACGTGGCATTACATTTTCAACGGTGACAGACGAGTAGTTGGGGAGTATAAGGTAGTCTGGTTATTTCACCCAAGTTGGACTGGTCAAGTCAAGTCCACTCGTTGAACCGGAGGAGAATAGAAGTAGGAGTGGACCACAATATTTGCCTGTTCGAGGGGGCAAAATTAAATATACAACCTTATTTGGGGGGCATAGTCTAAATTGCTTGAAAAATAATGTGAAGAAATACAAATCTAAGTTGGTTTATTATACATACAAAAATGAAAAAAATCAATCACAATTTCTCTATGCATTTGAACTGATATCAATGTTATATAGATCAGGGAGATGCCTAGCTTCAGAGGTTTCCTCTCTACTCTCATCTTTGCTAGCGAGAGAAACTGATGAATCGATCCACGGACCCTCAATAGGACCCTTTATGGAGTAACTTTGTGTCTGACTTTCTTGTGAAAGTTGCTCAAACGGACCGTCAAGCATGCTTACCACAGCAGACATGCTTGGTCTAAGAGTAGGAGATGGGTTGGTGCAGAGAAGAGCTATATTCAGCATTCTCAATGCTTCTTTTTTCGAGTATTTTGAGAGAATTGGGTCAGCAAGATCTAAGAGATTTCCTTGTTCGTGTAAGACATAAACCTGCAGTTCAACATTTAAAAGAAAGATATAAGACACAAGGCATTGAAATAAATCAAAGAACGGCTAGCATGACTTGTATTAAACTTCGTTATGATACTAGCTCATAATTTTAAGTGATAAACCTATCTAATATATCAATGATTTATTGGCAGGGACAGATATTGCTTGTATATATCGCTATATGCAGTCCTAAAAGAACACATCACTTGAGGATATTTGCGCCATGATCATGTCTTTGACTGAAAACAGAAAAAAGCGAGATACTGAAAGGTCTACTCAAAGCTTACCCAATCAAGAAGATAAACAAACTCCTCCTTTGGCCAGTAATTTGTATTGCTTTTCCCACTGACAATCTCTAAGGCAACAACTCCGAAGCTATAAACGTCAGCTTTATCAGTTAAGTAACCCCTCATGGCGTACTCTGGAGCCATATATCCTCTACAAATACAAACACACACACACACATGTACATCAGAAGGTGGACTATGACCAAATATATACCAACAAAGTGATCACTACAACACAAAGAACCAGTGCACGTGTACTATAAAATTAGCTATATTAGAAACAGAGAATATTTTCTACAAGATTCATAATAGCGTAGAAGTATGCTCTCGAAAAGGTACTTTCATAATCAGTTTTAAAGGCACAAAAGGAATTTGCGGCATTTTTATGCTTTCATTTTACCAAAAGCAAAGTCACCCATAAGTTATGGAAATTTACTCGGGCTGTATTGTGCAATCTTAGGCCAGATGTTAGTCTCTATTTCTAAAGTGACGTTTTTTCTATTTGATATCATTGGAATATCCTGAATTAATATTTATGATTTGGTCTTCCGTAAAAGAGAAAATGTTTAGTATTTAGTAATGTGTTATTCAAACATAAATTTTTGTTAATAACTTCCGAAGTTCACTTAAATATGATGAAAAATAAGAAACTCACATAGTTCCAGCGATTCGGGTGCTGATGTGGGTGTTCTCTTCCTCATCTAGTCTAGCCAAACCGAAGTCCGATATCTTAGCATTGAGATCCTTACCGAGCAGCACATTTGTAGCCTTAATGTCTCTATGAACAATTTTTATCCTCGATTCCTCAAGAAGGTATGCCAAACCCCTTGCTATTTCCATGCAAATCCTACTTCTTGTTGGCCAGTCCAAGTTCAATCGTTGATCGTCACGACCTAAACGTGATATCACTCTTTATCATTTCTAGATGAAAACTATAGGTTCAAACAAATGAATTCAAAATAGAAAATTGCTCCTATTTTAACAAGCCCATCAAATTTCAATGCCAGGGTTGAACATCGTGTGAATCCATTATATCAAGTGACAATAATTGTAATATTCGATAGATCAACCCTATAAGAAGAAGAAAGATTAAAGGATTACCTTATAAACTGGGTCAAGTGGGATTTGCATGGAAATAGCAAGGGGTTTGGCATACCTTCATGAGGAATCGAGGATAAAAATTGTTTATAGAGACATTAAGGCTACAAATGTGTTGCTTGGTAAGGATTAAGGATCTCAATGCTAAGATATCGGACTTCGGTTTGGCTAGACTAGATGAGGAAGAGAACACCCACATCAGCACCCGAATCGCTGGAACTATGTGAGTTTCTTATTTTTCATCATATTTATGTGAACTTCTGAAGTTATTAACAGAAATTTATGTTTGAATAACACATTACTAAATACTAGTATTAACGCTAAACGGTGGGGAGACCGACTGCGATGTTTTTTTGAATGGCGAGACCGACTGCAATGTTTTTTTGAAAGCCACAAAGGCCTGCCTTCAGCACTACACCACTTTAGTTATGTGCACCAAAAAAGACTTGTATAAAATTGTGAATAAGTAAAACATTATTTTCATGCTTTTAGCTCAACCATCTCAAAACTCATTTAATTTCACACAAAAATTTGCAATTGGTATATTTTACAAAAACTTAGCAACACTTCCCCAGTTTTATAAGACTATAAAACCACCTGTAAACCATTTCATACACCTGTATACCAATCAAAGAAAATTGGGCAATATTTTCCCTGTTTTATAGACTTATCATTTTATGAACCTGTATAACAATCACATAAAATTGGGCAACACTTTCCCAATTTTATAGACTATAAATAACATAAAAATCATTCATAAACCTGTAGAACAATCATTAAACACAAATACACCATACAACATGCACAAAAACCTATAAAATATAGAGAAATGAGAAAACACCAATATATCATTGATATCAATCAAATTGAAGACACATGCTAGAACAAAAATTGTTTATTGCGTTAGATTCGATACATATACCATAAATAGTCACACAATTGAGGTATAATATAACTCTGTATATTTTCACACATAAACTTAATATCGGAAGCTATGAATATCTAATTCATAATGTCATATCAAATATGTTCAATCGCTCATTAACATATATCAAACAACAAATTAAATATCAGTCAAGCAATATGTCGAACTAATATATGTATAGCTAGACCAATATCATAAAATATACGTTTGAGATGGGAGTCCTCTTCTTCCCAAGCTTCTCCTTCTTAGCCTTCACACGCTCAGCTTCAGACAAAAGAGTCATCCTCCTAGCAGTCTTTGCATATGGATTTAAAACTTTAATCGCATTTCCCACATCAACAAACGCCCCAATCTGTTACAAAACTTTAATCGCCACACACGTCTTTTCTACCCCTTCAGCTGAACCAACATTTACCAAGTCTTTGATGCACTTGTAACTCTTTAGTAATTACGAGAGCAACTGTATTTTTCACTTTTTGTGATTTGTGAGCCTAACTGCATTGCCACCAATTCTACGAATGAAACATTGTGGGCTTTAAAATCCTTCAGAAAATGAAATCTACCAATTGTACATATTAGAAACCGAAGTTAAATAAGACCAGCAATCCTTAGTACCCAAAAGAGATAATCAGACGTTAAGAAAACAAATATTCAGTGCTATGATAGCATTTTCCTGGCCAACTAATTAGCAACGCCACCCACCTATACGAACCCAAAAACACACTCCCTGTTGGTTAATAAATTACTCCACTAAGTTATAATCAAAGAACAAGTGCATCGACTTTTAACATACACGTTATAGGCAAAAAAAATAGCACAAAGTAGAGAGGAGACATTGAAGAAAGCTTACAGTAAGTTTTGAAGTCGCTTTCATCTGATATATCATAAGTAAAAAAGTAGCCGTTTTAATTAATATAGTTGTTATGGCTATGGAAGCCCACTTGAAAAAAGTATGGACGTTTAGAAGTTATTAGTCTCAATCCTTAGTACTTAAATTTTAATGGAGGATCTAAACTTGTAAGTCGATGAATAGGAAAAAAAAAATTGAAAATGCTAAATTTTAAGATAAGATAGTCTTATTTCAGGAGTCAATAATTATGAAGCAACTAAATAAATAAAGTTGAAGAACGAGTCTTTACCAATTCAAGCCAATAAAAGAATGAACACCGTCAATCAAATACTGCAACGCCACAACAGGAACCTGAGAAACAGCCCGTTTAACAACACTCGTATCCGAAAAAAATTCAGCCACATCACTCCTGTACTCAATCTTCTTAGAACCTTCCCCAATCGCACTAAAGGAATAACTACATAAAGATGATCCAAATCCAACCCTCAAATGTTGCTGCTGCTGATATAAAGACGACAATTTTATATATAAAGTAATTTGTGTTAAAGCACCCCTTGCCTGAAATATTAAGGAAAATGTGATGTGAAACTGTTAGGAAGTTAATAATACATTATGTAAGAAAATAAATAGTAAGCAAAGACATTAACAACACCTCTTAATTCATATTTGTTCAATACCTGCTTGGCGGACATTAACAAATACTAATAAATAGTAAGCATTAGGAAGAATCTGTAAGCATTAGGAAGACTCTTAATAGTAAGCAAAGACATTAACAATACCTCTGGCGGCGGGTATTATACCCCAAAAATCTTTGAGCTCTTTCTTGTGTTGTCTCTTCAACCCTTGTCATTATCTGACGACTAGGAATTCGTATTTGTTCCATTGTGGTGTAATTTGTGGTCAGTGAGTCTCTTGGTACTCCACTTTGGCAGTCAGTGAGTCTCTTGATACTCTACTTTGGGCAGTATCAGTTTCATTCCCTTGTTCGTAATAAACATTTGTTTCCCGCGAGCAACAATCATATCGTGAAGAGGTGGATAACATTTGGAGTGAAGAGGATGACATTTGGAGGAAGTTTAAATTTCACACAGAAACTCAACAAATGTAACTACAAGAAGTAAGAACTAGTTACCTGCTAAGAGCTCTCAGACTCATTAGGCAATACTCTAATCAAACCCAGATACTTAAACTGAGGAAGTCAAACCCAGGGCCGAGGTTTGCTACTGTTGCAGGTGCGAAGGTGATAAAGACAAACGTTACACTTGAAGGGGCAATCTTATGATGATCCATCTCTTAATGAGAAGTAAATCATTTGGTAGATGAAGGGATTGCAACCTCCTGTGTATATGAAGAGATTTGTAACCTTCACATTTATTTTAACTTGTAACTCAGAAGATTATAAATAAGATAGCTTGTAGCAGATCCATTTACTGGACTGCTTGTTTCCTTGCATATCATTGTCTTTCTTCTTCATGGTATCAAGAGCATAACAGATCTTGAGTCTTTTCTTTTCTTTTCCCTCCCTTCTCTTATATCTCATTTTTTCTCTCATGGCGGAAAAAATTCAGTATATCTCAAAAATCACAGCACAAACTCTACATCAATTGTCAAGTTTTGTTGCTGTAAAATTATCGCCACAGAATTATCTCATGTGGAAAGAGCAAATGCTCTCGATCATGGAGAGCCAATTAATTGATGATCATGTCAACGAAGAACCACCGAAAGACGAGGCTATAGATGCTACCTCTTATCAGAGTTGGAAGAAAGACAATGCCCTTATCAAAAGTTGGATCCGTGGATCCCTAACGGAGGAGGTACTTCATCTCATTACTGGGTTGAGTACAGCAAGAGAGGTATAGCGCAGCCTCGAAGATGATTATGCTCAAATAACAAAGGATCGAGAACGTCTTTTAGTTACCAAGCTTCATTCATGTCGCAAAGGTATTATGCCTCTACCTTATTATATTAAACAGTTTAAGGGAATTTGTGATGAACTTGCGGCAATGCAGAAACCTATGTCCGATGATGACAGGGTTAATTGGTTGGCCAATGGGCTAGGACCCAAATATTTCAATTTTTGTGATGCTAAACTATCTAAACCTCCCACCCCTACATATTCCTGCAACAATTTAAAACCAAATTAATGTATGATGTCTTTAGAATAAGTAGTTGTCTCAAATTGAGAAAAGCTCAAATGAAAACCCATTTCAAAAATGTATCCTATAAATGTCTTAAAAATTTTAATATTCATAATTGGTTATTGAGGTTTTCTTATTTCGAATAAAAAGAAATCCTATAAAAAGGTTTAAGAACATATTACAGGCAGATCAATTCACGAAAAGAGATAAAGAGCTTATAGAAACATATTTCGACTAGATAAACGAGAAAATGAAACACCAATAGCTTATAAAAATGCAAAATGTAATATCAGAAACAGTTAAGAGTGCTCACAGCCTGGTAATGTTGATCCAGTTTCCAATGAAATCAGGTATTTTTTCGGAAATGCGATTCCCATCTATGCGACTGAAAAATAGTAATAAAAGTCAGACCCTCACATATATTTTCATATTCCGTAACACGACCAAAGAGTTATCAACTTACAAATCTGTTAAGCTCTTCAGATCACCCAATTCTGGGGGCAATGTCCCCGTGAAGTTGTTCGCAGAACCAAGGCTGCAAAACATTTAAAAAAAATCCATAATGAATCTCTAGACTCTAAAAATTAGAGTTAAACTTTTAAAAAATAATCCAAGCTGCCCAAATGTGATTCACGAAAAGCGGAAGAAGCTTACAATCTCCACAATCTACTCAATTTCCCAAGCTATGGAGGAATCGATCCTCTAAATTTATTATCTGCTATAATCCTACAAAATTAAATTAGGGTTCAGAAAAAAAAGTTCATTTCACAATATTTCAAAATCTATTGTTAAATACCCAAGAATCCAATTTTACAGCTCTTCAAGAGTAGCAATGCCACCAATCTCTCCTGGAATCGTTCCCACAACGTTGTTTCCCAGAACACCCCTGCAAAGGCGATTGGGTTTAGTATCCAAAACTAAATATTTCACAAGAACAAGCGCAAATGCATGTTCAAATAGCAGTAGAAGAACAACTTACAGAGTGACGAGAGAAAGCGAAAACCAACTTGTAGGGATGGATCCATTGAGAAAGTTTTGACTGAGATCTCTGTTAAAACGAAGAAAAAAAATGAAAAAGGGTTTTACCTTTTATTTAAACGTTATTCCAGTTTCTAAAAGTGGTTGGTACAAAATGGCGGGGATTAATGCCAACTTCCAAAACATGGTCACATTTCAGCCTGAACAGGTTTGGGCCTCTAGATGGCCCCATGCTCGCTCCCTGTCGTTTATACGCCTGAACATGTTCTTGCTTATTAATTAGAGTTGTTTAGACAAGTGGAGAATGCACGACACCTTTTATTCTAGTGAAAGAAAACATAATGACCTCTACATTTCACTTACATTTCTCTCAGAAAAGTTAGATTGGCAAATTCCGAAGGTAGAGCTCCAGTGAGGTTCATACCTTTGAATTGTCTAGATATCCAACGCAGCGAAGAATTAGCAAGTTTAATTCAAGGAAAAACCTCTTAAAAGATCAGAGTGTGCGTGGTTACGTACATGTTTGTGACATGGCAAACCGTGTTGTTCGTGTAAGTACAATCACAGGTTACTTTACTGAGAATATTGTTGCTAACATTGTTGCCAAAGTTTTTATTTAAACCCCCAGTAGTACAAGAATCTGCGGCCGGTTTCCACACTGTAATATTCAATTTGGTTGATATTTGTTGGACTATTTGCACTGCAAAGTCATGAAATTTTTAATGACAGTAAATACGGAAAATTCCAAAATCAGAAGCAATGGGGATCCAATGTAGTGACTTGGATCAGAATTTGACGCAAAAAATCTATAGACCCAAAAACATTTCAAAGGTCATATCTGTCTCACATTATTCAATCCAAAGATTGAAGGATTATACTGATGTAGTTGATATGAAATTCGGTTTTTAGTTCAAGTTACGGTAAATCTTACAAATATTTTACTTCATGACATTGATACGACACGATATTCACGGAATCACGGTGCAACTCTTGAAATAAGCATCGTAAAAGCTGTATAAGTTGAGTGCATTTTGCTCCTCCCATTTACAATTACAACTCACTCACTCACTCACTCACTCATTCACTCTTTCTCTCTATCGGTCTTCAACGATCATCTCCAACTTACTCACTCGTTCACTAACTCCGCTACACACTCTCTCTCAGTTACCTTCTCTCTCTCTCTCTCACTCACACTCTCTCCCGGTGATCAATTGTTATCGCATATTGTGGAGTTATAAATTGGTTCAATAACTATCATACACCAGGTAATCGAATGCATTTCAAAGTCTCCCCATTTAGGTTCTATCATCTTCTCTCATTTTTTTATTTTTTATTCCTGCACAATGCCGTTACAGTACTTTTTTTTTTCTTTGACAAAATTTTCGAATTTCCCCCAACTGTAGGATTTAAGCACAACATCGACAAATATATGTGGGATATACATTTGCATAATTGTCAATGTGTGATGTATCGACATTCTAGGCTATGTTTTTGCTTGGGAAATTGTTGTTTCTGTTGTACTCGACAAATATATTGTCGATATATTTATTTTTCGACAATTTTCTAGTAAGTTAATTGTCGAGTTATGATGTTGACAATTAAACTACGTTGTTATTTGGTCAATTTGTTGAAGTTTTTGTAATCGAAAAAATATTTGTTAAAGTTTTATCGACTCGACAATTTATAGAAATTATTTGTCAAAGTTCTCTCACCTCGACCGAGCCACTAGGAAGCGTTAATTAGGGTTTTACAATATTTAAAGCATACAATAGATTATGGGTTGCACTACACAAGATATCCAGCTGTCATTGAGGGATATAGTGATACAAACTGGCTATCATATTCTAACGAGTCATACTCCACAAGTAGATACATGTTTACACTTAGTGGTGGAGTTGTCTCATGAAAATCCTCAAAACAAACATGTATAGCTCGATTGACTATGGAATCAGAGTTTATTGCTCAAGATTTAGCGGGAGATAAAGCTGAGTAATACTGACGCCGGGAGCGCGCAGATGTCGAGGCACGCCGGAGGATATTCCTATGTGGCCAAAGCCAGTACATGCCTTAGGTATCCATTATGATAATCAAGCAGTTATTGCAAGGGCAAAGAATAATGTCTATAATGGTAAGTCACGACATATACGTCGTAGACGTAATACTGACCGTGACCTATCGACTTCGATCGAAAGTTCTTACCACCAGAGTTCCTCTTGTCCGAAGACCTCTCTATAGTCATTAATACCTCAGACGTTGACTCATCAAACTCACATTTTTCCTTTCTCTGGTACTCACTGTTCACTACCACCGTAGTCACATCTGAGTATTGCAAAGAACTTTTCTCGTACGTTATCGTCGTAACGAAATGTTTGCATTCTTCGGGAAGCGAGTTCAAGAACAAAAGTTATTTATCTTCATCGCCAACAATATTCACCTCTAGGTTCTCCAGTCGGCTAATAACTTGGTGAAATCATTCAAGTGCTTTGAAATAGAAATCATTCAAGCGTTAAACCCCGAGATCTTCTAAACCCCCGCTGTGAGTCTCTCTTTCTCTATATATAGATATATGCACGATGGGTATGGATAATTTGATATTTATGGTGATATTTTGGTCCTCAAGAATCCTCCAATTTCCTTTACCGAGGTTTTATTTATTACTAGATATTTAACGTCTTGAACAAGTCATAAACAAATTTGACCACAAGCCATCTTGTGGTCAAATTTGATATATGCACGATGGGTATGGATAATTTGATATTTATGGTGATATTTTGGTCCTCAAGAATCTTCCAATTTCCTCTACCGGGGTTTGATTCATTACTAGATACTTAATGTCTTGAACAAGTCATAAACAAATTTGACCACAAGCCCTCTTGTTAATCTTCTTCCAAACACTTTCCTCTACCTCATCTAATTTGTTTTCCAATACCTCATCTCAATCTTGTTAACTAAGTGCATCAATAACCTCGCATCGCCGCATGCCGAAGTTATTCGTGCCATTAAATTTATCAACCTCAATTTTTTGCATTGTTAAACATCATCGTAGTGTTATTTCGTTTAGGTGTCATTGAAGAACTAGTTTAATCTCCTTCTACCATTGTTCCCCCAATTTTCATACACTAACCGAAATCAAAAACCCAAATGAAATTTAGATAAGTCGACATTACCTCAATTTCGAGCACCATCGAGGATACAAACTCGCTCTGATACTAATTGTTGAGTCGCGTCGTGGAAGCCAAACTCTGATTTAATCCGATTAACTATGAACACGTTAAATGAATACACAACCAAAACCAATAACAAGGATTTAAGGTGGTTCGGCAATTGCCTACATCCACACACAATAGAGATAGAGTTTTCAATGATCCTTAGTTACAACCGTACAAACAATTGATCTCTCTCAAGGTTTTTTCTCTATAAGGATTCCTCACTAATAGATTTCACCAAGGGTGGCTTACAAAATCCCTTAGTCTCCCTTATATACTTTGGGAAACCTAATACAATCGATGCATATCTCGAGACAAACCAATGACTCCAAACAATACTCAAAATAGAGTTTTCCCGATGTATGTTTGAACATACATTGTGTTTGTTCGAACAGATGTTCGAATACGCATAAAGTCTATTCGAACAGACATTGTGTCTTTTTGAATTGACTCTGTTCTGTTCGAATAGACTCGAGTCTATTGCTTATTCTATTTAAACATAAACAAAGCAGCCTTTAGGAGAATAGATATTGATAAGTCGTTGCTTATTAACAAAACTGTGAATTATTGGAAGCGAGCAAGGAAGGGGTTTGTTATTGATATTGAAGAGACTGAGATGAAACGTTGCACGCCGTTTCCATGAAGTTGAAGACCTGGTTGTGTATGTAGTATGTAGTGTAGTTTTTTTTTATCGGTAAACAATATATTATATAGATAACTTAAACAAAAGGTAGTACAAAAGTGGTGTTATTGCCCACTAGGGCCGCCTGGAGCCATCCAGGGGAAGGCCCACTCCAAAGCATACAAAAATTGTCATCCATAGGCCTAGAGGTAATCGCATGGGCGACTGAGTTCGCACTACGCGGCACATAAGATATACAAATATCAACAAAAGAGCTGAACAGATCCATGCAATCCTTGAGAATGGCTTTGGTTGTCCAGGAGACGTTAGCAACACCATTTCCACAAAACAAACTTATCGCTTCGGCGTCAATTTCAATATTCACATGCGGAATGCCTCACTTCCTAGCCCATAGAATGCCTTCCATAACTACTAGCGCTTCGCCCTCTTTAGCAGACGTAAATCTATAGGTAAAACCTCAGGCTGCACCAAACACATTAAGGTTATTACGAATAATAATTCCAAGACCATTGAAGACTTTATCTTTACTAAAGGATGCATCAACATTAATTTTCTCTCAGCCAACAACCGGGGGACGCTAGGGAACCTTGATAGCCGACCGTACTAGCCGACTGGAAGGTGCATTGAGAATCATATTATTGATGGCATAAGATATTTGAAGAGGTTGTGGGATTGTATTCTTAAAAACAAGATCACAACGCGCCTTCCAAGCCAGGGAAAAGATCACAAGGCCCCAGAGCTCGGTATCAATAGGCTAGCCCAGGGGGGAGATCCACTGAGAGATCCAATCCTGTACAGTGAGCTGGGAAAATAAATGGAGCAAACCCTCATAGGTCGCGTCATACCAAACCGCCCGCGTAAAGGGGCAGCCAAGGAGAATATGGTGCAAAGTTTCTGAAAGGGCCTCATATAATGGATACGAGGTATCCGAGAGGATCATGCGGTCTGCCAGTTTGGCTTGATACGGGACCATATCCCGGAGGCATTTCCAAGCAAGCATTTACGCCCTGGGATTGGCTCTATTATGCCAAAGTTTAAGCCAAAGGTGAGCGGGCCATTCCAACATTTCCATAGGAGAGCTAGACATAATAATCCGATAAGCTGATTTAATAAAAAAAATCCCATCTTTAGAAGGACCCCACTTGAGAGAATCACTACCCCCCAAACAGGGAAGGAAAATACGGGATATAAGGTTGACCGAGACATCATCACACTACTTGTTTAGTTCCCCAAGTCGCCAGGAATGATGAAGGGGGTCAATAAAATGGCTCACCCGTTGGGGCCGACCAACAGCTGGGCTACCCGCCCAGGGGGTTGGTTTCCTCCCCACGGCCGAGAGAAGCCAATTATCTTGCCGAAAATTTATGAGGTTCCCGGATCGGACCTGCCAACACGAGTTGACCTGGATCGTACTAATAGCCGACTACACACTACCTTACGTCCAGGAGGCATCAACTTTCTTTCGAGCCTGAAGGATGCCGCAATCAGGAAAGTATTTCGCTTTCAAGACCTTAGCCCACAGCTCATGGGGATTCCGATGAAGGCGCAAGACAATTTTGGATAGGTGGGCTTTGTTTGTGGCCCTCGCCTCACGTATACCCAGGCTTTCTTCCTTTTTAGGCCTACAAACCTCTTTCCATTTCTTCAAATACAGAGGTTTACCCTTGTCCTCTCGCTTTCCCCACCATAAATCACGTTGGAGGCCATTAATTGAATTACAGGTAGATTGTGGAAGGGCGAAATAGGACATCTGATATGTTGGGATCGCTGAAGTGACCAATTTAATTAGGACGGTGCGGCCTGCCTGGGAGAGAAGTTTCCCCCGCCAGGACTGTAAACGATTAGCAATCCTCTCCTCAATACGTTGGAAAGTTTGTGCTTTAGAGTGATTGAAAAATAGATTAGTACCTAGGTACCGTTCATCAGGCTACATGACTTTGACTTTGAGGAGCCGCGTAATGAGACAACCCAGACGGTGGGAGAGGTTTTTACTGAAGAAAACACCCGATTTGGCCAAATTGAGTTGTTGACCGGTCGCTATCCAGAATCGATTTCAGCTTATAAGCTTCATCGTGGTTGGCGTACCTGAAAAGGAGGCAATCGTCCGCAAACAATAAATGGGAGTCAGGGGTCCTCCCCGAGATGTTTTAATTCAATGGATCTAAATTGCCACCTCCTTCGCTCTCAGCGCTCTAAATAGGTCTTCCATCAGGATAATAAAGAGAAAATAGGAGAGGGGGTCCCCCTGTCAGAGGCCCCGGGTGGGAGTGAGAAATCCATGGGAAGATCCATTGAAGAGTACTGAGTATCGCATCGTAGAAATATATTGTTCTATCCACTAACACCACTTCAGATCAAAACCTAGTATCGTCATGGTTTGGATCAGCGTCTTCCATTCTATCTGGTCATATGCTTTAGACATATCAAGTTTTATTCCCATCAGGCCAGATCGACCTTTCTTGTTCTTCATCGTATGTACGAGTTCATGTGCAACGAGCACATTATCAAAAATTTGGCGTCCACTAACGAAAGCTCCCTGGAAAGGAGAGATGATTTTCGCCAAGAGAGTTTTAAGAAGCGTAAAAAGAATCTTGGATATAATCTTGTAAGTCACATTGTTCGTGGCCCTCGCCTCACGAAGATGGCGAATTGCCACCGGTCGACCCAAACCCTGACAATTCAAGGCAATTAGTCTCATAATGGTCCGGATGGGCTCCTCGGAGCCACCCGAACCCTATCAAAATGACCAAACAAATGATATGTGCGACGAATGTGAGAAATAGATAAAGTAGAGGAAGTGGGCACTTGAGAGTGAGAAAGTCTGCGGAAGCTGGTCTGGTGAGATTGGGATGGTATAGATCCTACTGCAACTCTCGATTCGGCCCGCATCCGTCTACGGGTCACTCGTGATACCGACTGAGGATAACACGAAGATGGAAGGAGAACCTGACGAGGAAGACTCGACTCTTGGGATCCTGGATCCCTAGTAGAAGAACTCATGGTACAAACTGGGCTAGCAGCGTGACGCGGTGCCTGAGAAAAGGGCGGTAGAATCTGTAACTACCCAGAGCTGTTGAGAAGATGTAACAACTGATCCCCCCCAGAGTCAGGCCCTTGTCCATCTCCCTGAACCGGGTCACCCCCACCCCTGACCCCTGAACCGTGAAGACCCAGAGCTGATCAACCCTTCCACGATCCTGATATCCAACAGTATCAAGGACCCTTCCATGTATGTAATGTAGTTAGAATAAAGATATAGTTGATCAGGCAAAATGTATATATTTCTCTTATCCCTCTTCTCTCTTCGTCAGACTTAAAACTGTTGTGAGTTTGCAAATCTCCTTGTTAATATTGAAGTGTGATTTCTCGTGATTTTGCGCCATAAGAAATGCATATATACTACTAATTATGTTAATATATGTAGCGGAGGTGGTTTGATTGCTTTGCAGGGACTTCAATTATATGCAACTCCCTCCCATTGATATTACACATTATTACCAAAGTTTCGGGATATAACGTAAAGGTAGAAATCTCAGTGTGCCGTTAAGAATGTGGGAAGTGAAAATAAAAGCACACCCGTAGTGTGGTGATGCGTTAAGAAAATGCAGAGCCGACCCTAAGATTTAAGGGGGCTCTATGAGAGATCTAAAAATTGAGACCCCCTGCCGGGGACAAAAATTTGGATAGTTTATATATTTTATTGTTAAATCTTTTACCTTATGATTTATGATGAGACCAATCAATTCAAACCAGCGAGACAACTTTATTTTATGTTATTTTAGGTCCTTTTTTTATACCACTTGGAGCCCCGAAATTTACATAAAAAATCAGGGCCCTAGACGGGGACTGCCTCTTGTGTCTATAGGCAGGAAGGTTGCTTAAAACCTCCAAATTTTATGAATCCGAACCTCGAACTTTCACATCGTATCCACCAGTGCTCAAGAGATTTGAGTTATTGTAGAGCTTAAGAGTAGGTCCGGCCCTAGGTGTGCGACGGCACAAGGCCGAAAGGGAAAGGGCCCAAAGGAAGAAGAAGAAAAAATGCCTAAAGCCTAGAAAGAAAGAAAAAAATTACATTAATCCCAACCCAGTTTAGATAGTTCAGATTACCTAAGAGTAGACAAAAGTCACAAAACCAAACCCAATTATCTACAGATGCGCATGTTATATGTTTGGTACTACGTAATAAATAAATAAATAAAGTAAAAATGCCCATTTTTAATCTTCTCAAAGGGTTTTATAAAAGCTAGGGCTGGCCTTGCTTAAGAGATCAACACCATACGAACGAATGCATGTTGGTATTTGGAGCTCAAGCTCTATAGAGATCTGGCAAATACACAAAAACCACCCTGAAAGAACCTCTTCCAATTACCATGACGAAAAATCACGGAAAATGAAATTTGGCAGACAAGTGTGCGTTAGAGGCCTTGCCGAGCTCCTAACTCGTGACAACAACAGAGCTTGTTTGACAATCACAAAATCAACAAGCAGTAGTAGGCACCGCGGCACCGCGAGAGCTTGAAATGTTAACGTGGATCTTCTCATTTCAAGCACCATGCACCACACCAGCAGTAGCCACTGCTGGAGATGATCTTACAAATCACCAAGGAGCGATTAGTTAAACTGCCAACGAACGTACTAAATCACTTGCCGCCAATCTTCCTTCATTTCTTCCTCCAAATTTCAAACACTCTCACTCGAGTGGAGAGTGAGACGAGAACCCTAGAGTCTCTTCCAATTGATTTATCTTTTTCGCGAGGTTTTTCTCAGATTCAGAGCTCCCCAAACGAATCAAACGATCTACAACGGTAACTCTACTCGAACTCTCCTAATTTCTTCATTTTTCATCAAAATCTCTCTGATTTTGATTCGATTTTGCGTTGTTTCGTGTTATTTTTGATCGATTACAGGCGGATTGAACTCCGATCTTCGAAGAAATCACGGAATTTCAACAATTGATCACGGTTTATGTGAGATTTTGACGAAATTGAAGCTATTTGGAGGAATTCACATCTATTTCGAGCTCTCCAAACGAATCGTAGTGTCTACAATGGTACTCTACTCAAACTCTCCTAATTTCATCGTTTTTCATGAAATCGATTCTGATTTTGATTCCAATATGCGTTGTTTTTGCTGTTTTTGATGAATGATTGATAGATGATCTCTGATCTTTGAAGAAATCAGGGAATTTCAGCAACTGATTAGGGTTTAATATCTATTTCTAGGTATGACATAATTTACACTCGTTTGATGTTGTTAGTTGTTATTTGTGGATGATTTTGTTTGAGGTTGTATGATCTTCTTTCAAATTGGAGTGGTTTGCACCTTCAGAATGTTGTACTTAGGTTGTAGTTGTTCGGATCTCCGATTTAAATGTGATTTCTCGTGTTGTTTGAACAACAATCGCTATTTGTAGTTTTGAAGATTTTGCCTTGTGAAATCTGATCTTTACTCTGTATCTTCATCATCTGGCGTATGCGATCTTTTATACACTTTGTTCAGATTTTGGTTTGAGTTCTACATGCTTTTACAGTAGCAACTCGAAGTTTATGCGGCAACATTTTGATTTCAGTACAAAGTGCTCAAGTACAATTCCAATTGTAGGACAAATTTGCATATTTTTCCCCTAGGAAATAAAAAGTGCGTTCCAATCTCAGGAAAAAAATGAAGAAAAAAGTATTAAAATAGACATTTAGCTTGTTATCCACTAGCAAACTCTATTTTATGTAGTTTTGGGCTGGTACGTATGTAAATGGCTTCTAACCATTCGACGACATTTGTCAAAATATAATGGTCATTAGTGATTTTTTCTTTCTTTTTGTTTCGACATTTATTAATGGTAAAATTTTAATGACGTTTCGACGTTCATTAAATGATATTGTTTAGTTTCAATGGTGATTAAGTGATTGTTTCTTCTGATTTGGTGTTAAAAGGACCCTTTCTTACAGTGTATTACTATTACTGGGAAAGTATTTAGCAAGGGAAGAAGTGAAGGCATTTGTATCCTAAGTTTATCTCTATGATTGGAAATGTTGTGACGTCTGTTTTTTGAGTGTAATTCTATATATTCTCTTCCAAATTTACTCAAACTGTAATTCTGCAAGCCTTAGTTCCTTTTGGTGATCTATGTCAGATTCCATTCTTATATTTTCTTTTGTATTTCCGTAAAGTTTCTTTAATCGCCAATTGCGCCCTATATATAAAAGTTGGAAAGGAGAGCTAAAATGCGGTGCAATGCATGTTGGAGAGAGCTGGAAGGGCGTGCCATATCTACAACCTGTGGCCACCTCTTGTGTATCCTCTTTAATATTTCCGTCATCTTTGTACATTTATATCAATATGTAACTCTTTGATAATCAAGAAATCTGTTCCACTAAATTCCTTAACATAAAGAAAAAGGCCCTGAAGATGCCAGTAAGATCCTCAGTAACGATGCAGCATGTCCTATTTGTGATCAAGTGCTCTCTAAAAGGTTTGAACTTGCATCCTTAAAACTTGAATTATCTCTAGTTTACTATACAGTATTTATTGGCTTCGTAGGCAACCAGGCACGGTTGAAATGGCAATAATTTATATGTAAATCTGCTTTCAGTACATGAATATTAGATTTTGCCGTTTATCAATCTCGGGAAGCTTTGTAACAAATAATTGGGATTTACGACTAAGAATGTATCGAAATATATTATATTTTAGCCTCAACTCAACAATGTAATCACTGTGTTGGGGAGCATTGGCCTTTATATGCAGCAGAGCTAACTTATTGTTTCCCTTTTTACACACTACAATATAAATTTTAGCCACCACTTAACTGATGCATTATCATTATCTGATGGACAGTCTTATGAAACCGGTGGATATCAATCCCAATGACGAGTGGACGAATGTAAGATACTACTCGTCTTTATTTAATTTTTTGTCCTACACAATATTCTGATGCATCAGTATATTTTATGTTGTAGATGGCCATGGCTGGAATATCACCACAAATACGTATCCTTTGGTCTTTCTTAGTATATTTGCTTTTCTGTATTTTGTTATCTATAATGGGGAACAACGTGAAACATCAAAATGGGTTTTAGGGTAGGGACATATTGACAAAGTTTTGAATGTTTAATTCTTTGACGAGAGAAGTGATGAAGAGTGCATATCGAAGCGTAATGTTCTTCATCGGGCAGAAGGAGTTGGAGATGCAGTACAAGATGAACAAAATAGTTGCTCAATGTCGACAGAAATGTGAGTCAATGCAAGAAAAATTTACGGAGAAACTAGAGCAGATACATACTGCATACCAGAAAATGGCTAAAAGGTGCCAGATGATTGAGCAAGAAATGGAGAGCTTATCCAAGGATAAGCAAGAACTGCAAGAAAAGTTCTCGGAGAAATCCAGGTTTGCTTCCATTGGCATAAATCCCTTACAATCCTTATCTCTCTCATTTCCTAGATTTGCAGATGGCAACTGAAAATTTGATATCTAAAAATAGGTCAAAATAACAATGATCATTGTGGTGTATCAGTTCTCCCAAAAGCTGATACCTTCTTATATATAAATTTTTTGAATTGCGATATCATGTAAAGAACCTTGTTTCTATTAACAGGCAAAAAAGGAAACTTGATGAGATGTACGATCAATTAAGAAGTGAGTTTGAGTCGATGAAGCGGTCAGCAATCCAGCCTGCTCGCAGTTTTTACCCAAGAGCTGAGCCAGACTTATTCTCAAGCCCAGCAAATATGATGGAAAACAGAGATACTCTCAGACAAGGTAATACTGTAAAAGTAGAAGACAATTAGAAACGAAAGAGAAAAAAATGAAAAGCTAACTCAGTATTTCAGAATCTGAACATCTTCATACTCTTCAATGAAGGTTTTCTGGCAATTTAGACTACAAAATAGTGTGCCAAAACTTAGAAGTCTGATCTCTAGTTATAACTTCACTTATTGTGTTAGAGTTATACAAAAAAAATCTTTCGATTTTGTCACAATTGCATACGTATTATAACTGTTAGTCTGGACCCTAGTGACCACTTAACTTAAAGTGTCAGAGTTATACAAAGAATTTCAATTTTGTCACCATTGCATACATGATACATATAATAATGCTAGAACTCATGTAGATTTAACTAATACGCATTACACATACTTAAGGCGCTTTTTCTTGCATATATTCTTGTTATATTCAGCAAAAAAAAGAAGATAATAATTACAAAGAGGTTGCTAAATGATTAAAAATTGAAAAAGTTTTTGTATGTCATTTTTGTACTTATTAATTTTCTCGACCTTTGAATACACCAAACTCTAGCCTTTCCCATACCATGTAATTATCAATATGACGAATTGCTACCTAGGTCCAGATTCATGCTTTTGCAACAGTGAGATGACTGACCCCTATCTAGTTAAGTTTTCCAAAAATATTAGTAAATTTATTTGTCGCAGACCGGTCCATTTTCACTCCTGACACTCCAGGGCAGAGAGAGGATATATGGCCTATGGCAAGACAAAACAAGTCCGATTCCGGCCCTTTTGACGTCTCCGGAGGATCACCAGCAAAGCAAGTGCCTGCTCACGGTGACCCTGGGCATAGAAGACCTGGAGCTCGCTCTAATTTCGGAGCTGGTGGTGGTAACCCGTCAATGACTTTGCGAAATCTAATACTTTCACCTATGAAAAGGCCTCAGCTTTCTCGAACTCGGCCTCCGTTGTTCACGTAAGTAACATCCTTCTAATGGCATGTTTCATTTATGTGTTTTCTGAATATTATAGTGTTATGGATCATTTTCTGATAACTCTTGTGGTTTAATATCGAAATCTCCATTTACAATATATTGGTTCCGGCCTTCTGGGGAGTATCCAATTTATTGAAGAATATCTCATACTGCCATGTGGATAAGTATTATCTTTTGGTACATGCAATAAGTATTTAGATAATTTAGTATTTGATAGAGCTATTATATCATATTTGTTATATCAGCCAATATTTGCTTTATCGTAAACATATGTAGTATTTAGATGTAAATTATTTTGCATCAAAATATCTATTTTTGAAATATTGTGAACTAGTGATAAGTTCTAGTATAAGTAATGTGTAAGATGATTGCAAGTAGTCTTTTTCATCTGAATGCTGCTTTTCCCTATTGCAATTTCAGGTTGTAAGTTCTGGGAGATATGCCACTGTTACATATATAACCAAGATTCCGTGGATTGGTGGCCCTATGGAGTTTGTCCCTTGGTCTTCTTTGTTTGTTCAGGACTGATCGATAAAACTGTTTGGAAAAGATTGTGATTTACTGCATATCTGAAATACCTCTATAACTGTAAAAGAACACGAAATAGAAAAAATCTGTTGTACTTTTTCACTGTAATTTTTTTCCTGACGGGATAATCAATTGTCTCGGTGTAGCAGATAAGGAACACCATTCCTCTCTATTGGTGGGGAGCAATCAGATTCAAAGAATAGATATTTAGCTGTTAATGGATTATGAAATCGTCTTTAATTGTAGAACTGCTCTTGATTTGCGTAAATACTCCTGGTTTTACTACAATTGCTCTGTAACTGATGATGTTAATTTTATCAAGGGGTGTCTCTGTCTCTTGATGTTGTTATCACCTCTCAAATAATTGTAAGCATTATTATACGCGGTATGGTTCTTGAATTGTATGTCTGCTGATCCACAAATTTGTTGACTTGAGACAACCGCCTGCCTGTGGATTGTGATGTCTCAGTTTCTTTTGCTTGAACTGCTTGTACTATTAGAAGCTCCTTTCAGCGTCAGAGTTAGCTCAAAATTGGAGCTTACAATATATATCTTTAGTGTTTGTGGCCCTCGAAATGAAGATCTATGACTAAGAGATTCGATTAATTTTCTTCTTCCGTTGAATGACAAGGAGATATTTATATTTATTGAATGACTAAGAGAAGAAAGAACGAAAAAGTAGCTGTTCCTCATTTAGAGGTTCCTCCCTGCAGTTATGTTTGTGATCGAGGGGGACTTTATCTGCTGTTGAATGACTAAAAACCTGAAAGGATATTTCGATAGAAAGAAAAGAACTGCCCAATCAAAAAAGCTTCGGGAGGAAAAGGCATTGTAGACATGAGTAGATCTAGGACAAAAGTAAAGCTGGTTGATTCTATCCAATACCGATAGTGATTATATCAACATTTTCTCACTACGAAATCTGACGCTCTGTTCCTCATATTTTCTAAGGAGTTCATCCTTACATTTATGCATGATTGCATGATTTAATTAGACATGCTTTTATCAGAAAGCATTCATATCATGCAGTTTATATGGTCCACATTGTTTAAATAAATCAACATGCCCTTCCAATGTTGCTAAAGATAATTGTAGCCAAATAAGTTCGAGCAAATTTGATAAAACTCCCCACGTTTTGATACCGTTTTGACATTGACCCTCACATTTACTTAAATTAGCCTTAACCCCCCAATCTTTTCGGAGTTAAACTTGAAACTTAAGTTGACTGGTCTTGAGTGCAGTTGACTCAATGAAAATACCCTTATACCCCCTAATAAAAAAATTGAAAAAAAATTTACATTTGTGGAGAGGAGTTGTAATAAGGTCTGACACGTGTTAATCATTCGAACTTTCATCCAACGATTCAAAACTATTGACTCATAACCCTGATTCAACCAATTGTACGACTGTTTGGCGGGAGTTTTCCCCCATTACTCATCTACTAAAAAATTACATTTTTTCCTCTTTTTTCATTTACTCGTTTTATTCTTCAAACCAAATTTGAAAAGTTGGTTTAGAATCAACATTCAAATTATACAATCTGTTTGCTCAAATTCAAACCAAATTCAATGAAATTTATTATGGATTTCAAATTGGGGAATTGGGAATTGAGTACGAAAAAGAGATAGTTTGAGCTGTACTTACTCAAATGCTTATAACTCTCTCTCTCTCTTTCTCGCATGGGCAAAACTCTTCTTTTTCTTCAACAGATGTTTTTGGGTTTGTTATTATTGAATTGTTGGGGTACTTCGTTTCTTGTTTTGGCCTTGGTTGAAATTAGACGGAGAAAAGAGAATGTTTGTGATCGATGAGAAGTTAGATTGGGTATAGTGAGATAATATGCTGTATGTCACTTGGGTTTGAAGGTCGAATCACGAATGATGATGAAGAAGCCATTATTGGAGCTTGTTTTTTTGTTTCCCACTGTGAAGAATTGAGATCTAGATAAGAAGAAACAAATGAGTGGAATGATGTGTTTGCCCCTATTGATTTCTATTAGATTTTTATTTTTTTAATATTGGTACGTATCTCGGTGCAAAAGGGTATATTTGGGTTATCTTAAAATTGGAATTAGTCAATCGGAGTCAACAAGTTTTGACTAGTCGGTCAGGTAAGATGGGGGGTTGGTTAATTTAAGTGATTGTGAGGGTGCCAATGTCAAAACGGTGTCAAAATGTGGGGGGTTTTCTCAAAAAATTTCAATAAGTTACTTCTAGTCTACTAATATATAAAGTTTATAATGAATACATTCACCAAACATTGGCCAAATACCTTTTATGTTTAGAGATTTATAGTTCATGTTTTTCTTCATTGATCGAAATGTTAAAGGGTGGTGTAATCATAGTGCAAATACATGCATCTTATAATTAAAAAGACATTGTTCGAAACTTAATTTTGTCGTATGTTTCTTGTGGTTTTACAACCTTATTTCAGAAATCGTTCTATCAACTTACACCGTGAAGTCAATTGACGAAACTCAAGTTAAAGATATTGGAGGCAGCTAAAAGAGTTAAAAACTCACTTTTGACTATCCATATTGACATTCTGTAAATAAAAAAATCACAACAAAAAAGAGCAAAACAAATATCACCAGGGAAGAAAACTGTTGTTATTGTGAAAAATAGTCTGCGTTATAAATTTGTTTCATAATTCTCCGCATTTATTATTTTTATACAATTAGTAGTATAAAACTTGAGTTTCACACATTCTTTCTGTCTAAATTTCATGTTTGATTAGTATTCTCCTCGATAAGAAACACATAACACCGCCATTTGGGTATTAAAAGAGGTTCAAATGGCTGTCTACTCCACCCAAAGCTTATGCTGCTTTGACCAAATATGATATGAATCGTCTTCTTATAGTCGTTTATCACGTCTATGACTTATATATCTATACTATTAAGCCGATTTCCCTTATAGTGTTCGCGGTTCACCGTCTTTATTTTTGGTGGTCCCTCCGTCCAATAATAATGTGACACGTGTACTTGATCTGTCTTTTTTTAAAGAATTTTTCTTTTCTTAAGAGTTTGCAACTTTTTAATATTCTATCTACAGTTACTTTAATGCCTAAAATCTCTCTGTCTTGAATATTGAGAATCATATGTACATAAAATGAGTCGATCTTTCAAAAGTCAAAACCTCTCCTCTTATAATTTTATTTTCCCTTTCTATGTCCCTTCGTTACTCTTCAACTAAAAAATGTGGAATCCTAATTTATCAGCAAATGTAATCTCTCTCTCTCTCTCATGAATGTGATTTACAATGAGCTAACTGTCATTCTAATTTCTTATAGTCTAGTATGTCCTGAGTCCTTATTGATTTTTCATTCGAGAATTATCAAAATTTAGTAAATTTTTGTCAAACGAGTTCACAAAACTCAAAATGCAAACATTGTTGATTCCAACTCGTTTGTCAGATGCTTCCGATTCTTATAACTGTTTTGTTCTTATGCAAATTATCAAATAATTATTTGGATTGGTGATTATCCAGGTAGCATCTTTTTGGGTTGAACAATGTTTGGATTGTGTGTTTCTCAAACTGCATTCCATTTGTTTTAACCTATAATTAAAGTTTATTTATTTATTTATTTATTTATTTTTAAGTTGAGCAGGGAGACAAACCCCTCTAAATAACACACACACAAAAGTATGACATGATGGGGACACAAATTCTACCCTTATAAAATTTAATAGGCAAACCTATAATTATTATTTATGTTATTTTCGTTTAAAGCTCTCTCTGTTAGAGATGTTAAGTAGGTTGTAAGGAGTTCATAATTAACCAACACAAAGATAAGAAGGGTATTTTTCCCAGTTTGTAGATTATTTCTAATTAAGGCTTCCCCTTTGTGTTGTATGAATAGATTATCTGTTTTATTTAGTTGTTGAAGTTGAAGTTAATAAATTAGATTCAGTTTATTTAGTGTGTGTTTTAGAGTTAGAGAAAATTGTTGACTGTTAGTTGTTCCCCCCCCTCTAGAACATTGAGTAACTTATAATATATGTAGTCGACTCTCTATATTGGTTTAAAGGCAATTTTGGAGAGTCAAATCCCTATTAAACACCTAAATCCAACTCTATTAATGTCAAATTGCCTAAAGTCATATTAAATCATCAAATTTAATTTTTTTTTCCACTCTTCAAACCAAATTTAATGCTTACATCGCAATCAAATTTGATTAAAACTAAAATAAAATCTACTCAAAATTTAAGGATTTTATGAAAAAATTGACATGTGGCATTTGAAGAACACTTTATGAGGAACTCAATATAGGAAAAAACAACAACATGACTTTTACTATCCAATAAAACCAAATTTGGTAGCAAATATTTGAGTAGTTGAATATTCAAATATTACCCACCAAATTTGACTTGATTGGCTAATAAAAGTAAATTTTTTTTTTCCAATACATCCGACTCCTCAAAAAGTACTCGTCAAATGCCGCATGTCAACTTTTTCATAAAATCCTTACTATTTTGGTAGATTTTGTTTCATTAATTTTGGTTTGAAGAGTGAAAAAAGAAGAAGTCAAATTTGATGAACAATTATAAATTTAGGCAATTTAACTTTAATTTAAAGAGTGGGGTGCATGTGTTTTTATAGAGATTTAGCTTTTCAAATTTGCCTTTAAGCTATTACAGAGACTGGACCACAAATGCTCACAAAGTCACGATCACCTCCTACTTAATCAAACTAAGTGAATATTAGCTTAAAAAACCAAGTAAATGGTTGAAATTTAAAGGGTTAGAAACATAAGCGTATTTGAGTGAGGACCAACAACGTGGCATCCCAGGGCGAGTAACAGTTAGATAAGAAAACCCCCACCTGAAATATATAGCATCGCAGTCGCAGCTGCGAGAAAAGAAAACCCTCAAAACTAGAAATGCTCTCTTCCCTCTAACACCCAAATATAGAAACAATCTCAACAAAATTAATAATCCAATTTCTAGAGAGAGAAAATCATCACTCATCACTCATCACTCATCACTCAGAGATCTCTCTCTCATTCTTAACTGTAAACAGACCGATCGATTTCTCCCGGAATCTGACACTATGACTCTCGAAAACCCTACTTTCCGGTCTCCTCTCGATAAACCTCTCGGCAAACTCACCGAAGACGACATCTCTCAACTCACTCGAGAGGATTGTAGGAGATACCTCAAAGACAAAGGTACCTCTACCTCTCTCTCTCTCTCTTTCTCTGTCTCACACAGTGTTTCACTGTACAGGTATGCGACGTCCGTCGTGGAACAAAGCGCAAGCGATCGAGCAAGTGATCTCTCTCAAAACATTGCTCGAAGGAAGAACGGATTCGGATATATTCGTTAGAATTAAGCGAAAGATTAACCCCTCTCGTGTAAGTAGTTTGATTTATTACTAGTGTAAGGAGTAAGTAAGGAGGAGTGAGTAGATAAATGTTTGTGTGTAGGTTGATTTAGTTTCCGCGGAAGAAAGTAGTAGTGATTTACAGATATCAGAAGTAGCTAAGAAATCGGATTCTAATTGGAGGAAATCAGCTTTGCAACTCGATCATCTACCGCTGCCCAACAATAAAAATACCTCTCCCACTCCCAGGTCTTATAATTTTTGCTTTTATTTTAGTATTTGTTGTTGCATTTATCGTAATTGTAGACCTTTAAGGCGCTAATTGTAGACCTTTAAATGTTATTTGGTATTTTAAGTGTTTTTTATTTATAATGTAGAAGATTGAAAGAGCCGATATGAGATACTAATTGATCATCTTGAAAAATTGGAACCCAACGTATCACTCTCACAGAAATGGTGGTGCAGCTCCGATGATTCAAAGAATCCCAGGAGTAGTTACTAGCTTTATATTTGGTTAAATTAATATTTTTGTTATGTTGAAAAGATTCAGGACTATATTAGAATTCTCTATGTATATCTTTGTTTAGGGTATGAAAAAAAACATATACAATTCTAAGCAACCGAAAATAATATTTGATTTTCTACAATAGTGAGCTTTGACATTTGTCCTTTTAATAATACTCATATTCAAGCCTTGACGCTTCTTATATTTTGATGTCAATCGTCTCAACAATCATTTTTCCAAATATTTGTAGTGAATTGGGTGCAACAAATGGACTCATGGGTCAGATGACAATTTTCTACCGTGGTAAAGTAAATGTCTACGATGCTATGCCTGCTGACAAGGTAATGAATTGTGTTCCCTTGCTTCAATACCTATGATAGACTATATAGTTTGTTAACCTTCAGCATCTGTTATTTTTTCGACGTGCAGGCACAAGTAATTATGCAACTTGCTGCAAGCCCTATTTCTTTGCCTCGGGATCCAACATCTTCCAGAATTTCCTTAGTACGACCCTTTTTATCCAAATTACAAGAAGCATCAATTAACGAAAAATTCGCTTCTCCTTCTGTTGCAGCCTATTCAGCCAAACAAAACTGTAAGGAGTGCTTAATTTGAATTGGTAATTGGTTCTCTGTGACATTTAAGCTTATTTATTAGAGGGAGGACTACTAAATCAGTTGCTCATAACTTCTGCACTCATATCGTAGGCAAATTATAAAAAGTTGTGTAGCAAAGATACATTGGCATCGTGTCTATCCTGATTGGGTCGTAAGAGAATCTTATTTTGTTCCTGAATGTTGGCGTGTCAATGTAATACCCACATGTACCATCGACTATATATCTTTATCAGGTGGTAATTAACGACTCAGAAGATGTTTTCTGCTATTTCGCACTTTTATAATGAATTCATATGTGAAATATAGGCTATCAGACCAATATACTGCATATGTATGGTATCTTAACTGCATGTTTACAATATAGGATATTGTATATCAAGATTTTTTCGTACCATGATCAGTGGTATACAAAGTCAATCAAGAATAGAGAAGCACTGCAGTTTTTTTGCTACTCATGTCTCAATTTTCTCAAGCTCAATGTGACGATGAATAAAGTGAAAACAACAATCACTTTTAATAGGATATATAGCAGAGTGCTGGAATTTAATCCCATTAATCCGATTAACAGTGATAGCTGAACAATACAAGGATGAAGGAATACAGAGTCGTGAAGTCGAACAAGGTAATTGCTTGTATTACATCTTTCTCTTTCAGGCTATTTGCATGAAACCGAGACTACTTTGAAGGTTTTCACAATGAAAACATAGAAAGTAAAAAATATATTTCTCAGTGGCAATAGCATATTTCGTTGATGTATTTTTATGCTATATTTTTTCTGCAGAGAGTTTGACGTGCAGAAAGGCGTCATTGCAAAGATACCTCAAGAAACGAAAAGACAGGTAATAATATTAGTTACTGTTAATGTTGTTTATGCTAGGTAACAACGACACTTACCTTTAAAAAAAAAAAAAAAAACGTGTCGACGCCCTGACACTCGGACACACGTGTCTAGCACTATTTACAAGGTACTTAACCAATTTTTTGCTGTTTCCGACACCCCATACCCGTGTCGGACAACGACACCTGTATCCGTGTCGTTGTTACCTAGTATTTCTGGATAGAAATCACAATATTTGATTAAGGTGCCCTTCAAATTCGATTGTTCCCTGCTCTTTACTCTTAGGGGAAGATTTAAGAACAAGGTAAAAATGGGAATATCATCTTCTTCTAGCTTGGAAATGTATTTGAACCATCAAGCGAAGAGTTTGAACCTAAGTGAGCAGTCAAGTCCAAGTGGAACATGCTCCCCTCCCCAGCCCAGATCACGATAGCAGTAAGCAACAAAATCCTTCCTGCTTGATTCATTTATACATGCAAAATAGAGTATATACTTTATGCTCATAAATATCACGTAGTATTATTATGTGTACAATACGGAGAGGATTAGGGCTGCAACATTTTTTTGAATTTTCCAAAATCCGATTCGATATTTTCCAATTTTGGAACACTATTTATTTTCCGATTTCCGAAAAATCGATTTCTTATTTATTTTTTTTCCGAAAATAATCGGATCGGAATTGGATAGAGTTTTGTGATTCCGATTTTTCCAAATTTTGTCCGATTTGATTTTTTCGAATATTCTTATTCAATATTTAATGTATTCTTTGTAGTTTAATGATTTTTTTTGTTAGATAGAGATGTGGTGATATTACCATTGTATGAGTAAGGGTTGAATATTTTGATTTGGGAATATTACCTTTAATTTTACATATAAAAAAGACAAAGATTCGCTATTTTCACAAATATTATATGAATTTTCTAATTTTTTTGAATTTTGAATTCTCGATTTTTCCGAATTCGGAATAATTTTCGGATTTCCGAAAAAAATTGAATCGGAATGCAATATTGATATCCGAAAAAAATCGAGAAAATTTCGAAAAGCTTCATTTTCGATCAAATCCGATCCGAAAACTGCCCTAGATATGATGTATGAATCAATCACAAGCAATATAGATAGCGAAAAATGTTTGAGCAAACAACACAAAAGATTTTTAACGTGGCTCACTAAGATGGCTACTTCATGCAGTATCCATAATTGCAAAAAATCTATTTTTTTTTAAAGAAACCCATTTTCTCTTGTCTCTAGGTCTCAGTTCTCGTCTTGTTTATCTCAAGTCATAGTTCTTTCACTTCTTATTTTCTGCTTCCAGGTATCATATAAGGCTGCAAGTAAAGTTCAATTTTGCTTCTAGGACAATTTACAAGGAACCCATTAAATCTATGAACTTTTGAAATTGCCACTTGGTTTCCCCAAAATTTTTGTTCTTTGTTCTGAGCCTAGGCAGGGAGGCTGCTTCCCCTGCAACCTCCAGCTCATCACTAAGTTAGATCAGCGAAAAACACTGGTTTGATCTATAAGTATCCCCCATTAGCCTTAGCAACAAAACCTTTTCCAATATTTTGACGTACCTTATTTTTTCAGACAAATAAGATCAAGTGATGGCACTCACAAGGAGATGATTTAGATTTGATTCTTTGGCAATGATGATCTCCTGCGAAAATCATTTCTTAAACCTAGTGCATATAACATTTCTAACTCTAGCAAAATAAGAATTCTTATTTATAGAAACATAAGAGAATCATCAAATAGCAGTCCTTGAGACCACTCAAATTATCAGGAGATGGGCTCCAAATTTAATGCAATAAGGAGGTTCAGACTGAGCTAATTGTTCTGTAAGGATGATGGCTATGATGTTAAAACCGTATCTGCAAACAATGCCCCTTGGTCGATTCCTCTCTATTTCTTTTTTGTATCCCTATAATAAAGCTTTAAATTATCATTGACACCGTGCAAATTGCAACAATTTAAACTGAAACCAAGAGTTCCCTATGATATCCACAAAATTTAAATCAAATAAAAAAACAATCACACAAGGGATATAACTTTAACAAGGTTCTCTACAATGTCTGGATCAACAGGCAGTGTGTTGTACTTTCCACTGTATGTAAATTGCAATAAGAAGTTTGTGATAGAACTTATAATCAAGTATTTATTTGAAACGCATTATCCACATGTAACATTATAAACATTGATTTCTTTCTGCTGCTGTGTTTCAGATAGGTAAAAGTAAAAAGCTTGATGTTGTCAGCAAGGCATTTAGCACAATTAGGAAAACAGTTAGCCTGCTTGTTTTTGTAATAGTTAACACGGCGAGAGGAGGTTCTTCTTGGAGGTACATGAGGGTCTCTGGTGAGTGGTGACCAATGAGAGTGAAGCTTAAAACGCGACTTCATTTTTGTAATAGTTAACACTATGGGGATGGAACTCAAAATTTAAAATTGGTGATTGAGAGCTCCTAAATCGTGGCCATGTTTAGCCGTCCAGGGCACTCTCTTTTAGTATAATACATGTTTTGAAAAGCTTGTGAGAAATGATGGCAGAATTTGACATTTTGCTTTTGGTTTCTTGATAAGAAAACATGTATATTTACAGTAAAAGAGAAGGTAGTCTCTAGACTGGTAAACTGGACATGAGTACCCCATTCTCTAGATTCTGGAAATTTCAGTCCCCTTTTCCATTCCCATAATGCTCCATGAAGTTGTCATCCCCCATTGGGGTCCTTTTTGTAGGACAAGGAAAATACACAGTAGATAGTATTGCATGAAGGTTTGAGTTGAACAACATGTCATGCTTGAATGTAATGTTCTCTGTATAGATTGTTCTTAAAGAAGGAAAGGAAAGTTTTAGCAGTTCACTTTGCAGGCAGTTATATTTTACATCAAGCTCTTTACTGTTGCTTATTTGTAAAAAAAAAGTTGTGCGCTTCCTTGAAATATCATTTCTTGAGTAATGGACATTAAGTCTGACCAAACAAGCAAGACCATATTAGAGGTTCTATCTTAAAACAAATTGGCTATGAGAGAAGTAGCTCTATGATCATATATTTTGAGATGCAAGGCTCTGTGTCTGATGTGGGACTATATATCTTAACAACAAGCAGCCTCCGTGCTAAATGCCTAAATTCCATCATATTTATCAACTTTTGGTTGAGGAAACAGCTGGATTTTAGATAATTTTGTTCCCGTTTCAGGTATTTCTTAGTTTATATGGCAGGTTTTGCAGAATGTAAAGATAAATCCATCTCTTGAATGATCGTGTTTGCTAGTTTTTCTTCCTAGAGTTGTGCAGATCTGGAAATGCAACCTTTTGTATGAAACTCTTTATAGTACTTGGTAGTATCATGAGTTGAGGGCTCACTATTGTAGTTAAGCTGATGAGTGGGATGCGATGAAGGGGTAGGAGTTGAAGTTGGAGTTGGTGTGCCCACCTCTACCACTCTCTCTTTAAAAATAACCCAAATCTAATCTTCCCATTATTTTTTATTGAACAATTTATAGGTGTAGGAAATAAATTTGTAATGATGTCCCACCAAAGGCTACTCTTGAAAGAAAAGGAAGTTACATTATGTAAGGATATGTTGAACATGTTTAAGCTCTATAAGCCCTTACTAAAGTCTTCAGTGCCTCTTCTAGTTTTAGAAGGACAAGTCTCCGACTTTTTTTAAGAAAAGTTTAGGCCTCAAATGCCACATCTTGTGCAAATTCGTTGATGTAAGGCTTATGGTAGACTGTAGGCATCCTAACCATAAGAGCATCTCATAATGTAGGTCCATAAGAGTTTAGGCCTCAAGTTTTATAAGGCTTATGGCAGACTGTAGGTCCATTTGAAAATCACTTCAAAAGACTCTTAATCCTCACCAAAAGTGGTATTGTGGTCCCAACAAAGAAGGGTCAAGTCCAACTAAAATGAGGCACCCATAATGTCAGAACACCCGAAAAACAACGGACACTATGCATCTTAGGGTGCCGCAACAATTATGCCAACACATAGACTAAAGTAATTAGGTGTCGCGACAAGGTGATTCGCATTATAATTTTTTTATTATTCAACACCACTTTGGACTGTTGGGAGGATCACTTTGATTTCACTTACATGAAAGTGATTTGACTCTCTGCCACTGCGCAAAGCTTAGCTTTGCGCAGTCGCAAGTATGCTAAGAGGAACTAAATCCTTTGGTTTCGTCATGGAGATGGTCTATCTTAAATAAAAAATGTAAAAATCGGGAAAAAAATAAGAATGTAAGCCTAACATTCATCATCTCAAGGCATAATCAAACATTTAGTCAGCCGATCGGACAGACGGCCTCCGGCGATAGTCTTTAAGAGGCTCCTAAAATCATTAAAATTGCCATTTTGGTCATGGTTGATGATAACTTGTTAGAAAAAAAAAATCATTAAAACTAAGATTAGATTAGATCCAATTGCCCTTTATTTTATGATAATTTCATCTTTATAGATCTTTGTTATTTTTTTCCTCTCCCAATGACAGTGAGTTCTCTTTCCAACGGAAATAAAACAAGAGAGAGAGAGAAAAAGAAAAAGAAAAAAACACCACCTTTTTTATACATAAACAAAAGTAAAAGCTAATAATAAAGTCAGATATTTCATTAGATTTCTTTGATCTCCTCCAGTTTCATGATCTGGGGTTTGAAATTCTGAGCTTGTAATCAAATGGGTATCTTTTGATTTTTCATTTAGACTTGAGTTGGATTGGATTGGGTATCTATCCAGGTCGACAGGTGACCCTCTTTTTGTGTTTTTCTTATGCTTTTGTTGAAGATTTCGTTGATTTTGAGGTAAATTTGTTCTTCGTTCCAGCCTAATCCTTGCAGTTTCTGAGGTTTTCGTTGTCTATTTTGCAATTATTGTTTAGTATACTTGTAGTGTCAGTTAGAGATTTTAATTTTTGGGAGAGAGAGATTGGTGGTTATGATGCTTCATTTTGAAGGGAGTGTGGAAATAACATAACTTTTATTTCAAATAATTAATGCAAGTATTGAATACAAAAATCTCAGCAAAGATCCTGATTCCTGAGGGAAAGGACCTTGTTTTGTTTTATGCATTATTTTTTTGGTGAGTCTTTTTTGTGCTGTAAATACAAAAAGTTTGTAAGTTTGTGATTTGGTAGTAAAGGGAGGTTCTTTCTTTCTTGGTTTGCTTTTCAATTTTGAAAGTGTTGGGGAGATACCCATTTGGAGATTGTGGAGATCTGGGAGTTGTTTCATCTCTTATGCCCAATGAGGAATCTGTTTGTTCCAGATTCCTGTAAAGAAACGCAACTGCATGTTCTCAATCCACAGTCATGGCTTCAAGTTGAGCGAGGGAAGCTCTCTAAATTCTCCTCACACTCCTCTTCTTCTATGTAAGTAGTGCTCCCATTTCTCTCGCTATACGAAAGCTGGATTGTTTTTTCTTTTAGCTTTACTATAATTTCATTGATGAAAAATGTTGTTTACAAGAAATTAATTAAATCATCATAAGCAAAAATGAGTGAAAAGTAGCATCACTAATCATATTCCTACTAACATCTAAACTTGGTTCACACCCTAGTGTGAATACTATTATGTGCTGATTCAACTCCTAAAATACTAAGTACTCATTTGGGTTAAATTTCATGTGTATAAATTATTATTGTGTTGCCATTTCTTGCAGAGAATCTCTTATAAAGGTCCCCGAACCATCCATTCTCCCATTCTTTAAACCCATAAATTATGTAGAAGTTCTAGCCCAAGTTCACGAAGAACTCGAGTCTTGTCCCCCCAACGAAAGATCAAACCTGTACTTGCTTCAGTTCCAAGTCTTTAGGGGTCTTGAGGAAGTCAAATTGCTGCGGCGGAGCCTCTGTTTGGCTTGGCAAAAAGCAACCACAATTTATGAGAAAATAATCTTCGGGGCGTGGTTGAAGTACGAGAAGCAAGGAGAGAAGCTTATATCCGATTTGCTTGCTTCTTGTGGAAAATGTATGCAGGAGTTTGGGCAATTGGATATTGCTTCTCAGTTTCCAAATAATTTGAACGTGAACTATCATGAGAAAACCTTTGAGAGGAGTTGGAATAGTATTGTTTCCAGAACAGTTTTCTTCCAAATTGGAGACGAGAGGATCGCCTGTGATAGGCAAAAGATTGCAAACCTTTCGACCCCATTTCATACAATGCTTAATGGGTGTTTCACAGAATCACTTAGTGAGGAAATCGATTTTTCTGAAAATGGTATTTCTCCAATGGGTATGAGAGCAATCAGCGAGTTCAGCCTGACAGGCACTTTACGTGATATCCAACTGGATATCTTGCTCGAAATCTTAATATTTGCCAATAAGTTTTGCTGTGAAACACTTAAAGATGTTTGTGACAGGAAACTCGCATCCATGGTTTCCTCAGTACAGCAGGCTGTCGACCTGATTGAATATGCTTTCGAAGAGCGCTCGTTTGCTCTTGCTGCCTCGTGTTTACAAATCTTCCTTCATGAGCTTCCAAATTGTTTAAATAATGATAAAGTTGTTAAGATATTCAAATCTGCTAATAAACAACAGAGGTCAGTCATGGTTGGGTGTGCCTCGTTCTCGCTCTACTCTTTGCTAAGCGAAGTTTCTATGGTGCGTGATCCACGGTCAGATATTACAGTTTGTTTGTTGGAACAGTTAGTTGATTGTACAGAAAATAGCAGGCAGAGGCAAATGGCGTTTCATCAATTAGGATGTGTGAGGCTTCTGAGGAAGGAATACGATGAAGCGGAGCGGCTCTTCGAAGCCGCTCTTTTATCAGGCCATGTTTATTCTATCTCAGGATTAGCTAGATTGTGTTTTATCAAGGGTCGAAAGCTTGATTCTTATGAGAAACTCAGTTCTGTGATCAGCTCTTATAACCCCGTGGGTTGGATGTACCAAGAGAGATCCTTGTATTGTGAAGGCCAGCAGAAGTACGAAGATCTCCAGAAAGCTACAGACTTGGATCCCACTCTTAAATACCCATATATGTGTAGGGCTGCGTCTTTGATGAGAAAAGAAAATGTTCAAGCGGCTTTAGCGGAAATAAATCGTATTCTTGGATTTAAACTCGCATTAGAATGCTTAGAACTCCGGTTTTGTTTCTACCTGGCACTAGAGGATTACCGATCAGCCCTATGTGATGTACAGGCAATTCTCACATTATCTCCCGAATATAGAATGTTCGAGGGACGTGTTTCTGCCATCCAACTCCGTATGCTTGTGTGCGAGCATGTTGAGAACTGGACATCTGCTGATTGTTGGCTTCAACTATATGATCGTTGGTCATCTGTTGACGATATAGGGTCTCTCTCGGTTATCTATCAGATGCTCGAATCCGATGCTGCGAAAGGCGTGCTTTATTTCAGACAATCATTGCTTCTTCTCAGGTATATTTAGTATCTCTGAAAAGTTAAACCCATAGTCATAGAGATATAGTATTTTGCATTGAAAAATATAGAAACCTGACACTTCTGCTTAAGCAGGCGTAGTAAAGAAAAATCTCAGAATTTTAGAAAAATGAATTTATTATATGAACCATATTTCTGAAATTAAACAGTGTGTTGTTATTGGTCAGGCCAGATATGGATATATCCTCAAAAATTTCTTTATTTTATTTTCCTGGACATTTCCAACCAGTATATTAGCTGAATGTCCTATCAGTTATGCTGAAACCGACCCCAACTATGTCAGTCTATTGGAAATACAAGAAAAAACCAATGAAACTTCACACATAGGTAGGGTTTGGATAAAAGAAATTACTGCTTTTCTTAGGGAAAAATGATCAAGTGGGATCCAAATTGTGTTATTTAATCTATACTCTTGATACCTATGATATTGTTATTAAGCTACATAGATTTTAATATACTTGGAGGGCATCAATATTCCCCCAGTTTATTTAACTCTACATAGGTTGTAATCTGTATACATACATACACATGTTTAGTGTCATCCTATTTATGCCAAAATCAATTTACTTATTCCCCCTTGAGAATTCTCCAAAATTGTTGTCTAAATTACCAGGTTAAATTGTCCCGATGCGGCCATGCGGAGCCTACAGTTTGCACGCCAGCATGCTGCAAGCGAACATGAACGTCTCGTTTATGAGGGTTGGATTTTATATGATACAGGGCATTGTGAGGAAGGGCTTCGAAAGGCCGAAGAATCAATCAATATTAAGAGATCTTTTGAGGCTTTCTTTCTTAAAGCCTATGCTTTGGCTGACTCTAGCGTTGATCCTTCATGTTCTTCAACTGTTGTGTCACTTCTTGAAGATGCTTTGAAGTGCCCTTCGGATAGACTTCGCAAGGGACAGGTGTGTATATCTCGTTTGAATACTTTTCTTTCTTAATCTTTTGTGAAATATTAATATTTATGTCCCAGACTTCAGAGTACTATGGTCGCTTCCGTTAATCAACTTACAAACAAACCTCCTATATTCACTAAAAAGGAAAAATCTTTGCTTAGCATAACATTAAGAATCATAACTTATACAGCCTTGCAATTAGGGGTTGGGCCTTTTTGGTTGCAACAAACTGTAAAAGTTACGTTTGTAAGTGCTTGCTCTATTATTAAAAGTGAAGAAAAAGTTTGATCCTAAGCGCTTAGGACCGAGAACTGTCCTAAGCGCCTTTCCATCAGACATGTGTCTCATTTAACTCAACTACTTAACCAGGGTTAATTAGGGTGTAATTGTGTAAATTGGCTCTTATTCAGATTTTGTATCCTTTAAAAAGGGGAAGAATATCAATCAATGTAGCAAGGTTGTTCCTCCCCCCCCACAAAAAAAAAACACTCCCATCTTCTCTATACCGTAAAAAGGAGGTCTCCACACGCAAAAATGAGAATTTCGATATTATTAAAAATTATTATAATCGAGAATGTGATCGGGCTACTAAATCAGATGTGGAGAAAAATATTGCTCAAGAATCTTTGGTGCAGTTTTTTCTTTTTTTATGCCAACTATGAAATAATAATGAGAATCTTCAAAAATGGAAAGAACATATTCATGATTGATGTTAGTAATTAATGTTTTTCATCTTGATGACTAATTAATCTTCTAGTTAACCTTGGTTAAGTAGGTGAGTTAAATGGGACACGTGTCTAATGGAGAGGTGCTTAGGACGGTTCTCGGTCCTAAGCGCTTAAAAGTGCCTACTCTATTTTTTACTTTTAGCCTCTATCTCCTTGTTATGGTTCATATTTCTTACTCTTAAGTATTCTTGACATTTGTGAATAGTATGTCGAGTTGAACTTTCTTATACAGTCAACCGTAAGACATCATGAATCTCAAGATTTATGTCCAATTCTTCTTGCGTGAAAACAAAATGATGCTGACGTAAAACAAATCAAAGCCCAGCTTCAAAAGCCTGATTTCTAACCGATTAAATTTTCACTTGGCAGGCATTGAACAACCTTGGCAGTGTATATGTTGACTCTGGAAAACTTGACTTGGCAGCAGATTGTTATATCAGTGCTCTTAAGATCCGGCACACCCGGGCACACCAGGGTCTAGCCCGGGTTCATTTCCTTAAAAGTGATCGAGATGCTGCATATCAGGAAATGACAAAGCTGATTGAAAAAGCCCGGAACAATGCGTCTGCATACGAGAAGAGGTCAGAATATTGTGATCGTGAACTCACAAAGATAGATCTCGAGATGGTCACCAAATTAGATCCTCTCCGAGTTTATCCGTACAGATATAGAGCTGCTGGTGAGAATCATCCCTTTTCCTCTGCCTTGTTAGTTGTAACACTGAAACAACTCAGTGTGCTGCTTCTTGGCCTTTGTAACTAACAACAATTACAAAGGGAACACACATCTTTGAAATTTTAATTTGGTTAAAAGAAAAATGAAAAACAGGATGGGATACACGCAAAAACAGGAAATAAATGAAAGTAAATAATGTAATTTAATTAATCAAAACCAGCTTGAGAAATGGGGGACTAATGGGAAAACACAAAATACAAGAAGGAGAGCGTAAAAGAAAATAACAAGAGGAATAAGAAAAAACTACTTGTCAATATAAAAACAAATCCTGAAAGAAACTACTTTCAAACAGTCACAAGGTTTTCCCCTTGGGGGAGAGAGCTTTTTTTCATAAACTAGGACGATGAACAACCAGATAACCCTTAGACGAAATTTACGTGAAAATTCACAGATGGGGGAAAGTCACGGGGGACATCGATCTTGTTCTTCACTATGAAGTATGGAACTGGAGAAGTTACAAATGTTTTCTCAAGTACAACCTGACAGCCTAATTTTCTCACAGAAACCTAGGTTTGTTCTTGTCATACCATACCGGGAGAAAACAACCTAGTCGAAACTCACTAACTTACCCAAGCAAACCTGAAATACCCAAAACGAGGGTCCCTGGGGATAGGATGGGATGGGTTCTACTGGGGTATTAAATCATTTGTACACCTTCAGCTCTTCATTAGTCTCCTCTATTAGTCCTCTATTGGATCTATTCATGACCCTATTGCTAGTTCCAACTATCCAACATTGTTTATTTCAATCTGTTGGATTAGTATTACAAGGATCGCTACTGCCATTTGTGCTCCCTCACTTCTGGGTAAAGTTGGGCATAACAGATAATACTGTGTGTGGTTATTTCCATCTGTATGTGGTTATTCATGACCCTAATGTTTTATTTATGTTTCTATGATTTCAGTGCTGATGGACAACCACAAAGAAAACGAGGCAATTACAGAACTATCCAGAGCTATAGCATTCAAAGCAGACCTTCACCTTCTACATTTACGAGCTGCATTCCACGAGCACGTTGGAGATGTCTCTGGTGCTTTACGTGATTGCAGGGCCGCACTTTCAGTCGATCCCAACCATCAAGAAATGCTAGAGCTCCAAAGCCGTGTAAACAGCCAGGAACCCTGACAGCAACAGCAAAACTGAAAAAAAAAAAAAATGTATACCAGTGGATATAACATATTTCGACGGTATATCTATTTTTGTTTTATCTTTTCCAATCAATTTGTTCCTTCCTTTTCTCTCCCTGTAATTTAGTTCTTGAAATCATCAGCAATTCTTTTTAACAGTAAATGTCATATTCTTGTACTTTATACAAAGTGTAATTTGAGAAGGAATACTCATGAGTGCCTTGGTTAGGTATGCATAAAAAGTTCCAGGTATATATATATATATATATCCCAATGGTTAATTATACCCACATTCTCGTCAAAAATATTGTATTCATCAAAATCAAACGACCTTAGGGAGTGTTTTACAATAGGCTTATTGGCCGTTTGTTTTTTTTGCCTCTGAGTTGATCTGAGTGGAGAGAAAAAGAAGACTCGGACTCATGACATATTGGGTCTGAGTGGAGAGGGCAGTTGAGTGAAAAAATCTCTCTGCAAAAAAAAAAAAAAAAAAAAAAAACCAAAAACCAAATAAATGTCTCATTGTCTGTCATCTTCTTCGTTTGAGAGAAACACGCCATATCAATTGTCAACTTGAATAATTTTTTTTTAAAATCCTCTGAAAAAACTCCTTACGATGTGGCTTTTTTGGGATATTAACCATCAAATAAACGCGCCAACTCTCTCTCTATCTCTTGCGCCAAACAATTTCAAATCAGATGATTAAAAACCTTCAAACCCTAATCTTGAATCTAACATTTCTTCTTTGTTTCTCAATCCCTTGTTCTCAAAGCGAATCATCAAAATGTTTGATGGTTTACAAAGAAGGTGGAGCTCCAGCAGTGTTCCAATCCCCAAAATGTCATCGATGGACTCTCTCCACAACCGAAGATTTCCGATCACGAGCTTTCAATTGCCAATATGCAATGATTCAAGGAAGAAGAAAGAATCAGGAGGATCGGACTCTTTGCGCGCTTGATAATCGAATCCCCTTTCCTAGTAAGCTCAATTTTGCCATCTTTTATGCTTAATTTGTGCCCTAATTTAGCTTTGGAGTATAGGGTTTGTGGAAATTTAGTTAAAATAATAGTGGAAATGTGATAGTAATGGGTGTTTGAGTTGGGGGAACAAATGGTATTTTGTAGATTATGAATTTGATGGGATTTGAGGTGGTGGTTTGAATGATAAGAGAATTTTACGATACGTCTGTAGTAATACTTGGGTGCTTTATAGATTCATATTGTGTGCGTCCCCATTACTCCACTTTGTGGAACTGTTTGAGTGATATTATCATAGTGTATATCAATATTGTTCTCATCAAATGTTATAGTAGTAGTGTCATGTCGGTTCTTAGAGCATCTCCAACACAGAAGGTATGCTATTCCGGTTTTGAATATTAGTATCCGGAATAGCATACCACTTTGCTCCAACAGATTTCTTTCAAAATTCAGTTTTTTATTAAAATTAGGACCCACAATATTATTTTATGTGTGAGAGAGAAGATTTTTATTAAAAATTGGTACCCACAATGCTTCTTTATTAAAGAGAGAAAAGAAAGGAAGAGAAGAAATATTTGTAGGGGACCCACAAAAGTAGTATGCACATACCACTCTCCAAGTTCCGGATTTGCATACTTTGGAGGGGTATGGGGGTGAGTATGCTGAACACCATACCCCTGTTGGAAGGGTTTTTTGCAAAAGTATGTGAAAAGTGTAACAACATACCATGCCGTTAGAGATGCTCGGTATGAAAATCCATTTTGGATATTTGAGAAAACTGATTAATCACAAATAGCAATTTACTCTGAAATTTGATGTAATAACTAATTTACTGTCACTGGATATTGTTTCAAACTTTTACAAGAAGCTATTGCTTGTTAATTACAAAATTTGATATTGGAGCAGGTAGAACAGGGATTAAGGAGGTTAAGGTGGGAATGATAGGGGTATTTGATGGACATAATGGTGCTGAAGCTAGTGAAATGGCTTCAAAGCTTCTGTTGGAATACTTTTTCCTGCATGTATATTTCCTTCTTGATGGGATATATTCTATCGGTTTGGAGAAGTCGGTGGGAAAATTGCTTTATAAGGGAGGATTAGATGTGCTTCTCCAAGTACTTGATCGGGATGAAGCATATGAACAGCATGGTCTAGATTTAGGAAGGTGTGCTTTCTTACCAATAGACTTGACCTTTTAAGCTAGCAGCATTTGATTTATCCTCCCATTTTGACACTTGCTGTTAAAAATTGTGTGTGTATGTCCAATTGAGATCATATAATAAGGGTTGAAGTATATAATGTTAGGCTTATGTAAAGAAAGATTTCGATATCTTTTCTTAAAACTGACTCTATTCAGGTTTCTGAAGTGTGTCAAAATAGAGCAGTGAGTTATTCCAACTCAATGGGAAGAAGTAAATCGGATGCTCTACCAATTTGCCTTTTCTTTATACAGTAAATCGTGAACGTTGATTTTTTAAAAACACGCTTATGTCACTAGAGCAACTCTAGGACACAATAAAAAATTGATGACAATTATGCATTTACTCAGCTAAATATGTATCTAGCCATCCCCCTTTGTTCTGGAGCAAAGAATTCAATTAAGACACCTATCGTAGATAATCTTAACCTCAGACCACCTCGTTAAGAATCTTAAAAACTATATCTTATTTCACTAGAACTGCTTTCCTTTTACAAGGATCTCTACAATACACAAATTTTCTTACGGTTTTATAACCTTCTTTGATTATAGAAGTGGGTCATTTGTAAACAGCCATATTATTTGCCTGTCTCTAAAATCCTACAATTCTAACTTTCAGTGGTATTGCATCATAAAGTTTAGTTTGTGTATTAGACCCGACCAATTATTAAAACTAGTTGTCAAGCTTTATTGGCTACATCATGTTAGTATTTTTTTTTATTCCTTAAAAACTAGATTTACTGAGATTAGGGATTCTGAAATTTTGTGTTGGGATGTATTTTACTTGTATGGATATTGGATAGTCTAGCATATGATTCGAATTGCCGATTGATATAAACGATATATCACATATTTGACTAGAAATGTGGGAAAAGATCAAGTAATGAGCATGTTCCGAGTTATCAAGGTTTATCCACAAATTCCTAATGACTAGAGCTATCACCAATTCACATATCTCAATCTCATGTGTATATATCAATAATATAAATACAAAGATAATTAAAACACCGATATATTGGTAGGGGCGAAGCCAGGACTCGAGTCCAGTGGGGTAAAAATAAAATAAAAAATGCGGTGGTTTGGGGAATCGCCCCTGAAAACATTTTTGATTTTTCTGAGGCATTTTACGGTATTTTAGTATAGCTCATATTAGAAATCACGCCAAGTTAAAAAAAAAAAAAAAAAAAATCAGTTTTAGAAGGGAGTCCACAATCTAAAAGTTTCTTCTCAAATAATATAAAAATGAGATTGTGGGGACTTGAACCCTTGTTCAGGTAGTCAAAACAAACAACCTTAACCACTAGTGACTAGACCAGTAACTATTATTTGATTAAAAATGAATGGGGTCAATTATATACGAAGTATTCATATAAGTACTATTTTCAGCAATCCACTAAGCGATTTCCGGCAAATCCAGTGGGGTCATTTGACCCCATCTGCTGATACTTTTAATTGTCATCAATTTGTTGAAATATCAGAGACATATTCCCAAATACCAATATATATATCGATTGACCATATATGACCGCATTTCGATATTTTTATCCGTGATCTAATCATGAAAGATCATGCATAACTTTGGTATTTTCATTTGAGTGCTATAGCAGATCTAAGTGGATGTTATCTGAAATCTTTGAAGAAGCATTTCACATGGAAATTTTGAAGAAATCATTATTGAGAGCAATCCATGATGTTGATGCAACATTTTCTAAGGCAAGTATAGCTTCTTCTATTTTTGGGGTTTCTCTACTTATAAGTCTGTCTCTATCACCGCTGCAGTTTGATTATAATTTCATCTAACGCGTATAGGAAGCCTTAAGAAGAAATGTGGATTCGGGATCCACAGCTACCGTTGTTCTAATAGTGGATGGTCAAATATTGGTTGCCAATGTTGGTGATTCAAAGGCTCTTTTATGTTCAGAAAAAATGATGTCTCCTCAGGAGGTTAGAGGTAAGCATTTATATTGCATAAGGTTTAGCTACTTCATTCTTTTACTTGCAGATATTTGTCCCACCTTGGAGCATCTCGAACAGTGCTCTTTTTGAAGTTCTGAATTATTTTTTTGAAAAACCTCTGAACAGTTTACTCCAGTGGTTAAATTGCGTAAGTCATAAAATGTGACTAAAGATGGCAGAAAATGGTCAAAAAATGTGTGGGATGAACAGATTACTTTGGATGTTAAGAATGCCAATCAGTTGCTGGATAGTGTCGTTTTACTGATTTTCTTGCACCATATTTAGGTATAAGTTTATTGGGTCAACAGCTCTTGTGAATTGCAGACACTTTGTTGAAGCTGCATAGGCAGAGAAGAAGTAATGGGGCTATAACTTCCATTGGAGAGTACGAACAGTTTAAATTGGCCACTTCCACTGTTGGATCAAAACATTTTTTCGCCAAAGAACTGACCCAAGATCATCATCCAGATAGAGATGTTGAACGAAACCGAGTGGAAGCTGCTGGTGGCTATGTCGTTGAGTGGGGTGGCGTGCCACGAGTTAACGGCGAGCTAGCTGTCTCCCGAGCTATTGGTGATATGTCTTTTAAAAGGTGTGATCTGAATTTCATAAAACAATTTACATAGATATGCTTCCACTTTTCTCTCTGGCATTTAGAGTAAGTCCTACAGAAAATTTTAAGTTTCTCTTAGAGAGTTTTCCATGGTTGTGTTGTGATTTTTTTATTGAGAAGTTAACATTGGTATTAGCGACTTAAAATGAAGATTTCCTGGGGGCGAGAAGGAAGACAATATACAACAATATGCAAGAATGGCGAAGGAAGATAACTAAAAGAGAATTAGAAATCAGACACCCGATTACTTCAAGAGTGACCCCACATAGACAGTCTTCAAATCCCCTCCCCCTCTATCGTACTGAAATACTTTTCAATCTATTGTTTCAAAGATCCCTTCGCTTGCATTACCGGATACAATGGCGATTTTGTAATTACATATATTTTTGTGTAAACCTTATTTCTATTGGTTCGTACGGTTGAAGGTGTGAGAGGTGCAGAGAGTGACCCCCCACCCCCCAAGATAACGACCTGATTTCATTGAACAAATCTGCCATTTTAGAAACAGCAGTAAAATTGTCCATTGCCGTATTATTGCTCCTTTTGCGCTTTCTTCATTGCTTCTTATTGATCGTAGTTTATGTAAATTCTTATCTGTTTCATATTTCAGGAAATACAATTTTGACAACTTTTTTTATATAAATTTTCTTCAAAGCATATAGACGGACCTTTCTCATTCATTCTTATTGTTATCTTTAGTTATGGTGTTACAGCTACGCCGGAGGTGACGGAGTGGCAACTTTTAGCGGCCAATGATAGCTACTTGGTAGCTGCATCTGACGGGGTTTTCGAAAAGCTGACCACACAGGATACTTGTGATTTACTATGGGATATACATAAGAAGGGGAATGGAGATTTGGGTGTTGTTTCTTCATGCAAATCCTCGTTAGCTGACTCAATAGTAAACAGTGCTTTTGAGAGAGGAAGCATGGATAACATTGCAGCTGTTGTGGTGCCACTACAGGCAACTGGTTTTTCTGGGTCTCTTCAAGAGGAAACATGTGATGGAGAGGAAAGGGTTGGTTCCCGGGCTTATGAACTGCAGAAGCTGAGCTCTGCTAAGTCAGGTAACGTTTTCAAAATGAAATATGTTAGACTATATATTGAATAATCTCTACTTCAACAGATAAGTCAAAAGATATTTACAATTTTATTTTTATTTTTTGATACTTGTCATTCAATGTATTACTGACCAAATCATGTAGTATCATTCCCTTGTCTTAATGTTTTAGTCCTGTCATCTTGGGCTTACTTCTCTTAGTGTCTCTTGCTGACTGTTTATATTTTATTGCCCTGATCAGATAAAGCTATCACTTCTAGCCTTGTCTCGGTGGATTATTCTTCTCAGGTTATGGCCAACATCAATAGGTTATTGGTAATGTTCGAATTCAAGCATTCTTTTTGATGTGAATTTTTCTTTTGTTAAAAATAGGATCCTTTTAGTGATGGCTATTGTTATTGTTTTATAGGTTCAAGGAACAAATGCAAGATTCGGATTCTTTTATTTATATAAGAACCTTAACGAAAACATGGATTACCTATTTGGCTCTCAAAAGGGTCATTTTCAAAATGAAGTGTATGATCGACCACAGGCCTTATCTGAAACCTTCAATCACGCCCACAGTAAGTGCAATGCATCTGTTGTTGCTTTCATTTGATTTAGAATTTGACTTTGGACCCATTATCTTTTCTCATCTTCTTGACATTTTGAGTGATTTTTGCTCAGAAGAGCCGAAGTAAAAGAAAATGAATGCATTTCTTTAAGGCTGTAGCATATGCAATATATACAGCAATATGATACTATAACGTATATACCCTAACTAATATTTTCTTACTTTTAAATTGAGACTTTTTTTATATCGCCCTACCTGTATTTTCCCGTCTTGGCTGATCTTGTTCAGTTTTCCAATCCGACTTGCCTATTAAGTTCCCTGGTCTTATTTGTTGAGTTCCTCTGTGATCAACTGTATTGAACTAACAACCTCCAAAGCAAAGGTACTTCCGATCAGTTGTGCAACCACTTGAACTGACTGATGTTCCGCAAACTTTTCTTGTACTTCGTGGGGATGATTCATTGTCCTCATTTTGCATTGATTGGTGCCATTTTTCAGTGGGCAGTTTCATATCCTACTACCAAATATTCATATTGGGATAGTTTTTTCTCTAACTTATGATCATCTTACATGGGCATTTATTCTTCAGGTGGTTCTTTGAACTTCTACAACGACCAAAATTTTTGTTTGCACTTTGGGATGGATATTGAAGGAGATAAAGGCCAATGTGTAAATCCTGAAGGTTTTTCTAGGTTTCTTCTATTACTTGAATCAATTCCTTTCCCTGACGGCGTTTCAAATTCTTCGGGATCATTTGGAAATGACACACCTAATTCAAGGTATTCTAGTTCATGTGTAGTAATCATTGCACTATATTTCTTGAAGCAATATTTGTTGTTCATGTTGTTAGTTTCTACGCACGTGGAAGCAATTACTCAACACAATTAATAATAACGATCTCTTTTATTGATAAAACCTTAATTTAACATCCTACTTTCTTTCTCTCCAAAAACAGCACCCGCACCCCCTTAGCCTTAGCCAACCCTTTCTTTTATAGAGAAAGGGTTTACAATCTCTCTTCCTAATATCTCTCCAAATCAAAATATTCTGCCCAATCTTAGGAATCCTAATATATTTAGAATTCTCTAAAATAACAATTACAATAAAGCAAAACAAAGCCTAAACTAACTGTTGGAGAAAGTGAGTCTACGGTACAGAACAGGTCCAACGACCGCAGGGCACGCCCACGTGCTCTATCACATATAATTAAAATCATAGGGCTGCCAGGCGAATGGATTAACTTTAATGTCACGACCCCACCCTATGTCACATTCAATTTGAAATCTGATTCTAAACCAATTTGGAAGTTCATGTTCCGATGAGGATTTCACTAACCCAAACCAGATCGCCTAAAATTTTTTGGACGATATTTGGTTAAGCCCCCAGACTTATCCGGCAGCAAATGAATCTATGTAGCATATACAAGATTGATTGACTGACTTAAGAGCTAGTCATCCTGAATCGACTGGTCGCGTAGGTTGACAAAAACATGAGTAAATCTTCTTCTTTTATGTAAGCTGGGTACTAATACAAGTCAACATCACATATATAGACTACAGCACACAGTATATTGGAAATCATGAACTTTGACATACTATTTTATGGATATATTCCTACCATATTGTAAGTTTAACATGTTGGAATTGCGGTGGATATAATAACATTTCTATCATATACTTGTACCTCTTAAAAAATAAAAATAAAAATAATTATTTGCTGTTGTGTGAAAAATGTTATTTTGGTATGGTTTTGTTGATGCAAGTTTATGTGATTTCCCTGTCTTGTAATAGTTCTGAGGATTTTTTTTTGGGTGAACATAGGTATGTGCTGAAGAGAAGGTTCGGCCGTGGATCATATGGTGAAGTTTGGTTGGCTTTTCATTGGAACTGTTCTCAAGGCGGCAATCTTATGAATCGTAACCACACCCACACAAACTGCTCAATTGACAATTTTAATCTTAATTTACATGAGGATAACACAAGTAATAGATCTAATTCATCCAGTTACCACCGTAATACTGGTCTTGACGGGGACAACGTTTTCATTTTGAAGCGCATTATGGTAATTCATTATGATCTATGTTTCTATACAAGTTCAGTTATTTTTCTCTGCCTTATGTCATTGATGCACTTCTCTATAAAATTCTACAAATCCAATTTGGTTCCAGAAGGCTTTCAGAAATTGTCTTCATAAAATTCTATCCTTTGATTTTTCTATTAGACGGTAATCTATATAGTACTTTCTTATTGTATCTTGCAACATTCGTAGAGCATAAGTTAATTAGAGAAGTTGATTTGTAGTTTTTCTCTCTACTTGTATTTTTTTCCTGGAGTATGATGTACTTTTTTTTTTCGACTAGTGTATTTAGTATTAAGTAAGGACTAAGAAGCAATTTTATTTTAATTGAAAAAAAATCCGTGTCCAGATAAATTTAGTTCCAAGCCTTACAGAGTTAAATGATCGTCTTTACAGGTGGAGAGAGGGAATAATGTTTACTTAAGTGGATTGCGGGAGAAATATTTTGGAGAGGTCTTCTTAAATGCCACCATGTCTCTTGGAGGTTTGCTTGAAGCGCAATATGATTCCTACGACCTTAGAGAAGCCAACAAATCAGTTCAGCATGAGACAGAACACACGTGGAAACAAGAAAATATATTCCCGAGTAAGTTAAGAATGAACAGAGCGGACAAAGAAGAAGGTTTGAAACATATTGCGCGATTTGTAGAGTCATTTGAGTCCCAATCAAAGGAAGTGTGGCTTGTATTTCGAAATGAAGGTATATCTATGTCTAAACTGATGTATACGGCTGAAGAGACAGATAAAAATGAGGAAAATGATAGGGATGACCGAGCGAGTAATGTCCAAGTACTTCATCCTTCTACATGGTGGCATTGGCTGAGAACAACAGAAGAGGGAAAAGAGGAAATGCGCAATCTTATATGGCAATTGGTATTCCTGCATTTAAATCACTTATTTTGCCTTAATTTAAGGAAAACTGTGACTTTGTCCCCTTTTGTGTTAATTAAATTAGACTTTGACCTCTCAAGTTGTAGCATTTAGCTAACCTCTCATTTTGGCCTTTGCCGACGAAGATTTAAGGAGTATGCTGTACTTTTAACTTTTGAATTAGATATGGGGGATCAATTTAGTTTCTATGCAGATACGATATACTAGGTTGTACTTTCTCGAGGACATGTTACAGTTTCTTTCTAAGATTATATTGGACTTTTGACTTAACCCCCTTCTGGTACATGTGTCTGACGGTTTCTGTAAAGGTTTATTAGTTTCTACACCGGTCATTACTGCTGATTGTGTCACTTTTTCATTTATATTTATTGCTTGCATAATATATCCTATTTTAGTATTAATGTAGTTATGTTTCATGATTTTTTTTTCTCTTTGTTCAGCTGTTGGCTCTCAAGTCATGTCATGATCGCAATATTACCCATAGGGATATTAAACCTGGTGAGGGGAATGGACTTTCTTTTATTTTGAAAATTGAAAACATTTAAGAAAAGGCTAAATCAAACTATTTAATCATGTTTCTTGTTTGGCAGAGAACATGGTAATATGCTTTGAAGATGGGAACACTGGAAAATGCTCCAAAGGAAGTCCAACAGGAGATAAGCATCATCGCATAAAAATGTATTATGTTTATTTTTTATTTACTCTTGTTGTTTTGCTTAACTATATCACAGTAACGAGTAACCTCAAAAAGAAAGAGATTGAGAGGAAGGGAGGCATTTTCAATGTATCCCTTTCTTAGGTTTCACTTAAGTTCGTACACTATTTCATGATTCCTCTTACTTTGTATTAGTTATCATGTGACTACAACTAAGTATATATTATAGACAAATTTACAACTCCTTGAGATAATTATATAGGTGTAAGTACTTGTTGATGCCATAACTACACGAAATCAAAATAACATATGCAAATCATTTTAGAGCTATACGAGCTATCTAGACAGGACGTTCGCCATAAAGCCTGCTCAAAAAGCACATCAACTGATAATAGACTTGCTGAAATGACGCTAACTATATCTAAAATTATATGTCGGTTTGATGAAATATAGATATTTAAATGCATACAACATGATAGTTCCTTTTTTTTTTTTACACAATATGATTATTAATCTGTTTTTATTTAAAACTATTAGGCGAATTATCGACTTCGGTAGTGCAATTGATGAGTTCACCATCAAGCATCTATATGGATCAAATGGACCCTCCAGGTACAAATAATTTTCTCGATCTACTAGTCTTATTTGTACTTAGTTATCTCGTCAAGAGTTTTTTTATGGGCAGTTTTAACTGGTGCTATTCCGCATTGTGATCTTTTAAGTAAAACAAAAATCCTGATTTTGCTATTAGTGAGACGAGTTGACCCAGGGATTTTATCTAGCGTCTTCTAAGAGTTTTAATGGCTCATTGTTTGATAGTGTGTGTAGCAAATAACTTGTTTTTTGTCTTTCGAATTTTACAATTTAGTTATTTAAATTCAATTGCAATACAGATTGAGTTATGGGTTTCATTTTGTTTTCTAATTTTGTTTACTTTTTTTGTTTATTTAATGTTTTCAGGTCTGAACAGACTTACGAATATACTCCTCCAGAAGCCCTTCTAAATTCTAAATGGTTTGAGGGGCCAACAAGCATAATGATGTATGTTCAGTCTTAAGACCGTTTATTTTTGAATTTTTGAATTTACTTTCATTAATTCTAGATCTCTATTTGTTTTTGCACCTAAATGTAATTCTGCAATTTTAGATGAACCAAAATTTGATTAAAAAGTACATATTTGCTTTATCAGGTATGATATGTGGAGTGTGGGTGTTGTGTTGTTAGAGTTGATCTTAGGATCACCACACGTTTTTCAACTAAATCCTCGAAGTCATGCTCTTTTGGATCAACATCTTAAGGGTTGGAGTGAAGGCACAAAGGAGCTCGCATATAAGTGAGTCCTACCTTTGGCATTGCATTGTAAGAGATATTTTATTGTTTGACAGTCAAGGATCTTTTCCAAAAGAGTTAAATTTATATATATGTCTGTGGACTAGGGTGACAACATCTTTACATTCTTACAATATAAATTTGATAACCAACTACTGGAGAATGAGTCACATTACATATCAAGTAAGACTCTGTTATTGCTCACGGGTTAGCATCATCTGTGACCCTCAAAGTGGGTCTCTTGGGGACTGGGTGGTGGGACTTACAATAGTAAAACAGTATGAAGAGCCCCGTGGGAGTCGGTTTTGACTTGTGGGTCTCACCACCTCAACCTAAGTGACGTACTGTTAGGCTCTCATTCGGGTGGTACTCTGTGAGAAAAAGAATGTCTCTCTGGATAATTGCAGTGACTGTTAGACTAGTGAAATCCATGGAAGTGTTCATGTCTCACAGAACCCATGCAAACACTGGAGCCTAGAGGAATTTTTTCCAGCAAAGAAATAAATACAAGCTTATTTCTTTCATGCTTTCATTTAAGAAAGTATGTGAAGTATAATATTTTATTTGGATGTTTTGTTGTGCTAGACTGAGATCGTTTATGGAAATGTGCATTTTGATCCCGGGAAGTTCACCAAAACGTCATCAGGAAGGGGATAAAAGGGATCTTGTGAGTCTACTATCTTTTAATTATTTATCTTTTTGAGTTATTTGTAGGAAGAAAAAAATTATTGTGATTTTTTTGAATTTCTAGTCTTTCCTCTTTATTTCTGCTATATTTTCACTGTCACCTTCTTCTTTTTCCTTTTCCTTTTTGTCACTGAAGCTCGTCATTTTGGACAAGCGGCTGCCTATATAGCTCAGTGGGATCAAATACTAGTGTAGTTCAATTTTTGCATCACGAACCCAATGGGCATCTAAGACATCGTCGAGCCCGAAGGCTTCCATATTACATCGAGCCCAAAGGGCTTAACACATCTCAAGTCCAGAGGCCAAACATTTCGATCCTGTAGGCTATCATCTTGCACTACCGAAGTAGTTAGTAAATTACATGATATTCTCCTTTCAAACACGCTGTTGGGATCCGAATTCACAACCTCCCACTGGGGAGGGTGTACACCTGGTTGAGCCAAGGCTCGTCTACAAAAGATTTTGTTGCCGTGACTTAAATCAGTAGCAAATAAGCGTTCACCACATTATTTGCCATGTTCACCACATTATCTGCCATGAGACATACTTTTGGAATCCAACAACGGTGCGGATGTGTTAGAAGTTCCATTATGGTATTCTATTAGAATTTTTACAGTGTTCCATTACTTTCCATGCATGAATACTGATGGAAGTTCATCTTTTGGAATGAAGAGTGGTGTATGGCCAGCTTCCTGGAAATGCTCCGAAGAGTCATTTTTGCAACAAGTGAAGAATAGAGATCCCTTAAAATTAGGGTTAGTTTTTTTGCCAATGCTCTCATTATTTTAGTTAAGATATTTATATATTCTTTCTTCCGTTGTCTTTCAATGTAATCATGCTAATTGTGATAAGCTGTCTGCAAATATTTTTAGGTTTCCAAACATTTGGGCCTTGCGGTTAGTACGTCAGCTGTTACTCTGGCATCCAGTAAGTGCTGGGACTGGGACTGTAAAATTATTTGTTAAGTTATTATGTAGCACATTTATTAGTTAATCAATATAACAGAACAGAAAGAAATTGTGCTCTGCAATAAAATCTTATTGCACAGTGGTCATCAGTTTTGCTAGCAGACACTTCTCATGTGGACATAAAGGCATAGCACGTGTCTATATAATATTTTCCAAAGATTCATCCCAGTTAAAGCCGAAAAGATCTTTGCGACTCCATCTCTCTGACGTCTTTCTGTCTGACATGGTTATAGACTTAGTCAGTTCGTCCTATAGAATTTTTATATGGAAGCACCAGCAAAGAAGGACCAACTACAGAGCAGGACTAAGACATGGGACACGTGTCCCATTCATTTTTTGAGAGAACCTAAACAAACAGAGTTTGTCTGATAAGGATATGGCCCTCATAGTCTTTAATTTTATTCCTTTTTTTACATCTATTAGGAGTACTAGTTGAATGGGGCGTAACACCTAGCTCTTATAGTAATAATTAGTCTCCGGAAGAGGACTGCTCAAGTTATCGCAGAATCTGATTGAGAAAAACTCGGATTTGGACGAGCGTTTTATCAATCGTATGGATCATCTTCGATGGCCTACAATCCAACACGTTTAAGATTGACTTTCTGGGATAATGATCTCAATCCAATAATGTTTCGACGCAAAAAAGAGTTTAAAATAAAGTTGGTCTCTGTTAAAGTTGATTTTAATTTGGTAATGTGGATAAAACCCAGTGTAGTCACATTGGATTATGGATTCAAATTTACTCTGCATATAGTGGGATTCCATTTAGAGTTTGCTATAACAAAACCAGACTGGATTTGTGCCAATTTGAGCCATCCATTAAAAATCAGTTCCCATGAACCTAAGGTTATACTATTCCATATTATTCGTCTATGTGTTGATCAATAAGAGGGCGTTTTTTTTCTTCTTAAATTGTACAATTACTATTTAAAGTCTATTTTACCTATTACATGCACTTGTCTTGCGACGTAAGGTTGTTCTTGTAGTTGGGAATCATATTACTTGACTTAAGCCTTGAAGTGTGTTGCAGGAGGATCGATTGAGCATTGATGACGCCTTGAAACATCCTTATTTTCAACCTCATCCAGAGACATAATGTCATTAGTGGAATTCAAAGTTTTGTTCCAAAGGTATCTCCCTGTGTGGTTTTTGCTATTTCTTGACTACAATATTAGAATGAATACTCTACTTTTTTCATTGGAGCATCTCCAAGTAAATGGTATTCAAAATGCCGAAAGAAGGTCCTGATTTTGAAAGACCCTTTCTTTTGCTCCAGTGCTCAAATGCTAAAAGGGTCAATGTTTCAACTTTCACGCCGTTTTTATATATAAGCAAAAAATTTGTACCAAATTCCATTTTGTTTTTGCCAGAAGGTGATTCATATGGCATCATGCCTAACACAGGCCTGTGTCATTTTTTCCCCTTCCTCTCTTCCGTTTTTTCAAATTACCAATCTCAATTCTAAAGTCTCCCTTTGTTTTCCTTTTATTAGAGCACACTCTATGGGAGCGACTATTTTATGTCACCCTAAAATATAGATGAATCATGAATGTCACTTGCCATAATTCTTTTAAATTAATTGCAGGATGGCTTCTTCTACCCTTGAAGTGGCACTTTTGGAAGGACGCTTAGCAGGGTTACCTAAAATATCGTCAGATCACATTTTCACATCGTCGCTGTCAAGTTTACGAGTCTTTAGCCCACTGATATATAAGAAAATAGGAAAAAAAAAAAAAAAAAAAAAAAACTTTTACCTGTACAGGAGTCAGGAGGGCTTCTTCAGATGTGAAAATTTCATAGATTAGGAGTACTAGGGATGAATTCTGATGTAAATTATGTGTAACATTAACATGAATCATCTTGATGTCAAATATATTGCAGTCATTCTCTTCTCATTTTCTAGTGCTTATGTATTTTTTGAATATCCGTAATCTATTAAATGTACATGGATCTACCATCCTTGTTCGATTTCTAACATATGATATACAATCGTTTTTTTGTGGATTTACATACCTAAGATTGGTGCAAGTTTTGGAAATTTGCAGGTTCAAGACCTCATATCATATTTGCCAATCCATTCGGCATTTTCTAGAAGTTTCTAGTTCCTTCCTTGTTTCACCAAAAAAATGGGAAACAGAGCACCCATGCCTTCTAGAACTTTCCATTACTACCACCCAATCAACTTTAAGCTTTCTTCACATTCTCTCACCTCCACTCTCATGATCTTTGCTCAATCCCAAACTGAAACACCAATCGAACCCATTTTGAGGCAAAATATATGATGAATGATTTAGTGCAAGTGAAGGAAGAGGTTGTGGTTCAACCCATGGAGGGACTTCATGATATGGGTCCTCCACCATTTCTCACTAAAACATTTGATATGGTTGAACACTCAACTACTGATTTGATAGTCTGTTGGAGTGAAGCTGGGAATAGTTTTGTTGTAAGGGATCCTCATACATTCTCCATCACTCTTCTTCCAAAACATTTCAAACATAACAATTTCTCCAGCTTTGTTAGACAGCTCAATACTTATGTAAGTACTACTTGCTCTACTCAACTTCTTATATAAATTCTTGATTTTCATCAGGTAGCTAGGACTATTTTGGGTTATATTAGATAGGTACCCAATTTTTTCGCTTGGTTTTGAAAATACTTTATAGTGATTTGGTTTGTTTCTTATCGCGCTTTTGTGGTGATTGATTGATTGGGAACCACCAAAACAATAATGTTATATTGTTATGGGAATATTGGAAGGTACACCCTAATGAAGAGGATTAAAGCATGTTATATTGTTGCAGAGAAGAATGAAATCATTACACAAGATACCCTTAATCATAGTTGGAGTTTACGCTGATGGAAGAGAAGACCTTTCTTCTTAGAGTAGTTCTAGTTAGATTTTCTTCTTTACCTCCCTGCATTTGTACCCAAAAGTGACTGTATAGAGTATAGATTTCAAGTTCTCAGCATCCTAACATCGCGTTTGCTCTCAATTCGGTCTAGGTGACCTCTTTACATTTAACGCTTTTACTCCAGCCCAGTTTCAATATGTCCTTTTATCATGTTGTCCTGGAAATATATTTTGCAGGTCACCAATTCGATGACATAAACATAAGATTTTGAGTTTGGTTTTCTAGTTTTTGTTGCGAATTCATTGCTTAAACTCTCCTGCATAAATTACCCTTTATCTCCCTAAAATTTAATGGTTATTTAATAACCAGTGGAAGATGAAATAAGCAAGAAACAAACAATCACCCAAGACAATTGCAGTTGTGGAAATCCCAATTGGGATCAAAACTTTTCTTCAGTTGTGATGCCGGAAATCACTAGGTTTTTGAAGAACAATTACCACTCTCTCTCAAGTGTGTTACTTACGTACTTCATTTTTTTCATATTTGGTCTTCTTTTGTATCTACACCTTGTAGATTTATTAACCTTTTTGAGTTTCAAGGTTCAACGGGGTACTTGAATTTTGGTGTTGAAGCAGTTCTTCTTTTTCTTGCAGGGCTTTAGAAAAGTAGATCCAGATAGGTGGGAATTTGCAAATGAAGGATTTCTTAAAGGGCAAAGACACCTCTTGAAGAACATCAGGAGGAGAAAGGGACCATCTCTACCCTCTCTTCAACAACAAGCCATGGGCTCTTTCATTGAAATTGGACAGTTTGAATTAGACGGAGAAATTGAACAATTAAGACGTGACAAACAAGTTTTAATGGTGGAACTAGTGAAACTTAGGCAACAACAACAGGACACCCAATCCAACCTTCAAGTTATGGAGCAAAAGCTTCATGGAACGGAGAAAAAACAACAACAAATGATGAACTTCTTGGCGAGGGCAATGCACAATCCAACTTTCATCCAGCAATTGGTTCAGCAGAAGGAGAACGTAAAGGAGCTGGAAGAAGCAATTGGTAAGAAGAGAAGAAGGTCCATCATTGGAGAATCAAGTCAAGCTTTTGAAGGTGATAATCTCATCAAGGACGAGTCTCAGGATTTCAGTGATTTTTATGGCCTTGAAGTCTCAGAGATCGATACATTTTCAATGGAGATACAAGGATTCGGTTCGGATGAAACAGAAGAAGCTGAATTTGAAAGTGAAGATAAAGCATTGGATGAAGGATTCTGGGAAGATTTGTTAAGCGAAGGTTTTGAGAAAGAAAAACGAGAAGAAGAAGAGGAAGATGGAGGTATTTTGGCAAATGACTTGGACTACTTAGGTTCTAACGCTAAGTGAAATTTGGGCATCTTGAATACCCCAAGCATTGTTGTCTATCTTTGCCTTAGCCCCTAACTATCATGGAACTAGGAGTATGCCAACTTATATGAAATTAAGGTACCCTATAATGTTGAAAGCATCCTTAAGTTCGATATAGTTGAGGGGTAAGGAAAAAGTAGATCAAAATGTTGGGTGGCCTAAGCTTACCCTAAAATTTATTCTGCATATGTGTCCTCGACTTTGGCATGCTTCAGTTTCTCTGTCTTGGTTTGTGACCTTTGTGTCTGTGTTTGTTTGTTTGTTGAATTGTTGATTTTTTTGTTCAAATTGGGTCTCATGTAGGTTTGTTGCTGTATTGACTGGAAGATAGCAAGCTCAGTAGATATCTTAGACAACATATAAGAGGGAGGAATGCAACATTGTATCCTTAGCATTCTTTTGTATTTTTTTATAGTATTGTTTGTATGAATTTATTATACCTCTCATTTGTTTATATTGGCAGATTGCAGATATTGCTTGGAAAAGTTTGCAGAAGATAACAAGCTCAGTAGATATCTTAGACAACATATAAGAGGGAGGAATGCAACATTGTATCCTTAGCATTCTTTTGTATTCCTTTATAGTATTGTTTGTATGAAATTATACCTTTCATTTGTTTATATTAGCAGATTGCAGATATTGCTTGGAAAAGTTTGCAGAAGTCTGTAGCATGGTATGTCAAAGCCTCCAAGTTTCTGTGCAGATCAATTCTTCCCGTGAAATAGTTTCAAGGGTTTGAAGTGCAGGGTTAGTAGTGCCTGGAAAAATAGGCCATCATCAGGCACAAGCTATATGTTGGATTCTTTTGTAATATCTGTATGTTGTCTAAATGTATTTGTTACTTATGATCCATGCCTTTTTCAGAAACCAGATATTTGAATTTTTGAATGTGCTCTTGATCTTAAAGTAAATTCTTGTTTCACTGCTACTCAATGGTTCAGAGTCTATTTAAATTTTTGCGTGTTTGTGTTCTTGTAGTAAGTTCTTGAAGTGATCAGAGTCGTCTGTTTATGGAAAACTGATATGTATACTCACGTTTTATTACTCGGATTTTAATAACCATCTATTTGCAGCAACAGATGGGTATTTGTGCCTGACGATTTTCTAAGTCGTTTCCTGTCGCGTGTTCAAGGACAAGCTCAAATACTATATTGTGTGATAAGTTATGACGTAATGTTTTTTAAGAAAGCCCCATCTGTGTTTTCTGTGCTCGCTCCTCCCGTAGCTTTAAGTTTGAAATCTGATGAGCGATTAATTTTTAGGCCAACCTGAGTTTTTTTTTAGAGATTTTGAACCCTGAGCTCGCGAGATTTGAACTCACGACCTCTGTGGAGAGGTACAACCACCACTGGGGCCAAGAGCCCACTGGTTTTGCTTACTATAGCTTGAAATCTTGAATTTGAGCACTAGCTGTTGAGCATATAATCGCGTTCCCACATAGGGCAAATCAAGTTTTTTTTTTTTTTTTTTATCAAAACGCAAATGATATTAGGCCTAGGTGGCAAAAGGAGAGGTTACATAGTTTATGAGATTACCGGCCTCATTTGCCATATTACAAAAAGACGGGGGTTGGAAGGGCCCCCTCGAGGCTAAAATATGGGCCTCAGAGTTAAAAGCTCTAAAAGAAAATTTGAAGTCTTGGAAACTAGAAGCCAAGGAGAGCAGATCTGGAGCGAGGGTAAGAGCACCCCAGGACACATCCGTTGTCTTCTGAGAAAAAGCTTTAACCAATCTTTGGCAGTTTGACAAAATGAGTGCTCTACGAACGCCCTTGTCTTTTGCAGCTTGCATCCCTCTAATCATCGCAAGAGCCTGTGCTTCTTTAGGATCAGAAGCTTGTCCTTTGTCGTGGCCTGCATAAACAAACATTTTTTTATCAGTTTTAATCACGAAGCCAGTGCCACAGTTTGAGTTAGCCGAGCGCCAGGAGGCGTCCACAAAGATGGAGTGCCATCCCTCTAAAAACATAAGGGTAGGGGCTATAGTAGTTGAAGGAGTCGGGTTTGGGATGGCCATGGGGGAGAAAAGAAAAGTTTTTACAGTAGCCAAAATTGCTGATGGGGGGCATTTTTTTGATTAAAAATAATGTCATTCCTGTTAGTCCAAATGGCGTACATAATAGCACTGATCTTCCCCCACCTGGAGATCGTGTTATGCCCAGAACAACTATTATTGGCTAGAAGAAAAAGAACTTTTTGCAGAGAATCCGAATAAGGCCAAACCTCGCTACAAATAGAGAGATCAAAAGCATACCAAATATCTTTGATATTCTTACAGTAGAATAGCGCGTGAGTAGTAGATTCTTCCTCTTCGCCCCATCGGGGGCAAATAACATCTTACAGATCCCCGTGGGTAAGGTTCATCTTAGTGGGGAGACCTTCTTGCAATGCTTTCCACATGAATAGTTGGATTCGGAAAGAAGCATTGATCTTCCAGATAGCAGTCCAAATTTTGTCCAGGTTGAGACCTAGATTAGGGTCAGTGTCCGCTGTAGGCTCTTTGTCTATAAGGGATTTATAGACTAATTTAATCATAAGAACTTCATTGGTCTCTTTTCTCCATCTTAGGGTATCCTCTACCGGATTTTTGCTGAGGGGAATGGATCTGATGAGCTCGACAATGTCGTCAGGGAAAAAGGAACGTACCAGGTCCATTTTCCAGGCTCTAGAAGTGGGGCAGATTAGGTCAGCTTTCTTCCAGATAACTCTATTACTCTGGGCGGGCCCCGCAAGTTTGCCAAAGGGAATATTAGAGATCTAGGGCTCAAGCCACATGTCAACTTTTTTGCCATCCCCGATATGCCAGCATAGGTGTGACATAATTATTTCTCTAGCCTTTATGATACCTTTCCAGATCCAGGAGTCCGAGTTTTTACTGGCAATGGTCATAACGGATTCTCTAGAAGCGTACTTTTTACACAGGTTCTTGGCCCAAGGTTTCTCTGGTTCTATAACGATGCGCCAAAATAACTTAGCGAGAAGGGCATGATTATAGGAGAAAGTTCGTCTAGTACATGTTAGGAATAAAGCTCAAAAAGTGGGAAAGTCGTTTGAACGAGTGGGGAAGTCGTTCGAACAAAAATAACGCTTGGGCCAAAATTCCAGAGGACTGTTATGGTCGTTCGAACGACTTCATAACTCGTTCGAACAACTTTGGCTCTGTTTGATTGTTTCTAAGTTCGTTTTGAAGGGGATTTGATCCAAAGCGATGGATTATCTCGTGATGCGTATTTCGGAGATGACCTAATGGAAAACCTATAAATAGAGTGTATTTTAAAGGCCTCTGTACTGTGAGAAAGAGTTATAGAGAAAAAAGGGAAAAATCTAGGGTTTAGCTCTAGAGAGGTTTCTTGGGTTTTCTTTCTAGTGTTTCTTGCTGGGATTATCTGTAAAGGTAGATGCGAGGTTTGAGTGATCTCTGTAACTTCTTGTAACCCTTAATGTGATAATATATTCGCCGTGCTTGTCGAGGGTGGTTTTGATCATGTTTAGGGTTTCCACCTAATTTAAACCTTGTGTTGTGTTTTTTATTGCCTTTATTCGAATTCTCTTTGGTTAGGGTTGGTTCTTCGGGTTCTTGTTAATCGTATTGTGCTTTCGCATGCGATTTGCCCCTTCAGTTTCCCAACAATTAGTGTCAAAGCAAGGTTTGGGGCAAGTAGAGTAGCAAGATGGGAAGATCTAAGTATTCTAGTGCGATCAAGCTTGATGGGGAGAAGTTCGATGGGAAGATCAATTTTGGATTGTGGCAAATACAAGTCTAAGATATCTTGATTCAAGGCGGGTTACGCAGGGCACTGAAAGGGAAGCCTATACCTAAAACTCTGGTTGAAGGTATAGCGGCCCAGAGAGCGGACGACGATGAAGAAGAGGACTAGGAAGATCTGGATTCTAGGGTTGCGAGCGGGATACGCCTTTGTCTCGCTAAGAACATTTTGGCAAACGTGGTTGGAGAGAAGACCCGCAAAGGGCCTTTGGGAAAAACTTAAAAGTTTGTACCAAATTAAGAGTCTTTCGAATCGCTTATACCTCAAGGAACGGCTTCATACGCTCAAGATGAATGAAGGTACGAGCGTTGGTGATCACCTAGGTTCTTTGAACGGGATCATTTCAGAATTGGAATCGATCGGAGTTAAAGTTGATGATGAAGATAAGGCGCTTCAACTCATATGGTCTCTTCCATCTTCCTTTAAGCATCTTCAACCTACGTTGATGTATGGGAAGGAAACCTTGAGTTTTGAGGAGGTTATAAGTACGCTTCTTTCCGAGGAGAGAAGGCTTAAGAGTAAGTGAATCATTGGGGGAAAACTCTGCAATGGTGGTTAGTGGGAAGAGAAGCTTTAATAGGTTCAAAAAGGGAACTTGTTGGAGCTGTGGTCAATCGGGTCATTATAGATCGGATTGCAAAGCGGGGAAAGGTAATAGAGCAAGTTCGACAAGAGGCCTCGAAAGTAACACTAACAAACTGGCAACGGTTACTAATAATGATGGTGACGAGGCGCTCCTCGTAGTGGCCGCTGATGGTTCTTGCCACGATAGAGGATGGGTGTTTGATAGTGGAGCTACAATGCATGTATGCGCACACAAGACATGGTTCGACAATTATTAAAGATGTGAGGGTAACAAGTTTGTGTTGACGAGCGATGGCTCTCGAAGGCCGATTTTGGGAGTGGGTGATATTCGCGTGAGGATGTTCGATGGACGCATCGTAGTTCTTCATGATGTTCAACATGTACCGAGTATGACTCATAATCTAATTTTACTTTCCAAGTTAGATAATTAGGGTTACAATTACTCCGGGCGAGGTGGAGTAATAAAAGTTTATCAGAAATATTCTTTGATCATGAAAGGAGTTCTAAGCGGGAACTTGTATGCATTGGTTGGTAAATCAATGGGTGGAGATGTGAAGGTTACGTGTACCAAGGGAGCTATGAAGATTTCTCGAAAGGGGAATTTAGTTCAAGGTGGAGCAATGGCACGGTCTACAAAGATGATCAGAACGTTGGTTCTGATTGGTGGGTCTAGGAAAAGCCTAGACTTGGGTAATTCACTTAATTATGAAACGACAAGAATACACGACGAATGCTGCAGAAGAAACGGTTTTATCACCGAGGTGGAGATTGTTAGGAATACGGGTCAAAAACTGGGAAAGTTGTTCGAACGAGTGGGGAAGTCGTTCGAACGAAAATAGCGCTTGGGCCAAAATTCCAGAGGACTGTTATGGTCGTTCGAACGACCTCATGACTCGTTCGAACGACTTTGGCCCAGAGAATGCATGATTTATTGAGGTTTATTTCTTGCCCAGGGACCTTCTGCAGTGTATCGGGCATCGTTTTCAGTGCATGGGATTCTTTCAGATTTGCTCTACAAAAGATAAAACTGTCCCTCTAGAGATCTTGACTCCATGGAGGCTGCCTTTGGTTTCTTCTTTGAGTAAAATACGGGACAAAATCTTTGAGTAGATGATGAATAGGGAGGGGGATAGGGGATCTCCTTGTCGAATTTCTCGTCCTGGCTTGAGCAAACCGAAGGGAGAGCCATTAAGATTAAGAAAGAGCGTAGTGGTTGAAACATATTGGTGAATCTTGTCACATAAACCCATTTCCTTCATTGTGTTAAGGAGAATATTCCATTCAACCCTGTTAAAAGCTTTGCTAAGGTCGAGCTTAATGGCCATGTATCCTGAAATACCTTTTTTCTTCTTGAGGGCATTGAGGATTTCTTGGGTCATGATAATGTTGTCAAAAATTTGTCTACCCGGGATAAAAGCATTTTGGGCTGGGGAATTAAAATTGTCCAAAAGGGGTTTTAGGCGGTTGGCCAAATTTTTTGAGATGATCTTAAACTTAACGTTACAAAGGCTTATAGGTTTAAAGTCACCAGGTTTCTCCGAGTTATTTTCCTTGAGGATAAGGGTAATATTGGTGTGGTTAAACTCAGATAAAAGATACCTTGACTGGAAGAAAGAGATAACGGCTTTAAAGACGTCGTCTTTGATAGTATCCTAGTACTTTTGGTAGAACAAATGAGTAAACCCATTCGGGCCTGGGGATTTATGGGGATTCATATAGAAGAGAGCTTCTTTAACTTCCTCGAGAGTGGGGTCACAAGTAAGGGTAGCATTATCTTCATCTGAAATAGATTTATCAAAAATATTGAGGTCTCGTATTTTGATGGGAGGGTTGGACGAGGTGAAGATGTCGGAATAGAAATCAACCAGGGTGTCTCCCACCTTGTTCCTACCATGCACCCAGTCACCGTCAAGTTTGTGGAGTATGGTTATGGCATTCCTCATTCTACGACAGACTGTAGATATATGAAAAAAAGAAGTGTTTTTATCACCTTCCCTGAGCCAGGTTTCCCTTGATTTGTCTCTCTAGAGGATTTCTTCCTGGTTCAGGGTGTGCTCGAATTCAAGTTGAAGATCCCTTTCTCTGAGAGTATTGGGGTCGTTTGGCCATTCTTTTTGAATCCGATTAATGTCTTCTCTGATGGCTCAAATCTTGCTGGGGATGAAATCAAAGACCGTTTTACTCTAAACGGTGAGTTCTTTTTTGGTATGCCAAATTTTTTTACAGAGTTTAAGAGGCTTGGATCTGTAATGGACTTATTTCTAAACCCCGTACTCAGTACGGTATTTGAACTGATATAGCTCAGATCAACAACAATCCAAGACCTAAGAACAGTTCGGAGACTTTGAAGCATTTTCTAAACTCACACTGTAGAAGATACTCCTCTATTCATCAAATAGCTCGCATACATGCGAACTCCACAAGAGATCGTATCTTCTCCAAACGGTCTGAAGTACAATTAAGAAGGCTGTTACAGATCATCAAATATCAAATATCAAGACGTTACAGGAAATCTCTTCAAAGCTCATCAAGTTCAGACGATCATAACGTTTATCAAATATCAGGACGTTACAGGAAATCTCTTCAAAGCTCATCAAGTTTAGACGACCATAACGTTCATCATTAAATGTACCCAGCGGTCGTATTATAAGACCTATAAGTAGCTACCTGGAAGAGAAAGCTGGGGGGATGGATGGCTAGTTCTTACGCATGCCATACTGAGAGAAGATTACACTTGCATTTTCTGTAATCACTCCACTTTCTCTCTGTAATAACTAGTCAATCGTAATACAACACTCTCTCTTTTCAAAATCCTAACTAGAGGTCGTTGTTTTTAACCTATTGAAAGGTTTTCCACGCTAGATACTGTGTCATTTACTCTCGTACTTGCATAATATATGTTCTTAACACTGGTGTAAGACGTGTTTTCGACCTACTAGAAAATAGGTCATTACATTTGGCGCCGTCTGTGGGAACCCACGATCATACTCCGCGTTCTCTTTTCCAGAAGCCGACATCCATAAAATTTGACGAATGACGAACCCAGAAAACGACGTTCCTGACGCTTCTGGGGGGGGTGACGGATTTACGAACTGCCATGCAGCAAGAACAAGAAAAACGACTACAACTGGAGAAGCAGGTCGCAAGTATGCAGAACGTAATAAAAGCTCTTCTAGATCAACAACCAGCCGGCCAAAGACCACAACCTGCTGGGTCGCGAGTCTCAGTCCTGCATAGATTGGGAAATAAGGGCAAGGGGGCGGTGGCTCCTTCAGCTCGGCATACAGGTGACCCCCGCTCACAATTACCAGCCTGATCAGTCGGTGACCTACGACAGGAAGAGCAACATGAAGACACCCTTCACCTACCACGCGTTTCAGTGATGGACCGTTTAGGCAAAACAATGGGAGAGCACGACCCACAAAGAGTGTTAGCCGCACGACGAGCAGTCACATCTCGCCTACATCTCACCCCATAACAGGTGCATAAATGCATTAAAGAACTTCTTGACGCTCAGATTCTAGACGGGAAGAAAAACCAGACTAAAATCCAGAAGAGCCCAATTGCACATACTTTACTTGACGAAGAAGTGACCGCCGACTTTCATACACCAAAAATTCAGAAGTACAAGGGAGGAGATCCTGTGGAGCATGTACAGGAGTTCCAAGATTCGCTGGGATTGCATTCTATGTCAAACCACATCCTCTGCTGCCTCTTTACGACCAGTCTGAAAGGCGAGCCTCTACGATGGTTTCACTCCCTTGACGAAGGTTCCATCCTGGCGTTCGATCAACTCCGCGAACTGTTCATCAAGAACTATTCGCACAATAAGGAGAAGGAAGAAATACTTTACTCTTTATTTGGCCTCAAGCAAACCCAAGGCGAACGGCTAGAGGCATTCTCAAGAAAATTCTTGATTCTAGCCCGGAAGATAGACAATCTTGACCAAAATATTGTCGTTTCGGCCTTTACCAACTCATTGCTCATGGAAAGTCGAGCCAAAAAATATCTCATCCTCAACAAACCACCATCATTAGAGGATATGCTCGAGAAAGTCAGCCGATTCATTGACCTTGAGAGGTTGACCGTGGAAAAGCCAAAACCTCAGAGCTCCTGCCTCTCCAAAAAAAATAGCCCCGACGAGCGCACTCACGAGAGCAGTAAAAGTCAAGGGGGAGATAAGAAGCGCTTCAAAACCAGTGACGACCGAACTCGCCAAGGAAAGAAGAGGCCGCCACCACCCATGCCAAAGCTAAGCACAACTATGGTCAGTCTATACATTCTGATTAAGAAAGACGATCTTTTCGAACTCCCAGGGATCTCACACCAATTGAAGGAAAACCATATTGCGTCCATCATCAAATCCAACATCATGACACGGAAAGATGTCTCTCACTTAAGTACCTACTTCTCGATATATTTTCAAAAGGTCGTTTGCTCGAATACATCATCGATGTCGAGAGTTACCGTAATGGAAGTTATAAAAATGAGGGCGCAATTGTACAGATCAGTGAGGTAAATGAAGAAAAACATTTGTATTTCATTGAGACCCATATCATCAACACGTCCAACAGAGTCAAACGCCGACGTGTAGCAGAATGTCACGACCTATCAATGGGAGAGAAGGAAACTCGTTTACTTCCGAAATCCAGCAACAGACGAGCTGGAATATCTTTTGGAGATTGTGACGTTCGGCACGTCACTTTCCCACATCATGACGCTCTCGTCGTCATGCTCAAGATGAAGAACATAGTCCTTCATACTATGATGATCGATACAAGGAGTAGTATCGAACTATTATTCCAGAGTACAATCGACCAGATGGGCTTGGCGCACAAGGTCGAACAGAGTGAAATCAATGTCTCCGGATTCAACGGTTCTAAGGAAGAACGGGTAGGCAAAATCACACTGTCTATCACAACCGGGTCAATTACACTTGATGTAGTCTTCTACATTATCAATGCCAAGTTAAGTTACTTGGGCATCATGGGGCGACCTTGGTTGCACAACATGAAAGCTGTTCCCTCTACCTATCATCAGACTCTGAGATTCGACTGGAAGGGAGAGATTTATGAAATCAAGGGTAACTAGAAGTTGGCTCGTGCCTGCAATAATACTGTTTATACAGAAGCTGACCCAGCCGCGACAATAGCAACTGCTTTACCAGCCATCGCAACACCATTCATAACCCCAGCTGTATAGCAATCACAGCAGGCCGGATCATCAGAACCTCAGCTGCCAAGCATCGAGCCTACGGAATATGTCGAAATCAATGGCAGCAAAAGAGGCACTAATATTGGAACTTTACTGAGTTCGGATGAACGTTCAAAACTGATTCAGTTCCTCATACAGAATAGTGATGTCTTCGCATGGACTTTCCATGAGATGCTAGGAATCGATCCAGCCATAGCATGTCACAAGCTAGAGTTGAAAGAAAAAGCAGAACCTGTAAAACAGAAGCAGCGAACTCTAGCGCCAAGATTACGCAAAGAAGTCAACAAGGAGATCGACAAGTTGATTGAAGTCGGTTTCATCAGGAAAGTTGTCTATCCCGATTGGATATCTAACATTATCGCAGTACCTAAGAAGAACGGTAAAATCCGAGTTTGTGTAGATTTCACAGACCTCAACCGCCATACACCAAAGGACAGTTTCCCATTGCCAATAATCAGCAATCTGCCGGATTCCACAGCAGAGCACGAACTCCTATCTATGATGGACGCTGCGTCAGGTTATAATCAGATATCGCTTTTCCCAGACGATCAAGACAAAACTGCTTTTATCACCGAGCATGACCTATACTGTTAAAAGGTCATGCCTTTCGGTTTGAAGAACGCAGGAGCAACTTATCAGAGATTAATGACAAACATGTTCAAAGACCATCTCGGAAAAGCAATGGAAGTTTACATCGATGATATGCTTTGTAAAAATCTCAAAAAAGAGGACCATCACGCAGATTTAAAAATAACCTTTGAGATTTTACGAACTTATAAGATGCGTCTGAACCCTGATAAATGCCAGTTCGGGGTGCAGTCCAGAAAGTTTTTGGGCCATCTAATCAGCAAGCGCGGGATTGAAGTAGACCCATCCAGAATACGCGCACTCCTGGCTATGCCTTCACCGAAGACAAAGAAAGATGTTCAAAAGCTAGCTGGGAATATCGCAGCGCTCAATCGGTTCGTATCAAAATCTTCAGATAGATGCCGACCATTGTTCGAACTATTGCGAGAAGGAACAAAACGAGGAAAGCTAAAGAAGGATTTGGAAATCGAATGGACAGACAAATGTGAGAAAGCTTTTCTTGATCTAAAACAATATTTGGGTACCCCTCCAGTAATGAGTACGCCGACAAAAGGGGAAGTGTTAACGATATATTTAGCTGTCACGGACACCTCTCTCAGCTCCGTCCTCCTTTGTACGGATGAAAAAATCGAGAAACCTGTGTACTTCATCAGTAAAATTTTGACTCCAGCAGAGACGAGGTACATCAAGATTGAGAAGCTTCTTCTAGCTCTCGTTTATACATCTCAGAAGCTCAAACAATATTTTTAGGCTCACACAATTCGCGTTCTGACGAATTATCCAATCAGAGAGATCTTGACCATGCGAGAAAAGACACGACGTATTCAACAGTGGTCAGTCGCACTGGGTGAACACGATATTCATTTTGAGCCTCGACATTTAGCAAAGGGTCAGGCTGTAGTAAATTTTCTAGCAGATTTCCCAGTAGACGACCCAGAATGGGAATCAGATATTCCTGACCAATCAGAGAACCTCCTCCCGAACAACCCAAAGATAAATCGGAATGGATTTCTAAGAAGGGTTGGCGACTTTTAACCGACGGTCAGGATCAGGAATTGGAATGGTTCTCATTACACCCTCACATGATCGTTTAGAAAAATTAATACGGCTTGATTTTGAAGTAACCAATAATGAGGCCGAGTATGATGCATTGATCCACGGTCTAGACATGGTACTTACATTGGGTGTAGCAGAACTTTTTGTTTACACAGATTTTTTACTAATAGTCAATCACTGTACAGGCGTATACCATGCCAATGGGAAAATGGTTGACTATGCCGTTGCAGCTGCCGAACGAATGAGCAAGTTCAGGACTATTTCTATCGAACATTTCCCAAGAGGGGAAAACATGCATTCAGATGCACTCGCCTACCTTGCTGGCATCCTCGGTTCAGAAAAACTATATATAAAGATTGACGTTATTTATAATCCCAGTATTAATGTCGTCATGACCAATACCATTAATACTAGGGGCAACGAAAAGGTCGAAGATGATTGGCGACAACCTTTCATCACCTACATAGGACCTGACAACAAGTTTGACGGACCACTCCCAGAAGATGCTGCCGAATGAAAGAAAATAATTGACAATGCTCCAAGATATGCAGTCCAAGACAACCTCTTGTACAAAATCTCAGTCGCGGGTCCATATCTCTTGTGTTTATCCGAGAAAGAAGCGCAACAATTCTTACACGACCTACATGGAGGCACATGTGAATCCCACGCATCAGGTCATTCTCTTGCAAACAGAGCTATTACTCAAGGAATGTTTTGGCCTAACATGAGGAAACAAGCCATCGAATATGCTCAGAAATGTGACGCTTGTCAGCGACGTGGATTAAAGATACGAGCTCCAGCACTCGAACTCTATCTTAGTCAGGTTACTTGGCCATTCAGACGTTGGGCTCTCGACCTAGTGGGAGAATTTCCTACAGTACCAGGCAGAAGGAAACATCTTTTGGTTGCTACAGACTACTTCACCAAATGGGTAGAAGCAGTGCCACTATGCCGAATGCACGAAGAAGAAGTTATTCGCTTCATCTGAGAGAACATCATCATTCGATTCGGCAGACCACACCTCATCAAGATTGATAACGGACCCCAGTTCGTTGGATCTAAAATTACGGCATTCCTCAATGAGCACAAAATTATCTATTCTCCATCCAACCCATATTATCCACAAGGGAACGGCCAAACAGAGATTACCAATCGAACAATAGTGGATGGAATCAAAAAATGACTTGACGATAAGAAGGGCAATTGGGTGAACGAGCTACCACATGTACTTTGGGCCTACCGAGCTACTCCAAGAACGGCAACAGGTTGTACCCCATTTCTATTGGCCTACGGGACTGAAGCCATCATTCCCACTCAATATCACCATCCAATCCATAATCATATAATGACAGATGAAGAGAATGAGTTCCAATTAGCATGTAATTTGAACTGGATCGAGGAGAGACGCGACCAAGCTATTGCCAATTTGGGTCGGTATCAGTTGGCTTTAGCCAAAACGTATAACAAAAGAGTTTGATATCGAGATTTTGCAATCGATGACCTCGTTCTCAAAGAAATACCGCAACATCGCAAGGCACCCAATGCTGGAAAATTAACTGATTACTGGGAAGAACCTTTTATCGTCACTGGAACAAATGGCTTAGGATCCTACGAACTCAGTGATCACCACGGAATCCCAATACCTAATCCATGGAATACCCAAAGACTGAAGTTGTATCAGAGACAAAGTTGATGTACGAGACTATTGATTCAGATTTATTCAATAAAGAATCTTTTCTGCATACATATTGCAAGTCTGTTCAAGGTCGCTCAACCCGACCTCAATTATCAAATACAAATTCGTCTCATTAAGGTCGCTTATTGATACGCTCAATTCGACCTGTAATTGGGACCGCCACATAACTCATGAAGTACATTTGCTCTCCCAAGAGACCTGTGTCCAGCTATCTCAAATATAATTTCGTCTCATTAAGGTCGCTTATTGATACGCTCAATTTGACCTGTAATTCGGACCGCCACATAGCTCATGAAGTACACATTTGCTCTCCCAAGAGACTTGTGTCCAGCTATCTCAAATACAATTTCGTCTCATTAAGGCCGCTTATTGATACGCTTAATTCGACCTGTAATTGGGACCGCCAAATAGCTCATAAAACACATTTGCTCTCCCAAGATACCTGTGTCCAGCTATCTCAAATATAATTTCGTCTCATTAAGGTCGCTTATTGATACGCTCAATTTGACCTGTAATTCGGACCGCCACATAGCTCATGAAGTACACATTTGCTCTCCCAAGAGACCTGTGTCCAGCTATCTCAAATACAATTTTGTCTCATTAAGGTCGCTTATTGATACGCTCAATCCGACCTATAATTGGCACCGCCACATAGCTCATCAAAATACACTTACTCTCCCAAGAGACCTGTGTACAGCTATATCAAAAATAATTTTGTCTCCTTGAGACCAACATATAGCTCGTAGAGTACACATGCTCTCCCAAGAGACTTATGATACAGCTATTGCATTTTATCAGTGCGGTCGTCAATTTACACTTAAATTCGACCTATCATTAACACACTTGCAAATACAACTTATACATATAACTCTGAATGATACTTATTGGATAACCCAATTCGTGTAAACTGTCTCAACAGATCATTTTATATAGGTCAAGCATATGTTACAACGGCCCTTCTATTTGTCACGCTTTGGGCGCACCAAAGTAAAACTTTCCCCAAGAAGCAAGGTTGGGAAGAGCATATTAACGACATTTTCAGCTGACGGGAGATCCATTATTCCCGCCACTCGTACCATCACAGAATCCAGAAAGGTTAAACGCATAGCTTGCAGATCATACTCCACGCCTTGCTGCTTTACAGTTTCATGATCATCTTGCACTTTCTTCACGTCAGAGCGCAAAAATTCAAGCGCTCGTAATGAGGCTTCATCCGCAGGAAGCAACAAAATTTCGGATAGTCCGGATTTTACCTTCATTAGCTCCTCATCAAGATGTTTACATCGCGCTATAAGGAACTCTTTCTCCTTCAACAGAGAACCCTTATACTTATTAGTAACGACTACAGTACGGTAGAGTTCGTCCTTCATAAATCGCAGCTTCTTGGATAATTTCTGATACTCCACACTATCATCCGGTTCTTCCGAACTCTCGTCCACTACCGACTCCTGCAACTCACGGTATTTCCGATCTAATTCGGTATATCGAAAGTCATCTTCTAGACGTAACAACTCCAAGGATTGTTTCTCATGTTCTACCTCGGATATCCGGATATGACACTTGTTGAGGGCCTCATCGAAATTGAGTTCCTTCCTTTTATGCATGTCGTCTTGGGCACGAGCTCTATCACTTTTCCTCTGACAAGAAGCTTGGGCAGCATGCAAGTCACGCGTCAGCATATCTATACGACCTCTCTGATAATGAAGTTCACCATCTTGTCTCTTTACAAGATCTTTATTCTCTGACATCGAACTGCGAAGACTCATAAGATCAATTTTTTGTTGCGAAATGATACTATTCAAATCCAGCACTTTCTGATTGCCAGTCATAACGTCGAGCCTCTTCTTCTTCAATGCAGCCTTATATGCTTCAACACTTTTTTTTAGCAACAACTATATCAGCATCTCTCTGAGACAGTTCTATTATCACAACATTTAGCCGATCCTGCAAATCAAGTAAATTCGATTCGAGTTTGGAATTCAAGATCGCAGTCTCTTCTACAGCCAACAAACACTTTTGCAATTCTTCATTCGATTTATTAAACGAGGTGGACAAAGCAGAAAGTTCGTTCTGCTTATCAGCTAACTCCTACAAATACATATTATAAACGAGTATGCATACATCAATACAAAAGAGCTACATCATTCTACAATATATATTACAAAAGCTCGAATTCGTTGTTTCAATCACAATTGAACCCTACTAGCATCTGTTTTGCAGTGATTGGACTTTCCTATCATCCTTTCTCAAATTGAAGAAAAGGATCCTCATCGATCTCCGGCCCTACAAAAGCCAAGATCATCAGGCAAATGACCTACATCACCCCATATCACAGACACGCCAGCCCGAGCTGAACATCTATGGGCTTCTACACTATGGCGATTACGAGCTTCTTGTGCCAATAATTTTACTCGTGGTGGGTCGGTCATTATACCCTCTCAGTTAAAAGCTCTAAATAGGCCGCTTTCAAGCCACGCTCACTATCTAGTTCGGCCTCCAAATACAGTGTCAAGACGGATAGTAATTCTTGACACCTAAACTTACAACTCTCATGGACATATGGAGTATCTCTCACAGTTTTACAAAATTCAAGATACCTAGTGTACTCTTTTCGTAAAACCTCATCTCTCTCCATTTTTATTTTCCCATACCTACATTGGAGCTCGACTAGCTCACCAAAGGTTTTATCATAATTTGATTTATGAAGACGTCTCTCATATTCAAGTTTATTCTGTACCTGTTGGGTACGAGTAATGCTATCCCTCACTCGACTCAGGGACTTCTCCAACTCGCTCACTCGTCCTCTCAACCGAACTATCTCCTACAAGTACAACATGCAAGTCAAGATCAAACAACACCAGCGAACTATTCAAACTCTCAAACCAACAAAATAGTAGTATTATCAATACAAAGACAAGGTTTCCAACCAAGCGAACTACAACAGAGTACAAAATCAAAGATTAAACTTCAAGCTACCTCCAAGTTTGATGCATTAGTCGAAGGAGGGACAATAGTTTTCTCAGGAATAACGGTTGGATCAGCAGCTGGGGATGCGTCATCTCTGAAGGGATTGACCTTTTCATAACCACCAGCAATAGACAACTCTACTTCCTCGGCAGACAAACCTCAGTGGTAGCATCCATTAACTAGATGGTTTCGACCTTCCACCACTTCAGCAATAGCCTGCTGACCCGCTTCTATCAGTTCGGCTCTCTGTTTAGCAAGAACAACCTCAAATTGTTATTTATCCAGAAGCTTCTCCCCCTCGAGCTAAATTTTCTCCTTCTCGAGCTGTACGTTTTGGTCTTTTAACTGTTGAATCAAGGCCGCAGTTTCCGCCTCAGCTGCAGTACGCTCAGAATGAGCCGACATCAACACTTCAAACACTCCCTGACAAGAAGCAGCCAACTGCACCACAAAAAAGACAGTGTAAAATTTCAGATCGCATTATTGTCAAAGAAAAAGGGTACAAAAAGTCATCCATACACACATGCGAGATGCTCGACTGAATCTTCACACTCAGAAGGCTAGGATCACGCCTCATCAGGTCGGCAGATTCTTTCGCAACGGCCATCACATCCACCTTATGAAAAGAGCTCGGCTCCACGACCACATATCGTTTTTGCTTCTTTGAAAGTGAAGCATCACGCCTAGAAAAGGTCGACCACATCTTTTGTAATTGGGGCCGGTGGCTTAGGAGAAATAATCACAGCCAAGGTTTTAGAGCCTTTCCTTCCCCACTTCAGAGCATTGTCAGAAACCCCCACCGGAGCAGGGACAGCAGTCGCAGCTTTAAAAAGAGAGCTCGGAGTGGCCATAACTCTGTTTTGTTGACCCCGCTGTATTTTAACCACTGTGGAATTCAACCTCTTCTCCCGACGGATGCTTAGCTCACAAAGTACTTGATTTAGCTCAGTTCCCTCTAGACCTACAACGCCAAATAGACTTGACGTATCAGCAACACACTTCGGTTTGGGCTCTGCAATGATCAACAAGGAGTGATGTTAGAAGTTCATCACAAATTATAATAAAGCCGAAGCAGTAAGAAAACACTTACTCTCACAAAAATTCCTGTGAATCAGCTCGAGCGCTGGTTTCCCGGCCACTTGCATACAATCACCCCTCACCATCACAAGATGGTCGCGCCAGGGTCTCCCCGACGATTTAAAATTAAAGAATTTCAACCTTGTCGAATCACTATACAGATATCCATTGCGGGAAGGTTTCAGATACTTGAATTTATAAAATTTTAAGGCATCTTCAGCAACGAACTGTTTGTCAATATCACCAGTTCGCCATTTGTGGTTGAGAGTTTCGTAGACCCTCATCATCTCGTACACATTGCTATTTAATTGAGCAGGGCAACAATGCAATAAGTTCATCACCCCCTTCTAGAAAAAAGTCAGGGGAAATCTCAAGCCTTATTCGAACTGACCGAGGTAACAGAGGAATCCCTCTTCCACGACCTCCTCACCAGTCTCGTTATAGTACGAGACTTCTACGTCCTGTCCCATACCCTTCCCCTTTTTCTACTTCTTTAAGGAGGACACCTCATAATGCTCTATATCACCATTAGCCCTCACAATGGTTTTAAACCATTTACTTCCATGGCTGAGGTAACGCCCCCAATTCCCATCTAAGCATCGTCTATACTTAGAGAATCACTTGACTTCATTACTAGGTTCGGGACAACAAAAGAATTCCCCAGTCTCCATCTCAGTGGCAGACACATCTATAACAGGGACATCTCTAACCTCTGCATCGTCCACGGTCCTATCAGAGGATGATGTCTCCGACGACCAAGACTCCATAGTCTCGGCAGACATCACTATTTTACTACTGGGCTTAATATTTTTAGAACGCATCTAAAAATAAATACAACAGTAGGAGCTCTTTTCAGAATGTTTCAAACCTCAGGGATCCTCCCCCAGACGTGACAACACAGTTCAAAACTACTACTATCACAGTTGAACTATATCAAGCCACTCAAAGAATCAAATAAAACGACACTAACCTGTACTCGAAGAGCAACAGTCTGCAATGCCAGCAGATACTCTCACTCCAGACGACAAAACTTTGTTTATCCGGGGCAACTCAGATGGCAATGGCGGACCACGTTCAAAGTTACAAGACTTTCTCTCTCTATAAATATCCCTCTCTTTCTCTGCAAACAAATAAGTATTGTGGGAGGAAGAGAGGAGGCTTTTATTACCACCCCTCGATTCAAGATGACACACGTCAGCATCCTCCCTCGCAGCAAGCACGTCTTTTCGTTTGCCCTCATCATTATGTTTGGGGTTATGTGCTCTGTTATCACGTCTAACCCTTAGCTCTATAACCGCCTCGTCTACTTGCCTGTCTACTATTATTTTAAGCAAGGTTCACTGCCCAAGAAAATTTGCAGTAGTACGGTTATTCACGTACACCAACAAAGTCTACAGCCACACGACCTTGCTTCATTATATATAGCTTGTGTTAAAACCCTAATACAGTTGTCACAACTGTCACTCACCCTATTCTGGATCTACACAAGCAGAAAATTAGCAGAAAATCATGCAACAATATTGCATCCGATCAATTCGGGACAAGAGAATATCAAAGAAATCATTTTATTATGGTCAAGAATCCGACCCTACACAATTTACAAAGAATGATCTTCAACAATACTCTCGTCCTCTACAATCCATTTTTCAGGCATCATCTATCGAACTATCACTTTGTATGGTTCAACAACAAGGCAGTTCTACTTCCTCTATCATACTTCACCCATTGTATCCGAGATCTCATCAGGATCACAGCCGCTCCTGACAACTATGGAGATACCATTTCAACAGAACGGGTATATAGCACGAAGAGATTATTATGCGTAATAACTTTTCAAACAGATACGACAACAATAAAAGCTGCACAAGGAGCACGTATACAGTTCGACACCAGCAATGATTCTACAATTCAGATGTTTATATCCTCAAGGATATTCTCTGACTCCGAATAATACAAACTATGTACTAGCGACCTACTCTACAAGGGACTAGTTCGAAGAGTATAAAAGAAATATTACTGACGACAAGTTTATTTCATGCAAACAGTTCAGATACAGTAAAAAACACACTTCAGCAGACAAGATTGAAGAAAAGTCAGCAAATAAGAAGTTTTCATTCAGTTCGAAATTCCAATTACAACAGAACATTTTTACAGACTGTTCGTTCTATTACAAGACGATCTATTGTGTTCTTCAGAAGATGGCAGTGCAACACTTAAACCGAAGTTTTCGTGCTGCCCCGTATCATCCAGCACAACAGTAGAGTACAGGAGCAGACAATGCAGTTAATTCGATACAACTGCCTCTGTATCCCCATCACCTCCGCAGGTGACAAAGACGACGCACCTCCACCGTTTACACTACCCAATCTTCAGCGGGGTATCGACAGTACTTTCCAGGGGTCACCCCAACCTTCTCATCTTCTGCTTCCACGACATCATCAGCCAACATTCGAAGACAGGACAAACGGTCACTTGCCAGCACAACAACATGGTGGAAGCGCCACATGTTATCATAATCTTCCTCTGCCTCTACCATTTCATCCCACGTCATACCATGGAAGGTGGGAAGAACAGGAATAGGAGTAGGTAGAGAGAGCGATTGCTAACCAAAATATCTTTCTTGTGAAATATTCATCTTATTTTGTACCCTAATCTCTTTGGTTTGACGACGAGTTCTCACCATCAGTCCTTTTCCAAGTAGTACAGGCGACTGACAGGAGAAGAAGGATGAACAGTGACACGCCACGTTAGCATTTTTATATCAGAAGAATTTAATGCACATTGCAACTTCCCATGAAATTCAAACTGCAGCGCGCGCCTCAAGCCGACTTTTCAAAAGCCCAACAGTCAAAGTCATTTTTTCTCCAGATTCATGGAACCATTCAATGAAGCATTTATGACGGCGGAAAAACTTCTCACCCAACGGCACTCACAACACATGTACTTCCTGTTATTGGCTGAGAGGGGCATATGTAATGGACTTATTTCTAAACCCCGTACTCAGTACGGTATCCGAACTGATATAGCCCGGATCAACAACAATCCAAGACCTAAGAACAGTTCAGAGACTTTGAAGCATTTTCTAAACTCATACTGCAGAAGATACTCCTCTATTCATCAAATAGCTCGCATACATGCGAACTCCACAAGAGATCGTATCTTCTCCAAACGGTCTGAAGTGCAATTAAGAAGGCCATTACAGATCAGCAAATAACAAATATCAAGACGTTACAGGAAATCTCTTCATAGCTCATCAAGTTCAGATGACCATAACGTTCATCATTAAATGTACCCAGCGGTCGTATTATAAGACCTATAAGTAGCTACATGGAAGAGGACGTTGGGGGGATGGATGGCTAGTTCTTACGCATGACATACTGAGAGAAGATTACACTTGCATTTTCTGTAATCACTCCACTTTCTCTCTGTAATAACTAGTCAATCGTAATACAACACTCTCTCTTTTCAAAATCCTCACTAGAGGTCGTGGTTTTTAACCTATTGAAAGGTTTTCCACGCTAGATACTGTGTCATTTACTCTCGTACTTGCATAATATATGTTCTTAACACTGGTGTAAGATGTATTTTCGACCTACTAGAAAACAGGTCATTACATATGGCGCCGTTTGTGGGAACCCACGATCATACTCCGCGTTCTTTTTACCATAAGCCGACATCCATAAAATTTGACGAATGACAAACCCAGAAAACGACGTTCCTGACGCTTCTGGGGGGTGGCGGATTTACGAACTGCCATGCAGCAAGAACATGAAAAGCGACTACAACTGGAGAAGCAGGTCGCAAGTATGCAGAACGTAATAAAAGCTCTTCTAGATCAACAACCAGCCGATCTATAAGGTCTGGAAGTGAAATTGTTTGGGGTGGCTTTCAAATGGGGGATCAGTGTCGAGGAGAATAGGACCATGGTCGAAGCCAATGATTGGGAGATTTTTGAGTCAAGCTTTAGGGAACCTGTTTCTCCAAGAATCTGAGGCAATTGCTCCATCCAAACATTTTTTGACCAGCTCCAAGCCTTTTCTCTTTTTAGTCCAGGTAAAACGGGGGCCCGAAATCCCCAAGTCCACCAGAGGGGCTTCAAAAATAAAGTCTTCCAGCGGGTTCGCCGTCGTGCAATCAAAAGGGATTTTGCCGAATTTATCTTCTTTGCTAATAATACAGTTCAGGTCTCCAATGACAAACCAGGGTAAAAAGACGGTCTTAGCGAAGTGAGAGAGGGAACTCCAAAAAGCTTCTCGAAGCTGGGGATCTAGTTGGCCATATGTAAAGGAGCATAGCCAGGAGGTGTTGGGAGAGGAAATGGGGGTGTCTGTTGAGGCTGAAACAATCAAGGCGTCAATTCCATTGGGGGATGAAGACAGAACGGTAAGGTTTATCTGGCTCTTCCAGGCAAGCCAGAGACCGCCACCGTGAGATTCAGTGGTGCTCACAATATGAAAAACGTCGAAGCCGAGGGAGTCGAATTTGTGAAGAGAGTTAGGATTTGTACATTTGGTTTCAGAGAGAAAGAGAATATCAGGGTCAAATTTATTTTGATGAGCAAGAAGTTCCCTAAGAGTGGAGGGCTTCCCGCTCCCCTACAGTTCCAAGAGAGGACTAACATTGAGAACAAAGAGCCAGTGTCGGGCCCGCTTCTGATAGGTAAGAGCTGGTGGATGGGTAGGGGGATGAGATAGGAATGGGAAGCGCCCCCGCACGCGTGTGAGTTCACTTATGTGTACTCCCATTCTTTTGAAGTTCTACTATGTCCGATCGGCAGGCCTCAGAGAAGGGGGGGGGGAGCACCAGTGTTCCTGAGGGGAGGTGTTTGCCGGGTATACTTGGGAGCAGCCTCGTAGTGTAAGAGAGAGTTTTGATCAAAAAAATGTTTAAGGCGCTTTAACTTCACGTGTAAAATACCCTGCTTCAGGCACGTCTGTGTGTCTGTATAACGTTTGTAGAGGTAGAGGTTGTTGAAGAAGACCATGACGCCATTGGCCAGACGTCTAGGTTTGGGTAAGCAGGGGGACAAACATAAGGAGCACTGTGAGCAACATTGTAGTGAAAAGGGTAAGAAAGGCATCTACAGACACGTCTGCGTGTCTGTGTAACGTTTGTAAAGGTTGAGGCTGTTGAAGAAGACCATGACGCCATTGGCCAGACGTCTAGATTTGGGTAAGCAGTGGGGGCAAACATAAGGAGCACTGTAAGCAACATTGTAGTAAAAAGGGTATGAAATGCACCTACAGTTGTGCAGACCAAAGATTGGCCCGCGGGTTTGATGATTCCGACGGCGAGTATTGCTACTAAAGAACACCAAATCACGATTACGAAGATATTTGGGACGAGATATTTCATGGGCATAGTGAGTGAGCTTGAGGAAACTCTTATAATAAGCACTAGAGAAGTAGTGAGGCTTTGAAGTAATAGAGTGCCTAGTGAGCATAGACACATGGTTATATATGGTCTGTATGGCATGATCCTTAATATTGGAGGCAAATCAAGCCTTGCACCTCAAAATATACGATACTGGGCCTACTCCTATAATTTATTGCTATTACGTTTTGAGCTGAAACCCTCAGTTTTATACCTTGCTCCTCTATAGTGAAGAGACATTCAAACCTAAATGGGTTCACTGCTAAGTGAATGTTGTGGCCAAGTTTTGTCAAGCAAATATGCAATATTCAGATTAATCGGCCGGAAACAATGTCGTATGCAAATTAATATAATACATCAAAAACACCAAATCACTTTACCCAAAAACAAGTGTAGCTAAAATATGACTCCACGCTTTGTCTCGATCATCGACTAATCAAAATCAACAATAACACTCTCTAATCTCCGAAAACCTTCCATTGACTAAACTACCCTCCTCACAACTACCATTCACTCCTCTCCTCTCGGTAAATTTTCACAAATCTCAAAACATTTTCGTACTTTCATCATCTAATTACGCTCCTTCGATGATCCAAAACGCCTAATTTACTCTCACACGAAGTCTTCTCTCTCTCTCTCAAATCTCAATTGCGAAGTCTCTCTTCTTCAATCAAATTAGGGTGTATTTGAATCTCATTTCAGAAATTAGGGTTTCGATCTCAAACCACTCTGATCTCTAGATTCAGCAATGTCAGTGTTGTTGTTTCGAAATCAAACTAGTTCAAAAGATCTCTCAATTTGAACTTTAGAGAGAGAGAGAAATTAAGGTTTTCTTGAATGGGAGCTGTGCCATCGTTACCGGTGAAGGATGAGAAACCGCAAGATACCGCAGAGTACCTAATTGGTACATTTGTAGGAGAGGAATCGTTTCCTTTGTCGTCAGATTTCTGGAACAAGTTGCTTGAGCTTCCACTCACTCTTCAATGGCAACACGATCGAGTTCGCCAAGCTTGCGAGGCTTTCGGTTAGCGTTTCGTTTCATATCGGTTGAGTTGTTTGAAGTTAATTAAGTAATTTAGTTGGATTGTATTGGTGCAATTTGCAAAACTTTGAAATTTTGATTGTTTAGTATAGTTGAAGTAAGAAATGTAAAGAGTAGTTTTAGTTTTAATTGGAGGGGGAAGAATGAGATTTTTCCTTGGGAACCCAGGGATTGTGCTTCAGTTACACCCCTTTGTGTAGAATATAGGCTACTTTGCGCTAGTGAGTAGTGATCACTAGTGTATAATTACAGATGAATGCACGGTGACGGGATTTTTCATAGTGGGAGACTTAGCATATAGGAGTTGGTGATTGCATGTAGAAGAAAATGAGCCATGGTTTCACAGATAATCATTTCTTTGGTCAAAATATCTTGTGATGTTTCACCATAGAGTTGGAGAAGAACCTAAGTCTTTCGAGGTTGTTTTTTGTGCCCTTAGTTTAAGGATTGGGGATGTTGTTATGTAGTTATTAGTTATCTATTATTGGGTCAATTTAGGTTCATTTGGTTACAGGGTTGGCCTTAATTCCAATTCCCAAACCTGGTATCCTTGCCCAAAACTCTCTGATGGCGTGAAGTTGAAGATACAGGTGTACTAGAAGACTGCAGCAGTATTGGCAGTTCGAAGATGGCAGCAAAAGTGAGCTGAACTGGCGGAGTCCGAGCCAGCAATTTGTTTCTATTACCTTCTTTCCTCTCTCCCGTTTTAGGGTAAACTTTCTGTAGATTAGTTGCTAGGGGCGATCCTAAAATGCCTCCATACATAAATCGATAAGACGCATGTTGCTTGCCATAACATTTATTATTTTAGGTGACGATATTCTGATACATGCATTATATTACACCTCACTAGGTAAAATGAAATCTTTCATCTGATGGTTAAATATTATAATATTCATCACATTCTACTGCCTCATTAACTGTCAGCAAGGACAAAGCCAGGACTTGAGTCCAGTGTGGTCAAAAAAACTAAACGAGGGGGTTCGGGGGCATCGCCCCCAAGAAAAAGAAGAAGAAGAAGCATATTGGGGTATTTTAGTACCGCTTATATTATAACTCATGCCAAATTAAAGATAAAAAAAGTCTTAAAAGAGAGTCCCCAATCCAAAAGTTAATTCTGAATCATATAATGTTAAATGATGAAGTTGGATTGATAATCAGAAAATGTCAAAATGAGGTTGTGGGGACTTGAACCCTAGTTTAGGTAGTCAAAATAAACATCCTTGTCCACTGGGCCAATAACCATTATATGATTAGAACTGAGTGGGGTCAAATATATACAAATTATACATATATGTATTATTTTTAGCTATCTGGTAAGCAATTTCCGGCAAATCAAATGACCCCAGTGGTCCCCCCTAGCTTTGCCCCTGACTGTGAGGAAGCTGCAGTCTTAAGGGTTTGTGCTAAGATACTACGCACGAAAAGCACGAACTTCTTGCTTCTTTTTTGGAGTTTTTGACGGAGTAATGCACCAATATCGTCTGAGATTCTCGTTCTTGTAGCACCCCGTCCGAGCGAGTGTACCGGAGAGGCGTCTAACCCGAGTATGGTCATGGTTGCACCAGTGGCTTAGTTCCACATTGCTTAAAATCTTGCCGACTGTATGGTCCTTGAGCGAAAATCTCACTCTACTTATCACCAATGCCATTTGAGGGAACACAACCTCACTTTTGTTGGAGGTGGTCAAGTAGAGTCAATATTGGTGTGCGTAGAGCTAGGTCGGGATAGTTCTTTTCTTTAAGCAGACCAAAGAATACTTTTTTCAGTGATTTTTGTTGGCCGAATAATAATGTGCACGAGTTTAGGCTATTATTATGTCCACTTATTTTTACATATGTTGTACATTATTTCTAGATGTCCCTACATGGCACCTATTTTCATGTACCCTATATCATATCTAGCAGTGTGCCAACTTTCCACGTGGTATCTTCTCAAATAGTTTTGTGTTGTTATCCTTGTACAGCGAAGAACAACTGCCACACAAGGCATCTTGCAAAGATTCTAATTCATCTGATTTGGTGTTTGCAAGAGTCTATGTCAACTTCTGCTGGCTCAGCTGTAGTTTATGTAAAGGCCGTAAATGCTGCATATGTATCGACAGTTTTTATGAAATACCTAATTGAAAATGCCAAGAGCAACAACTTTGAGGAATTATATCTCTCCCTTGGTGAAGATGAAGCAGCAGTAGAAGATCTTCCAAATGGTAACTTTTTATATTTTATTCTAATGTTAGAGGGGGTAAAATTTCTTAGTAGTTTATTGGCTATACATGTTCCTTCATAATACTATGCTGTTCTTTTTGATAAAATATTTTCTGTCACATAGTTGCCTTGTTAGGTACAGAAAACAAAACGAGATTCAGCTTTTTTGAACTCCGCTGGGTTCTGTAAAAGTAGTCTTCTCTTATTGTTTAGATATGGTCCCGGTTCTTATTAATGTAATTCCCACTTCATTATAGTAGGAACAGGTTTTGTAGGCATTAACATAATGGAGGGGGATGTCTGTAAAATTCTCGAAGTTAGAGTGAAGTTTATGCTAATTTTTCTTTTTTAGTTTCCTTTACTTGTCAAATTTTATTTTCAAGGGATGCCTTCGATTTTTATGTGCTTAATTTACTTAAAAGTTCATGGGATTTAATTTTATCGTGTAGATCAAAACCTTGAAAGCTTGGTTATGCATGGTGTGTTTAGCTTTATTAGTACCTCGGACTTGAGGTATCTTCTTGATTTTTCACAACTTTCTCTCGCATTTCTGGTTGCTTTTCTTCTTGTGTTTCTAATTATTTAGCTATTTTCCTTGTAAGTTCTCCAACGTACCTCCTCCATCATGAACTGTTGAACTTTATGCTTGTGACAATGTCAACTCAACTTCGTTCTGGGCCATCTCCCGGGCCAAAAGATGTTCATCCATTTATTGATGCAGCGATGGCTCAGGTGACGAAAAACACATTTTCTTACTTGCTGGTTTAAGATCTTCAGAGCTTACTACTACACTACTACACTACTACAGTCTCATAAATCACAAAGCTAGTTTTTTAATGCAGGAGAGCTCTTTGGTTGGCTTGGTTGTTCGCAAGTTACTGCTTAATTATATAACTCGGCCTAAAATTCCCTTCAATGGGGCATCTTATTCAATTTTTTCTGAAGGAGGAGGCCAGCCTGGAGTTCTACAGAAAGTTGGTTCTGCAGCCGGTAAGCTGTTTCTCTCCAAATTCTTAACCCAGCTCTTGTTCTAAAATCCTTTACTTCGTACTCATTGTTTCCAAGAGATTCGAGTAGAGGTTATTGATACGAGGTTAATGTTTTCTCTTGTAGCCAATTTAGTGCTTTTGCCATTCAGTTATTTTGCCAGTTCAAGTGGTGAAGGTTCAAGGAACCCTTTCGTAGACAACAGTCTTCTCGTTTTGCTTATTCTAGTTCATTATCGCAAATGTATGACTATGGATGAGTCGATGACAGAGCAATTTGAAGTTGACGCAACTTCAGATTCTCTTTTGAAAGCGAATTCCTATTTTTCTGACAACCCTTTCTGCAAGGCCTTAAAAAATGCGAGGGATGTCGAATGTAAGATTAGTATTTTTAGCTCTGATTATTGATTGGATTTATATATTGAATTGAGTTTCATTAAAGATGAATCCCATGTTGCAGTTGATCGTGTAGATATTGAGGGGAATGCATATAGTGGACCACTTGTGAGATTGCCTTTTGCTTCTCTGTTTGACACTTTTGGACTGTGAGTATCATTCTGGGTTCCGAAACCTGTTAGCAAATTTTTGCTTTGAGTTTCACACTTGCATTGCTGAAAATGTTTGTTTTAGTTATGTAGGTTTTTCCTTTAATTAAGTCTTCTCATTATGTGTTTAACATGTTTGATTCTGCAGATGCTTGACTGATGAATGCTCTATCCTACTGTTGTACACATTGGTGCAGGGAAACTCTGACTTTCTGGAATATGTTTTGGTCCGAGCGGATTTGGATACTTTGGTATGTATTTATTTCTGTCAATTACCTATCATCTGAGACCACTGTCTTCTGGATCAGATTAGCACTGGATGAAATAAGACGAATGGAGTTTTGATTTGAAGCTCGCCCCATCCCAAAGCAAGTATGGGACCACACTCCTTCCCATGATTCTTAAAACAGGCTTGTCAGTCGATGTGTTCACGTCAAGTTTTTTCCCCACATCGCCGTAGATGTCAATATTTTAATTTCCATCTGTGTTTGCAGTAGCACCTTTTAAAATTTAAAAGTTTAGTGAACCTGACTTAAACCTCAGCCCAAAACATTGGAGCACGTGGGACTAGAGCTAGACTTGATCTGGCATTAGCTGCCTTCAATATTCCCCAACGGTTAACATGTTAGCCCACCCAAAGCATGCCTATCCATGCCCAACTCTTTATATACCTCTGAATAGACATTGTTACAGCTTCTTTCCTTACTGCTTTGATTTCTTGATTGTATTTTGAGCAATTCTAAGTCCCTTTTGACTGGTCATTCTGGTGATGAATTACAGCTTATGCCTGTCCTCGAAACACTTTATAATGCTTCAAGGAGGACATCAAATCAAATTTACATGTTGCTGATTATTCTTCTCATACTAAGTCAGGATTCTTCATTCAATGCCAGCATTCATAAACTGGTGAGCTTTTCTCATTAGAACCACATTAACGAACTTCTAGATGAAATGGTAGTAATTGTATTTATTTGTACTTTGCAGATATTGCCGAATGTTCCCTGGTACCAAGAACGTCTTCTTCATAACACATCTCTCGGCTCTCTGATGGTTATTATACTCATAAGGACTGTGAAATATAATTTATCGAAGTTACGGGTAAATTACTGGAATTTTTGCAGCAGTAAATTACTATAATGAAAAGAAGGAAGGCAGCAAAAAACCTTACTAGATCGAAATACACAAGTATCTTTTTGAGTAATATTAATTATATTTACAAACAAAAAACATTTTCAAAATTATCATCAAACGCTGAAAGAAATGATGAATGATTTGTGTTAACTTTGTAGATAAGAGAAACCTCTTTTCCCGACTCACTTTTATAGTGACCCAACTTAAACAATGTTATGAAGCCACCCCATAAACACCTAAAATGCATTGGAAGAATCTCTCAGAATTTGTGGTAGCGTCATTCAGATCTCGGCCTTGCATCTAGTTTACTTTCACGTCCATGATAAATATTTAGTTTGCTCGTAATTGTTCCGAGGAAGCTCCAACATTTCACCGATCATTTTCAACTATATGACATCTATTATTTTGTTTCTCTGATTTATGGCAGGATATCTTCCTTCATACAAACTGTCTTGCAACTCTAACAAACATGGCACCACATGTCCACAGGCTGAGTGCCTATGCATCACAAAGGCTGGTTAGCCTTTTCGATATGCTATCACGCAAGTATGGGACTCACTTATTAGCTGTTTAAAGATATTTGTTTGGGTTTGATTTTAATGTATTATTTTCTCACCTTCGGGTAATGACTAATGACATGCCAAAAGTAGCATTCAATCAAATAATCTCTTTAATCATCTCCATCTGGGTTCAATTCATAGCGATGCTATTTTTTGCCAGGTCATAAAAATCAAACTACTCGTGTATTTGTATTGGCGTTTGTGTACGTTGATTCATGAATATGTCTGTCAAGTTTATTACTGTGGGCAAGGTCTCAATTTGGTATTCCTCCAGGTATTCCAAATTAGCAGAACAGAAAAAGGATAGCATTCATATAACTAAATCCATTACATTAGAAGGAGGCAGAATTTCGGAAGATATGGTAACTCTCTAAGGTCCTGTCTTTCAGTATGGTGCCTGTAGATCATATTATTGGTACTGTTGGTTGAATCTTTTTATGTTTCTTCCTTCTTTAGCTAACTAATTTTATAATCCCTGCAGTCGGCGGAGTTAGACATCTATACAGACTTTCTTAGAATAGTTCTGGAAATCCTAAATGCAATCCTCACATATGCGTTGCCTCGGAATCCGGAGGTATTACCCTTCTGAATATTAGTGTGCCCTAATGATTTTAACTTTTGTTCACTTAAAGAGATCTTTTTGTGATAAAAGGCTTTCTAATATAGGAATCCTTTTTCCGAGTATTTATGCTCTTTAAATTAGTGTATACTTATATTTTTTCATTTGAACAGGTTGTATATGCAATAATGCACCGGCAAGAAATCTTTGAGCCTTTCAGGAATCTTCCACGCTTCAACGAGCTGCTTGAAAATATCTACTCCGTAAGCTATCCAGTGTTTGATTACTTAACTTTGGAAATTTCTATTCAGTTCTTTTCATTTACATACAATTAGTGACAGTTTTGTACCATAACAAGGAAATTTAGTCTTAGCCACATGTGTCAAATCGGATTTAGATAAGGGCAGTAAATGACCGGGACAAGCAGAAAATAAAACATGATGTATTGACTTACCTTATATTGTGACAATTAAACAAAACTTATAACTAGTGTTTTAAAAGCTTTTTGACTCCAAAGAAAAATAAAGAAGGCCACAAAACTGCCATCCCGGGAGGGGAGAAATCCGCAGGTTTGGGGAAACTAAAGGAAGAGAAGGTGTTAACAATGGTGTTTAAAAATAAATATGGATATCCTTTAGGACAACCCTGGGGTTGATCTTAGCCAAGCTGTTGATTGATCTGCTTAAATTTAGTTAAGGCTTTTCTTAGGAGATAACAAGACATTGTTTGAAATTTCTATTGCACATTTTGTAGGAATTGATTAAGTGAATGTTTTGCTAGTTCGCCTAAAAAAAATAAAAAAATGAACCCTTCAGACCCAAGTGCCGGAAGCCGAAAATACAAAACATACATAAGTGGGTCACATATATGACTAACGATCTCAGGTCGAAAATTATAGAAGTAAAGAAAAAGGTAATAAATATAGTACGTAGAAAATAGAAAGGCCTATCCCCATCATAAAGTCTGACGGTCCTCACAAGCTCAACAAAACTGTAAAATAGGGGATTGAGTCAGCTCTCTCCCTAGCTTGATCTAGGACACCATAATCTAATGAACTAGACGACGGTTATCCTCCAAACTACAAGTGATGATGTCACTGCCAATGTTGGCATCTAAAACAACTGTAGGACTGTTAGGCCCTGCACACTTAACGGTCTTCCTCCTGGATAATATGCGAGCATGCTCAATAGTCTTAGCATTGTACATTATCTAGGAAATTAGCGAACACCTCTCCGAACAAACACACAAAATTGTTGTTGTTACATTATCCTTAACTCAGTTTAAGTTTTCGTAATGTTTCGAGGATTCAATGCTCGAGTGCAACATGTTTTTATGTTTGCCTTTATTTATTTTTAGGTATTAGATTTCTTTAACAGCCGCATGGATTCCCAGAGAATGGGTGGTGAATGGTCTGTGGAAAAAGTCCTTCAAGTCATCATCATTAATTGCCGATCTTGGCGAGCTGATGGGATGAAGGTAAATTGCATTGATGTCTCAATTTTAGAAAGTTTTCTGCGCCTAAATAACTATTTTATGGAACTTGTAAATTCGTTTAAAGCTTATTCTTTCGTAATGTTGGAACTGAACAGATGTTTACTCAGTTGCGATTCACATATGAGCAAGAAAATCATCCGGAAGAGTTTTTTACTCCGTACGTGTGGCAGCTAGTTCTATCTCATAGGTACTAATAGCTTTCATTTTCTTTCTTTTTTTCACTTTTTTACTTCTTCCCATTGTGATTATTATCATGTCTTTATGAATTAGTTGGAGAAACTTGTTGCATTTGACTAATCTGATACCTCTACGTTCTGGTAGTTTGTTTTCCTTGGGAGGTAGTTGCACTTGTACGTCGTTGTAGGGTGCTGAAGTACATAATGCAAAGTGCAAACATGCCTTCCAATTCTTTTCTTTTTTTTGTGCACACATGGCATCTAAGGAATGAAAAACAATTGAACATCTATAAAGGGCAGGATTTTCTTAAACTTCTCAAAAATAAAAATAAATGATCAACTGTTTTTCATTTCCTTAAATGCTAGTGTGTACCAGAATAGAAGAATAGGGGTAAATGAAAAACCAAATAAAGGCTTTGATACATTTATTTCCACATTAAGGTGCTATTTTAACTGATTTCATCCCCCTCTTATTCATTGCTAGCGGCTTTAGTTTTAACCCTGGCGCTATAAACTTGTTCCCTGCTGCTCTCCCAGTAGATGTAAGTACTATCACTTCCTCTATATTGTCTAAAGAGTTATATTTCATTAGTTAACTCAATGTCCCTTATTATTCTTTGTCATGCCATGGAAACAGACTCTTGCTGAAGAGGAAACTTATAGGGAACAAGACCGTGAACCAACCATGTAAAGAGATACCGATGCCCTTCAGTTTTCTGTCTGATGCATTGTAAATAGAATGTATTCTTCTTATTCATTTTTGTTTATATGTTACATAACTCTTAACACTAACAAGGGACTTTGGGAAATAACACTCATATAATAGTTACTATAATTTTTAAGCAAATTTTGGGACCTCCTATCATATGTTAAGCATCTCTCTCTTATAGCGATTTAAAAATGGGTCGAAATGTTCTCCATCCAGGATCAACTTTTCAGCATTTTCTTCATATAAAACCGCCCGGCTTGCCTTGCACTAAAAATAAAGTGCAGAAGCATTCTCACGTGCTAATGTCATGAGTCACGTGGGAGATAAACAACAGGAACGAGTCAGCATTCTCAACAGAGCCACGTGTAAACATGGAGGTGAACAACGTCGGTGAGCAGTTGATTTTGCAGCTTTTGATCATGACCATGGACTCGGGTTTGGGTTTTCTGGATTTGGATTCTTTTGGGAACAGCCAAACGGGTGAAGCTGAAGAGTAAAGAGGAGTGAGGTTTGGTTGAAGCTCGATTTGATTGGAAATTGTTGCAGATCTCCTTCCGCATTAACAAGAGAAGACATCAAATGGCCGAAAGGAGGAAGATCTCGATTTCAAAGCGGAAGCTTAGAAGTGCAGCAGAACAGGTGGATGTTGATGATGTTATGAAACATTTTGCTCAAGTATTGTGAGTTTGAAAGGATGACAATGCGGTGCATTTGGTGATGGAGTTGTGTGAGTTTTTTGATCGGATTTTGGGTATTATACGGAGAGAAAAGCATCAAGAGTTATTACTGATAACTTATCTAATGAAGAAGTTGAGGGCATTAATTGTTTCCATGGATGAGCTGAAAGTACAAATGCTTATTCAAGCTGTAGATACCTACGGGAAAGGGAGAATTTGTTGCTGTGTCCCTTCGATGGCAAACGTTGAGCATCTACGGAAGGCTTTCTCATACTTGGATAAGGATGACAATGGTTATATTGAGTTGGGAGAACTCTGAGCTGCCTTGATGGAAGATGGAGCTGCAGCAAATGATATCTTCTAAGAAATTGATACGGACTAGTTATGATGAATTTGCAGCAATGATGAAAACTGGAACGGATTGGAGAAAGACTACTCAAGAGGGAAGTTCACCAGTCTCAGCATTAAGCTGATGAAAGATGGTTCGATAAACATGGGCAGTGAGCATTGAATAGTACATAACTAGCATAAGGATCAACCCTTGATAAGCCTAAACGTTACACATTTCTTGGGCTCAATTCTTTTTCAGATTAATTTATTAGGAGGTAGTTTATTAGTTTGGGTTCTTTTGATTGATGGCTTGCAAGAATCGTGAGATGTGAGATTAGTGAGTAGAACAGAATGCCGTATATGTGCAGTTAAAAAAATGTTGTGATCCTTGGACGATTTCAGCGGTAAGATATGTATTTTCCGCCTCGAAAGTAATGAAAAGCTCCCTTGGGTGTTTGGTTTTCTTTAGTTTCTGTGCTGCACAAGGACCAGAAGCTTCAGGTATGATTTGTAAATTATATCCTGCTTTTATTGATTCTAGAAAATAAACAGAAATGTGCAATTGATTTGAGATATAGGATGAAGTTGGTTTGGAGATACGTAGAACTTGAGTACCTGAGTAAGAAAACCATAAAGCATCATTACTAGACTGATTAAAGCTTGTGTTAAAGCCACTAGTAACAACTCTTAGTTACTTCTGCATAACAGCTGCTACTTATTGCTATAACTGACCTCTTAGTTACTGCTGTATAGCAGCACTTAGTAAGTGTTGTAACAGCTCCTAATTAGCCTTGTAACAATCACTTAATGGCTCTTGTAACAGCTATTTGTAAACTCTATATAAACCCTCATAGAGAAAAGAATAAAACAAACAACATTTCTAATCCTATTATCTTAAGGCTCTTGTAACAGCTCTTGTATCTCTTTCTAAGGCTCTGGCAGCTGAGCTTGCTGCTCCAATGCCTGAACCTACTTGTTATACCCAAGCTGTCCGTGATTCACAGTGGCGTCAGGCTATGACAGAAGAGTTCAATGCTCTTCTTAAGAACCAGACTTAGTCTCTTGTTCCAGCGTCCCCAGCCTCCCCATCTCAGAGCACCGTTGGTTGTAAATGGGTGTTCAAGATCAAACGCAAGTCTGATGGTAGTATCGAGAGATACAAGACACGATTGGTTGCCAAAGGCTTTCATCAAAAGACTCGCGTCGATTATGATGAAACTTTTAGCCTTGTGGTTAAACCTACTACTATCCGAATTGTGCCAAGTGTGGCCGTAAACAGTTGGTGAGCTTTGTATCAGCTAGACATCAAGAATGCATTTTTGCATGGATTCTTGAAAGAAGAGGTTTATATGTCTCAACCGAGGGTTTGTTGATCCACACCAACCTCATTATGTTTCTCGGCTACAAAAAGCTATTTACGGATTGAAACGAGCTCCCCGAGCCTGGTTTACTCGTTTCAGCTCTTTCATTCTTCAATATGGCTTCATTTAGAGTAGAGCAGACCATTCATTATTTATTTATCGGCGCGGTTCTCAAATTATGGTTTTCCTATTGTATGTTGATGATATCATTCTTACCGAGAATGATCTTTCTTTTTTAGGGACTTTTACTTCTTTGTACTTCTCTTCAACCTGGGTTGCATCTATCCCAGACCAAGTAAACAGTTGATCTTCTTCAGCGTAGTAATATGCTAGAGTGTAAACTATGTTCAACTCCTCTTGCAGCTAAGTCACAACTTTCATCTTTTGAGGGTGATTTGTTGACTGACGTGACTATCTAGTTGGCTCCTTGCAGTATTTTACTCTCACTCGACTAGATATAGCCTACGCAATTCAGCATGTGGCTCAGTTTATGAGTGTTCCACGTATTCTTCATTTAATTGTTGTTAAACGCATCTTGCGCTACGCGAAAGGTTCGATTGAGTTTGGAATTTCCTTCAGACCATCCCCTGGTCTACAAGCTCTTGCTTTTCTCTGACTCTGATTGGGCAGGTTGTCCTGACACTAGACGCTCCACATCTGGGTATCTGACATTTTTTGGCCATCGTCTTATCTCATGGAGTGCTAAGAAGCAACCAACCGTATCTCGCTCTAGTGCTGAAGCTGACTATCGATCTCTTACTTTTTCATGTGCCGAGTTTATTTGGATTGCTTACTTGTTCCGGGAGTTGCATCAACCCATTCGGGCACTTATCACTATGTATTGTGACAATCTCAGCACTACATATATGGCCTATAATCCCGTCTTTCATGCACGAACAAAACACGTAGAATTGGATTATCATTTTGTTCGGGAACGGGTTGCTTCTGGAAGTCATCGGTTGCGGTAAACAGCTAATCTTTTAACTAAAGGTCTTCATAAACAACGCTTCCAATGGCTACGTTCCAAACTTATCCGTTTACGACCGTCAAGTTTGAGGGGAGTGTTAAAGCCACTAATATCAACTCTTAGTTACTGCGCTAACAGTTCTGTAGCGGTTCCTAGTTACTGCTGCATAACAACTCAACTCCTACTTATTGCTATAATTGACCTCTTAGTTACTGCTGTATAACAACACTTAGTTAGTATTGTAGCACCTCCTAATTAGCCTTGTAACAGCCACTTAATGGCTCTTGTAACAACTCCTTGTAAACTCTATATAAACCCTCGTAGAGAGAAGAATAAGAATAAGGCAAGCAACATTTCTAATCCTTTCAGCTTGAATGCTTTCAAATTAAACGCATTTATAGAGAGTGGAAAAAAAATCTAATTTTGCCGTCTTGAATAATGATTTTGGGATGCCTAGAAGGAGCAAAAAATTATTCTTAATTACAACTTGCTCCTTTCTGTCATAGATTTTTGAGTTCATTGTTTTAGTTAAAGGGTTTTAGTCTCCAGATAACTTGAGATTGTTTTCTAGAACATCTTTGCTAGAGTTTTTCTTAGTCCAATTGTTATCTACCTTGACCGACTACCTTGTGCTTTAGTGGTGATGGTAGTGTAACAACTACTATAGGGTTAAGGGTCCGAATCTGCCCATTGGTGAGGTTTGAGGTTGGTATGACCCCATCGGTCTTGTGTCTGTGTGCCCGGTTCGTGTGGTTTGCGGGCTAGTGCATCGGGAATTGACAGTCGACCGGATGGCCCGAATACCTCTAGTGGAAAACAAATTGTCATCTACCTTCTTATTGGAATCTTTAATTATTTATGATATAATTGATATTATGGTTATCTTTGTATATTTAAAGTATGAGGTTATAAGAGCGAAGACAATTTAGGCTCCCCTTGTACACAAAACAAGTGGCTACGGTAGTACGCATTCCATATTTAGCTCTTCAACAAAAATATCTTTTCAAAATGTGGCTAAAGAAATGTCTCAAGAATAACTCTATGGAGCATTATAACGACTTTGTCATGTAGCACCAACTGAATACTGTGTCGACAACAAAAGACAAACTACATGAGTGTATTACAGTAAAACCTAGATAAATGCACACCCTTGGGACCGCCAAAAAGTATGCAAATATATATGTTGTGCAATTGTATAGGTTGCAATTCGAAAGGATTTTGCATTTAGGGACCAAAGTATTTTGTGCATTTAGAGTGGTTGTGCATTTATATAAGGTGCAATAAGACATGTGTTTCACTGATGCATCATGAATGGTATCAAAAGTGAGGATAATTAGATCTTAAAGGTTGAGGGACTTTAACAACCCGAGCGGGTATATACTGGAGATGTGTCTAACCCAATAGAAATGTTTACTTTAATGGTATAGTCCCACATCAGTTAAGATCATGTCTAGTGTAGGATCCTTAAGTTAGGATCTCACTTTACCTAACGCCGAAGTCCTTTTGGGTGAAAACCTCAAACCTCATGGTGGTGGTGGTGATAAACTGGGAATAACATTAGTAAGTATATGTAAGCTGTTATTCCCTATTGAACATAACATGACTATTCATGGCAATCCGACGAGAGGAAAACCTAACTATATCCTCTATAGGCTTACTTTGTAAGTATTCTAATTTTGAAAGAGCGGAATTAAAAAAATAACATGGTTATGTTTATTTGTATGACGTTTTTAATTATTATTTAATCGATCCAAGGTAGTTAATACTTGTTGCGATGCGATGCGACTACGAGCTAAAAAATGTTATTGCAGATAACGCGAATATTGCAACGCCATTGCAAATATTGCGAAGCAGTAGACAAAAATTGTATATAATCCTAATATATGTGCAAAAATCTACATATGCAATGTACTAATTAAGAAAAACATATAAAAGTCTAATAAAACATAACTAACAAACTATATGCAAAGTCCCAAACTAACATATCGTTGGTTTCAAGAGAGTTCTTGGAATGTAGGTGTTTTATATTTTAAGTTTTGTTCTGAATAAGTTAATTAAGTATCTCATTTCTCGTATCTCGTATCTCCTATTTTAATCTTCCTGAGAAGCTTATACATTTTGAAATTTTATCATATATTAGAATTGTACAATAGATTTCACAATTATTTATTATATATGATATTTTTCGTATAGTATTAGTGTGTATTCACACAATATTTTCCGTGTTTGTGTTCTCTATCGTGTTTCATTTGGTTTCTAGCACTTGCGTTGAATTAAAAGATGCGATATTATGCGACAAAAAACGATAAAATGTGACGCAATACGACAAAATACAACGCATCTGCGTCCGGTCGCATTTAAAGGGCTGCAATGGAGATACGATGCGATTCTAGGCCGCATAATTCACATTTGTTGCATATGCGAGTGCATCTGTTGCATCTGACTACCTTGAATCGATCTAAATTTATATTCAACCCCTCCAACCCTACTTAAGGATGAGGTTGTAACCTGACTTGACTTGGGTTGAGCTTGAGCTAACTTAAATCTGCAGTAGGTTTGGCATGTTTTGAACACCGACCTTATCTTACCCAACTGAGGATACCTGACAACAACTGTTATAATCTGTAAAACGGTTATAATCCTAATTGACTAACCTGACTTTTGCCAAATCTTTTCTATCCTTTATGAGCGAGTTTGTTTCTTATAACTTTTTATCTGAAATTGATTGTGAAAATCTTTTCTTTAATTATGATGATTCTATTTTGTCTTTGTTTTCTTCCTCCAAGTCGCCTATATAATGAAATCCCCAAATAAGTAATTCTTTAATTTATATGCATGTCTTCTGCAATCAATACTTGCATTTGAGCCAAAAAAAAATCAAACCCTGATTGCAAAATATTGTAGTTTCCATCATAAAAAATCGAGAGATACTGTAAGAGGGTTACGTCTCCTTTTGTTGACGAATTTATGGATTTTTGTTGATTCATTTCTTGAATCAATAATCAATTGCAAATCCTTAATAATTTGCCGAAAATCGGTCCGTAATATGAGGATCCTTCAGCCGGAATGTTGATCGATATCTGCAAATTTGGGGCATACGAATACGACAACAGTTGATGGTTTTCTTAGCAAGCAATATTGTCCAACAAGCTAATTTTGTAAGTATTGCTGAACCTGGTATTATTACTTGCGATTATTTCATAGTAGATTACTTCATTTTGTTCCTATGGTTTCCTCTAATTCTTGTGTTATTTAGATTTATGTTCCCTAATTATTTCGCAATTTGAGTATATGCTTGATACTATTGGATTTCAAACATACTATACTCACTCTTCTGGTTATATTAGTGGAATTTCCAACAGGGTTAAGTATAAGTGATTCGGATGGCAAAATATTATTTTGATTTTATAAAGTATTTAGGTTCTTTTCTGTAAAACCCTATTTTATTTTGATAAATACGTTTTAAGATAATTGAATTACGTTTAGAAACCTATTTTATTTTAGCAAGTAAATTAATTTAGGCCTCAAAAGGCTAAAAGCATGGTTCTTATAATTGAGGTCGGGTGTTGATCACTAAATTATTATTTTCTATTTTATCGACATTTAGTTGAAAAAGATAGGTTTTGTTATTGCGTTTTTTTCCTCTTTTAAAGTAACTTTTAATTAATTTTTCTAAATAGAGTTTAATCATGAAATTTGCATGTGCGGAATCTAATTAGATGTTTAATAAGAAAACGTAAAACCAAATATATCTTGTTTATCACTCTAGTACACCCGCACGAGGTGTTATATATGGCATCTGACATCTAAATTCTCAGCCACGTCGAACCTATAACCGCATCCTCAGAAGCCACGATTCACAAATTTCAGAAATTACCATAGCCTATTTTCAACGGTGCATATCTTGTGCATCGGTAATCCGATTTATTTTCCAAACGATTTCCCATATGTTAACTTTAGATCTAATTATTCAGGCAAGCAATAAAATGTTTGGACTTGTAACACGGAGCTTATAAGCAAAAGTTTAGATGAGATGAAATCTCCAAGTGCCAGCACAACTTCCGGGTCTCAAGTTATCAAAAAAGCTTGGCTGAGAACGGAGTGTCGTAAAGGGATTACAAAAGCCCCTTCAACCTTTTTAGCTCCTCTTTTTATCATAAAATACTTACTTTGCCACATCTCTTATCGCTTCAACCCAAGGTAGTTAATGCGTGTTGCGATGCGATGCGATTACGAGGGAAAAAATGCTAATGCGGAAATTAATAACTAAGATATCCAAATAAAGCAAGTAATAATTTACAAATCACAACTAAGACATTGAAATATGCGAAGTAATAAACTAATAGATCGTTGGTTTTAGGAGAGTTTTGGAATGTGGGCGTTTCATTTATTTTAGGTGAATGAGGTAATTGAGAATCTCGTTTCTCGTATCTTTTATCTTAATCTTATTAGGAAGCTTATACTTTTCGTAATGTATCATATATAAGTATCTATAATTGTTTTTAAATTATTTAGTTTATATGGTATTCTTCACGCAGTATTAGAGTAGACAATAGTTCTTTTTGTGTGTGTTTTTTATCGTGTTTCGGTTGGTTTCTTGCATTTGCATTGAATTAGAAAATGCGATACTATACGACAAAATACGACAATGTATCGAAATGCGCCAAAAAGTAGGCGTATCTCTGTCTGGTCATATTTATAGGGTTATGATGGAGATGCGATACGATTCTAGGTCGCATCAATCACATTTATTGCTAAAGCTATCGCATACTGCTTTAGTTCAAACCTTTCAAGCTCTTCCGAATCTCCTTGCAATAAAAAGAACCTTTTGGGGATATGCATAACACCTCAAATATTTCATAAACTTCATAATGGAGTAACTCTTTTACTTAGTGTAATTATCTAAATTGCAGTATCATGTACATATATGTACCTAGTTTCGCGAAATAAATTTTTAGTAGTAGTAAGAAAAAATTATTGACCATGGTTATAGCATTTTTCTTCAATAGATATAGTAACATGGGTAATAGTGGAGTTACTTAGAAAAAGGAATCAAATAAAACACTACTGAGGAAGGTTATCCTAACTGCAGCTGGCATATTACTGAGATTCACGCGCGTCAGGGAATTCTTGTATATCAATGTGTTTGTGAATGCGAAGTTTAAACTGAGCATTCAAGAGTTTCGCAGAGCAAAGAATCTTTAGTTAAGAGAAATTAATGAGTGAGTGAGTGAGAAATTAATGCCTCTCTCCCTGCATTGCTTGCTTTGCTCTCCCTTTCATCACCTTAAAGCTTTACTTCACTTGAACCTTCTTGTAGTAAACAATATAAGCCATTTAAGGTTTGGATGTTTTATTAACTGCAACAAAAGAAAGTACGAAGTGCCAATTTTGATTTGGATTCTAAACAAATATAACATTATATAAAAAAGTTTTTAGAGGTGGTTTGTAATTCCTGGTTTTTGCCTGAGTTCACCACATCTCTCTCACCTTCATTTTTGGTCTGTCTCTTAACTAGCTGTCCTTTGTTTGTGCTCTAATTAACCACTTCCTTCACCTAACCTGACACTATAATCATCACATTTATTTTGATAAGAACGATATTTCTTCTTCATTCCTCAAGCCTATTTGTATTGCAGACTTGCGGAGACAAGCAGTCCAAGAGTAGATAGTGAGTCTGTGAGCTGTTGCTCCCAATTTACTATCATCGTTATCACCTCACCAAACTTTGATTCACTTTCTTTGACTCGAGCTCCGGAAGACTGAAACAAATAAAAACATCTGAACACTGAGTTTTGTTTGAATTTTCAAAGACATCAGCAATGCCTGCAACTGTTTCTGGTTCTCTTCCTGATGGAGATAGTGGTTTTTCTTCTGAAAATAGAGTTCAAGCACCCTATTCCGAAGAACCACTTCAGATCTTTAAGAAGAGAAAGGCTCCAGGAAATCCAGGTAAGATATTTGTACAAAACATTTATTTTTTTGTCTTAGTTGAATTTTGCTCATAATCATCTTACCGCATGTACTTTGATTTGTTGTTTCAGATCCAGACTCTGAGGTGATAGCTTTATCACCTAGGACTTTGATGACTGAAAATAGATTTATATGTGAAGTCTGCGAAAAGGGTTTCCAAAGGGAACAGAATCTTCAACTTCATAGGAGAGGTCATAACATCTCATGGAAGCTGAACAAGAGAGATAAAAATGAGCCAAGAAGGAGCAAAGTTTATGTTTGCCCTGTGCCAAATTGTGCGCACCATGACCCCCGAAGAGCCATTGGTGATATCACTGGAATTAAGAAGCATTACTTAAGAAAACACGGAGAGAAGATATTCAAATGTGAGGACTGTACAAGGAGCTATGCAGTTTTAGCAGATTTGAGGGCTCATTTAAAAATCTGTGGAACTAAGGACTATACATGTCAATGTGGATCTACTTTTACAAGGTAAACAATTTTTTTTTCTCGGCCTCTCTTTCTTTATTGAATTGCCCATCAAACTCCATTTTTTCCGAAAAAATTATGTTCTTTAATGTCTGTTTGTTCTTCATGTCTACATAGTTAACCTGTAGTTGTTGTTTCACTGGTCTTTTTTTTTGGCTGCTTTATTACTTCATACATAAGAAAGGTATGATACTCTCGGAATATTTCTGGAAGCTTGACTTCGATATTTGTAGGTTTTATGATAGTAGGTATCATTAATGAATGAAACTCTTGTGGACTATAGATCTTAGGAAAAGATGACAACATCTATCTAGGATTCCATTTCTGAAGTTTATGTTCCATTTTATCTTATAATGAAGAGAGGAGAAAACCACCATTAAAATCATGATCACCCTGATAAAAAATTAAACCCCCTTTTTCTCGTATGATTTGTTTCTAGTTTTGTTCCCTGGCTGCAACCTTAAGAGCAATTATGAATCCTCTGTTCCTGTTTCTAAGAAAGTATGCTTAATTCATTACCAGTTTCCATTTCTTGTTCCTTACAATGCTTTACTTTGATATTTGTGATGACAACTGCAAAGAACTGAAGTGGCACTGGTTGTTCAGTTTTTTTATTCTCCTTCATGCATTTGACTACAGAAGACTTTCTTCTGTCAGCCACCCATTTATCACACTTTGCATCCTATATGTTCTTCTCATACTAATTTTGCATACATACCATTATTTTATTATTATTTGCTTATTAGGTCTTTTCATGAATGGTTTCTCATGAATCTCTCCTATATTTTGTTACAGAAAAGACTTCCTCATCAAGCACAGAATATTCTGTAAACTTTGGTATGAAGAGGTTGTGAATAACAACAACAGTAGTTCTCACCTCCTGAACTTCCCATCCCCTCCTCATTCCAACTATTCATCAGCCCCTCCTGCCCTTGCTTACCAACTAGTGGGTCCATCACAACAACCACCCCACCAGAACCCTAATTTCAACCCCATTTTCCAAAACCCTAGCAACAACAACCCATTTTACTCAAATTCAAACCCAAACCCCATTTCGTCAACCTTTGATACTCCTCTCTTCTTCCAACAACAGCAGCAACAACCTTCATTTGGAGAAGCAGTAGCACGTGCGAACTCCATTACTCACATGGTCTCGTCGTGGGCGACAAACAGGAACGAGTTAGCTGGAACAGTGAGTCAACTGGGAGGAAACCCCTTTGGGCAGGAGAATTTCAACTTGGATACGTGGAAGAATGACATCGGTTCGACGGGAGGTTTTGTGGGTTCGACAAATGGAAGTACCAGTGAGAGCCTCGTGGATGTTCCAACTTATTATGGTGAGCCTTCTTTCATGGGTGCTAGTGGATCCGGGTTTGGAATTTTTGAAACGGGAGATGATGGGTTTGGAAATGAGTAAAGCTCAAGCTGAAAAGGGGTACAAGAGCAAACTTTTGATATGTCATACATACCCCTCACTTCATGGGCAGTGACAAATGTGTCCTATAAGTTGGAGCTCCAGTTAGTCAGTCAGTATTATTATTACCATCATGCCTTCCGCCACCATTTCCGTGAAAGTCTACCACCTCCACCGCCATTTTGTCTAAAGTTTTATCGTTATGTTTCGTTTTATTGAGTCTAAGTAAGGTGTTGAGTCTTGTTCTGTCCTTTCATTTCAGATGTTTGTTGTTTATTTCAAGTTAGAAGGGTTTTGGTGTTCTAGACAAGGTGACATTGTTTCTAGGGACACCATTTTCCAGAGTTTAAGAGAGTTAAGAGAGTCAACTTGTTATCATGATATTATCTACCTTGGATGTTATGGGAATAATATTAGTTTTTATGTTATTGGATTATGCATGGTATTTTATGGTCATTTTGGCATTACTGAAAAATTTCTTAAATAAGAGATGTATCACACATGTTTCAGGTGAGCCATGATATTCATTTGTGTATGTGCGGAAAAATTAGCTAATCAAACTGTCATCACTCATCAGGTACTAAATCATGAGGTCCCTTTTCGAGCACTAGTATATGAGTACCAAAGGTGTAATGGCACATGAATAAGCTTCGCAAGCATGAGTAAAAAGGTGAGTAAACATAATGAAATTGTGTATGATTACACGGGTGTGTTTTTTGTGGTCCGGGGAAGTGGGAACTCAGTGGCAATAAAAGTAAAGGGCAAATTAGTTTTTAGACCTTATTTAATGACTACGATTTGGTCTAACACATATTACTTGTCATTTTTAGCTTTTGAACCCTAAAAAGTTCAAATTAATATAAACTACTGAATACCCTATGCTAACAATTCAAAACCACTGTCCCCAATAAAAAACCACTAATATTCTCAAAACTACTCATTTAAACCGGAAATTACTCAATCTCTAACTCAAAATCGCTTATCCCTAATTGTAAATTGTTAATCTCCAAACCAAAATCAACTATTACTAACCTCTATCTCCCAAAAAACTTTGTTTCTCACTCTAGAATTACATTTAACAATAATTTTTAGTTCATAAGTACAAACCCTTCTTCACTATTATACAATAATATTTTCATCTCCTCATTATCAATAATAAAACCCACATTTTAATGGTATTCGGAAGTAGGGTGAGTGGTTTTAAGGGTGTTGAGGAAGACAAAGTATAAACGGTAAATTTGGTATTTTTAAAAAGTTGGCAAGTTTCGACGAGTTTTAGGGTTCAAATTTTAAAAAAGACAATCAAGAAGTGTTAGACCAATTTGTGGTCATTATGTAGGGTTTAAAAACTAATTTGCCCGAAAAGTACAAGGCGGAAATAAAAAAAAGAGAATTACATGTAGGTCTATTTTCCATAAATATATATATGTATTTCAGTAGACGAGTCGCCGCCTCTTGTGTCCGTTTCATCTATCTATTATGACCAGTGTGTGTCAGACTCTTGTCGTTTGCTGTCTATTGTATTTTTCCTTATTTTTAAATTGTCTTAAAAAAGAATTGAAGTCCTCTCTGACTAACTAACGCATGTTAATTATTTTCCATAACTATATACATATTTCAATAGACGAGTCGCCGCCTCTTGTGTCCGTTTCATCTATCTATTATGACCAGTCTCTGTCAAACTCTTGTCGTTAACTGGCTATTGAATTTTTTTTTTTTTTTTAAATTGTCTTAAAAAAGAATTGAAGTCCTCTCGCTAACTAACGCATATAAGTTATTTTCCATAACTAGGGGTGACAATGGGTCGGGTTTGGGGCGGGTGGAGTAATACCATCCCCATACCCGCCAAATTACCATACCACCATACCCGCCCCATTACCATTTAACTTAAATGGGGAATACCTAAACCCGCCCCGTTTAAATTTGCCAATACCAAACCCGCCCCATCACCCATTTAACACCCTTTATCCTAAGTGGGAATCCCCAAACCCGTCCCATTTATGAAATTTTACAAAAAAAAATAGAAATTACTTATACAAAAAAAAAAACTAAACTAAACTAAATCAGGTGCATAGTGCACACACACACACACAATAAAAGATCATGCAATGTGCTACATTGCAGTAAGAACAAACATCATAGAATGTGCTGCACTGCAATGGTTATATTCGTATCTTATCAATCACTTGAAATAGATCAAATCAGAATTAAGATTGAAAATGTTGAGACTAATCTTAGTAACTTGTAAACGTTGAGACTTAATTGGTGTGTCAAGCTTCTGGATTGTTGGAGACTTGGAGGAGTTACCCAAATTGGATGTGTAGCATATTGAATTTTGTTTGTTTAACTGTTGGATCACGAGGGTTAAGACCATTAAATATCGCACCACTAACACCTAGGTTTAATGTGGTGCAATGGTATTAGGGTCGTAACATCAACACTCCAGGCTCCCACATATCAACCTTTACATACACACGCGTGCTGGTTTAAGTTTGTTTTTCAACTTTAAGTCATAAAAGTCTTCTATCGACCTAGAACCTATTATATATAACACGAGATATTTCAAATATATCAAGCATAGATAAGATCCTATTTTCAAATATATCGAGCATAGATAAGATCCTATTTATCAAAAACAAAATTATAGAGGGTATGTTCATATGGGTGAGAATCTGATTCGACCATCAGCAGCTTTCACCCCAAGTAAGTTCACCCACAGGCCATATCACAGTCGTGGCAGCAGATCTAAAACCCAAACGGCTGTAAATGTAACCTGCCTCATAGGCCTCACTAGAAATTTGACACATCTAAAAATGGTAGGTAAGTTCATCATAAATGAGGAAAACCTATGCTTTTGTTCCTCAAAATGTCTAGCTTGGAAAATCAGGCATTCCCATATAATGTATGTGTTTCGCGACCTAATAATCAGTCCAAGACTCCAAGTTCATGTAGGGATGTCAATAATCAGTCCCAGGCACCTAAGCTCTTTAATCACAAAGCACATAAGATCACCTGTATTTTCTCGTGACCTAATAATACAATATACATATTGCTGCTAATCATTCCAATACCAAAACCATATTTGAAGTGGTTCCTAAACTTGGAAAATTACATGGATAGTTAATTAATATGGCAATGCAGTGTCCAAAAACATAAAATATGAGGGATACTATTTCTTTCTCTTTCGACACAAGATTCATTCACAAACCAAGAAATCCTTTAAAACTTGATCCATAACATATTTAGTGAGGAATAAATTAGAATATGGTTATATACACACATCATAAAAGTATGCAGTCATCTGTTCAGATAATCAGTGGTCCTGGGTTCCGAGAAACACTCACCATTTAGTATAAAATAGTCATCAGGTAAGTAGTTTGGATCCGTCAAAGTTTACTCCCAAGTACTCATCCAATACGTTCCTGAACGCCTGCAAGAAATTTATTCAAAACAAAATTGTTAATAAGATTAGACATGATACAATAGGTGTCAATTCGTGTACCCTGAATCCCGAAACCCCTAAACTACTAGCATCATCAAATTCCCGTCCCTGCTTCATATTCATGTATTTCAGCCTTCGCATATAGGGTTAATAATTTAGTAGATTTGGTGGAACTTTTGAATTATCCGGGTGCTTAAAGGAGCCCAACAAAAGTGTGGATTTATACAAAGAAGGCATAGATCTAAGTTAGTAGTTTCATGCACTGCCAATTAAGGTTATTTGCTTGTCCTAGAACCCACTGTGTATCATTTTCACTAATCTTAAAAACTATATTAGTAAAACTTTCTTGCATTTGTGAAAATTCTAGGAAAGGAAGCAAATGTGTTAAATCAAGCCTAAATGTACATACAGTAAAACCTCTATATATTAATACTGTGGGGACCACCTCCACAGTATTAATATAGAGAGATTATTAATATAAATGACGTAAGTTATTTTTAAATAGAGAGTACTATAGGGAGCAGTATAAAAGAACAAATGTGACATAAGCGAGTAGGAGATTTAAGAAAAGAATTAAGGAATAGCAATGAAAGAGAAGAAAAAGTTTCAAAATAGAAGAAAATCTAGAGGTGGGGTTAAGCTTGGAGCGAGAAATGATCGAAGCTCCTCAAGCTTTAGTGTGTTGGGATAAAATTGAAGCGGTCTTCCTTTAATGCGTAGGTAACCATACGAAAAATATTTGCATGGTTAAGCGGTTGAAGAAAGAAGTATCTTATCGGACGATTTAAAGTATTATAAATAAGCACTTAGTGATACATAGACAACTACTTTTTTGAGGTGTGGTATTTTTACATGTAGTACGCGGTCTCTGTTATATGCCTCTTCTATAAATATATAAAATCGTTGGGACCAAATTTTGGTATTGGGTTATGAAAAAAAAAAATTAATAAGAACTTAAATGGTGTTTCTTTTCACTGCTGAATTTTATTTAACAGCTGAAAAAAAAATCAGCAGTGGGTTTGGTGTTTTCTTTTGTGCTGAAAAAAAATTCAGACTAAAAATTCAGCAAAAAAAAATCAGCAGTTGTGAGATGCTTAATTTTTTTTCAGCCAAAAGTAACCCTCTTTCTGACAAAAATACCCTTCTCCTCTCAACCAAAATTTATCATACCAAATTGAGAGGGAGAGAGAGGTCAGTGATCCTCGAAGCATCTCGACGAACATTGTGTTCTAGCAAATATATTAGCTGCTCATTTTTTCGCCTCCGCTAGTTCTGCTCGAGCATCCTCGCATCTCGCCTCCGCCAAGGCTCGACTCGTAAGCTTCTTTCCCCTTTACATTGAATTGGTATTCATTTTGATTTAGAGGATTTACGATTGGGAAATTGTTGGTTTGTTTGTAGGAAAGTGCGACTTTGTATGAGAAAGCAGTGTTCGAAGTGGTCTCGTATTTGATTTCTAGTGATAGAGACGACGATGTCACCTTTGATTTGCACTCAAAGGTACAATTGGTATTGTATTAAATCAATCTCGAATCCAAATTGAATTGCATTGCAGTAGATTGCGAGAATGAAATAGATATCACCGGATTATATTTGATGACAAGTGATTGATCATAGATTACTTCATCAAACAGACAACCCTTTTGTAGTATTTCCTTACTATAGACGACAAATCCACAATTATTTTCTTCACTTCAGATTCAGATTATTGTTTGGTATTCTCATGTCATTTATTAGTCAATTTTCTTCCCTAAACAAAAGACCATGTGTATCTTTTTGTAGAATGAAGACTAGGCTTGTTACCAGTTTATTTTAAATGAACTTCTTTCCCTACTGCTTTTGATATTGATGAGATGCTGTATTTCCTAATGTGATCTTCTTAGTATTAGATCTGCGTCCAAGTGTTTCCCAAAAGTGATATCCAGTTTTAGACTAACAGTTTCAGCCTCTTATGGAGTTATAAGCCTTGGCTTGGAACTAATGTGTTTAAAAGTCTGGGAGTCCTTCTTATAGAGCATTAGCTTCATGGTTTCAGTCTGAGATACAAGTGTAAAGATGGGTTAGTTTTGCTGTTTTTTCATTTTGTTGCCTGCTGTGTTTACATGTATTTGTTGCATGTTGCCTGTTGTGTTTACATTATTTCTTTACTTCATGTTTGATCTGTTTTCACTAAGAACAGATGCACTAACATTATTTCTTTGCCTGCTTGACTTGTTTGTTACCTGTTGTGTTTACATGTATTTGTTGCCTGTTGTGTTTACATTATTTCTTTGCCTGTTGTGTTTTCACTAAGAACAGATGCACTAACATTAGATTTCTAATATATTGCTGACATTTTTGTTTTGATTTAGTCATCAGGTTTTACCATGCCTCCAAAGAATAAGAAAGCTCATAAAGAAGTGATTGATGACCCAAGCCAAGATACTCCCAAACAAGCAAAGCAACTTAATGGTGAGATGTTGCACACTTTTCTTGCATTGTGCAAGCGTGAACTTGAAACAACTAAAGATGCGGGGGCTGAACTTTCGAAAGCCTCTTGGACCAAGATTAGGGAGGAGTACAATGCAAAATTTCACCTAACTCGTGGACTTAAATATTTTAGTAATGTCTGGTCTTACCAAAGAGTGAAGTACAATGCTTGGACATGGCTTTTAAGAAGAACAGAGAATAGTTTTAATGCAGAAATTCGCACGTTTCATCTTCCACCCGAAGAGTGGGATGCCTTGATTAAGGTATAGTAGTCTTTCGATTATTATGTTCATATGTATAGTCATATTATAAATTTTTGAATGTTTGTTTTCTTGATACACATCAAATAAATGAGAACGTCAATACGTTTAGGAAAGGTGGGCTACCTTATGAAGACTTGCTGGAAGCTATTTTTGCAAACAGAGTGGCTACTGGTCAATATGCAACTGGTCCTGCTAGGGATGATTTCATTAATACGGCTATTTCAGAAATGGAGCTTTTGGGGTATTTGACGAATACTGAAATGACTAAAGCATGCTTGAAGTTTACTGAACACCTAGAAAATGCTGACATGTTTGTGGGCTTGGCTACGCTAGAATAAAAAAAAAAAACTACCTGATGTAGTTTCACGGATTTTAGTTATTAAAGACACATTTTGGATTATCTTGTTTTCTCGGAGTTTATAGACTATGTTGATGTTCGACTATTTGTTATTTTGGACTATGTTGGTTTGTGTTATCTTAAGATTCGTAGTACTTTATAGTGGATATCCATTTTGTATACCGATTTTGTCTATTTTGTGCGATGATGCCTTTTGTATGTCCATTTTGTATATCTATTTTTTCTATTTTGTGCAATGATGTTTTGCATATCCATTTTGTCTATTTTGTGTAATGATGCCTTTTGTATGTCCATTTTGTATATCCATTTTGTCCATTTTGTGCAATACTGTCATTTTGTATGTCCATTTTCAAGTTGTGAATATCAATCTATTGTCTCATAGTACTTCATAGTGGAGAGGTGCTGTCAATTTTAAGGTGATGCTTAAAGTTGTGCCCTTTTATAACAAGGGTATTTAAGACATTTACCAGTTTTCAGCACTTCTTAGAAGAAAAAAAACACCATAACTTTCAGCACTTCATTTTTTCAGCATTCAGCACTTCAAAACATTCAGCACTTGAAAAACAAACACCACCTTAGAGAGGTAAGTAATTTATCCTTTGGTACGAAGTCAGGACCGAGGCTTTTTTATCAAATATAGAGAGGTAATTAAACTTATGGGGGATACCTATAGTAGTTCCAAAATTGAGTATAGACTCACCTGGAGTGCAAATGACTCTTTTCGACTCAAAATCGCATCCATTGCTGCGTAATGATCATCAAATACACCATAAAACTCCTGGTAGAACTGATCCCTGCAAGCAAGAAAGATAACGAAAGTCTCGATTTAAATAAAATCTGCAGTAATCTTTGTAAAAATTTAAAAAACGGCAGTTTCATGTATACCTGTCTTCTTTAATGAACATCCCATCCATCTGATCAAACTTTCGCGCGAGCACCTCAGCTCCCACGGGAGAAAGCATGTGTAGAATCAGAGCCTCCAACGTCCTTGGAAATTGGTGCTACAAAAGATATGAATAGAAGATGCAAATTTAGATCAGACAACAAAGCAGACCAATCAAGAAACTGATAAACCTTGGAAAGACCTACCACCATGGCAAGCAAGACATTCTGAAGTTCAAGCGGTTCAAGGAACCAAAGAATATCAGCAACTGGATCATCTTTCACACAGAATAAATGCTCTATTGCAGCCTTCATTGGTTTGCCATTAATATCAACCAATGAACTGTCTGCAGAACTAGTCTGCTCTGGCTGGGTTTGCCGAACAACATTTATACCATCATTAACCAAACAAACAAGCTGGTGAAGAGCTTGGAGGGCATTGGGTTCCAGCTGGTGCAACACTTTTCTGTTCTTCTGGCCAATTCCTTTTGAGTCCTCCAGGCCATTTTTATTACAAAATTCACGCTCATAGTGGTCTGTCAAAGAAACACATGACACAAAAGCGTGAGTGAACATACAACTCACACCAGTATTGCCACCATAAAAGTGCACCAACAATCCACTTAAATTACGAGCAATGAGCATATAGTAGAAAGCACACCTGTTTGTCCATCATGATTATCATGAAATATAAGTTTCCTGGAGTTTTCACTACCAACTGAAGTTCCATGTAGCAATTGATCCTGCCCTATTTCAAAATAAAAGATGTATTACAGCACTTTGATGAAATAAATAGATACAGCTCAACATATTCTGCTACAGTAGTCTCCATTCTTGGTTACAGTTTTCAAATTTAGGGACACTGAGGCGGTTTGATTCTAGTAAGAGAAACACAAGTCTTGAGGCAGCTTAAGGCACTCTACGTGAGCCTGATTTTCTGCTTAGAGTGCTAAAATAATGACCAGTATCTTCAACTAAAAACTAAATTGAATGAGAAAAATATGTTTCTCAAACAATAAATGATAGTTGGCAGAGTTGTAATGAAAGAATTCATACCATTTTGCGGTTTACCAATCTGTCATTGAATTAACGAGCATTTGAAACATAAAACATAAATAGAAAATTCAGTCTCACTACCAAAAAATATGATTATACCCTAAGAAGCCGGGTAACACAAGATAACACATGTGAAAAAAGTATAAGCAATAACTACCTTCGTAGTAGTATTCGCAAAAAATATGCATCCATATGTTCTGGCATGCTAGACATCACATTGGACTGCCACCAATAGTTAACTCCAATGGTCAAGTTGTCGCTATCCACTTGGTGGAACCTAATGGCAGCAAGTATTGTTAATTTCCATACAGTATAATGTCATGCTCGGCTTAGTGCCCATTTGACACCACTATAATAATCCAAGTATGTGGCTAAAAATAAAAATATCAGCAACAGTTTTTTCGAGCAAGTAATATCAGCAATATAATTACGTGTTTAGCTAACATCTTCAGAGACCATTGAATCAGAATGAGAACATGTATAAATATTATTGTTGAGTATACCTTCCAAAAAAGAATTGTTAAGAGTATGGTGTAATATCAAGTACGAGGGAGTGTAGAGACAAACGTGGTTACAGTTCGGAGCATGTTACACTAGAGTTTTCCTACATCCATAAATGGGGTTGAGTGAGTAATAGTTAAGAATTTTGAAATATCAAGTTAATACAATTATGATTATCTGTAGTTTCTCATTGGAGCCGGAGCTTTCTATAAGAGCACCAAAAGGCAGGCTAGTAGGGTTTTTAGTTCCTTGGTCAGTCTAAGAACATGTGACCTCAGGAGAAGGCCATTATATATGGAAGTTAAGGTGGTAGTCCAAAACGGACCAACATCTTGCCACCTCAGCGTGCAAGATTCTTTCTCTTTTCTATTCAAAATATGAAATATCGTAGGGCTGTTATCCATGAGGACAGAGGTAGAGTATGGGGTGACGGGAACAAGTAAAACAATGCCCTTAGAAGAAGTAACATCATTTCAGCGTGTGAGTACCTATGTAGCATTGGCACGGGTAAGTGCGTCTGTGTCCGATACCTGTCCGATACAGGTACGAGGTGTTGGAGACGGCGACTTGAAAATAAGTGAAAATGTGAACATGGCCTTAAACCTACAAATATAACATGATTCATTACATTAATGACTTAGTAGGATTGAGTAATATGACTAAAGAATGGTAAGCTTTATAGTATATGTCTAAGTTTATTATCTAAGCAAGGAGTGCTCATTAGTTTGTCCAGGCGAGTATCAGCATGCCAGAGTTTTCGAAACGTTTGGACAAGGATTTTTTTAACATATTGCGTGTCCATGTTACATAGGTGAGTACTTATGCGCCTTACAACATGGAAAGCAAAATACACCGGAAAATTGAGAGATAACGTAACCAAGATTTCAGCGAAAAAAACTTATACTTTCACTGCTCATTATTTGAACTGAATTACTATTTACAGATACTATTATAGACAGAGATTCAAAAATAAAAACAGAGCTCCCGTATTGAAATTGTTTGAATACAAAGAATTAAAATTCTTACCAGCCTTCAGGAATGAAAAGTGCGTCACCCGCATGAAGAATCACTTTTTGTGAATACTCCATCGAGCTTTCTGCTCTTGAATGAATTGAAAAGTCGGGCTTCTCCAAATCAACAGAACTACCAAAAGGAAAGGAATACAAAATTATAAGTATAAGAACGGGATTTACTTTTTAGTAACATACATCTAACTCTTTAGGATACAAAAATCGGATTCACTGGAATAACGTTTGCCAATATCCTGATATAATTATATTGCAATTTCAGCATAACGTCCAGATATTAAAATAAAGGCAGAATAATCCGAAACTCTTGATGATAAGAAAAACTTTGCATACCTGTGGTTCGAAGCCTCGCCGTGTATAGGCATTGGGTATAGCATTGGGCTTGCAGAAGGAGGCCATAAAACAACTAAGATGCATCAAATAATATGATTAGTCCGCTCGCGAATAATAAGAAATAAAATCATCAAGTCAGCAATTTCCTTCTTTTCTTTTTTGATAAATAATATGTAAAATTTAATGAAGATAAGATTATACATCAATCAGTCTTTAAGGAGGAAAATCTGAGGAAACTTCTTAAACAAGATTTTTGTCTAATTTGAGGATATACACTCACCAAAAATCATCAAATGTATGGAGACCTGACTATGCAGAGGCCTCGAGTAGTTCTAGCATTATTGCGTTTTTATTTTTTATTTTCATGGTGGTATAGTAGGATTTCTTTTAAACATCCAAAGCATGATTAGAAGACTCGGGTGGGAGCTCAACACGTGGATGAATATATGGAAGATGCAAAGCAAGTGGGGTCGTTGGGCACACAACACGTGGAAGAATACGCCCGCTCTGATACTATATTAATGTCAATTTTTTATATATATTTATGATACCACATTAAAGTTAGATATTCTTGATATTTATGATGGCCGCTTCGAATTATGTTTGCCGCGAACGGGGGTCGAGCTACCCGGTCAGTTAATTGAGACCGTCGAAGAAATTCGTATTGGGTTGTGATTGTTCGAAAAGATTCAAATAAACAGTTGTGACTATCCAAGGAGGTACGAATTTGTCAATTTAATCGAGATTTCTAACTCGATCAATATACAATTTGAATCCAACACTTTTCCATTGTATCCTAAGAGAGAAGTTTTTATTTCACCCCTGTGTATTCTCGCGTTATACCAGAAGCGGACAAATATATCTTAAAAGACAACGATTTCATCGTGCATTGGAGTATTTGTGTCCTATCATCATCTTTGAGTTTCCTTAATTTACCAACAATTAGAAGTAGAGGTTCCATCTCAAAACTAATTGGCAATGGGAGCAATAAAGTCAGGATCTTGTCATCGAGGCCTTTTGAGGGAAACAAAACCGCACACCTTTGCTTAAGGTGGTTAAGTGGGGCGTAGAATGGGGTCATGACAGAAGCCCCCGAATCTCTAATATTAAACCATGATGGAACAAATTTCTAGTTTCGCCATAAACTCCACTAATTTGCCGAGATGGGCAAGTAAAGTATGTTTAAAAAATAAATAATGTCTCACATATTCTTCATAGCAAGCAAATAATCAAATTGCAAATTAATTAAAGAATAATAAGTTTAAGCAAGAATAGTTTTAGGACGAAAACATACTGATGGAAGAAAAAAAAAAAACTTTAAACAATAATTAATCTACTATAAATTAAACGCAAGTAACTGACTTTAAAAAAAAAAAATTGCATTGTTGTCTTAGTGAATATTGTTTGCAAACGTTGAACTGGTCTTCGCCGATTTTCTTTGTATTACCAAACAAATCAAGCAATTTTGATGTTCACAATGATTAATGACTCGATGGATAAATCAAGCCAATCAAACAAAAAAATTATTTTATTTTGCAATCGATTAATGTTTCAATGGACGAATAAAAAATTCTCGAGAAATTTATCAACAAAGGATAAGCCTATTGTAAGATTTCTCGTTGTTAGATGAATATGGAAAATTCTTAAATAGTCTACAATCATGGTTTTCACTTTTTAAGCTCAATCGAAGGGGGCGAATGTAGCAGACATTCATGTGAAAATGAAAACAATTATGTGGGGTTTTCATTTATTGACCATAACTAGGGCTTTAATTATGTTACATCAACTTTTAAGTTTAGAAGTTTTCGTATTTTGGATGAGTATATTTATTCTTTGATTCAAAAATTGACATGATTTTGTGCGTATAAGAATCCACCTTGTTTATATTTATTTGAGTTTTTTTTACTATTTAATTGATCTAAACCTATTCAACCACATTAACCCATCTAACCCGCCTTCAATATTGATTTAGAAACCGCTAACTTGACTTGAATTGTGCTTGAGTTAACTTATGTTAGTTATAAGTAGGGCATGATTTGAACACCACCCAACCCAACTTAGACTAATTGCAGTCCTTATCCTAGATTACCTGATACCAACTGTTATGAACCTTACTAGCTAACCTAACTGTCAGCATGTCAATTTGCTGTCAATTCTTCTCTTTAATTATGAGTCATTATTTTTTCTAATCTTTTGAGCTTAGGTATTAATCTAGAAATTGCTAATCTGACTAGGATTGGGCTTTAGTTAACTTATATCACCATTCGGCTTAACCTAACCTATACTAATTGCAATTCTAATCCTAGATAACACTGATACCAAGTGTTATAACTCTTATTAGCTAACCTGGATGCCACTCGGCTGTCAAATCTCCTCTATTGTTCATGAGTTATGGTTTTGTCTTACCTTTTGAGCTAAAATTAACTGCGAATTTTTTTCATATGAGTTAGATTTAGATTTAGACTCCATTTATCTTTGTTTTTCCTCCAAATAGTCGATTAATGAAAACCCCACACAATTTATTTTATTTTCACAAGCATGTCTACTGGAATTGTCCCCTTCATTTGAGCTTAAAACCATGATTGTAAGCTATTTAAGAATTTTCTATTTTCACCTAACTACAAGAGATTATGCAATAAATTTATCTCTGCTTATGTTGATGAATTTCTCGAGTACTCTTAATTCACCCATTGAAACATTAATTGATTGCAAATAACAAAAATGTTTGATTTGTTTGATTTGTCCATTTAATCATTAGTCGATTGCTATAAACAAAATTGCTTGATTTGCTTGGTAATTAAAAAAAAATCAACAAAAAACAACTCAACGTTTGCGAACTATATCCATAAATACAACAATGTAAATTTCTTTTAAACCTAGTTACTTGCGTTTGATGTTAATAGATTAATTATTGTTTAAAGTATTTGTTTCCAATCAATATGTTTTCGTCCTAAACATTTTATTGCGTGAACTTATTGTTATTAAACCATTTTTCAATTTGATTATATGATTGCCATGAAGAATATGTGAGACATTATTTTTTTTGTAAATATATTTTACTCGCTCATCTCAGTAAATTAGTGGAGTTTCCGTCGAATCAAGAAATTTGTTTCAACATGGTTATTTATTAGAGTTTCAAGGGTTTTTTTCTGACACCATTCTACACGTACCAATATTGTTTCCACTTAACGATGGCTTATAAAAGAAAAATGTGTGACGTGTTGTTTCCCTCAAAAGGCCTCGAAGAGTCAGATTTTGACTTAGGACCATACGCCAGACAATATCTTAATAGATGTAGTATTAAAAATTGCGCAATTATTACTACACTATTTCTTCATTCCTCAAGCCTATCATGTATGTATATGCTTACCAGTATATATTTAGAGATAGAGTGGTAAATGGGGAGTGGGATTTGGGAGGAAAACATAGAACATTGTCTTGTATAAATTGAGCTGGGTTTTGTTTCTCTCTTTGATTCTTTGTATTGCAGTTGTATAATTGCTTAAACAAGCAATCCATCAGTAGATAGTGACTCTGTGAGTTATTGCGACCATCATCATCATCTTCTCAAAGATGTGATGACATCAACATTGCCTACAACTTTTCCAAACTCAAGTTCTCTTCCTGATGGAGCCACTAGTTTTCTTTCAAAATAACAGTTCAACTAGCCTATCCTCTAGAGCCACTTAAGATCACAAGAAAGAGAAAGGCTCCTGAAAATCCAAGTATAATACGCAAACATACTCTAAAGCATAAGGTAGGAACAACAAAGGCAAAAGAGAAAGAGAGGACTTTTATTAATCATAGTTGTTGGTAACCCTAATACAAAAGGCTGTCTCCCTTGTATAGCGGGCTTCCATCTCACTCAAACTCTCCACCGAATTCCCTAGGGATCCCAACCCCCCCCCAAAAAAAAAAAAAAATGCTTCCCAATGGCGAGATTTTTTTCAAATATTTTGTGAATGTGTTTTTTTTTTTTGTCTTGCTACGTACTTACTCAAAATCTAATTACTGTACTTTATGATGAGTTCCAGCAACTTTGTATGCGATAAGGGTTTTCTAAGAGAACAAAATGAGTCACGAAGAATGAGCCTCGAAGAGCTCTTAGTGATCTAAGTGGAATTAAGAAGCATTTCTTGAGAAAACATGAAAACAAAATATTCAGCTGAGAGAGATGTCCAAAGGGCTATGCAGTTTTTTTCAGATCTGAAGGCTCATTTAAAAACCTGTGGAACTAAGGAATATACATGTGATGCAAGGCGCACAATTTTCTCTCATCTATTTCTCTCTATATGATATGTTTTGGTTTGCCTATTTTTTATATATGTTTGTTCTTCACATCTACATAGTTAATTTGTAGTTATTGTTTCACTGAACTTTGTTTTTTGGTCTATTCTTACTTCTTAGATATTATATTTAAGATACCCTTAGAATATTTTCCGGAAGTAATTTGATAAAGGCGGGTTTTGTGAAACTATGTACTGTTAATGAAGAAAAAACTCTTTAAAGACTCTCGAAGATTCCATTTATGAAAGTTCTCTGTGTTTCATAATATCATTAGGAGAAAACCACCATTAAAGATCTGCCAAAATCTATGAAAATTTTCCCTATTTTAATCCTTTATATGTTCTTCTCATAACCTATTTTCGTATGTATATAGCCTTATTTTAGAATTATTCACTTATTATGTATTTTTTTAAGCTCTTATTAGTATACATGCCATCATGATAGATTGTTCCTATAGACCTTTATATGAACGGTACCAAATTAGCACTATATTCACAATCCAATATTGCTTTTTTATAAACCAGTAGACTACTAGCAAAGCATTAATGGGCACACTAATTTCTAACAAATATAGGCAAACTATCTCAATAATTTCAACAATTTTAGTAATTTTTTGTCATACCCAATTTAGGCAGGAGTTTCACTATGACTAGACAAAAAAAGTAATAAAAAAATTCATAATGGTTTCTCATGAATCTCTTTACCAATATTTTGTTTACAGGAAAGACTGCTTCAACAAGCACAGAATTTTCTGCAATGCTTTGCCAAACCCTTCTTCTTCTTCAACCCCACCACCACCGCTGCATACATCGCATACCGCGTTGCTTCGACTTAAACAAGGCAGCACTCACACGTACTAACACTATTAGTCACATGTGCTCATCGTCAGCGGCACTAAACAGGAAAGAGTTGGGTGGATCAGTGGCTCAAATGGGGAACCCCTTTATGCCGGAGTATCCAAATCAAGCCACGAGGTTAAGCAATAGTATCTCAACAGAACCACGTGTAAGCGTGTAGGTGAACAACGTTGGTGATTCGATGCCTTTCACTTAAACTGTTGATTTCTTTTATTGGATCCGGGTTTTCTGAAACCTGAGGTGAAGCTCCAGCTGAATAGGGGTAGAAGAGTAAAGTGTTGATTCTCTATGCCATATATCCTGGCATCATGGGAAATGGCAAATGTGACCAAAAATTTGAAGCTCCAATCAATCAGCCTCATCGATGCAGTAGTATTACAATCATGCCATCAGTTTTTGCTCTTAGTTTCGGAATATCAACCGCCTCTTCCAATGCCGCGTATTCTGCGAATGTCCACTACCACCACCTCCACCGCCATTTAGTCTGAACACCGTCATGTTTCTTTTTACTGAGCCTAAGTAACTTTAGTATAGAGTCTGGTTTTGTTGTCTTGAATAATGATTTTAGGATGTTTAGAGGGAGCAATAAACAATCCTTGATTAATCTACCCCAAAAAAAAAAAACAATACTTGATTACAGCTTGCTCTTTTCGTTAGAGATTTAAGAGGTTTATTTCAAGTTGAAGGGCTTCAGTCTTCTAGACAACTTGGCATTATTTCTATGAACATCATTTTCTAGAAAAAAATTAGTCCAATTGTTATCTACCTTTATTATGGGAACATCATTAATTATTTATGATATAATTGATATTATGGTCATTTCTGCATATTTGAAGTATTATACGAATGGAAACAATTAAGGTTCCACCTGTTCACAAAACAAGTGGCTACGATAGTATGCATTTCATATTTAGCTCTTCAACAAAAGCATCTTTCCAAAATGTGGCCCAAGAAACGTCACAAGAACAACTCTATGGAGCATTATAACGACTTTGTCGTGTAGAAAAAACATAAAGACAAACTATGTGGGTGTATTATATGCATCATGAATGTATCAGAAATGAGGATAACTAGATCTTAAAGGTGGAGGGATTTTGAGAACCCGAACGGGTGTACTGGAGATGCGTACCTAATAAAGTGATGGTTACTCTAGTGGTATAGTCCCACATCAGTTAAGATCATGTCCAGTTTAGGATCCGCAAGTTAGGATCTCAATTTATCTACGCTTAAGTGTTTTGGGGTTATAACCTCAAATCTCGTATTGAGGTGTGGTGATCAACTGGATAGTAAGTATTGTGAAGCTATCTATTGAATATAACATGACGTTTCATGGCAGTCCCACGAGGGGAAAAACTAACTCCATCCTTTCTAGGCTTACACTAAGTATTCAAGGAAGAGCGGATTTTTTTAATTAATTAATAACATGGTTATGCAAATTAATTAATAACCTGGATCGATCACTGCCAATCACAATCATAGGCATCCAATCCAATCCGACTCGGACAATCTGGATCCGAGTTGGGCGAAAAGAAAAAAAAGTAACTTTCATACTTCACACCGAGTATGGCAGTCTTCGGTTGGGTACGCAAAAATTTACAAGAAGATCCTATAAATGATAAATTGTTAATAAGGTCTGCCTCCATTCGAAACACTGTCATACAACTCATACCTTGTTTGCATCCAGCAACTATGCATAGAAGGTTATGATGTGGATCATAGTGAGTACTTGATCTAGATTTAGCGTTGTTCATCCATAAATTGATAGAAGCTAATCCTTTCGTCTCCAAAATTGATGGCTGCATCAATTAAATAGAGGTCAGAACATGAAAAGCATAAAGTTGATAAATATACTAGAAACAATTCTGTTGGCTATAATTAATAACAACTTAATTATCGATTCTCACAAAGACTACCGGGCAAAAGAATTTGTTACAATCCAACAACATTGAAGGAGAAAATGAAGCTCGAAAATAAATGTACATACCATTTGAATGTCCTCTCTCAAGATTTTCAACTGAGACATTCCTTTACCCTCCAAATTCAAAATTGGCACCTGTATGAAAAAAAAATTTATGAAATAAACTAATTTCGTTCAAAAATGGTGGCATGTAATCAATAGTGACCCCTCAAAAAACTGATTCGTATTGTATGCAGTTCTTCTGATCTAGCTTAGAACCATCGGAGGGATCTAAGAAGAATGTTGGATAACAATAGGAGCTTGAAAATGTGTAAGGATTGCAACTGATATTTATAAGCCATTATTTATCTTATGTGCATCTGGATGGCTAATAGGAACTGGCCTTGACTACTAGGACGCCACTACTTCAGGCCTAATTTTGGTGGAAACTAACTCGGTTCATAAAATAGTGCCTCTATAACAACAGCCAACGTGCAGCCCTTGTACCCAAGTTGGGCTCAATATGTTCATGTCCTGCCCCAAGAATTTGAAGATTGTAATATTCTTGCAATTATTTCAATTTTTATTTTAATCATTTTGTGTAAAACAGTTTTAAGATATATTCCCCACCTTCCTTTGAAAGTAGAATGTGAGTTATTAAAGAAAAAACATGAGGGGCAGCCTAACCTGAAGAGTTTTAAAGTACAACAAACCTGTGCTAAATAAATCTGATTGGGAGGATCTAGGCAAACTTCATCTCCAGCAGTTGCTATCAGATCCTGTCCTAACTCAGCACCAGAAATGCTGTGAGAAATATGGGAATTTCCAAGACGTTTGCAGGAAGTGATGAAGGTAGAGAATGGTATAGGGACCTACACAAAGAAGTGGGGAAATGTAAGAAATGTGACTACTGCTGTACATAGAATACTAGTTATACTTCTCGTGAGAAAAAACACAGAAGGACATCTGGTGTTCCCATCATAAGTCATCCTCAATACTCAATTTATTTATGTTATGTGTATGATCGACGACAACTGCCCACAAGACATTCTGATATTTCCAAAAAATGATTTCCATTATACTTATAAATTCAAGATGTAATTGGTAAACTACACTAATATTATCCTGAATTTCCGACATATTGAAGTGGTTACCATTTCATGGCTTCTAAGATCACCATAAAAAACTGGTGCAGATCTGGACAGCATAGCCTCCACGACAGAGTCCCCAACTTGTTCCTGGAACAAAATATAATTGCAAATACCACATTTGTCACTGCTACGTAATAACTTTACTACGAACTTGTGCAGTTGTAATTGTGGGATACATTGAAACCTATCTATCTGAGTGATAAAAGAAAATCATAATTGTTTCTAATATCAACATTAGGGTCCAAATAAGCCCTAGAAACACTTCACCTCATAGAATAAAATCCATTTGAAGAGTGAGAGATGATACCTGTAGATAATCGAGACCTCCATTTGAAGGATCCCACTTGGACAATGCTTTCCAGTCCTTGATGCATCCCTTGAAGACCTGTTGTTGTAACAGAGGTTTTAGATATTATGTGTGTGTGTGAGAGAGAAAGAGAGAGAGAGAGATTGAAATACCGCGGGAATGTTTCGCGATTCAATCTGAGATGTGAAATGTTGAGGTGAAGGAAGATGGTCGAATTTGAGGACTTCCTTCTCCTCCATTTCTTTGCTCACTATGTGAATTTGTTTCCTGCTGTCAAAGGTTCAGAGGCGATAGAAGCGGACCACAAGGGCCATTTTATGGTTTTTGGGCCAAGTATTGGTACATATTTTGTAGCCCAAAATGTAAAATATCCTTTATAGTGTTGTCCTGCTTGGAGGAAATTTTCAAAAGATAAGCCATAATCTTCTTCTGGATGAAATTGTTCCGGTAATCAGATTTTTATATTTAGCTAGCCAAGCAAATTACACCAATTCGTTTACATTTATCTATGACAACGAGGTAATTTACATTGTATTGTTTTTTCATATGTTAATGGTGTATCTTAAAATTAGAATGTGATGAGTTATTATGATTCAGTGTATTGTTCTTCATTCCATGTAAGCTCGGTATACTAAATTTTCACAAAATCTTCATACCTGTTCACGCAACGTTTTACTCTAGAGATATCCGGACATTGATATTGCATGTGTTGGCCTGTATAAGGGAAAACACTAAATCGTTCCTTGTCTATATTACATTCTAGAATACTTGTATCAAGACAAACACTACTTGTTGCATCTCTCGAGGCGGGGGAAAACAGATCAAGGGTGTAAAATTGTTTTCAGTTTACTAGGGGCAGTATTGTCTGATGTATACGACGACGAGGTTACAACCTCGATGTCTCCCTCCATGCATATATCTGTAACTAACTACTATCCCAAATTAAAACACATGCCCACCTTTTACTTGGTTACCATACAAACTGCCCCATGATTTAAGTTGGCAGTTTTCCAAACTAACTAAATTCAAATACTCACCGACATCTTACTCGACTCCTCTTCTTTGTCATTCTCTCTTCACCGAGCCATCGTAAAGCTTCAATTAATATAATATGGCACATGTCATCTCTCTCTCTTTCTAACTTTATTAGTTTAATGCTGGTTTGTTCCATGTACTTTACTTTTCAAATGCTTTACTTCCAAATGTCAGGATCATGAATCCAACCGAATTTTCATCTACAGAGTAATTTTCTTCCGAAATATCACCAAGTTGTAATTTTCCATGTTTTTATATTTTGTTATTATGATTCCATATTTAAGCGAAAAAAGCAACCGAAGTAGCAACATGGAAAATAAATTGAAAAAAAAGTAATGGAATAAAATACAAGAATTATCGGTGACAATAGAGTGTAAGTAGTGGTGTTACTAGAGTCATGATTACAATGATACGAATAGTTAACAATTTTAAGCTTTATATTGTAGAGATCGATACATTTTGTTTTGGAAAGTAAGCCATTGAGCCAAGAGCTTAATGGTTAGAGATCAATACATGAAGATAAAACTAAGGATTTTTAAGTTTTTCAAGTTCTGTTCAAATTTAAATGAGTTCTTGAGAAGAAAATAAAAAAAATTCCATGGAGGGAAAGGGGGTATGTTGAAAGCCTTGTTTATTTTTTTTAATACTTTTTCTTTTCTTTTATAAATGTTGGGTATCACTAAGCCCTGTTTGGCGTAGAGTTAACTTTTGCTTTTTATTTTAAGATCTGAGCCTTGTTGGCTACTTTTTAGTTTTATACTTGAGTATAAAGGGTAACACTTAGGCCATGTTTATTTTTTGGTCAAAGGTGAGAAGAGGTGTGATCTTTTGGAAACTTCTCACCTTTGGCATGTTTTTTATTTATTTATAAAAGTAGGCATTCTCTCCAGAAAAAATGAAAACTGGAAGTTTGGTTAGAAACTTGCCTACTTCCAACCTCAAAACTTCACACCACCCCTGAAGTTTTTTGGGTTGACTTCCAACCAAAAAACTTTCAGTTTGGCTTTGACTGATCGTTTTGCCGTTATACCGTTGTCTGATCGTTTCCTACACCCGTGACCGGTTTAAGTGGGGGTATTTTGGTCGTTTCAAGCCCAAAATACTCAAATATGTCAAATGAAAAACCACTCCTACCCCAAATAAGCTAAATAAAAACCCACCCAACATTTTTTTCTCCCCCCTCTTTCTCCCTCCTTTCTCTTTTTTTTTTTCTCTCTCTCTACCTCTCCATCTCACCTCTCTCTCCCACACTCATACAACTCTTACTCTTTCTCTCTCTCTCCCTCTCTCCCTTATCTCTCTATATCTCCCTCTCACCTCTTTCTCTCTATCTCCTCTCTCTCCCTTATCTCTCTACCTCTCCCTCTCACCTTTCTTTGTATCCCCTCTCTCTTCCACCCTTATGCAACTCTCTCTCTCTACCTCTACCTCTCCCTCTCACCGATCTCTTTCTATCCCCTCTCCTACCTCTCTTTCCCACCCTCATACAACTCTCTCTCTCTCTCTACCTTATCTCTCTACCTCTCTTTCTATCCCCTTTCTCTTCAACCCTCATACAACTCTCTCTATCTCTCTCTCACTCTTACTATCTCTACCTCATTAATATATGATGAATTAGAAAGGAAAATGTGGTTTATATGTATTTTTGATGTTTTTGTAGAGAAAATTCTAATCTATGGTCAAATTAGATGGTTAAGCCAAACAGACTAGTGAGAAGTTGAAGTTAGAAGTCAGGATTTTAAGTACAAGTTCTAACCTTCAACCAAATGCACGCAAGTTTTTTCTAATCTTCTATCCTCAAAATTTCCTACCTCTTCTCACCTTTTCCTTCCTCACCAAAAAAAAAAACATGACCTTAAGTCATGTTTATGACCTTAAGTCATGTTTGCTTTACATAAGTAAAACTAACTGCCACACTATACTCTACCCGTGGCATTCACTAAGACTCATCCTTTATTGAAATACTTACTTTTACGACATTTTAAATAACACAAATATGTTTTTGGTAATGTATAATCAATCATTGTATTTTTAACATAACTTTGGCTTCTTTTTTTGGTAGGAAAATTAATTTCATTATCAAACAATAAGTGTTGAAGCTAATCGGTCCATGATAATTAATGGCAAGCCAAGAAAACAAGTACGGTCAATGACTCAGGTACATATTATATTTGAAGATTTTTTTCAACTTCAAATTATTTTCGATTTCATTCTTACAAGATCAAGTGAAATATAGATTTACCAATTCTATAGGATGTATCTCGCCAAAATTATGTAAAAGTATGTACAGGAGTTCAGTGTGTAAAATATATGCATAACCACGTTTACATGGGACATTATCGCACTGCGATGGGATTTCAAGCTGATGACACGATTCAGCAATACTAGAATTGAGAGAATCTGATTGTGTAAGAAATCATAACATGTTTCTTTAGAGTTATCTAATTTTGTATCATGTTGTAAAGATTGTCTTCTATGTTCTTTCTATCTATTGACGTGAATATAAAAATTATTATTGTAATATTTTGTAGAGGTTCAAACTTCCAATGTTATGTGTTAAAAAAAAACATTTGATAGGAAGATCTCAATCATGTGGTAAGCTATAACTATTATGCTATAACAATTATATTGACAGTGCCAAAGGCGTGTCGACGTATTCACCATGACTTGGTCACGGGTAGTACTAGCGTTTATTTTATAGGGAGGTGTATTTCAATTATTTAGTATCGTAAAATTTGTTTACTCTTTTATAATACTAGCACAAATCATATCAAATTTTTTTTTTGTATTTTTTTTTTCTTAACTCTTTTCAAATACAACCCCCTTCTAAACAATTCTAATTACTTAGTGTATAACCTAATATAGTAGCAATTAAAATTTGTCGATATCAACGTTCTAAAATAGATAGCACCCAAGACGCGTTGACGTAATTGCCCGTGTGTCGTCACGGATGGTACTAGTGCAAAATATTTTATATGTCAATGGTTAAGAAATTAAAGTACGTACGATACCAAGTTGTACACTATATAACATCTACACGGCATGATATCTTTCTATAAAGTTGATTTATTATGTTAATGTTATAGTGTATTGCCACAATGGCCGATTTAAAATTGACAGTTTCGATCTTTCAGTATGCATAGCCTTATGATATTAAGTTATTTCGATCAAAAAACTCTATAATATTATTAATGTCAATAAGTAATCTAATATTGTATATATTTTACACATGCCTCATTGTCAAAGTAGAATATCATATAATAATTTATGTTATAATGGAACTAATTAATTAAAGTACGCCTGTGGTGAAAGTGATGTTGTTGAGAGGGTATGGTTACCACCAAATTATAGATATTGTATCCCATTGATTACATAAAGGTAAGAATGGTCCATGATCCCCGTGTATGATAGTTGTATGATCAATATTCATTTTCAAAGATTGAAGCACTGTTTTATACGCCGTCGACAAGGCACCAAATGGAGGGCACACACACACACACTTGAAAGTTGAATAAGAGGAACACAAATTATTTTATGAACCCCCCTAAATCTTCTGATATAAGTCTGTAATGGAGGTTGAATGCTAGAAATGGGTTGATATGTGAGGTATGGTCTCAAATTGAAAGGGGTTTTGCTAGTTTTTTTCTTCTTCGGTGATAGGTGATCAAAGAGTGAGATGTACTTGGATAAACCATGATTGAAGTTGAAGATTTGGGTGGAGAGTATGTTTGGGAGATGATGAAGTATAGGTTAGATGAATAAAATTCACTAGTGATTCTATGTTGTTGTGTTGTTAGAATTATATATGTAACTTCTAGTTTGTATTTATTTCATTTAACTTCCTAGTATAAAAAGAAGCATAATTCAAGATGTTTAACCTATAGTGGATAGAGATATCAAAATTTTGACGTGTTTAAATGTAGCAAATGTTCGTGTTCACATGCTTTGGCTTTGAATAATGTGGAATAATTGTACATTGAAATGTGGTGTTTTGAAACTATATTAAGTTTCATGTAGTTTTATACATTTGAGGTCACATTTGAGAACCCTAGTGCACATTTTGTTTGGAAGATGTGATATATAAAAAACCTAACAATTGTAAAGAAGAGGTGGATGAGAGCCAAACTATTTGGCATATAAAAAGATGAGAAGGGCTAGCGGATGAGAGTTTCCCTGAGAGTTGACAAATCAAGTGTGAAAGTTGTCATATTAAATGCAAATCTAGATTAGGAGAATAGTCAGATGATTTGTGAAATAACTAACTGTTGGAGATGTTTTGGCGTGAAACTATGAACGCGGAAGATAGATTCGTAAAAATAATTATGTGTTAATCTAGATTTAGAGAAACTAGGGTTTCTACTAGGATAACTTCAAACTTTCATTAACTAAAAATAGATCACACCACTCTCTTCCTTGGTTTCCTTAGGATTACTCCTACTATAACTCCCGTAACCTATCCAATTGGGAAACTAACCTAGAAAAATAAAACTGCTAATAACCCACATGGACTTCTTCAATAGAGCATAAACTAAAGCATAAACATAAACATAGCTCAAACGGGTGGTAGACAGAATAACCCACATTAAGTGGAAATCACGAGAACTGAATTTAACTAACAGCCAGAGATGTTAAGTAATTAAGGAGAGGATAAAAGAGTAAACTCATATTAGAACACTGATCTAACGACTGAATTTCAATTCTTCACCAACCAAAATTGGTGAAGAATTGAATCTAGCCCACACATACCATGCCTCGAGGCTGTGATTTTCGTAATGCACGGTTAGGATTCAAGCCAAAATGCCACCTTCTTCCTTATTAATATAGTTGTTTCCTAATTTCCTCCTCGGTACACCAGGAAAATTTTTCGATGACACAAAGATCTCTGGTGGACCATAAATCTCATTGTTTCATTAAGTTCCCCCGTGTTCGACATGTCGACTGTTGGTCCCATTTTGTTGAAATTGTACCACATTCAATTTACTTTTCCCGTGAAAATTAGTTATATGATTAATACTACTACTGACATGAAAATTTTACATTATAATGGAAATCACAAGCATTGCACATAAATAAAAGAAGCAATTTTCTTTAGTATACTCTCAACTATCCATGATTCAAAGTAAAACCATTATATAACTCTCTACACAAGTGCAGCACCATTAACATATTCAGTCAAAACTAAAGCAACTAAACCCAACATAGCTAATCTCCCATTCCACAGCTCTGCATTAGATGTCATCAACCCTTCCGACTTCGATTCAACACTCACTCCTTTAAACAAGGGAATCAACGACGCCAACGACAATAACACAGTCGTCCCGACAAACCACAGGACTCCTCCGTTCCCAAGTTGAGTCAACAAGTCATCTCCTCTAGCTAACTCCACTCCTAGTGCTGCAACAAAGCCAATCATTGCTAGCCTGCCGTTGATTCTCTCTGGTGCAGGACCGCTGAAAGCCAGCACGTCTGAAAACTTGGTACTAACCTGTAATATTTGTCAGAAATATTTAGATAAGCAGATCGAAAAATATCTATCATATGAAAATATATTCGTAAAAGATATGTTTACGACATCTTATTTACTTAGTCTAAGATATGTTGCATACATACCTTTGGCTTTGGTGGGGGTGGTGGGGGTGTGAATGCAGCTGGTGCAGGTGTACGTATAGGGTTTGTCTCAGGCGTTGTTGAGGACTCTGGCTGATTCTAAAAAAAAAGCACGTAAAAAAGATAAATCAATATCATCCCATGACATAAAATACCTATGATCAAAATATTCAGATAATATACAAAGCACATAATCATTATTAGTACCTCGGCCATGCACCGGACATGAAACCCAACACTCCTCGCCTGTCCTGGCAAATACATAGAAGGTCTTACTACTACTGCACGGGTCGAGGGACGAACGAAGATGAATTGCATTGTTGCTGCTGAGGCTGCCATTTTATGTTCTCACAATAAGACTCTTTTTTCTTTTGTTGTGTTGAGAAGTTGAGATGATTGAATGTAGAGAGCAAGAATGTGGAAGTGTTTATTATAAAGGCGGGTGATGGGCCTGATGGGTCTAGACAGATGGGGGCCCAATAAACACTTGTGATGGGTGAAATAAGGCCACGTAGTGTTGTTTTGCCAACCGTTTATTATACTGTAACATGGGAAGAGTTTTGGGTTCACACGTTTCAAAAATGACCTACGTGGCTCAAAATTTCACCATTTATACAAAAGAGTCCGTCGTTTTGTGACGTCCTTTTTCTTAGTGGAGGTTTGTCGTTTTCTATGACATATAAAAGTACTACTCAACTAACAGACCTAGAGCTCTGTACTCACTAGACTAATTACAGTGATCATTATCCATGTTGTTGAGGTAACAGATTGAGTTAAACATTTAACATAAATTAGGTATATCTATCGACATGCATCCAATTCGTGTAATATTTTCCTTTGAGCATATTGATTAATTTCTTGCAAGTTTAAGATTTATATCGAGACTAGTGTGGTGATCAGAGTAAAGGACATGGTGAATAAGCGTGTTGATTTTAAATTGATTTCACTTGCAAATCGTTAGATCAATTACATAATACATTTGGGAGTTCAAATTACTAAAGGTGATGCCTAGGTATAGAAGTCTATAAAACAAAAAGTTTGATGATGGAATAACATATTTAGAGGTATAATAGGAGCATCTCCAACGGACCCTATGGTAATTCATATTTGGATTAATCACTATAAGTAGCCTCTAACAGTGGGCTCGAAATCCAGATTCCGAGCTGGAGCCTTGGTTCAACGTTCCATATACGGAGTAGGGGTGGAGCGCTCCAAAACAGAACTAGGCGCTTAATGATTAATCACCAAATCATTTGGCATTTTAAGTTTGGCAGACGTCATTAAGTACTTGGAAAATGTTGTTAGCCTCTACACCCTGCTCCGTATCTGGATCTGGACTATTGCCTGGATTCGGAGCAGCAACTGTTGGAGATATTCTTAGGGTCCTAAGAAAGTGAATTGAGCTAGTAACAGATCCTCACCTTTTGCTAGCTCCACTGCATTGGCAGCAACGAATTCTGTCATAGGAAGTCTATCATTGGTTTTCCCCGGTGCAGGTCACATTGTAGCCAACGAATCTGGGACTTCGGGGATAACCCTTCTTATTGTTCAAGCTTCCTCTTGTTCATTTAAGAAAGTAAAAACGATGGAACCCCAGGAAATCCTTCCACAAAAAATTACAATAAAAGAAATAATTATAACTGTGTAGGTACCAAAAGCTTAGGAAAGGTTGAGACTTGCTGTACCAGAAGACAAAGAAAAAGAGAACTACATATTATTTGAAGTATGGAGCTACGTCCATGTACGTGGAGTTGCAACATCCTGCAGGCCATAACTCACTCTAAGTTACTCAGCTTCTCTTAAAGATTATAAATACCTGCCTTGCATTCTCTAAAATTATTATCAACTTCTCCCAGTTTTCATTCTACTACAAGATAGCTGCAATCTAGCATCTCTTCTCCTTACTCAAGTTCTCAAACAAACCTTATCACTATTTTGACAATGGCCACATCAGTAACATCACAGTCCATTTTATCAAACCCTATTACTTGCGCGGTTCACAGAACCAATGGGAACAAGCTTATTTCATATATCTCTGTGTCCCGTCAACAAAGAAGGATTGGTACTATGCAAGTGAGGTGCATGGTCGATCAGGTATATAAAATTTATCTCTAGGCGTAAGATTTCAGAACTATCATAGTATACACATGAGTAATTTTTAATTAATTCAAGCCATTTTCCATTTTCTTTCTAATGACAGGACCAGGACTTGATCACACCACCTGCACCGAAAAAGGTTAGTCCCAAGTTTTCAGACTTGTTGGCTTTCAGCGGACCTGCACCCGAGAGAATCAATGGCAGATTTGCAATGACGGGATTTGTTGCTGCCATTGCAGTGGAGTTGGTGAGAGGTGACGACTTGGTAGCTCAATTGACAAATGGAGGAGTTCCGTGGTTCGTGGGGACTTCAGTTCTACTGTCTCTTGCATCTTTAGTTCCTTTATTTAAAGGTGTGAGTGTTGAATCAAAATCGGATGAAGTAATGACCTCCAGCACAGAGATGTGGAAAGGCAGATTCGCCATGATAGGTCTAGTGGCTTTAGTTTTGACAGAATATGTTAATGGTGCGGCATTTGTATAATAACTCGGGCATATAACACCTACTGTAAAAGTAGTTTCATGATCAAGCTTTTTAGGGTCATTTATAGGATTACGTATAGAGAAAAGTTGTATTAACTGTACTCAGAAGTGTTATAATACAAAGTCCAAATTTCACAAAAGAAAAGCTTTTGAGGGTCATTTATAGGATTACGTATTTTTAGACTACTATGAATATATAATGTAATACAAAATTTCTAACAGATCTACAACTAAAAATTTCTCACCTTTAAATAAGTGTTATCATATCTTTCCATGAGGGAAATAGTACTTTATCGTACATTCTAGTGCCTACAACCATATTATGGGGACTACATCGGATATCTCTTTCAAGTCTTTATCTGCGACTTTTACCTTCAAGGCACCAACATTATCATCAACGTAACAATTGAAAACCATAGAATGAATCATTGTAACAACCTCCCATAGAGATAATGCTGCTCCCAAAACTCGATGGAAAACCATAGAAAAATTTTGATAGTGATTTTTTTGCACCAAAAAGGGCCGTTAAGGTAGAATGTTGTAATGGTCAAAATACGTAATGACTTAGGCTGGTACAAATGTAACACTATTATGATGGAAGTTAAAGTGTAACTGGTCAAGTTTGTTCCACAAAACATGTAAAACAGGAACAATATATGTCAAGGTTGCACTTGCACCATGAAAGTGTTGCAATAAACCGAGGGGATGAATAAAATCTGATAAACAGTATTTAGAGAATATTAAGATAATCAGGCCACAAGACATTTTACATGGTTTATTATGACTTGTTTATTGGTCTCAAACCGTAATCTCAAATAAACAAGTATGAGTCTTATGAAACCCAAAATACCGCGGGAATGTTTTGCAATTCAATCTGAGATGTGAAATGTTGAGGTGAAGGAAGATGGTCGAATTTGAGGACTTGGAGAGCTTCCTTCTCCATTTCTCTGTGAATTTGTTTCCTGCTGTCAAAAGAGAGCAACTTCTGGAGCTATAATATAAACTTGGGCTTATTAAATTCAATATTTTAAGAACAGTAGAAATGAGGGCTGGGTTAAATTAATAATACGGCGGGCCTCCTTTAAAAAAGATTACGCAACTACTATTTGTTAGAGCAAACGGAGCAGGGTGTGTGGGTTTGAGTTGGGTTTGCAAACCCACACTCAAACCCATACTTTGAATCTCCCAGCAGCGTTTTTACGAGTGTGAGTTTGCTCACATGGCTCTACAGTAACTCAACTGAGTGTGAGGAGCTCACACTCAAAAAAATTGAGTTTGACGGTGTTTAGATTACCGCGCGGTAATCTAAACTTCTCCAATCTCAATTATTTTGATCAACACTCCCTGACTACTTCTTCTTCCCCAAAACCAATTGCAGAGTAGAGGAGAACCTCTACGCTATCCCCAAATGGCGAACTCCGGCACCAATAGTAATAACTCTACACCGTCGACCCCATCTCCCATAACCCACCTTCAGCACCATTCGTTCAACACCCATCATCACAATTCACTCCATACCTCTACCAAAACCCATCGCAATTTCAACCTCAATTCCAATCACAGACCCCACCTCATTACCATGTCGCAATGGATCCCAGTTATGAACAATATCAAAGTTCATTTATACTCTTTCAACCGCAACCTCAGGCGTTTAGCCCGTACTATCAACCCTATCCGTTCACTCGACCTCAAAGTTTTCAATCTCCAAATTACTTTTAGAACCATCTATTCTATGGTGAATCTACTCAGCACAGTCAAAGTGACGCAAATGCGTCAATACCTATTGAAGCGGCGGCTCTCCATAAAGAAAAAAGAAAAGGAAGAAAGAAAAGAACACCTGTAAAACAAAGACAAAGCGTGCAAGTGCCAGAAGATGTTGAGTTTTTGGATGAGACGGATGATGCTGGAATGCATTGGACGAAAGCAGCCTTTACGTGTCTCGCAAGGGCGTGGGTAAAATCTTCTGTCCAGTCATCGGGCCGCACAAAGGGTTTCACTTTCTATCAAAAGGTCAACATTGCATTTCACAGAGAACTCGAGTGCCCCACACCACGATCATGTGGGTCGACCAAATCTCAGTGGTATGCCCTTAATGCACAATGTGAAGCGTACAAGGGGATAGTTGCTCAAGAACGATTTAGGAATAGCAATGGGAAAACAGAAGAAAATCGGGTACGTTCTAATTTTCTTTAACTCCATTTAATTTATTTCTCGCGGATATACATGTTATTTATTTGTATTGGGTAATTTTGTGAATTGTAAGAAAACGGTGCACATAAAATCTATCAAGGCTTGAATGGCGGCAATGACTTCAAACACCATGAAGCGTATAAGATTTTGGCGCGAGAACCATGCGGTGAATATACCAAGGTGGTTGAACCATGCAGTGAATATACCAAGAAATGTAGACAGGAGAACATCGGAAAATTCTTCTCCGGGGAACTCGGTCGGATCAAACAATCTATCGGAGGATCCCGACGACCCACCTACACCTCAATTCGCGGGCCCAAATTCTGACTTAGATGGTTCGTGTATGAGGGTGGAAGCAGGCCCATCGGCCAAAAAATGCTGGATGAACTACGGTTGGAGAAAAGACAAGTGAAAGAAGAAAAGGAAAGAAGAAGAGCAGAAACAATGCAACACTGGCAAACCAAAATGGATTTCGAGCAAGCAAAGGAAGATCACAAAATCATGGAGAAAGACCTGAGTACTCTTTCTGAACATCAATTGCAATAATATATGCAAAGGTAAGTTGAGATCATGGAACGTCTGGCCAAGATGGGCGGACCAGATACTTGAAGTGGTGATGAAATGTAATTTAACTTTGCTGTATATATAAGTTTTTTATCCAAGAATGTAGTTTAATAGCCAATAATGTAAACGTTTGAATAATGTACTGCCCGAAATTCTATAGTGTGTTTTCGAAATATTTATTTCCGATAATATTGTGTTAAAACAAATACAAGATCAATATTGCGTATCAAAAACATGTTTAATAAACTTGTACAACTAAGAGAAGCATTAAATTACATCAAGAACACGCAGATAATACAAGAAATGGAGTACTAAGTTTGAAGATTTCCCTTCACGGCCCACAAATGCTCGATTAGATCATCCTTTAGATCAAAGTGAAGTTCTCAACTTCGAATCCGATTCATTTTTGATATAAATAATTCTATTATTCCGCGTTCGCGTACAATATTGAACCGTTCGCCTTCGATAGTTGAGGGCTCGATCGGATTGTAGTCTAAGTATGATGGGAATGCACCTCGTTCCTCTTCGACGATCATATTGTGCATTATCACGCATGCCATCATGACAATGCTCAAAACCTGGGGGTCCCACAATTTAACCAGATTTTTTACAACATTGAACCATGATTATAAAACACCAAACACCCGTTCTACATCTTTTCGGGAACTTTCTTGTTGTTGAGCAAATAATTTTTGTTTCGCTGTAACCGGATTTGATATGGTTTAGACAAGTGTTCCACATTTGGGGTATATGTCATCCGCTAGGTAATACCCCATATCATAAGATTTTTCGACAATTGTATAATTGCAAGGCGGGGCGATACCATCGGCCAAGTCGGTGAAAAGATGTGATTGTTGCAGGACATTGATATAATTGTTAGACCTTGGTAACCCAAAAAAAGCATGCGAAATCCAAAGGTCATGTGAAGCTACCGCTTCAAGAATCAGTGTCGCCTTGGGGTAATGACCAATAAATTGACCGTGCCAAGGTTTGGGACAAATTTTCTATACCCAATGCATGCAATCAAGGCTTCCTAACATGCCAGGAAATCCCCGGGACTCTCCGATCGCTTTTAACTTTTCGACGTCGGCCGCGTTTGGCGCTCGAAGATATTCCTCATAAAAAAATTGTATAATGCAACACAAAACCTTTTCACACATAACAAGGTTGTGCTTTCTCCTATTCAGATATATTCGTCAAAAAGATCTGCCGCAACACCGTAGCTTAGGATACGTAGTGCTGTGACTACCTTTTGGTACGTTGATAACCCCATAGTACCAGTATTTTTGGGCTTCTGGACAAAGTAATGATCATGTGCAATGACTGCATCGAATAGACGCATACACATATCTCTACTCATATGTACAATTTAGCTTGAAGGTGTCTCGTATAATATTGTAATGCCCCAATTGGTGATCTCGCTTCTTTCTCTTATCCTTATAGCCCATGACATTCCCGCCGTAACACGAAGTTGCTTCCTGTACTACTATGTTCATTGCATCTTGGTGCAGAACGTAAATTGTCACCGCACAATCAAAGATAAGATCGTCAGAGGAGGACCATGACGATAAACCTAGAGGATCAGGTATGGATGAATCAGATGATGAAGAAGATATTTGAGGCTGCGGAGTTGAGAGACAAGTGTAATACCAGATGGTGAATAAGTTTCCAGAGAGAAGTGTAAAATGGGAATAAGATGTGGGTCTTGAAACACAGATTTGGCGGTAAAATGAACATTGCCAAATCTGTGTTTCTATTCGACCTCAGTGATAATTTTGTTCGAATAGAATTTGGTTATATTCGAATAAAACTAGGACTGTCAATGGGTCGGGTCGAGTCGTGTCCGGGTCGGGTCGTCACGGGTTCGGGTCAAAAAAGAGCCAACCCGAACACGACCTGTTTACTAAACAGGTCAAAAAAATAGACCCGAACCCGACCTGCAAATTATCGGGTTGACACGACCCGACCCATTTGACCCGCAAAACTATCGGGTCAACACGAGAACCTGTCAACCCGATCCATCGAAATTTAGAGAATCACAATTCAGAACAGAAGTTCATACACCAATCAAAAATAAATAAATCAAAAGTTCATACTTCATCTGTTCAACATAGTACATACTTTTTTTTTTTCAAACTTCATAGTTCATACTTCATACAATATCATCACTTAATCAAAGATTTAAAATTCAATAATTCAGATTATCAGAATTCAAAAGATAATACTAAAAGATAATACAAAATTACAAATATACAATACTGCAACTGCAAGTCTGCAACTGCATCAAAAAAAGACATACTCATAGTCTCATTCATACTCTGCAAGACTGAAACTGCCCTAGTTCATTCATATATACAACAGTGAACAGTCAACAAAGACATGAAAAAAATCAAAATGCATCAGTGTATCAGTGATTCAGACATTCAGTATCAGTCATAACTCATAACTGCATATTGCTCATGCAGTCATGCACTCAACACTCATGCTGCTACCTGCTACCAGCTACCTGCATAGTGCATTACCATTTACCATATTACCACACAAAGTCACAATTCACAAATAGTCAACTCACAGTCACAAGTGTATCATAGACTCATACTCTCATACTCATAGACTCATAGTCACAAGTCACAAGTCACAACTCACAAACAGTCAAACTGAAATAGTCAATGCAAAGTCAAACACCACTTCCACTTGGTCCATTGTCGCCATTACTTGCACTCTCTGGTGATTCTTCCACGTCGTTAACTCCATGAGAAAATTGTCCTATACACAGTATATAGTATATACATGTCAAATAAAATATTTAGAACACAAAGTTAAATAGGACTAGGTCATAAAAATGGCAACTTAAAAATAGCAACTTAGTTCATACTTACCAACATCCAGAAGTGACAACTCTTCACCAAGCTCCTCTATAGCCGATTCCACAACATCCTCAACATTTGAATCCCCTACAAAATTTATTTATAAAGTAATGAGATCACTCTCAAATAAACAACGATTATTAAAATGCAACAAAAGAATACATAAAATCAATGTAAAATGAGATCACCTCTCTGAGATAACCAATCACGGGTACAAACTAGAGCCTCGGCACACGCAGGTTTTAAAGCACTACGGAATGGATCTATAACTCTTCCACCAATGCTAAAAGCAGACTCAGAAGCTACAGTGGATATCGGGATGGCCAATACATCACGAGCCATCAAAGCAAGCTCGGGATATCTAAATTGGTATGACTTCCAAAAAGAAAGTATATCAAAATCCCCGCTTAAACTAAACTTAGGCTCCTCCAGATATTGTTGTAGCTGAGACTTCACCGGGGTATGCCCACTCTCGTCAAACATCTCAAATGCCTTAGACATTAGACATTAAAGCCATATAAGAATATATACTAAGTCATTCTAGCAGCTAGCTATATACAGTCAATCATACTCATTAGTCATTACTCATAGTCTCTAGTCTACTCAGTCTAATACAGAATCACATATGATATTATAGATTAAAGTATTAAGCCAAAATGAAATAGACTACAGACAGTACAGAGGCATGCTAACAGACAGTCATACATACTCAATCAATTACTCATACTGTCATACAGCTTACAGAGTAACAGAATCACAGATTACAGTCATTAGACTCATTACTCAGTCTCATACAGAATCACATATGATATTATAGACTAAAGTATTAAGCCAAAATGAAATAGACTATAGAGTACAGACAGTACAGACTACAGAGGCATGCTAAGAGACAGTAATACTCATTACTCAGTCTAATACAGAATTACATATGATATTATTATAGACTAAAGTATACAACAAAAATGAAATAGACTACAGACAGTACAGAGTACAGACAGAGGCATGCTAGCAGACAGTCATACATACTCAATTAGTCATACAGATTACAGAGTAACAGAATCACACATAACAGATTACAGTCATACAGTCATTACTTAGTCTCATTAGTCATTATAGAGGCATGCTATTGCTAGCAGACAGTCATACATACTCAATTAGTAATTTAGTCATATAGATTACAGAGTAACAGAATCACAGATAACAGATTACAGTCATTCAATCATTACTCAGTCTCATTAGTCATTACAGAATCACATATGATAATATGATATTATAGACTAAAGTATACATCCAAAATGAAATAGACTACAGACAGTACAGACTACAGAGGCATGCTGATGCTAGCAGACAGTCATACTACTCAGTCACTCAGTCTAAGACTCTAAATGTCTAATACAACATCACATATGATATTATAGACTAAAGTATTAAGCCAAAATGAAATAGACTACAGACAGTACAGAGGCATGCTAGCAGACAGTCATACATACTCAATCAATTACTCATAGCAAAAGGTATAATAAATTATTAATACCTGCATAACTTCCATATCCAGATTTGACTTCATGGAACTAGAACTTGAATTAGGAGTTGGCTTGGAACTAGGAGTTCCCTTGGAAATATACAAAGCCACATAGATGTTAAAAAGTTGATTCAACTTCTCCTTGAAGTCTCTAAACTCCTGATTTTCCAGCCCATAGATCTCATTGTAAGCAAACTCTACAAAAGCAAGTTTGTACCTAGGATCTAATACACAAGCCACAACAAATATAAGGTTATGCTTTGACCAATATTTCCCAAACTTAGTCTTCATTTGCGATGCCATGGATTTCATAAACTCATCCCTACCCTTCATAGCTTTTGAAATATGATGTTGAACCGAATAAACTTGAGGAAAATATAAATTTGAAGTCGGGTACTTTGTCCTGGAGAAAAGACATGTCACATTATAAAATAACTTCAAAAACTCGCATATCTTCCCAGCTCTATCCCATTCATCCTCGGAAGGGCAACACTTGTAGTTAGAATCACTCAACTCTAAATGAGTAAAAGCCTTTCGGTAGAAAAGAGCACTATCAAGCATCATGTAAGTGGAGTTCCAACGAGTTGGCACATCTTGCATCAAACCCTTGTTGAAGGGTAATGACGCTTGCCTAACACAATCCCGAAAAATTTGTTTCCTACGTTGAGAACCCCTAAAATACCGCACACTCTCCCGAACTTTACCAACCGACACATCAATCTCCTTCAAACCCTCTTGTACAATTAGATTAATCACATGAGCACAACACCTTGTATGAAAAAACTCTCCACCGAACAACAAAGAATCACTCAACTTTAATTTACTCTTAAGCATCCCAACAAAGACATCATTAGACGAAGCATTATCTAACGTAATAGAAAAGAGTTTCTTCTCAATGCCCCAATCACAAAGTAAAGTGTGAATTTTCTCACATATGGTCAATCCGGTGTGAGGAGATGGCATATAAGAAAAACTAAGAATCTTCTTCTCTAAAGTCCAATCGGAATTCATAAAATGTGCTGTAATTGAAATAAAGCCATCCATTGTAATAGAACTCCATAAATCAGATGTTAGACTAATTCTTCCCGCTACCCCACGCAACCCAGTCATAATCTTCTTTTTCTCTCTTTCATAAATCTTGATAACATCTACCCTAGCTGTATTTCTAGACATTAGCTTCAACTCCCTATTAGCAAATGCCGCATAAGTAAAGGCATCACGAATCCCCTCATACTCCACAAACTTGAAAGGGAGTTGATGCCTAATTATTGCTAGATTCAACATCTCACAAAAAACAACAGGGTCAAACTTTGCCGCCCTCAAAGACATGGAAGACTCGGATTGAGACAAAAACATTTGTCCCAAATCACGTGTTGTAGTCTTCTCACATATTCTGAGATGGCGAGAAAGATTGCCGGTCCCATGTGAACTAGCAGACAAATAAATGGCACCACATTTCTTACACTTAGCCCTCTCTTTATTATTCTTGCCAACAAAGATTTCAAAAAAGCCCAAACATGAGAAGTTAGTTTTCGCTTACGATTACCAGGTTTCCTAGCAAGTGTGCCAACACTTTCATCTCCAGTTCCAGCCTCTGACAATGGGCCATCAATCCCCTCCATCTCCATGTCATCTCCATCAAGATTAATGTTGATGTCATTATCATTATCTAACTCAACAATTGGATGATCCATCTAAAAAAAAATCAAATTCAAAATTATAAACAATTATCGAATATGACAAACAAAATAAACACCTCATCACGTAAAAATTAACTTCTAATTTATTAGTAGATGTTAAGCAATTAAGGCAAACGCCATTACAAATTACTTCCAAGTCTAATGAAAACAATTACAATTACAAGTCACTTAGCTAAGAGTAATACAATTACAATTAGAAGTGTTGCCCAAATAAACAAAGCACATACAAGATTACATCCAATAAAAGCATATGTGAGATAGTTGTTGTCCCAAATCCTAGGTCTCATAATCTCAACTTGTTTTTTTTCATCAACTTGTTCCCCCCCTTGACCTAGGTCTCCTGCCCGAAGGCCACCAACTAGAACATCCTCCCATATAAATGACTTGCATTGGTTTTTGAATTGGGGACAACGATAAAAATAACGACCATTGTTATTCTTAGTGTTAGCCCTATAACGCCTCATGTACCCAGCCCCACAAGTACAAGGAGGTCCAACTTGTGCCATTTTTGCAAAAAACCTAAAAATAACCAAATTAACATTTAACTAACAGAGATCACCAAATCACTAACCAAACTAGTAACAGACTCATAATTATACAAAAGATTTGTGAAATTTGACAGAGAGAAAGAGTAAGCTAGTAATCATACAATTCGACCACAAAAGGTAACAGACTGATTAAATAAGCTAGTAATACGAAATATTAAATAAGCTAGTAATATAAAAGATTAAATAAGCTAGTAACAGAGTAACAAACTCATAACTTAAGTCATAATCATGCAAGGATTAAACACCCAATAGTTTATCCCTATCATTCCCATCAAACTAGTGCAGTTACAACTTGACAGAACTCTGCACACATTTTCCCTACATACTAGACACTAGACTAGACACTGCTCGAAGACTCAACACTGACACAACACATGGCCAAAGCTAAAAATTAAAGAACCCTGGATTTTTCTTGGACCACCACCTCTAATCCTGTATATCCAATAACTAAAGCTCCCAACAGATTATCAATTTGCAGGATTAATATTTATCATACAAAAGATTTGTGAAATTTGACAGAGAGCAAGAACAAGCTAGTAAATAGTAATCATACAATTCGACAGATGAACTGATAAACTGAAAAGTAATAACCTGGTCGGCACTTGGCTGTTGAAACTTGAAACTTGAAGTCTTGAACTGATGAACTGATCTAGAGTGATATGATGAATTGATAAAACTTGAAGTCTAGAGTGATGTGATGAACTGAATCAAGTGATGAACTGAATCAAGTGATGAACTGATCTAGAGTGATGTGATGAACTGAATCAACTGTAAATTGAGAGTGAAGTGATGAACTGAATAAACTGATGAACTGTAAATCAATTGAATCGAGACTCGAGAGTGAAACTTGATGAACTGATCTACTGTAAATCAACTGAATCGAGAGTGAAACTTGATGAACTGATCCACAGACCATAGTATACTATACATGAGAACGGCGCGGCGGTGAGGAGTGAGAGAGACTGAGAGAAGAGGAGCGGCGAGGAGGTCAGGAAATCAAATGAGGTTTAGGCTTTTGACTTTAGTTTAGGTTAACTATTTATAGTATGTGGGAAAAGACCAAAAAGCCTTTAAACCTAAACTAAATTACAAAACTAAACGGGTTAGCGGGTCACCCGTGGGTCAAATTTTGAAACCCTAACCCGACCTGCTTTGCAGTCGTGTCTAGCGTGTCAACCCGTTTACGACCTAAACCCGCCAAGGGTGAACCCAAACCCGTTTATAGCAGGTCAAGTTCGGGTCGTGTTATCGTGTTCGGGTTGGTTTGACAGCCCTAAATAAAACTGTTTAGTGCAAAATTATGCAAAATTGTGGAAATTTATTCGAACAGACAAATAGTCTATTCGAATTGACATTAAAAAAACTATGTCAAAAACCTAAAAACTTCAATGAATTTTAACATTAAATAGTCATGGCTAATGAACATCACACAAACTCTCCCAAAAACCATTCTAGCTAAACTATAGTTTGGATTACAAAAAATAAATAAAAGGAAACGGAGCAGAAACACGAGAGAATAAATACTAGTAGTTATAGCTGAACTTCTACATAGTCTACAAAAACATCAAAAATACCTATATCTACTCAGAATCATCTCTAGTACCCCGCCCCCTGCGGCTAGTACCGCCTCCCCTGGTTCGCAGACCAGATCTACGCTGCCTCGTCCTCGTGCCACCTCTAGGTGGTCGCTGCACCACCTGTACGTCACGCCCCTTCCTCAGTTGTAGGTCCTGAACGAGACAAATAAAATTTATAAATATTTTGACAAAATAATTATGACATTAATAAAAAAATAAAAAAATAAAAAAATTACTTACATGCGCATATAGCTGCTCGTCTACACTGTCCAAGTGCCTCCTCAGAGTATCATTTTCATCAGTCAACTCTTGGAGACTCTCTGTGTCCCGTGCAAACTCTGCAAGGATGATTCGCCGCATACCATAAGTCAGGTACCACAACTCCTCTGCGTCGTAGGAAGAAGTCATGGGTGACAGGTCCCTCAAGTGGGCAATGAGGAACATCTCACGTCGCCCTGTCCACTCCATGTACCACCCCGGGTCTGGCCCCTCTGTCTCGCCAGGTAAACTGAAGTCTTGAGACAAGCTATGAACCAATGTTGACGTAACCACTATGGGTGTAATACCAACTCTGAGTGCAGTCGGTCCGAACAGATCTATATTCCCCATCCTTTGGGAATCTGTCAACATGTGGCCTACCTTCAAAGTATGTTTAGCCCAGTGTAAGGCGTAACTCTCTTGCTCCTCCCCTACCACAAACTGCTTACAGTCAAGAAACCTGGCCTGTTTCATCTCCTTTAAAGCCGCTGGACTAATATGTGGCGATATGCTAAGCGGAAGATCCAAAGGAATACACGCCTCGCCAGTTAACTGCCTCCAACATCTATCCCCCAAGTAATATTTGTAGTTTCTATTTGGTACTTGAAGTGGCATCCTCTTACAGGATAAGAGTTTTACTGTCAGTACGTCAGCTATCTCCGATACCGCAGACTCTAATCAAGGTTCCCAGGTGATCATCTCAATAATGAGGTGGTCAATGTAGTTTCTGTCTAGCATAAATAGATTGGTTACCTGGTCATTTTCTTTCCTCCTATTCCCCATTTCTCATGCTCTGAGACGCGGATAGGCCATGAACATAACATCTTCCTTGACAATAGGGTGACCAACCTCACAATACTCGTAGAACCAATACTGTATTTCGGAATAACATATAAAATAATAATAATTTATATTTAAGACGTTTATTGGAAGATATTTGATTTGTAAAAGGAAAAAGTGTTAGTGTACCGTAAGAAGTTGGAAAAATCCAGTGATGGCACCCCCGGTCGTGACTGCGGTATCCAAACTATGGTACAGGGAAGCAAGAATAGCAGAACCCCAGTCATATTGAGCAGCTGAGTCCAAATCGGCCACGACCACGAGATGGAACCACAAATGTCCCATCATGAAGAGGATAAAAGCACGAGCAATAGTAATATCATCCTTCCGATCAGCTGCAACGGTCAAGTACGTCCTTAAATGTAAAATGCTGACGTTCCCACTCTTTATATGGCTAAAATCAATGTTGGGGAGCAATTGCCTCGCATTGGGTAAAATAGACCATGTGTCGTCATACTGCATCTGTGTCGGATATCAGCCGATTGACAATGATGTCAGTATAGTGAAATTGAGAGGAGTGACCCTTATCTCCGCCCAAGGGAACATAAATATGTGTGTGGTCGGCCACCAACGCTCTATAAACGCCTGAATTAGCTGATTATTTGAATTGCCCAAGCGTATATTTATAAACTGCCCAAAAATATTCACCACGGCGTCCCTTACAGGTAGAATTATGGAAATCTCCTTTCACACTTTGATCACCATGATGAATATACCGTGCACACACATCGAATTCCGATTCTGTTCATTGAGGAATTTTGTCAAACACTTGATTTATGGAAAAAACAAATTTACAATTACCCTAAAACTTACCGTGAGTTTCTTTCCCGTGTAATAGATGTGACTGACTCCGTCTCGGAATTGGGTAATACACCTCCGCGGGAAGTTTTCTTGGGTTGGGTTTGGTATAGATTGGGGTTGGACATCTTCAAATTTTACTCACTTTTTCTCCCTTCCGGACCTCGAGCGAGTTACGACACGCTCTGGATCTTTTGTTCCTATAAACCCAGGCATATAGTATTAGGGTGTGGTTCTCTATCTGGCATATGCATTTTGATTTTGTTGGAATCATAATTTTTTTACCAGGGATTTTGAGATAGTGCAAGAAGTAAAAGTGAGAATAGTCTAGTTGGGAATGTAGTTTTACAAACAGTTGAAGTGGCGGTATTTGGAACAAAAGAATAGCGCGTGGTGTAAAAGGAATACCGCGTGGTATTCTAATCTCTTCAAAATTAAAAAAAAAATCCACGGTGGCAACTCCACTAGCTGCTGGGAGAGGTCGGGTGTGAGTTGTGGGTTTGGTGGGCCAGGGTGTCAGAATTCACACCCAAACCCACACTCGATGCTAGAGATGCTCTTAGGAGTTGGGTCCAAGCCCAAGCTAAGAACCCAACATAGTTGGGGTGTCCTATAGGGACTTCTAACAAGCCCATATGTCCGATAGGGTTATGGGGAGAATTTGAGTAGATTAGGTAACTTATGTTGTAAGTTATCTATATATATATTGCTATTATGTACAAAGAACAATGATGAGGAAGCAATAAGAAATCTCTATTTCAATCTCTCCTTTTGTTCATACAATATAGTACTATTATATTGCTTTAGATTGATTATCTCTCAACACGTTATCAGCACGCAAGCTCTAGGAAAGAGAAGAGCAAAAAATTACCTTCTAATCAGAGCTTTCAGGGAAACCAAGCGATCAGGAGAAAATGTATTTTACAATTTTTGAATATATATTCGATCTCTTTCATATCTATTATATATGATAGATTATCATAGTTCAAAAACATATTTTCCCTATTTTTTTGGATTAAAAATTAGGGTTTTTGATTATTTTTACCCTTGATAAAGGGCTGTATTCAAACTTGTATATTTTTCTTTGTGGACATTAGATAGAGACAAGATCACATCGGTTGGATAGCCTACTCTGAGAGATTTCCAACGGTATATGGTACATCTCTGGAAGATGTCCCAATTGCCAGGAATAACACGTTGAAACTAAGCAATTTCCCGGCCAAAAACAACATTTTTTGATCGATGACGTCATCATATTATTTATTTTTAATTTTTTATAATTATGCACTGTGACGTCATCATTATCCATTGTGACTCAGCAGTGACACGTGTCGAGGACACATGGCATGGTGATGTGGCACGTGTGGCATGCCTGACACCTGTTGTGACACATGGCAGTCGTTGGACTGTCACTGGTTGGTGATCGGAGGCTGGCCGCTGGCCGGATGTCGGAAGTTCACCAGAATTTTGGCCAAAATATTTGCCGAACGGTTAATATTCCATGGCGATAACCGAAGCAGTCACGTGGCAGACACGTGTGCATATGTGACACGTGTGACTTGTGCGTGCATGGCATGTGGCAGACCGGGTTAGACCGGTTCAGACCAATCAACCCGGTCCAGGCCATGACCCAAACCGAGTCAGACTGGTCTAGACACTAAAACGGCCATAAATAGCCCAATTTTTGGTCAAATTGAGCCTATTTTTTTTTGAAAATTCCTATTGACTGGACCTACCCCGTTGGGGACCCATTTTGAATTTTTTTATGAAATATATATTTTTTAATTAGGAAGAAGTGCCTCGTATAGGAAAGTTGGCTCACTTATATGTCATATAAGTACATGGTGTAATACCTATTTAAGTATCTTACGATAGTTAATAAAATATTACTGGTATGCCCCTAGAATACTAATTATACTGATAAGGGATAAGAAATAATATGAAACCAAGACTAATTTAAATACGACTGTGAGTCATATCTAAATCATAGTTAATTGTTATAGACAAATAACTCAAGCTCAATTGGGAATTGACTTTGTCTTATTTCTAAAAACTTGGTGTCCGAGGAACCAATTTTTTGTATCTAGGTGTAATTAGATGTTACATAATAATATTTAGTAGTATATATGCATTAATAACAACCTATACTACCCTAGAATGTTAGTTCAAAGACAGACATAATCAACTTATCTTATGAACCCAACAGACTTTAGGATAAGACCACTTGTATGCTAAACATTTAATACCCCTCATATTCGTAGCAAATAGGGTCATTTTGCTAGAATATACAGACCTTATAGAACTTGAGGGCTCAGAACACCCTAGTCCTCAGAATAAGGAAAGCACACATTTAGTGGTTTTAAATTGTTGTCTTGGCTAAGACTCTATTAAAACCTACTTTAAGGTTAAGATTACCATTTTATGGGGTAAATTTAGGATTTAACGCTTAACAGGATATGAACAAGGTTCACCTATAAGTAATGATTGAGAATCATTGACTTCTATACTATGAATTGCCTTTAGTAATGATTGGAAATCATGTACTTAAAAATGATTTCATAAGGAACGCACACATCTGGTATATCAATCTTGGCTAAAATTCTATTAAAACACACATCTAAGATTAATATCATCATTTTACAAGGTAAATTAGGGATTTAATCATTAGAAAAGAATTTCATGAGTTTTAGAATATGAACATGGTTCAATTATAAAATGATTAGGAATCATTTATTTTTTGTTATTCTAAGTACTATGATCTGTCTTTAATGCATTTAAAATGTTTATCAGGAATTGTCACTAATTATGATATACATTTTGAATTACAGATGTCTACCACCCCACATTACGATTGCGAACCATTGCGGCTTGATGGTTCCAACTACCTGTCTTGGTGTACAGACATGAAACTCCATCTATAGATAATGAATGTCTTAAAGTCAATTGTTACTAGAATAACACCGTCTTTAAACCATTCAGGGCACATGCCATATTGGCTATGCACGCCCACTTTGAGCCGAAGCTAAAATTTCAGCATCTCCGTTACGGAACTCCATGTGTTATGGACGACCTTAGAAGAACGCTTTGGTCTACAACGGGCCCTAGCGAACTATAAGAACCGTAATCGCTGAAACAACTTGAGGCTACGTGACTTTAAGACTACAGCTGCCTATAATTCAATATTACAAAAGATTGCTACAGCCAGAAGGCTCAATAAAGATTATGTCTTCGATAAAGAGGCTTTGCAAACGATTTTTCCTATATTTTCACATTTATAGGCTGCTCTCAGGGGATAGTATGCAAAAATTGAATTTAGTTGTCATGGAGATCTGATCCAACTCTAGCTCGCTGTAAAACAAGATGACACATTTGTTTTTGGGAAAAGCTAGAGGTTTCCTCCTAAGAGGATGAAACCATCTACACGAAAAATCTTATCTTATGACAGAGACAACCATGAACGGGGTTCTGGGAGTGGGAAGGCAACTGAAGGCGGGAATCAGGGATTCTTGGGACCTCAGCAGCACAACAGGTTTAAAAAGATTGGAACACCATAAAATCTAAAAAAGATCAAGAAGCCAGATTCCAAATCTTCTTGCTTGAGATGTGGGACAACTGGACACTAGTTTCGCGACTGCATGACACCATGGGTGTCCATAGTCAAAGTCCAGGCTAACCACATCACCATTGCCATAACTTTTATCAATGCGAAGTTAGCAGGGTCTGACTTCTATGGCGATACTGATGCCAGCATGGATCAACATACGAAGTAATTCGTAACAATTCTCCAATAGTCATGTGATGTCACATTAAAGAGAACATTAGTAGTTTCTTTTCTAGTACAGACTTGATTCTTTTTGTTATCAGTATTTTTGATTTTGTTGGGAACATATCATTTATATTTTAATAAAGTGCTCGTGACATATATGAGATTCTCCATTTGTTCTAAATTATAATTACTCGAATTTATTAGTTGGGAAGTAGTTAAATTTTTTGTATGATAGTTGATCTACTACATACAACCAGCCTATAGATCTATCTGCTCATTGAGCATGGACGATAATTAGATGAGTGGCGACACATGTCTAAGAGACATTAGTACCATGCACTCGATTCTTTTTAAAATATGAATATATTTCTTGTCTAACCTTGTGCCTCAGGGATTGCGCAAATATCATTGGCACAACCAACATGATAAAACGAACTATGTACGTCACGCTATTACTCTCTAACGGTGCGATACATGGTCTCTAGTCCACTTTATAAACTAGTAAATCCCGCCGGATTTTACTGAGTTTAGGGAGATACATGATAATATTTATCACGTAATGACTATCGAAGTAAATAACAGACAAGGTTCTGTACATTCCCTTAATGCCTAAAGGTTAGAACACACTATTGGAATGGTTTCCAATACACTCCTCAGGGCTCGGATAGGGAGGAGGATTATCTGGATTACATCCAGAGAGTGTATGTGTAATGATTATTTTCAAGGAAAGTCTATTATTTCATCCTAGTATGACCAAGGTGGAGTGGGATCTCCAGCCTTTACTTTGAACGCATCCATGGAGACACATGTGGACCTTTCCAACCATATTGTAGCCCACTAGAATGTTTTGGTCATAAAAAGTACATCTAAAAGATGTTCTTACGTTTGTCTACTCATTAAATCTAGGAATGCAACATTCGCACAACTTCTCATTTAGATCATTCAATCGCAGACTCAGTTCCTGGATTAATCGATCAAAGTCGATCGATGTGACTTGATGGGGGCTTGGGAGTTGGACTCATAGGCTTTTGATGATTATTTTATCGCTAAATGGGATAGATGATTGAGCATCGTGAGTACCCCATACCATACCCAACTCGGGATTGGCGGAGAACCTAATCAAGCGATTTCGGATAGTTGCTAGGCTACTGTTATTATGATTACAGCTTCCAGATAGTATATGGGATATGCATTTTTGCTCCCACAATACTGATTAGGGTTTTTCCTTTAGCAAATCATCAAATTATTTTTCCCAAAAGCGATTAGTAACTGGGTCGGAGCTCGGTGTCGCCCATCGACGAACATTTAAATGTTTCGTACAGGTGCTAATCACACCACAATATATGAAGATCGGACTCTCAACGTCGGCCTGGTATTATGTGGGTTATGATTCATATTTATCACTTGATATTTGGATCCACTGGCGACGTATATCCTGCAGGACAGATAATTACCATTTTGATGAGATGATATTCCCAGCATTGGAGGAAGATATGACAGTTAATGTTGAGGATGTTTCCAAGAGGTCGTGGAAACATCATCGTTATCTCATCTAGATCCTTATACATAAGTTAGGTGATAATAAGGTTCAACAGATTACAAACCTCTAATAGGTCGTAAATGAATTGCCTAACACATTCATAGACACTGTTGAAGTATCATAAGTATATCCATCTACAAGTAATACACCTACACAGCAGAACGTTCCTGAGGAACTAGTACCACAACAGAACGTTCCAGGGGAATTAGTACCGTAAATGAATCTGAGGCTCGCGCTTACTGCAGAGCACCTTGGAAGAAAGTATTCTGAGCTGGGGAGCTACAAAATAAGGGATAAATATGAGTAATGGTGTAGTCAGTTTATCGAGGATGGAACCACCCATTGACGAGGCAATAGTAACTACCAGTTGATGTATTACGAGACTAGCCCGACATGGCACATACGCGTATGATAATAAGATCTCGATATATTAAAAGTATGTATTAAGCACAAGATAAAATCGTTCAGTTGAGATTTATCGATAAGGTTTTCATATTCGCTGCTGTGCTCGCCATCAAGGATGAGGATTCAGAGCCACTTATTGTAAATGACTGTATGTTATTGTACCTTAAAAAAAGTGGGCATCTGGAATCCAAGCGAAGCTCAGCTTATGCATAATGGGAAATGATACCATTGAGCCTATCGGCTATAAAGGAGAAAGGTACAGAAACATGATTAACTCAGTGAGATAATATGGTCAAAGCAAGACTAGTTGCCCAAAAAATCTTTAAGAGATCTGGTATCGATTACAGTGTGGCCTATTACCCAGTTATGAGCGCTATAACATTTCTATACTTATCAATCTGTCAAGTTGTCGAGGATAAGCTAGACATGCGTCTGATGTAAATACCGCGTATCTATATGGGAAACTTGATACGGATATCTACATGATGCTACCTGGGAAGGTATAAATTCTAGAAGCAATTAAGCCCGACACACAAGGTGTGTACGTAATAAAACTGGTAAAGTTATTGTTGACTTGACTGAGTATTTAAAGGTCGGGGTGTTTGCAAATATCCTTATCTATCTATGTGTTCTTATTTAGAACACAAATATTAACTTCACTTATTATAACAGTGTACTAAATGATTTGGGTATCATTAGACCTCCGGGGGGAGAAAATAGGGGTGGCAATGGGTCAGGTTTGGGGCGGATGGAGTAATACCATCCCTATACCTGTCAAATTACCATACCCCCATACCCGCCCCATTACCATTTAACTTAAATGGGGAATACCCAAACCTGCCCCGTTTAAATTTGCCAATACCAAACCCGCCCCATCACCCATTTAACACCCGTTTATCCTAAGTGGAAATCCTCAAACCCGCCCCGCAAACCCATCCCATTTATGAAATTTTATAAAAAAAATATAAATCACATGTACAAAAAAAAAACTAAACTAAACTAAATCAGGTGCATAGTGCACACACACACACACACACAATAAAAGATCATGTAATGTAGCACATTGCAATAAGAACAAGCATCATAGAATGTGTTGCACTGCAATGGTTATATTCGTATCTTATCAATCACTTGAAATAGATCAAATCATAATTAAGATTGAAAATGTTGAGACTAATCTTAGTAACTTGTAAACGTTGAGACTTAATTGGTGTTTTAAGCTTCTGGATTGTTGGAGACTTGGAGGAGTTACCTGAATTAATTAGTGATCTCTCTAATTTGCAAACGTTGTATACTTCCTGAAATAGATCACTGATGTAAACGTTGTTCCAATCGATTGGTAATCTATCCAATCTTCGTAAACTTCCCAATGAATGATGTAGAGGTTGAATTATAAAATGATCGCAGACTTAATTGTTGTTCAAATCTTCATAACCTTGAATTTGGAGGATGAAGGTTGAAATGATTCAAATGGAAATGAAGGTTGAAATGAATTTGGTAATTGGTACAGACTGATGTCTGATCACAGAGGTTGAAATGAATTTGTAGAGGTTGTGGAGGTTGAACTTGAAGGAAGTAAGAGAGGAGGAAAAAAGTTATTAAGTGAATTAGGTTACTCATATTCTCATACCTTAAAAGGGTATTCAAGGCATATCATATATAATTGGGTCGGGTGATGGGGCCCCGTTTATTTAAGGCTAAAACCAGACCCGCCCCAATTAATAAATGGGTATTTTTTTTACCAAACCCGCCCCATACTCGCTATAGTCATACCATACCCGCCTCATTAAGGGAGGGGCGGGGCGGGTTAAATTGCCAGCCCTAGGAGAAAATCCTAAGGTTATGACGCCATAGCTAGGAGGTGCTTTGCTATAGTTAGTTGAGTATACTAGACCCAATGACTCATTTGCAGTGAACTATTTGGCTTGCCATAGTTTGATTCCTACCCAAAGGCACTGGAATGGGATCAAGCACATTCTGAGATATCTCATCGGTACGAAAGACTGGGGTCTGTTATATCTATAACTTGGCAAACGGGAAATTATAGGATACGCCGGTGCAGGATATTTGTCAGATCCACATAAAGGCCGATCAGAATCGGGTTATGTGTTCTTGTATAGAGATACTTCGATTTCATGGAGATCAGTAAAACAAACAATGGTTGTTACATCCTCGAACCACGCAGAGATTCTTGCACTACATGAAGTTGGCAGAAAATACTTCTGGTTACGGTCTATGATCAACCACATCAACGAGAGTTGCTGTCTGAGTTCTATCCAAGATAAACCAATGACACTTTATGAAGACAACGCAACTTGTATCGTTCAAGTCAAGGGCGGATTTATTAAAGATGACAAAACAAAGCATATTTTACCAAAGTTCTTCCACATACACGAGTTGCAGAAGACGAATGAGGTCAACGTTATTCAAGTCCATTCAGAAGATAACCTGACTGATCTATTCACGAAAGCTCTTGCATAACCTACATTCAAGAGATTGGTTCATGAAATCGGCATGCGAAGTTTACAAGATTTATTATCTCAGGGAGATATATCTCAGGGAGATCGATGTTAGGGGGAGTAGTCCCATCTTGACGTGGACACATACGTATTGTACTCTATTTCTTGATAGCGCAGTTTTTATCCTAGGAGGATTATTGGTTGGAGGTTTAGATAAGGCAACGTATACGCGTTTACATCCCATACATGGCATAAGATTGTACTCTTTCTTTGCACAACTTTTTGCCCAAGGGGGTTTTGCTAGGCAGGGGTTTTAATGAGACAAGTCGTCTTAGTATGGAACATCCCAAGGGGAAGTGTTAGGAGTTGGGTCCAAGCCCAAGCTAGGAACCCAACAGGGTTGGGGTATCCTATACGGATTCCTAACAAGCTCATAGGCTCGATAGGGTTATGGGGAGAGTTTGAGTAGATTAGGTAACTTATGTTGTAGGTTATCTATATATATATCTTTGTATTATGTACAGAGAACAATGATGATGAATCAATAAGAAATCTCTCTTTCTCTCTCTCCTTTTGCTTATAAGATATAATATTATATTGCTCAAGATTGATCACCTCTCAACACTATTGCTTATTTATGACATCTTTGGCTTTTCATTCAACCAGAGAAAAACTCATCTTCGACCGTGTAATGGGTCTTAAGAGAATAAAAATTGGAGAGTCGTCAACAAAGGATTCAAGCAACAGCAAGTCAAAGGTTCAGAGGCGATAAAAGTGTGATGGAAGCGGAACCACAAGGGCTATTTATGGTTTTTGGGCAAAGTATTGGTAAACTGTAGTATGCTGTGTGCACATATTTTGTAGCCCAAAATGTAAAATATGCTTTATAGTGCTGTCCTGTTGGAGGAAAATTTTAAAAGATAAGCCATAATATTTTTCTGGGTGAAAATATTCCGGTAATCAGATTTTTATATTTAGCTAGTCAAGCAAATTACACCAATTCATTTACATTTCTATATGACATTGAGCTAACACACACACCATTTGGTTACGCTAACCATTATGTATGTGGGAATTTATTTTCCATTGTATTGTTTTTTATATGTTAATGGTGTATCTTAAAATTAGAATGTGATGAGTTATGATTCAGTGTATTGTTCTTCACTCCGTGTAAGCTTGATATACTCATTTTTCATAAAATCTTCCTACTTGTTCATGCAACGTTTTACTCTAAAGATATCCAGACATTGGCATTGCATGTGTTGACCTGTATGAGGGAAAATACTACTGAATCGTTCCTTATGTAAAACATACTTTATATGTCCATGGTTAAGAAATTAAAGTACGATACAAAGTTCTGCACTATATAACATCTATACAGTATGGTATCTTTCTATAAAGTAGATTTATTTTGTTAATGCTATAGTGTATTGCCACAATGGCCGATTTAAAATTGACTATTTTGATCTTTCAGTATGCATAGCCTTATTTTATTAAGTTATTTCGATAAAAAAACTCTATAAGATTATTAATGTCAATAAACAATCGAATATTGTATATATTTTGCACATGCATCATTGTCATAGTAGAAGATCATATAATAATTTATGTTATAATGGAACTAATTAAAGTGTACCTGGGCTGAAAGTAGTATAGTTGAGAGGGTATGGTTACCAACAGATTATTAATTGTATCCCCTTGATTATCTAAAGGTAAGAATGGCCTATGATCTTCATGTACGATGGCTGTATGATAAGTATTAATTTCCAAAGATTGAAGCATGGTTTCAAACGCCATTGACGAGGCACCAGATGGAGGACCAATTGCGATAATATTAGTATAAAATTCATCACGTTGTTCATTAGACTCCATAATCTCAGTTGCTGGATGTGCCGGTATCATAAAATCAATTGTAGGAACATGATTCACTGTTGGTTGCCTATTAACAACTTCTATATGTTATTGGCTGAACTGTATTTGGAATATGTATGATCATGTTCTAGACCCCCCCTATCATTTGAAAGTTGAATAAGAGGAACACAAATTATTTTATAAACTGCCCCCCTAGCTTTTCTGATATAAATATGCAATGGAGGTTGAATGCTATAAACTTCAGCGTTTGGTGGTTGATATGTGAAGTAAGGTCTTAAATTGAAAGGGGTTTTGATAGTTTTTTTTCCTTCGATGATAGGTGATCAATGAGTGAGATGTACTCGGAGAAACCATGATTGAAGATGAATAGTTGGGTGGAGAGTATGTTTGGAAAATGATGAAGTTCTAGGTTAAATGAATAAAATTCACGGGTTCCTGTGTTGTTAGAATTATATATGTAACTCCTAGTTTGTATTTATTTTATTTAACTTCCTAGTATATAAAGAAGCATGATTCAAGATGTTTAACCCATAATGGACAGAGGTATCAAAATTTTGACGTGTTTAAATGCAACAAATGTTTGTGTTCACATGCTTTGGTTTTGAATAATGTAAACATAATTGTACAATAAAAATTGGTGTTTTGAAACTATACTAATTAAGTTTCATGTTGTTAGGTACATCTATGGTGACATTTGCGAACCATAATGCACATTTTGTTTGGAAGATGTGATATATAAGAAACCTAACAATTGTAAAGAAGAGGTGTATGAGAGCCAAACTATTTGGCATATAAAAAGATGAGAAGGTCTAAAGGATGAGAGTTTCGGTGAGAGTTGACATATCAAGTGTGAGAGTTGCCAATCTAGATTAGGAGAATTGTCAGATGATTTGTGAAATAACTAACTGTTGGAGATGTTTAGTAATCAAGGAGGAGATAACGAAATATAATTAACCGTTGGAGATGTTAAGTAATCAAGTGTGAGAGTTGCCACATTAAGTAGCAATCTAGAGTAGGAGAACTAAATATAAATAACTGCTGGAGATGTTAAGTAATAAAGGAGGAGATGATAAAAGAGTAAATTCACATTAGAACATTGATCTAGCGGCTGAATTTCAATTATTCACCAAAATTGGTGAAGAATTGAATCTGGCCCCTACATACCATGCCCCGAGGCTGTGATTTCTATGATGCACTGTTAGGATTCAAGCCAAAATGTCACCTTCTTCCTTATTAATATAGATGTTTCATAATTCCCTCTCGGTACACCGATAATGTTTTCGATAACAAATATCTCTGGTGGACCATAAGTTTCATTGCTTCATAAAGTCCCCGTGTTCGACCAGTCAACTATCGCTTTCATTGTGCTTAAATTGTACCACATTCAATTTAATTTTCGCGTTAAAATTAGTTGTATGATTAATACTAGGGAAAATTATCTTTTAGACCCTACATAATGACCACGAATTGGTCTAACCCTCCTTGATTATCTTTTTTAGCTTTAGACCTTAAAATTCACTAATTCATTAAAAATACCAAATTTACCTTTTATGCTTCATCTTCCCGAGCACTCTCAAAGCCACTCATCCGCATCTGAATACCATTAGAAGATGAGGTTTAATTTTGATAGGGAGGGGACGAAGAAATTATTGTATAATAGTGAAAGGGATTTGTAGTTACGTGCAAAAAACTATTGTTAAATGTAATTCTAGAGTAAGACACAAAGTTTTTTAGGAGAGAGATGCTAGTAATAGTTAAATTTGGTTTGGAAATGGGTGATTTACAATTAGGGATGAGTAATTTCGAGTTGGGGATGACTAATGTTGGGTTGGGATGAATAGCTTTGAGAATAGTGGTTTAGGTTTAAGTGGTTTTTTTTATTGGGGAAGAGTGACTTTGAATTGTTAGCAGAGGGTATTCTCGATAGTTTATATTATTTTTAACTTTTTAAGGCCCAAAAACTAAAAAAAAAAACAATCAAGAGGGGTTAGACCAATTCGTAGTTATTATGTGGGGTCTAAAAACTAATTTATGTTAGGAGTTGGGTCCAGCCCAAGGTGGGAACCCAACTAGGTTGGGGTGTCCTACTGGACTTTTAACAAGCCCATAGGCCTTTAGGGTTTATGGGGAGAGTTTGAGACTTTAAGTAGAGATAGATAACCTCATATTAGGTTATCCTTTTGTAGCATGTAACCATAGAACCTCAAAGGATACAGAGATATTCAATTGATCAATAAAGAAATCCCTACTTTTCTCTCAATCATATTATTGTTTGTGATTAACTGATTGAGTATTTATTATCATCCAACACGTTATCAACACGTAGAGCTAGTGGATCAGAAGGGGGAAATAACTTTCAGAATAAGCATTTTTTAAGATTTTTTTGCGTTGCGGAGAGGTATCTTTTACTATTTTCAAATATATATATAATTTTTACTTGATCTATGATATAAGATATCTAGATATGAATTGGAGTATTATTATATATATTTTTTGGATTAAAAGGCTATTTTTTTGGTAATTTTTAACCCTTGTGAAAGGGTTATTTTCAAACCTAAAATTGTGATCACTATGGAGATCGGATTGACGCACAATCAATTTTGTTGTGTAGCCTATTCTACAAAGAAACGGTCAATTGCTAAGAAATTAACGTTGAAATTGGGTAGTTCACGGCCAAAAAATGCATTTTTAGGTCATGTTGACGTCACTAGGTTATTTATAATTTTATTTTTAATTATTTTTTGAAAATAATATTCAAATCTATTTATGACGTCATCAACCTAATCCATTGCTGACGTGGCAATGACACATGGCATGCCACGTGGTAGTGAGACCCACCTTGTTAACATGACAGGGACATGTAGCATGCTGACATGGCATGTGGGGCCTACCATACTGATATGGCAGTGACACACGTCAAGGACATGTATCATGCCACGTGCCACTTGGTGGCATGCATGCCATGTGGTACATACAGTAGTATGCCTAAGTGGCATATAGTAGGATGCCATGGGCATGACACATGGCAGCCAATTATAGGAACACGTGGTAAATGTTTAATTTGGTCAAACCGGTCCAGACCGTTCAACCTGGTCCAGGCCTAAACCCAGGCCAAGCCAGACCTGTCCATGATCGGTTCATACACTAAATTTGCGCTAGAGAGCTCAATTTTTGGTCAAATTGAGTCAATTTTTTTAAAAAAATTCTATTGACTGAGCTTACCCAATGGGGGACCCATTTTTAATTTTTTTTTTGGGAAAGAGTGTCTTATATAGGGAAACTGACTTACTTATATAAGATATAAGTAAATGGATTAATATTTATTTAAGTATCTTATGATAGCTAATAGGATATTAATGGTATTCACTTAGGATACTAATTATCATGATCAAGGATTACAGATAATACGAAACTAAGACTAATTTAGAATACGACTAGGAGTCATATCTAAATCACAGTTAATTGTCCATGACAAATAATTAGAGCTTAATTGAGAATTGACTTAGTTTTATTTCTAAATTTTTTGTGTCTGAGGAACCAATTTTACGTATCTAGGTACAATTAGATATTATATGATAACATTTAGAGGTATATAAACACTGATAATAACCTATAATACTCTAGAATGTTAGTTTAAAGATAGACATAATCTACATATCTTGTGAACCTACCAGACTTCAGGCTGGGACCAGTTGTCAGCTAAATATCCAATACCCCTCATATTCATAGCAAATGGGGTCATTTGGCTAGAATATATCAACCTTATAGAACTTTAGGGATTAAAACACCCTAGTTGCTAGAATAAGGATCGCAATATCTAGTGATTTTGAATAGCTATCTTGGCTAAGACATTATTACAAAATATTTTAAGGTTAAGATCACCATTTTACGGGGTAAAGTTAGGATTTAATGCTTAAAGAAACTCATAAACATAATATCATGAATAGAGTTTACTTACAAGTAATGATTGAGAATTATGTACTTCATTGCGCATTATACTATGAACCACAAGTAATGATTAGAAATCATGTGCCTAAATAGGATTTCATGAGTAATAGGATATGAACAAGGTTCACCTATAAGTAATGATTGGGAATCACTAATATTATGAATTGTCTTTAGTAATGATTGGAAATCATATACTTAAATTGGATTTCATGAGTAATAGGATATGAACAAGGTTCAACTATAAGTAATAATTGGGAATCACTGACTTGAATACTATGAATTGCCTTTAGTAATGATTGAAAATCATATACTTAAATATGATTTTATAAGTAATAGGATATGTACAAGGTTCACTTACAAATAATGATTGGGAATCACTATCTTTAATACTATGAATTACCTTTAATAATAATTAAAAATCATATATTTAAATAAGATTTCATGAGTAATAGGGTATGAACAAGGTTCACCTACAAGTAATGATTGAGAATCACTAACTTGAATACTATGAATTGCCTTTATGCAAAGAATGTTTATCAAGTACTACTACTGGTATTGATCTACATGCATAATAGATGATGGCAATACTCAGAACATTGAGTACCTCCCATACTGTAATTTCTATTTCGGTACCAATGAACTTGACCACTATGGATACTAAAATCTATTTGCTGTTACAGAATCTGAAAAAAAACTATTGTTAAGAATAATGAGTCTCTAAAAATAACAAAGTAGGAGCTTTGTTTGTACCCTCGCCTCCATATTCAGGAAGACCTGATAATGGACTACCCTATACTGCGATAGAATTTTTATTTGGCAGTGCAACTCTACTATAATTCACATGGAGAAATAGTTGAGGTTAATAAAGATATTGGAAATATTATATTTTACTTTCTAAGCTTTAAATATTGCACTTGCGAGGCAATATTCGATAAATCACTGTGCACGCAGACCTAATTTAAAATTTTCTCATTTATAAGCAAAACACTGAGCTACTGGTTAAGAACCTCTAGTTTATGCCTATTGAGAGTAAGCATGTGATAGGGTCACACAATATTGTATCTAGTGACAGGTGAAGTTGCGGACATGGTCACAACCGTAGATTGACGAGATGTAGTAACAATGGTAGGATCAAAATTTCAGCCATTAGTAACCTGAGGCAAGGGGTACAAGAGGTTCACCAATTGACCAAAAATGGAATAAAAAGAATTATAAAATGGATACGAGATAGTCGGGAACTAGGCACAGGATTACAAGGCAAACTTGACGATCTAGGGAGATCAGCCCCAAACTTATCACGTAATCACAGCTGACGCATACCTCACCACAATAGAGTTTGTGGCCATATAATTCTCCCATGATACCAATACAACATTGGATCAAGTTTTAAGAATGAACAATATTAACTTCTCAGTAGATTAATGATGTTACCTAGAGAGTATTGCTAAGTAGTAACTTTACTTGTTGTATAGTAGTAGTTTTGCTTTATTTGTTCTATCATTGACTTAGTTGGAAACTCTTAAGTATTTTAATATAAATTTATGAGATTGGGAAGTAGTTAAATTCCATGTATGATAGTTGAACTACTATATACAAGCTGCCTATGGATCTGTCTGCTCATTGAGCATGACCAATAATCAGATGAGTGGTGGCATACGTCTAAAAGATATTAGTACTACGCACTCGATCCTTTTGAAATATGAACATATTTCTTGTCTCTAACCTTGTGCATCAGAGATGTCACAAATATCATTGGCATGACAAACATGATAGAATGCACTGAGTACGTCACGCTATTACTCTCTAACAGTACAATATAGGGTATCAATTCCACTTTATATACTAGTAAATCCAACTATATTTTACTGAGTTTCAGGAGATACATGATAATTCTTATTACGTAATGACTATAGAAAAAAATGATAGACAAGGTTTTGTGGATTTTCTCAATGTCTAAAGGTTAGAACATGCTATTGGAATGGTTTCCAATACATTCCTCAGGGTTCGGATAGTGAGGAGGATTATCAGGATTATATCTCAACTTTTCTTAAAAGAAGAGAGGATCCAGAGAGTGTACGTGTAACGATTGCTTTCAAGAAAAGTCTATTATTTCATCCTAGTATGACCAAGGTGGAGTGGGATCTCCAGTTTTTGCTCCAACCACATCCATGTAGACATATGTGAACTTATCCATCCACATAGTAGCCCACTTGAGTATTTATGGTCATCATAAATGCATGTAGAAGATGGTCTTACGTTTATCTATTATTAAAATCTAAAAATGTAACGTTAGCACAATTTCTTACTTAGATCATTCGATCGTAGGTTCAATTCCTGGATTAACCGATCAAAGTCGATCGATGTGACTTGACGAAGGATTGGGAGTTTGACTCACAGGCTTTTGATGATTATGTTATCGCTAAATGGGATAGATGATTGAGCATCGTGAGTACCCCATACCATATCCAACTCGGGAGTGGCAGAAAACATAATCAAGCGATTTTGGATAATAACTAGGCCACTGTTATTACAATCACAACTTCTGGCTAATGTATGGGATATGCATTCTTGCTCCCACAACACTAATTAGGGTTTGTCCCAAAGAAAATCATCAATTTTTTCCCAAACGCGACTAGTAACCTGATCAGAGCCCGGTGTCGCCCATCGATGAACATTTGGATATTCCGTACAGGTGCCAATTATACTACCATAATATATGAAGATGAAACCTTCAACGTCGACCTGGTATTATGTGGGTTATGATTCGCATCTATCATTAGATACTTGAAACCCACTAACGACTTATATACTGCAGAGCGGATAATTGTCACTTTGATGAGACGATATTCTCAGCATTGGGGGGAGATATGACAGTCAATGCTGAGGATGTTTCCTAGAGGTCTTGGAAAATACCATCGTTGTATCATATAGATCCCTGTACATAAGTTAGGTGACAATAATGTTTAACGGATTACAAACCTCCAATAGGTCATAAATATATTGCTAGACACATTCATATGCACTATTGAAGTACTGTAAGTATATGTACCTACAAGTAATACACCTACACAGCAGAACGTTCTGGGGAAACTAGTACCGCCATTGAACATTAAGGGGGAATTAGTATCGAAAACAAATCTGAGACTCGTGCTTAGTGCGGAGCACCGTTGAAAGAAAGTACTCTGAGCAGAGGAGCTATATAATAAGGGACAAATATGACTAATGGTGTAGTCGAGTCACCGAGGATGGAACCACTCATCGACGAGGCAATAGTAGCTACGCGACCAGTTGATGCATTACGAGACTAACCCGGGGTGGCACACACGCGTATGATAATAAGAAGATATCAATATATTAAAAGTCTATAATTGCAAAATGTAGGATCGTTCAGTAGAGATTTGTCGACAAGGTATTTATATTGGATGTTGTGCTCGCCATCAAGGATAAGGATTCAAAACTACTTATTGTAAATGACTGTGTATTATTGTACATTGGCCAAAATGGGTGTCTGAAATCTAAGCGAAGCTCAGATTGCTTGCATAATGTGAAGTGATACCATTGAGCCTGTCGGTTACAAATGGGAAAGGTATGGAAACATGATTAACTTAGAGAGATAATTTGCTCATGATTAACTTAGAGAGATAATATGGGAAACTAGATACTTATATCTACATAAAGCCACTTAGGGAAGCATAAGCTTTTGGAAGCAATTGAGCCCAACACACGAGGTGTGTACGCAATAAAACTAAAAAAATTATAGTTGACTTAAAATAATCAAGGCCCATGAGACATGGTAAGTTGACTGAGTATTTAAAGGTCAGAGACTTTACAAATATCTTTATCTGTCCATGCGTTCTTATTTAAGACTCATAAATTAGCTTCAGTATCATCATAACAGTGTATTAAATGATTTGGATATCATAAGGCCTCCGGGGGAATTCGCGAGAGACACCGAATACCTTGGGAAGAAATTTGAAATAAAAGGCCTCGGGAAATCAAGTAGTGTCTCGATTTGCAGATCGAACATCTTGGTAGTGGCATACTCATACACCATGCAACATATATTAAAAGAGTTATCTAACACTTCGGTATGGATGTAGCACACGGTGTTAACTCATTTATTGTACGTTCATCATTTGGATGTGTACAATAATGGGAGAAACTCCTAAGACCGTGACGCCATAGCTAGGAGGTGATATGTTATAGTTTGCTGGGTATACTAGACCCGATAACTCATTCGTAGTGAATTGTTTGGCTTGCCATAGTTTTGTTCCTACTCAAATGCACTGGTATGAGATCATGCACATTTTGAGGTATCTAACCGGTATGAAAGACTGGGGTCAGTTCTACTCGAAATGGTAAATATATAAGTATAGAGTACGCCGATACAGAATACTTCTCAGACCCACATAGAGGCCATTGTCAGATGGATTATGTGTTTATGTACGAGGATACATAAAAATTCTTGAAGATCAATGACACAGACGGCGATAGCTACATCCTCGAACCACGATGAGATTCTTGCACTTTATGAAGCTCGCAGAGAATGATGGTTGCGCTCCATGATACATCACATGATCAACTGAAGATTGTGGCATGTTTTATCCAAGATAAACATCGACTATGTATGAAGACAACTTGGCTTGTATCATTTAAGTCAATGACGACAAAACAAATCATATTTCACAGAAGCCATTTCATCCTTATGAATTATAAAAGGCAAATGAGATTGACGTTATTCAAGATATTTTAGAAGACAACTTTGAAAACCTATTCACGAAAACTCTTGCACCACTTACGTTCAAGAAGCTGGTATACGAAATTAGCATACATACGTTTTATTTATCAATATTTCGGGGAGATACATCTCAGAGAGATAGATCTCGGGGGAGATAGTGCAATTTTTATCCTAGGAGGTTTTACTGACTAGAGGTTTTGATGAGGCAACGTATACGCGTCCACAACCCATACGGGGAATAGGATTGAACTTTTTCTTACTCAACTTTTTGCCCAAGGGGAAAGGTTTTGATGAGGCAAGTCGTCCTGGTATAGAACACCCCAATGGGGAGTGTTAGAAATTGGGTCAAGCCCAAGGTGGGAACCCAACTGGGTTGGGGTGTCCTACTGGAATCCTAACAAGCCCATAGGCCTTTAGGGTTTATGGGGAGAGTTTGAATAGAGATAGATAACCTCATATTGGGTTATCCTTTTGTTTGTAGTATGTAACTACATAACCTCTTAGGATACAGAGAGATTCAATTGATCAATAAAAAAATCCCTACTCTTCTCTCAATCATATTATTGGTTGTGGTTAACTATAGAGTATCTATTATTATCCAACAATTTGATCTTAATACTACTACTTACATGAAAAGTTTACATTATAATGGAATCCATGATTCAAAGTAAAAACCATTATATAACTCTCTACACAAGTGCAGCACCATTAACATATTCAGTCAAAACTAAAGCAACTAAACCCAACATAGCTAATCTTCCATTCCACATCTCTGCACACTCACTCCTTTAAACAAGGGAATCAACGATGCCAACGACAATAACACAATCGTCCCCAATAAACCATGGAACTCCTCCGTTTCCCAGTTGAGTCAACAAGTCATCTCCTCTAGCTAACTCCACTCCTAGTGCTGCGACAAAGCCAATCATTGCTAGCCTGCCGTTGATTCTCTCTGGCGCAGGACCGCTGAAAGCCAGCACGTCCGTAAACTTGGTACTAACCTGTAATATTAGTCAAAAATATTTAGATAAGCAGATCGAAAAATATCTATCATATGACAATATATTCGTAAAAGATATGTTTACGACATCTTATTTACTTAGGCTATGATATGTTGCATACTGCATACATACACCTTTGGCTTTGGTGGGGGTGTGAATGCAGCTGGTGTATGTGTAGGGAAACCTAACAGGTTTGTCTCAGGCGTTGTTGAGGACTCTGGCTGATTCTTAAAAAAAAACACGTTAGAAAGATTAATCAATATCAGCCCATGACATAAAATACCATTATATACTATGATCAAAATATTCAGATAATATACAAAGCACATAATCATTATTAGTACCTTGGACATGCAACGTACATGAAACTCAACACTCCTCGCCTGTCGTGGCAAATACATAGAATGCCTTACTACTGCACGGGTCGAGGGGCGAACGAAGATGGATTGCATTGTTGCTGCTGAGGCTGAGAGAAACTCTTTTTTTCTTTTGTTGCGTTGAGAAGTTGAGATGATTTTGAATGTAGAAAGCAAGAATGTAGGTCGTGGGAGTGTTTATAATTGCGGGTGATGGGCCTGATGGGTCTAAACAGGTGGAGGCCCAATACATACTTCTGATGGGTGAAATACGGCCACGTAGTGTTGTTTTGCCTTTACTGTAACATGGGAAGAGTTTTGGGTTCACACGTTTCAAAAAATGACCTACGTGGCTCAAATTTCACTATAAACTACACAAGAGTCCGTCGTTTTGTGACTTTGGAAATCATCGACAGACTCTACAAGTTTGCTCTTTCTTAGTAGAGGTTTGTCGTTTCTCATGACCCATAAAAGTACTAATCAACCAACGGACCAAGAGCTCTGTAGTAATTTTTGTAACTTAATTAGGTATATCTATCGACATGCATCTAATTTGTGTAAGATTTTCCTTTGAGCATATTCTTGGCATTTTAAGATTTATATGGAGACTTAAATGGTTTCTGAAAAGTGTGGTGATCAGAGTAAAGGACATGGTGAATAAGCGTGTTGATTTTAAATTGATTTCACTTGCAAATCGTTAGATCAATTACATAATACATTTGGGAGTTCAAATTACTAAAGGTGATGCCTAGGTATAGAAGTCTATAAAACAAAAAGTTTGATGATTGAATTACATATTCAGAGGTATAAGAACATCTCCAACGGACCGATGGGAATTCATATTTGGATTAATCACTAAAAGTAGCCTCTAACAGTGGGCTCGTAATCTAGATTCTGAGCTGGAGCCTTGGTTCAACGTTCAGTAGGGGTGGAGCGCTCCAAAACAGAACGAGACGCTTAATGATTAATCACCAAATCTTTTGGTATTTTAAGTCTGACGCACGCCATTAAGTACTTGGAAAATGTTGTTGGCCTCCACACCCCTGCTCCAAATCTGGATCTGGATTATTGCCTAGATTCGGAGCAACAACTGTTGGAGGTACTCTTAGGGTCCTAAGAAAGTGAATTGAGCTAGTAACAGATCCTCACCTTTTGCTAGCTCCACTGCATTAGCAACAACGAATTCTGTCTTAGGAAGTCTGTCATTGGTTCTCCCCGATGCAGGTCACATTGTAGCCAACGAATCTGAGACTTCAGGGCTAACCCTTCTTATTGTTCAAGCTTCCTCCTATTCATTTAAGAAAGCAAAAAATGATGAAACCCCAGGAAGTCCTTCCACAAAAAATTACAGTAAAAGAAATAATTGTAATTGTGTAGATACCAATAGCTTAGGAAAGGTTGAGACTTGTTGTACCAGAAGACAAAGAAAAAGAGAACTACATATTATTTGAAGTATGGAGCCACGTACATGTCTTAACGCCCCTTAATGCTTGCTCATAAGTCAGCTGGCTCAACCTTGTTGAGGTATTTAGTCTTCAGGTCATCCTGAATATGATGACGGAGGATAAACAAAACCCTTGCTTTGTCCATGGGATCTTCCTTGTTACCAATGACGATGGTCTTCTGCAAACCGAGAGACTTCAAGAACAAGTCAGCGTCAATGCACCAAGTGACGTAATTGGCTCCAATGAGCAGCAATGGTGAAAATTCAACATTTTTGAGTTTTGTAGACATCTGTAATGCAAAATGTAGATCGTAATTAGTGACAATTATTGATAAATATTTCAAATGCATTAAAGACAGATTATAGTACTTAGAATAACGAGAAATAAATAATTCATAATCATATTATTGTTGAACCCCGTTCATATTCTAAAATTCATAATTTTTTTTTCTAATAATTAAATCCCAAATTTACCCCATAAAATGATGATCTTAATATTAAATATGCGTTTTAATAGAATCTTAGCCAAGATTGATATTCAAAACTACTAGATGTGTGCGTTCATTATGAAATCCTATTTAAGTACATGATTTCCAATCATTACTAAATGCAATTTATATTATACAAGTCAGTTATTCTCAATCTTTACTTATATGTGAACCTTGTTCATATCCTATTAAATGTTAAATCATAATTTTACCACGTAAAATGGTGATTTTAACCTTAAAATGCGTTTTAATAGAGTCTTAGCCAAGACAGCTATTCAAAATCACTAGATGTTACAAATCAACTAGGGTGTTATAAGCTTTAAAGTTCTATAAATGTTTGTATATTCTAGCCAAATAACCTATTTGCTACGAATATGAAGGGTATTAGACGTTTAACTAACAAGTGGTCTCACCCTGAAGTCTGTTGGGTTCACAAGATACATTAATTATGCCTATCTTTGAACTAACATTTTAGGGTATTATAGGCTGCTATTAGTGCTTATATACCTCTAAATGTTATTATGTAACATCTAATTGCACCTAGATACAAAAATTTGTTCCTCAGACACCAAGTTTTTAGAAATAAGACTAAGTCAATTCCCAATTAAGCTCTAATTATTTGTCTGTGACAATTAATTGTGATTTAGATATGACTCCTAGTCGTATTCCAAATTAGTCTTAGTTTCGTATTATCTTCGATCCCCTGATCATGATAATTAGTATCCTAGGCATACCATTAATATTCTAGTCAACTTTTTTGTAATTAAAAAATATTTTTCATAATTTTTTTTTTAAAATGGGTCCCCCACGGGGTAGGTCTAGTCAAAATGATTTTTTTTTAAAAATAGACTCAATTTGACTGAAAAATAGGTTTTTTATAGCCGTTTAACCGTCTGAACCGGTCCTAGACCGATCTGGCTCAGTCTGGGTCAATGTCTGGACTGTGTTGACCTGGTCCACAGTCTGCCACGTGCCCCCAAGCGTGTCTGCCACACGGGCCACAAAGCCTTGCACGTGCCTGCCACGTGTTACGCCGGTAACTACTCCGGTGATTGTCCGGTGACCGACAAGTGACAGTCCGGTGATCGACCAGTAAATGTCTTGTGAATACGACGTATCACCCGGTGACTGTCACGTGTCGCAGCACGTGCCATGCCATGCCAACATTCCACGTGTCGCCGGAAAACTCACGTGTCATTGCTGACATCAGCAATAGATAATGATGACATCATCAACATATAATTATTAACAAAATAATTAAAAATATTTTTTTATTTTTGCTGACATTATCACGCCGTATTTTTACTTTGAAATCGCCTAGTTTCAACGTGAGTTTCTTGGCGATTGGGATATTCCCTTGAGACGTGACATATGTCGTTGGGAAGCTCTCGAGATGGGTTTTCTAACCAAAGTGGTATTGTCTCCATCCGATGTACATAGAAAAATTAATTTTGGTTTGAAAACAGCCATATTTTTAGGGTAAAAATCACTAAAAAATGCATATTTTTAATCCGAAAAAATAGTAAAAATTGCGATTAATCTATATTAAGATATCATACAATATAGATTAGAAAGAAATTAAAACAAAATTCAAAAAATTGTAAAATACCTCTTTGATTGCAAAGTTTCCCTGAAACGCTAATTGGAGAGTGATTTTTCTTTCTCTTCTTACGTGATGATAACGTATAAGAAAATATAATACTATCGAAGGATTATCTGTTCTATATATTTAGAGAACAATTGAGAGATAGAATTCTTATTGATATCTAGAGAACTACAAAACTGTACGTAATACAAAAAGAGATAAACCCTATTGAATAAGTTACCTAACCATCTCAAACTCTACCCATAACCCTAAAGACCTATGGGCTTTGTTAGGAGTCCAATAGGACACCCCAACGCAGTTAGGTTCAAAGCTTGGGCTGAACCCAACTCCTAACAATTTGCTCTTAATACTACTTATCACATGAAAAGTTTACATTATAATGGAAATCACAAGCATTGCACATAGATAAAAGAAGCAACTTTATTTAGCATATACTCTCAACTATCCATGATTCAAAGTAAAACCATTATATAACTCTCTACACAAGACACAAGTGCAGCACCATAAACATATTCAGTCAAAACTAAAGCAACTAAACCCAACATAGCTAATCTCCCATTCCAGAGCTCTGCATTAGATGCCATCAACCCTTCCGACTTCGATTCAACACTCACTCCTTTAAACAAGGGAATTAACGACGCCAACGACAATAACACAGCCGTCCCGACAAACCACGGGACTCCTCCGTTCCCCAGTTGAGTCAACAAGTCATCTCATCTAGCTAACTCCACTCCTAGTGCTGCAACAAAGCCAATCAATGCTAGCCTGCCGTTGATTCTCTCTGGTGCAGGACCGCTGAAAGCCAGCACGTCCGTAAACTTGGTTCTAACCTGTCAAAAATATTTAGATAAGCAGATCGAAAAATATCTAGCATATGAAAATATATTTGTAAAAGATATGTTTAAGACATCTTATTTACTTAGGCTAAGATATGTTGCATGCATACTTTTGGCTTTGGTGGGGGTGTGAATGCAGCTGGTGTATGTGTAGGGATACCCAACAGGTTTGTCTCAGGCGTTGTCGAGGACTGGCTGATTCTAAAAAAAAAAAACACGTAACAAAGATTAATCAATATCAGCCCATGACATAATATACCATTATACACTGATCAAAATATTCAGATAATATACAAGGCACATAATCATTATTAATACCTTACGACATCTTATTTACTTAGGCTAAGATATGTTGCATACATACCTTTGGCTTTGGTTGGGGTGTGAATGCAGCCGGTGTATGTGTAGGGATACCCAACACGTTTGTCTCAGGCGTTGTCGAGGACTCTGGCTGATTCTAAAAAAAAAACACGTTAGAAAGATTAATCAATATCAGCCCATGACATAAAATACCATTATATACTATGATCAAAATATTCAGATAATACACAAAGCACATAATCATTATTAGTACCTTGGACATGCATCGTACATGAAACTCAACACTCCTCACCTGTTGTGGCAAATACATAGATGACCTTACTACTGCACGGGTCGAGGGACGAACGAAGATGGATTGCATTGTTGCTGCTGAGGCTGCCATTTTATGTTCTCACAATAAGGGTTTTAGAGAGAAACGTTTTCGTTTTTTTTCTTTTGTGTGTTGAGAACTTGAGATGATTTTAAATGTAGAAAGCAAGACTGGGAGTGTTTATAATTGCGGGTGATGGGCCTGATTGGTCTAAACAGGTGGAGGCCCAATAAATACTTCTGATGGGTGAAATAAGGCCACGTAGTGTTGTTTGACCTTTACTGAAACATGGGAAGAGTTTTGAGTTCACACGTTTCAAAAAATGACCTACGTGGCTCAAATTTCACCATAAACTACACGAGAGTCCGTCGTTTTGTGACGTCGGGAATTATCGATAAACTCTACAGGTTTGCTTTCTCTTAGTAGAGGTTTGTCGTTTCTCATTACACATAAAAGTACTACTCAACCAACGGACCAAGAGCTCTGTACTCACTAGACTAATTACAGTGACCATCATCCATGCTTTTGAGGTTTGGCATGCAAAAGAGATAACAAATTGAGTGAAACATTTAACATAAATTAGGTATCTATCGACATGCATCTAATTTGTGTAAGATTTTCTTTTGAGCATATTCACTACCAAATTTATATCATCTGCTTATCATTTTTTCTATTTTTCCTTTCATTCGTCATCCATTATTTTTGTATTAGAAACTGTTTCTTGTATTCCTCCTATGTTGATCTTAAATCACATCCATTCTAATACTTAAACTCAAATTAAACCTTTTTAATTTATGAATTGATTTTGCACATGAAACCAATACTTCCAGTTCTATTAGAGCAGGGGATGCTTTCAACCCCAGCTTACCGTTAAAAAAAAAAAAAACATGAAATCCTAATGAAATTTAGACAAAATATATGAAGAGATGAGAACAAAAGGATGTGAAATACTTGAGGTGCGAAAAAAATGCAACAACTTCTATTTCATGATAACAATAATGAAGGAGAGCCAAGACTAATATGAAAATATAATGTTATACAAAATTTCCAAGCGATCTACAACTAAAATTTTCTCACCTTTAAATAAGTGTTACATATTTTTCCATGAGGGCAAGAGTACTCTATCGTACATTCTAGTGCCTACAACCAACCTCCTTTATGGGCACTACATTGGATATCTCTTTCAAGTCTTTATCTGCGACTTTTACCTTCAAGGCACCAACATTATCATCAAGGTAACAATTAAAAACCATAGAATGAATCATTGAACAACCTCCCATAGAGATAATGCTGGTCTCAAAACTCGATGGAAAACATAGAAAAATTTTTATAGTGATTTTTTTGCACCAAAAAGGGCTGTTAAGATAGAATGTTGTAATGGTTAAAATACGTAATGACCTAGGCTGCTATAAATGTAACACTATTATGATGGAAGTTAAAGTGTAACTGGCCAAGTTTGTTCCACAAAAGATGTAAAACAGGAACAATATATGTCAAGGTTACACTTGCATCATGAAAGTGTTGCAATAAACCGAGGGGATGAATAAATTCTAATAAACAGTATTTGGAGAATATCAAGATAATCAGGCCACAAGACATTTTACATGGTTTATTATGACTTGTTTATTGGTCTTAAACCATAATCTCAAATAAACAAGTATGAGTCTTATGAAACCCAAAATAGGATAACTTTCTTGCCGATTAAGTTATGATTATCATTTTATTTTTTTCGTTAGCCACGCAATGGTAACAGAATCTGTTATCACAAGTCTGCCAATGATTCTCTTAGGTGCAGGTGGTTGTGTCATAGTTTCCTCCTGCTCCTTCAAGAAAACCAAAAAACTGAAGATAAAAAATCTGAAACCTAGAATTTTTTCCCTACTTACCTCTTACCAGTTACGATCGACCATGACTTCCATTGTACTCCATATTTGTGTAGGGACCAAAAGATTGAAAAGGTGTTGGGACTTGCTGTACCAAAAGATAAAGATGAATGAAGGTGATAAAACTGCAATTAGTTTGAAGTATGGAGCCACGACCATGTCTTTCAAAATGTATGGTAATTGAAGGAAAACAGTAACGTGGTGTTACAATATCCCACAACTAACTCTAAATCAGGTACCCCAGATCACTACACCTAACCTAATAAGTACCAGCTCTCAGATCCTGTAATAGTATCACCTACTTTTCTAAGTTTTCCTTCTTCTAAGATAGCTTAAAATATACATCTCCTCCTCACTTATACTCTCAAGTAAAACTTCATCTTAATTTGAGAATGGCAGCATCAGCAATTTCACAGTCCATGTTCTCAAGCCCCATTACTTGCATCGGTCACAGAACCAATGGGAACAAGCGTATCTCTTCTATGTGCTTGTCACGTCAACAAAGGAGGATTAGTATCATGCAAGTAAGGTGCATGAGTGATCAGGTATGAAGAGAAAAAAATTTTTTAGCACTTAATCAACTTGTTTACTTAACTTATATTTACATGTTTAGTTCCTGCCTATAACTGATCTCTTGAGGAAAGAAATATAAAATGTATCTCTAGATGTCTCTAGATATTTATTACTCAAAACTATAAAACAGTATACACATGGATGGTGAAATTCTATGTGCTCGTATTTAATGTATTTTGATAAATTAGGTCAGAACTATTCCTATCAATCAATGATCTAGGATTGAATATAAACAATCAAAAGTAAAGACAAAAAATTAAAAGACACAAGCAATTGTTCACCCTGTGGAAACTCCTTACAGGAGAAAAACCACAGGTCGTTGTTGATGAAATCAACAACTAAAAATCCACTAATCAAAAAGAGTTTAATATGAATTACACTTACAGACTTGATAACCTAGTCTCAAGATTATCTCTCTTCTGACCAAAGCTTCACGCCAAGAATCGCTCTTCTGTTCTCGCAACAATCTTTCTTGATCTCCCACCAAATCTTCTTATGTTCTCTCAACAACCCTTCTTGATCTCCCACCAGGAATCTTCTTCAACAATATGTAGGAAGTATTATCAAACTAATTCAACATCAATCTCCGGATTAGAAGAGGATTGATTGATATTGAATTCACTCTCTGATAAATGAGTTTTTAGCCTTCTGAAAAATAAATTAGTTTTTGAAACAAAAAGACCGGGAGAGAAAAGGAAAACAAGGTTTGCTTAAATAGTAACCCTATTTCTCCCGAGAGTCGTTCGAACGACAATAAGTATCGTTCGAACGAAATATTTCCTATGGGCAAAAAATCAGGGGATATGTCAACTAGTTCGAACGACAATAAACCTCGTTCGAACAAAAATTGGCTATGGGCCAAATTTTCAGGAGACATGCCAAGTCGTTCGAACGACTTGAAAACTCGTTCGAACGACAATTAAATAGAAAGCTTAATCCTTTATCATTGAATTATACTTACCTTATGTCTAAAGATCTCCATTTTGTCAGTGTCTTCGACTGAAACAACCTCGAGACTTCACAGACACGAAATGGAACAAATAAAACCTTTCAATCTTTTTCTTTGGTTCATTTTGTGACAAATAAAAACTAAGACGAACATACTACTCTATAGTACTTCCCAGCGACAAAGAGTGTCTAGACCTTAGAAAGACACCACCTCTTTCTGAATAGGTTCAATCTATGGACCTCTTCTACGAATAATATCGTCTTACAACCCTATTTTCATCAGATAGTGTGAATGAATATCTGCACACTCAGCAAACGCGTTTATGATATATTTGTAAAAAGGAACTTAGAAGATAGTCACACAGACGAACTCAAAAACAAATAAAATATACATCCAAAGAAGCGTTTGCAAACCAGTTATGTAAACTCTTTCCTCTCCCAATTTTTCACGGAAGAAACAATCAAACAACTACAAACAACTATCTGAAAGAAAAGAAATTAGAGATAACTGATAAAAAGATAAACAAAAGGTAGTACTAGATAAACTGGTAGAGTTAGTACAAAAGCTCTTATCTCACATGCTCTCAAAAAGAAATAAAAAATAGAATCTCAAAGTAAAAACAGACAAAAGAAACCAAAATGGAGAGCAGATGGAGAACAAAAAAATCTAGCAAAAGCACCCTATGCAGTCAGTCATCTCCAGAATTAGAATGAAACACAAAGCCATGTGACTCCTCGACAGGACGAAGGCCTCAAACCTCTATCTCAAGAGTCTCCAGGTGCCCCTCAATAGTCTCTAGATGACCCTCAATAACACTCAACCTGCTCATCACTGTCTGAAGCATTCTCCCACTACTCTGAATAAAAAACACCTCCTGAGGCTATGCCGCTGAGTTAGAAGAACCGATGTGCTCACCTGGAGGGACAGGCGCAGACGGTAGCACAGGAGGAAGATGAAATGCACTATTGTGACAATTACTCGCATCTAATTTTTCAGTTTTTGCATCCTCAGGTTCATTAGGGAATACTTTGTAGCCAGCAGCAGTAAGAATTGCCATAATAAGTCGAGCAAACGGTAATGAACTCCTGGTCACAGTTTTGGTACTAGCATCAATCATCTCCTCAAGAATGACATTAGGTAGATCTATCTCAATATCATTCTTGAAGGCATAAAGAAAGACCTTCATTTGCTCAGAGAGTTCATTCTTTTGAAAACGCGGAATGATATTTGTAATAGCTATGTTGTGGACCAGGCGAGACTCATCATCTAACATCTTTCAAGAAACAATACCCGATCCAGTATACAGACGATGCTGAGCCGTGATGTCAATTACCATAGTATGCAAATCAGGAAGAATAGGAACCCCATCCTCCTCAAACTCCCCCTCAGAAGTAGCAGCAGGCCAGGGATAATACGATGCTGGCGAAATACATCTCAGAACCGCAATGCACTGAGAAGAACGGAAACCCAAAATAGCGTAGATACTATCCCTAGTGACTGTGTATGTGGAGCCATCAATAGTGACGGAGAAAGTGTGACTATACAGAGTACGGATATGCTCAAGTTACAGAGTAGCATAGAATAGTCGTCTTCGGATAAACCTTTCCAGACGGAGTAAGAATCTTGGTCCAATTTCTTTCTTTAAACTTCGCAAAAACCTGGGCATAGCCTTCATTCACCTCAGAAACACTTTTGATGTCGACGACTTGTTCTTTCATAATTGGTCGATCTTTAAACCCTATTTCTGTAGCCCAATATACCGGGTTAGCACCAACCCTCTGGCCATCAAGAATACCTGTATTGTCAGAGCGAGATCTCTTGTTACCGATCCGTTGGTCAGGTGCCATTTGAACAAAAAGGGCAAGCTACTGTAACTAACAATCTCAAGTGTATAACCAACCCAATATCAATCAAGAAACGCACACCTACTGAAACCAAGAAACCTCCAACACCTGCACGAAAACAACACCATCACCTCCCCAAACTTAACCAACACGGTTAAGCAGGGGAACCCAAACAAGCATAATTCACCCCAAAACCTGTAGTGATCAATCCCAACTCCAACTCCAATCCCAAAATCTTTTCCACTTATATTCAACACTGCTTCCAACCAATCAATCAGTTCTTCATACACACCAACAAAAATCCCCTTGTCTAAACAGTAATTTTTTTTTCTTCAAAACTAACAATGCCCACAATATCAACAATCATAGAGGTAAAATAAGTAACTTAGGAGATTTTTCATACAGGTCTAAGCCAATTCGTCCAAAGAAACATACCAAAGAAAAACTAGGGAACAAACAGTACGGGGAACCAAAACTTACCAAATTGAAACCCAAGCGTCAAATTGAACGTGGAGGAGTAGAGAAGATACCAACTTTAGCTAATTTCCTTCCAATCAAGACCTAACAACGAACTTTGAAGAACAATGGTGGAGTGTAGTTGAGAAGAAGAGAAAGAGACCAAAAAAAAAAAACCAAATTTGTTTATAAAACAACCAAACCCGAGACTCGTTCGAACGACTATAGAAGTCATTCGAACAAAACGGAATCTTTTCCAAAAAAAATACACTGCAGTTTGGAAATGGATGAACCAAAGGAAGTAATGGATGAAAAAGACCAAGTGGATGAAAGAAAAGAAAAACTCATCCAAAATTAATGAGTAGCCATAAACAAACACAGAGAGCAAGAAAAAAAAGAGACTAACAGACACACTCCGCCTCAATATATGCAGTCATATCTATAAGCATAGCAGATACACGATAGAGAATATTATAAAGCTATACACTAAATAATGCAAAAGAATTCGGTGTGTGTTTGTGTAGTCCAAACAAAGTCCTGACAAGTAAGCATACGAAGAACACTATATTGGAAACATGATTCAACTTAGGCCTCTCATGGTTGGTCACTCAAAGTCACTGAGAATTTACTAGTAATCACTCTTAGGGAATATGAATATGAGTAATGAAGTTAAAAATTCATAATCCAAGAAATCGGCGCCATTTTACTGAAGATCTCATGGAAAGAATATCAATTTTTTTGGTGGTGTCAAGTTAAGTACCATAGATTTTCAAACTATCATCTCCACTAATCCCGATTGCACTAGACATAGAATCAACTAGGACTTTTAAGGTTGTAATGAAGGCAAAGGTAGGCTAGTGAGGAAAAATGTGTTTTGCTGGCATTCTGAGGACAAAAAGAACTTCTACCTCCATTGTTGTGATCAATACACCTCATTTTCTTTTCTTTTTTTTACCTTTGTTGTGATCACCTCCATTGTTGTTATCAACACATCTTCTGGCACTCTTCGAATATACACTTTGTTGTAACAAAACATTCTCCTAAGCAGTACTTATACACACATCACCCTTCAGATTGTATTACTTCTTGTCCTTAGAACAAAAGGTTAAAACATGAATTTGGCGAATACAAAAAAGAGAGTTTATTTTAGGCTCAAGGGGTAGCAAGTGAATTAACTATTTTGGGTTAGATGCTAAAAGGTCAAAACATGAGCAAATAAAAATACCTAAAATCATGTCCTAAGACTTGTGCAATATCTCGTTTTGCCTCGAATCAAGTAGAGAAAATGTTCCAGTATTTATCTTGAATTATATACTACCACCAACAATTGACTAAATGCATTAAATAATGAGATCAGAAATAAAGAGAGAGTTTGCTTGAAAGAATTTATTTAATAACACTCAACGCTAGAACAAAATGCTAGATCCTCACATAATGTTAGGTAACAAAGTCTCTTCATTGCCCCTCAAGATTTCTACATATACCGAAAGTCAGGGACAGTTGAACCTCGTGACGAATAAGTGATGCGAAATAACTTAAGCATTAAATGAATATAGAACACGTAAATAATTTCCATACATGCATATCCAAAGCTCGATAGGCTAAGTGCAAAGCAGGGAAGATAGTCAGTAAGAGTAAAAGACACGACACATACCTGACGATGTCCACAAGATAACAATACCACAGATAGAAAGACCAAAGGGGTTTAGGAAATGGAACGAACACCAATAGCGCATCGAAGATTTTCAAACCGAATAACATCCAAAAATTTGGTGAAGAGATCAGTAAGTTGGTTCTCCGTACAAACATACTCCACAATTACAATCTTTCGCTCAACAAGGTTTCGAATAAAGTGAAATCCGATGTCAATGTGTTTGGTCCGCGAATGTTGTTCAGGATTCTTGGAAATGTTGATTGCACTTGTATTATCACAATAAAGTGACATTACTCCCTGATTCAGCCCGTAATCATGTAACATTTGCTTCATCCAGACTAGTTGAGTACTACAACATCCCCCAGCAATATACTCTGCCTCCGCAGTAGGCTGTGAAATACAATTTTGTTTCTTGTTTTGCCATGCCACGAGATTATTCCCAATGTAGTAACATCCCCCAGAGGTGCTCTTCCTTTCATCAGAATTTCCGGCCCAATCAGCATATGAGTATCCAATAATTTCAGATGTAGTGTCTCGAGTATACCACAATCCAAACTCACAAGTCCCAGACACATATCGAATGATCCGTTTAACAGCGTATAAGTGGGATTCCTTAGGACTTGCCTGATAACGTGCACATATGCAAACACTGAACACAATGTCTGGTCGACTAGCTATAAGATACAATAAGCTTCCTATCATGCTCCTGTATATCTTTTGATCCACATCAGTACCTACAGAGTCCTTACTCAACTTTGTGGTAGTGCTCATTGGTGTCCGGGCATGTTTGGAGGAATCAAGACCAATTTTTTTGACAATATCCTTTGCATATTTAGATTGAGAAACAAAGATACCATCCTCCCGTTGCTTGATTTGAAAACTTAAGAAATAGGTCAATTCTCCAACCATGCTCATCTCAAACTCTTTTCCTATTAATTCGCCGAATGCTTTGACATGAGATTCCGACATATATCCAAAAACAATATCATCCGCATAAACCTGAGCAATAAGAATGTCATCTCCTTCCTGCTGAATTTACAATGTCTTATCAACTCCCCCTCGAATGAACCCCTTTCCAAGTAGAATATTTGAAAGTCTATCATACCACGCTCGAGGAGTTTGTTTTAGGCCATAAAGTACTTTCTTCAAACGATAAACATGCTCCGGGTGATGAGAATCTTCAAACCCTTTGGTTGAGCTACATACACTTCTTCCTCAAGTAGCCCATTCAAGAACGTACTTTTCACATCCATCTGATAAAGCTTAAATTTTTAGTGACAAGCAAAAGCCAAAAACATCCGAATCGATTCAAATCTAGCTGTGGGAGCAAAAGTTTCTTCGACATCTTTTATTTGATTGCATCCCTGAGCTACCAACCTTGCTTTGTTTCGAACAACATCACCGTTCTCATCAAACTTGTTCTTGTAAATCCACTTAGTGCCAATAATATTAGTATTTGCCGGTCGTGATACTAAGTCCCACACATCTTGTCGTTTGAATTCATTGAGCTCATCTTGTACGGCGTTAATCCAATATTCATCAGATAAAACATCTTTCACGTTGGTTGGTTTAATGATAGACACATAACACACACTCTCCACTGTTTCATATAACGTAGAACAATGATACCCGACACACCTAGCGGACTCATGAAGTGTAGGGCATTCATAATCATCAAGGCATCTAAGAGCACCACAATTCCGAGGAGGATTAGTACGGACAGTAGCATTTTGTACTGACATTTCCCCAGAAGATGTTGTAAGAGCTTCAGCGTGAGGTTCTTCTTGAACATCTTGTGTTACAATAGATGAGGTTGGCATGGAATCTTCTTGAACATTGCTATGTCCATCATCTGTTTGTCTAAGAACCGTCGAGTCGTTAACTACCACATTAATCGATTTCATGATCATTTTGTGCTTCAAGTTGTAAACACGATAAGCCCTACTGTTTGTGGCATATCCCAGTAAAATACTTTCATCGCTTTGGGTATCAAATTTTCTAATGTTCTCCCAATCACAAGTGACATAACACTTACTCCCAAACACACGAAAGTATTTCACGTTCGGCTTTTTCCCAAACCAGAGTTCATACGGCGTGTTAAGTGTAAGATGACGCAGATAAACTCTGTTGATAATGTGACACGAGGTATGAATAGCTTTTCCCCAAAAGTGATTAGGAACATTCTTTCCATGAAGAAATACCCGCCCCATTTCCTGTAGAACTCGGTTCTTTCGTTCTGCGACTCCGTTTTGTTGTGGTGTGATTGGTGCTGAAAATTCATATTTGATCCTATTTGCTTTACAGTACTCAAGCACATCACTGTCCTTGAACTCTCCTCCACGATTATTTCGAATTCTATCAATAAAACAATCTTTCTCATTATGTATTCGCAGAGCTATAGCATGAAATTCTTCAAATGTGTCCGACTTCTGCTTTAATAGTGCAATCCAGGTGAACCGTAAGAAATCATCAACCATAACCAAAATGTACTTCTTTTCACCCAAAGTACTCACCCTCATAGGACCCATCAAGTCCATATGAATTAACTCTAGAACTCGCATAGTGGCAATGTTGGTAGAATTTTTGTGCGGACTCTTTGTTTGCTTTCCAATTTAACATGGTCCACACACTGCATCGGTTAGCTTGCTTAGTTTCGGAACCCCCCAAACTATTTCCTTACAAGTAATCTTCGCCAGATCACTGAAGTTCACATGTCCTAACCGTTAGTGCCAAAGTTCCACATCACTTATTTTAGCAACTTTACATGATATCTCCTTTTGCGATACAGCATAGCAGTTGTTCAAAGTTCTATCAACAGTCACAATGCATTTCCCAGTATTATCGAAGACATAACATTTTTTCTTGCCGAATGTTACTGTGTTGTCCGCATCACATAAGTGACTCACACTCAGAAGATTTGCAGTGAGTCCTTTAACATAGAGTACATTATCAACTGCTGGGCACCCAATTCCTTCTAAACTCCCCTTTCCCATAATCTTTCCACTCATTCCTCCTCCAAAAGTGATATCACCTCCTTGAATATCTGTGACATTATTCAGACGTGTGGCATCCCCTGTCATGTGCCGAGAGCATCTACTATCTACATACTACTACGTAGAGTTAAATGCATTTAAAGCCATTACTGCAACATAGGACCGTAATTGTGGTAGAAGGTCCATCTTCTGGACCCAAACAGATCTCACTTTCTTCCGTTCTTCTGTCGCTTGAGTCATATTCTTAAAATCATTAAAAGACTTTTGGGCAAAAAACGAGTGAGCAAATGATTGGGCATATGATCGTTGGGGTTTCCCTCTTTCCAAATGTAGATTATTCCTACCACGGAATTGAAGAACATATCTACAATAGGGAGCAAGATGACCCTTTCGACTACAAGCCTCACAATAAAATACATGAAAGACAAAAGGTTGTTTAGTCTGACTATGAGGAGCATTATTAACACTTTGTATGGGTAAAGATGGCACTGGAGTAGCTTTGATGAACTTGGTAATTTGAGGTGTAGACTTAACATTTTGTTCATCAAATCCAAGTCCCCTTTTGTCAGTACCATTTTTGCTCATACTTAACATTTTGTCAATATTCTTTGCTTCATGGAGAAAAACTTCAAGTTTCTGCTTAGTGAAAGTCAAGTCAAGTTTGAGCTTCTCAAGTTCAGTTTCAGTCAATTTAAATTTCCCCACAGTAGTAAACTTTTTCACACATATCAAGTTTGACAATAAGAGCATCTTTCTCTTTCTTAAGTTTCTCAAGCTGAGAAATAAGTTGAGAATACAATTCCTCAATCTTGGGTTCTTCACTATTATCACTTTCATAATCACTCTGACCTTCAATAAAGTTTTCTAGTTCAAACGTGTCAGAATAATTATTACTAGAGTTTATTATACTAGGAAATGCACAATAGTTACCATTTTTATATTCTTGGGGATGATCATCAAATTCATCATTATCATCATCCCAACTTACTTTAATATTCACGGCCTTATGGTTACTATTAGAGCTCTTAGTGGGACAGCTGTGAGCATAATGACCATACTTGTAACATCTATAACATTCAACCTTATTAAGATCTTGATTAGAGTCGTTGTGAGGATGAGTACTTGAGTTAGTTTGTTTGCCATAAGACTTAACACGGTCATGAGGACGAGACTTGTAATTCACATTTTGCCCTTGTTTCTCAAATTGCCTTTTTTTTTAAAGTTTTCTAAATTGTTGGCTTATAAGAGCAATCTGAGAGTCAAAGTCAAGTTCCACATCATTGTCAGAGACACAGTAGTTGTCAACATCTTTGGTTCCCTGAGAAGACGAAGAGTTGGAGGAAGACTTAAATGCCACACTCTTATTTTTCTTAGAGTTTTTCATTTCCATTTTAATTTTAAACGTACATAATTTTCCAGCAAGTGTGTCAGGTTTCATGGTTTTAAGATTGTGTGCTTCCTCTATGGCATCACGTCTGGATCTAAAACTCTTAGGAAGAGATCTTAAAATTTTATGTACTATTTGAACATCAGTGTATCCAGTTCCTAAAGAAGAACTGTTGTTGACAATGTCGCTAAGTTTGGCATAAAACTCACTAAATGACTCATCCTGATGTTTTCAAATTGAGATGTGAGCATTTGTAATTTACTTTCTTTAACCGTATCATCACCTTCGTAAGTGCGCATCAAGATGTCCCAAGCTTCTTTCGAAGTGGTACACGCAGATATATGTCTATGCTCACTTTGGCTCAGCGAATTAAAGATAGCATTAAGACATTTAGAATTATACCCAAATATTTATTTTTCTTCCTTGGACCATTGATTTCTAGGTTTAGGAACTTCTACAGCAATTGCTGGTTCACCCCGCATAACAGTCGGAGGCACCCATTCATCTTCAATGGCAATCCAGACATCTTCTCCCATGGATTGCAGGAAGACAATCATTCAAACATTCCAGTAAGGAAAGTTCGTGCCATCAAAGAGTGGTGAACGATTTATAGGACCTCCAAATTTTTTGAAATCCATTAAATTAAGCAAGCATGTAAACAGGATCACCGCTCAGGATATAAAACCTACAAACAATTCTGCTCTGATACCAATTGAAATTATATGTACTCGTATTTAATGTATTTTGATAGATTAGGTCAGAACTATTCTTATCAATCAATGATCTAGGATTGAACAGAAATAATCAAAAGTAAAGACAAGGAATTAAAAGACATAAGCAATTGTTCACCCTATGAAAATATTTTACACAGGAGAATAACCACAGGTCGTTGTTAATGAAATCAACAACTAAAAATCCACTAATCAAAAAGAGTTTAATATGAATTACACTTACAGACTTGATAACCTAGTCTCAAGATTATCTCTCTTCTAACCAAAGCTTCACGGCAAGAATCGCTCTTCTGCTCTCGCAACAACCTTTCTTGATCTCCCACCAAATTTTCTTCTGTTCTCTCAACAGCCCTTCTTGATATCCCACCAAAAACCTTCTTTAACGATATGTAGGAAGTATTGTCAAACTAATTCAACATCAATCTCTGGATTAGAAAATGATTGATTGATATTGAATTCACTCTCTGATAAATAAGTTTTTAGCCTTCTGAAAAATAAATTGGTTTTTGAAACAAAAAGACCGGGAGAGAAAAGGAAAACAAGGTTTGCTTAAATAGTAACCATATTTCTCCCGAGAGTCGTTCGAACGACAATAAGTATCGTTCGAACGAAACATTGGCTATGAGCCAAAAATCAAGGGATATGTCAACTCGTTCGAACGTAAATTGGCTATGGGCCAAATTTCCAGGAGACATGCCAAGTCGTTCGAACGACTTGAAAACTCGTTCGAACGACAATTAAATAGAAAACTTAATCCTTTATCATTGAGTTATACTTACCTTCTATCCAGAGATCTCTATTTTGTTAGTGTCTTCGACTGAAACAACCTCGAGAATTCACTGACACGAAATTGAACAAATAAAACCTTTCAGATGGCTGTTATTCATACTGGATATAGTGCATGACATTTAACTTGAACTTCAATTTTCACATAAACTAATCCTTTATCTCCACAACGATGCGTTTGCACATGTATGACAAATTTGGGATCTAGCCAAGTAGGTAAAATATGCAAAAATGAACTCTCCTTCAACTTTGTAGCTGCCATAATGAACTGGCCCTCAGCTCAAGTTTTCTGGAAGAGTATCTTTACAAAAAGCAAAAAACAAAATATAATAATTTAAGGTTGCTTTGTATTTTGGTAATGTTGCTTTTTATGTTTCCCAATTAGGTATACTCTTGCTCCTTTTTCTGGTGACATGCATTTATACAAGTTATGCCTCCCATATTCTCAACGATATTTACACTATCCTATCGCCCACAAATGATTCTATCAAATTGAATATCAAGCTTAGTAACAGTGCTTTTAAATTCTAAATATCTAGCTTTGGAGTTTCTTTTGAGAACAACGTTGTAAATAAATACCTAAATTAGTCTCTCTAATGGTTATTGAATAAAATCATGAACAGTTTGATTCCGATAGATATAGCTAAAAAAAAACATGAAATTCAATGCCCTTAAACGAAATATCTGAAGAAGGATGATAGACTGGAAAAGCTAATATATGAAAAAGAAAAGAAAAGAGAGGAATACTTTAGCTCACAAAAGAAATACACAAATCAACTTGCAGTTCAAAGAAAATATATCTAGGATGAAAAGAGGTAAGCAAACACTCATATGCATAGATAATGCTTGTTCAAAATTACATGAGCTCTTAACTTGAGATGTGGTCACCTTTGATAGGTGTGTTCGCATATTCCCATGAGTGCATGTGTATTGTATCGTAGATTCTAGCGCCAGCAACCTCATTGACGGGCACTGCATTGGATATCTCTTTCAAGTCTTCATCTGTTAGTTTCACATCCAACGCTCCAACGTTACAATCAAGGTTTTCGATCTTCGTTGTCCCTTGAGAATTCATAAAATAAGAAGAAAAAAACAAGAACAAGTAAAGAAGAATCAGAGGTCTGAGACAAAGTTTGGTTTCCAAAATTACAGACTCCATCAAAAGAGGTGAACAATCTGTTTAGTTACCTGGTATTGGAACTACATCTTCACCTTGGTGAAGAAGCCATGACAGAGCCAGTTGAGATGGAATGCAGCCATGTTTAGCAGCAATATTTGCAACTCGTTGATAAAGTAGTTTGTTCTTCTCTAGATTTTCCCCTGTGAATCTTGGATGCGTTACCTAACCCAAATTTGACATTCATAGATAACAATCAATTAATCCAAGTTTCAAAGAATTAAGTTTACTCATAATGGTAGCTAGATATTATCGTTTAGGCCATTATAACTAAATATTATTGAATAGCATGATAATAGAATTATAGTTTAGTAACCCAAATTAAACAGTGCCTGGCATCCACACTCTATTACAAGGTGGCCTTTAATTGCCAAAGCGGAAGGAAATTTAGAGAATAATTGAAGCATAGGGAATATTATATTTAAGCATGAAGGGTCGTTATATTGTTGATTATTGTAAGAATTTAAATATATTTTGCGGCTTTAGAAAAAAATTCTTCATTGGATAAGAGTTTCACTTGATAATTTAGGAGAGATTTCGAAACACCATATGATCCACATTCATATACAAAATAAGTTAATAAATTATGACCTGGGACATGATTAAATGTAGATTCATACCAAGAAACTATTTCCAGGCAAGCTTTCTGTAACCGCCTTTCCACCAAAGAACCCACGACCCAGAGGGCTATATGGCACTATCCCGATTCCGAGTTCCCTACAGACCAATACTATTAGTAGCAGGACAAAATGTATTGCATACAACTTTAACAAAAATAAGGAATTTGGATATATCAAACTAACCTGCAGAGTGGGACTATCTCTTCTTCAATATCACGAGTCCACAAAGACCATTCCATTTGCACTGCAGTAATAGGATGAACTGCGTGGGCTCTGCGTATCGTGTTGGGACTAGCTTCAGATAACCCAATGTATTTTATCTTCCCCTCTTCTACTAAACTTTTAAGCTCCCTCATCTATGACCGAACCAAAAAAATGCAAGTTCAGGCCTCAGTAGGAGTAGGTTCGTGTTTTGCCGTGCTTAACCGGTTAATCCTATGCTTTCGTCTGTGAGTTTGAGTCAAAGTATGTGGGTTTGAGTAGTTTAGAGCTATAACATTTCAATGATATTAGAGGTTTTAAGGAATTTTTATTCTCTCAAAATGTTTATACGATAACCAGGATGTTTACCTTAACTGAAAATTAAAGGAGCAATATTTGAGTGAATCACTTACAGTGTCCTCTATTGGCACCATTTTGTCCACCCGGTGCTGGTAATAGAGATCGATGCAATCTACACCAAGACGCTTTAGGCTAGCTTCACAGCATTCTCGTACATACTCAGGTGAACCATTAACTTCCACCCCTGTGGTGATCGCTATCTTAACAATACCAAATTTAGTTGCAAGCTGTATTTTATCTCTAGGCAACTGCTTCAAAGCCTGCAAGTTCACATTTATTTAAGATTCATAATTCAAAAAAAAAAAAAATACCCCAATCAAAATACAAGTTCTTGGGTAAGTAAGACAAGTGCCTTCTTAGTTCTTATGTTTTTAACATCCAAGATAAAATGGGTTTATTTCAGACTTCAGTCATTCATATTATTACATACATTGATACTAGAAACATGAAAAGAAAAAAAAACCATTGAACTAATAAATCAAATTTGTAGAGTAAATCCTTTTTTTTTACCTTTCCAACCAATAACTCATTAGCATGGTTGGCTCCATAAAAATCTGAGGTATCAAAGAAAGTGATTCCTTTGTTGAATGCATGCTTGATGACTGAAATCCCAACTTCATCTGGGAGTGGATCATTGTAGATTCCACTAAGTCCACAACACCCAAATCCCAACTTGGATACCTTGATCACCAACAAAACAAAACCCACTAGCTGATTAATTGGTGGGATTTTTTTTAATTTTTTTTTTCTCAATTGGTGTTTGATAAACATGAAGATTTTTACCTCTAATCCTTGATTTCCAAGTTTCATTGTGTGAATTTGAGTTTAAGAATCCTCTGTCCTGCCAATTTTCTCAATTGGAAAGCAAAAGAATCAGTAGGATTTTGCTATAAGCAATTTTCTGCTATGGCAGGATTTTTTGGAGCAAATCCTACGGCAGTGATTCATTCCAGAGGACTATGTGGCCAGTTATCCAGCCATTGATAATCTTCGAGATTTGTGTTGTATCACCTTGGTACAACTGAATTGATTGGACTATGGTATTCCAAGGTACAACTGAATTGATTGGACTATGGTATTCCAACGAGGTGTGTGTACTTAATGGTTTAGAGCATCTCCTAAAGGCACTTTTGAGCTCCAACAATACCTCACTCACTTCACTTTTTAACTTAAAAAGCAGGGTTGCTTTATTACGTTGCCATTGGGCGCCTAATTGTTGGACGTCTGTTTGTTTTCTAATTGGGCGCCTAAGGCTTGTGCGCCCAATTTTTTTTTTCCCACCAAAAATTCAAATCGGGCGCCTAAGACTTGAACGCCCAATTAATTTTTTAAAATTAAATTGGGTGCCTAACAGTTAGGAGCCTGATGAAATTTTTTATTTTTAAAAAAAGATAGAAACGGGTGCCCAACATTTAGGCGTTTGTTAAAAAAAACAAATAAGGTATTATTGGATGAAATTGGACCCCACTCACTTGGTTTTTGCCTTTATTCAACCAAGTGAGTGAGGTACTTTAGGAGATACTCTTAGAACTCATATATGAGAACATCCACAACAGTTGGGTGACTTGCTTAAGTGGTAGCAACCCACCATCTTTTTCTCAAACCGACCACCTAGCAGTAAGGTCTTCTTGCCAAGGTGGCACCCAAAACATCAACAAAAACCACCCTAAGGGTCGGTTCAGAGACACGTAGGGTGATTTCTATTTTTTTTCAATGCGACGTAGTTCAGAACTGCGCGGGAAAATAGACGCATCAGATTAAGACACATCACAAGTTTCAACGGGTTGCAATGCGTGAATTTTTATTTTTTTTAAATAAGGGCCACGAAGTTCAAAACTGCTACCATTGGGCTCTTGGCCCAGTGGTGGTTGCACCTCTCCACCCAGAGAGAGGTCGTGGGTTCGAAACCTCATGGGGTTTAAAACTCAGGGTTACAGATCCCTATAAAAAACCGGTTTGCCTTCCAAAATAAAAAATAAAAAATTTCAGAACTGCTGCATTAAAAAAATAGCTCATACATTTTGGATAAGTTCATAATAAATAAATCAACGGTATAAGTACATCAACTTCTTCTCTTTTATGCTTTTCTATGAAAACTATACATAAAATAATTCAGTCATTACATTAATAACTACTTTATCATCGGTAAGAAATTTGGTTGGTTGTCCAGTCTAGCAACATTGGGAGCCCTTGGTATTATCTTCAATAAAAGCTTAACGTATTATTATGAATATCTAAATGGCCGAAGTATATCTTTTTTTTGTAAATAAAAAATACAATAATATTAAGATTATATATCAGATATCTTTGAGTTTCCATAAGAAAGCGAGCAAATCAAAAGATTTCTCACTATTTTTGAGAAGAAATTGAAGGTAGGAACCGTATCATTTGTTTAGAAATTGGAAAATTAGAGACTAGGGAGAAGTTTAAAATGATCTTGGGTTTTAATCTAGTCGACCCAATTACGGAAATACCTTATCGGGTTTTATATCATCGGGTTCGGGCCCTATCGAATCGGGTAAGAAAAGACCCGAATTTAAATGGGTAGTAAAAATTAGGATCCAAACCTGTAATACTGGTCAGTATACAAGCAACCACAACTAAAAACAAGATCTGTCGTAGAAACCATTGAATAGGTAAAAACTATGACCTCTATTGAGGATTTGGAAATAATGATCTTATTGATGGAGTAACTACTTATTATAGTAAGTATTCTGAATAGTGTTGCTTAACCTTTCTAGATAGGAAAATTTGTCCCTAACTTGTTCTTATTTATAGGTCTCATATTATGACCATTTAATAATTACTATCTCTTTTAATGATGGACGTTATAAAGCAGTTTTGACGAGTTTTAGTAACGGCCGAATAATGGCATGAATGATTCCTATTTCTAACAACTTTTACCACTGTAGCATGTCTTCTTGTGATTGTCAGGTCAAGTTATTGCTTAGTAGATCGTTTTGATACATGAGATCGAAATCGGGAATAGGCCCTTACAAAACTCGACCCAAATGATTTCGGTTCGGGTAATCGGTTCTACATTGCCACACATTACTTATATAGCTAATAAACCAAATTAACCACAGGTAGTGTGAAACAGAAATACAGCCGTCTCATGTCATTTACAACGCTTTTGAAACATATGCTCGTCACTCATATCCTAAACATATGTTTGAAGCTAGGTCTGTTTTTGGATCGGATCTAATCGAAAATGGAGGCGGTCGAAATTTTTTCGTTTTTTTCGGAACCGTAAAATTCATTCCGATCCGATCCGGTTTTTTTTTTCGGAATAATGAAAATGAATCCGAATCCGAAAAAATCGAATTAATCAGAAAAATCATAATTTCGAACATTTTGGAAAAAATTCGGATTCTAAAAAAATTGAAAAATTCAAAATTTCTAATAAAATCAAAAAAATTGTATTCGCATCGGATATTGTACGGATTAAATCGGATTGGATTGTATTCGGAAGAATCGGATCGGATTTTATTCAGAAAAATCGGATCGGAAATTTTGGAATTTCAGAATAACATAAAGCTATCCGATTCTGATTCGATATTTTTTGGAAAAAATCGGAAATCAGATTTTTGGAAATCGGAAATGTAAAATAGTGTTCCAAAATCAGAAAAATTAGATCGGATTTTGAAAAATAAAGCCGAAAGTTCAGACAAAAGTTGCAGCCTACTTGAAGCACTTTAGAACCCTCAGGATTCCATTAAATTAAGGCCATGTTTGTGCTTAGAACTAGATTTTCTTTGGTTGGGGTACTTTCAAACGGCCAAATATACTGAGAGAGGATGTCAAATTTGTTAGGAGTTGGGTCCAAGCCCAAGCTAGGAACCCACCAGGGTTGGGGTATCCTATACAGACTCCTAACAAGCCCATAGGCCCGATAGGGTTATGAGGAGAGTTTGAGTAGATTAGGTAACTTATGTTTTAGGGTTACCTATATATATCTCTGTATTATGTACAGAGAACACAATTATGATGAATCAATCAATCTCTCTTTCTCTATCTCCTTTTGTTCATAAGCTATAATATTATATTGCTCTAAATTTATCATCCTTCAACACGTTATCAGCACGCAAGCTCTAGGAACGAGAATAGTAGAAATTACCTTCTAATCATAGTTTTCACGGAAACCAAGCGATCAGGAGAAAATGTATTTTACAATTTTTGTGAATACATATTCGATCTCTCTTAGATCTATACTATATGATAGATTATCATGATTCCAAAACCTATTTTTCCCTATTTTTTTGGATTAAAAATTAGGGTTTTTGGTGATTTTTACCCATGATAAAGGGTTGTATTCAAACTTTTATATTTATCTTTGTGGACATTAGATAGAGACGAGACCACTTTGGTTGGATAGCCTACTCTAAGAGTTTTCTAACGGTATATGGTATGTCTCTGGGAGATGTCCCAATCACCGGGAATAGCACGTTGAAACTTGACAATTTTACGACTAAAAACGGCATTTTTTGGTCGATGATGTCAGCAAGATATTAAAATATTTTTTTATAATTATTATATATGACGTCATCATTATCCACTATGACGTCAGCAGTGACATGTGTCGAGGACACGTAGCAGTCGCCGGACTGTGTGTGTGGCACGTGTGAATCCCGTGCGTATGACACGTGTGACCTATGCGTGTGTGGCACATGACATACCGGGTCAGACCGGTTCAGACCAGTCAACCCGGTCCAAGCCTTGACTCAGACCGAGTCAGACCGGTCCAGACACTAAAACAACCATATATAGGCTAATTTTTGGTCAAACTGAGCCCATTTTTTTTAAAAGTTTTTCTATTGATTGGACCTACCCCGTGGAGGACCCATTTTGAATTTTTTTATAATTTTTTTTTTATTATATTTTTTGGTATATGTGCCTCGTATAGGAACATTAACTCACTGATATGTGATATAAGTAAATGGTGTAATACCTATTTAAGTATCTTACGATAGCTAATAGGATATTACTGGTATGCCTCTAGGATACTAATTATAATAATCAGAGATCATAAATAATATGAAACCAAGACTAATTTAGATACGACTGTGAGTCATATCTAAATTACAGTTAATTGTCGAGGACAAATAACTAGATCTTAATTGAGAATTGACTTAGTCTTATTTCTAAAAACTTGGTGTCTGAGGAACCAATTTTTTGTATCTAGGTACAATTAGATGTTACAAGATAGCATTTAGAGGTATATATGCATTAATAGCAACATATAGTACCTTAGAATATTAGTTCAAAGACAGGCATAATTAACTTATCTTGTGAATCCAGCAGACTTCAGGGTAGGACCACTTGTTAGCTAAATATCTAATATCCCTCATATTTGTAACAAATAGGGTCATTTGGCTAGAATATACCTACCTTTATAGAACTTGAGGGGCTTAGAGCACCCTTGCTCTCAGAATAAGGATAACACGCATCTAGTGGTTTTGAATAACAATCTTGGCTAAGATTTTATTAAAATATACATCTAAGATTAAGATTGTCATTTTTACAAGGTAAAATTTAGGATTTAATTATTATAAAAGAATTTCATGAGTTTTAGAATATGAACAGGGTTCAACTATAACATGATTGATAATCTGTTATTTATCTTTATTCTAAGTACTATAATCTGTCTTAAATGTAATTGATATGTTGATCAAGTACTACTACTGGTATTGATCTACATGCATAATAGATATTGGAAACACTCAGAACATCGAGTACTTTTCATACTATAATTTTTATTTCAGGTACCAATAAACTTGACCTGTATGGATACTGAAATCCATATGCTATTGTAGAATCTGGAAAAGATTATTGTTGAGGACAATGAGTCTCTAAATAGCAAAGTAGGAGCTTTGTTTGGCACCTTCGCCACCATATTCAGGAAGGCCTGATAATGGATCAACTTATACTATGATAGTATTATATGACTGCGGTAAAATTTTTATTCGGCAGTGCAACTCCATTATAATCTCACATGGAGAAATAGTTGAGGTAAATAGAAATATTATGAATATTGAATTACAATTTCTACGCTTCAAATATTGTATTTTTGAGATAACATTTGATAGATCACTGCAGACCTCATTCACGTTTTCCTCATTTATGAGCAAAATAATTAGCTAATAGTAAGCATATGACAAGATCACATAATGTTGGGTCTAGTGACAGGGGAAGTTGCAGACAGGGTCACAACCGTGGATTAACAAGAGGTGGTAACAACGACAGGATTTAATTCCAGCCATCAGTAACCTGAGACAAGGGGAACAAGAAGTTTACCACTAGACCAAAATGGAATAGGAAGAATTCTAAAATTGATACGAGATAGTCGGGTACAGGATTGCCAGGCACCCCAGATAGGGATGGCAATGGGGCGGAGTTGGGTCGGGGGAGCTAGTCCCATCCCCATCCCCGCTTAGGCTTCAGCCCCCCATCCCCGGTCCGATCCCCGTTTAAGTAAACGGGGATTCCCCGAATCCACCCCGCCTTACAAACCCTAATCTCATCCCATCCCCGCTCCGTTTAACTAAAATAAAAAATTACTGACAGAATTCCACCATGGCGTAATGCAATGCAATCGTATAGCCTTCTTGAAATGCCTCAATACACTTCTTAACATCACTGACATTGATAATATCAGGAGCATTTTTACAGTAGAAATCTGCAAATGCTTTAAAAAAATGCACCTTCCTATTCAGCTTTTTTTCACTAGCTTCAGAAATTTCCTCAACTGTTTTTACGACCTGTATATCCTAACCGTAGATAATAGGGGAACCCAATCGATCTTTGCCTCTTCCAAGAAATTAATGATATCTAGCTCATTTGAAGGAAGAGGTGGACAAGATACCAGGCCTTCTAAGATGAAGGAAATGATAGCATCAGCCGCCGACTTAGAATTGAAAGAACCCATATAGGAACTGAATATATCATCATGATCATCTAGAGTTTTGCTTGAAATAAACAGTGAGTCCTCCCATTACCTTAATATAAAATTTTCAAAATCGAGCTCATTTGGACCAAATATGCTTTTTTTAACCAATTTCGATTTGCAAGTTATAGTAAAAGCTTCATAAGTAGTACTGAGCCTAAAAATGCTTTCCTCCAGACCATGTATCCTCATATTTTTATAGTTACAGTTTCTGTCATTGCTCAAATCTACAAGATTCCTTAATAAACTTTGATCTTGTACATTTACCCACAGCTCCTTCAAGCAACTCAAGAATAACTTTGACAGGATTGTTGCCAATTGCTTCATGTTGCATGTGTTGATGAGAGTCACTGTAGCCTCAAGAAGTAATACCGGATATTCTGCTTCAGTAATTCCTACCCCAGAATAGGTACTGGATAAAGAATTATACTTTGCAGAAGAAACTGCTTCTTGAAGAAATACAGACCTATGGGATGTCAGGTCAAATTGGTATATTAAACTATACAACTAAGATATCACACAGGATTGAGGAACTAATACTCAATAACTGAAAGCTAATAAAGCTCATAAATACTTACATTAATTTTTCCACAACAGAAACTCTGCAAAAACTTTGGCACGCAATCAATGTTGTTGAGAAATCCAAAATGGCATTACAAGCAGCCATTGAAACTCGTTTAACTCGGCAATTCAAAGCCTCCACTAAAGCCCTCAATATCTTACTATCCAAATAGATTCTCTCGTTCGTTTCGAAGGATGAAAGAGCTGAGAAACCGATAACTTGGGAACATCGAACTGAAATTGAAGGATAATTTATGGTTGTTAGGAATAGTGAGAAGAATTACCTAATTCGATTCACGAAGTTGAGAGAGAGCATACCTGATTCTAAAGAATTGATTCAATTGAATAAGAAGAATTTGTCTATTCAGAAGAATTCCTCAATTGTTATTTGCCATTAATTATAGGGTGAGAAGAATCAAGAATTCTAGGGTTTCAGTTTGGGAGGAGAGTGGAGAGTGGAGACTGGAGAGACAGACGATGAGAGTTGAAAATGAGAGTTGGGGTTTGAACTTGTGATCTAAATTCTTATATATACATGGGTATATTTGTAATTATAGTAAAATTTATTATATGGGGCGGGGCGGGGCGTGGCGGAGAACATATTTTTTTTATCATCCCCAAATCTGCCCCGATTCCCGACGGATTTAGACAAGGTCATCCCATACCTGCCCCCATACCCGATATAGTCATCCCAAATCCTCTCCAAACGGGGTGAGGCAGATCCCCACCGGGGCGGGGCAAATTGTCATCCCTAACCCCAGATGATCCTAAGAGATCAGCCCCAGACTTATCATGTGATCGCAGTTAGCACATACCACACTACGACAGAGTCTGCAGCTTTAGATTCCTCCCATGATAGCAATGCAACATTGGATCAAGTTCTAAGAATGAACAGTAGTAAATTCTCAATAGATGAATGATGTCACCTGGAGAGCATTGCCAAGTAGTAACTTTACTTGCTAAAGTAGTAGTTTTGCCTTATTAGTTCTATCATTGATTAAGTTAGGAACTCTTCAGTGATTAGTTTAATAGAATTTTCGTGACATGTACTGGTTTGGTATCCCATCTATGTGCGATTGTTCTTTGCTTTTATTTTGTGATTATTCAAATTTATTACTTGGGACGTAGTTAAATTTTATGTATGATAGTTGATCTACTACATACAACCTGCCTATGGATCTATCTGTTCATTGAGCATGACCAATAATTGGATGAGTGGCAGCATATGTCTAAGAGACATTAGTACCACACACTCGATCATTTTGAGATATGCATATATTTCTTCTCTAACCTTGTACATTAGGGATGGCACGAATATCATTGGCATGACCAACATGATAGAACGCACTAAGTGCGACACACTATTACTCTCTAACGATACGATACATGGTATCTAGTCTACTTTATAAACTAGTAAATCCAACCAGATTTTACTGAGTTTATGGAGATACATGATAATACTTATCACGTAATGACAACAAGGTTCTGTGTATTTACTCCATGTCTAACAGTTAGAATACGATATTGGAACGGTTTCCAATACACTCCTCAGGGATCAGATAGTGAGGATGATTTTTGGGATTACATCTCAACTTTCCTTCAACAGAGAGAAGATCCAGAGAGTGTATGTATAACGATTACTTTCAAGGAAAGTCTAGTATTTCATCCTAGTATGACCAGGGTAGAGTAAGATCTTCAGCCTTTGCTCCAAACACATCCATGGAGACACATGTGGACCTTTCCATCCACATAGTGGCCCACTTAAATATTTATGGTCATAAAAGACACATCTATGAGATGGTCTTACATTTGCCTACTCATAAAATCTAGGAATACAACGTTAGCGCGACTTCTCACTTAGATCATTCGATCGCAGGCTCAGTTCCTGGATTAACCAATCAAAGTCGATCGATGCGACTTGACGGGGGCTTGGGAGTTGGACTCACAGGCTTTTGATGATTATTTTACCGATAAATGGGATAGATGATTGAACATCGTGAGTACCCCATACCATACCTAACTCAGGATTGGCGGAGAACTTAATCAAGTGATTTAGGATAATTGTTAGGCCACTGTTATTACGATCACAGATCCCGGCTAGTATGTGGGATATGCATTTTTGCTCCCACAACATTAATTAGGGTTCATCCCTTAGCAAATCATTAAATTATTTTTTCCCAAAACGACTAGTAATTGGGTCGAAGCCCAGTGTCACCTATCGATAAATATTTAGATGTTCTGTACAGGTGCCAATTGCACCACAATATATGAAGATGTGACCTTCAACGTCGGCCTGGTATTATGTGGGTTAGGATTCGTACTTATCATTGGATATTTGAACCCACTGGCGACGTATATACTACAGGGTAGATAATTGTCACTTTGATGAGACGATATTTCTAGCATTGGGAAGAGATACGACAGTCAATGTTGAGGATGTTTCCAAGATGTCTTGGAAAACACCATCGTTGTCTCATCTAGAACCCTATATATAAATTAGGTGACAATAAGGTTTAACGGATTACAAACCTCCAATAGGTCACAAATGATTTGCTAGACGCATTCATATGCACTATTGAAGTACCATAAGTGTATGTATCTGCAAGTAATATACCTACATAGCAGAATATTTTAGGGGAACTAGTATTATAGGAGAACGTTCTAGGAGAGTTAGCACTGCAAACAAATCTGAGGCTCGCGCTTAGTGCGAAGCACCGTTGGAAGAAAGTATTATGAGCCGAGGAGTTGCAGAATAAGGGACAAATATGACTAATGGTGTAGTCGGTTCATCGAGGATGGAACCACCCATAGACAAGGTATTCATATTCGCTGATATGCTCATCATCAAGAATGAAGATTCATAACCACTTATTGTAAACGATTGTGTGTTGTTTTACATTAACAAAAGTAGGTGTCTGGAATCCAAGCGGAGCTCAGCTTGCGCATAATGTGAAGTGATACAATTGAGCATGTCGATTATAAATGGGAAAGGTATGGAAACATAATTAACTCGGAAAGAAAATTTGGTCAAGGCAAGACTAGTTGCCCAGGAAATTTTCAAGAGATCTGGCATTGATTGCAGTGTAACCTATTACCCAGTTATGGACGCTATAACGTTTTAGTACTTATCAGTCTATCAAGTTGTCAAGGACAAGCTAGACATGCGTCTGATGTAAATACTATGCATCTATATGGGAAACTAGATACGGATATATACATGAAGCCACCTGGGGAGGTATAAGCTTCTGGAAGCAACTAAGCCCCACACACGAGGTGTGTACGTAATAAAATAGAAAAAGTTATTATTGACTTGAAGCAATCAGGGCCCATATCATATAGTAAGTATTGAGTGAGTATTTGAAGGTCAGGGAGTTTACAAATATCCTTATCTATCCATGCATTCTTATTTAGAACATAGATATTAGCTTCACTCATAATAACAGTGTTCTAAATGATTTGAATATCATTAGACATCCGAGGGAGATCGTGAGAGCTGCCAAATACATTGGGAAGGAATTTGAAATACAAAACCTTGGGAAATCAAGAGTGTCTCGATTTGTAGATTGAACATCTTGAGAGTGACACTCATACACCAGGCAATATATATTAGAAGAGTTATCTAACTCTTCGATATGGATAACACATGGTGCCAAGTCGTCTATTGTGCATCCAACACTTGGGTGTGGACAACGACATCTTTCACCATCTTAATGGGGGGAGAAACTCCTAGGGCCGTGGTACCATAGCTAAGAGGTGCTTTGCTATAGTTAGTTGGGTATACTCGATCCGACATCTCATTTGTAGTGAACTGTTTGGCATGCCATAGTTTCGTACCTACCCTAAGGCACTAGAATGGGATCAAGTACATTCTGAGATATCTCATCGGCACGAAAGATTGGGGTCTATTCTATCCACAAATTGGCAAACAGAAAATTATGGGATACGCCGATGTAGAATAATTGTCAGATCCACATAAAGGCCGATCATAATCGGGTTATGTGTTCTTGTATGGAGATACTGCGATTTCATGAAGATCTGTAAAACAGACAATGTATGCTACATCCTCGAACCATGCAGAGATTCTTGTACTAAATAAAGCCGACAAAGAATGATTCTGGTTGTGGTTTATGATCAACCACATCAAGGGAAGTTGCGGTCTGAGTTCTATCCAAGATAAGCCGACAACACTTTATGAAGACAACACAGCTTATATCGTTCAAGTCAAGGGCAGATTTATTAAAGGTGACAAAATGAAGCATATTTTACCAAATTTCTTCCACATGTACGAGTTGCAGAAGACGAATAAGATCAACGTTGTTCAAGTCCATTCAGAAGACAGTCTGGCTGATCTATTCACGAAGGCTCTTGCATATTCTACGTTCAAGAGATTCGTTCATGGAATCGGCATGCAAAGTTTACAAGATTTATTATCTCAGGGAGATCGACATCGGGAATAGTAGTCTCAGCCTGACGTGGACACATGTGTGTTGTACTCTTTTTCTTGATAGCACAATTTTTATCCTATAAGGTTTTACAGGCTGGAGGTTTTGATAAAGCAACGTATACGCGTCTACAACCCATACAGAGCATATGATTGTACTCTTTTCCTGCACAACTTTTTGCCCAAGGAGGCTTTGCTAGGCAGAGGCTTTAATGAGGCAAGTCGTCCTAGTATAGAACACCCCAAGGGGGAGTGTTAGAAGTTAGGTTCAAGCCCAAACTAGGAACTCAACAGGGATGGGTCGCAATGATCAATTGGGACAGAAGAATTCTTGGAGTGGCGGGTGTATGTGCGTAGAATGGTCGGCTGATGGGAAGATGGTGGTTCTTACGGAAGGGAAAAGGTAAACACGGGTTGTGGATTTGGAGAAGAAGGAGGCATGACTGTATGATCGGGGGGTAATTTGTTTGGATGAAAAGTATTTTAATTGGAATCAAAAGAATAAGTGGTGTCGTGGGTGACAAGAGGAATTGGACCATAATCTGTGTTTGAAGGAGAAATAGCAGAATTGGGCTTGACGGATGCATAAGGAAAAATATTTTCGTGAAATCTCACATCGCAGCTAGTGAAAACTTTTTTGGTCGATAAATCGAATAATTTGTATGCCTTTTGACCGATGGGATAGCCGATAAAAATTGAGGTTATGGAACGATGGTCAAATTTGTGAGAAGTATGGACATTAGTAGCATAGGCTAAACAATCAAAGACACGGAGATGAGAAAAAGAAGGCAGTTTTGAGTAGAGAAGTTCAAAAGGAGTTTTGAAGGCGAGAACTAGAGAAGGGAGTCAATTGATGATGTGTACAGCAGTAAGAGCACACTCACCCCAAAATTGGGTAGGGAGTTGAGCTTGAAATTTCAAAGCTCGAGCTACTTGTAAGATGTGACGATACTTGCGTTCCACAACCCCATTTTGTTGAGGCGTGTAAACACAAGAATGCTGAAAAACGGCACCATTTTCTTGAAAAAAAGAATGAAGTGAGATAAATTCTCCACCATTGTCACTTCGAAAAGTCTTAATGTGAGACTCAAATTGAGTGCGAACATAACTGAAGAAGCGCTTTAGAAGTGATTGTGCTTCATCTTTGTGTCACATCAAGAAAATTCATGTGAAACGTGTATAATCATCAACAATAGTAAGAAAGTAATAAGCACCAGAAAGAGAAGGGTGTCGATAACGACCCCAATTGTTACAATGAATTATCTCAAAAGGTTTTATAGAAGAAATTATACTAGGGCTGAAAGGTAAACGACTTTGCTTAGCCAAAGGACATATAGGGAAAGCGTTATTGGACTGGACAGAAAAATTTAAAAAGTTCTTGGCAATGAAACTTAAACGAGGAGGTGATACATGGCCTAACCAGTTATGCCAAAGATCGATAGATGAGATGGTGACATTGCAGGCTGGTCGGTTTGTGGGTGAGGAAGAGTTGGTCACGGATTTCTTCGTCGCTAGTGCCACCAAATAGTATAATCCATTATGTTGTTTACCCAAACTAATCATCCTCCTCGTACCAGATCCTGCAAAATGCACCAATAAGGGAAAAAAGTTATTGAACAATTCAGGCCTCTCGTCAGACGACTAACTGACAACAAATCAACTTTAAATGTAGGCACACATAGCACATCATGCAAATAATTGACAAAATTAAGAGGCAATGATCCTTTTGCAACGATATTAGCTTTTTCTCCGCTGGGCAGTAGTACGGGAGGCAACGAGCAATTTTTATCTTTGCGGAAAAATAATTTAGATGATGAAGAAATATGATCCGTCGCCCCGCTATCAATGATCCAACTGCGGAAAGCGACTTTAGACAAACCTGGCTTGGTTACGGTATTTGCTTGAGAGCTAGATCCTCCACTTTTGTTATCAAGGAGGGATAAGAGCTACTTCAATTTAGCCTCCGAAATCCCAACAACTTGGTTTCCGTCTTTTTTAGAAAAGCCTTCAAACACATGATTAGCTGTAGGGTTATTATTGTTGTTGAAGCGTCTTGGGCCTGAATTATACTTTGCCTTTGGATGGCCCACTGGATACCCATGTAGCTCATAACAAGTTTGGACCCAATGGCCCAATTTTCCACAATGAGAATAATGAGGGCGTCCTCTTCCAGAGCCAGAACGACACCTGTCTTGATCAAATTGGTATCCTCCACTGAAATTCTTTAGCGACTTTTCTTGCGATCGGAAATCCTGTGACCCATATGGGCGGTCAGATCGCTTGAACCTCCCTGTATCTGCCGATGGAAATGATTTGTTGTTGTTGCTTCAAACCGCCATGGCGGCGCTGCCGCCAAAATTACTTGCAGCGTGCGTTAAGCTCAGGAGTCGCTGCTTTTCTTCTTGAGAGACGGAGAAATATACTTGGCAAACTGAAGGAAGGGGATTTATCAGGAGGATTTGTCCACGAATAGCACTGTAAGAATCATTCAATCCAATCAAAAATTGTATCAATTTTTGTTGATCTTGTTGTGCCCCGTGTACTGCATTTTTGTAAGAAGCTAGTTCATCCCATAGGTCCTTCAATTTTATATAATAAGCAGAGACAGAGAGTTGTTCTTGTCGAAGACAAGTAATATCTCGCTGAATCTCAAAGATGCGAGGTGCATTGTTTTGAGAGAATAGCTCACGAAGATCTTCCCAAACTTCATGAGCAGTACAGTAATATATCACACAATCTGAAATTTCCGGACTGAGAGTGTTGACGATCCAAGAGTGTACCATATCATTACATCGAGACCAAGCTGCATAACCTTCAGGATCAGCTTCTTCTGAAGGGGATTTGATTGAGCCATTGACAAAACCTAACTTGTTTTTAGAATTTAAGGCCAAAATCATAACAATTTTCCAAGTAGAATAATTGTCTCCATTCAAGGGTTCGGAAATCAAAACCAAACCCGGATGATCTGAATGATGAGTGAAATAGGGATTTGTGATAGGAAAACAATTTGTTTTCCAAGGACGGGAGGTAGTGGTGGTACTTTGTCATTGGCCATGATGGCTGAAAAGGAGAGATGTTACACGAGAGATTAGAGTGCAGTGATGGGTCAGGATCTTAGTCCTGCTCTGATACCATGTAAAGATGAAAGAAAGATTGAATTTACCGAAATGGATATTATTGATACTCAATCATATATTTATACTACATTATAGATTATTCTAGATTATTCTTGTCACGCCCCCAAAATTGGCTTCTTAATAAACTATTAAGAACGCGAATTCTGAGGTGTAACGTCGGGCATCCTAAAGATGAACCCCTCAAATGACGTACTACAATTTAAAACAAATCGTAAATACATCTACAACACTAAGAAACTACACAGCGGAAGAAAATCTAAAAGAGATAGAAATGATAAATAATACCACAAGGATAGCCAGAACTCCAAAAGATGCAAGTCCAGCTTAGTCCAACTACTAGTATCGCTACCGCAACAATTCACCTGAAAAAGTATATATGTGCAAGGCGTCAGCAAGCAACGCCTAGCAAGTACAAATATCCAAGTTCATAAGACATGATAGACCAAGATAAACACAGAAAAGAGATACAAAGATTCTAACGGAAGTATAGGAGAATATCAACCAAGCTACAAGTTCTAAGGAGGCAGTCTAAGTAAAACTAATATCCTACCAAGATATCAATGATAGCCTAAACTTAGATCTAACTACTATAACCTAAGAAGTACGGTTAATGAGGAAAGAGAATTTGGAAGTCACCTACACAAGGTTACTTTTAATTCAGTGGGACTACACTCTCGCACCCTTCTGTCCTCAACAGAAGCGTATCCCTTATTGGCGAGCCAGGGATTGGCGGATTCCTTTTTAGTGAGCCAGGAATTAGCGGGTAATACAGCTGATCAGGGTGTTTAAGGAATTTTAACCTACAGGTCTAAAGCCTAATTTATTTTCAACTTTTAGGGATCTGCCCACGGGATGCTCGCGAAGCATGCGGCCGAGAAGTAACCGGGAAAGAATTTAGGGACTTGCAACCCAGGAACACTGATAAACAATTACCTCATATTTGGTTTAGGGACTCGAACCCAAGGACCGTAACAGCATAGCCCTACTGTGTATATTAACTCGAAGTTATCCTAACATAATGGAAAAGAAAAAGTTTGAATCCTATAAGAATCAAATGATCTGTCTGGCCCTGCCTAATCAGCATCTGGGACTAAATCCAAAGACCTACCGCTCTTACGACCATATGATCTATCTACCCTCACTTTAATAACAAGTGGAGACTCTATCAAATGAAGTAAAGCTCTAACATCCAATGTTATCTGTCGTAACATGCCCAGTAAGTGCGACTATATATCAAAAGGAAACTCTAAGCATCAAAGTGAATCTAAGTCGCGTACTACTGAATCATGGAAAATCCAAGTTAGGATCAACTGTCACAAAAGACATACCGAAGAATCATCTAAGTTGTTCTAGAATCACAGACTCGTACAAATGCCCATTTAATATAAAGTTCTTATCACCAACACAATATCTTGCAATGATTATTGGACAACGCTCATGCAACTATCATATTAGATTAACCTCATAAATTGTATAGGAAGCCACTATTTCAGAGTCTCCAATCCTGCACTTCTCCAAAGTACTATTTACAAAGTTAACTAGATGCCAATGCACATTGAAGGATCTTCATATCCACAAACCAAACTGATATAAGAAGTTATTGTACCGACCAACTGAAATGACCTATCTATAAAAAGATACTCCTCGAATTTCAACATATATCATACTAGACCCTTATTACAAGTACCTGCCCATATATCACATCTTCTGGTCAATGAGTATTCTTAGGAACCATAAACATACTATTGTGTCTTGTATATGAACTACATAAAATACAACTTAGCTCAACGTCTGGTCTCTTACCTAATGAATGTATATCTCCACAATATCGTATTAATTATCGAACAACATCAATCAAGATGAAATACTCCATAAATAAACTCCTATCATTATCCAAATTGGAGTACGGTAACACATCCTATATAGATATCCCATCAAACCATTCATACTATTGAGTACTACTTCTAAGTCTATAATTAACAATGAAATCAGACCTACTAGGAAGAACTAAAGCCTCTTATTAATAAGTCCAAATAAGTCCAACATTCAGTTCCAATCCCCGAAATACCAAGACATGAACATATGGAATTTAAGATGAGTTAACCTTATCATAACATGGTTTCTTCTAGTCCTTATATTAATAGATCCTCGACATTAAAATTTGGTCTTACTTACTGATCCTGGATATAAGAATTCTAAACGAAAACACGGTAACGAATACAAGCTTTAAAAGCATGAAAACCCTTCCGAATACAATATCATCCGCACGACCAAACAATTAAATTATTATTAACACCTACGTCAGTAAAACCTCCATAGTTCATTTATATTTTGAATGCCCAAGTGATTCTCTACCTCACGTAACAATCAGACTATTATGATATTTACCTATTGAGAACTAAGGCTTATCCAAGTGAGAGCAACAGTTGTATCATTAATAAGAACCTATTCGATAAACCTAGAGATAACATGACTGCATATATAATACTGAGATATATAAAAGAGGTTTGATGCAATGATAAGAGCGACAATTAAGAGAACAGTAAAATCATGACAAATTTATATCTAGGAGATGCTTTGAATAATGAAGATTGGAATAGCTGAAATACTATGATTTACTCATATCAATCAAAGCAAATGAGATTAGATAGATGCACTTGCCTGAGGTTTAATCTGAAATTCGAATAGAAGAAAAGGGATTACTTCATGAAGCTATACAAGCATCGATCCATAAGGCTTCTTCGACGAATAATCCTCGCCCAATCACAACTCCAATAAATCGGTGAGTAAGATGTTGTTTGCGGCTCTCTCTCTCTCTAGAATTAACAATGGATTGCAGCAAGGAGAGAAGAGAAGAAATCGGTATAATGTGGCTGGTTTCCAGGGAGAAATCAAGGAATAGAAAGGGGTTTTAGTTGGTGGAAAAATAGGAGAAGTATTTGAGAAATTAGAGAAGAATGAGGCATTTGATTCTCCAAAACTCTTCACGTTGAGTAACAAGTTGAAACAGAAGTCTTTAAAAAGTTGGGATTCTATGAGACAGGGAGCAACTTAAGTAAACGAAGACAGTACACAATAAGGCCACAAGCTGAGAATACGGGTCGCTACAATTCTAGTTAGGTATTACAATAAGAAAACTAATATACACAAATATTTTATTCTTAGTATGGAAGATATGGAAGATCCGGAAGATATGGAAGTTTGACTTCCTAACATTTACTTTACAAAAATATACTCAACATCACAGAATTCAAATAATATACGGAGGAATATGATCAACCTTCATACCGCCATAGCGGAATTATATCTTCTTCTTTATCTCTATACCATAGAGAGTATTCCATCTGTAAAGCGGTGATAGGGTGAACTACGTGAGCTCGTCTTATTGTGTCCTTGCCGGCTAGCTTCAGAAAGCCCAATATATCTTATTTTTCCGTCCTGCACCAACTTCTTAAGCTCCCCATCTACAAATCATAATTTTTTTTACTGTCTTGATTTTTCAAGACAGACGTGAGCTTACGTTTTCGAAATTCAGGATTGAACGCCATAAACCTCCTTGAAAAAGAAAAACTGTACATCTCAATTACACTCAATAATTTTGTTAGAAAACTATAGCTTAAAGTGTCCTCTATAGACACAATTATGTCCACACGATGCTGATGGTAGAGATCAATGTAGTTGATATCCAGGTGCTTAAGGCTCGCTTCACAGCATTTACGCACATACTCAGGACTGCCCTTTACCCCGGAATTGCTTTTACTTTGCCTAGCTAAACCAAATTTAGTTGATAATTGGACTTGTTCTCGTGGAAGCTGCTTCTCTGTCTGCATTTATTAAACAAGCACTTCATAAATCCAAATGCAAGAAAATTCAGATGCCTTTGTCTTCTTTTTCTTCTTCTGAATTAGCACTTCAAGCAAGGATGATTTCGTTCGAACTGTAAATCTGGAAGATATATGTTTCACAGGCTTATACTGAGGCTTCCAGGGTAAAATGGGCTCAATTAGAGATTCAAGAATGAGTGATAACATACACAAGCTAAATATAACTCATACTATACTAGACGCACTTTAATAGTAGAATATACAAAAGACTCAAGAAAACTGAGACCCCTCCATTTGCACTAGTAAGGCTTTCGATTGTGAATGTATTTGTCCTACGATATAAGAATGAAACATTACCTTTCCGATCATGAGCTCATTATCATGATCATCTCCATAGCGGTCTGATGTATCAAAAAATGTTACTCTCGTGTTAAAAGCATCCTTAATCAATGAACATCCATCTTCATAGGCAAGGGTTTGTTGTATGTTCCAGATAACCCTACACAACCAAATCCCAATCTTGAAACCTGAATAAAAGAAACTATATATTTCTCATTAAACAAAATATACAAAAATTCAGGGAAGAAGAGAAGCATTACCTCTAAGCAGGCGTCCCTTGGGGAGTGCGAGGTGTGCAACCCTACATGCCCAATGGAAAAATGGCCCCAAAAATAAATAAATATATATACATGAAAATTTTAGACCTAGCAAAAAAATAAATATTTGAGCAAGAGCTCAAGAATTCAAGTCCTAGCAAAAAAATAAATATATACATGAAAATTTTAGGCCTAGCACAAAAGTAAAAATTTGAGCAAGAGGTCGAATTCAAGTCCTAGCAAAAAAATAAAAATTTTAGGCCTTATTTATATTTTCGCTCAGGGCCTTACAGGTAGTTGGGCCGGCCCTGCCTCTAAGTCTTCTCCATTTCTTTCCCTATAGATTACTCTTTGCAAAGTTGAGTAGTCGAGGCCTGAGTTTTAGGGACCCAAAGCGAGGTTTAAAAATGGGGACCTCTGCATGAGCAAAAAAAAATGGGTAGAGCATTTTATTATTGAAAAAACTTCTTATAAGGAATTAAACATACGATGATCATGCAAATTCATTTTACCATTTGTAATGACCTGTTTTCTAGTAGGTCGAAAACACGTCTTACACCAGTGTTAAGAACAGATATTATCCAAGTACGAGAGTAAATGACACAGTATCTAACGTGGAAAACCTTTCAATAGGTTAAAAACCACGACCTCTAGTGAGGATTTTGAAAAGAGAGAGAGTGTTGCATTACGATTGACTAGTTATTACAGAGAGAAAGTGGAGTGATTACAGAAAATGCAAGTGTGATCTTCTCTAAGTATGTCATGCGTAAGAACTAGCCATCGATCTCCCCAGAGTCTTCTTTCCAGGTAGCTACTTATAGGTCTTATAATACAACCGCTGGGTATATTTAATGATGAACGTTATGGTCGTCTGAACTTGATGAGCTTTGATGAGATTTCCTGTAACGTCCTGATATTTGATAAACGTTATGGTCGCCTGAACTTGATGAGCTTTGATGAGATTTCTTGTAACGTCTTGATATTTGATATTTGCTGATCTGTAACGGCCTTCTTAATTGCACTTTAGACCGTTTGGAGAAGATACGATCTCTTGTGGAGTTCGCATGTATGCGAGCTATTTGATGAATAGAGGAGTATCTTCTGCAGTGTGAGTTTAGAAAATGCTTCAAAGTCTCCGAACTGTAGGTGAGGTCGTTTTCATCATGACTTTTTGTTCTTAGGTCTTGGATTGTTGTTGATCCGAGTTATATCAGTTCGGATACCGTACTGAGTACGGGTTTTAGAAATAAGTCAATTACACCATTAACCCATCTTATTCGTGTGTAGTTCAGGGAATTTTTTTTACATAGTTATTTAGTCTTTGGAGCCCCTTATTTTTACCTAAAATTTGGGACTATGCCGCCCCTGTTGAGTAATGAGTCTGAAGAGCAAAGTATAATATTTATATGAGTTTTTTTAGCCTTTGCCTCCCCCCACACAAATTCGCCTTTGACCCTCGGTTTGCCACGTATTAGCCTTTATCCCCTAAAACTGACTCACATTGAAAAGTGAAAATGCTTGGGTGACCCTGGGTCACAAGCTTCTTAGCAAGTCAATAAATTGGGTAAGTCAAGTCAATAAATTGAGGTATTTAATAATAAATGGATAAAAAGAAGAGGAAATTAGAGAAGTTGAGTAGTCAAAACAAAACAAAAATCTTGGTATCTTCTCTCTCAACAAAATAGGATTTTATAAATCCTGAAGACTACTAAAGTATACATGAAAGCTCCCAAACTAATGTGAAAATTAAGAGTTTGATTTTTGAAAATTTATAGAGTTCATTAGGTTATATGTAAAAAGAACTAATGATGTTGATTGAGAGAGTACGATATGCGATTTTCTTAAACTGTATAGTATGTTTTTGATGAGTATATAATAATTTATTAATAGTTGGTTATGAAGCATTTTTAATGTTGTCGTTGCTGTAATAGCTAGTTTTCCGGTTGGTAAACTTCGTCAATACTTTTGTAAAATGACTAGTTAGATATAAACAAAGACTATAACACAATATATTGTACGTAAAAAACTCAGTGAAACCTGAGAAAAATCACGACCTCGAGGAGGATTTTGTGATCTAAATCCACTATATGCTAATCTATTACACTTGCAGAGAGATTGGGTAGAGTGTTACAATGAAAGTAGGACAGATCTTCCAGAGAGCTTATTGACATCTGTTTTGCCTGTATTTATAGATGGATATAGGCAGTTACAAGTAATTTTCATATCTTTATGGGTGGAGGGTGAACTTCACGGATCACGTGCAACGACTCTTTTTGACCAAGTGTAACGGCTACTTGTGGAAGGTTAAGATCTGTAGTTGTGGTCTTTGAGGCCTTCTCAAATGATCAAATACCTTCGACATGTTTCTGCTAGCTCGTCCTTATCGAATATGGGGAATATACTACTACAATCGCCCCATTCTCGATACAATTACTTGTTGTGTTGAGAAGAACATTATAAACTTTTATGGTGTTAAATTTTAGGAAAGATCTTGGAGAATGAAATTAGTCAAGAAGATATTCTTGTTGCAGGAGGATTGTTGATTTTATGTGGACAAGCGAATCATGTTCATTGCTTTAAGTGTAATTACTTGTGAATAAGTGATTTAATGTTCTCGATGGTAATAAAGTTATTTTTTGATTTGTAGGTTTTCAATGTTTTATAGTAGTAAGGATATTCTTGTCAAATAGTTTAATTTTTGCGAAATAGAGTATTGTGAATTATCGATAAATGATGGAGAAGTACTTTGACCTCAATGAAAATGTTGTTGGATATGTGTAAGTGTTATATTCGAGATGACTTATTTGAATGAAGTACAATATACTTTGTGTTAGATGCTTCAAAAATTTCCCGTTTAAATGATATATGAATGTATTGATAGGATAGTCATGTTATGGTTTTTTCGAGTGTAGGAATGATTCTCAGATATATCTTCTTTTTGGGATATCTAGTTTTATTGATAAGACAGGCATGTCATGAGTTGTCAAGTATGTAATGATGTTCAAATGAGATTTCCTTTAATTGGAGATCTATTTTGTCGAATAAATAAGATTGAGGTTGACAAACACTTGTTAAGTTTTGTCACAAGAAAAAATGTAGAATAAATGATTTATTGATGGGAAAGATAACTTCATTATTGAAGAAAAATAAAATATATTACAACTCTTATCTGTAGAGCATCTTCAAATGCGCTGTATTCCATGGGAATTCGAGTTGTATTTCGTTTTCGGTCATCAACCAGTATGTGTCATTATCTATTTTGTCACTTGCAGTATTAGGACCTTAGTTTTATGATAATTTTCCTAAGTTTTTTGATCGAGTACTGTTTTGAATTTGTCGAAGGACAAAATCGCCAATGTCGAATGTACGTTTCCTCATTTTCTTGTTGTATGTTTTTCTTAGAGTGTTGTGGTATCTCCCCAAATTTGCAATGGCATGGTCTCGACTTTCTTCGATCTAGTGGAGATTACATAGAAGTCCAATTTTATTTTCTTCATCTGTGACTTGACTTCTGGCAGTTGGGTGATCGAGGTCTGAAGGAATAACATTTTCTGTGCCAAAAGCCATTATAAACAGTGTGCAACCTGTAGAGGTTCGAAGTGTTATCCTATATGCCTATAAAATACTAAGTAATTATTTGACCCATCTACCCTTCTTTTCATCGAGTCATTTGCGTAAGCCTAACTTGATGCTCTTATTGAAAGCCTCAGCTTGGTCAATTCTTTGTGGATAATAGGGTATTGAAGTAGTTAACTGGATCTTGTATTTGTGGAGAAATTTAAGAACTTTACTGCTGATAAATTGTTTCTCATTATCTGATCTTATCATTTGTGGACAACCAAATCTAGTGATAATGTGTTCCCATAGAAATTTGATCACTTCATTTTCATCGGTGCGACAAAGTGATATAACTTCAACCCATTTCGTAAAATAGTTTGTAGCTACAAGGATAAATTTTCTATTTCCTGAGGCAGGGTGGAATGGACCAATGATGTCGATGGCTCATCGTTTAAATGGCCAGAGGACATTGCTGACATGTAAGTTGAGGGTTGGACTTTTGATATCTTGAGCATGAATTTGGCATTTGTAGCATTTTCGAATGAATTCTTTGTAGTCTTGCCTCATTTTTGGCAAGTAAAAACCCTGTGTGAATGCTCTTTGCGCTAGTGATCGACCTGAGACATGTACGACACAAATTTCTTCGTGAAGTTCCTTCATTTTTATTTACGCTTGTTTCTGCGAGATACATTCGGTCAGTGGGCCTCCGCTGGTAATTCGATATAATACTCCTCCTTGGACTATGAATCTTGGACATTTTGCTAACAGAGATCGAGCTCCTTCCTTATTTTTAGGGAGGATATTATAATTGAAATATGTGATAAATGGCTTTCTCCAACCTTCGGGATCGTCATCTTCAGCAACTTGGATTTGCAAGGCATGGCTTGTTTCGAGGCTAGAATGTTCGATCACTTCGATATCTAGTATTTTCTTCTCACTATCCTCGAGCATTGCAGCTATGTATGCTAGCGCATCAGCATGACGATTTTATGCTCTTGGCAAATAAGGAATTGCAGCTCTCACGAATTTCTTCATTTTGTCTTCGACCAGTACAACGTAGTCAACCATTTTTCTCGAGGTTTTAAATGTTTTGTTATAATGGTTGGCTACGAGTACTGAGTTCACGTATACAACAATTTTTTTTTTGCTCCCAGTGCTAATGTGAGGTCAAGGCCATGCAAGATAGCCTCATACTCTGTTTCATTATTTGTTACATATAATTTGAGTTTGATAGCTTTTTTAATTATGTGATTAGATGTTGTAACGAGAATGATGTCAATCCCTGATCATCTTTCTCCTACAGATCCATCTGTAAAGAGTATCCATCCACTACTTTTGGACCATGCGTCTGGTTCTGTTATTGAGTCATCGGTTAACACTTCTTCGAGTTCCTCCCATTCAGGGTCTTCGCGCGGGAAAGTTTGTCAAGAAGTTGGCAACTGCTTATCCTTTAATCGATATTTGTAGCTCGAAAGAGATGTTGTATTCGCCTAGGAAGATAGACCATTGTTGAACCCTTTGAGACTTCTCATTTTTGGAAAATACTAGTTTGACGGGAAATTTGGTGATGACCTTGACGGGGTGTGCTTGGAAATAAGGTTAAAGTTTTTGGGAACTGTACACCAAGACGAGTAATTGTTTTTCAATTGAGGTGTACCATTTTTTAGCAAGCATGAGAGTTTTGTTGATGAAGTAGATTGGTTTTTTTACTCTGTTGTCTTCACGAATAAGGACAGAACTGATTGAGTCATTTGTTGTCGATAAATACATTGTGAGTACTTTGTCATCAACAGGAGTACTCATTATTAAAGGACTCCCCAAGTATCTTTTGAGATCTTGAAAAGCCAATTCATACTCCAGGGTTCAGATGATTTCTCTGGGTTATTTTTTTGTCATTGGCGTTGGGTTTCCACGAAGAAGAAGGTAAATAAGTTTGCATCGATCAGATGATTTGGATATAAACTTGTGCAGAGATGCAACCTTCCTAACGAGTTTTTGGATATCTTTTTTGGTTCATGGTGGTGACATGGCCATGAGTGCTTTGATTTGCTATGGATCTATTTTTATTCCTCTCTTGCTTACCAGATGCCCCAAGAATCTTCCAGATGTAACCCCAAATTGGCATTTTTCAGGGTTTAATTTCATGTGGTATGTACGAAGAATATCAAAGATTGTTTATAGGTGGCGACAATGATCTTCTCTTTTTAGGTTTTTGCAGATCGTGCCGTCGATGTACACTTTTATGATTTTGCCTTAAACATTTTTTTGATGAGTTGTTGATATGTTGCTCTTACATTTTTTAATCCAAAAGGCATGACGGTGTAACAGCAAAGACTCATTTCTGTTACGAATGTGGTCTTTTTGTAATCTTCTTCGGCAAGTAGGACCTGACTATATCTCGAAGCTGCATCCATCATTGAGAGAAGCTCATGTCCTGCTACGGAGTTGAGGAGGTGAGAAATCAAAGGAATGGGGAAGTTATCCTTTGGTGTGAAGTTTAAGCACCCTAATTTTTTCGTTTTTCTTTGGGACAACAACTATGTTCGATACCCTAATTTTTTCATTCATCTTATCTTCCTTTAATCGCTCGAGTTCAATGTAGTTGTTAACAACATCTATCATTTATGTAAATGTTTTGGGCTTGTGAATAGTGAGTTCATCTCAAACTTTAGAATCGATGTAGAGTGCGGAAGTAAAGTCTGGGACCACAATTTTTGGATCCTAATTCCCAATCTTCCTTGTTTCTTGCAAGAAATGCTTGTAAAAGTTTACAAGGGTTTCTTTTGCGCCTTATTCGAAAAAGAATAGAGAATTAACCATTATCTCTTGTTCTTTAGCATGTGCATAATTTGATTCGAACAATTACTGTAACTGGGCAAAGCTAGTTATTGATCCTTCGGGGATGGTATAAAGCCATCTCAGGGGTTCTTCTTTAAGCCTCATGTTGAACAAACTTCATAACATATGATCGAGCTTGGAGTACAAGCCAACTGCTGTTTTGAAGTGACGGACATGGATGAGAGGGTCGGTGAGGCCTGTATATTGATGAAACTGTGGCATGTAAAACTTGTCTCGAATAGACATAACTTTGAGGTGAGGGGAAATATGATTTGTCTTGATCATGTCTAGAGCGGATCTTCGATTAGTGTTGTTGGAATGTATATATGACATGAATCCGATTATTCAGGTCATCCAAAGTAATAAATTATAGGAGAAGGTTTGGTGCTATTGCAGCTTGAGGATCAAAATCCCCTTGTCCTTTAGGACCTAGCCGCTCTTTGACTGGTCGCCTCAGTGGTGGTGGTGGGAACTGATGGCGAGTGCGTCGACTTCCCTGGGTGGTCGATGCTGAAGATGTGAGTCCATAATGTTGTGATATTATGTCTGGGTTCCTTGATCGAGATCTGGAGGTTTGGTTTCACTTTTCCCTTGATGCATTCTCCCTATGGGAAGCTCTCGGTCGGTGATCACTTTGGGCTAGGAGGGGTGATCCTTATCGTGTAGTGAATCGATCATGTTGTCTTCGCAGAGTTTCCATCTCTTTTTGATGGGTCGGCTCTGCTATCTTTCCTCATCTCGTCTCTCTCAACTTGGTGTACATGAGCATGAATTCTCTTATCTTCGAGCTACTGGATCCTGTCATATTCCATTTGCTGAAGCTCGACAACAGCATTGTGTAAATTGATTGTTTCTGGTAGGACAGTTGCTGGAATGTCCTCATTGTTTCTCTGGGTATTGGAGGTACTTCTGAGGTTCATGTTGGTCATGGCAGTGATTGTTCAGGACGGGATTTGGTAAATAAAAAGTAGATAATTCCTACAGACTACGCCAATTGTAATGGCTAGTTTTCCGGTTGGTAAACTTCGTCAATACTTTTGTAAAATGACTAGTTAGATATAAACAAAGACTATAGCACAATATATTTTACGTAAAAAACTCAGTGAAACCTGAGAAAAATCATGACCTCGAGGAGGAATTTTTGATCTAAATCCACTATATGCTAATCTATTACACTTGCAGAGAGATTGGGCAGAGTGTTACAATGAAAATTAGACAAATCTTCCAGAGAGCTTAATGACTTCTGTTTTGCTTGTATTTATAGATGGATACAGGCATTTACAAGTATATTTCCTATCTTTATGGGTGGTGGGCGAACTTCACGGATCACGTGCAGAGACTCTTTTTGACCAAGTGTAACGGCTACTTATAGAAAGTTAAGATCTGTAGTTGTGGTCTTTGACGCCTTCTCGAATAATCAAATATCTTCGACATGTTTCTGCTAGCTCGTCTTTATCGAATCTGGGGAATATTCTACTACAGCTGTATCATTGTGAATTTTTTGATAAAAATTGTTGTAAAATTTATCGCAAGTCGAACAAGCATTTTGTGATTAAGGAACGATAATTAACAAGGTTTTTTGCCTTACCTAATATAATTTTTTAATGATAGATAAAGTAATTAATTAGAAGAAGAAAAACATATTTTAAAGTAAAAAATTGGTAACCTGCTAACTAAGTTTCCAGGTTACACAAAAGCTAGGTGGCACTCTCTGATTTGTGGTCACTATGCTCAACGACCCTGGGCTTCTCCTAACAGTGCTCTTGAAAAATCATGTAACCATCCAATTACTAATTAACTACTGTAATAGCCTATTTTCGTATTGCACGAAGATAGTGCTTTACATCTTCAAAATCTTGTATATTTAGTTATGAACAGGAAATAAACAATACTAAATTTAGCGTGGAAAACCCTTGAATGGGTTAAAAACCATGACCTCTCTTAAGGATTTTAGAGAAAGAGGTATATTTAGACTACTAGCTATTACAAAGAGAGAGATGTAGAAATGATCTCTTAGAGGTTCTCAGAGCAGCCTCCCTAATCTGTAGCTATCTAGTCTTATTTATAGGTCTTATAATATGACAGATATTATTTTAATGAGGAACGTTACAATATGTGAACTTGATGAGTCTTCATAATGGTCGAGTAACGGCTTGAGTAACTCTTCTTCCTTGTAACCGCTCCATATTATGTCATAAATGGCCACGTGTTTGTTGACGAGGTCGAAGTACTGTAGCAGGTCGAAGTATTGCAGCAGTTCGGGTTAATGTAGTTGTTACTATTCAAAGTACTGTAGCTGTAGTAGTTCGAAGTTACTGTAGCAGGTCGGAGTATTGGAAATATGTCACCACATTTTCCCCGTCTCAGCCAATAGCACGAGAAGCATCAGAAGCGAGTGGTGTTGGTTGAGACATATCTTTAATTTTTGGGTATGTAAATTGCATGGTTGAAGCAACTGCTGTAAGAGAATTTATTATAATATATGATAATGTATGATAATGTAGTAGAATGGATGATCATGTATGATGTAGTAGTAGAATGCATGATCATGTATGATGTAGTAGTAGAATGCATATAGTAGAATGCATGCTAGTATGTATTGAATATTGCATAGCTAAATGGCGTCTCTGCCAGATTGAATTGATTGACTCAATAAGCGACCCTCGGCGAGCGAGTATATTTGATGAGTTATGAAGTAGATCCCAGTTACAGGTCAAGCTGAGAAACCGTGATGGGAAATGTATTAAATATTGCATTGCTGAATGGCGTCTCTGTCAGATCTAATTGATTGACTCAATAATCGACCCTCGGAGAGCGAGTATATTTGATGAGCTATGAAGTAGATCCCAGTTATAGGTCGAGTTGAGCGACCGTGATGGGACATGTATTGAATATTGCATAGTTGAATGGCGTCTCTGCCAGATCGAATTGATTGACTCAATAATCGACCCTCAGAGAACGAGTATATTTGATGAGCTATGAAGTAGATCCCAGTTACAGGTCGAGCTGAGCAACCGTGATGGGACATGTATTGAATATTGCATAGCTGAATGACGTCTCTGCCAGATCGAATTGATTGACTCAATAATCGACCCTCGGAGAGCGAGTATATTTGATGAGCTATGAAGTAGATCCCAGTTATAGGTCGAGCTGAGCGACTGTGATGGGACATGTATTGAATATTGCATAGCTGAATGGCGTCTTTGCCAGATCGAATTGATTGACTCAATAATCGACACTCGGAGAGCGAGTATATTTGATGAGCTATGAAGTAGATCCCAGTTATAGGTCGAGCTGAGTGACTGTGATGGGACATGTATTGAATATTGCATAGCTGAATGACGTCTCTGGCAGATCGAATTGATTGACTCAATAAACGACCCTCGGAGAGCGTGTATATTTGATGAGCTATGATATAGATCTCAGTTATAAGTCAAATTGAGCGTATCAATAAGCGACTGTAATGAGATATGTTAAATGTAGGTTGGACTGGTTGAACCAATAACCAACTTGTAGAAATATAGCATGTGTTCTGTTTGGTCGAATTCGCCCCGAGTATGAGTTTGAATAAGTTGTAATCGCTTCGAGTACCTCGACCTCGAGCAACTTAATAATATGGTTTGATGAGTTCGATTATTGAGTCTAAAGCTGAGATTGAACATTGTCTGAAGCTGAGGTCGGGCTCACCCCGAGTATGAGTATGAATAAGTTGTAATCGCCTCGAGTACCTTGACCTCGAGCGCCTTAATAATGTTGATGAAAAGATCGGGCTCGCCCCGAGTATATCTTGAATAAGTTGTAATTGCTTCGAGTACCTCGACCTCGAGCTCCTTAATAATGTTATTGAAAATATCGGGCTCGCCTCGAGTATAACTTAAATAAGTTGCAATTGCCTCGAGTACCTCGACCTCGAGCGCCTTCATAATTTGGTTTGAATTTTCTGTTTGGCTTGAGATTTATATTGGTCTCTGTTGATTTTGTTGCTGTTGAAACTGAAGTAATAGTTGTTGTTGCTGTGAACTTGGCATATTAGTTGTAGTAGTAGCTGTTGGTCTTTGGCATCTGTTCATCATTAACTTGGGATACCAAAACAAAGTTTTAAGGGCTCATTGGGATTGTGAAATTCTTGTTGAGTATGAGCAATCTTGTGAAGAGATTGAGATGTTGAGGTCGGGCTCGCCCCGAATATGAGTTACGTCGATTGATATTAAGTCGGTTGTGTCTGGAGTTGAGGACGAGCGTTATCTGAATCTAAAGTCGGGCTCGCCCTGAATATAGCTTGAATAAGTTGCAATTGCCTCGAGTACCTCGACCTCGAGCGGCTTCATAATGTGATTTGATGTTTGTTTGAAAAGATGAGGTTGAGCATTGAGTCTGAATCTGAAGTGGGGCTCGCCCCGAGTATAAGTTAAGTTGTAATCTCCTCGAGTACCTCGACCACGAGCGGCTTGATAATGCGGTTTGATGTTGTTGAAGATTTTAGGCCGGGCTCGCCCCGAAGTATAAGTACAGTCTAAAGCTGGGTATTATATTGTTGTATGTTGGAGAATTTGGCACCACAGTACCAAACCCTGTGTTGTTCTTGATGATAAACCTCTGCTCCCATTGTTACCCTTGCTCTTAATTATTGTTATTGGCATATGAGAACTATAATCATCGATCTTTTAATGTATTTGAAGCTTCTTGTTTGACGATGATGTCTTGAAGGAGGGTCAGAGAGCGGAGATGGTTTTACTAGAAAACTGTTCTCCTTCGAAATAAAGAGCATTGTCTGACCATAAAATGACATTTCTGTGACGATGTTTTCCCCTTTGATTTTTCGACACATAATGTTCTATCAAGTTAACCCCATAAAGCGAGACTGAATTCCCCGACGAAGACGATAACAAATTCAACGACGACGACATTGTTAGATCTACTGCAGCAAGACTTTCTTGGTTTTTCTCCTCCTGGTGGTCATTGGCATGGGACAAAATAAAGTTATAATGGCTCATTGGCATTGTGAAATTTTGTTAAGTAATATTGTGAAGAGATTGAGATGCACCACTCTCGTCAATTCTTCAAGACGGTAGAGTGATCATGGATACCCAGCAGCAGTAGAAGGCCATATCTTCTGGGCTAGCAACTGCGGCTTCTGCGGTCATTGACGCTACTGTATCCAACGCTTATGATATTAAATTCAATTGCAATTTCATTGGGGCTTCGCGAACTGTAGAAACGATTTAATCTATCTTCACAAACTGTGGATGTAAAAATAATTCGGCTTAGCTTTACGAACTGCTCTTGTAGAGATAGTTGGACCCATAGATTTCATTGCGGATGCACAAACTGTCAATTGTAGAGATAATTCGACGAACTGTTGTTGAAGAAGATCTCGATTCACAGAGAGTGATTTACGAATTGCCGAGGTCGTGTTCGCTTTACGAACTATACGAACTGTCGAATTCCTTGAAGTCGCTTCGCTGCGATTGCGTTCTGCATTCAAAAAGCGAGCTCGAATTGAGAATACAAATAACTTAGCTTGAATCAGATGATGCATAGCTGCGTGCTGGATAAAATGGAATGATTGTACCTCGATTCGGCCTCCTGTAACGAGGTTCGTTATCGAGCTCGAGGGCGAAATTTTCTAGAGCTCGCATTCGGACTCGTCGACGAGCTTCTAGATCTCGCAAGCTCAGTTTAAAGAGAGAGAGACCTTATTGTTGAGTTTGATCGAAAACCTCATTGCACATCAATGGTGTTTCTGAAATACGATCCCAAGAACTTGAGGAAGATCTGTAATGGACAGTATGGCTTGAACATCATACTCTAGGGTTGTCAGACTGGTACCAGTGATCTCGTCTTCCATTGTGGAGAATTCCTTGGAATTGACGATACCAACAATCGCCTCGTGTCAATGCTGATGACGATGATCAGAAAGAGATGATGATGATCACGATTATTGGAGTTGCTGCGCTTCGTATAGTTGCAACCAGAAGAATTGAAATGTTTCATTACAAATATAGCTATTTCCTAAATCACAGTCGATCCCCATAGGTTCTGGTCCGAACTTGAATCAGCTTGTAAATTAGAGATTTGAACCACGGGATCGTCTAGGCAAATAGGAATTGGAGTGATTTTTCTAGATTTGCCATCTTTAAAAAAAATGAATATGGAAATACTGGATCGGAGAACGCTGAGTGTATGCTTCGTTTCCCACAGACGGCGCCAAATGTAATAGCTTATTTTCGTATTGCACGAAGATAGCGCTTTACACTTTCGGAATTTATTATGCTTAGTTATGAACAGGAAACAAACAACACTAGATTTAACGTAGAAAACCCTTGAATGGGTTAAAAATCACGACATCTCTTAAGGATTTTAGAAAGAGAGAGAGGTATATTTAGACTGCTAGTTATTACAAAGAGAGAGATGTAAAAATGATCTCTTAGAGGTTCAGCCTCCCTAATCTGTAGCTATCTAATCTTATTTATAGGTCTTATAATATGACCGATATTATTTTAATGAAGAACGTTACAATATGTGAACTTGATGAGTCTTCATAATGGTCGAGTAACGGCTTGAGTAACTCTTCTTCCTTGTAACCGCTCTATAATGTGTTATAAATGGCCACGTGATTGTTGACGAGGTCGAAGTACTGTAGATGTATTAGTTCGAAGTATTGTAGCAGGTCGAAGTATTGCAGCAGTTCGGGTTAATGTAGCTGTTACTATTCAAAGTACTGTAGTTGTAGTAGTTCGAAGTTACTGTAGCAGGTTGGAGTATTGGAAATTAGTCACCACAACTACTATTGTCGTATCCCATTGGAACTATTTGACATGTATGGAAAATAATTTGGCCTTGCCCGATCATCCATAATATTAGGGGCTTGATTGGACACATATTTAATCATTTTGGTTTCGTCCATGATCTGTAGCTCCATTCAATAACGTCAAGTATACCATTAGAACATCATGAGATAGAGAACTAAATAAGAAAGACATACAATCAATAGTAGATTATAATTTTTCAACATAATACTTGCCTTAAAAAATCATGTAATACATTGAGCTTCTGACTAACACATACACTAAATATGCGCTTTGTCATTTGATTGTAGATTTCTGGTAACCAGAGAAGAAGAGACCATTCTGACTTCGACTACATTCTTGAAGGAGACCGTACCCAGAAAAAGTTGATCTACACGAACTGGTACAGGTATACTCACCTGTGAATTTTATTAGAGGTCGGGTAGTCTAAGTCAGGGCGAAAGGTAAAATATAGGTTTTCTTTTGTTGTTGTTTGTAGTGATCATTATTTTCATATAAATGTCGGTTATTCAGGTACGAATTTCATCTCAGTGTCGATTTACAATGTGGTCATTGAACCCAAATTGAATGTTTGTTTCATTCAGGTACGAATTTCATCTCACTGTTGATTTGCAAATTGGTCATTTTGGTTTGTAGCTCCATTCAGTAATGTGATTGTATTGACACACTAAGCAGGCCGGCCTTCTGTTTGAGCCATTAAAATAGAGAGGACACCCATCATATCTATTTAGTATTTACACCTCACATTGAGCCACATTGTAGAAAGCTCAAAAATCTTTCTTTTCTTGTGAATAATTGACCCAGAAGGACAATTATGTGGTAAGATAACAATAGATTTTATTGCATGAAAAAGTATGTGATGACTAATAACATGCACTAGGAAAGATGGTATTATCTTATGGCTCAAACGCTTCTCTCATGTTATTTCTTCTCATGAGAGTACTAATACTGCATGCTAGCTTTACTTCAGACTCTGCATAAAGATACACAGATCCTCCCTTATCACAGAGCTGGGAATTCTATCAGAATGAAGGACGGGTCACGAGTAAAGATTTGAAACAGTACTTATTGTTAGTAGTTCTGCCTTGGAAAAAGCATCTTACTAGGGCCTAGGAGCATCTCCCTAATGGCTACTTCAAACGGTCTCTGAAACACTGTATAAAGTTACTGTTGTTAAAAGCTAATCTCTTTAGGGTTTGAGTGGGCTGTTTTACCATCACAAATATGCAACATTGGTCATTTAGCATGTTTTATCAACTAAGATCATTGCTAGTGATGTGAAATGTCCTCTAATTGTCGTTATCATCGTTAATAGACTATTTATATTTATGCTCTTTTGATTCAAGCCACTCCATTGCTGGAGACGCTAAGTAGATTTGAGGGACTTAATTGTTAATTCTATTTAGATTAAAGAGAAGTTTTTAAGCAGAATTCTATTTAGATTAGAATTAGGGTTGTTAATTTTAATCCTCATTGTGTTATATAAAATAGAAGGTTATTTGTTATTTAGTAGTAAGTAGAGTTATTTGTTTATGGAAAGAGTTGAGTTTTTCTCTTATTAAACTTTATTTGAGATCTAGTTTAAACTTAGTGTTAATCGAATACGAATTAAGCTTCTGCGATCGACTTAAAACTACTCAGGGGGAGCTTGACCTAAGAAGATACATGTTGGTATTATTGAACTCCTAAAAAAACAAGCAATAAAAGCCTACTTCAACAATAGAGATTTAGGGGGATGTGCCCAAGGGTTTAGCCTGTGTTACTGAAAATTAACTGAGGAGAAGGGATAGTGTACCTTACTCTTAGAGATATCAAAGAGATGCGCCTAAGTCTTAGCCACATTTGATAGCATGTGGCTAGGAATGATTCAGCTCGGGCAGATGACCGCGAAGCGGCTGAGGCGATCTCAGTGATCCGAGGGATGAAGGCAGCACACAGATTGGGTCTCGACAGGGTCCTACTTCTAACTGACTGCCAGTGTCTTGTGCGAGCTTTTAGAGACAGATCTGAGGACTTATCGTGGGGAGCCCTCACATTATCCCCGAACATGTGTGCGCTCGCAGGCCGTTTCCAGGATTATTATTTTTTTGAGTATGTTGACCGTCGTTGTAATTATATCGCTCACTTTTTAGCGGCTAGGGGTACAACTTCCCCCACTTTTGTATGTATGGAGCCATCATAGGCTACCATGTTTGTAAACTCTGTTATTCCCAGCCTTTAGGCTATTTATATTATTTTTCCTTTGCTTAAAAAAAAACACAACAACAAAGTCTTAGCCACATCAACTCAAATTTGAGGCTAAAGTCCCAGAGTTGTTTGTATCATCTAGCTGGGATTGGTATAATGTATCATCTAGGTAAATCCGTAGTGAAGCTTCGCTTCAGGCTGAAGTGAAACATATTAGAACCTCTGAGCCTCAACAGCCATGCTCTCCCGGAGATAGTCTTGATGGGGAAAAAATGCAAGTTACTGACATTGAAATATCGGAAAATGGCACTTGAGTTGAAGACCTTAGAAAGACAGTTAGGAAGGGTAAGGTCCAGCCTCACACTCCCCTCAATTTTATTTTTGGGGGGGTTACATTCCTAGATGGCCTCTACTTAGTCCATATGCCTGCATATCATCGATATTGTCCCCACCTTAACAACTTAGTGGAGATCGACATGCAACGCTAGATGTTGAATTCCGATAATGAAAGGCCTCAGTGCAACTTGAAAGCATCTCTTTATATCCTTATGTTGTCCCCACAATCTCTCAAATATCTTCCCGGAACACTAAATAAATTGGGTTAATATTAGTTGACATTGGCAACTGGAGGCTTTTGGTGTTGATGGCGAATTACCTCACCAACAGGGACGGAGGAGATTCACCCTTACCGCCAGTGTTGAAGAGTTTACTCCAGGCATTTGGAGATACTAGAGATTGTCTCATCTCTAGGATCTTGAAATATCTTTGACAATCATGATCTTGGGACTACACTAGTATGGCAAGTGCCAAAGGAGGATAGTTATAGCATTAAGCATCTGTAGTTTTGTATTTGGACCTTCTTTGTACAGTCCTTTCATCCTACTCCAACAGTTTTGTGTCCCCCACCTCCCTGCATGCCGCCCTAGTACTCTCCCTCCCTACTCTCCCCTTCTGAGTTCTGACCCTGGCTAGTTTTACCTAAACCCTATCACTATTACAACTAAGCCTACCACAACACATCACCCTCTTCTAGCTTTGCTCCCTCTCTCTCTCTCTCTCTCTCTCAAGCACTAGACAAGCACACATGATTCTTCCCTTATTTACAGTCACAGGTCATTCACTCTCCTTTATTATGAGTAACAACTGCCCCCCTCTTCATGTTTCTCTCTCTCTCTTCTTAACAATATCTGTCTATCATCTCACCCTAGTCCCTTCATCTTCTTTATATAACCCACCTCTAGGTTCAAGTCTTTTTATTCCATCTAGGGTTCTTCCAATTCTATCTTAGAATTGTTGGTTGCTCTATCCTTTTTGTGTTGTTTCCTTGTTGCACTACTTTGGTTAGAAGGAAAACTTATTGTTTTCATGTTCTTAATTTCTTCTAGTCTTAGAACCTCCTTGTTTCCATTATATGTTTGGGATAGAGTCAAGTTTGCTTTAGAAATCATTCTTTTTGTTAGGTTTACATGTTTCTACTTAGTATAAAACCTGCACATCCTAAATTTCTCTAGGTGGGGCAAACCAGTACTCCATGCTCTCTAGTTCTTGTTTGTTTTAGAGGTTTCAAACATACATATATATTGAGTCAATTAGGGTTCTACTTATATAGCATCTAGGGTTTTCTTCCCAAACATACCTTCATCTATGGTATCATCTTAGTAATCTCTAAAGCTTCAAAATGCTATTGTTTGATACTTCAAATCTCTTTGTTACTCTTTGTTATTGCATCTGCATGTGAGAGGAAAGTTGACTTGAAGACCTTAGCTAGACAGCTTCCAAGGGAATAAGTGAAGCTGCCAGCATGATCTAGCCTTGGATGGCTCAAAGGAATAAAAAATATCTAATCCCAAGTCCAACCCTAGCTAGGTCATGTCCTGACAGCTTCACTCCTTCCCTTTTGGGGGCATGAAAGGAAATGATTCTCTAAGCATGAAATGAAACAAGAAGCTGGAAAGAGAGTGAGACAAAGCTCTGTAAGTATTCTTTCCATTGTGCCTGATTATCTTTAATCGCATGAGCCATGTTTGCTTGTGCAACTACAACAAATAGTAGGTAGTCGTATTTAGATTGCCTGTAGTATTGATGTTAGATTTGCTTTTAAGTATTGGGTGGTTGTTTGATTGAATTATAAGTTTGTCTGTACTACTGATAGCAATTAGTCATACTTTAGCAAACCATGCCTAGCGGTGTTTAGCATGTGCAAAGGGATATCTTGATGTCCAGTAGGATGACATGTTAGATGCTCTTAACAAATTTGTTTGTTGTTTTGGTACTAAACACTTTATGATCCGCATTTTAATCAACTAGAAACATAACAAAGACTTATTTCTATTATAATGAGACCAAGATAACTGAACTAGCACTGGAACATTAGTAGAGAGAAAATGGACTGAAAGAATATAGAGAAGAAAAAAAATTGACACAGGGAATTTGCGAAATTTAAAGAGAGTTATGCTTAGAGATCTAAGAGAGAAACTTTACTGGGAAAACCTATATATGGGACATCTTAAGAGAATTTTGAGTGAGTAACTATAAAAGAGGAGGGTGGAAAAGGAAAAAAGTAGGGTGGGAGCATAAAATGTGTTGCCAAGTGCCAACTCCGAGGAGCATAGTTTCTTCTCATGGATCTGAAAGGCATTTTTGCTTGTCTATCTGTAACTTGTGTGATAGATTTTAGTCTCTCCTCATGTGTATGCGGTGTTTAATATATTAATACATGTTTATACTCAGTTAATTCAAAGTTTTGAATTGCAGCTGTTCTATGTGTTGTAAGGGAGATCAAGCATCGAGATACTCAGAAAATCATGGTGGTATCAGACTATATTGCATCACAACAAGCTTTACAATCTAATATTATTATTTCCATGTTTGTATTTTATGAAAATGATTTTGACAACGATATTAAGGGTAAAGATGAAAATGTTTAAAGATTAAACAATAGAAGAGGCTTCTATCATTTGGTTGAATGACCATGATGTAATATCTACCACTAGGCTAGCTATAACACAAGTACTGTCGAAGCCCTACATCAAGACTCTAGAACAATGAATTAATTAATCCTTGCTTAAGTTAGCAAAGGGAGTAATAAAACATGAGACAATGTGAGTTGTTGCAAATTAATTCTGCTGAGTTCAGATTTAAATTCCAACTAATTCTTCGTCTTACTTAAAGCATACGACTCCAAACTCTGTTCACTTTCTGAATTGGTTATGTGTTATATCCCAAGTATTGATCAGCTTTGAACAAATTATGAAAGATTTTAAACAAGAGGACTAAATGTCCAAATTCCAACACTAAGTGCCATATCATATTTGGATCCTGCCCGTAAGACTAATTAGGCATTAAATGACCCACCCTTCATTTGTATTATCTCGATCCCATGATCAACAACAAATTTACCAAATATCCCACTCCCCCTAAGATCATAATCACGGAAGACTATCCTTTAATTTGAAGCTAATTTTATTTCGAATTAGAGACCACTTTCCTTGTTATTAGCATAATCTAACATCATAACAGTAACAGATACCTATAACATTTAATAGAAGTTTAAGAGGGAATCAAAGTATATATTATAAGTCATCTATGACATAATCTACTCAGTTATATCTTTAGACGACTACACGATTCCATCTAGAAACAACCCAATAAGATCAAGCTAAAACTAAAACACTTAAAAAAGAAAAGATTGTCTTAATCAAATGAGACATTTTCAACATCTATCATATTCATAGTTGTCTACTTTACACTCTAATCCTCCAAAGTATTTACCTAATCCAAAGCAGATGTCTTTGTCTTAACTACTTAATATGTCTAACTGACACCAATCAGATGCAGTAGTGGATAGTATTCAACAAATAGAAATTTGGCACACCAAATGTTGCCAAGCAAAAGAAAAAACTACTCTCTAAACATACTAAAAATTGCTTAGAGAAACCAAAAGAAAGCACTTCCCAGTTCACAACACAAAGAAATGGGAAGTGCTTTTGATGTTGAAAGCGTAGCAGCATCTCCAATGCTAGTTTAAATTTTGAATTTGAAATAATAAATGTTAATTATTCTTGCGCAAAAACTTATTCCTTCTTAAACATGTAGTGTCTCGTTATCTACGGTTAGAATTGGGCTTTAAACATTATTCTTAGGCACTACCTATGCTGCAAAGGGCTGTGGGCATTAGGCCAAAAATGATTAGGCCCGATTCAGAAGGGGGGCAAGAGTCACATGATGATGATGAGGTAGCTAGGTTGTTAGATTAAGACATTTTATATTTTTCTCTTGATTTATATGTGAACCTTATATGCAAACCTAACAAACCATGCAAATTGCAATTTGCAAAATGGTCCCCCATATATCCCTGTGGTTTACACTCTTTTTTGGCACTACTGCCACCCTCATCACTGGGTGGTTGATTCTTGAGTTTAGTGTGTGTGTGAGAGAGAGGGTCCCCAAAACAAAAAAAGTTATTAAAAGCTGTTAGTAAATTTAGTAACCTTCATTAACTTATCTGTCTCTGCATGATGGTGTGACAATATTCAATTTGCTTACACCACTTTGAGGACCACATCTCTCTTTACTTTGTTTATTTTTTATTTTTTTAAACTTTTAAAGTCTCTCTAATAACAACAAATTCACTTAAACTCGTTGATTCTTATTCTCTCTATTTATGTCCCTCTAGTCTCTCCAACCCCACCATCTAAATTCTTCTTCTTCTTCTTCTCTAGTGAAAGATAAGAGATCAGAGATGATCATGGCCTCTCTCTTCATCATGCTTCACTAGCAGTTGAAGCTGCCAGCATGATCTTACCTATCCTCCTCCTTGTAGGGGGGATCAAGATCAGATCATGTTGGCAGTTTCACCTGTTGATGGGTGCATGAAAAACCTAAAAAACCCACTTTGGATGAAGGCTTCTCTTTCTGATGTCTCTCTAGAAGTCCCTACATCAAGGAAACATAGACAAGGTTTGAGATCTCTTGTATCCATGATTCTGCATGGTTTTTGCTATTTTTATGTTGAGTACTCATAGCTTATTCTTATTATGTTTTTTCTTCCTAGGAAGAATGAAAGATTGAAGTGTTGGTTTTTGAGTGACAGACTTTCTCAGTCTTAAAATTGTTGGTGCTTTTGAGATCCTTTTTGTAGCTTTAAGAAGAGAGCAATTCATTCTAATTTTCATTGCTATTGGATATGGGGTCCTTTTTCATCATTCTTACTTGTTTATTCACTAGGTTTTTATTTCTTTACCGATCTCATAGGGATGGGGTTGAATTTTAGTTTAACCATCCATAAAAAAAAATCCTAATTTATCAGCCTTGAAGGTTGGCCTATCTCAATCTTACATTTCAAGAGAACATTTGGTATTGGATTTTATCATTGTTCATCTATGAGTTGCTTTCCTGAGTCCAAATATATTTTTGTTATTTGTACTTGCTATTGCAGACCTTAGTTGATACATTTCTTCTTGATTTTGTATCAACAAATTTCTCTATTTGTATTTTGGAATTTGAGATTGAACATGATTCTATGTTTCAATTTCTCCTTCATTACAAGTACTCTTTTTTTTCTTTCTTTTTTGTAAGGCCACCTACAATACCATTTAAGGAAATATCAAGTTTCAAGAAAATGTCCTGTAAGTCCTATGACTATGAGTCCAGTTGTTTTTCTAGATATAGAAGCAAAAGAGAGAACCATTTTAATGTAACTTTTATACAACTCTTGTAAGAATTACTTGAAGATTTCCAAATTTGTTATAAGAAATAGGCCCATTGGAGAACTATTTTCTTCTTTTTCATGTGTTTATGAAAAACTAGGAAGAAGTAATAATGTATTTGTCCTCGGGATATCAGTACCCGATCCCGAGCATCGCTCCTTAATCTAGAGGTGCATCCTTAAGTTGTTTTAAAATTCTGTATTTCCTTAATCCCCGTAACATTATGAAAAATCGCTTTAGGAAGAATTTTATAGCCAATTTAATTAATTGTATGTTGCACTTTGAGACTAAGAACCCCATTGCTAGACATTTCAACAAGCACCACGATTTTTATATATGGGGAGCATTATGATTAAATTTGCAAACAAAACTCATTTTCGGAAGAAAAAATAAATAATAAGAAAACAAATGGTTAGCAAAATATGGTGCATATGCTCATTTTGGGAGTAGATCAATAGATAATCATTGAAAAAATTGGTTGGGACCATGTACCTTGCTCCTTAAGATTCCATAGTGAGCAAAGATAGAAGAAATATCTATTTCTCTCTCTCATCATGATCATGTGTGTGCTTCACTGTTACATTAATTTTCAACTATGTTATTTAGGTTGGTGGTTGAAGTTTGGCACCTCTCCAATTGGGAAGTCCTTTTAGGTTAAACTCCCCAAGCCTTTTTATAACACTTTGGAGTAGCCTCTTAACTTTAAACGTCACTCAATTTGATTATAGGGTTTGATCTTGTCTGATCTTGAAGGACAAATGGGTGATGGTTTGTTACATACTTACTATTAAAGGGAAGCGCTCAAGATATCTCATGGAGTGGAAATAAACCCTAATAGTCACCTTGTTTGACCTTTTGCATTAAGATGGTGCAACTATGTGAGTTGTCTTTGATAGGGAGCTTTTAATGGGGTTGGGATCACATGTGAAGCATTGTAAGGACAAAAAGATTGGGTTGTTGTGAGAGATATTGGAGAGAGAGGTACCTGGAGATATTTGCTATTTTGAGAATGGGAGTATGGTTTAGTCTGTTAAGTATTTATGGGTAGAAATATTTTGGTACATTTAGAGCATCCTTAGCTGTGGTACCTATATTAATTTGGTACTGCTTCAAAAATTGTTTCCCTGTCCTATTCTTACATCTCCAATAGTTAAGGGTAACAACTGGATGGATTTCCCAACTATCTTCTTACACCCAGAGTCTTTATTATCTAGCACTCAAACTGTGGAGGAACCTTCATGGGTTAGACTTCCCTGCTTGGATTTTTTTCTTATGTTTAAATCATGCCAAGGGTTGAGTGATAAGATATAACTGCACAAAGCCTATAGGGTGTTGTGGAGCTTTTCTCCTACTATTATTGTGAGGATTCTCAAAACGGGTATCTTCCCACTATTTCTTCACTCTAGAACTAAACGGGGAGACTGTCCCATTTTGCCAATATTTTTCTACTATCTTTCCACTGCTAGATCTGCTCGTACTGGTTCAGGGTATATCTTACTGCTTGCCATAGGGAACAAAATATGTGGTTGCAGAATACTATATTCCAACAAGCAAAAAAAAACCAAATTAAACTACACAAAAGAAAGAAGCAGACATGAAAACCCGCAAATGGATAGTAAAAAAAAACTCCAGGCTTCAAATCATTTCTAGTATATTAAGCATTTGATGCACAAGAATTGAAAAATGCTTTCATTACCTCGTAATTTCCTGCCTTGCTAAGCACTTGCCAAAATCATTGCGTCTGATATCTACAAAGTATAGATCACTTTCTTTGCTTGTGTCTCAAGGCATCACACGCCCGAATCCTTGAGCAAAGTTTAATGGAAGTATGATTTTAGAATACCGTAAAAAAATAATCCAATCATTAAGTTTTTGAAAAAATCCCAACAATTGGCTTCTCTAATCAACAAAAAACATGAGTAATCAGTAATCACAATCGTGTTTCACCGGTTTACTTGGCATGACAGTTGTTTTTAAAAGGAATGGAGAAAACCCTAGAAACCAAGTTTTGGGGACTTGGGTTATTGCTTCAAGGAATGCACACTCTTGGGACCACTAAAATGTTGAAATAATGCACATTAAGAGTAAGACTCTTCATCTTAGTTAATGGGAGTTACTTAAGTAATGATAGATTAATGGTGTGAGTTTCAAATATGAATAGTTTTGTATTTAATGCTTTGAGTCTTCACCTCTACTATATAAAGGGGTGTATGTGTGGGTTTGTAATCAAGTAATTCTAATCAAGAATTCTCTCATCTTTCTATCCTTCTCTATCTTGTTTGTGTTTAGAAAAGATAATAAGCTTACAGTGGTGTCAGAGCTAGATTTGAAGGTGTTCGTAGAAACTTCTCAAAGAAGTAAAATCAATGGCTGCAAACAATGGTATGATTCAACCATCGATTCCAGTTTTTGAAGGTGAGCACTATGACTATTGGAGCATCAAGATGAAAACGTTGTTCCAGTCTCAAGGATTGTGGGAAATGGTCGAAGGTGGCATAGAAATTCCTACCGATCTAACAACTCTCACGGTGGAACAACAAAAGCAGTTCAAGGAAACCAAAAAGAAAGATGCAAAGGCTTTGTTCTTCATTCAACAAGGTATATCTCAAACCATTTTTTCAAGAATTATTTCATCACAAAGCGCAAAGCAAGCTTGAGATGCCTTGCAAAATGAATTCAAAGGTTCTTCTAAAGTGATTGCACTCAAGTTACAAACTCTTCGGATGGAATACGAAAACTTGAAAATTAAGGATACGGAGAAAATAAAAGATTACTTATCTCGAGTTACCGAGATAGTTAATCAAATGAGACTTTATGGTGATGCTATTACGGATGAGAAAGTTGTCCAAAAACTTTTGATTAGACTACCATCAAGGTTTGATGCGTCGGTGGCTGCCATAGAAGAATCAAAAGACCTATCAACTTTATCTCTTGTTGAGTTAATGGGTTCTTTAGACTCTCATGAGCAGAGAATGTCAAGGCATGAAAAAAGTCCAGTAGAAACTGTTTTTCAAACAAAATATTCAAGTGGTAGGCATAATTTTTATGAGAAGTTCTAAGGAGGACCCGGAAAGAAACCAAACTACACGAAGATAGAAGGATATCCCATAAACTCATAAAAGTACACCGGTAAAAACAGAAACGTAACTTGCAACTTCTGTAAAAAGGTGGGATATGCTGAAAGCGAGTGCTGGAATAAGGGGAAACCTCAGTGTTTTAACTGTAAGAAGTATGAGAATTTACAGAAGGGTTACAGGAGCAAAGACAATCAAGAAGATGCCAAATACACCGAGGGAAATGTTGAAAAAAAAATATTTTTCGCGAAACATAACACCGATGTGCAAGATGAAGATACATGGTATCTAGATAGTTGTTGTACAAATCATATGACGGGGGATGATCGAATTTTTATCAATATTGACAAGTCGGTAAAATCCAAAATCAGATTGGGAAATGGAGCTGTTGTGCACGCGAGCGGAAAAAGAACAATATCCGTTAAAACCAAGAGGGGAGCCAGGTACATAAAAGATGTTTTATTGGTTCCAGATTTGAATACAAATTTGCTTAGTGTTGGACAACTTGTTCAACATTGATATTCTCTACTTTTCAAAAATGATTCTTGTACCATTTTTTATCAATATTGTGAGAATCATGTCATTGTAAAAATTGACATGGAAAAAATTTGAAATTTTCCTATGAAATTTCGATATCTCTTGGATAGTGCATTGAAAGCCGAAACAGTAGATGAATCTTGGCTTTGGCATAAAAGGTTTGGGCATTTCAATTTTCATGGTTTGAAGTTGTTGAAACAGAAAAAGATGGTGGAAGGCTTGCCTACGATCGAAATGAGGAAATACATATGTTTGGGATGTGTACTAGGAAAGCATCACCGTGCCCTTTTTATGAAAGTACGTGGAAATTGAAGGCACCATTAAAGTTGATCCACACTGATATTTGCGGGAAAATGCAAACTCCTTCTCTTAGTCAGAACTTGTACTTTATCATTTTTGTTGATGATTTTACAAGAATGATATGGGTTTATTTCATCAAGCTAAAGTCAGAAGCTCTCTCCATTTTTAAGACCTTCAAGGCTCAAGATGAAAGACAAAGTGGTATGAACATCAAGACATTGAGAAGCGACCGCGGAGGCGAGTACATGACAAGCGAGTTTGAGACGTACTATGAAGATATGGGAATCCAACGGCAAGTAACTTGTGCATACTCACCTCAACAAAATAGCATCGCAGAGCAAAAAAATAGAACCATTGTTGAGATGGCTCGCTCTATGCTAAAGGAGAAAGAACTTCCAAATTCTTTTTGGGCAGAAGCTATATCAGCATCGGCTTATTTGCTTAATAGGTGTCCGACAAGAGCGCTTCTCGACAAAACACCCATTGAAGCATGGTCAGGTCACAAGCCTTCGGTAATACATTTTCGAGTATTTTGATGCATATGTTATGTGCACATTCCTTCCCAAAAGTGTCAAACATTGGATAAAAAATCTGATTTGTGCATCTTTACTGGTTATAGTTCAAAATCCAAAGGTTATCGTGCTTATAACCTTGAAACTAACAAGCTTATAATCAGTAGAGATGTTGTGTTTGCTAAATTTGACACTTGGGATTGGAGTAATAAAAAGGTGCAAGAACAGAAGATGCGTATTCAGGAAGACATTTTAGAAACAACTCAAGAGGTGGAAATGGAGCAACATGAAGACTATGGACCAGTAACTCCGTTTATACATGAATCTATACCGGCGAGCACAGGACCATCAACTCTATCACATAGTTTTATCTCGTCATCAGCATCTAGTTCTTCCCCATAGTCAACTCTGAAAAAAATGAAGTCTTTCGCAAATATATATATATGAAAGCTACAATTTTACAGCCATGGAGCCAGGAAGCTTTGAAGAGGCGTCACGGTTGGAAATTTGGGTAAAGGCTATGACCAAAAAAATCAACAAGATTGAAAAAAGTTCCACCTAGAATTTAGTTGATCTACCGAGTAACAAAGATGTTATTGGGGTAAAATGGGTTTACAAGACGAAGTTTAATGCAGATGGCATCGTCCAAAAGTACAAAGCTAGGCTCATTGCAAAGGGTTTCGCACAACAACCGGGGATCGACTATACCAAAACATTTGCTCATATAGCAAGGCTCGAAACCATAAGAACACTCATCGCACTTGCGGCTCAAAAAAATTGGCCTATATTTCAACTTGATGTAAAATCAGCCTTCCTAAATGGGGTGCTTGAAGATGAAATACATGTATCTCAACCCCAAGGGTTCATCTTCAAAGGAGAGGAAGACAAAGTATATCGATTTAAGAAGGCTTTGTATGGGCTAAAACAAACGCCCCGCACTTGGTACAGTCAAATAGACAGATATTTTTTGGAAAGTCAGTTTCAGCGTACATTAAAACTGAAGGTATGTCTATTCTCATTGTTTCAATGTACGTAGATGATCTGATTTTCATGGGAAATGATCACAAAATGTTGCAAAAGTTCAAAGGCATCATGATGAAAACATATGAGATGAATGATCTTGGCTTGATGAACTATTTCTTGGGTATTGAAGTTTCCCAAGGTGAAGAAGGAATCTTTATTCGTCAAAAGAAATATGTTGAATCGGTTCTTAAGAAATTTTGCATGGATCAATGCAAACCAGTTGATACTCCTCTTGTAGTGAACGAGAAGTTGGTTAAAGAAGATGGGTCAGAAAAAGTAACTAAGGCATTGTACCGAAGCATGGTTGGAAGTCTTTTATACCTCTCTTCCAGAAGGCCTGACATCATGTTTGCAACAAGTTTACTGTCGAGATTTATGCATTGTCCAAATCAAACTCATTTGGGCACGGAAAAATGGGTATTACGATATATCCAAGGAACCATCGATTTTGGAATAATGTATAGTCCTGTTTTTGATTCAAAGCTTCGAGGATATACTGACAGTGATTGGGGAGGATCCATAGATGACTCAAAAAGCACATCCGGATATGTTTTCTCTTTGGGATCTGGAATTTGCTCGTGGTTGTCAAAGAAACAAGATACTGTTGCTCTATCTTCAGCAGAAGCAGAATACGTGGCAACATCCATTGCAGCATGTCAAGCACTATGGGTACAGCAAATTCTTGAAGATATAAATGAAAAACATGGCAAAGGGACTGTTATCTACTTTGACAACAAGTCAGCGATTTCAATAGCAAAAAATCCAGTTTATCATAGTAAGACAAGGCATATTCCAATGAGGTATCACTTCATCCGAGATGCTGTTGAAAGAGGTGAAATTGAGTTGATGTATTGCAAGACAGAAGATAATCTTATGGACATCTTTACTAAAGCTCTTCCAAAGGAGCGATTTTGCTACATGAGAGAGAAACTTGGAGTAATGAAGATTGTGCATTAAGGGGAGTGTTGAAATAATGCACATTAAGTTCACATTAAGAGTAAGACACTTCATCTTAGTTAATGGGAGTTACTTAAGTAATGATAGATTAATGGTGTGAGTTTCAAATATGAATAATTTTGTATTTAATGCTTTGAGTCTTCACCTCTACTATATAAAGGGGTATATGTGTGGGTTTGTAATCAAGTAATCCTAATCAAGAATTATCTCATCTTTCTATCCTTCTCTATTTTGTTTGTGTCTAGAAAAGCTAATAAGCTTACATAAAAGATGTACATTTATAGTCGTGTGTTTACAAAGTTTAGGGGAGTAATAATCTAATTATGTTATAAATTACTTAGTAGTACGAAATAAAATACATATGTATATAAATTAGAAAGGTAACTCTAAGAGCCTAAATTCGGAGCTCAAATTTCGTGTCTTACACTAAAGATGAGCAGAATACTAGAACGTAAACAAGTAACCACAAATGAAAACAAGATCTAGTGTGAAGCCTGTAAATAGGTAAAAACCACAACCTTTCTTGAGGATTTATAAACAATGATGTTATTGATTGAGTGACTACTTATTACATCGAGTATTCTGGATAGTGTTACTTTGAACATCTCCAACAGAGACGCTATGATATTCCAGTTCTGGATATTAGTATCCAGAGAATGGCATACCACTTGCTCTAACAGATTTATCTCCAAATTTATTTATTTTTATATTAAAATTGGGACCCACAATGTTATTTTATGAGAGATGAGATTTTTATTAAAAATTGGGACCCACAATATTCTTTTATTAGAGAGAAAAGAAATGAAGAGAAGAAATAGTTATGGGGGACCCACAAAAGTAGTATACACATACCACTCTCCAAGTTCCGGATCCGCATACTTTGGAGGGTTATGGGGACGAGTATGTTGAACCCCATACTCCTGTTGGAAGGGTTTTTATTGCAAAAGTATGAGAAAACCTTAATAACATACTCTTTTGTTGGAGATGCTCTTAGAACTTCTAGATAAAAAATATGTCCATAATATGTTCTTTATTGGTCATATTTATAGGTCTTATATTATGACAGTTTAATGACCATTATCTCCTCTTAATGGCGTACGTTACAAAACAGTTTTGATGAGTCTTCGTAACGGTTATGTAACAGTATGTGTGTTTCCTCTTCTTTGTAACTGTCTTATAATGTATCATAAATATACCACGTTATCGTATGTTGATGAGGTCGAGTAAATGTATGTTGGTCGAAGCTAGAGCTTGAGCTCGAGATTCCGAACAGGCCTATACAATCACCCCCTCTCAATTAAAAGTGTAAGTAGTTTTGGTTGAGAAGTTCATCTTATATCCGTTACCTGACACTTCTGTCTTGATTCTGGTACAATCATTACCGATGTTGATTGACAGAATCTATTGCTTGGGGTTTGCATAAGTGTAAGAAGTATTAAAAATTTTCAATGTCGACTTCGAGTATGATTCAAGTTTATTGACGGGGTCTAATACTTGAGGGTTATGTATTATCTGTTGGAAGGAATGTAAGAGCTTTAAGGTCGCTCCCAAGCTTTGGTCGAATTGGGTGAACTAATTGATGACTTGTAAGATGTTGGCCAATTTGGATAAACTTGTTATTGACCTATAATATGTCAGTCGAATGGGATGAACCAATTGATTTGTTTGTAATGTGTTGGTCGAATTGGATAAACCAATTGTTGACCTGTAATATGTTGGTCTGGGATGAACCAATTGCTTGTTTGTAATGTGTTGGTTGAATTGGATAAACCAATTGTTTGTTTGTAATGTGTTGGTCGAATTGGATGAACCAATTGTTAATCTGTAATATGTTGGTCGAATGAAATGAACTAATTATTAACCAGTAATGTGTTGGTCGAATTGGATGAACCAATTACTTGTTTGTAATGTATTGGTCAAATTGGATGAACCAATTGTTGACATGTAATATGTTGGTCGAATTGAATAAACCAATTGTTGACCTGTAATGTGCCGGTCGAATTGGATGAACCAATCGTTGACCTCTAATGTGTTGGTTGAGCTCGCCCCTAATTGTGATTTAAGTCGATTGACTGAATCCAATACTTGGGGTTTGTATGTTGGAGGAAGCAAGCAATAAATTTTATGTCAACCTCGAGCATAACTCAATTAAACTAAGTAGGTCAAATGCCTTTGGTTTATGTATGAAGTAAGCAATGAATTCTTTTGGTCAAATTGGATGAACCAATTACTGACCTGGCGGCGAGATTTAAGTTATGTGCTCGAACATTGATCTTGACAAAGAGTTGCCAACAAGCTTATATTTGATGATGAGTGTGAGTTTTCTGCTCAAGTATTCTTCTTGAAAATAAATTTGTAACTGGCTCAAATACTCCGATCTCGAGCACCCTATTAGATATGAGCTTGATAATAAGTTGTAATGGCCTCGAGTACCTCGACCTCGAGCACCTTATTGGATACGATCTTATTTAACGAGTTTAAATGAGAGCTGGCAAAAAGCTAAATAATGTGGTTAATTGTCGAGTTTAGTTGAGAGCTACCAAAAATATTAATAATGAGGTCAAGCATTAAGTCTGAAGTTGAGGTCGGGCATTAAGTTTGAAGTTGAGGTCGAGCATTAAGTTTGAAGTTGAGGTCAAACATGGAGCGTTAAAAACTGGTGAAGAGCTTAATAATATGCTCGAGCATCGACTTTGGTCTATGAGATGGTATTGAGCTTGAGCTTTAATCTGGTAATAAGCTTAAGGATAAGTTTGAACAGAAAGCTGGTGAAGATCTTGATAATGTGGTCGACTGTCGAGCTTATTGACTAGGACTTCCCATCGTGAAATTGATCAGTACCTGTTAAATTTGAAAATTGTGGCTAATTTTCTCGTCCCACAACCGACGTCAAATATAAGAGCCTAAATTTGGAGCTCGAACTTAGTTTCTTACGCCAAAGATGAGCAAAATACTAGACCATAAACAAGTAACCACAAATAAAAACAAGATTTAGCGTGAAAACCTTTGAATATGTAAAAACCACGACGTCTCTTGAGGATTTAGAAATAAGGATGTTATTGATTGAGTGACTACTTATTACAGCGAGTATTCTGGATAGTGTTACTTAGAACTTCTAGATAAAAAAATATGTCTCTAATATGTTCTTCCTTGGTCCTATTTATAGCTATTATATTATGACCGTTTAATGACCATTATCTCCTATGATGTATTTTATAAAACAGTTTGGATGAGTCTTTGAAATGGTTATATATGTTGGGTGTGAACTCGAACTAGAAGGATTGTCAAAGAAATCAAAAAATTGTTGAAGTCGTTCGAACGAGATCTCTGTTTTTTGTAGTTTTTTAGATTTAGTTCGTCAAACTTGTTCAAACGAGTTTGGATGTCGCTCAAACGAGTTGTTATGTTTCTAGGGCTGGAGACCAATTATCGCAAAATCGTTCGAACGAGCTTGGTGCAGGTTTGTTTTAGATATTATTTTTGAGACGTTAAGTTTTCCTCGAGATCCGTTCTACTTGTATTTTAGATCCCTAGTATATAAAGGGGACTTAGGTTATTTTTTTATTCTATCTTGGTGAGTTTAATTCCAGAGAGACCTAAAATTTGAGAGACTCCATTAAAGCTTGAGAAGTTTAGAAAGATCATTGTAACCCATTTGATTAAGAAAGTTAATTGTTTGGGGAGTGGTTTTTTATCCGCAATAGTTTTCCCCTTCCCTCCTCTAGGAATTATTGTGTCGTTATTGTTATTTATTTGTTAATTCTTTTGTTAGGGCTTATTATGTTATTTATTCTTGTGTGGTGAAGAGCGATGGCCGATCAGGAGAAGTTAAAGATCACAAAGTTTAATAGATCAAATTTTGGAGTGTGGAAGATGCAGGTATAAGATTACCTCTATCAGAAGGATCTTGATTTACCACTGGGTGGAGATGAGTTGATGTCAGCAGAATACGATGCTGCTAAGTGGGCGCGATTGGATCGCAAGGCGCTTAGAACCGTTAGGTTAGCGCTGCCATCTCAGATTCTACACATGATCTCCAAAGTTACGGCAACGAAAGGTTTGATGGAGACGTTGTCCACTATGTACTCGGAACCGTCCAGGGAAACAAAGTACATCTTTTACGGCGCTTGTTTACTTTGAAGATGAAGGATAATGAAAGTGTACAAGCCCATATCAATGAGTTCAATACCATACATGCTCAACTGGAATCCGTTAAAATTACTTTTACTGAGGAGGTAAGAACGTGGACTCTTTTAAAGCAGATGCCTGAGAGTTGGGAAGGGTTTATTACAGCTATGAGCAACTCATCGAGAAAGGAAGACATCAAATTTGACACTATAGTCTCTTTGATTATGATTTAAGATAATAGGCGTAAAATATCTTAACCCTCTTCGAGTTTTAACGACAGTATGTTGAACGTCGTGGAAAGATGGAGACCTTTGCAGAAAAGAGCTAAAATTTGGAAGGGGTGTATCACAGTTAAGAGGAAAATCTAAGCCGCCCGGTGCGTGTTGGACTTGTGGAAAGAAATGTCACTTCAGGCGAGATTGTAACTCTTCTTCTTCTAAGAAGATTGATGATGAAGAGAAAGATACAATGAACCTTACTGAGCTGAGGCTCTACTACTGTCATGTGATGATGTTAATGAATCTTTGATAGTTGATTCGGGTGTCTCTTTCCATGCTACTGCGAACGTAGGTTTCTTAACCAATATTGTTAAAGGCGACTTCGGTACGGTCTTTCTTACTGATAAGAGTGCATGTAATATTACTGGAAAGGGAAACGCTAGGTTGTTATTGCCTTTAGGGGGAACGTTGGTTTTACAGAATGTGCGACTTGTACCTAAATTGAGGCGTAACCTTATTTCGGTTAGCAAATTGGCGGATGATGGCAGATATGTGAGTACCTTTGGTGAAACCTTCTGGAAGGTTACAAAAGGAGCTATGGTAGTAGCTCAAGGCTTACGACAAGGAACGTTGTATACAATAGAGCACAATTTCTACTAATTGTGGGGCCACTCTAGAGATTGATACAAGTACGTAGCACAAACGGCTCTGTCACATGAGTGAAAAGGGGATGAAGATAATGGTAACAAAGGGAAAGCTAGAGGGTCTTGCAGAGGTTGATCAAAAGTTTTGTAAAGAGTGTATTCTTGCGAAACAGAAGAAGGTCAGTTTCAAAATATCTGGAAGTTTAAGGAAACTTGGAAAGCTGGATCTTGTACACACGGATGTTTGGGGGCCAACCAAGGTGTCTTCTCTTGGTGGTTCCCATTAGTATGTTACTTTTATCGATGATGTTACTCGTAAACTATGGGTCTACTTTGTGAAGAATAAATCAGATGTGTTCGGTAAATTCAAAAGGTGGAGGACTCTAGTTAAAAATGAAGCTGGTTTAAAACTGAAGGGTTTCAGGTCAGATAATGGGGGCGAATATTATAGTGACGAGTTTGACAAATTTTACGGATTAAACGGGATTAGGAGATAGAAGACTATTCCCGTAACACCGCAACAAAATTGTGTTGCAGAACTCATGAACCGAACAATAAACAAAAGAGCGGGGAGTATGAGACTCAACGTTGGATTTCCAAAGTATTTTTGGACGGATACGGTTAGTACGGCGGTGTACTTGATTAACTGAGGCCTTCAACGTCTTTGGATTTTGGACTTCCTGAAGAAGCATGGACCAGTAAAGAGGTAAACCTTAATCACTTGCGTATTTTCGGTTGTTCCTCATATGTGTTTGATAATTCATATACAATGACAAAACTCGATGCAAAGTCGACGAAGTACATATTTATTGGATACGGTAGTGATGAGTTTGGATATCGATTTTGGGATGTGAAGAATCGAAAAGTTATCTGGTGTCGTAACGTTACATTCAATGAGGAAGTCTTGTATAAAGATTTCAAAGTACCTAGTAAAAAAAGTTGAAGTGAAGCAACGAAAAGTGTCGACATTGAAGATGATGAACCCTCTCAAGAGGTTGATGAAGAAGTCATTGTTGAGTCTGATACACTGGATCAAAACGAGGAACCTAATGATCTAGACATTCTAATAACACTTCAAAATGAGCCAAGAGTTGTAAAAATTCCAGCAAGGTACGTTAACTCCCTAAATCATTTGTTACTTACGGATGGTGGCGAACCAAAAAGTTACAATGAGGCTTTAGATGTGGAAGCCAAAAGCAAGTGGGAGCTTGCTATGGATAATAAGATGCAGTCATTATCAGTTAATAGAACTTGGGATTTAGTTCGGTTACCGAAAGGGAAGAGAGCATTACACAACTATTGGGTATGCAGACTAAAGCAGGAATCTGACGGTTCAAAGAGATTCAAGGCTAGACTTGTGGTGAAGGGCTTTCAGCAGAAAAAAGACGTTGATTTTGGCAAGATTTTTGCTCATGTTATGAAAATGTATACTATTCGGGTTATGATGAATATAGTTGTAGTTGAAGATTTACATCTTGAGCAACTAGATGTCAAGATAGTATTTCTTCATGGTAACCTTGATGAAGAAATTTATATGAAACAGCCATAAGGATATTCGGTTAAAGGGAAAGGAGATCTTATGTGTAGGCTCACGAAGAGCTTATATGGTTTGAAACAAGCGCCAAGACAGTGGTATTTAAAGTTCAAACAATTCATGTCCAAAAATGGTTATTCAAAGAGCAATGTGGATCACTGTTGTTTTATCAAGAATACAGGGAACTCGTATATTATTCTACTTTTGTATGTAGATGATATGTTGATAGCAAGTGCTGACATGGGAGAAATTGTAAAGTTGAAAGAATAGTTATCCCGGGAGTTTTCTATAAAGGACTTGGGTACAGCAAAACAAGTTATTGGTATGCGTGTTACAAGGGACAGAAAGCAGAGAAAATTGAAGTTATCTCAAGCTGAGTGCATCGGTAAAATACTAAAGTGGTTCAATATGGATAGTTCTAAAGTTGTTAGTACACCATTGGGATGTCACTTTAAATTATCAAAGGATTGTTGTCCGAAGACGCAGAAGGATCGTGATGAGATGCAAAAGGTTCATTATTAATCCGCAGTTGGTAGTCTAATGTACGCTATGATTTGTACGTGACCAGATATTGCCCAAGCAGTGGGATTTGTTAGTAGGTATATGAGTAATCCAGGCAAGGAGCATTGGAAAGCTGCAAAATGGATATTGAGGTATCTAAAGGGAACTCAAGATATGACATTATGTTATGGGGGTTCTCAGATATGCTTACAGGGTTTTGTTGATTCTTATATGGCGGGTGACATTGATAGGCGGAAGAGCACTAGTGGTTTCATTTTTATATTGGGAAGCGGTACAGTTACATAGGTTTCTATGCTACAGAAGATTGTAGTTTTGTCTATGACGGAGGCGGAATATGTTGCAGTTACAGAAGCTTGCAAGGATATGGTTTGACTAAATGGGTTGATGAAAGAGTTAGGTAGAGAACAATTTATTCCTAAGTTTTATAGCGATAGTCAAAGCATTATACACTTAGCGAAGAATTAAGCTTTTCACTCGAGGACCAAACATATTGATATTCGGTATCACTATATTCGCTCGCTTTTCGAGAACGATGTGTTGAAGCTTGTGAAGATTCATACTGATGTGAATCCGACCGATTTGTTTTCGAAGGTGGTAACTTTTCAGAAGTTGACGACATGTACAACTTCTGTGGGTCTTCAAGATTGAAGGTTCGGGTAGTGCAAGCAATTCATTTGGAGATCTGGAAATGGGTTACGAGATTCGATTTCAAATGGGAGATTGTTGGGTGTGAACTTGAACTAGAAGGATTATCGAAGAAATCAGAAAATTGTCGATGTCGTTTGAACGAGATCTCTGTTTTTCGCAGTTTTTTGGATTTGGTTCGTCAAACTTGTTCGAACGAGCTTGGATGTCGTTTGAACGAGTTGTCATGTTTTTAGGGCTGGAGACCAATTATCACAAAGTCGTTCGAACGAGTTTGGCGTAGGTTTGCTTTAGATGTTATTTTTGAGACGTTGAGTTTGCCTCGAGATCCGTTCTACTATTATTTTAGTTCTTTAGTATATAAATAGGACTTAAGGTTATTTTGTTAGCCTATTTTGGTGAGTTTAATTCTAGAGAGAACTAGAATTTAAGAGACTCCATTAAAGCTTGAGAAGCTTGGAGAGATCATTGTAACCCGTTTGATTAGCATAGTGGATTGTTCGGGGAGTGGTTTTTTATCTGCAAGAGTTTTCCACTTCCCTCCTCTGGGAATTTTTGTATCGTTATTGTTCTTACTTGGTTAATTCTTCTGTTAGGGCTTATTCCGCGAATCATTCTTGTCGTAGAAGAGAAAGTAGCTACCTCGATTCTCAACACTGGACCAGTATGTACATTTTTTCTTCTTTGTAACTGCCTCATAATGTACCATAAATGTGTCACGTTATCGTATATTGACGAGGCCGAGTAAATGTATGTTGGTCGAAGTTAGGGCTTAAGCTCAAGATTCGTAATAGACCCTTAAAGTAACATATCTCAATCTTGACTAAAGAAGAATTGGGAAATATAATTTGCATTGAGTAATAGTTACGGATTTATGGGAAATGTTGAATGTAAAATTGACATTTATTATAGTTTTTTTTTTTTTTTTAAAACCTGTGTAAGCCTTTTTTTTATAAGCAAATTAATTATTCAAAACTAGCATAAACTTACATAGCCAACCTATGTAGGGCTTATGTGCAATTACATAGGGAAAAACACACCGTCGGGCCTACAAAAAAATTGCATACTATACAATGTGCAGGGAATTTACAAATATGTACAGTCCCGACTAGGGAATAATATTTTTTGTGCGATTAGACAGGTTTTGCATTCATAAGGGATGCATTTAGATAGGTTTCACTGTAGTTTGTTTCTCACTTTAGGTGCTCGGCAACTATTTAAAAGAGAGAAAGGTGATTTCTAAGGGGGAAATAGATGGTTTCCTGGAAAATAGTTTCAGAAGAAAAAAAAAATGGTTGGGCTCCCACTAGAAAGAAAAACTAATGCATTCCCACTGTTCTCCCCTGCTGCTCGAGACGGTCTTAGTCATAGTTAGAAAAGGAGATTAAAAAGAAATAATAATTTGTGTTTAGAGGATTGGAAGAAACTCTAGCTTCACAAACATTAAGGTAGGAAACTTGCTTCTTCATTTTGGTTTTTTAATGATAGGATTTGATATATTTGCAGTGATTTCATACTGCTTTTGGTCATAAATTTATTAGCTTATTAGAAATTACCGAACAACATAGTTCTTTCTTTTTTCTTAACCAACCGAACAATGTCACAGACAAGATTAAATTCTAATCTCTTTTACCCGGGTTTACAACATTGGAGATAAAAACACTAATCTAAAGGATTGCTTTGTACATTTTTTTTCTGGAAGTATGAAAGAATGAGCATTTGGGTTCACATTCGTCAACCACTGCACAATATAAGGCCTCACATTTGACTAAAATGGCTAGTGAGATTTGCGAACTTTCACTAAGATTGGAGACTTTATGATATATACAAGAAAGAAGAACAGATATGAAAGAGAGATCACTCTCAAAATTCTCTTTTAACAGTAGAACATTACTCTTTTCACATTTTCCTTTAGAGCTGGCAATGGGCGAACCCCACACTCCCCTGATGCCCGTGTAGCTCGAGCTGAAGCTTGACCGCCAAATGTTGACCCATTCTCATGCAATTCTGGTTCCAAGTAGAACCGAGCTCGAAATGCCGCTAAGTGCGCATAATAGGCTGGGGGAACTGCAAGTACCAAAACAAGTAGACATTGTGAAAACCTGCCTTATTTGGTATCTCAACCCACTATTAGATTATTAAAAAATTTAGGGTGTTTAAGAAGGGTTTATTTCCCTAAAGTTGGGATTTAGTGGCAATAAAGTATGTTTATAAAGCTTTCGAACTTACCAACTGAGACAGAACGCGTACACCTTGCATACCTGCAGATTAATAAATCAGTCACCAATAAAACTTCAAATAGCTCAGAGGAAAAGAAAAGAAAAAGGGGTTGGCGTTCGCATGTTGTAAGTGCTAGACACATGCAAGAATATCACAAGTAAAGTACAAAGGATATTAAAAGGGGAGGTTTTCTGCACATACGTGTAACAAAGATTGTTAGTCAAAGACTGGATTCCATCCGCTGTAAAATTGTTCTCATCCCATAGGACATGGTAATGAGCTGGTCGGCTCGTTCCCTGAATTTTTTGGCATAATATCATCATCAGGTAACCTCTAAAATGATTTGAGCATACTAAAGGAAAATAATTGTTAAGATAGAATTATATATGTACGTGTTTATGTACATGAACATTAGATAGTAGAGGTGGGGAAATCCAAAAAAATCAGAGTAACTAGACTATTTTAAAGAAACGAGAAGGTGGGTGATCACTGAGAACATAGTTTTCATTTGTTACTTTAGAACTGTGAGTGATTAAGGAATTGAAGTTTCACCTGAATCCCTGCGTGGCTGCAGAGATAAAAATCAAAGTCCGTGGGATGACAGATTTTAGAATCAACCACAGTTCCTACAGAAGGGCAAAAAGATAGATTGGATAAGATTAAACAAAACTGGGCATCAGATCTTCTGTCCAGCTACATTTTCATTGTCCTGAAACATAGAATTTACCTGGTAAGATATTGCCGCTCTTGTCCGTGCTACTCTTATCTCTGTGGTTGTTAGGAAACAGTCTTGTGTGGTGTCGTTTTTGTACAATAACAAAAGTCACTGGAGGTTGGTAGTTCGGTTCTAAAGAAGCACAAGCCTGTTTAGACAATAACAATAATCATCAGGACTTTCATGTAAATAGAAACAAAAGAAACTTTATAAAGTATAGATTGAGCTGAAGAAAATTGTATTTCTTACCTTTCGGATAGCGTCTAACTCAAAGAGTAGGACTTGATAAAATTGTCCTTCGCTCACACCATCCCTGCACAACAATATTATTTGCTTTTGAGGAACTGATATGGTGGATGTAGATTGGATGAATACATAGTAAGTTTAATATGACTATGCCACACACCAAACCTTCAAAATAATTTATTTTTCTAGATATGATCTCTCCAACATAAAGACCTTTTCAACAAAAATATCTAAATGCAACATACCTAACAATGCCAAAATTGAATTCGAAAATTGAAAATTTGTGCATTTATCTAGGCCATCATTTTGTGATAATTGTACATGGACATTTGATGTTCGAAGAAATATCGGGGAGATTTTTTTGCGAGGATACACTTTTAAGGGAGCAATATTATTCAAAGGCTAATTTGAGAAAACAAGTTCATTGCCACATTACAAACAATAGGGAAAAGAGATTCCAATTTCAAAGATTGAAGTAAACCTATCCAATTTGTGATTAAAACAACACAGTTGGAATGAGTTGATTTCTATGAAGTGATCTCAATGACTTTTCTGAGAAGGAAAGAAAAAATCTCCATGACTCCATGTTGTGGGCTTAAAATAGTAGTCCTTAAAGTCATATTTCATGTGGTAGGTATGTTATGGGCTTATGGCGATGAAGTACATATTTCTGCCTCTAATTATGCTAAAGAATAAGAACAACACCACTGACAAGACAAATTATATAGGACTAGTTTATTGACCTGTAAAATATAATCCTTAAAGGCTTTTGTCCCGTTGCCTTCCTGAATGAAACCATTAGATCCCTGCACCAGAAATGAAAGTAAATTAAGTGTGTGTGTGTGTGTGTGTGTGTGTGAGAGAGAGAGAGAGAGTCCTACCGGATCATACCACCACTAACTGTGCCACGAACAGGATCATGCCACGTCTTGTATAAATCCTGTATGAGTTCCTGTCTGTGAGCTTGAGCACAAACAAGTCCTGCGTATTTTGTAACTTCAGGCCAATCCTGAGAAGCTACGACCTACAATCCAAATAGCTTCCATCATCATCAAAAATTAGGAACAATTAACGTAAAAATTAAGACTGTATGGTTCATGTTTTAGCCTCTATTTTTTTTTGAAAATTTAAATTTTCATGAAACCATTTATGAGAACCCTGTTTTACTTGTTTGGTTGATCAAGAATTTTATTTTACCTTTTCAAACAAGGAATATAAATTATAACCATGAAATATAAAATGACATTCAACTTTAAATCTTGAGGCTGTGCCAAAATGAATTTATGCAGGGAGTGTTATAGTTAGTATTATTTTCAGAGTTGGTCTAACAATGCTCTAATATATTCCAACTTCTTCTGACATCAAGTTCTACACGTACCTCTATCTTAGAATTCTATTTAATAAATCCACTTATATGCTCAATTTATATATATTAAAAAGAGAAAAAATAGCTTTTATTTTAAGAAGTATTTTGCAGTGTTGTCATCGGATATAAGAAAATTGTTGTTTATTGTTTGTTTCATTTCATGTTTTATCACAAGAAAAACCTGTTACTGTAAGAAACATTGTCTTTTCCTTGCATTTCTAAACTGTGTATGTAACTAGTAGTATCTAATCGCTGTGTTTTGTGAATGGATCTCACCGCAGCAATTGACGGACTGGAATCTTCTCCATTCTCCGGGTGAGTCACATCTGCTCCAAATATAATTGTGGGAATATCACTAACTAATGGTATTCTGCAACTGATAGCATCCAATAAAACCGTGTTTCTTCCTCCCATCTGAAGACAAGACCATAAACTTGATGTGAGCTTGGAGTGAATGAAGGTTAAGAAAGATGGCGGCAAAGATATCTGTCCATACCTTCACATTGATTTTTAGTGCGACATTAGCAAGGTATTGTTTGCTGATCTTAAAGACATGCTTCGTGAGACAACATTGTGATATTAAATCAAGATCCGTTTCACATATCCTCTTGAGATCACCTGTAAATGCAACATAATGTCATTTATCAGAATACGCACACCATTTTAAAATAGAATAGGTCGTCGGCAAATTTTTATGATATTTTCTGGTAGTTTTTATCCCTATCTTTGTCTGGTTCATGGAACGAAAACACAAAGAGAAGGCAAAATCAAAATTTGCCAAATTCCAAAATGGAAGTTGGCTTATCCATTTTCAACCAACTGTGGAACCAATTAAAAAAAACTGGCAAGGAAGTTGGTATACCAGGAATTCCTTTCTTTCCCATCGTACTCCACAAATCAAACATGTTGGGGAAAAACCATCATATTATTCAACTTTGAAATGGCGATTGTAATGATTTTTATGGAGACATAAAAATCAAATATATCCTGTTGTAAATTCTTTCTTTTTGTTTTATTCAGACTGGCTATATCCTTTAACTCTGTTTTGGTTGAGCTTGTTCTGTTTTAGTGCGAGTGTTGTTTATAATCATGTTGCACTTGTTTTGTTTCACTGTATCTAAAATAAGAAATCAAAACGCAAAACCATACGTTAGATTTCACACATTCCGGCTGAACCACCGAGGTCATTTTTGACGGTTATAATGATTGGAAATTAATTTCTACCATTAAATAGTTCGATTCAAGCATTGACATAAACCATACGTTAGATTTCACACATTCCGGCTGAACCACCGAGGTCATTTTTGACGGTTATAATGATTGGAAATTAATTTCTACCATTAAATAGTTCGATTCAAGCATTGACATACCATATAAAGAGCCATTGTTATCAGGTAAAATGACCAAGAGTAACTCTAGCTCTTTTCCTTTGAGTCTGCTCGCTGATGAATGACAAATATGCTTCAGAGCCTTTTGTACTTGATCAGGCCTCGCACTATGAATTGGAATTACGGGCTCCGGGCTAAACTCCTAAGAAAAACCAATACTAACTTAAATTAACAACAGAATACATTAGTTTTAAAGCTAAACTCCTAAGAAAAACCAATACTAACTTGAATTAACAACAGAATACACTAGTTTTAAAAAACATATCAAAGTAAAAAAAATATAAAAATTAGGGGTGTGGGAGAAATCAACCATGCCAGAGACTTGACACATTTGAGCCAGCTCGTTACAAAATCCGCGAGCCACATTTTCCTGAACACTCCGTGAAAAGTTGATGCATGCCCACCGGTTAATAGTACTCCCATTGATCATTTTCTGTTTTATATAGAACACAAGACCACAAAGTGTATGATCAGATGCTTAATACAATCTAAAATTAAAGATCAAGTAGTATCTTTAGTAAATCTGGTGTCCAACCACCCCAAAAAAAAAACCACTAAGTGTTTTGTCATGGCATTTGGGAAAAAAATGGAATAACCCTGTTACCTTGTTCATCATATTCCATTGACCAACTTGGGGCAAGCAATCTTTTTCTTTCCCATTATCGTGATATTTCAGCTGCAGATAGGAAAAGATAAAGTTTTGATCAACTAATGTATCTTTATTTAACTAATCAGATAGATATCTAAGCGAAAAAAATTACCCATGGGGCAGGAAGAATTCGAGCCTCAACACAAGCTAGCTTTTCGCTGATATTGATTCCAAACTCCTTTGCATATTCATCTTGATCATAAGAATTGTGGTGAACCGTCTGTTTAAAGAAATTTCCAATGTCAGAGCACATATATTAAAGTAAGCTTTCGCAGTTAGAGAGGTTTTTATCCTTTCACAAGTAGATGCCTTAGGTAAATAAGATTGTTATACATCATTTTATGATATTTTTTGGAGTTTGTTGAGCTCAACAACATCGTACTGTTGTGAAAGTCTTCGAAACTAACATAACTGTAAGTAATGTCAGAAGCGTAAGGGTAGATTACCTTCAAAATGTCATTTTCCCGGTCCTTGGGTCTTTGGCATGTAATTTTCAAGAGCGCTGTTATTTGCTTTTCATTTAACCTTTTTGTGTACCGCTGCCCTCGAACAATTTTGCAGGCCTGGAAACCATAATCATTAATATATTTGGATGTGAAGACACACACACGGGGGATGTCATTGTTAAAGAAATCCCTACCTCCATGCGTTATATCTGCATTTTTCCTAGCTAGTACAAAATGTTTCTATACAGTAATTCCGTAGGCCTATTGATTGCTTACGAGTAACTCAGTTTTTAATAAGGATGCCACTGCTAAAGAAAGCCCTACCTCCATTGGTAAGTAGTTTACTTTCTTTTGAGTCCCCACTTGAAGGCAAGGAAGATGTGCATTTCGTATTGTGAAACCATACATTTCTTGAAAGTATTCAACGACGGACTTCATGTTTGAGTCCGCATCCACTGGAAACCTGTGATTTTCAAAACCAAGGGAAAAAAATAGAATAATTGGCCCACAAGGAGAAGAAAAAAAAATGGCTGCTTTCTAGTTTCACAAAAATGCCAAGAGGTTTAAACTCAAATATTAAAGTTTTCTTTGGAAGAAGATGAAATGGAAAGAAGTCTTACATGAGTTCTCTAGTAGGTTGTGATGTTATTCCTGAAATCCGATACTTTCTTCGGATATTTTCTCTATGTGTCACTTCAACCTTCACTCCTCTAAGGGATTTCTTGATCTGTTTACCAATTTACAGCTTAATTAGACACGAATCAAGTAATTGAGTCATCATTTACTGTTCAGCTAGTGGCAACCTATTTTGCTGATGGTTGCATTTTGACAATCTAGGTGTGAGTTGAAGGTACGTTATTCTCTTGTATCCCTTCAAAGTATTTTCCCTACCATATAGGCACCCCCTGCATACTTTGTATATTCCCCCAATAGAGTCTTGAGCTATGCTCATCTTCTTCAGATTTATCTTTCCAAAGAAAAAACTTAGACACAACTTTAGAAGGGAAGTACCTTAACGCGGTCAGCATCAGAGAGTGGCCTCGTTAACACATCTTTGCCTAGAAGTTGAGCAACAAATTCAATTACAGGAAGTGGCTCTATAAATGCTGCTGAAGACATGTCTGCAGAAAGGCAACAACAAATATCTTCAGTACACACATTCTTTATATCTAGTTATTAACCATTGGAACACTCATGTTTATGCTATATGAATTAACTAAAATCATTCACTATATCTGAAATGTTTCCATTCACATACCAATATTTAGGGATAAACCCATCTGAGTAGGCCTTATACTCTGATAAAATCCACACCATGACTCCAAACCCTCTCCCAGACGATGTGGAGTTTTAACATCAGGGGAAAAGAATGACCTCCCAACAGGGCAGTACCTAGAGAGTGGAAAAGTTTAGAAGAATAAAAACACAATTGGTGGTTGTTAGTGAATTACAAGGAAATGGCAAAAAATATTCTCAAGGATTCGGACCTTTTGGATGAGAGTTCCCTCATGACAATGTCAAGAACCTGAACAGCTTCCTGTGGGGCATCTGCACGTCTACCAGCCAGAAATTCGCCCAAATGGTGCAAGTTTGCTTTAGCAACAAACTTGATTACCACTTTATAGTCCCTCTCTCTTCTGAAAATCATAAAAATTTATTAAATTTATTTCTACTTAGACCTTGAGTACCAAAAAGGAGGATTTAGCTTTAATTCTTACTTTGTAGTACTAATTCCATCATCTTCATTTGCAAGTTTGACTGAAAACTCCCTTGAAGTGAAGGGTAGTTCCCCAGCAGTGTATAAGGAGCTCATTCCATCATAAGCAGGTAATCTATTTCCCAAGTCTGATTTTCTATAAAGTTTAACAAACTCTGATATTATCGCTCTATTAAGACTTTTCGAAATAACTTCAGGAGATATATTAACCTACAATAAGAGATTTAACAAACATTAAGGTCAAATTATCAAATACCAGGCAATTAGAAGAGAATCTATTAAAGAAAACACAACTTACATCATACTGATTCAAGTCCTTGTCTGGTAAGTTAGTTAAAAAATGGTTGGCTTTGACTATACACTTGATTCCTGCTTGCCCAAAACCAGGCCTAGGAGCAAGCTTCAAAGGTTTGCTTGAAGGAGAAAACCCCATCTCCATTTCACACACCTGCGCTTCATTTCCCGTAGACCCGTTTCGAACTTCAATCGGTTGAGCTTGTGTAGGATAAGCGCAAACCGACTTATTGCTTATAGTACAAGGCCTCGAACTAGGACGCATTGGAACATCGCCTTGGTCGGATTTCCTGCCTCCTCTGCCCCTCCTCCTTCCTCTATTCTTTGAAGGAGGTGAATTTTGGTGGTTGATCTTAGTATCTTTATCTTCTTCCAAAGGTGGCACTTTCCCATTTTGAGCAGCTTTGGGACCCTTATGAGTGAGTTGATTCATGGGGTTCTTTAACTGGGGTTTGATCACAAGGTGCTGCTCTTTCTCATGGGGTTTTGTAGTTGTGTTTTGATCACACAATACTTCTTGAAGAGGTTGTTGTTGGGGTTTGCCATTTTGAGCAGGTCTGGGGTTTTTGTACTGGAGTTGATTCATGGAGGTTTGTAATTGAGTTTTCATCACAAGGTGATGATCTGAGCTCTCTTTCATCTGTCTTACAGGCATGGTGACTGAAACTAAGATGCTCAAACAAATAAAACAAATAATAAACAGGAGAAGAACCTCAGCCTTCACTAAATACTGTATTCACACCAGACCAGTCCAGACTCCAGACTCCAGACTCCAGGCCAATGTGTCTTCTCTTCACCTCCTTGAGAATCTCTGAGATTTCAGGCACTCTTTGGAACTAAATATCTATAAACACAGAGAAGAAATACTTGTCAGCAAGATGAGTTGAATGGCACAACAATTAAATAAATACATATATGCATACACATAATGATGAAAGAAGGAAAAAATGGATTGGAGAAAAGACCAGTCATTGTTGCAGTTTACAAGCATTACCATAAACATGAAAACCCAAAAGGAAAGAAAACTGAAAACCAAGTTTTCATCATTGTTTCACAGCAAAAACCAAACCAACAGAACCCCAATACCTAAAATACAAACTTTGAGTATTAAATTTACATAAACAAGAAGGAAACCAAAGATACTCAAACCCCAAACTTCAAAAGCAAAGATACTTATATCTAAATATAGAATTTTAAAAATAAAAAATCCCAGTCAAGCAAAACTTATGACACCAAAACCCCAAAATCCAAAACTTTCAGAAAAGTTTTGCCTCTGTAATATTAATAAATAACTGAGATTTCCTCTCAGTAGTACCACCTAGCTGTCTGTCTTCCCTACCAAAACCCCATAAACCCTTTAAACACACAAATACCCACTACACATAACCATGTACCATCTCAAAATCTAAACTTACCCTTCTTATAATAACTATAAAAAAAAATCACAATGATCCAAATTTGACTAAAAATAAGCTATACACCCATGTCATAAAAATCAAAACTTTACCTGAATTTCAAACTTAGAACACACACACTAGAAGATAAGCAAAGAAAAACAGAAAGCTCTGCCCATAGGAATAGATAATAGTAGAAAGACCCCAAGATTTTAAACTTAATAACAGAGAGAGGAGCAAAAACACAAATGTAATGATGAGAGAGAGGTGGGAAAGAACGTGATGAGAGAGATGGACAAAGAAAGAAAGAAAGAGAAACGAAAGTGGAAACAAAAGATGGTGTTTGTGGGGATTCAAGAGTGAGATAGAGAGATGATGATGATGATGTTGATGTTCTTATTATAAACACGCATGCAGTGCTTTTGGTGTTTTCTTTATCACGTGTAAAAGGTTTGGAAGAGGCCCTCCTCTCTTTCTCTGCTCTGCTTTTACAACAATGGCTCTGTTTCTCTCTTTCTGTGGTGTTGGTTTTGGACTGACCGCGCAGCCTCGGGACGCAATACTCATTTATATAATATTGAAATGAGGAGAGAGAGAAGGAAAGGATAAAAAGCAATGATACACAAAAGAAGAATAATTCGAACTTGCAGTGCCCCATCCCTGCAGACCTCAATAAACAACATCACATCACACCTCTCTCTCTCTCTCTCTCTCCTTCCCACTAGTGAGTGACTAGCCCAAGATTAGAGTAACGGTCAATTGAACCAAAAATAAGTAGTCTTATTCTTGATTTCGTACATTGGGAGCTACACTAGTTATATGGTATGGTCTCCATATACCAGTGGCAAAGTAAGACCCTGGTAAAAATGCAAATTACTTGAGAAATAATTTAGAAAATAAGTAGAAAATATTTTAGGGTTGAATCATTAAAGAGTGAGAGAGGGAGTAATGGAGATTTTGAGGAGGAAACTTCAATAAGTTGGCTAAAATTGCTAGAAAAAAACAAGGGAAATAGTAAAATTCTTCTGAAATTCCAGCGGTGGCGTTGCCTTCACTCTGCTCTATATGCCTCTGGCGTTACTCCACGCCATTCATCCCTTGGTACCATAATTAAGAGATTCTTCCTATCTTTGGTTACATAGCGAGGATACACGTGTTCTATTGCCATCATTTGATGGAGCGTTGAAAATATATTTTTTTAAGGTAGAAAATTGAGTATAATTTGGCGTATCTGAACGATACTTAACTGATAGAATAATGACATTTAAACGCATCTGTAAGAGCATCTCCGCCTATGCATATCTATCCAAGCTCAGGTCAAAACATTAGCACCAACACAAATGCTCCAACAATGCCTACCTAAGAATTGAAAACAAAATGCACAATACTTACGCGTCTCTATTATATTTAGAGTGACACATAATTTCTAATATAGACTTGTGAGTTTTTATGTAATTTCATAACGGGTAGAGAATATGTTGACACTCCTTTTGGGGACACTCATGTGTAAGGTTCACATAAAGATGTTTTAAGGGGTTTTTTCTTTATAAATATGATCTCCATATTATGCAAATCATCCTTACAGAAAATTAAGTTATTTTGACAGTTTTATCAATAGTAAAAAGAAATTTGAAGTATAAGATATTATTCCCATTTTTAGTTGTCCATTTAATCTAAATTTTGACGTTAGAAATGAGCTAAAAATTTACAAGTATGGTGATAAAACTTGTTTAGTCATCTTTAAATGGGTCCTAATGATTGAATGTCTAGGAGTGTCCCAGAAGGGAGTGTTCACGGATCCGCTCCGGTTCATAATAGCCTTGTACGAATTATGTGTAATTTTAGACAAGCTCATAAATCACAAATCTTGTACGTGTGTACGTGTATCCACCGCCGATACCTGTGCCCACCAGCATCACTTTCTACATGGACGTGCAGGGGTTTGTTTGTCTCTCAAGAGGCATCTTGGGAATGCACGTGCACGATCAACAACGAGATCCTACCTGATGTTGGGGTTTGAGAGCCCAACCCTTCTATCCACAAAATATGCAAATTCACAATTTAGATTAGCATGTACTAGTAGTTTACTACCCTAGTCTTAGAACACTTGAGTATGGCAAAGGACGATTTATAATTTACATCCACGACCAGTCCATCATCCCATATAGAGAGTGGGGGAGATGTAAAAAGAGAGTGTGGAACATTATGGAGTTGTTTTGTTTTGATTTGGTTGTGGACAAGAAATGGGGATATTTGTAGGGAGTTTCTCTAGTCCCTCTCATTTCTCCAAACCCAAGTAAGTGAAGACTGACATTTGCTGCTATGATTCCCATCTCCACTTCCAAAAGTTAGGTCTGTGTAACTGTGTTATGTGATGCTGGTGTGACACTGTTTTGCTTTCCGGTCATTATAATCCCCACAATCCCACATTCACTAAAATCATCTAACATTGGATATAAAGGTGTCTTGTCTTTTTTCTCAGTTCCATGTTACCCTCTTTTCATCTTTCTCTCTTTAGATTCAACTAAAGAGAAAAACATTGGACACACTACTTTGCTCATTTTAGCATATATATTTTTTTACATGTGACTCTCCTCCCCTTGATTCTCAGTTTTTGTTTTTCAGAGTTTTGAATTGGAAATATTGGAAAATTTTATGTGATCATCACCAATTCACCATCTTGGATTCTGCATGTGACACTAAAAGCATGGGAGAACCATTATATTTATATGCTAGTGTAAGAGAATGTTGGTTGGGATGCAAATGTGCCCCCTAGGGAAAGGTAGTGAATATATATGGTCATGTGTACTTTGTTTTTTAAATGTAAAGGTCATAAAATAAAGTCACATTACTTTAAGATACACCTTAATCCATCAATGAATATACGTGCCCAGCTTCTATTGAGCACGATCTCTTTAAGTGTTTTGCTTTAGGAAACAGGTTAGGCTCTAGGGGGATGCGTTACGACCCACGACCCACGACCGGTCGGTGCTATAGTTCGTGCTGCATTGGAATATGGGAGGGATAGTGGGATGGAAGGTGCTGTTGTAGCTTCCAATTTACGGGGGTGTGGAGCTTTAAACCTGGGATTAATTAGTTTCCAGTTTACTATCCCAATTCTTCGTTCTACTAGCTTGGCTGATCTCGAACCGTTCGTGTCATTTGATTTTCATGAGTAAGACCTCATTTTCACTTAAGGTATAGGGTTGTGCCTTGAGCTTAGGTCTTATAAACTATCCTTTTTTTTCTTTTTTCTTTTTTCTTTTTTCTAAGAGTGGTTCACCGGGTTCATTACAAACTCCGCAGTCTGGAAGTTCGCTTAATTCATGGTAACTCACAGTGGGTGACCCGTGTTTGCGGAGATCTGACCTCCAGGACCTATCTGCATCCCCGAGAAAAGTAAACTGATTAAAATCTAGATCAAGATGCAGGGAGAGGAGTACTGCATGTATTGTACTTCTGTGATATTAATCTTTACAAATGCTGAAAAATGAATATCAGAATAGTGGATAGGTGAACCTTCAACCAAAACCTGTTTTGATCGAAGGTTCAAAATATCACTTTCGACCCGCCAATATATTGACACATGCAAGTATGATATTTTGCAGTTCTTTAATGCAATTTTTCATGAATATCCTTAAACAACACGGTGTTTTGGATATATTGATAAACACTTGACATTAGAAAACAAATCAAAAGCATCTTGGATATCCATTAAGAACAAGATAGAACTCACATATTTTGGACATATTATTACATACTGGTGAAAAACTATGATAATTACGAGTATTTTGCCAAAAAGTCACCTTCTGGACATGATGAATACTTCTCTCAAGTCATCCCAATAGGATTCCAAATTTCTGGCACTCTATCATAAACAGGGATATTTTACTCGGTGGTTAGGTAGTTTTAAGTCAGTTTATGACTTGTGCAAATTTTGTTTAGTTTGCAATAGACATTGTTCAAGAAATCTTCAAGGGATCCCATATTTCAAAACTACGCATACCATAAGATACCTAGTCGTAATTAGAGATGATTTCATAATTTTATGTACACATACTAGTAGCAATAGAGTTCAGTAAAATGATGATTTATTACAATAAAAAGAATAGCCATTGTATAAAAGAACATATTCAACCCTAATATCCAATTGAATTAATCGGATACTCTATCCTGCCAAAAAAGAAACAAATAATTTGAATAAAAGAATCACTGACTTATTCATCCATAAATATTAAACAGTACATGCCTGGATTGCAAAACATTTGAGCTTATCAGTTCATATACATTTTCCATTTCGTTGATCATTGGCCTTTAATAATCTTGGAACCCTTTCATAACCTCAAGCACCGAAGGTGACATCGAGCTACTCATGTTAGGAGAAGAGAACATAAGATCCGGGTATCTATAATATGGTCTATCCGCCGAGCAAAGGAAATCCAACGAATTCGGTGTAAAAAGCGGTATATCAGACAAATAATTGTTTGGTGACTCAAATATCGGAGAAACAGACGACGAGCTCACCTGAACATCTGTGGTCGCACCACAATTCTCATCAGTAACAACTGAAGACGATGACGTCTCATCATGATGCCCTACACTTCTCATATCATGCACTGGAAATTTTTGTGCGTCTTGCGATTTAGGCTGCACATGCACATCCCCACCGTCATCATCGGGACGTGACATGCCCGTAAGTTTTTGCACTAATGACATAAAATCACGAGGCTTTGTGTGAATGACCTTAGGAGAATGTGTGTAAATAATAACTGGATGTCGTTGTTGATAATGAGATACATGGTGTTGTTGTTTGGAACAGGTAATGATGATGAAGTCGAAGAACTTGAAGAAGATGATACCTTGTGAATGGGGTGAGAGTCTTTGCTGATCTTCAGAACAGACGGTCGCGGCCCGTGCATCTCCCTCCTCCCTTGTTGATCATCATAAAACTTTGATGGGCTCATAGTTTTGGAGGCAGAGAGATTTTGGTTAAAGTTTTTGGAGTTGCTATTAATGAGTTTTGAAGATGAGAGAGCCAACTAAGCTGACCTTTGACAAATGTGCAAAGGTGCTGAAATATAAGGTTTTATCGGGGGGAGTAGTTGCTAAATTTCACGTTAAAACGCGTTGGCCGTTGTAACTACTGAATGCGAAATTTACGATATTTGGGCATCTCTTCATGGTTTTTCGCGATTTGTGTGGTTATTTTTTGTCCAAAAATCTTTTCTTTTCTTTTTTTCTTAATAATTTTTTACCTGTTTGTTAGCTTAATTAACACGTTTTGTTTTAAAACAGTCAAAATTAATAAATAATAGCAGTTGTAACAATTTGGACCATATGATTGTCTAGCATGTCTGCCTCAACTTGCTCTCGTCAGTTGAACCGGAATTGGAAGGGTGTAGGAAGTTGTGATGTTCATACTCATTTTTTAGGATTCGGTTTGGATTTTCATCGGTGTCAATAAATCTGAAAGAGAGATGGCCATCAAACCATTGGGCTCTTGGCCCAGTGGTGGTTGTACCTCTCCACCTAGAGAGAAAACGCGGGTTCGAAACCTTATGGGCATCGGTCTATTATTACTGGGGTTTGCATAGTACCAATTTTGTATCAAATTATATTAAAACTTACTATTAGGAGAGTAAATCTTTTTCAAGGGTTGAATTTGTAATTTTCTTATTAATGTTACAACTGCATTGGTGAATTAAAGTTTCAAGTATGTTTCCACTACTGAGTAGTGTCTATTGTCAAACGAGTTCATCCATTCGCATTTCCGAATTTGTTGCATTCGTGTGCACTGGTGTTGCAAAATGCTACAATTCTCACGTCGACTAATAATCTTTGTGCTGTGCACACGTTGTTTGACATTGATGCTGATCTCCTTGACTGTATGATACAAAAGAAAGAACAAAATTCTATTAGTAATTCCATATCTCTATAGTTCAATTTAAGAAGCAAAATAAAATATTTGAGTACTAACTTAAATAGCAATCAAAACAACTTAAATACCAATGGACTGACACTTAATAAAAAAGAGAGAGGGTAAAATAGCGGCAATTATAATCTAGTTTTAAATGATGAGTATGTAGAGAATTACTTGAATGTTCCTTATTATCTTCGGCTTATATTTTGATTTATTTCAATGACATTGTAGTTTACTCCAATACCTCATTAAAAATTATCTACCTCATTAAAAATTATCTACATCAAAAAGATTTCATAAATGAAATAAGTAAGCAATTGTATTTTAAACCAATTAGTAAGAAATAAAACATTTCAATGCAAAACTACAATTAGAGCAAATAGGTTTAGCATTACCAAATAATATCGATGCAAACCTTTCTTCGTTTTTCCCATATTGAATCTGCCAAGTTGCAATTAGTTTTGACTTAAAACATTAGCGTTTAAGAGTTTGATTTCTTATAAGCAAGAGGATCATATGAATATGTGGGCAAATGGTCATGCCTAATGAATTTAGTGGCATGCTATTGGCATGACTACTTAAAATATGTATCCATGTACAAAGAATAATACAAGTTGGAACATTAATTTGTAGTGTAAACCTTTACTTGTATATAAATGTGTAGCAGATATTTAGTTTTTTGAATGTTTATGTTCTACAAATTATCAATTCGGGTCCATAGCTCAGTGGTAGAGCATTTGACTGCAGATCAAGAGGTCACCGGTTCGAACCCGGTTGGGCCCTTTTTTCTAGTGACGTTACAGGGTTTTGACAAAAATGATCATAATTGTATAAATTATTTTTGACAAAAACAATTTTAAGGAAGTGATTAACGAATTTTTATGAGATTGAGGGAGATTTTGGGAAACATAAAAAAAACCCCATGAAATTCTCTATTTTTCAAATTCGGTCTTTAGGTTTTCTCTAACTATAGAGATTGAGATTGGGTCACAGAGGACTAGCGGATATGAGATTTCAAGATGAAATTTTCGACCACCATTACTGAAATTTGAAGTTTCTAATTCTATTAAAGCTCCGACGAAACTCATCAAGGAGAGAGATAGAGAGAAACCATCGAACCCATGAGAGATGCAGATCTGATGAGATGAATTTAAGGTTTTGATGAGATTAGTCTCTCAACTTTTGATGTAGTCGAAAACTTCCCAATCTCGACAAAACTACCAAAAAATGAGTTTCTTTTAACTCTGAGAAACAACTATTTGTCACTTTTGAAAAAAAGTGTTTTCACATTTTCAAAAATGATAATGCAAAAGCATAATCGTTACCAAATAGGTGAAAACCTCTCCATAATCTATTATGAGAATGCATTATACACGATAATCATTTATCTTAATCGTTATCAAATTGGCCCTAAGTCATAGCATTTGGACATGCTAATGATTTAAGTCATAGCATTTGGGCGCATGCCTATGTTTTAGTTTATTTTGATGACTTTGATAATGGTGTAGCTTAGCAAAAATAAAAATTCTTATAAGATGATATTTTCTTTTCTTTTTGGTGTAGTAAAAGTTGTGGGGGGGGGGGGGAATGGGATTTAGTGTTATAATGTGGGGCGGATTTGGGGATCTTTGTTTAAATTAAACGGATTTTAGGGCAGATTTGGGAGAGAGGAACTTAGGCGGGGATGGGGATGGGGATGGTTTACACTCCCCCACCCCAAATCCGCCCCATTGCCATCCCTACTTTTTTCTACCTTCTAAATGCATAAACATGCATACAGATTATGTAAGAGGATTTAGTTTTTCCCTTTATTGACTTGCCTAAGTGATAAAGATTAGTTGTTAGGGGGCATCATGTATAGGCATTCCCTTTTTTTTTAAATCATGATATAGGCAATCTCTGAATAAGATGTTATGGTACTACATTCGTAAACTATGAAGGTGTGCTCTTCTCATAAACATAGGTAGTACATCTTTTCGAGCTTAGTGTGCATCATCAATGCTTTCGAGAAGGTTGAACTATAGGTTGGTGTACGTAAAATCGTGGTCTGCTTTGATTCAAAGGCGTAATGCTCGTGTTTTGAAATAATAAGATTCCTTCTTCTTTTCTGCTTACCAGGGGTTCACCGTGTTCATAATTTGTCACCACTCGCCCAACTACTCCCACAGGGCAATGTTACAAACCTCACAGTTTGCATGGCGTTCAGTTTAAGTCAATGTAATTCCTAGCGGAGCCCTGTTGGTAGTTCTATAATAGATTGCAAAATTTGAAAAAAAATGTCTAAATGTTAGACAATGCACATGACTCATACATTTGTAGCATGAAGTAAACAAGTCAAGCTCGAACAACTAATAGTAGTCAATGAATAATGTGTAATAGTTGCTTATAGTTGGTGGCATAGTAAGGCATTATTTAGATTGCAGCTTATCATAACCAAGTTGTTTTTCTCTTGTAATGCCTATATAAGGCTTACCATATGTTGTAATCATGATATCATCTCATTCTAAGTTTGATCGATAAATATTTCTTTTTTAAGGTTTAGAACTCTGTTTTCAACATCTGGTATCAGAGCGAGCACGGTCTTTGGCTCGACAGCTCGAAGACAACGACGTGAAGGCAAGTAAAACCTTTTCTAGTATTTCGTTGAGATATCGTTCATTCGGTCGAGGTTATTGATTTTGTCTATTTTTTGCAAAAATGACGGAGAATTATGTTCAAGCAGGGATTCCTAGATTCGCTGGTCACTACGACCATTACAATTTAATTATAGAGAACTTCTTGAGGTCTAAGGAGTATTGACATCTCGTTGAAGTTGGTGTTTCTAACCATTAAGAAGAAATGGCGACCGCTCAAATATCCAAGATTGAAGAATTACGATTAAAAGACTTGAAAGTCAAAAAATATTTATTTCAAGCTATGGTTCGTAACATCTTAGAGACGATCCTATGCAATGAGGCATCCAAAGATATTTGGGATACAATGAAGAAGAAATATCAGGGAACCGCTAAAGTGAAGTGGGCACATCTACAGGCACTTCGTGTAGATTTCAAGACTCTTCGTATGCAACCGACAGAGTCAATTTCAAAGTATTTCCTCGAAATCATGGTGATTTCCAACAACATGTGAACAAATGGAGAAAAAATGAAGGGTATTACGATAATCGATAAGATTCCTCGGTCAATGACGTCAAAATTTGATTATGTGGAATGTTCGATCGAGGAGTCGAAAGATCTTGATCAACTCTCGATGGATGAACTAATTAATGGTTCACGAGCAACGAATCAACAAACATACAGCAGTGGAGGAAGTGCTACAATCTTAGCTCTCAATCTGCAATCAAGCGACAAAGGGAAAAGATGTGAGTCGAGAAAAGGGTAACCGCGATAACCGATTCATAAATTAGCGCGGATAGACAGATGAAGCGACAATCAACATAATGGAGGCCAAAAGTCAAAACCGTTTGATAAGTTAAATATCAAATGTTACAAGTGTAACAGGTATAGTCACTTTCGTTCTGAATATCGTTCTCATTTTTATTAGGAAAGAGGTAAAAAATCTAATTTTTCAAAAAAGAAGAAGATGAAGTTTCTCTTCTTTTGGTTTGCAAAACCAAAGAAGAATCTCGAACCAAAAAAGATTTTCGTCAAAACATATGGTACTTGGACACGGGAGCAAGTAACCACATATGTGGTAAAAAAAATCCATATTTTACAAAATGGATGATTCTTTCCGTACCTCGGTAAAATTTGGAAATAGTTCTACAATTGTTGTCATGGGGAACGGCGATATAAAAATTTAGGCTCAAGATAACACTCATCAAACTATCTCAAGTATTTTCTATATCCCAAACTTGATGAGTAATTTGCTGAGCTAAGGGCAAGGGAGATGTTATCATCATCAATAATGGAGTTTGTCGGATTGATGGTCCAAAGAGAGACTTGGCAATTGTACAAGTACATATGACTTAAAACCGAATGTTTTTGCTAAGCGTCACGCATGACGCTCTTCCTTGTTTTTCAAGTATGTTGAAAGATCAAGGTTGGATATGGCATCTTCGCTATGGGCACTTGAACTTTAACGGCCTAAAGCTCCTTCATCAGAAGAATATAGTGACTGGAATCCCTAAGATTGATCAACATCCGCAAGTATGTGAAGGTTGTGTTGTTGGCAAACAACACTGGGATTCATTTCCAAAGGGGAAAGCATGGAGAGTCAAATCGACATTGGAGCTGGTCCATATCGATATATGTGGGCCGATTGATCTACAGTCCAATGGAAATGAGAGGTATTTTATTACCTTTATTGATGATTATAGCCGAAAACATGAGTCTATTTTATACTGGAAAAATCTGAAGCTTTTTCAGTTTCTGAGTCATTTAAGGCCCTTGTTGAGAAGGAAGTAGAGAGATCTATCAAGATTTTTTGCTCGGATTGTGGTGAAGAATACAATTCTCACAAATTTGTAAATTTTTGTGAAAATTTTAAAATCAAAAGATAATTGATGACATCGTACACGCCACAGCAAAAAGGCGTAGCTGAGAGGAAGAACCGCACTATTATATATGAATATGGTGCGAAGTATATTGCAGAAATCAAATCTTGCTAAGAGATTTTGGCCAAAAGCAGTCTTGTGAAACATCTACATCCCCTATGGGAATCCCACCATTACAGTGAGGAACATGATGAAAAGGAAAAAAATTATAATATGTTACCTCTGCAATAATTATCAAAAATAGAGATTCGTAGAATTAGAACGGCAATAATAGCAAGATGAACTGGAGGAACCGAAGTGATGATCAGGAGATGCTGAGTCGAGGAATAGGTCTCTATTTTTAAGAGATTTTGATGCACTGCCCTTTGCAATCAGTTGATTGTTGCATCGCCTCTAGGATAAAACTGCAGAGTAGAAACTTCTCTTGTAAGGAAGAAGGACCTTCGAATGATTTGCACTTTCAACTATTCTCGGATTCTAGACTCAAAATCATATCGAAGAGAAAAGAAGAACTGTGCATGAGATGATAATAATACTGAGACACAACTTCTCTTTATATAGGGAAAGTTCAAAATGGTAACAAGAGTTAATGGTGGGACTCGTCATCAAAAACGTTCGAAACGGAAGTAAAACGTTTAAGACGAAATAGTAACACGTTACGTTTGAGAAATTTAAAAAGACCAACGACTAGAATTGGTTTTGAAAAAATCAATTCTCTCATGAAAGCCCAAGTCCAAAGCCCAAGCCTAAATATCAAGCAAAGTCTTAAACTTATTTTTTCGGCCCGCCCCTGTCCAACATAGAGAATAAAATATCTAGGTTATTTCAAAGTAACAAGCTACTTCTCCAAGCAATATGGGACTAAAAAGCCACACATACTATAAAGTTTTGGGGATATAAAACCCAACAATCCCCCACCATATGGAGAAAACATATCCGAGTAAAAATCTAAAGCAGTGCATAAGTAGAGGAGTCTTTCGACTTAAACCTTTATGTAGTGAATATACTTTTGAATTACTAGAGATTAGAATTACATTCATCTTGAACTCAAATTCTGGAAGGTACAACTAAGGCACACCACACAAAACTTTTATAGTGTAAAGTTTTAAATGATGTCAGTGTTATACGGTCATACGCTCGTATCCGGTTCTAATGAAAGCTCTAGAGAACTTACCCAAGTTCCTATAAGAAGCGGCCTCACTTCCACAATCATCGAGGTGAGTCATCAGGAGTACTCCTATAGCTAGGTACCTTACTCGACATAGAGTATAGCCCTCATTAAGAGTTATAAAATAACTCAACCTTAAATCGCTACAGGATGTCATGCTATTATAGGGATGGACTAGGAGTAACTACCCCTTCTTAAAAATGCATGATTCTTCTTAATTATCATATGACTTGTTTTTCCCTTTGAACCTATTTCTTGGGATCTTCGGTCTATAGGTTGGGTTACCATCACAGATGTTCTAATTATACAGGCTTTAGCCCCATCCCTTTCGAGGTGTTCCACACCTTCTCCCGAGCCAACCCTTTCGTCAAAGGATCAGCCAGGTTTGCTTCTGACCGAACAAAATCTACTCTAACAGCCCCAAAAGTGAGTTTTTCTCTTACAGTATTGTGCTTACGACGTATCTATCATTTCTTATCGTTGTAATAATGATTCTACACTTTTTCTATAGCTGCAGTACTATCGCAGTAGATAAGTATGGCTGGTACCGGCTTATCCCATAAAGGGATATCTGACAGGGAGTTTCTCAACCAATCTTCCTCCTCACTGGCAGTAACTAATACTATCAGTTTTGACTCCATCGTAGATTGGGCTAAGATAGTTTGTTTCTTGGACCTTCAAGAAACTGCCCCACCTGCAATGTTAATGATATAACCACTGGTAGCTTTGGAGCCTTTAGATAAGATAGGGTGTTCCAATCAGCATTGATAAACCCATCTAGGACTGTGGGGAATGTCTCATAGTGTATTCCTAGGTTCATGGTTCTTTTTAGATACCGTATGACCCTTTTTATAGTATACCAATACTCCATACTAGGACAACTAGTAAATCTACATAATACCCCCACTGCATAAACAATGACTGGCCTAGTACAATCAGCAACATACCGAAGTCTGCTAATGATACTAGTATACTCAGTTTGTTTAATACTGTCGTCAATATTCCTGAATAGCTTCTGACTAGGGTCATAAAGGATAGACATAGGTTTACAGTCATAGTAGTTATACTCTTTCAAGATATTCTCAATGTAATAAGATTGATCTAAAGTTATACCATTTACAGTCCTAGTAATCTTAATTCCCAAAATTACACTTGCTTCCCCGAAATCCTTCATATTGAAATTTTGAATTAGTAGAATCTTGACATCATTAACAACAGAGAAGTTAGATCCAAAAATTAGCAAGTCGTCCACATATAATCATATTATAGTGCAAACATTATCTACAACCTTGTAATAAATGCATTTGTCACTTTCATTAATTTTTAAACCATATGAGATGACTAAGTTATCAAATTTCTCATACCACTGTCTTGGTGCCTGTTTGAGACAATATAAGGACTTAACCAATTTGTAGACTTTACGTTCCTGACCAGGTATGATAAATCCCTCAGGTTGGTCTATATAAATCTCTTCATCCAAGTCACCATTTAAAAAAGTAGTTTTAACTTTTATTTGGTGAACTACTAAGTTATGTATAGCAGCAGTAGCAAGTAATACTCTAATCGAAGTAATCCTAGTAACAACATAATAAGTGTCAAAGAAATCAATGTTATCTCTCTATCTAAATCCTTTAGTTACAAGCCCAGCTTTGTATTTCTCAATTGACCCATCAGGTATCAATTTCTTCTTAAGGATCCATTTACAACCAATTGCCTTATAACCGGGAGGTAAATCCAAGTTCCATTGGACTCCAGAGAGTTCATATCACTGTTAATAACATCATGCTAAGTATCTAAATCAGGTGAGGTAAGAGCCTCTTTAAGGGTAGATAGATCTCCCTCTAGAGTATATACTTCAAAATCATGACCCAAGTCCTTTTCCACTCGAGCTCTTTTGTTCCTTCTAACATAAGTAATAATGTCTTAAGTTTTCAAGTTTCTAGGTTCTTCAATCCTAGGTGCAACAAAACTAGATAAGGAACCCCCACTATCTCTAGATATAAAAGAAAACTTATCTTCATAAAAGTCAGCGTCAATAGATTCAATAATAGTTTTGTTTTGCAAGTTAAAAAATCTATACGCTTTACTGGTAATTGCATAACCAATGAAAACACATTTATAAGCATGACTAACAAGTTTTGACCTCTTAGGACAAGGTATTCTGACATATGCTAGACATCCCCAAACTCTAAAGTATGAGACATTCGGCTTTCTGCTATTCCATAATTCCAGAGGTATGGTCAAAGTCTTCGAGTTAGGAACTTTATTTAACACATAACAAACAGTTAATAATATCTTTCCCCACCAGTGGGAAGCAGCTCTTGAACTTAGCAATATTACAACTACTATTTTTGTATAAGTACGGTTCTTACATTCAGCCTTACCGTTCTCTCAGGTGAATAAGGAGTTGTGGTCTCGTGAATAATCCCTGTGGACTGATACAACTCATTGAAATCCCTCAAGTCATATTCTACTCCTCTGTCACTCCAAAAATGTTTTATTCTCTGTCTAAATTGAGTCTCAATTTCAACAAGGAAAATCTTAAACATATTCAGACCTTCGCTCTTGTGAGCCATAAAATATACGTAAGTGTAATTAGAATGGTCATCAATAAAAGTTATAAAATAACGTTTCCCGTTTATTGTCAAAATCCCTTCTAATTCATAAATGCCTGAGTGTATAAGGTCCAAGGTTTCAGATTCTCTTTGTACATATTTATGAGGGGTCTTATTAATCTTTGCTTGAGAGCAATATTCACATTTCTTAAAACTGTCTAAAGGGAATTTTGGAATAGAGCTCAAGTTACACATACTTTTAATGAGCTTCTTGTTAGTACATGACAAAGCCTACTATTCCAAACATTAAAAGAATATTCTTTATTGATCATATCAATGTTAAGCTTAAACATAAAATCACACGTAGAACCCTTCTTACCCACAAATTCCCTATTTTTGGTTATCGTATAAATGCCTCCTATATGAAAAAAACAGAGACACGATTCTTCCTCATTTGAGGAGTATGAAGCACATCCTTCAGAATAAGAGTCCCCCTAAAGGTAAACTTCAGCTTAATATTCCTAGCTCTAGCAACCTTTGTGGTATGGGTATCCCCCAATAATTTGTTCTTAACCTTAGCTTTAACATAAGTTTTATACAACTCTCTATCATAACAGACGTGACGGATAGCGCCAAAGTTCATTCACCATCCTTCTGAACCACTGACCATATTAACCTCAGATGTAATAGCAGCCAGAGGTTCTTTAGACATATGCTCAGTCAAATAAACCTTTATAGGTTTCGGCTTGTTACGGCAGTCCTGAGCCATGTGTCCTGGTCGACTACAGTTATAACAAATAAACTGGATAGAGTGTTATTTGTTTGTTTTTGAGGTAGGTTCAGAGTTGTTCGAGCCATGGTTTTTGTTTGGTTTGCAGGACTAGTTTGTATACCCTTTTTCACCTGCTTCAGAGAAGCATTGGTGATATTGTTCTTGTTGTGATTAGACACAAACAGAACTTCTTCATTAATGTTTTGTTTTCTAGCTTCTTCCTCGATGCAAAAACGCATGATAAAGCTCTCCATAAAAAACCCTTTTGACTTATGTCGAAGGATATTTTTGAACTCCTTTTAGGCCGGAGGTAACTTGTCTATAAGAACATCAACCTGGAATTGTTCATCTAATTTGATACCCTCAGAAATAATCTCCTGAGCTATCTTTTAGAGTTCATGAGTAGAGCTGACAATTTAACCCGCCCCACCGGGGCCCCGCCCTTAATAAGGCGGGTTTGGTATGACTATAGCGGGTATGGGGTGGGTTTGGCTTTTTTAAAAACTTATTTATTTAATGGGGCGGGTCTTGTTTAAGGATTAAATAAATAGGGCCCCATCACCCGACCCATTTATACATGATATAACGTGAATACCCTTACATACAAGTTAAACCTAATTATAATTTCTGAACTTTGAAGACAAAAAACATGTTTTTTCCTCCTCTCCTACAGTCCTGCCTTCATAACTTCATTTTAATCTCCATCTATCCATCAGCTTCTCTTTTTCTTATACAGACCTATCGAAACTAGGTGGCTTCATTTCAATATTATTATGAAGACATGTTTTCAGTTATGGCTTAATGTAGAAGTGAGGGTTAAATTGCCTCTGATCCTCAGTTGGCTTAAGTGAGGGTTAAATTGCCTCTAATCCTCAGCTCATTTTTCCTCATTCTATTAAAGATTAAATGAAGAATTATCTCAAACTTATTCCTAGCAGTTTTTTTTTTTTGTACAAGTAATTTATAATTTTTAAATGGGTGTTAAACGGGTAATGGGGCAGGTTTTGTATATGCAAATTTAAACGGGGCGGGTTTGGGTATTCCCCATTTAAGTTAAATGGTATTGGGGCGGGTTTGGGGGTAGGGTAATTTGGCGGGTATGGGGATAGTATTGCTCCACCCGCCCCAAACCTGACCCATTGCCACCCCTATTCATGAGACTGGGTTATGATTAACTTATCGTTATTTATCTTAAAATTTAAGTAGTAGCTAACCACATACTTTTTCAACCTAGCCTCCTCCATATCATACTTTTTCTAGAGAACATCCCAAATTTCCTTAGCGGATTCTAACATAGTACAAATCATACAGAGTATCGGTAAGTCCATTCAGGATAAAATTCTTCTAAAGAAAATCATCTGCAGTCTATTTCTCTAGGACCAGTGCAGATTCAGGGGTTGCGAGTTCGACTTCCTTAGGCTTAGTAGATGCACATGACTCAACTACTTTCTTAGTGGTCAAATAAAAAATCATTTTCTATTTCTACCGATGGAAGTTCAGACCTTCAAATTTAAAAGGTTTGTTGTTGTCGGTGAAGACAGATCAAACATCACTATCTCCGTCCATAGCAGATAATTAAGTGTCTAAAAATTGAAGAGGAAAATTATACTATGTTACCTCTGCCGTAATTATCAAAAGTAGATTTTCATAGAATTATAACAGCAACAATAGCAAGATGAACTGGAGGTACCGGAGTGATGATTAGGAGATGCTGAGTCGAGGACTAGGTCTCTATCTTTAAGACGTTTTGCCACACTGCCCTTTACAAATAGTTGATTGATGCACCGCCTCTAGGATAAAATAGTAGAATATGAACTTCTCTTGTAATGAAGAAGGACCTTCGAATGATTTATACTTTCAACTATTTTACTCAGATTCTAGACTTAAATCATATCGAAGAGAAGAGAATAACTGTGTATGAGATGATAATAATACTGAGGCAAAACTTCTCTTTATATAGGACAAGTTCAAAATGGTAACAAGAGTTAATGGTGAGACACTTAATCAAAAACGTTTGAAACGGAAGTAGAAAGTTTAAGACGAAATAGTAACACGTTACGCTTGAGAAATTCAAAAGGACCAAACGGCTAAAATTGGTTTTGACAAAATCAATTCTTTCATAGAGGCCCAAGTCCAACGCCCAAGCCAAAATATCAAACAAAGTTTTAAACTCATTTTTTCGGCCCACCTCCCCCCAACATAGAGAATAAAATATCTAGGTAATATCAAAGTAACAAGCTACTTCTCCAAGCAATGTGGGACTAAAAAACTACACACATTATAGAGTTTTGGAAATATAAAACCCAACACATGACACCAGAGGAAGCATGGAGCGGCAAAAAGCCAAATGTGGAACACTTTCGAATCTTTATGTGTATAGCATATGCCCATATTCTAAAAGAACGGAGAACACAGCTCGATGATAAAAGCTAAAAATGTATTTTTCTCGGTTATAGTGATAGTTCAATAGCTTATAAACTCTATGATAAAACCGTATCAAATCAGGTTTTGTTAATATAGGTTTCGGGTTTTGTCATTCACTAGGCCAAACAATCGTTAGATAATGTTTTCAAATCAAACTACTAAACTAATTAATAAAAAAGATAAAGAAAATTTTAAAATATTTTTGGGTTACAAATAGATTAAAGACTACTGGGAAATGGGGATTCACCATAAATATATACTCAACGTAGATACAAACATAAATTGCTCTTGGAAGAAATAATGATTTTGACCAAATGTCTATTTACCATCTCTTAAGAAGCAAATTTATCAAAATACATTAGACGAGAAATCATATGTAACATACAAAACATTAAAGCAAGCTAAATATGTTCCGTTAATCTTTGGTTCACAATCCAATACTAATAATAATTGTGCAACTAAAATCAACTACATTAACATTCATAAAACTTGATTCATATCAATTTGATCATGAACCAATAATAAAATTGTTAACATAAAGATTGTTTGACGTTAAAACAAAATGAGCAATTTACGTTTAGTTGATCACATGAAATATATATTGAATACGGCTTCATCCCCTCCCTTAGATGATGGTTTAACTAGAGATGAATCCTAAAATACAACATAATAGTAAAAAGAATGACATGATGATAATGGAAAAAAATGCTTTATTGATCAAATAAAACTTACAAAATGTCAATTGCTCCGAGGTTACAAGCAACTCCAAAAACTTCAATCTTTTTACTCTCTAAGAGCATCTCTAACGGCATGGTATGCTGTTACACTTTTCACATACTTTTGCAAAAACCCCTTCCAACAGGAGTATGGTGTTCAACATACTCACCCCCATACCCCTACAAAGTATTCAAATTCGGAACTTGGAGAGTGGTATGTGCATACTACTTTTGTGGGTCCCCTACAAATATATCATCTTTTCTTTTCTTTTCTCTCTCTAATAAAATAATATTGTGGGTCCCAATTTTTAATAAAAGAATAATGAGAGGGTTACATATTTAGTAAGAGATTATTTTTGCCAAATCAAATATAATCAAATTTTAGAATTTATTTAGAAATATATACTTAGTATAAAAATCTGAAAAAATTCCATAAAATATCTTCACATATTGGAAACTTCTCCAAAAAGTTTCAGAATTTTTGGGCGAATATAAACCTGCCTGCTTGTCACGTCTCCATAGCTGCTATTTTCTAAAAGATTCTATTCTCAGTGAAATATTTATTATACTCAATAAAATCTTCCTAGTCATAATAAAATATCCTTAATATGTCAAATATTATCTTGATTTGCTCATGAGATTTGTTTTCTATTGGAGATGCTCTGAGTTATAGCTTTTGGTGGTATTTTCCAACAGTTGCAGCTTTAACACTCAAATTTAGTTTTTTGTACATTCTTATCTAACATAACCTGAAACAATAATAAATTAATAATTAATCTTTTTAGTAATAAAATGAAATCTAGAACCCTTAAATAAGTAGGGCAAAATAGGCATTTTTACATGCTCATCACTTTATCATCCTACAACTGAGAAAATCATCATTAATCGAGATGTGATTTTCAACGAAAAAAATACATGGAAATGGAATGTTAAAGATGCATGATAGCCAATACTGGTGGTCATCTTTGATGATGAAGAAAGTTATCTGCCAGTTTCAGATGGTGAAGCGCAATCACCACTCACGCATACACAGAGCTCAACCAACCCTCCTTCAATAATAGTACAATCATAATTTGTACTATCTTTCTCAAGGCCTCAAAGAACCCATAAGAGACCAACGTACTTGGAAGATTATGGCCTAAGTAGAGTGGGTTAATCAGATGACCCTACTATATATACTTCATTTTATTTGCTGGAAGTGACCCAGTTGATTTTAAGGATGTTGTTGAAGAACCAAAGTGGCAGAAGGCCATGAATTATGAGATCGAAGCTATCGAGAATAATAATACATGAGAGCTAACTAATCTCTTGGATGGATACAAGTCGATCAGTGTGAAATGGGTATACAAGACGAAGTTGAATGTTGAAGAAAAAGTCATCAAATGCAGGCAAGGTTGGTGGCTAAGGGTTATAAACAACAACAAGGCGTCGACTACGAAGAGATGTTTGCTCCAGTCGCACGACATGACACTATCAGGATGATAGTTGCAATAGCAGTATAGAACTCGTGATCTATTTTTCAGCTGGACCTGAAGTAAGTATTTTTACACAAAGATCTACAAGAAACTGTGTACGTCGATCAACCACCTGGTTACGTACAGATTGGTAGAGAAAGGAAAATGTACCAACTCAGGAAGGCCTTATACGGACTAAAACATGTACAAAGAGCTTGGTATAGTCGTACAAAGGCATATTTCCTGAAAGTAGGGTTCTAAAAGTGTCTTTATGAGCACACACTATTCATGAAAGCCAGAATCGATAAAATTTTTTTGGTAGTGTGCTTATATGTGGACGACTTGATATACATTAGCAGCGATAGTACGATGTTCAAGGACTTCAAACGGTCAATGATGGTCGAGTTTGAGATGTGAAATCTCGGAATGATGCGCTAATTTTGGGCATAAAAGTAGTTCAGTCTGATGTGGGTATTTTCATATCACATAACAAATATGTTCATGAGATTCTAGAATGATTCCAGATATATGAAGGATTGTAATTCGATACGTACGTCAGTTGAAGTTGGATTGAAGCTAATGAAGGATCCTGAAACAAAAAAAGGTTGACAACACATTATATAAACAACTCGTGGGAAGTCTCATGTACTTAACCGTGACCAGGCCAGATATTCAACACATAGTAAGCCTCATAAGTTGATACATAGAGAATCCAATGGAGTTGCCTCTAAATATTGCAAAGAAGATTTTACAATACTTGAAAGGTACAACTAGGTTGGGAATATTTTACAATAAAGGAGCGGCTACTGATTTAATTAGCTATATTGATAGTGATTATGGTAGAGATCTCGATGATAGGAAGATAACCTCTAGGTATACTTTTATGTTAGGATCATAAGTGATTTCATGGTCGTCAAAGAAACAGCCAATTATTTTTTATCTACCACAGAAGCAGAGTATATCACTGCTACATCATGTGCATGTCAAGCAATATGGTTAAGAAGAATGTTGGGTGAAGTAGGGTTTCATCAAAATATGGAAACTCTTATTTATTACGACAATAGTTTGACAATCAAATTATCAAAGAATTCAGTTCAACAAGGGATAACAAAATACATTCATGTGTGTTACCATTGCTTGCAAAATCTCGTAAAAGATAGGACGATTGATCTTATCTACTGCAGGAGCGAAGATCAAGTTGCAGACATTTTTACCAAAGTCCTCAAATTAGACGCATTTAAAATACTTCGAAAACTACTCGAGGTTTATTCGTTTGAGGGATGGAACTGCACGAAAAACTTGGCATAACAGAAGGCGGTACATTTACTTCATAAACTAGTGTTAACACATCTAGTTTAAGGGAGGGTATTAGAGAACATACATGACACATACATGTGTAACATGAGTTAAACAAGTCAAGCTTGAGCAACCAATAGTAGTTAATGAATAGTGTGTAATAGTTGGTGGCATAGTAAGGTATTATTTAGATTACGGCTTATAGTAACTAAGTTATTTTTCTCTTGTAATGCCTATATAAGGCTTGCCATATGTTACAATCATATCATCTCATTCCATGTTTGATCAATAAATATTTCTTCTTTAGAGTTTATAATGTTAATCTACGAACGCGAAAGCTTAATTCGTATTTGATTAACACTAAGTTTAAACTAGATCTCAAATAAAGTTTAATAAGAGAAAAACTCAACTCTTTTCATAAACAAATCAACTTTACTAACTACTTAAGAACAAATAACCTAGACCTCCCCTTTTATTGAACACAATAGGGGGATTAGAATTAGGAACCCTAATTCTAATTGAAATAAAATTTTACCTAAATTAGGAAAACTTCTTCTTTAACTTTGTGTTGGTTAAACAAGCAAGTCTCTAAAATCTACTTAGTATCTCCAGCAATGGTGAGGCTTGAATCAAAATAACATGAATAAAGATAATACGTCGACGGTGATAACGACTATTAGATGATGATTCACATCAAATCCCCCCCATCTGTGGAAGATTTTGACCATGAAATCGACAAATTTTTGAAACATCACAGAACTCGAAGCTTTCTGATATGGCATACCCGTCTTCAAACTTTGAATTCAACCGTGAAATCTACCGTAAACTGAGGTCGTACTCATGTCCAGGGATACGATGTTGTCAATAACATCCTTACGTTCATTGACGTCTAAAATTAAAAGCTAAAAAAAATACTACAGTCCGCTCCTCAAACCCTGCTATGAAGCTTTTCTAAAATGGGTCAATATGCGGAAATAATTATTTGCCTAGGGCCATCATCTCCCTCATGCGGATTAAATATTGAGATACCTCAGACTGCAACATGTGTGAAGGGAGTTGTTGGATAAGGTCAATATGCATATCGTGTTGCGTATGTGTATTTTGAATCTATTGCGGTGTGGCATGGTGATTGAGAGCTACTACTGGAACTGCTTTGTTGGCACTGGCTTGACTTGGTTTAATTTTAAACTGCTGGAGTTGGCCAAACACAAATTGTTGTTGGCTTGTGCTACCCATGTGCTTCTGTTTACTTAATATTTTCTTACCAAATTTTGAAGTACAGGGTAAAAATTGGTGGGCCTAGGTTAGTTGATGAGTCTACTTTAAAGATAAAGCAAGTTGGTTATAGTAATGTGCTTTTAAACTTAGGTCGGGGGTTTAAAGATGGGTTTGGTTCTGGTTTGGGCAGCCTGTAGCTAGGCCTGGATTTGGCTTAAAGAAACCACGTGTGGGTCACGTGTTGCCCCTTCTCCTCTCTAAAACGTGAAGTTTCTCTTCTTCGTCGCGAGAACTGCAACTCGATTTTCTAGGTACATTGAACCGGTTGTTTTTTTGATCGAAACATCGATCTCAAGCTCTCCTTGGACTCTTGGAAAGCTTCCCATGAGTCTCCTATCGAGAACCTTTCCAAAATCAGCATCGAAATCTTCGTTACCAGCGGCGTTGAAACCACCATTAGCAGCTGTATTACCGCCCAAAACTATGATTAGGGATACCCACTGGATCCTTTATCATGAATCCTAGCCATATCGCAAATTGCGGCGGTGTTTCTTATCACGGATTTGAAAAAAAAATAAAAAATTGGACGTCGTTCGGCGCTGCCTTTGGGTGCGAACTTACTATCAGTGATGGTAGGTCATTGACCCAACCTTCCAAGACGGTCGGCGTCTCTTTGTTTGTCGTATCAAACATCGGGATTTCTGATCTCGCGTCGCTATCGACGGAAAATGTACAAACAAGGTTTTCATTTCACCGGTCTTTGCGGTGGTGCTCCAATCTTCGGGATAGTCGTTGTAAATAGACGATAAAATTTCCGTTCATTGGGGGGGGAGCTTTAACAAGCCTATCGTCAATTTCACTACATCTTGAGCGAGTGTAGGTTTCTTCGTCGCGGGTCTTCCACGAGGCATCTTGCTCTTGAAACTTGTTACACCGGGGATGTGAACTTGGCTCTGATGTTAATTAATGTGAATCTACGAACACGGAAACTTAATTCGTATTCGATTAACACTATGTTTGAACTAGATTTCAAATAAAGTTTAATAAGATGAAAACTCAATTTTTTTCATAAACAAATTAACTCTATTAACTATTTATGAATAAATAACTTAGACCTCCCATTTTACCCTAATTCTAATCGAAATAGAATTCTACTTAAATTAGAAAAACTTCTTCTTTAACCTTGTGTTAGTTAAACAAGCAAGTCCATAAAATATACTTAGCATTTTTAGCAATGAAGAGGCTTAAATCAAAATAACATAAATAAAGATAATGCGTCGACTGTGAGAACGACTATTAGATGACGATTCACATCAGTTTAGAACTCTGTTTTCAATACTAACCACAATAACAAAACACCTTTGGAGGGAAATAAACTTAAGTGTAAAGTATTGTTGTGCTAAAAGAGCAAGTAAATTAGTTGTAGGGGTGATTGAATGGCAAGTTAATTAATTACCTCACATATAGTTGGATTTTCCTTTACAGCAATTTGTTTATAGATGCATGGTTTAACATCAACATTGTCGTATCCACTTCGAAAAATATCATCCAAAACTTCAATAAAATGCATAGAATGAGGAAATGGAATTCTGTAATGGAATACATTAACAAAAGGATTCATGCTGTTTATTCCCCTTTAAAATTTGAGAGGTAGCTTTTATAATGCGCGTTCATAAGCTGGTGTTATATATACTAGGCTTGCGTAGAACTATTTTGGTAAGATAGGGTGAGATCAGAAATGAGTATTATGAGACAGGTAAAGGAAAGATAAGGTAGCAGTAGCACTCTTAAAATTGTAATGTAGCTACAGTATGATGAAAAGTGAAGTGGGTTATCATACTGTAACTGAAATATAGAGGCATAGAGCGTGTCATTCAACATTCATATATCGAAACTGTGTTTATTTCTAACATAAGAAAATTGGGAAACTGCAAAATATTAAAAGTTTTTATTTCTTGAACTAAATACAGAATAAGCAACAAATGACATTAATCCAAGACCTAAACAAAGGAGAATACAAATAAAATGAATTAAATTTGATGTTCTTTCATCAAGTTCCTTCTTTTTTCATTTGTTATGTTGATCAAACAGCCATCATCATCCGAACAAACTCCTCATAATTGACTTGACCATCGCCATCCAAGTCTGCCTCCCTGATCATCTGGTCTACCTCTTCATCGCTCAGTTTCTCCCCGAGATTGATCATCACATGCCTCAGCTACAAGGAAAAATAATAATAAAGTCAATTAAACAATTTCTAGATTTGTGACAATTAAGATAGGATTGACTAATGATAATTAAAAATATGATAGACAATCAAGTAAATTTTGCTTAAGATAATGGTTCATAGCACAAGAACACGGTTGGCAAATTAAGCATAAAAAATATTTAAGCGCGTGAGTCATCGTATACACAACTTAGTGATCACACTTGAGTTATTAAAACAAATTAAAGATTAACAACTCCATTAAAAAATAATTAGTGTGCATGGTCAAAAAATAATCACCTCAGGAGCAGAAATGTATCCATTTTGGTCCTTGTCAAACACTTTAAAAGCTTCTTTTAGCTCCTCTTCTGCATCTGTCTCCTGCAAAAATTAGGAAAAAAAATACAAAATTAGCGAAATCCTACAAATGGAAAGAAAAAGAATAATGTACGACGATTTATTTTTTGCACCTTCATTTTTTTTGCCATGAGATTCAAGAATTCCTCAAACTCTATAGTCCCATTTCCATCAGCATCAACTTCTCTTATCATGTCGTGAAGTTCTTCTTCTGTTGGATTCTGATCAAGTGATCGAATGACTGTGGCTAGCTCTTCGATGGTAATGCAACCTACCAAATCAGCACCCCTTTTAATAAGTTTAAATGAAAACCATATTTCAAGCATGGTACTCTTCTCAAAATAATACATAAAGTTGATCATACTTCTTATTCCACATTGTTATTCACTTGTGTAAAGGACATAAGCAAATAACCAAGATATGCAACAAAGCAAAATCTCCAAGAAAACATTAGAAACGTGCAAAGAAAAGAACAATCAAATAAATATGACACGACACGACACTCACCATCTCCATCTTTGTCAAAAAGGCAAAAAGCCTCTTGAAACTCAACAATCTGTTCTTCAGTCAAGATATCTGCCATATTTCTCTAGGAGAAACTCTTAAAATTTTCAGAGAGAAAGAAAGAGAGAGAGAGACTTGAGAAATTTGTGAATGAGAGAATGCTCAAGTTGCATTGGACTTAAGTAGAGTTCAAGTGGGGGAGTTAACAAGAATTTGATAAATTATAAATGAGGGCAATGCATTAAAGAGTCAAATACGTTTATAGAAATCCACATTTGTAAATTTCCTGAAGTGGGGCATCCTTTAATATTATGAGAATTGAATTGGCCAGTTGTGTTTCAGGTTCAATGAATTAAAAAAAAAATGTGTTTTCAAGTTCAACAACCTATAGTAGATGACTGGACCATGACCTTTTCATTTCTACAATTTTGTACATTCGAATAAAGTTTTGTTGTCCATCGTGTATGCCCCCGTTGTGGTGTTCATTGACGTAGATATGAACACTTGACATACTTTGGTAATTATCTCTCTAAGTTTTTACTACAGAAAAAATACTAATATACAACTGAAATGATTCCGGATCCTCTCCATCGTGGTAGATTTTTGTTATTTAACATAATTCGTAATGGCAAATGTCCCGAAAGTAATACTACACCCCTGTTTATACTATGTGACACCAAGTGAGGTCCTGAAATTAATTCCCATCACAAGCACCCCTTTCAATAGCAAAAAAATTTATAGTCTCGATCCTAGATAATTAGTTGTCAAAAGGAATTGTGTTAGACATATAAAAAGGTAGTTGTAAAGGACAACAAAGTTTCCCTCATTTGGTATTTCCTGTTAATTTTAGTTATCTTTTGGTTTTAATTAAATTAGTAGTGAGCACAGCTGTAGGGTTAGATGTTTAGGAGACAACAACATTGAAAGAGAGGGGTACAAGATAATAGGGAGGTGTGTATTTTGTTCTCACAGAACAAAAGAAATTCAAACTTTCAACCGAAAGAGCTTTTACTTCACCACCAAACTCCTTGCTTGCCAGAGGGGGAAGGGTATTTTATTTTGCATAGTGGACCTAGTAATCTCATCAATAACATCAAAGGCATTGCATATTTGTTTTTACTTAAAGCCTAATTTAACATTTGTAGGTAATTGTAAGGGTTTATTTCTAATCCCCGTACTGAATCCGATATTCGAGCTCACATAACTCGAGTAAACATATTGATAACCAATCAAGGACTAAAGCAAGGAGATCGTAATACAGACTTCATCATCTACAGCTCGGGGATGACAAAGCATCCAATAACATCACACTGCAGAAAATACTCAGATATCTATCAACAGTTCGAATACACGCGAACACTATTAAAGATCGCATCGTCATCAACAGTTCGGAGATATCAAAGCATCCTGTGACTTCGCGCTACAGAAGATACTCCTCCACTTGTCCACAGATCGTATGTACGCGAGCATAACAAGAGATCGTATCTTACCAACGATCTGAAGCTACAACTAAAGAATGTTAAAAGATTCGTTACAGATCAACAAGTATCAAGACGTTACAGAAGTCTACCATGAAGACTCATCAAAACCTGATATTATAATGTTCCTCATCAATGTAACCAACGGTCATATTATAAGACCTATAAATAAGACTAGATAGCTACGAATCAAGGGTGACTGCTATGAGAACCTCTAAGAGATCTTTTCTACATTTCTCTCTCTCTCTGTAATAACTAGCAGTCTAAATATACCTCTCTCTCTTTCTAAAATCCTAGGTCGTGGTTTTTAACCTATTCAAGGTTTTCCATGCTAAATCTAGTGTTGTTTGTTTCCTGTTCATAACTAAACACTCTAGATTTTGAAGGTGTAAAACGCTATCTTCGTGCAATACTAAAATAGGCTATTACAGTAATTGTGTTTTTTATTATCCCATGATAGGCTTCAAACTTTGTTCATTCCGCAAACTATATATGGTGTGACACTGGCAAATTCAAACTCCTCAGGCTGTCATAATGGCTCCATACCACAAGAAAACAGAGGTTCTGAGTTAAATTCACCAAGAGATTCTACTCTTTAGGATTGATCCTGACTTATCCATCAATATGAATTGACAAGGTTCTCACGTGCCCCCAGGAATTATTTGGGCAAATAGTCATAGGTTACGACTTAGGTTGCGTAAATAAATAAATAAAATTAGATTTATGTTAGAAATATGTGTTTGGATAGAGACATTAGTAGTAAATGTGTATGCTTGAGTTGTTGGGCTCTAACCGTAGCACGGTTCGTACCGGGGGAGGAGACAACTTTATTATTTACGCGCTTCATTTGTCCTTTCTCACGCGCTTTCCACTTGAGGTTCTACTACAAATTATACTCATTTATAAGGACTAATTCGAAATATAAATACTGTATTAATACCGGACTTGGTCCACACGCTTCTATATCTGTCACGTGGCCATACCTGAACAATATTTTAATGCCTGAAGACCTGAAAATACAGTCTCTGGGCTGGATCAATTTTTGGGGCTCAAGATAATTGAATCCAATGGGCCCAGTTTTTTTTATGTTGGATCAATTCATGACCGAGCGGTCTGGCCTCACGAATACTCGACAACTAAATGATCCTTGGTGCAGGTCAGGCCATATAATGATGGATTCAGGAAGGACTCGCTCTTTTTGTCGGAGTTTGGCTGCTAAGAATGATCGGTTATGAGTAGCGCCCGTAGATAACTCCAGCATTTCAAACTTATAAAGAGTTTTCTTTATAATCTATGACGCTCTCTTAAAAAGCTCGTCTACAAAGTCTAGAACAAGGCGAGCTAGAATTTGAGGTATGAAAAAGATACATTGCAGTAGTGTTTCCAGTGGAAAACTCCAGTCAGGTTAGTCCCATCATTAAGGATTGGCATCCTTACTTTGAACATCGATATCAAACACGTACATGCACGTATACCCGAGAGAAAGAAAATGGCGTCTCAAAAACATGATTTATGTCTGTTAAAATTCAGATAAATAAAACAAGACGAGCTTCATCTGACAACTATATCACAACGACAACAACAACATAGAAAAAGAGCACTAGTTTGTAGGTGATTATCAGAAGTTTCTTCAGCTTCAGAGGTGGATAGTTGCGGTACAAGTTTTATTCTCAAATTGGCATCCCCTTGGGAACAATTTGATCTTTGAGCCACATGTAAATGGGAACCAGCACATAGTAAGATCCTGCCATGGCACCGAGAAGGAACCGCAGGAAGAACACAAACGGATTTACAGGCTTCCTCACATCCTCTACCTTGGGACCAAGCTGCATCAAATAATCAAACAGTGTTAATAATAATCCCACTAAGTCAAAGAAAGCTGATGAAAAGGCTTGAAAATCACAAAATTATTTTTCTTCACTTATAACCATAGTGATGTAGGAGCAAGTTATGTGTTAGAAAAAAATAGATTAGTCGAGCAAGCCTGAGTACAAGTCCGATCCACCAAAATGCCAAGAGTCATTGAAGTTAAAAGGGTTAGTAACTCCAAATAAATAATGGTTTAATGGTTTTTAAGTGAATAGTGGTATTTAATGAGGTATATGAAGAGTTTTATACCTCTTTCTTTAATGTTCTTCAAATTGATTTATGGTTGTAACTTGTAAGCCTATAAAAAGGCTAAGCTCACATGTAACTGTAAGAAAAGAAATCAATCATTATCAATCAAATTACCAAAGTTATCTTTTATTTTCTTAATCATTTTCCTTTGTTTAACCAACAAAGCGTTTATTTCCCTCGTGGACTCGAGGATTTTGAATTCTTCCGCTCCAACTCTTCGTTACATAGTCATGTTATGATAGAAATACATGTACAGTACTAGAAACTTTAAGTTTTGAATATGTTGGTTTCATATGTTCATACTCAGTATTGGACATCTGATTTACCTTGCGAAAAAAAATAAAAATAAAAATAATGACAGGTCTCCAGAGTAACACAGAGAACAGCAAAAATGGAAATGTGTCATTTAGTCTAATATAACAAGGACTAATCAATTATTGGGCTGTATTTGTATTAAACACACCCCGTTAAGACTCCATGACACACGTAACACACAATAGGTATGGCCTGCAATGATTTTCTAGATAAGTGGTTTGTGAAAGTTGACACTATCAACACTTCGCGACACACATCTAACACTTAATATGGTACGTCATTTAATGGCTCTTTAGATACCTGACTTGTGAAAGTCAACTAGCGAAACTCATCCTCCGCGCACTAACTTATTGAAAGAGGTTGAATGTACAAGATATGAACAACTCCCCTAAGCTCAATCATAAAATAGGGCATGCAAAACCAAGGAAAGAGGAAAGTACCAAACACACCAAGTGAGGAAAACATCCAATATCGGAGAGAATGGAAAGAACTGTAATAAAAACTATTGAGTAATGAATTCGAATTTGGTATTCATGAATGTTCATTGGAGTTCGTGGGACGAACGAGGGTCGAAGACGAAGGTAGAAACTTGGAATGGAAAGAACGAGGGTCTAAGGAAATGGAAAAAAACTGTAACAAAAACAAGACAGTCAAGGCTGCACACAAGGAAAAGAAGCTTCCCAAACTCAGATATCAACGGCTTTCTTGGGCAATATGCTCCGGTTTCCTTGCCTTATTAAACGCATTTTGGCCAGAGCCTCACCACCAACACCAGTGTTGGGACTGCACTCACAATCAGTGATACGAAGGTTGGAAGTATAAACCTGCTCACCCTCTACCACATCTAGAATAATGATCAATATCATACTCCCTGGCAAAAGCCTCTAAGCCACTGAACAAAATGAAATGCCTAAAATTTTCCAATTTGATAAGTAAGCATCGACACTTCCCAAATATCTTGTTCTTGCTCATTCGATACTAATTCCCTATCATTTCTGTGGTTGGAAACTTGGAACTAATATGAAAGCTGGCTGCCCAATCAGACTCCACATAGTTGGAGTTATCAATGAACCACGCCTTTAGCTTCCTCACTTTGACGATCTTGTTGCTGCTCCGACAAACTCAAAGCTCCAAGGAGATAGTTTTCGGTGCCTCCCACGACTTTTATCAGAAATGGTCCTAGCCATGTGTCAATGGTAGAGGTGCCATATTTAGAGACTCAACATGTAATATTATAGGGGTTATGGTGATTAATTTAAAGATGTCTACAGCTTTCAATGCTGAGTGCACTGCAATGATCAAAACAATGGAGAAAGCAGCTAGTGTGAGATATCCAAGAATATGGGTGACCTCAAACTCTACATCAGCATGTTATGCGTTCAACCCTGACTCACTACCTTGGAGATATCCAACAAGGTCAAGCATAATTTTCAGAGAAGAAGATTAACTACAGTTTAAAGGGAAGTAAATTTTGGAGCAGATGAGGCTGCCAAGAGAGGGAGCAATTTACCTCGAGGGACTAAAGAGTGGCATGATGGAAGACCTACTTTCCTATCTAAAGTAGAAGTACCAAATGTTGAGTATTATAGGTTCTCAAAAACAAGGAGCTGGAAATGTTTAGAGGCTTATGGGGTACCAACCTGCAAAATATCTACAATGCAGCTTCACATGACCAATCTACAGCCATAATTCAAAAATGACACTTCCTAAAGGGCCTAACATAGGAAGTTAGTGTGTAAGTATTTTATCTGTACAATTCAGTATAAACACATTTGCCCAAAGAAGTGAAAAATATATATTTATGCAGCTTCACATGACCAATCTACAGCAATAATTCACGCATGACACTTCCTAAAGGGCCTAATATATTAGAATGTAAGCGTTTTATCTGGACAAGAAAATACTCTAAAAGGTATTTGTATGGTGTGCAAAAAATAAACATTAATTAGTGAAGGTAGATGAAGGGCTAATACCTGCAATGGAGAGTCACCTGATGCGGCTTTCACACCTGTCACAGAGCATCCCATGATTAATCCATGGCGACGAACCCCGCGATACCATTTAGGGCCAATTCTTTTCAGCTGGACATTTTTAAACCCAGCCTTTGTGAACCAGTCAATGTACTCTTCCTCAGTTGGAAAGAGCATCCAAGCATCAGCAAAGAAACGAGACAACCAAAAGGTTGGGTGTACAGGACCAATTACGCAAGCTTTTCCGCCTAATTTTAAGACTCTGTATGCCTCTTTAATACCTCGCTGTGGGTCTGGCCAGTACTCAATGCTGAAGGAAAGATAGAAGGAAGTGATCAAATTTCACTTAGAACTACAATAAATATTATAGTTTTTTTTTTCTTCCAGTTATCTGTCTTACAAGTAACAAGGATTGAGATCAACAAAGTATTTCAAGGAAACATCACAAATAATTGCCATTTTGAAAACTTGTTTCCAATACATTACAAAGTCTGAATAAGTTATGGCGGGGTTTATAAACCAAATGACAGACTAAGTGAAAACATATGATAGGCTAGCGTTCCAAAACTACTCAATAGTGAAAGGGTATTATCATTAGCATTCAGCAAGCAGCAACTTTTGTGGAAATTTTAACTAGAATTCCTCGTTAACAATTTAACACACAAGAAACTTTGCAATAACATACAAGAAACTATTGTACAAATTACCTTCCAGCCGACACATATCTATCGGCATAATCAGTAGGAAATGGGAGATCCTCAGCATCACCTTCAATAATCTTGCAATCCTTCAAAGGTTCCTTCTGCTTTGCCTTGGCTAGCTGGTGGGGCGACTGGTCAAGAATTGTAACATTCTTGGCATCAACATGCTTGACTATACCCAAAGTAGTAAACCCCGTACCACCTCCCACATCAACCACCACCATCTTCCGATCATAGAGATCCGCAGGCTCGAGCGCATCGTCCCTCATATCCTCAGTCCAATGCCCAGGATTTATCACATGGTCATACACAATTGAAAGAAACCTATAGAACCAAAATGCCTCTGTTTTGTGCTGTATGAATCTAAGCTTTGAAGCCGGCCTCGAAGACGAGATACTACTACTACTACTGCATCTGGGTACCAGGGTTTTATACTTAGACATAGAGCTCCTACCATAAGACACCAAACCCATTTGGGGGAAAGATATCCTACTAACATTTGAGCTCATAAACCCCAACCCCTTTGGAGAAATCCCTCTAATAAGAGTAATATTCTCAGCCCCATTGAGCATTGAAGATGCCATGAATTCAACCCAACTAACAAAACTAAGAAATTTCTACTTGGGTTTCAATAATTGAAGCTTAAAAACAAAACCCAGACCTCAAAATCCAATCTTTTTTGCTCTTACTTAGTGATTGGAGCTCAAACCATTGCTATCTTTGAGTAGTGAGGTTCACCTGCAAATGTAAAAACATGGGGTTGTGATATCAATCAACAACTACTGATTACAGAGAAACATGGTTAGCAAAGATGATTGAATTGTAGAAGAGATGATAGAACTTACCACTTCAGCGCCTTTGCATGATACTTAAAGAGAGAGAGGGTTACAAGCACCACAGATTTAGAGAGTAGTAGAGACCGGAGAGAGATAAGTGTTTGTGTTTTATTGGTTGCTCAATCTTCTGAAGTTCAAAAATTCGCCAGATAATATGACTTTTACAAAAATAATTATGCACCACAAAACGCAAATGATTTGGCATTCTCTAAAAGATTAATTTTGGCCGGGGATATGTACCCCAATCTAATGCTACAAGGATTACATGGTTGGGCGACAAGGGCAATCCTCCCCTTTGCCAAGTTGGGATTCTAGTATAGACACAAATTTGACGGTCACAAGACATACCACGGAGTAACATCATGCAAATTCCACAATTATAAAACCACCAAATTGGGGAAATATTCCATTTTCAATTTCACGGAGGTTGCAATGTTCACTGCCACATTCACTCCCCTGTCGTGTGAACCTGAGTCAGTGTTGGTTTCACTCTGATATCAATTGTTAAGATACACAGACGAGGTGATATTCAAAAATACATGTACCAATGAATTCACACATAGAACAGCTCACAACACTGCAATTACATACACAACTAGGAAGATGTAACCTATAGTGATCATATACTCATTCTCGAAGAATGAAAAAAAGAGGATGTTAATTTTTCGACAGACACAACCTTGACTTTCTGTATTAAGCAATCAAACGAAGTATGCCCAACGGCCAACAGATGAAGTCCATCTATCGTATGGTTATATTCTGAACTGTGAAAGAGCTGGAACTTATCTGTACTTGACTATCTAATCAGGCGAAGAGCGTAGTAACAGATCAAAGTCATGTTTTCATGGTGTTTTAGGCGGATTATTAACTTCACGAAGTTGCACAGAGTTATCAAAACAATGCTGGAACCCGAAATGCGGATATCTCTCATACCAAGTATCTTGTTGTTCATGAGTGTCCCAGTGCTCTCCGCAGCTACTTTTACCATACTTATGTATCCATCCAGAGCCGTTGTGGCCTTCTCCCCATGTGCGATTCCACTGCTCCCCGTATTTGCCTTGCCACCACGTCTCCCCTTGCTTCACACCTTGGCTGTACTCATTAAAATTCTCATCCCATTTATCACCCCATTTCGTCCACCCATCACCCTCTGACCGCTCAGCCCACTTGTCTGTGTATTTTGTGCTACCACCTTTTCCGTCGTACTTCTCACCCCACCTGCAAAATAAAGTTGCTTAAATAAAAAACATGATATGGAAGATTGAGGCGATCATATTTTAACTTTCAAACATACAATTTACAGTGATATGTTAACAGAAAATATTGACCGGGTACTTTTTTAGATATGTATTGAATATGTAAAATAAAGGGAGATCATGTGATATGCGGTGAGAATATAGGATTCATAATCATATTTTTTTTATTAACCTGACTATAATCTAAGGACATCAAATTAAGTATAAGCTTTTATATTCCTACGAAGATAAAGCACAAAGAACTTGAACTCATATTTCTTTAATAATAGTCTACTTAATGTCTCAGAAATTTCAGAAATATTGTTAGTCCAAATTTACTTCGCTTATACGATAAAAGCTACTTCAACCCGAAAAAAGATAAATGAAAGCAATATTTGGATTCAATTTAGAACAGTGCTAATATTTTGGTACCTCTCATGCCAAACATGAGCATGGCCAGCCTCGAGGGGTGTGTTGGGGTCAATGCTGCACAACTTGTGGGCCCATTTTTCTGCTTGACCAGAGGAGTTATAGTGCTCCCACCATTTCTCATGCCACTCGCCACCGTTTCCATTCTTTCCACATTTGTCAGCAGATTTCTCCATATGCTGGAGACCACTTTCGATATCCTGCACAAATGAAACCCCTCAGTTTAGCTTGTTACAAGTACCAAACATGCATACAAATTTGAACTCTCTTGACATGTGATTCATCTCCTACAGTTTTTAATCCTGCCATTCACGACCTAAATAGATTTGGCATATCAACATAGGTATCTATATCTTCATTTGGTCATGAGGCAAAATTAATATATTTGTTTGATCGTTAAAGGAGACCTAGGAAAAGAAAATCCCTATACTAAAAACAAACAAAAGCAAAATAGCGTGGAATACACAATAAAGTCAAATTATGGTACAGATATAGTGGTATGTTGTGATATACATCTTAAATTGGGTTAAAATACTTGACAGCAAATTTTATACTCGATTTTGTAAATCCTCCATGCTAAATTTGTCTATAAAACATTATACATGGGGGATTTCAGTGATACCCAGAACCTAATAGCAAACCCTTATAGAAGTGACAGAATAAGTAAGATCTCTCCATATTTGTTTTAAGGCCACTATATATCTTTGAAGGTCAGGATATATCATAAATCAGGTTATGATATATCGTGCCCCCAACAATTTTTGGAGGAACTTCTGTATTTGAAGCCATGCTAACCTGCCACATGGATTCTTTCCAATACTCGCGCCAAACATTTCCTGTCGTATCACGTCCAGATTTCTCTGAACCAAGCTCCTTGTAATTTAACTGGCCTGCAGCCTCCCAATATTTCTCTTCCCACTCAACACTTTTGTCAGCACTAACTCCCCTAGTAAGTGTCCATCTGCAGATAACTCCATCAGGTCTTTGCTCGAGACCCGTCTCCTTCCACCACTTCGAACCATCTGGATTTACTCCTTTACAAAATGCTTCACCAACTTTATGAAGAACCTCAGCTGCTTCTGCCGCGTTAACAGAAAATAAGATATCAGTTTCGTGTTTCTCTAAGCTGGATTCAGAAACATCTGTTTTTCCAACCTCCATGAGTGACTGAAGGGGTGGAAGTGGTGGGTTATGAGTTTCAGATAAGGTACTTTCAAAGGGAATTGATAGAATATTCATAGATCGTTCTTTCTCGATCACGGGGTTGGCTGGTTTTGGAGAAGGAGCGGGTTTTAGTGTCATCTGTAGATCAATAGTATCCTCTAAAGTAGAGTTGTCCAATGGAGGCGTCCAAGACCAGAAATCCGGACCTGGTGCTCCTTGTCCCGAAGTTCCAGACTTCGACAGAAATATACTTTCATCCTGCTTTCCTGATAAATTAGATGCAAAACTATGATATTAATAGAGCACATTAGTTTGTATAGTTTAAGGTAAGCAATAATAACAATGACAGGTCGAAGGCGAAGATATATATATATTTTTTCTTCTGCATTTCAAGGTACACTGTAGTAGTTTAGGCACCTACATTAAGTTACAGCAAATACCACGAAAAAGCCAAGACAAACTTCTACACTACAATAATAAGAGGAACTCAATATCCTAAATGAGAATGAATAGTCAAAAAGATTCTAGACTATTAATGTCAAACTCTAGTATGACGTAGGAGTAACTTACAAAACTAAATTATGGTGGATGTACAAAAATCTCATCATGTTAAGAAAATAGTCAGAACTATACTAAACCATAGATTGTCAAGTATTTCAACTTTCACAAAGCAAACAAAAGGAATATTTTCTCGTTATATATAAATGCGGAGTACTAGAACCCATATGAATAGTAAACTACATAATTATGGGTGAAAGTTATCAATAATAACCCAACTTCGATGTTATACTTAATTGTGTTAATCACCAATTACTGTTCTAAACGTTAAGCTAATTAAATTGCTAGTTCCATCTTCCAGTCCCAAGAAAAGGTTTGATATAACTAAGAATATCTCACCAACTATTCTTAACAATTGCTACAATCGGGTCAGTCAGGGACGTACCCTTTCTGAATATACCTACTTTCATTTGTTTCACAAGATGCGAGAAAATGGATGAACTAATCCAAATATCACTTTTATCGAAAAAAAATAAGAAATTTGTGGCTCCCTTTTACGGCACCATTGTTGGAGTGTATGTATGTATTTACACATACTACTTTAGTCCCATATTGGGTACTAGTAGAATTAGCTTAATGATCCTCTACTATGTAAAGAGAGGCTATGATATAATCTAATTAATCAATTTGAGTGAATATTATTTTTCCTCTTAGTTATTTCTACATGGTATTAGAGCGGTTGCATTCTTGAAGACAACGTAACGGTTACTCGTTACAGCCGGCTATGGATTACTTGGAAAAAATCCAGTAATATTATTTTTCCTTTTTATTGCCTTTTTATCTTTCTTTGCTTTGTAAACAACGTTTTGTCGTTACACGGGATTAGTTCGTCAAATCTCTGATTTCTGTCGTTCTTCATGTCTCTGCAATCAGCAGTGTTTTTCGTTACTGTAGCGTGAACAATAACTTCCGTTTTTACATTTAGAGATTAATATTTTAATCTCTCTACTTCATCGTTAATTCCCCACAATTAAGGTTTATAAAAAGAGTTTTTGCTTATATTCTGGTTTGATTGTTATATGAATCTTCAGTTACAAATTTCTTTTCAAACCCTTAGTTTCTGGCTCGTTGTCCTTGCTGCAATCTGAATCCTTTGTGATGGGTGTCGCGGCGATTAAGTACAATGAAGAATTACTGTTATGGATCTACGATATTTCTGCGGAAGAATTTCCCGTACATATCTTGGGCTGATTTGATTTTTTCTTCTAACATCCCCAGATCTGGTTGTGGTGTTTTGAAGCAGTAAAAGATTTCTAATTGTTGTTGTGTGTCTGAGATTATTAGTTTTGATATTGCCAAGTCAGCTTTGTCTAAAACAACCCTCTTATGTGTGCTAATCTTTGGTGAAGATACATTGAGCTTCTTATTAATTTAGAGTTTTGTTAGTTGGTCTTTGTGAGGATTATTATCTCTTATATGTGTTTCGCACAACTTAATCTTCTGCAATTTGCTCTCTACAGTACGTATTGCCGAATCAAGGGGTCCAATCGATATAATGTTAGATTCACAAATCTTTGCAATCAGATTTTGTTCTTGTTTGTTTAGATCTTACGTCGATTTCTTCGCGTTTGTTTGCCACGATTAGATTTGAAGTTGATCGTGAAGAACTTATGATTTTCGATGTAAACCAAATCAAGAAGGGTTAAATCCAATAATCCCCGATGATCCCGTCGTCCCTTTACCCATTAGTTCTTTGTTATTGGTTTCACGGATCCACTTTTAACCTATCTACTAAGCATAACCAGGAGCCTTTTTGGCATGGATTGGCATGTTTCTCGGTTGTAAGTAATCTTCTTTTTTCATGTTTCCCACCTACCAGTGATTTATTTTCTTTCATTACTTAATAGGATTATTCTCTTATAATTCTCTCACGGTGATTTTTTATCGCTTTGTCAAGTGATGTCTATCACTATGACTTTCATTTCCTCAGTGATTTCGATCACTTACTATAGTGATCTCTTCCTCTCACTTTGATTTCTATTTCTTTTTTGGTGAATTTTACCGCTTTCTTTAGTGATTGATTTATCTTTCACTATGATTCTTACCTCTTATTTTAATCACCAATGTGGTTTGAGGTCTTTTTCGTTTGCCTATCACGAGATGTGATTTTCCCTAATTAGATCGGATAAATATGTTATTAGACTAACTTTCCACCTCGGCCATGAATTTTCTCTCTTTTTGGACCGGATGAAGATGTTAGACTATCTTCCACCTCGGTTATGAGTTATTGGTTTCGTTCCTTAAGTGGTTCTTTCCTAGAGTGATTCTTTTTTCCTCTAGTGATTCTTTTTTATCTTTTTTATTATTTTCTATCGCAAGACGGAATTTTTTTCTTTGAATCGGGTAAAGATGTTGAATTCCTTTTACCACGATTATGATTTTACTCTTCTTAAAGTGATTTTTTCTCTCTTCCTCGAGTAGTTTTCTCTTTCCTCAATTAATTATCTCTCATTTACATTAGCTCGAGTGATTCTCTTCCTTGACTAATTCTCTTACCTCAGTGCCGTTTCAAGATATTTACATACCTTCGAGTGGGAAAACTGGCAAGTCAGTTGGTGCCGTCGATTTCACAAGTACGTGTGGAGAAAATGGCAAGTCGGAATGCCACCGATTTCACAAGGTATATGTGACACTTTGAAGTGTTTTACTGCTGCAAAAGAATAGTTTGACAAAAATTTATCAACTTTAAGAGGAGCTTTATTTCTTTATCAGTGAGGGAGTGATTATATTATAAGAGACTATCTTTTTATTTTTTCTTATTGTAATCCACCTTGGCATGAACATTATATGTCTGTGAAACATCCATGTTTGGAGTTTGTTTCATTCCGTGTCTAGTTTAGATGTCAGCACAATCTCGTGGTTACTCGACGTCAGAGATTGCACATGGAGCGACTACAGCTGGACTGGCACTGAACAGGTAAGTGGGTTTCTAACTCTTTGGTCTATAATATCAAGCCCTATGTATTTTACAGAGTATGAAAAAGTAATAAGAATGTCTCCTTAAAAAAAATAGAAGTTCTATTCGAATAACCTTAATGTTATTCGAATATGTTGTAACAGATAGAATTGTATTCGAATAAAATTACTTGTGTTCGAATAACTTTTAACAAATGCATTTCTATTCGAATAGATTGATTGTTGTTCGAATAACTTTCAACAGATAGATTACTCTTCAAATAGATTAATTTCTATTCGAACAGATCCAGTGTTTTATGTTTTCCTACTTAAGACATACTTACCTTTTTTCAAATTCACCTCTTCCAAAAAACCTATTTTCAGAGCTTGATATTTTAGAGAGAGGAGAGATTTTAACGATCGATTCAACACGAAGTAAATCTCAAATTGAATCAATCGGAGAAGTTTAGAAAACCTAATAATTGATTTGTAAAGTTTGAGCGATTCAAGCTTTGGAGCGTTATCCAAGGCGAGGCGTTGCGAGAATGGAAGAGCGTTGCGAAAACGAGGAATCGGTTGCTAGGAACTTGATTAGAAGAGAGGTAACCACGGGATGTGTTTATCGAGTCTGTAAGTAGTCAAACTATTGTAATTTGATTTCAATAATAGAGATTGTTTAGCTGTCGGGTGATTCGACAGCGACCTGTGGGTTTTTCTCCTGAGAAAGGTTTCCCACAGGGTTAAAATTGTTTGGCCTTGTGTTTAATTTCATATTGCTTGATTGACATTAGATAATCGTATCGATTTGAACTAGGTCAAGCTTTGATCATTAATTCAGAGGATTTATGACCTATTGATTTAAACCTAAAACGATCGGAATTGATTAGTCTGAGGCGACTAGTTATTTCAGTCTGTATCAACGTGAAGGGAAGTGTTAGAGTGTATATGTGTATTTACACATACTACTTTAGTCCCACATTGGGTACTAGTAGAATTAGCTTGATAATATAAAGAGAAATTATGATGTAATCTAATTAATCAATTTGAGTGAATATTATTTTCCTCTTATTTATTTCTACAATCACTATATAAGAGAGATATCTTTTTCCAATTTATAGATGATAAATAAATAAAAACCTCAATATTTGATTTGAGGCACATCTGTACATCAACGAGTTGTCCTTTTCGAGGAGTGGATTAAAGGCCTAAGATGATGTTAACCAAAAAAAAAATGGCGAAAGAATAAATCGTGGCCGTTGATTATTTACTCAATATAAGCCTTTTATTCTACTAAAAAAATGCGCTTCTCGAGACGTCACCTTATAAAACCTAATTTTCCCCTCTTCTCACTTCACCTCCTCTACTCTTCTCCATACGTTGATTTTTATCTTTTTATCTCTTTAATCTTATCCACTTTTCACTTCTCTCCTCTCCATGCACTTCATCTCCTCAATTTCTCGTAGATTACCAAAAGGAGCAGTAACTTGCGTAAAATAGCAAGCCAATTAGAGTGAAATCCACACATGCCATAACTACAATCAAGATTAATATTGACCAACAATTATAATAAAGATTGATGCTAACTTTGAAATCTCAATAATTTATCTCTCAATCTCTATCTCAATAGTGTAATCACTCCCCTCTTATAATTACTCTATTTTCAAAAATAATGATACACAATCATCATTCTCTTTGAAACATAATGAGCCCAAGCTAAACTCAAACTTTGTAAAAACCATAGAATTAGTATCCACCATTCAATCTTTTACATAACTTAGGACTATGTATGTGATGCTGATAAGTCACGTGGTCGTACCCACAACCACGCATAGCACGTTTCGTGCATCATATGCGCACCCTCTTATTTAGTTTATGCTATTTACTTTAATTGCATTATAATTAGGAGAAATCTCTTAATTAGAGTCTAGCTAGGGTTTCTATTGGTGTTAGGTCTCTTCTCCTATAAAAGATAGTCTAAGCATAGTTTATTTGGTATGTTGGTTTTAGTGAGAAAAAAAACTTAGCCTTAGAGAGAGATTGTAGAGTTTGGGGTAAATCTCATAAACCGTAAGGTTTTTGACATTTATTTTATTCAATTGAGAGATCTTAGTATTAATCAAGGTTAAATTAGCTTCCACGTTATTAGTTTTCTAACAATTTGTACCAGAGCTAGCAAGATTCTGCGCAGGGGGGAGGAGATTCTTCGGCTACAGTGATTTCAGCATGCTACAGTGGTTTTCTTCATATGCTACAGTGATTTTGGTGACTGTGTACATTAATTTTTGCAGGCTACAGTCATTTTCCGGTGTTACTACAGTAATTTTGTCGCTGCTACAGTAATTTATGCGAGAATTTTCTTTTACGACGAGCGATGAGCGATCCTAGGTTTGTCTTCAATGTTCGTGCAATTCTTGAGGTAACAAGGTTGGAGGCGGGAGTTGTGACGAAGGATTCGAAGAAATTCGTTAGAAATGGCTTGGAGATGAAACACCTCGAAGAGTCGACGGAGAGATTGGTTCACTGTGCAATTGATCTAGTAGGTGGGAAAGACGGAGACATGTCAAAGAGTTCTCGATCAAAGGACAACGAGGAGCTTGTGACTTTGATGCGAGGGGTTCACATGATCAACGATTCCAATCGTCAGGAAGCCCAACCGAAGAAGACCAACCCCAATCCAAAACCAATACCTCGAGCCGAACAAATTGAGGAGTGGGTCTCGCTGAGTTGTTCGGCAGCGACGAACAAAATTATGAGATCGAGGAAGAAGTTATTAGTGATTGCGAAGAGATGCCAGTTTTTGAACAATTTGAGACCACCGGAGTAGTTGAAAAGAATGCGAGTGTCACCAGGGTGTGTGTCGGGTTCATATTCGAGCCAAAAAACGGAAACCCAAACCTAGGGTTACCGCATATTGCAAGGACAGTCATCGGAGAGGTAACGGCACCCAAAACTCAACATCACATCAGTGAAGTCATTAATTCCAATATGGGAAGCTCTAGGAGTGACAATCGTGGAGAGGAGTGACCGTACAAAGTAACAAGGAAGGCGAAACTGTCGACAATTGCAGGAGCTGAATCGGAGGTGATTGGACAAACTCCGAGCAACGGAGTTGTCCAACCGATGACTAGAGTAGTCGGGGTACGTTTTCAAGGCTTAGGGGCGTCGGGAAACGATTATTCGACGATGGGGTGGCCACAGGACGAGCTTGCATTCATCGGGGAAGGAGTTATGCCGCACGTGCAGGTAACTACCCACGTGCGAGGCACACAACAGTTTGGTGACACATGTTTCGACACACCAATTGGCATGCCAATTGGAACAGGGGTAACATGTTTCAGCACACCAAGTGGTATGCCATCGAAGACACATGGCAGAGGTAGAGGCTATCGTGGCATGCCTTTAAGTAAACCACGTGACCCACGTGTGTTTACTATTTTTTATCCAGACCCAAAGTGGAGGAACTTCACCCAGGCCCAGTTCAACTCAAAACAGGCCCGAGCATTCTTCACACGATTTGGGCCCGAACTCAAGCAAACCAAAGTGGAGTCGCGAGCCCAGGCTCGAACTCAGGTTTCACGAGAATAAATATAACACCAATAGCAATAAGTACTGTGTCACTATTCCGACCACAAATCTAGTGACCCCGACGACAAGTATGTTACTACAAATCCAGGTTGTTGAAAAGAGCGCGAGTATTGATCCGTTTTGGCAAGAGAGGGAGGCTCGTGTAAGTATGGAGGTAAATAGATTTTTGGGGAATCTGCATAATGTTACCAACAGGGTTTTTGGCAAAGTATTTTGTTCTGTATGCAAAGTTATTGGGTACGACAAGTACCGTGGACGGATTGGCAATTGCTCTCTTCTTAGAGGTACCTCTTTTGAGTTCAAGATATTGTTTTGTTATTCAACCAAAGTTAATGGGTACGAAAAATACAGTGGAAAAATTTGCAGCCGTCTTCACGCTTCTTTCGGCGTACATTTTTTTAATGACTTGTTGATTTTCTTACTAGAGTTAGAGGTCGAACTCTTCTTAGACAGGGATAATTAATAAGTCATGTGGTCGTACCCACGACCACGCATAACACGTTCCGTACGTCGTGCTGATTTTCTCACTAGAGTTTGTAGTCGAACTCTTCTTAGAGAGGGAGAGTTGATAAGTCACGTGGTCGTACCCACAACCACGCATAGCACGTTTCGTACATCATGTGCGCACCCTCTTATTTAGTTTATGTTATTTACTTTAATTACATTATAATTAAGAGAAGTCTTTTTATTAGAGTCTAGCTAGGGTTTCTATTTGTGTTGGGTCTCTTCTCCTATAAAAGAGAGCATAAACTTAGTTTATTTAGTATGTTAGTTTTAGTAAGAGAAAAGGCTTAGCCTTAGAGAGAGATTGTAGAATTTGGGGTAAATCTCACAAATGCTACGTCTTTGACCTTTATTTATTTTATTCAATTGAGAGATCTTAGTATTAATCAAGGTTAATTTAGCTTCCACGTTATTAGTTTTCTAACATATATACTTTCTTATCAGAATACGCTTAACTCCATGTATTTTTACATACATAAAAATTTATTCAAGTAGTTCTACACAGGGTTGGCCTTACATTAAGGCAACTTAGGCCGTCGCCCAAGGCCCCCTAGAAAATGAAGGCCCCAAAAATAAATTCGATACCGATAGGCCTATAAAAAAATATATAACAATAAATTAAAATGCAGTTGTTTAATCAACAAGTAGCCTTAGGTTGAGTGGTTTGTATTATTTTGCTAGATTTAGAGGTTGTAGGTTCGATTTTCCATCACAACAATATCTTATTTTTTTAAATACGAGGACACTAAAAACTCAAAGCCTTCATTCATTAATGAGTATACACATACGAACATTTTCTATAGAAATGATGGATTAGGTTAGAAAAATTACGGTATATAAAATTATATGTAATTTGTTCGGTTTTTGAGCGGTTAATAGACTACAATGGTGTCTACTATATGTAACTTCTTCCTCTTTTATTTGAGGGATAATCATATCACGTTTTTACTGATTTAAATTGATCGTATTTTAGTAATCAAATTAACGAGGCATTTAATTGACAGGTGTCTAAATTAGAGTGTCATTTCCAAATTCGAGTAAAAAAATTTATCTTTACGTAAATGTAGAGATCAATATCGATTTTATTCTCGTGCATTAGTATATGTACAACAAACAAATATTAGGTACAAAATAATACAATGAAAAGGCCCCTTTTTTGGAGTTCGCCTAAGGCCCCCAAAGGGATAAGGATGGCCCTGGTTCTACGAATCATGTTATCTCTAGCAACCAAGTTTATTCACACATTACTGTGCTTTAATCGTACTTCTTAGTTATATATAATTGCATAAATCTTGAAACCAGTTTGTCAATAATTACAAGCAAATAAGCAAAATATTAGTATACTAAAAGCTTAAAGAACATAGTTTCATACAATTACCTCCTAATTGATCTCCAATTGCGCCATTTTCCGACGAGCTCAACTTCTTCTTAGGCAACGCCGGACTCTCCTTAATCAAGGCCTGCGCCGCAGCTATCGCCGCGGCAGCTCGATCAATGACTTGCATTCTCTGAATTCGATCTCTCTCCTCTTTGGGAACTTTTAAAATCTTCTCAAACTCGTGACTCTTCTTCTCCAACTCTTTGGGATCACCCTTATCAGCTGCTAAATTATTGGAGTTCTCTGCAACGGTTTGAAACTTTCTTTCGCGATCCATTGCTTTTTGCCACATTTGAAGGTATGATGAGTCTTCATTTGATGAAGACCTAATTGAGACGTTTCGTGTTCTTCTTAAGATTGTAGTTTGTTTGGTTTGTTGTGGTGATGGTAGTAGGAGAAGGTGGAGAGGAGTGTGTAGGTTAGCGCGAGTGAGAGTGGAAAAATGTGCCATGAATGAAATGAAATGTGGTTTGAGAGAGAGAGAGAGAGAGATTTGAAGGGAGAGATTGGAGTGAAATTGGAGGAAAGTTTAGATGCTCTCTTGGAGAAAGAAAGAAAAAAGTTGGAGTGGAGGTGAAGGAAGGTAGTGATGCTCTACTAGGAGATTGGAGAAGCTTTGTTTCAGTAGAGTGATCATAGGTGTGGTGGCAGAATGATATTCAAAAACATACTTCTATGTTTTGACGCGTAGTGACTGGTGCATCAATGGGCTTTATGAGCTAAGGATTACAAATATTTGATATACTAGTCATCATTAGTATATAGATTTTAATCCCATGGTTTTAAATAAGGGGGAGGATTTAGAGACACTCAAAAACGAGATACTCATGTCTCACTCAAGAGGAACCACTAATCTAATACAGATTTTTATAATAGGTATTAAGTGGAAATGAGGTGGTTTTTCTCCTCACATCTCTATCTCCAATAAGTACGTGTTTCAATTTGAATTTCAATTCTCTCATCTCTCACATCACCACTACATCTCTCTATCTCTTTCTTCTCTCTCTTGCTATGACTCAAGAACAAAGCAAATCCAAGAACCCGTGGAAAGTTAATTTCAAACCAAACCCCTCTCTTTCTCACAATTTGGTCAGATTTGAATCTCTATTTGGTCAACAATGGTGTGGTTGATTTATAGTTTTTTAAGGGTTTTTGGACATCATGATAAGCTCGAAAGCTACGATTGTGGTTGATTTATGGGTTTCTAACTCTTACTGTAGCGATTCTTTCTCAAGTACCCACAAACCCTTAAAAAAAATGTTGATGTTTGGGGTGGTTTTCCTTCCCTCTTTGTGTTATGATTATGCATTGATGTTGTTGATGGTATTTTTTTTCTTAAATAAATTGAATGTGTATTGGTATTTGAATTCGCCTTAATTTCGTGTGTGGATAAGGAGGTTTAGACATGAACTGTGTAGACATTTGAATTATCGATACTCTTTGGTCGACAATTCCCTTTGTTTAGATATTGTCGACTCATGTTCTACCCGACAATTTAGGGATATATGATCTGGGACCATATGTATATTTAATTGTTTATGTATATACTTCTCGTGTTTGGCAATCGACAATTTAATTATTTTAATCTTTCATTTGTTATGGGATTAGTAGTTGTGAGTGGTGGGTCATAGAGGGGTAAAGTGGTGTACTTGACTACTACGAAATGAGAGCTAAGTCTCTGTGAATTCTGTAAATACTCACACCTCACACCCCACACCCAACCTGAAATTTAGAGCATCCACAACAGTTAAGAGGGTGGATTGGATGAATTTCAAGGTGAATCCAATCCACCTCAATCCACCCCACAACAGTTTTCAATCCACCCCAAGGTGAGTTCACCCCACATACTTTTGAACCGCGCGCTTAAAATGTACATTCCATATACGTCCACGTGTCTCAATCTAAACCATCAATCTCTCAGTGCACTTCAGAACCGCGCGTAACTAATAATATTAAAGTCTACACGCAGTTTAGGACTGCGCGCAATGAGAGCCATTGGATGGGAGCCACGTGTTATAATCTTAAAGGTTATATGGATACGCGCACTTCAGAACCAAGCGGCGTGAATTCACCCCAAATCCACCCACAGGGTAGAAAATCCACCCTTTGATGAATTTTGCTCTTGCCACATCAGGTATTCACCTAGCTGCTGGAAGACGAATTGGGTGGAAAAGATGGTGGATTTGGAATTCATCCTGCCACATCAGGGTGCACCTAGTTGTTGTGGATGCTCTAACATCAATATAAACTCATAAACCATAGTAAGTGGTTTGTTGAGACACAAAATTTAACTAGAAAAGAAGATTATCCAATTAAGTTTAGTCTCTCAATTCCATTAAAACTGTATTGTGACTACTAGAAGAGGAGACTCTTGTGGATTCTAGAGATCCATTTCAATTAAAAATACACCGTCCCCCTCAAGTGGTTACTCCCATATATTTTTATAGGCTGATTGAACATTGGGAACAAATCCCTGGCTTGACAAAAATCCCTTGGGCAAGCTGATTCAGGAATAGTGGGGACAAGTCCTCAGGTTGTTACTATTACACAAATCGACAGTTTCCTAACACCACATATTGTCGAACTATTATTGTTTGCTCGACAATTTAAATGTTAATTAATATTGTCCATCGACAACTATTTCGTACAAGATTTTCGTTCACCCATTAACTCGACAAAAACCTCGAACATCGTCGACGAAAATTTGGGGCATCGTATTGTAGACATCTGCTTGTCCACAATTCCATAGGCTATTACTGAAACAATTATTGTATTCACCTACACACATTGTCATTATAGGGAAGAAAATAAAAACAAATAAACCCGATCAATAAAACTAAGTTTTACCCAAATACAATTTATTGAGAATTCCCATATCCAGCATAAAAGCAATTGGATTATATTAGATAATCGTTGACGACGTTGTACTCGACAATTTTCGAATACTACTATATGTCGACAATAGATATCAAGGATTTCTCGATCACCCATGTAATCGGTACACCCATAGTACTTCAAATTGTCGACGAATCGGTGGTCGATAATTCCCTTCCTAATTACTGCTCTTTATGCATCACATTTGTAACATTTAGAACGAGGATTTCCCTTCTTCTTCAGCCAAGGAGAGAGAGACACACATAGATCATTCAACAAATCAAGACTAACTTCGTCACTACCATCACCGCCAACAAATCAAAATTGAGGTCTTCATCTGCACTGAGAGAGAAAGAGAGAGAGTGTGTGAGAAATATATACAGAGAGGAACTATTCCTGATAGAGCAAGAAAGAGACTTCAAATCCCCTCATTATTTCCTTACTGTTGTAGAGAGAGGTCGAGAGAGAGACAGATCTGAACCAATTTTAAGTGAAAGAGATAGAGAAGAGAGTGAGAGATTCAAATAGCAACTGACCTTGATTTCTGCCATTTCATTGCTTTAATGTGAGAGCGAGAGAGTCAGAGATCCAGACCAAAATGGTTTAAGAAGAAAGAGAGAAAGAGAGAGAAAAAAAATAAAGGGGAGAAAGAGGTTTTGTTTGAAATTTGAACAGTTGAGAAGAGAGAAAGGGAGACATATCACGTTTAGAGAGAGGGTGTCTCCTGGTGTCTCCTTTGACACCTCATTTCCACCTCATTCTCTATAAAGGGAATCTCCAATTTTAAGAGTCACTCATCGAATAGAGATGAGTGGTTCATATTGAGTGAGACTTTAGTGTATCGTTTCTGAGTGTCTCTAAATCCTCTCCCTTTAAATAATTGAATCCATTCCATTTGAGCATCTCCTGAAGTACCTCACTCACTTGGTTGAAGGAAAAAAAAAAACCAAATCATGTGAGTGAGGTTCTATTTCTTCTAATAGTACCTTACTTGTGTTTTTTTAACTGGAGCCTAACTGTGGCGCCCGTTTCATTTTTTTTAAAATAAAAATAAAAAACCATCAGGCTCCTAACTGTTAGGCGTCCGATTTGTTTTTGTTTAAACAATTGGACGCCCAAATCTTAGGGGCCCGATTAAAAAGCAAACAGACGCCCAACACTTGGGCGCCTAATTGCGACGTAAAAAAGTAAGGCTCAACCTTGCTTTTTGAGTTGAAAAACCAAGTCAGTAAGGCGCTGTTGGAACTCGAAAATCCTATGTGGTACCTTGGAAAGAAAGTCAGTGAGGCACTTTAGGATATGCTCTTATGTGCCTTGTTTCGTTCTAAAAAATAATACCTGTTATTTACTGTTACAAACCGTTATTTTATGTTATAACGGTTGATGTTACCGTTATAACAACGCATTATTTTTAATATTTTGTTTTACATTTATACCGAAGTTATATACCGCATATACTTTTATAACGGTATTATAACATCGCTATTTGTAAAATAGTGGCCGTTATAATTGAATACTCGAGCAAAAATTGAGAAAATATAAAGCAATGTCATAATGTCTATTACTTTAATGGCGGACGTGTGAGCTAAGTACCTCATACAACTCCTGTATGGAAATACACAGGTGTTATCACTATTTTTAAATTTTAAACAATTTGACTACACTCGACTTGTTATTTGGCTTTAGAAAACGTAAATAGTGTTCGTTATAACAGTAACGACATTTACCCGTTACACTGTTATAACATACCATTTTAAACCTTGCTTAGTACCTAAATTTTTCTTTAATATTAGACATTCCCCTACGGTTTGGCAAATATTTGACATACCACCTTATTTTGCAGTTTTGACTAGTTACGCCCTTAATACATATCTGCCAAGTTACGCCCACGGGTTCATCATATTTCGCCATTCTCCTAAATAGTCTCCCGAGGTTCGCCACAGTACCTCCACAAACCGCACGCTCCATTTGAAGTCCAGATAAATCTTGGTAGATAACCCCCCGGTGTTGGGTTTCGAACTCGTGGCCACTCTCTCCTCTCTCCTCCAAGAGGTGGTCCTAAACTACTAGCCCAACACCAAAGAGGTTCAAAATCATCTTGACCCCTTCGCTGGAGCAGTTTCGTCTTCAACATATGATCTGAGCGGGGATTCCCCGACACATAATTGCTTACTTCTTACAGTACAATGGGTAAATAGAGGGAGGTGAAGTTCTTCTAGTGGTTTAGGTGGCATAATTTTAGATGATGAAAGTGACAATGGATTTGGCTCCAACAACGAAACATCAGGAACTGGTATGTATGGGTCCGGTATGGTAGGTAGGTCGAGCACTAATGGCCCTTATCTTTGATATCTAATGGCCACCATGTTTGATTTTTGTTTGCCTCTATAGGAAATATTATTTGGAAATTATGATTTTAAATACTCTAAGATGCAAACTTTCCAAAACTGATACTTTGACAAGGCGGTTCCAAAATCGATACTAAAATTACCAAATAAATACTGATCCCACCTACTATCCCTTAGCTACCACTCCTATTCTTGTGCACTAAATATTAATGAGTAATCTAATTAGCTACAGTTACAAGAGGGAAGATTCCCCCCAAATGACAAAATTCTGGGAAAACAAATGACAAAAATTTCTTAACAAATGATAAAGTTATGTGAAAACAAATAACAAAGTTTTCTGAACAAATGACAAAGTTTTATGAACAAATTACATAGTTTTTTGAACAAATGATAATGGCATGTGTACATTGAAGAATTAAATTTGGACACGTGACGTGATATATTATTTTTAAATGATTAGGTCATTTTTTTATTTCGGAAGTCGTGATATATTATTTTTAAATAATTCGAACATTTTTTATTATTTTGAAAGTGAAATTCATACTTGTGGTGACATTTTTCTGAACAAATGTGAAAGTTTTCTGAACAAATAACGAAGTTCTGGTAAAACAAATGGCAAAGTTCTGGAAAAACAAATGACAAAGATTTATGAACAAATGACAAAGTTCTAGGAAACAAATGACAAAAATTTCTGAACAAATATCAAAGTTATGGGAAAACAAATGACAGTTTTATGAACAAATGACATAGTTTTCTGAACAAATGGTAATGACATGTATACATTGAAGAATTAAATTAGGATACGTGATGTGATATATTATTTTTAAAAGATTCGAACATTTTTTATTATTTCGAAAGTGAAATTTGTACTTGTGGTAATATTGTTCTGAACAAATGTCAAAGCTTTCTGAACAAATGACAAAGTTATGTAAAATAAATGACAAAGATTTCTGAACAAATGACAAAGTTCTGGGAAAACAAATGGCAAAGATTTCTAAACAAATGACATAGTTTTTTGAACAAATAGTAATGACATGTGTAAAGAATTAAATTTGGACACGTGGCATGATATATTATTTTTAAATGATTCTAACATTTTTTACTATTTTGAAAGTAAAACTCGTACTTGTGGAGCTTGTAGGGACCTATCCCTCGAGTTATGATAAACTCGAACTTATCAAATACCAAACTCACGCAATATATACCAACAGTGACACATGTACTACGAACTGATGAAGAATATGGCTTGAGTACTGTAAATGAAATAGAACAAGTCAAAGACGCATGTCTCCCATAAACTTACAGTTACAAGTCCAACTGCCACTTGTCCCCACTTTCAGGAGAACGTGTTTATGCACAGTGATAAACTGAGAGTGAGGTCTATAAAAAGGATGAGTTCCAGAGGAGAAGGGGTCAAGTTTTTCTAGCTAAAGAGATCACAAAACTTGTAATCAAGCATAAGCCTAAAGCAATAAAAGTTACAGTTACTAAATCTTCATGACGAGGTCGTGATTTTTACCTATTCAAAGGTTTCCACACTAATAACATGTGTCATTTCTATATTGGGTTATACTAATTCTTGTCACATGTACATTTGGTTTAAAGACTATTTTGAGTTATTTCAAGCTACTACGAAATTAGGCCATTACATTTGGCGCCATCTGTGAAAAAGAAAACATTTCCACAAAATCTTAAGGCATGTAGTTACTTAACTATCAGTTTCCAATCATAGTAACTTCCAAGTGAACAGCCACAGGAGTCCAGCTTGATCTTTTAGTTGAACCAGATCAGCTCATAAAATTTTGGGTAAACCTCCATGCCAAAATAGAGAAGCAAAGTGAGCTCAAGCGTACGTTAATGCATGACCATTTGCTCTGAGAACATGAACTATAAAGCGAGCGTCAAGCTCGTCAAACAAAATTCAAACGACATGAAGAACAGATGACAATAATGCATACTACATTGTAAGCCTTACAAGATAATCAGCAAGATCCCCTTCCTAGGGAACGTGATCAAATACCAACAAACTCCCAAGTTTTAGCACGGGAAAGATTGGGACCACGAGGAGCAACTAGCAAAGAAGCTTCCAGACGTCTCCGTAACAACCCACACGTACCAGAAGCTTTAATTTATTTGGGATGGGAAGATAAGTCTAAAATCAATAGAGGACGTCGGCCCTCCAAGCGTCAAAAAGAGGAGCCACGACCTCAATCCAAGATACCAACTCGTAAACACTTGAGCGAGGGTACTGGTACTCATAACCCCTGGCCTACACGCCAAGTCGCTCAAGTACCACGACAGTATGTCATACAGGAACATATGGATGGCATCAAAGAATTCATCGAAGCTCAAGCTCTTGATAATAAGGATGATTTGACCAAATTGTAAGGTAGTTTAATTGCTAAAGATTTGTTTGATAAGGAAGTACCAACAGGTTTCCATACTTCAAAGATACGTAAGTTCAAAGACACTAATCTGAAGGAACACATTCAACAATTCTGTGATTCATTGGGATTATATTCAAATTTGAACCACATTCTGTGTCGTCTGTTCGCCACAAGCCTATAGGGAGAACCGCTCAAGTGGTTCCATTATCTGCCTAAAAATTTCATCCTCACATTCGACCAATTACAGAAGATCTTCGTCAAGACATGCTTACAATAAAGATAAGGAAGAGAATTTGTACACTTTAATTAGTCTTAAAAAGTCTCAAGGAGAGAAACTCAAAATCTTTGCAAAGAAGTTTACGGAACTCGCCAGGAAAGTTGGCAATCCTGTTTCTACGTTTACCAATACACTACAGATCGATTACAAAGCGAAGGAGCATATCTTCTTGAACAAACCCTCGACCTTGGAAGACATGATTACCAAGGTAAAAGGGTATGTCGACCTGGAAAGGATGATGACCGAAAGGCATAAATCTACTAAAAACATCCTAACCACGAAAGGTTCAAACACTGATTGCAACAGAGAACCGAAGGATGGCCAGGGTGATCAAAAGTGTGCTAGAGCAAACACGGGCAAATCTCGCAAAAATAATTTATCACTCAAACCGGTCCTCCCAAAGATGAATGTCCAGATCTCAGCAATTTTTCCCATACTAGCGAAGGACAAGTTTTATCATGTATCTCAACTGCTGAACCCATAGAAGGTAAATCGTACTGCATGTATCACAAGGTAACTCATCATAGAGCTGACAACTGTTCTGCTTTACAGAGGTTGCTAGAATACATTTTCAAAGACGGGAGAATGCACGGAATACATAATCGACCTGGAAGGATATAAGCACAAAAGTTATAAGACGCAAGTCGAAGTAGTTCAAGTCGAAGATCAATCCGAGGAAAAACACTTGTACCATATGTACCACAGCAACATGATCGAGATCTATCAAATCAACAACTCTACCAGATTCAAGAGGAGGAGGTTAACGGAATGCTACGACCTCAAAGTTCAGAATAAAGAAGCTAAACTCCTTCCTGAATCAAGCAATTGACGAACTGGGATTTTATTTAAGAATTGTGATATTAGTCACGTCAAGTTTCCATATCATAACGTTCTGGTTATTATGCTTAAGATGAAGAAATTCGTCATGCATACCATGATGATCGATACCAACAACGGTATTAAAATTCTTTTTCAGAGCACAATAAAACAGATGAGATTAAGCGATCAAGTTATACCAAGCGACATCGATATCTGTGGGATTAATGGATTTAAAGAAGAACGAGTAGGCAAGATCATCCTACCCATTACCACTGGACCCACCACTATCGACGTTGTTTTCTACATCATCAATGCCAAATCCCGTTACCTTGGGATCATGGGCCACTGCTGGATACACAACATGGAAGCAATCGCTTCCACATACCATCAAGCACAACGATGACATCTATGAAATCAAAGGCAATCAAAAGTTCTCGCAAGCTTGCAAAAATATCGTTTCAGCCCTACTCGACACATCTGACAGATTTGTTGCATAGCAATTATAGAAAGTATGTCACACCGATGATCTGCCTTCCACAGAAGAGCCTATATAGTACACTGATATCGATAGGCCTAATAGAGGTACCTATATTGGTACCAAGCTAGTCCAACAAGAGAATGACGCTCTCGTTCACTTTTTACAAATGAATCAGGACGTCTTCGCATGGACTTTCAAAGAAATGCCAGGAGTCGACCCAGCCAAGGCGTACCACAAATTGAGCATCAACAACAAAGCCATAGAAGTCAAACAGAAATAGAGAAGGCTATAACCTCGTCTCAGAGATGAAGTCAACAATGAAATCGATAAGTTGATCGAAGTCAGATTCATTCGAGAAGCTAAGTACCCGGATTGGATCTCCAACATTGTCGCAGTTCCAAAAAAGAATGGGAAAGTCCGAGTTTGCGCAGATTTCACAGATCTAAGCAGACACACGCAAAAGGGTTGTTTTCCTCTTCCAATCATTCATCAAATTCATGATTCTACGGCAGGTCATGAGCTATTATCTATGATGGATGCTACTTCGGGATACAACCAGATACCTCTCCTAGAAGAAGATCAGGAAAAGACCACTTTCATCACTGAAACATGGCACTACTGTTACAGAGTCATCCATTTCAGACTAAAGAACGCCGAAGCAACTTATTAAACATTAATGACAACATTGTTCAAAGCACACTTGGGGAAAATCATTGAAGTATACATCGATGATTTGCTATGCAAAAACTTACAGAAGAAGGATCATATCACAAATCCCAATACGGTCTTCCACATTTTACGATCATAGCGGATGAAGCTCAATTCAGATAAATGTCAATTTGGGGTGCACTCGGGCAAGTTCTTGGGACATCTCATCAGTAAGAAAGGGATTGAAGCCAACAAAACCGGTGTATTTCATCAGCAAAACCCTTACTCCAGCGAAAACAAGGTATTCCAAGATCTAGCGACTCTTCCAGACCTTTGTTTATACTTCACAGAAACTTAAATACTATTTTCAAGCTCATTCAGTCAAAATCATAACGAACTGCCCACTTTGGGAAGTTCTATCAAAAAAGGAGAAATCAAGAAAATTACAATAATGGTCAGTCAGTTTGGGTGAACACGATATCAAATTCAAACTGAGAACTTCAAAAAAAGGTAAAGCAGTGGCTAATTTTTTGGCAGACTTCCCTGTATTAGATCCAGATTGGGAAGAGCACGATCCTGATCTCGCAGACGAACTCACAAAAGATATACCTACCAAGCTCTTTGACAAATGAGCTGAATGAGTTACACGAAAGGGATATAGACTTCTTATAGATAGATCAGCAGGACCCGCAGGGTCAGGGATCGGAATCGTACTGATTACTCCTTCCAATGACAGAATTGAGAAATTTATACACCTCAATTTCAAAGCTTCCAACAATGTCACAAAGTATGAAGCCTTTATACATGGGATTGATTTGGCACTAAAAATCGGAGATCCCGAGCTATTAGTTTATATAGATTCTTTACCTATAGTCCACCATTACTCCGAGCAATACAAGAAGAATGACAAGATGGTCAACTATGTAGCCATTGTTGCTGATAGGATGAGCAGATTCACTAAAGCTACTCTCGACTATTTACCCTGAGAAGAAAACTGATACGCCGATTCCTTGGCTTATTTACCCGGGGTTTTGGGTACATAAGCAAGATACCTAAAGATCGAGGTGATATCAACCCCCAGCATTAATCTTCCATTGGTATGCACGATCAACACTGAGGGCGATAAAGAGGAGGACAGTGATTGGAGGAAACCTTTCCTCACATATCTTAGCCTAAAAAATAAGCGTGATGGGCCACTTTCAGAAGATCCCAAAGAACACAGAAAAATAATTGAAAACTCCACGCGTTATGCCGTTCAGAAAGGCTGTTTATATCGAAGATCAGTGACAAGGCCTTATCTCAAGTGCCTCTCCAAGCAATAAGTAGATGTAATGCTTTACATGAAGGAACTTGTGGCTCCCATACCGCAGGTTGCTCCCTCGTAAATAGAGTTATTACACACGAAGTATTCTAGCCCGACATGAGAAAGCAGGCCAAAGAATATTCCTGTAAGTGTGACGCATGTCAGAGACATGGTCATTAGATACGAGTGCCTGCACTCAAACTCCATGCCAGTAAGGTATTCTAGCCTTTTAAGATATGGGCATTCGATCTAGTGGGAAAATTCCCAAATATACCAGGTAATAGAAGGTTCTTACTCATTGCAACAAATTACTTTACGAAATGGGTAAAAGCAGTTCCCCTTTGCCGAACTCTGATGACGAAGTTATCTCATTTATTTGAGAACATATCATCACAAGATTTGGTTGCCCCCACCTAATTCGGATCGATAATGTGCCACAGTTCGTTGAAGAGAAGGTAGTTGTTTTTCTCAACAAACACAACATCATTCATTCCCCGTCCAATCCATACTACCCCCAAGGCAATGGACATGCCGAAATCACAAACAAGACGATCATGGACGGAATCAAAAAGATACTAAAATCAAAAAATAAATTGGATAAGGGAGCTGCCTTATGTCTTATGGGCATATAGTACTACTCCAAGACAATCAATTGGATGATCTCCCTTCCTTCTTGCTTATGGAACTGAAGCCATCATCCCAACAGAATGTCACTATTCTATCAAAGATCACGAGCTCACGGATGAGAAAATAAATTCGAACTAGCCTGCAATATGGACTTGATCGATGAGACACGGGCTCGAGCAGTTGCCAACCTGGGTCGATATCACCATATGTTAGCCAGCTCATACAACAGAAGAGTCCGCAATCGTAAATTCCAAATAGACAATCTAGTCATTCGGGAGATCCCCAAGAGCATAAAAGAATTACATGTCGGGAAGCTCACAGAAAATTGGGAAGGTCCATTTCTATTCGTAGGACGAACTGGACTTGGATCCTACTACCTCATGACAGAGAAAAGAGTCATAATACCAATCCCTTGGAACACTATGAGATTGAAACGATACTATCGTTAAATTCCTAGTTCCCAAGTACATGATACATCTATTATCATTCTTTACATTCCAAAAGTGAGATTTCAATCTCCAATATTGTATATATTCTTTTCTACTAAATAAAAATTTTCAAGTTTTTTCCCACATTATTCTCTACAGGCATACATGTAGCATCTACTAAATCTCAAAGATTAAAGCAAAGGTAATACTAGTTTTCAATCGATACACATCAATCATCTACTAAATATCAAAGATTAAAGTAAAGGTAACACTAGCTTTCAATCGAAACACATCTATCATGTACTAAATATCAACGATTAAAGCAAAAGTAATACTAGCTTTCAATCAATGATTTTTACTATCTCTAAGACTCAAGATAAAGCAAGGTAAAACTAGTTTTCATCTATCTAACAGATACACTACATGAGTAAAAACAGTTTACTTGTTTATACAGGTTTTTCTTGTGTTATAGCAGATGAGCCTTCCCCTACAGTCAGAGCTCATGAAAACATTAACTCTTGTGTTTGAGCAAACATAATCTCCCTTCCTCGATCTACTTAGTCTACATAAATGGGACCAATTCCAATTTCCATAGCATTCAGGCAGTTGCCTCGATTCACTTCAGTTTGATAGATACAACCTTTTAGCACCAGACAATCATGCAACATATCCATTTCAAACTCAAGCCTTTTCACTTCTTCTACGAAATAAACAATTATTGTTATTATCTCCATCGCGTGCACTTTATCCGTGGAAAGCCTGCTTTGATTATGTACGGCCAGGTCAGCAAAACTACTTCGTACACTCACAAATTTTTTATTTAAATTTGCATATCGATTCATGGTTCGCTCCAAGTGTCCCTCCAGTTCGGATATGGCACTGGTCAATGACTTCGAAAGTTTTAACAATCTACCCTGCTCGACCTTACTTTTCTCTTTATCATCGTTTAATTCTTGTACATGCTTTCGCAACACCAGCAACTCCTCATTTTTCTGTAAATCCTCATCTACGTTACTACCACTGAAACAAGAATTCTTCAACATTTCCTCCTTTTTCTTGAGAGATTCTTCCAACTCTTTTTCTTTGGTTCGAGAAACTTCTAACCTATTCCCATTCTCTCTAGCTCGCTCATTAGCTTTCCTGACGGCAGTTCGAACGTAAACCAAATCTGCCTTCAGTTCTTTGATTTGCGTCTGGGCACAAACTAATTCATCTTTAACATTAACAGCTTCGACATCCCTTTGTTTTTTCTTCGACCTCTCTATACCCTCCGCTTTACTACCACTAGAACTTGACAAGTCCACCTTCAGCTTCTCAACTCGTTCATTAAGCTTATCACATTGATTTTGAACACACCGGAGACTAACATCTTTTACCTTTACAGTCTCACTCAGTTTCTCCACATCACTTTTGACACTTGCCAAATCAGCTCGCGCTTTAACTAGTTCGACATCCTTCTTCCTCAATTCCTCCTTCAAATTATTAAGGTGCCCTGTAAGCTGCAACACTTCTGCCTTTAATGACCTGGTATGATATTGCGCAATATCTAGCTCTTTGCACTTCCCTTTTACGCATTCTAACATGTTCTTCAACTTCTCAACCTCATTTTGAGCATTCACTAGCTCAACTTGAACTCTCCATAATTCTGCTTCTTTCTTCTCGGTCTTCTGACTCAGCTCGCTAACAATTTTTTCTGACTTCGTCAACCTAAGCTCCACTTTTACATACTGATTTGCGCTCTCCTCCCATATCTGCTCGATCCTATCGAATTCCAGTTTAAACTCATAATTACATTTCAACACATCTTCCTCACGAGATCGTGCGGCATCTAGCTCGGCCTGCACAGAAGCTCGTTTTCAAGGTCAACGCATTGAGAACATTTTATCTTTCTCATATAAACAGTTTGCATACATTACTACATATATAGTCATATTATACATCATATATTCACCATAACGAGATAGTACTTAGCCTTCAAACTATGTTGACTCCTCGTCCTGATGGCCATACACTCTACAATCACAACAATCTTCTAATATTTTAAGGTATACATTTTCTAACACTTTCACTATTTATTACAGCTTTGGAGAGTAAGATCGATTACGTATGTCTTTAATTATTTCTAAGTACGTTTTGCTCATAAGATCGCATTTTTTGACTTAATCCTATATTCTTTTGGCTCAATCTTAAACGAACTACCAATATATCAATTCAGTGTTTTTTGTTATTTCCTTTATATTCTCTAACCTGAAACTCTGCATGAGCGGCCGAGAGAGCTACTACATTCACATAATTTTTCTCCTTAGCGAACTCTTTCTCTAAATCCTTAATTCTGAGGTGCAAGTCTTTAAGCTCCTACAAATCAATATTTATACATTAATACATCATAGATTGATCCTCCAAATACTTCCAATGTATTCAATACAACAAATAGTCTCATTCCACAATAACAAACACATAAAAAAAATACATCATTACAATTTTACTCTACCTTATCGTCCTCCCCCCGATTCTCGAGCTCTGTCCTAGCAGAGACCTCATCCAAACCTTTAACAGTTTCTTGGAGAGAAGTACTGCCGGCTTCAGGGTCATCATCTTGGTCGAACTCCTCCTCCTCCACAAATCGTCCTTCCATTATAGCTTGGACATCCTCCCCAGAGTAACCGACTTCTTAAAATTTTAGTGTGAGATTGTTACGAGCAACAGTCACCTGCTCCATTCTTTCTGGATTCATCTTCAAGCTAGTCCATGGATATTTGGAAGGTGTTCTTCAAAGACTTCACCTCCAAGCTCGAGCGCTCTTTCTCCCTTGCCAAATCCTTCTCCAGCTGAGCAACCCCATCTTTTAACTTCATCTTCCCATCCTCGAAATCTAGAAAAATGCCTCTAAGCACACGTGCAACCTACACAACAAGATACATAAATCATATCTGAGATTTTAAATACATACAAATCATAATGTTACCATTACTCTACAAAGCCCAAGACTCATCGTTGCGTCCAACTCATCCAAACCCTCTCGCACGGCAAACCTCATCTTCTTTTCAACAACGAGCAACTCATCCTCCTTGTTCGAAACCACAACGTCTTCCTCTACCTCATTCACTGTAGAAGGGGGGATAATGCCTACTTTTCTCTTCTTCAATGGTGTCTCAACCTCCCCACTTTCTAAGGTAACAGACTTCGAAGAATCGACCTTAGCTCCCTTCTTCTTTGTCTGCATATTCCTTGTTTTACCAGACAAAGAGCTTGTAGGCTTCGACAACAATGGCACAGGCCCAGCTTAAAATAATATTGGCCATTTTCCAATACTTACTGGTGATTCAGCTCCAGTAGCGATCGATGAGCATTCTCCAGTCATCTTTATCTTGGCCTGTGATTTCTGCACTTTAACAGATCTGTTGTTAACCCTTTTGTGCCTACTAATCTCCAACTCCCCCAATACAGTTTCAAGCTCGACTCCCTCTTGAGCTATAATATCAATCAAAGATTCTTTCCTAGTCACTTTAGAACAAGGATCTGCATACAACACATAGAATACTAACATAATCAAACAGACTTCAATCACAAATACATTTCAAAAGTAATGAGATTTACTTATGTTTCTTAAAAGATTAGTACTTAAGGGCAAGGGTGTCATTGTCAGGTCGCTAGAGATACTCGCCCTTTACCCAAATCAGATTGTCATTCTAAACCCTTCCAGGTAAATTCAGGTCGAAAAATTGGGGTCGGGACGAGCTAGAATAGAAGTACACACCCCCAGTATTCAAATAATATTTTACATTGTAATACCGCAAAATATCTACAGGAGTCAATCTTCTCTCCTCCCCTCACGGGCCCACCTCCTATTCAAATTCACATACACATTGATGACCTCCCACATATTACCATTCAATTGGGCAGGGCAAACTTTGATTCTATTCATGATACCTTTAACAGGATTGCCTAAAAACACCACTAGTACATAATCGAATTGGGCAAGGTAACACAAAAAACCCTCATCTAAATCCCCCTCTTTATTCCCATTGAAATACTCAAGGAAAACACCCTCTGGGGTTTTCGCACCTTCTGAGGTTTTCCTAAAAAAATTCTTGCGCACCAGAACTGGAAGCACGAAATACATACTTTTACCCCCTTCCCCATCCGAGCATCCCCTACAGAATCTCCCAGCATGTTCAATGGCGTTTCCCCATACACACCTTACAACCTCCTTATGCTTACAAAACTCCTTAAACACTTCCGACTCTATAGGACAAGGAAAGAGTTTACCAAAGAAATCTAGAAACTCGAGTTGTTCCTCAACTACAACTTCCTCTAAGGAGCTCTCCCCCTCAGACTCAACAAGGATATCCTTCGAGCTATTTCTGATTAACTCGCCCCCTACAAATTCGGCATCTCGTTCTACACTCTCATCCTCAGCCGATCGACCAGAGGTGGAAGGTTCCATTTCGAACAATAAGCTCGAAATAACATAAAGATTTTCCTAAGTTCTTTCACATGCTTCTACCTACACACAAGTTCATGTATTTCAATCATTTTTTTTCTTTTTTTCTTAAATTATTGTTATCAATAATAATAATAATAAAAACAAAAACAAAAAACAAAAACTTATATTTCATTATTCGCATTACTGATTTTTCAAATCATCTATCTCCTTACTTTTTATATCAATTAATATCGACAGAGAAACTTTTTCTACACATACAGAGCCTTCTAAATATAATACTTTTCCAAAATTTAAAATACAAAGAACGCGGGATTCATCATCAATACACACCAAATCATTTCACAAGAGAGAACACTGTTCAAAAGCATAAACTCACCCTGAATCACAGAAGATGAATCAGGAATTCCACACGTCTCTTCCTTCTCAATAGCGCTCCGTAACAGTAGCTTTCTCTCCACCCCAAAGAGTGAAACCCCGTCCCTCCTATAGCGGTGACACTCACCTAGATGTTTCTCTCTCAAATCATTATAATATAATTTTCTCTCTCTAGAGTTTCACCTTTATGTATTTAGTAAACGTTTGGAAGACGAGATAGAAAAATTATTTATAACTTTTTTATCTAACCGTTGATAATTATTGAGACTTGTGCAAACCACCCTCGGTTTTCCAACCAATGCGTCCTCTCGACTGTTCCTATCAGACGACTTATACTTTTTGGATATACACATTTTTCATCATTACCCCAAACCCTGACATTAAATGCAACTCTCTCTCTCTCTCTCTCTCTCTCTCTCTCTCTTACCCACATCACTCTCACACCCTCTCACCTTTATGATCACAAAATCAACCCACACACAATCGATCTATATCTCCAAAAACAATTTTATACTCATGATTTCTATCCTCCTACACTTATTTATACAAATTACATCGGCATTCCCGATGCTGCACAGTTTTGAAATTCAAATTTATTTTCAACACAATCTACAGAAAACAAGGAGCATATTCCGAACATAAATATTATCCCTTTATTTCACTTACATTATTTCGAAATACAGAAGTTCACCCTCTCAAGCATTGTTACACCTAAAACAACCTATGTGTCCTACAGCACCACATCTGATCAATACATCACCAACAAGCCTATCATCTTCCGCTACAATCTCATCCAGCGCAATCTCCCTCGCGGCAATTTTTCGAGCTTCAGAATCAAAGACCAATTCACGAAATACTTCACACCAAAAGTGGAATTCAATCTCAATTTTCTTCGCTCTTGCAGTCAACCCCTCCAACTGTAATACAAATTCTAGCATATCAGTATCATAATCAGGCTGTCCGAATATCCTTTCAAGTATTTCAGCAACCTTTATCGCTAGACACCCCTCCACCGCCTGTCAAACTCTCTGAGAGCGAGTTCTCACCATGTTCAATTATTCAAACATCTTCATCTACAACAAATATATAAATGCAGAGTACGGTCGCGTGCATTACCACCTTTTTGTGCATCTCCAGGTTTCAAAAATAAGAATCCCACATGTCAAACTTATCCATCCTTTTCATTTCCTCAAATCAAACTGACTATAAATTTGATTGCATCCTTTTTCACAAAATTTAGTTTATCATCTCATTTTTACCTTTAAACTCGAACTCACATATAACCCCTTAGGTCGATTTGCAAAACTTAAAAATTCCACTTTTTCAGAAGTTCACATTACATTGTCATATTCTAACACAATCATATGTATATAGCTTGACAACTACGGTGCTTTTAGCTCAAAACATATCTTTTTATAACTTTACAACAGTTTAGTCAGGTCACCACATAGAAGATCACACACAGTTGGAAATCTCCTTTCGATGTCATAACTATTTTAGACAGTCTGATATACTAACTTCATATCGTTTTAGATTGTGGCAAATTTTTTCGAAAAATATTTTCATTAGTTCAAAATTATCGGTACAAAATACTTTACAAAACAGTCAGCTACAAGATACTTCTTATAAATCGTTCTACAGATTACAATCAATATGACAGCGAGACTTCAAATTCGAGCACCCAAAGCTCCTCCCACATGAAACACTTCTACAAGAAAACGAAAATGAGAAGACGAAGATGGTTGTAACATAAGTATATTTCCTCTGAAACCACCACCACCGTCTCTTCCTCCGCATCCCCACTGTTACCATACCTTCTACCACCACCTCCATCTACACAATCCACTCGCGTGCAGGATAACGGCGAGAAGTCCTGGCCCGGGTGCCATTTTCCTCATCCTCCACAGTAATGGCCTTCTCCCCAAGGAAACAGAGATACACCCTTCGCAGCCGCTCCGATTGGGAAGAATACAGGCGTTTCATATGACAATGATCATCATCCGCCTTTGCTGCCTCATGAATAGTCATACCTTCAAAGGAAGGACTGGCTAGATAAGGAAGGGGGAGATTCAAAGGATGGGTCCCATAGTAACAGAGCTGGAGTTCTTGCACTTTGGCAAGTATCCTGTTCTCCCTCGCTTGACTTCTGGTGGTCACCATTGATTAATTCACAGAAACATAAGCACTTGCAGAATGACAAACGACGAAATGACATAAACAAATATTTATAGAATAACAAGATTCAATGCAGGGAAGGATTTCAAAAGTCATCATTAAACGATATGGTATTGGGAACCCAATAACCAAACGTATCAATCAATTCACATCCCTTGACCGCAATCAATACCATAACTCAGTCTTCCATAAATACATTCATTTCCCAGATAAATCCACATTATCAAAATACATTATTCCAATTTTTTGAAATACCCGCCATATTCTAATTTACGAACTCGATGGGTACTTCTCAACTCAAGCCACATGTGCCTTCAGTTGCGAGGGGGCGATTGTAGGGACCTGTCCCTCGAGCTGTGATAAACTCAAACTTATCCAATACCAGACTCACGCAATATACACTATCAACAATGACACTTGTACTACGAACTGATGAAGAACGTGGCTTGAGCACTGCAGATAAAATAAAACAAGTTAAAGACACATGTCTCCCACGAACTCACAATTACAAGTCCAACTGCCACTTGCCCTGACTTTCAGAAGAACGTGTTTATGCACAGTGACGAACTGAGAGTGAGCTCTATAAAAAGGATGAGTTCCAAAGGAGAAGAGACCAAGTTTTTCTAGCTAAAAAAATCACAAAACTTGTAATCAAACATCAGCTTCAAGCAATAAAAGTTACAGCTACTAAATCCTCAAGCCGAGGTCGTGGTTTTTACCTATTCAAAAGTTTTCACGCTAATCATTTGTGTCATTTCTATATTGGGTTAAACTAATTCTTACCACAGATACATTTGGTGTAAAGACTATTTCAAGTTATTTCAAGCTACTACAAAATTAGGCCATTACAGAGCCCATGTGCCTGCAAAAAACAGGTGGTTAACTACTATAATATGCAAACTTTAGTAGGGGCAGAATTGAAATTTCCTCTTGCCAGTATCAATTTTGTAATTAATTGTTCCTTGGGTTCAATTTTGGAAAGTTGCATCTTTTAGTATTTAAAATCATAATTTCTGAATATTAATTGTAATGGTAATGACAACTATAGATAAATACAATTGTTATGTGTGTTGTCATTTACATGATATGACAGGTTAATGCGCAAGCGTGTATGAAGCTGTAGGACAAGTGCACCCACAATACTCCCCCCCCCCCCCCCCCAACACGACGAATCGAATGCATATATTGTTGGTTTGTGGTGAATTTTGGTTGTCTTAAGAGAAAATTTTGAAAGATGTAGAAGAAAGCATAATGGCTCAGGAGAGAGCTAAAACAATTCCCATAAAATATATAGCAAGAGTAGGGAGTTTTTTATACGATTAATATTCAAATGCTTAATTTTATATTTATCTAGAATTTATAACGTTTTAGTGCCAAAGGCATGTAATGTATAATTGAGAAGAACGTTAATCCATGTAAAATCTTTCTTTAGCTAAAGGTACACACAAGTAGGAGGAAAAATTCGGTCCTGAGCACTTCAGACTGAACTCCGTCCTAAGCGCTTCTCAGTAAGACATATGTCCATTTTAACTCTTGTAGTTAACCACAGTTAACCTCTATCATTAAGATCCTCTAAATTCCTTTAATCATGGAGATTTATTTAATCATCCCTTAATTATATACATATAGCATCCTATTTAAAAAAAAAAACTCGCTCTAATATTTTTACACAATTGTAATGTATGTTGGCATTTAAAAAAATTGGCACCTTAGGGAAAGCGTGTCTCCACAAAAGCTTTTGAGCCCAACTTGGCTACAAGATAACTTCTGTAAATGTATGATTTTTAACTCTTTACCTATTTTGTTGTGTTTTATGTTATAAATAGTCTAGCCCCGGTTGGAGCCCGAACTGGGTTAGGGTGTCTCCATCGGACATTTAATTGGCCCATGAAGCCCAAGGCTTTATGGGGAGAGTTTCTCAGAGTTATATATCTTTCTAAGGGTTCAACACTGTAACTTGACCTAGGGTTTCAGTGTATCAATAATTTAGTTTTTTCTCTCTCATATACTTTGTGTTGCTACTATTGTGTGTGATTGATTAGTAAAATAGTTTGATTTGCAACCGATAGGAATCGTGGTCGTACGCGTAGCACGTTTCGTGCGTCGTGTGAGCACATCTTTATTTAGTTATTGATATTTACTTTAATTCTTTAAAAATCAGGACTAGTTTCCTAATTAGATTAGTATTAGGGTTTCTATTTGTGTTAGGTCTCTTCTTCTATAAAAGAGAGCCTAAACTTAGTTTATTTTTTATGTTGGTTTTACTGAAAGAAAGACTTGGTCTTAGAAAGAGATGTAAAAATTTTTATACAATTGAGAGATCTTAGTTTTAATTGAGATTAATTTAGCTTCCGTAAACATAGTTTTTAACAACTTGGTATCATAGTTAGCAAGATTCTGCGGAATTTTTTTTACATCAACCGTTACAGTAATTTTGGTGTCTGTTAGAGTAATTTCTGCGTTGATACAGTAATTTCTGCGTCATCAATGCCCAATAAGATTTAGAAGGATTATGGGACAAGCTCGGGTGGAAAGACTGCGAAGTAGAAGACTATATAAAAAATTGGAGAGAAACAAATATTAGAAAAGGACGAAGGCATACTTCTACGGAGAGAAGCCAATGAAGTATGGATTCCCAATCGTCATGGATCGCAAATGTTTTTATGTTTAAAAAGATATCTAACAAGAGAGGCGTTTCAAATTCTTGAGAACTCTAATGTCAGAAAAAATAGGTTTCGGACGAATGTAGGTGTTAAAATTGATATGGATGACTTGAAGATTAACCACCACAATGTACCTTGTACGACCGATTTTGTGGGTGGGGTAGACGAAGACATGTTGGAGATTGAGGCAGGAGTTGTGACGGAAGTATTAAAGAAATTTGATGGAGATGAAACAATACGAAGAGGCAACGGAAAGAGAGGTTCACCGTGTGATTGATCTAGTAGGTGGGAAAGATGTAGACGTGTTGGACAGTTCTCGATCAAAGTCCCATAAAGAGGTTGCGACATTGATGTAAGAGTTTCACACAATAAACGATTCCAATCATCAGGAAGCCCAACCGAAGGAGACCAACCCCAATCCAAAACCCTGCCTGGAATTCGAAGAAGGACCGGAGAAGGATTACCTACAACACCAACGACGGAGAGGGAATCACCAACGAGCAAGAGAGGAGTCGACGGTGACAACGTCGGCCAGTTCTGAGGAACTGACAACCATCGGGGCTGCCACTATACCCAAATCAGTTTCAGCAAAAGGGTTAGACCCTGCAACAACTGGCAGGCATACAATCGATACCACCACAACACCAATGACATAGAAAGATACCACTTCAATTGTCAGACATGCCCCCGACCACAAAGTGTTACCGACAAACAACCGACACCACCATAAAATTAGTGACAGAGAGAAAGACCGCGTAGAAGCTATCGACAAATTATTGAAGTGCAGCTTGAATCCGATAAAATCGAGGAGATGTGGAAGAGATAATTATTTTTGAAAAAAAAATCACTTCAACAGAGCCTTTTTACAAGTCACACAAATACTTAGGGAGAGTTTTGTAGGTCGAGAAAGACCGGAATACTGCAAAAAAAAAAAAAAAAAACATTAGAGTTACCTCAGGAGTAGAGATAAACCAAGATCACGTGTTTGGCACGATCCAGGGTTACCACATGCTTGACGCGGGTCACGGCATGCAAATAGGCAAGGGCAGAGACACACAACAGATGTTTAGCACGAATCACATCACACGCGCGAGATCTGGCACGTTTATAAATACAACATACACAGGTCATGGCATGCCTTGTGATAGGGTTAGCATATAGTTTGGCATGCCTTGTGGTAGGGTTGGTATAGAGTTTGGCATGTCTCTAGTTAATACATGTGTTGGTTGCGTGACCAATACCAACAAGTCAAAGAATCCAAGTCCAACCCCCCCTTATCCAACCAACCCATTTTTTCCTTAAAACTATTATAACACCCACTTCTTCTCTTCCAACTACAGCACCAATAATGGCCACCCCCACTTTATCACCGACTAACCCACCAACCCATACCACGATGAACAATCCATTGGCCTCAACCCCGAGTCCAATATCTCCCACCATCATCGACAAACCTACAACGACCACAAAAGCTTCTTCATTTGCAACTACGACGTCACAAAGTTCGTTGATAGTCACCGGACCTCCGACAACAAGAATCCCACATATAAACACTTTAAAATTTTGCCGACATAGAAGGAACCCGCAGTAACTTCGACGATTAAGAACGCAACATGAGGTGATCGCAGGAGCATACGAGGTTTGGGGAATTGTGAAAATAAAGGAGGGAGAAGACAGGGGGAGACAATTAGTTTTGGCAATATGCAAGGACATATTTGGGAACCAGAAGGGAGAAGACAGGGGGAGTTGATTCGCAAAACGATTGAGGGGAGGGCAATTAGTTTTGGCAATATGCAGGTACATATTTGGGAACCAAGAAGGAGTAATTTCTCAGAGACGGGTGTATCAAAAATAGTTCCGTATGTTGACCCATATTGGATAGAGTTTCTGGTTCATTCTTTCGACTTTATGGGTCCTAGCATCGTTGGTAATACAATGAAGCAACATAAGCTTCTAGATGATGTGTTACAACGTCCAAAGGATAAACAAGCAAGTTACGATAAAATTCATGGTTGTATTCCCGAGACTTTAAGCGTGTACTTTTGGTCTCATGTTGATGCCTTGATGATTTTCTCGCCAGAGTTCGTGATCGAACTCTTCTTAGACGAAGAAAGTTGATAGGAATCGTGGTCGTATCCACGACCACCCGTAACACGTTTCGTACATCGTGTGAGCACATCTTTATTTAGTTATTGCTATTTACTTTAATTCCTTAAAATAATATGACTAGTTTCTAATTAGATTAGTATTAGGGTTTCAATTTGTGCTAGGTCTCTTCTCCTATGAGAGTAGTCTAACCTTAGTTTATTTCTTATGTTAATTTTAGTAAAAAAAAGACTTAGTCTTAGAAAGAGATGTAAAGTTTGAGATAAATCTTAAAACCCTAGGTCTTCGACTTTTTATTTTATGCAATTAAAATATCTTAGTTTAATTTTAATTGAGATTTATTTAGCTTTCGTAAATGTATTTTTTAACATCAACATTTTAAAATCTCCAGAGAAATCAAATTTTGATTTCTTTTTCATTGTTTGGCATCCCCTACTAAGATGGTAGATCAAACCCAAGTTTATGATAACATTTCTCACTGTAAACCGCTACAGTTCTCTAATGTTTCAATAAAAAAATTTGAAGCGATCCAAGTCTTAATACTTTTAGGTAATGTAACACACACCAGTGGGATACAATTGTTGCCTCCGAACAGTATTAACCCCGTCACAATAGATAGCGCGGGGGCGAGGATAATGTTAGCGCCCAAACGCAATGTCAATGGTGTTGGAAAACCGAGGGGGCAAATCGCAACGCGGAAGCACAATACGATTAACAATAATTTTAAAATTTTACTCTAACAACTTGGAAATCAAACAAATGGAATAAAATACATACACAAGGTTTAATTTAGGTGGAAACCCTTTAAATGATCAAAACCAACAAATATATTATCACTAAGGGTTACAAGAAATTCCAGAGCACACACTATCTCACATCTACCCCCCCCCCCCCCCCCCCCCCCAAGCAAGAAACCCTATAAAGAAACCCAAAAAATCTCTCTAGAGCAAAACCCTAAATTTCTTATTTTTCTCTCTCTAACCCTTTCTCCCTATACTTCTTATTTTTCTCTCTCTAACCCTTTCTCCCTATACAAAGGCCTTTAACTTACGCCCTATATTTATAGACTTTCATTAGGTCATCTCGAAAGTACGCATTATGAAATAAACTAACGTTTTAGAATAAATCTCTTTCAGAACGAACTTAGAAATAAATAGAGCATTTTTCATTCGAACGACTTTATGACCCGTTCGAACAACTTCAACGTAAACTCTGCCGTTCGAACGAACTTCCCCTGTTTTGAGCCGTAACCTAACAATTGGGAAATACATCATATTATGACTTTGTGAGCTTCATAACTAAGAAATTGGTACAATATGGGCAATTGAACACTTAAATTATTTTAAACCTTTCACAATGATTCATCTTGGCAGGCTCGTCTTAGTTAGCGATCACTTATCTATGAAGGTTAGGTAACTTGTTCACATCCATTTATTGACCAAGGCCAGTATCCCTATCCCTAGTTCATACCACTAGCTCATCATAAATTGAACACATAAGGCATAGCAAGTGTTAGAGCATCTCCAGCAGCTAGTGTGAGTTTGGGTGCTCTGACAAGGCCCACCAAAAACCCAATTCGCACTTTTCCTCTCCACTAAAAGTTTGAGTTCGACACGATGTTTTTTTTGGAAGAGTTTAAAATGAAAAAATGCTAAAACCCTAAAAACATGCCAAAACCTGGTAAAATGAACAAAGGAACACCGCGCGGTAATCTAAACACCGCCAAACTCAAAAAACTTAGAGTTCCTCACACTAGGTTGAGTTACTATCGCCACGTGAACAAACTCACCCTCAAAAAGCTGCTGTTGGGAGACTCAAGGGTATGAGTTTGGGTTTGCAAACCCAACTCAACCCACACCCTGCTGCGGATGCTCTTACCCTAATTTGCGCGGCCACATTATAAACAGTTTTATCCTCTGATTAAACATATTTCTCCTACATACTCAGGTTACAAAGTAAAAACTGTACATCATCTCTTACATGCATCTGAACAACATTATTCTATCATCACATCTTCCGCCCTTTTTCCAGCAAACTAGCTGAAGGACGAGTGTAAATATTTGCGGGTTCGGGAGATTTAGGTGGAATAATCTCAGGTGGCCGTGGTGACAATGGAATCTCAGGTGATGGTCTATCTGGAACCGGCACATCAGGGAACTCGGGTGTCTGCGGCGGAAGGTCCGGGAAATCAGGTCCTGGGGTTGTGCCTGGTACTTCAAACGGAGGCATAATAATTACTTCTGATGGCATGGGCTCGAAGTCGGGTGGTGTACTCCGAATTCCCGGCATCTCTCTTGGGAAAGAAGGTTGTGTAGATGGGGTGGTTGGTGGTCGAAACTCCATCGGTCGCTCGGATGAGTCATGTGCCTGGATTTTAATGATCTGTAGGCCTATAAGAGTTGGAAAATGGGTTAAGCTTTTGTTTCTGAAGGCGAGAAGTGGGCTCAGACTTCTCTTTGGTGAGTTGATCACTGAAAGCAGTGGGATGGACCTCTTCACCAAACTGGTTGTATTTGCAGAGCTACACATCTCTCTCACACACAGCTGAAAAGACTAATGGTAACTTTCACCGTGGACCTTGTAGAAGAGACAGTAGTGGTGGTGACTCTTAATATGAAATAAATACAACAAATATGCATGTTGCCACGTGTACAGGGCATGAACTTCGACACGTTACTGTAAGTGTTATGAGACACGTGTGCAATAACCTCCAGGTGTGAGTTTTTGTAATCTACTATGCAAACAACACTTCAGAGAAAGATTTGGCGGGTATTACGGTGCTGTAATGGCAACCGTTGGATTTACCGCCGAGATGAAACAAATCATCTCTTTATGTTTTCTCTGAACAAAAATACAATAACATCTCAGCTATAAACAAGGCTTACTTTGGTTTATAATTTCTAATTATAGGAAAATGTCAACTAAATTTGTATTAATATTGATTCAAAAAATAATAATAATAAAGAATTGTAACCCAACAACATAGTGATGCATATCGATGTCCGCTTTGTGAAATTAGAAGGAGGCTCTGCTTGGTAATGCCGGGAATACTTCCACAGATCAAGGAATTTCATTTATTTCTCTTAATCCAGCCCTCGATAACCATTGGATCAAAAGAAAATAAACAATATTTCTTGATTTGTGAAAGTATAAACGGGATACCAAGCAGAGCCAATCAAATGAAAGTACAGCAAATGAACATCAATATGACAACAATCGGATGTCGTTTTCACTTCATCAACCAACAAATTTCAATAATAAAATACTAATAGGAAGCTTAGTGAACCTTGTACGTTTTATGCAATCTAAACTCTCATAGGAACTAAAAGATTCAAAATGACAAACCAGAATTGTAAACTTGAGATTAAAAAATCAAACAACGATAAAATCTGCGGACAGTCCAACATATTAACTTTGGCCAGGCAAATAACAGCAAACCTAATATACTCATATTTCTCTATAAGACTCTTCATCCTAAACATGCTTTACCAAAACAGCCTAACCAATAGAGAGGGATCATCCTTCTGAGTCCAAAACAAGAGCTCGGTAGAAATGTCGTTTCCTAGTAATCTCCTGCCAAATGAGGCCAGCCCGGAATGGTTCAACAAGGCAGACAATGCCTGGCAACTCACAGCCGCAACATTAGTCGGACTCCAGAGCGTTCCTGGACTTGTTATCCTCTATGGAAGCATTGTCAAGAAAAAATGGGCAGTGAACTCTGCATTCATGGCCCTGTACGCCTTTGCAGCAGTTCTGGTTTGTTGGGTTGGGTGGGGTTACCGTATGTCATTTGGTGACTCAATCTTTGGAACTCACAGTAGTTTCTGGGGGAAACCGGCAGTTGCCCTAGATCAGAAGTTTCTCCTTAAACAGGCGTTTGCAGGGATGTTTCCTAATGCTACGATGATGTTCTTTCAATTTGTTTTTGCAGCGATCACGTTAATCTTGATTGCTGGGGCACTTTTGGGGAGGATGAATTTTCATGCATGGATGCTGTTTGTACCACTATGGCTTACGTTTTCATATACTATTGGAGCCTATAGTTTATGGTCTCTGAATGGATGGCTGTTTAAGGCTGGTGTTATCGATTACTCCGGGGGATATGTTATTCATCTATCATCTGGTGTTGCTGGTTTCACTGCAGCTTACTGGGTAAGTGTTTTTATTCAGTTTTAACGATTTTTGCCAGAGTAAAAAATGTGAGTTTTACAGTAAGTTTCATAAGCAACAGTTAATCGTGGATTATCAGAACTAGTTTGTTATGAACGATCTCTACAGGTGGGACCAAGGACTAATAAGGATAGAGAGAGATTTCCTCCAAACAATATCCTTCTGATGCTCGCTGGAGCAGGACTGCTTTGGATGGGTTGGACAGGGTTCAACGGAGGAGATCCCTACATCTCCAACATTGATGCAGCTTTAGCTGTACTGAATACCCATGTCTGCGCTGCTACCAGTTTACTCGTCTGGCTCTTCTTGGACATCCTTTTCTTCGGAAAGCCGTCCGTTATTGGAGCCGTACAGGGAATGATCACAGGCTTGGTTTGCATTACCCCTGCCGCAGGTACAATTCTAAATATCTACGTATATCCCAAAGTTAGAACAACTCCAATAGGCTTACTTTTTCAGGGAGAACTCTTATATCTCCCTAGCCAATAAAGACGCAAAGATAATCGCCAAAATGGCTAGTCAAATAATAATGTAGATAAGAACTCACTAAACCCATTGTGCCAAGTGATGAGGGAAGTTCTTTTGAGCGAGTTTAGGCCATTGCTAATCTAAACTGGCCAAGGAAATCAAAAATCCAGTTGGCTGTAGTTGCTCTTAAGCTACAAAATCAACTCTCGTATTTTCACAAGGGGAGAATTGTTAAAATGGCTTGCTTAACTAATTAAAATCCCAAAATATCCTTGAGCAGGAGTTGTGCAAGGTTGGGCTGCCATTCTCATGGGGATAATGTCAGGCAGCATACCGTGGTACAGCATGATGGTCCTCCACAAGAGGATCAAACTATTGAAACAAGTTGACGATACCATGGCCGTCTTCCACACACATGCTGTAGCTGGAAGCTTAGGTGGCATTCTTGCAGGTTTCTTTGCAGAGCCTAGACTCGACAGACTCTACTTTGGTCCTGATCAGAAGTACATTGGTCTTGCTTATGGGCTGACTATGGGTCGAAGTACTGCAGGGTTCAGACAAATGGGCCTCCAATTAGGAGGAATTGCCTTCATAGTTGTCTTGAATGTTTTTACAACTACTGTAATATGCAATATCATTAAGTTGATTGTTCCACTTAGATTGTCAGAGGATGACATGAATGTTGGCGACGATGCAATTCACGGGGAGGAGGCTTACGCTCTATGGGCCGATGGAGAGAAGCTTGAGAACTCGAGGCATATTTCAGTTTATGACGTTGAAGATTTCCCATCAACAAGGAAAACAGGAAATGATGTTGAGATGGCCTGAAAAATTGATTGCAAATGGTGTAATGAAATGGGTAAATCTGTATGTATGAAGTTTTTCTACTTGTTTTTCGTAGTTAGACTGGAACTTTATAGGGGTTGTGATCAAATGATTTCTACGAACTAAATCCAGAATAAAATCAAAGTTTTTCTTTTAGTTTGTTAATAAGTATGTTTCCTACTCACTTGTTACTTCAATCGTGACTCAAAAGTTTTATAAATAACGAAACGAACGTTTTGATTGTCAGGAAACTCCTTCACTTGTTAAAACCGACCTCTTGGTTCCTTAACGTCACTAAGAGACTGTTTGGATACCCAAATATAAGCTACTTTTCTGCTTATTTAAGTCAAAAGCCAAGTAGGTATATTTGGATGATAAAAATAAGCTACTTATTTTAAGTTAAAAAGTAGCAACAATGAGAAGCCCAAAAAAGAAGCTTATGTCTTCTACTTAAAGCCACTCTCCCCAATCCCTAAATTTACTCTCCCACATCTTTGAAACTTTATCACTTTCTAGCCAAAAGTTTCTTATAGTCGTTCTAAGTTATAGGCAGTAATTACCATACTAACTTAAATGTTTTTTTAAAGAGAAAATCTTAAAGATACTTTTTGAAGGAGTCAGTTGACAGTAGTCATGTATCCAAACAGACCCTAAGTAGACCTCACAATCCAGAGGGTTAAGCTGAATATCAACTTATGACACTTTTATTTCCGATGTTCTAAGGATTTATGCTTCTGCTTGACCTTCTTCACTTTATGCACCATTTTTAACATAGACTTCATTCTACAAGTTTCAACATAGCTCATAAAACCAGGTCTTTCAAGCCAATACTATAAGACGCTACACTTTTATTTCCGTTGTTCTAAGAATTTATGCTTCTGCTCGACCTTCTGCCCTTTATGCACAATTTTTCACATAGACTTCATTCTACAAGTTTCAACATATCTCATAAAACCAGGTCTTTCAAGCCAATACTATAAGACGTCCAATATACTTTTACACCCTTACGCCAAGTAATAAGCTCTCACCTTTTCACCAGACAACTGTCTAACTGGAACCAATTTGGTTTGGTGATAGTTGATATCCAAACATCATTAACCAGACAATTATAAAACTTGCACCGCTCCTCTAGGACCAGTAATAAGCTGTAACTTTTTCGTTATATTCCACCCATTCTTTCCTCTCAAAATATTCTTCCCCCGGCCATGATAAATCATAATCCAAAATTAGCGATACAGCTTACAAAAATCATCGATTAAGGATGATATATAGCAATCTTTACAATTTGAACCATGTCCACACATCTTATTGTGATTGATATTCATATTGAGACATTCTTAACAATAAAAAACTTCATTTTGTGATCTCAACCTACAATCACCAATACCGTAACACATCCTCGTAAAAATTATTAGGAAAATACCTTCCCGGGCAAGTTGTCTGCATAAGTCCTGTCTTTATTACGGATCTGAAATCCATTCAAAATCCACCAATAATACACTACATGCTTCTGAATAACAGATCTTCTACCTAAACTCTTAACGAGATACTTTTGACCTTTAGGACCTCTTAACTTTTTAGCATACAAATGTTTCTGTCCTTGACAACCACTAATTTTGTTGTTCTCCACGCTAATTTCATTAATTTCCTAAAAACAAATTAGCCACATTTTTCTCATTTAATAGCCTCAGACTCCACAGTGAAAATTTTAGAAAGAGAGAACTAGAGGGGAAACGAATAGAATCAAGCTTAATGCACCCAGTTGGGGCTAACTTTGCTTCAAACGGGTGCTAGAAGTCAACTTTACCTAGGAGTGCTAGAAGTTGATCTCTACCTAGCGGAGTGGCATAGTATGTTTCAAAGAACATCTCCAGCTTCCTCTATTCTACCTGTGAGGAAATTTCTCGATTCTTAAGGGTGTAGCCGGGTAGGGAAGTATTTTGCAACAATTCAGTTCGTCTCACTCATAGAATCTACTGTAAAATAAGATCGATTCTACAAAAAAGAATTCAAAATGACCAAAACGAATTTATAATGTATCACTTGAAAGGGAACAAGAAATTAATGTTATATAGATGTACCTCTTTCAATAAAACATGAAGGAAACCACTGCATCTGCGGGAAAATAAATATAAACTTAACCTTGTACACGGAGTCCTTCAACTGGTAGACTTTCCAGTGACATGTTGAGCTACCCATCCTAAACCGTCATATAAACCTTCACCAGTGAGGGCACAACAAGCCTGGATGTGCCAGTCATGTTTCTTAATACTGTGGAGTGAAAGGGCATCCGTGATCTCAGCTGGAAGCATAGCATCCTTAACGTCCTGCTTATTAGCAAATATGAGAACAACTGAATTTTCAAGATCCTCATTCTGAAGCAACCTTGAAAGTTCTTCTCTCATTATAGAGATTCTAGCTCTGTCAGTACTATCTATGACTGCAATCACAGCATGAGTACCACGATAATATGTTGCCCACGATGTCCTTAACCGCTCTTGTCCACCAAGGTCCCAGACCTAAAAACACATATATATGTATTGTAAGCAAAATGCATATACACTGCAGTTTATCAAGTAAATTAAAAGCAATATAATCACCTCGAATCGTATATTCTTGTAAACGAGTTCCTCGACATTGCTTCCAACAGTAGGATGAGTAGTTACAACCTCTCCAAGATGTAACTTATAAAGAGTTGTAGTTTTTCCAGCGTTATCTAATCCAACCACAACAATCTTATATTCTTTAGCAGGAAATAACATAAACCAAAACCTCGACAAAAATCCTCCCATCTTTTTATCAAATATCAAACCTACAATCAAATCCACAATCTTATCAAACTCAATACCTAAATCGCAATCAAAACACTTCAAATCGAATCAAATTTTGAGATCTAAATCGCAAATATAAAATGTTTAGTGGAAGTAATCAAACCTAGGTTTAGATGAAAGCTTTGATGTTGCTCTGTTACTCTTCAATGGCGGAATTTGGCGGGAGAGAGAGAGAGAGTTTGCTTTGGATCGCTAATGTAAGAGGAGACGAAAATAACGACCAGGTTTTGTTTTGCTTAATAGAGAAGAAGAGGACATGACGCGGTTTTATGCTGACGTGTAATATCAGCTAAGATTACAAAAAAATAAATAGATTTTATCCAAATAAATATTTCTATTTTTATTTTTATTTTTATTTAATTTCAGTGGGAGTGGTTAAACAAAGCAACATCGAGGGTGTGTAGTTTTTATCGCGGATTTTATTTGTCAAAGTCGGGAGATCACGACCTTGACACTTTGGTGGAAAGCACAAATAACCTGGATAGAAAGAGGAAGTCAAGTTTTCTATATTTTGTTCTATTTCTAAAAACAATCCCAAAGAGGAAGGGGGAGAGAGGAGAGGAGAAAAGGCGAGAAGTAATCTTAGAATCAACGTGTGGAGATAGTTGCAAGGTTCACTACCATTAAAACTAGCGTTAACTATTTCATCCTACCTAAGCTAGAATTTCAGGCGATGGTTAACCATACAATTTTCTACATTTCTATCTGAATGAATTATATGGTGCAGTTTGGGAATGGCAATGAGAAAAAAATTGGAACTATTACAAAGCTGATGAACGATTTGCATAATTAGGGGATACTATTTTCACCAAAATTTAAAAATAAAAAACCGATTCAAATGGCCTGCTAAGAATGCTAAAAAAAGCCGTATGTCTTAAGTGACAACAACCTTCTGGTTTCCCTAACCTCAATGAGAAAACTGATGAGTGCTAGATGTGACGAATGTGTATAAACATTCATGAAAATCATTCCTCGTCGAAATGGTATATATGAGCCTAAGATATTTAACCAGAATCTTCCTCAACTTGGATCAACTTCCATCTGCAAAGATTTTACCCATCTGGGAACAATAATTTGTAGCGTGTCTGCACTCTGCAGATCAATATATATATATATATAGATAACAAAAATACGTAATTTAATTATACCCAAACAGTTGTGATGGTGACCTAACAGTTAATTATATGTTTACGAAGTCATTACAGATAGTGTGGTTTAATCGTGAATTCTTGATGATTTGATTTGCGGTGATGCATCTATGATTCTGAACGTAAACAGTTAAATGCTATGCAAGGGCTGTATCTGTATCAAGGTATTATGGTTGGCCCTTGGCAGGTATAATTTTGTGCTGGTATCAAAGATCTGATGTGCAGGCAGGACTATGAAAAGAACTGAACCAAAATCACACCCTCTGAACAATTTCTACTTAGACAAGTGAAAAAGGCTTGTAATCCAAATCCCTTGCTAGTCGAAGTTCCACAATTGCACCCAGACCCTGAATCCTCTCAGACAGTAATAATGACACATCTGTGTCAGTAGCCTCAACATCCTCCGTGCCCTTTAGAGAAGCCGGGGTGTGGAATTAGAATGCAAACTTGTTAGTTCAACTACATTAAGATCCTTCTTCCCTGGAAAACATGTTTCTTGATTAGAAGAATCCTGTTGGTTGCTTCTGCTGTAAATTTCTTTAGCATCTAACACCATCCATCTACAGAGAAACAGGTGCATAAAGTTGCTAAATTCCACCCCTCTCCATCAGAATAGTCTAATCTCATTGTAGGTGAGAGTCTTTAGAACTCATATAAGAGCATAATATATAATACATCCATGTCATATATGACGGCCGGCAGTGCTGTCCGATAACTCATACCTGTATATTATCAACTCTTTACCAAAATGTGGAATAGTGTGGGCAAACCTCCAAATTATGTTTACTAGTAGGATCAAATCATTTCAATAATATAATCCGAACAAAGAAAGAAAGAAGGAAATGTCTAGATATAACAAAAAGTATTTTATTTCTGTAGTGAAAAACTTTCACGTTTTCCAGAGAAACTTACTACAATTTCCTGGAAGAGGCAAAATTTATCTAAAGAAATCAAAATATTCTACTGCAAACTGCAATTAATAAGAACGCAAAAGCAGCACTAAATAGAAAAAAAACTTCAAAGTTTGAAGAACGAGAACAAGAAAATATGCTTTTATTAATACACCATAATACATGCATATACTGAAGTATATAAAGAACTTAACCTTGATTATTGTGCATGTATCTACCCCTATTTACAATGGCAATCATAGAGTTCTTGAAATATTTCAGAGAGATCATTTGGAAATAATCTATCCTATCTGTTTAAAAATTGTTAAAGGTTGATTTCTATGATAGCCTGAAAGTGAGGGCCGTCAAATGATCAAAGAACTTGGGGAGAAAGAAGTTGTCTTAGCTGAAAAAGGTGTTCCTCATTTGATATGTGGAGAGAGATGCGGAGATTTGTTAAGAGGGACTCTTGCTCCCAACTTAAAGGACCAGAAACATATAGAGCCTGCAAGGTCATTTTATATGCATGTAACTCTAGCTTATGGACGGCGTCTTCTAAGTTGCTGTTGTCACACGAAGTTACATACTTTCTCTCATAGATAGATGGACAAAATGACTCGGCATCATCGAGAAAACTATCGGCACCATCCCTAGATGATTTTTGGGAATATCTAGTAGTATATTTAGGCGAGTAATTACTACTACAACTAGCAACAGAGCATTCATTACTCTCAACAGAAACCTGATACGGCTTGGGAAATGGGTGGGAAGAGTAATTGCTTGTTATCTGGGTTTCATCAACTTCGGAAGATATAATCTTGCATCTTTTACCTACTTTAGGTTTTGAGTGAGAAACAACGTCTACCTTTTTAAGAAACTGATGAGCTTTGGTGAATGTTACATCACATTCTCGAAAATCTTTGGTTCTTCTCTTGACACACTGTCCCATCTTTATGCTTCTTCTCTTCGTACCAAATTCCATAATGGCATCGTCAACCTTTGCAGAGTACCTCTTCTTTAAGGTTTTCATCCGGGGGAAACTCTTAAGATTTTCCTGCCTGTGCATATACTGAACTAGCTAGTACCGCTTTATCAACGCCAACCTGCAGGTAGAGATTTACTGCTTGGCTAAAACAATGAAACAGAAGGCTGATACTACTCTTCTAGTTAACATTCTGGTATCATCAATGTAGCAGAGAACATAATATAAGGATTTTGTTTCTTAAGGATACCATACAATTTAATATCAAGAGACAATTATAAGACGGACAAAAATAATAGAGATTCAAACAGCTGATATACATCGAAAGCCAAATGTTTCTTAATTTCTCCTTTTTCTAATAACAACCAACTATATTTTTGTTTGAAACCCTTATACCAGATTTGTGGAACTCTTTACGATGGATAGAACCAAAGAGCGCAATTACTAAGTGATTATCACCAAGCGGCCATTTTTCTACTCTCTTTGATGTTGGTGGAGGAGGCATAGTATATATATTTCTAATAAACCTTCTTGCAATGAGGGAATTGTTTAACACCTCCCAAAGGAACATACAGGCTCAACAACATTCAATGAGTCTCAAAAGATTTATCATTGCATTGAGATAGATGGGACAGATCAATCATCGTCAAAATTTACAAAGGTTTATGCTTTGATGCTTATCAAATCAGTTTAATCCTTAGAAGTTCTTGTTGTTTTCTCAGGAGTTCCAAAACGATTCCCTCATTACATGGTTTTCCTTTGGGTTTCAAATCATCATCTTCTATCATTCATACAAACTTATATGAGAACAGGAACGCCAACACCCTTTCAATATAGTGATCCCTTTCCCTAAGTCAAAAAAAAAGAAGGAAGAAGCTAAGCTAACAGCCTAAAAATTGAAATTTTAGCACCAATTCTGCCAAAGAATCAATAACTCGAAGGCACCAAAATAGGTAGCATATAATGATTGTCTCATTTCCTACTATAAGTAATAAAAACACGATAAGTGAACTAAACTAGCTTAGCTCGTTTTTAACATGAGCTTTCATTCACTAAACGCCCAATTTGAATGAGACTAAAGTGATCGAAAAAACCCCATGAACCTGATAAACCCAACCATTCACCAAACAATCAACTATAACAATGTCGAGAGCAAATTCTCAAAAGCACATCCTATCAACCTTTTCCATTCAAACTATAATGAAGGAGAAAATAATAACTATGTGTGTGTCAAATTTCTGAATCCGCTAACCCAATAGCAATCTCTCGGCGTAACACACAAAATCCTACATTTATCCTATATGAACCAATACATAAGATTCACCTCTAAAAGTCTAAATTCACTTCAAATTCCAAATTTCAATCAATTTATAGTTTCTCAAAACAACCCAACAAATAAAAATACACCAAGAACTACAAAATGAAGAATCACCCACCTAAACATAAAGCATAATAAACCTTTTACATCAAAGTTATAAAAATCACATCTTATACTAATCAATCATCATGAAGTTAAAAAAGGTACCCCAACAATGAAATCATAAAAGAAACTCACATTTAGCTTACTATATCCATCAAGTACTTGTTAATTTATTTTTGTAAAAAAAAACTCAATAAAAAACCAATACCCATTATCCAAAACATGCCAAATACAGCCTAAAAAGAGCAATTCATCCAAAATTATAGCTTTAAAAAAAAAAAAAAAAAAACTTGGGCAATTTTAAAACTAAAAAATAAGAAAATTGAAATGAACTGACCTTGGTTGGATTGGATGGAAAGAGTGAGCAACTGAGTATTGGAAACGATTTCAACTGTTTCTGATTGTTATTTGAAGAGAGAGAGAGAGAGAGATAATGGTTTCCTTGAATTGCTCTCAAAGACAAGTTACTTCAAAAACCGGTTTTTAATTTGGTGTTATCACGCAATTAGTGGCCTTAGGCTCAAAACAAAAACAAATGCCAAGTTTGGTATGCCTGTTAATATTTTGGAGTCGTAAATATTTTACGACGTAAATATTTGCAGGTTGAAGCAAACGTAAACGTAATGCCCGTGATTTTTTGATTGCGCCGTATGAAGACTATGGCATTGAGCTTGGCCGTAAACTGTAGTTGATAAAAGAATGCTATATAATTCCATATCGGCTCAAAGAATGTGAACATGCCTCGTGGAAGATAAGCCATTATATGACACACATCTGCGCCCTGAGAGTTGCGAATGTAACGTATTTGTCGCTATCATTATTGGGCTCTGAATATTGCATAGTGTTGTTTTGGGCCTGAATCAATAATAAATTATGGCCTTATTTGAGTTTATCATCTCCGTTTCAATGGCGTCCCCTATTCTTTGAAGAAATTAGAAAAGGTTGGGGGTCCGCTCCGTTCATGCTTTCCGCGCACTTCATCATTTAAACCATGGATACCAGGTTGAAAAATCTCACTCAAGCTTCTTGAGAATATCTTAACTATGGCTCCACTTGTTATCCCGTATATACTCTACGAATCAAGGATTCTCGTTTATTTTCTTTGATCTAATGGTTAGCAATGTTGAAAACAGGGTTCTAAACTCTACGGAATAAATATTTATTGATCAAACTTGGGATAAGATGATTTGATTACAACATATGGCAAGCACATTACAAGAGAAACTAAAATGGGCTATCGCCAGCCAGTCGTTAAACAAACAATGTCTAACTATTGTGTAATGATTAAAACTCCACACACACTATTACATGCCTTTATTGAGATTGACCAAGCCGCAATTCTAGATCGAAGTGCTATTCATACTTACCACATGTTGCCCGTGTTACCTTGTGTAACATGTGTTCTCTCTAACAAACAACGGTTGGATCAAGAAAAATTAACGGAATTCCTTGAAATGTGGAGGTATAAACGGCATATTAAGCATAACTTGAGCCTTTATTATTGTATTATAATATGCTTGAACAAGCAACACCTCTTAAGGAGATGATCGAGTCTAGTGTATGCCCACTATCTCATTATGACAGATTCGCCTCTGCCACAGTGTTTTGCAGGAATGCAGGTCTTCTAGGATACAATGATCAGTCGCAGAGAGAATAAAACACTTTTATCTCTCTGCCAAACGAACTTTTATTGCATTTGTTTTCTCTCTTAAAGAAATAACTCAAGAAAACTGATGAAAAAAAATGAAAACGAAGTTGAGAAAAGAAAACAATTTTATCTCTCTGCCAAACGAACTTTTATTGCGTCTGTTTTCTCTCTTAAATAAATAACTCAAAAAAAATGAAAGCGAAGTTGGGTTATTATATATACACACATCACAACATGTTAAGTATTTGACTTAATTATATAGTAGAGTTGAGTTTCCCTCATATCCAATATGGGACTAAAAACACTTAGTTCCACCATTCAAACAAAAAGTAAAAACCAAAACCTTCTTTGTATTTTCCAACAAGTATTGGGTATGCATTGCTTCACTTTGCTCTAGAGAAAATATATATACATTATAGCATAACCATTATGTTGCAGAGCTTTAGTCTTTGGTACTGTGTACACATCGCTTCACTTTGTCCTTGCGAAATATATGTATATTAGAGCATAAGCATTATGTTGAGATATATACTCTCATATCGGGTAATAAAGCCTTGCATAAAATCTTGGGAATACTTCTCTCCGGCTATCACTATTTGATTTTGAGATGAAACCTCCAATTCTAAGAGCATCTACAGCAGCTAGGTACACCCTGACGTGGCGGGTGGATTTTGAAATCCACCCTCTTTTCCACCCAAATCGTATCCCAGCAGCTAGGTGAATATGTGACGTGGCATACACAAAATTCATCCAAGGGTGGAAATCCACCCTGTGGGTGGATTTGGAGTGAATTCACGTCGCGCGGTTCTGAAGTGCGCGTATATATATAATCTTTAAGATTATAACAAGTGGCTTACATCCAATGACTCTCATTACGCGCAATTCTGAACTGCGTGTAGACTTTAATATTATTAGTTACGCGCGGTTCTGAAATGCGCTGGGACTTTGATGGATTAGATTAAGACACGTTGACGTATCTGGGACATTCATTTCAAGCGCGCGATTCAGAAGTGCGGGTGGGAAATTCATCTTGTGGTGGATTGAAAACTGTTGTGGGGTGGATTGGATTCACCCTGCTTTTGTGCAAATCCATCCACCCAACTGCTGTGGATGTTCTAATACATTAGACTTAGCATGATATAAAAGTCCATGTTTTTTTTTTACATATGAAAATCCGAAGCCTGTATCTTACAATGTTCATTACAAAATTAGCCATTGTCAACTTATAACTTCCATAATATAAACCCATGAAATCTAGAATAGTTTTCTCTAACAAGTGGATTAGAAAGAAAATAATTTATGTTTATGGGATGGAGATTGAGTTATTGAGATAGAGATGGAGTTTGGGGAGGGGAGAGGAGAGGAGACCATGTGAAATGAGCATGAATCGATGAGAAGCCCACAACTCGGTCAGATATTTGGCTACATTTCCCAACCCAAAATTAAGTGAAAACAACCCAACTCAACCCCCCACACATTTTTCAACATTCAAAGCCTCTGCAGTCTGTGCACTCACTCAAAACCCCAAAAATCCAAATGAGAAAGAGAGAGAGAATCCAGTGTTTTTGTTTACTAGAAAAACTCTCTTGTCTTGGTCGACTCATACAAGAGATGATTAACCCCAAAGACCATTGTCAGGGGCTAGGACAAAGGTACATACCCTGTGCCCCTGACCATCTTTTACTCAATTCTCATATCTCACAATCATCATGTACAAACAACACTATACAAAGAAAAGATCAAATAGTGATCACCACCCTCAGGTCTCAACAAACCTTGTGTACAACTCTCTCTCTCTCTCTCTCTGAAGAAAAAAAAGAAAAAGAAAATTGATGAAAGAAACATCTCTTTAGTTAGGCCTTCATATTTGGTATTTTCTATATTTTTCACACTGTAAATTATAAGCACTACTAGAAAAGCATCTCTAACAATGAGTCAAGTCTCTTTTGAAAACCAACAAAAATAATACTTGACTGACCCAAATCTGGTATGGGCTCCCCAACGGTATTGTTAGCTAGCTTTGTTTGGACAAAAATATACTGTATCTTTGGCAACTATACAATAATTTATGAAGAAGTTAAATTCTGCAACAAAGAGGACAACTAAAAATTAAAGTGATAGCTTCAAGTCATCGCATTGTGTATATGGGCTTTGTTGAAGCTTTATATCAACATCCCTCCCCCGTACCCCCAATCACAAAGCTAGGTCAAATCAGCTTATATACTTGAAAGAGAAATGTGAGTGTTAATGTAACTGATGAACAGCCCTACCTCCTTAATAGTAATCAAATCTCTCTCGTGCTTGTTCGAAAGAGATACGTTAAGAGCAACCGGACAATTGTTACGTATAATACAAACCCCTTTATAACTCAATCATGTAGACGTGTTTGTACACTGGAACGTGAAATATGCATTCAATAGTCATTTCCGAGGAGGGCCCTTCGAATGACCCAATCTCAATTACTATGTTGGTCGAGGTGGCCGTTGTGGTACACCCTTTGCCGGAAACACCTTCGCGGGTTCTGCATTATTGTAGATTTGGAATGTTATTAGATGTGCTTTAACATTAGATATTGATGCATCTCTGACTCGTGTTTTAAGCTAACATGCATCATCCCTCCCACTTTAGCTTAAATTATCCTCATTGACATAGGAATTAGTGTTAAAACATATGGATTTGAATGAATATATCAATAAAGATAGCGTTCATTGAACAAAGTTGCTAGCTTTTCACATGCTCGTACTGTCGTACCCTTTTTTATAAGCATAATATCTTAATATACGGCCTATCGATATAATTAAACTTAGAGTTAATTAGTATGGTCTCTCTTATGCTAGGGCTTTGATAAACAAAACGAGTTTATAGTTCGTAAAATGATTACACCTTTAGTGTTCGGCGCGCATACGGCTTTGTGAATGTATATGAAAATATCACACTTACATGCCCACGTGGTGATGAATTAGGTAGTGTGTATATTATTCGTTCCCCGCCATGATCACCCTCACAAAAAGTTGTCCTTTGATTCATCACCATGTGAGTGTAATATCAAAAAGATGCGTGTAATCCGAACTTATTAACCTAATCGTGCGTTTAACTTATATGATACACTTTATGCATTATAAATTCATATATATATATATATACATACTTTTTCTAGGATACCCATGGAGGAGACAAACTAATCACATATTTGAAGCAACTACGGTGCTTGTCCTCTAACTCCCACAAGACTAATTGAATGCCACTCCTTATATTCCAAAGACACTTCCGTGTTGAGATATTAAGCCTTGCACCTCAATATATAAGATTTTGGGGCTGCTCCTCTCATAGTTAACTGGCTTGTAGAGATGGAACCTCCAGTTCTACTTATTACCACCTCGTCCATCCCCAACAGGTTCTAAAGAAAGGCGTGTGGTAACCATAACTCAAAACATTTTATATGAGCAACCCTAAGATTAAACAATGCACAATGTTTAGGATTTTGCAACGAGAGTGTGTATACAGTATATATATATATATACAGGGAGGAATCAGAATCCCATACCTTGCATGATTGATTTAGCATTCCCAAATCCTAAAAAGCCCAATGAACTATAAGCTCACTAAAATATGTATATTAGAGAAAATAAAATAAAGGTAATACATCTATCTTTGATACAACTTGTATATTTTACTCAATTCAAATATAAAAAAACTATTAAAACATGAGATAGTTTTATATGAATTCATTTTATTATATCTTAGGATAGAAGGGAATGTGAATCCCTGGCAAAAGACGCTAGATTTGAGTCAAGGAATGTGGAGTAGTGAAGTTTGGAACATGGTCACCTATTTGTAAAAGTTTGCATTATTTTCACTGTATACACACAAGGAGTGGGTCCTTTACATGTTGAATTTAACCTCATCAAGACATGAAAGGGCAATATTTCTCTCTCAATTTGTAGTATTAAAACTGAAGGTTTCATCTCAAAACTAATTGTTAGTGAGTCCCAAAATCTTATATTTTGAATGTGCGACCAATAAATTTGTGTTGAGAAACACGATTTCCTTAATTATTAAAGCGACTAACTCAAGGTACATAATCATTCAGAAGAAAAACTAAAAAATGGGCCTACTATTTTGGGCCAAGTAATAGTGGCCCAAGAAACGAATGGGTAAAAGTGTTGGCAATCGGGTTCGAGCCCACCATGACCCTATCTATCTACTCCCTGAGCTAAGTTATCTCACTCAGACTGTGTGGACCAGGGAATAGGAAGTACGTATGCATGACACGTGGCAAGATAGAAGAGTGAAGAATGGAAATAAAATCGGGAAACAGAGCATCATACCTAGAGTGAGAAATTGTGAAAGATATCAATGGGTCCCACAGTGGTGAAAAGGTACTCTCTCCAGCAGTCAGTGTGAGTCAATAGTGCGCTGTAAAAGTGTTGCAGTAATGAATGTAGGTTTGCGCAGTAGCGCACTTGCTTTAAGGTTGGAAAACGATATCGCTTTTTACCTTCACTCACGGACTTATAGCGCCACCACCATATTCGGTCGGTGGGGATCTATTCTATCCCTCTCGCCTTTAAATTTCCACATTTATTTCTTCACACACGCCAAGAAGTTCAAAAGGGACATCTAAACGCCTGCACAGTGCATTGTGTTACATTGCATCATCATGCATTTGCACCACAATGCACCTGCTTGTAATTGCCCTAGTAGTAGAGTTTGAACTTTCTAGCATCAACTCAAATGCTCCAACAATGTTCACCATAAAATATATATAACAACATTGAGAATCGCATCCCTATAAAAAGAACAACCACATAACATTTATGCGTGTGACAAGCACCTTGCTTTACTCTATGGGACAGATTGGACTTTAGAACTCAAGTACGAAAACCTCAAGTTCTAGGCACACACTGTTGGAAGAGATTAACGGATCAAATCACACTGGATCAATAATTGATCCTATTTTATTCATCTGAACCGGTGGTCAAACTATCGTGATTCGTGAATCAAGGAAGTGGGATCTCTGACACGATCCTCATACCTGGACACAATAGTAATTTTAACAAATATAAGGATACATTTGTCATTATGAGTAAAATGAAGGGGCAACCTCTTCCTCTTCTCTCTCCCACAACTTTAAAAGACCTAAAAGCGGGAACCAAAGCGAAAGCGAGAGAGGTGTCCAGCAGTGTTGAGTGAAAGAGAGGTTTTTTAGATTCATGAAATTAGGGATTTCGTCGAAACAAGATGATTGAAGATCAGAATCTGGAGAAACAGATGGGATGTATGTCTGGGTTTCTTCAAATCTTCGATCGAAATCAAATTATCAATGGTAAACGACTCTACACTACGAAACGATTGCCTCCATCTCCGGTAAGATTCAAATCGTACTCTGTTTGATTCAAATCACATTTGCTAAACAATATAATCTGGTTTGATGTATCAGGAGATGTATTCGACATCGCAATCAGAGAAATCGGTCGAGTCACCGATGTTTTCGACAGAACTAGTGCAACAACAACAACAACAACAGGTGAGATCAGTTTCACCGGTGAAACAACCACTACCGGTATTTGAAGGAGTTCGATCTTCGTGGAAGTTTCGAGAAGCTCCGAGGCTCTCGCTGGATAGTAGAGCAAATGTAGATGCTAAAGGAAGCATTTACCCTAAGGAGAATGCACCAATTTTATCTGCGGTTCGACGCGATAACAGCGGCGATTCGCGTCCACGCTCGCCGAGTGTTATTGGCAAACTTATGGGACTGGAAGCATTGCCGAATGACTCGTGTCGAGAACCGATTAAGAAAGCGGAGTTACGGAGGTCCGCGTCGGAGTCTAGAGTGTCTAAGGACATTTATCAGTATCGGAACATCGACGGTAACAGTTTTCAGGTAAAGCAACCTCATCAGGCGTTCTCTGGAAATGTTTCGACTCCGCGAACGCCTGATTCGGCCAACATTTCACCTGTTAGTAGTACTCACTACTGGAAATCTCAATCTCATCAGCAACAACAACAACAACAACAACAACAACAACAACGGAAGAGTTTCTTTGATTCGCAAGATTTCTATCCGGAGCCAAAGCAAACAGAGTGTTTCTATGGAGAGATTGAGAAACGGTTGAAAATGCGAGGAATCAATGAACCTGTGAAGGATCTTGAGGCATTGAAACAGATCCTCGAGGTCTTACAGCTCAAAGGATTACTACATTCGAAGCAATCACCGTACGACGACGAATCTCCAATCGTAGTTATGAAGCCAGCGAGATCATTATCTCCTAACTTCAGATCCAAATCTGTAACCACAACGTCTCCGCAGGCTAGGCCTAGACGAGACCGATTCGACATTGTCGATCGAAGTCCAGTGACTGATAATAGAAGAGTACGTAACCGAGACATTGATCAAAGGAGTAGTGATGATCGAAGTCCTAGTTCTCTTGCGAGACGGAGAATGTTAAGTGTTGAAACTCAGAAAAACTCCCCTGTGAGTTCTCCCAAGTTCAATTCAAGAAAGAATGTATCAGATCAAGTAATAACAACTATAACAAATCGGTCACCGAGAAACAGGAAATCAGCGGCGGAGGTTTCTCCGAAACAGAGGACTTTTGATCCGATAGAGAGCGATTCTTCTAGCATTTCCTCTCAAATCGGTCCCGAGGTAAGAATTAGATGTAATTGTAATTGAATTAATATTAAATTTTGGTTTTGGTTTTAATTTTAATTGCATTGTTGTTTTGGTTTTACAGAGATCAAAGATGGAGGGGAAGAGTTTGTTGGAGAGATGTGATAGGTTGTTACACAGTATAGCTGAGTTCACAACGGCCGAGTTACAACCCAGTCCAGTATCTGTGCTTGACTCGTCCTTGTACAAAGACGAGTTGTCTCCTTCGCCTGTCACTAAACGTTGCATCGATTTCAGAGGTAATTTTGGGCTTCTCATTCTTTTGTTCTCATGTTTTAGATTCAACCGTTTAACTTAACTGCCGGTTCAAGTTCAAAGAAGAACATGCGAAATTTCTAATATAAGCAATGTGTTCAATTGCAAATAACATATTCCAGAAAACCGCATTAAACAAAATTTAATTTTGATAAACTAGCTATGTTGCTATGCTTGTTTATATTTTGAAGTCTTTTGATTTTTTTTAGACGTTTTTCTCAATTTAGTTAAGCTATTGAGGTGACCATTTATTTCGAATGGAAGAGTTGATCATATTTCCAACAATTTTATAGGAATTGTTGGATAATTTTGATGGCTAACACCGCAACACCTTTATTTGCTACGAATGCATTTAATAATGTATATCAACATGTTAAGAGTAATATTTCCAACAATTTTATAGGAATTGTGAATATTGACCCATAACCATTTCTATTAAACTTTTATGTTGTAATCAGATGGAGCAGTAGAGCTGAACGATGAGAATAGGAGGGGCCCAATGATCTCACCAGTCCGATTAAACTTTGAAGATAAGTCGGGTGATCCTGATTTTCTCTATGTCTCGAAAATAGTGAAAGCGTCCTCCGTTTCAGAAGATACAAATGTGTTCTTATTACTTGAGAAGCAATATTACAAGACAAACTCATCTCAAGCCTCACAACTACACCGAAAGCTAGTCTTCGACACAGTTACTGAAATTTGCAACAAAAAGAAACAATCCCCACCTTGGAAACCTACAAATTCCATTCTAGAGAAGTCAAAATCTTCGTTTGAAACGATATGGTCAGAGTTGCAGAGAATTCGTGATAGTAGTTATAACAATAGTCCAGTTGAAGATTTGACCGTGAATGCAAGCGAGGGTTGTGGTGATAATTCGGCAGTGAAGCTAAATGCAGTGCTGGATATCGAACGACTGATACTAAAAGACATGGCAGTTGATACTAACGATGGTTGGGGAGATAGCTCTGCAGAGACATTACATGCAGTATTGGATATCGAACGGCTGATATTCAAAGATCTAGTTGGGGAAACACTCTGGGATCTTGTTGGGTTCGCTCGGAAAAACAGAATTACTGTTTCTCGTAGAAAGCTAGTATTTTGAATGAATTCACAGTGAACCCAATTATTTTTTGCCCCTTTTCTCCTCTTTACAACGCCTTTCCAAGATCGCCGTTGGTTTCGTGGACTGAAATATTTTTTTCCTTGTTGATGTTGTAATGTTAAGCAGTAGTGAAAAAAAGACTAAGAGGTAAAATGTAACATAGGGTTTAGGTGATGGTTTGAATGATGAGTCTGATCTTTTTCAAGAGTACAGTTTTTGTCTTCTGATGCATTCAATGTTTATTGTGGTCCAAGCGATATGAAGCAAAGAATTTGTGGTCAAAAAGTCTAAAAAAGTTTGCATATTTCTTAGCTATATTGGATAGATGACCTTTTATCCTTGAAGAAAATGTCAATGAAGAACTTAATGTGATTGTGGCTTCTCATGACTCATGAGAGACACTTGTTTTTAAAACCATCCAAACCCCACTTGGTTATCACAAAACATTGCAACCACACGTGAATAAGTAAATCAAACCCCGAATTTTTTGAGGATGGTCGTCCAAAATTGTATTAGTTGTCCCAATAATTTCCTACATTAAAACTTAGTTGGGATGAGATGATATAATTACAATATATTACAAGTCTTCTTTATATAGGTATTAGAGCACAAATCCAACTTGGTTTATAAAGCTGAAATGCGAACAATACCTAACTATATTACTTACTATGACCACTGGGGTTTTGGTAGCTTGACTTGTTGCTTCATGTATTACACATTTGTTCATGTGTTTCGCACATTCTAACACCCTCCCTTAAACTAGATGCACTGACACTAGTTTAGGAAGTAAACGCACTTCCATCTATCATGCTGAGTTTTCCTTGCAACTCCATCCCTCAAACGAACTTGAGGGCTTTAGTGAGAATGTCTGGAACTTAATCTTCGCTCCTGCAATGGATAAGATTAATCGTCCCATCTTTCACTAGATTTCGTAAGAAATGGTAATGTACATCAATGTGTTTCATTCCCCGTGTTGAATTGGATTCTTCGTCAATTTGATTGCCAAACTACTGTCGCAATAAATAAAAGTTTATCTATTTTGATAAAACCTTACTTCACCCAACATTCTTCTTAACCATATTGCTTGACATGCACAAGATGCAACAACGATATACTCTGCTTCCGTGGTAGATAAAGAAACTGTAGGGACCTCTCCCTCGAGCTTCTGTAACAACGAACTACCAAAGTGCCAGGCTCGCGCAAAACCTGGAGGTCATACACCTTATCGATGCTGACACCTGTCCCCACGAAAAGGCAGTTACAGGAACGACCTCCAGAAGCTCCGTCACTCTTTTCCCAATCGAGGAGAACGTGCTGCCACCCACGAACTGAAGATAAGATCTACAAATAGGGTAGAGGTGATAGGAAACATGAAGAAGTTTTTGGAGATACGAATTACACAATGAGAAATATTCCAGAGCACCAACCTTGTGTAACTTGTAATATCCTAGCAATGAAGTTATTCTTCTAAATCCCCGAGCTAAGGTCATGGTTTTTATCTATTCACAGATTTCAACGGTAAACTCGAGCCACTTTCTGTTATTTGTTTACAATCGTTTGTTTTACAGGTACATTTGGCGTAAAAGACTATTCGAGCTACGAATTCAGGTTCTTGCATAAACAATCAGATGTTTCTTTGACGATCATGAAATTGCTCCTGATCCTAATATAAAAGCACACCCAGAGGTGTTTTTCCTGTCATCGAGATCTCCACCATAATCGTTATCAGTATATCCGATTAAATTAGTAGCCTCTCCTTTAATGTAAAATATTCTCAACATTTAAATGCAACTCCATTGGATTTTCCTCTTTGCAACATTTAAATGCAACTCGGAACAATTTTTCATGTATCGACTGATGAGACTAACAACGTACTAAATATATGACCTCGTGCGCTTAAGTACATGAGACTTCCCACGAGCTGCGTATACAATGTGTTGTCAAGCTTTTTTCCTTCGAGATCCTTCATTAGCTTCAATTCAACTTCAACTGGCGTGCGTATCGGATTGCGATCCTTCATTTAGAATTGTTCCAGAATCTCTTGAACATATTTTTTTTGTGATATGAAAGCACCTACATCAGACTAAATTACTTTTATGCCCATAAAGTAGCGCATCATTCCAAAATTTGATATCTCAAACTCTGCCATCATTGATTGTTTGAAGTCCTCGAACATAGTACGATCGTTGCCAGTATATATCAGGTCATCCACATATAAGTACAGTACCAAAAAATTTCCATCGGTTCAGGTTTTCATGAAAAGTATGCACTCATATGGACACGAAGTATGCCTCTATACGACTATACCAAGTTCTTGGTATTTGTTTTAGTTCATATAAGGCCTTCCTCAATCGGTACACCTTCTTCTATCCATTTTTCTGCACGTAACCAGGTGGTTAATTGGCGTACACAGTTTCTTGCACATCTCAATGTAAAAATGTTGATTTTACGTCCAGCTGAAAAATAGGCTACGAGTTATGTGTTGCAATTGCAACTATCATCCTGATAGTGTCGTGTCGTATGACTGGAGCATATACTATTCATAGTCGACGCCTAGTTGTTGCTTATAACCCTTAGCCACCAACCTTGTCTTGTATTTGTCGAATTTTCCTTCAGCTTTCAACTTTGTCTTGTATACCCACTTCACGCCGATCGACTTGTATCCATCTGGGAAATTAGTCAACTCCCATGTATTGTTCTTCTCGATAGCTTCGATCTCATTATTTTTTGTCTCCTGCCACTTTGGTTCTTCAACAACATCCTTGAGAGCAATTGGATTACTTCTAGCAAATAAAGTAAAGTATATAGTTGGATCATCTTATTGATCTACTCCACTCAGATCATAATCTTCCAAGTACGTTGGTCTTATGAGGATTCTTTGAGAAGTTGAGAATGATGGTACAAATTGTGATCGTACCATTGTTGAAGGAGAGTTGGTTGAGCTCGGTGCAGGCGTGAGTGGTGATAGCACTTTACCATCTGAAACTAGCGGATGATTTTCTTCATCATCGAAGACCACCGGTAATTGCTTTCTCGCATCTTTAATATTTTATTTCCATGTATTTTCTTTGTCGAAAATCACATCTCAACTAATGATAATTTTCTCAGTTGTTGAATGATAGAGTTTATGATGCAGTATGGAACCAGCAAGAATTTTAAGGGTCGTTGTTTAGAAATTACAATAATTAAGAGTCTAGTTAAAGTCTTAGTTTTAGTAGCTAGTTATGGTGCTTTAGTTAATAGTTATGTTTATGAATTACATTATTGAAGAGTCTTCGTCTTATTTATGAGTGTTTATTACAAGTCTTAGTTATGGGTGTTAGTTATGATTATTATTTAAGAGCTATGGAGTTATGGTCAGTTATGAATCCTAAGGGTCATTGTTGCCTATAAATAGCATTTTGTAATATGAGTTTAGGAGTTGATTTTGATGAATGAAAAGAGTTTTGGAATATTCCAAAGATATCCCTTTATTTGATTGATTGAGTTTATCTTCAAACTTTAGGAAGGTCGGGTTAATCGTCAGTTGGATTCACAATTACCGTTATTAGTTTCATTCGTAAATCGTAAAACACACCTCATTTCATAACGCGATGCATCAGTTTATAAACTTTTGAACTATCGCTATAACCGAGAAAAACACATTTTTAACCTTTATTGTCAAGCTTTGTTTTTCGTTCTTTCAGAAGATGGGCATATGTTTTACACCTAAACCAAATGCAATTAACATTTGGTTTGGAGTCAACAGAAGGGACATGTTGATTTGTTGCTCGTGAACCATCAATGAACTCATTAGTTCATCCATTGAGAGTTTATCATGATCTTTCGACTCATCGGTAGGATATACCACGTAATTGAATTTTGACGCCAATGACTGAAGAATCTTCTCGATTATCGTAATGTCCTTCATTTGTTCTCATATTGTTAAAAATTGCTGTGATTTTAGAAAAATATTCCGAAGCAGACTCTGTTAGTTGTATATGAAAAATCTTAAAATCTACGCGAAACACATGTAGATGTGCGAGCTTCACTTTAATGGTTCCCTGATATATTTTTTTCATTGCATCCCAAATATCTTTGGATGTCTCCTTGCATAGAATCGTCCCCAAGATGTTGCGATCAAGCTTAAAATAAATTATTTTTGACTTTTAAGTCTTTTAATCGTAATTCCTCGATTTTTGATATTTGAGCGACCGTCATTTCTTCTGAATGGTTAGAAACACCAACTTCAACGAGGTGCCAATACTCCTTAGACCTCAAGAAGTTCTCTATAAGTAAACTCCAATGGTAATAGTTGTAAGGGTCAATTTTGAATCTCGAGCTTAAGCCCTAGCTTCGACCAACATACATTTACTCGACCTCGTCAACATACGATAAACGTGACACATTTATTGTAGATTATGAGGCAGTTACAAAGAAGAATCAGACCGTTACACAACCATTATGAAGACTCATCAAAACTATACTGTAACGTTCGTCGTTAAATGATATAAAAGTCATAAAACGGTATAAATAGAACCATGGAAGAGCAGATAGGGGACGGATTTTTCTATCTACAAAGTCTGTATTAAATTATCCAATACATTGGTTGTAATAGATAGTTGCTCAGTCAATAAGATCACTTTTTCTAAATCCCCAAGAGAGGTCGTGGTTTTTACCTATTTAAAGGTTTTCATGTTGATTATTGTGTGTGAGTGATTGTTTGTTATTGCTAGCGTTCTAATCATATTTGGTGTGAGATACTAAGTTTGAGATCCGAAATTAGGCTCTAACAGTAGTGACCATCGAATTTAGGAATTGTCGCTTGAACATAATTCTCCGTCATTTTTGCGAAAAATAGATGAAATCAATGACCTCGATCGTAGGGGCGATATCTCGACAGAATACTAGAAAAAGTTTGGCTATTCTTCACGTCGTCGCCTTCAATCTGTCGAGGCAGAGACCGTGCTTGCTCTGATACCAGATGTTGAAAACAGAGTTTTAAACTCTAAAGAAGAAATATTTATTAATCAAACTTAGGATGAGATGATATGAGGCATTAGAGCACAAATCCAACTTGGCTTGTGAAGCCGAAATACAAACAATACCTAGCTATACTATCTACTGTGGCCACTGTGGTTTTGGTAGCTTATTGACTTAGTGTTTCTCACATCCTAACAGCTGTCATGTGTATACTCCTGCGATTTTGTTCTCAAAAGGCCTCAGTGCAAATAGACTTAATAATAAAATTATAACTTTCTCTTTTCATGTCGTGATGACCACACCCGGTGAAGTTGAGGCCAACACGAGAGATTCATATACCACAATCTCACATGCATAAAGAAGAAAAAGAGAAAAAAAACAAGTCTCTATTAAGTGGTCCAACTCCTACTCCTATCAATTGATGATCAGATGATACTAAGATGGTCCTTATAAAGAAAAATGAGTAATTTTCAGCAATGATGCTTAGAGAGTTTTCATTGAAAAGATAGAACTGCAAACATACAACTCCAAAGCACGCGCAAATCTCCGTTATCAAATTTGGTATAAAATTCAACTTAGCATAGTACATTTTTCCGAGATGGTCTATGTTGATTTCAATTATACTTCGAAAAGAGGACGATATCAATTAATGAAAAATGAGCAATAAATCTAAGGTCGTTGAAGTCCTTTCACAATAGCTTACCTATAATCAGCATAAACATCAATGTGGTTGAGATTTACCCTAAAGAAGTGAGAAGTACATGCTATATTTAGGGCTTGTGGGTGCAATTATTTTCAGTCCGGGGCAATTCTAATCCTACGCTTTCAAACATACACTGAAACCTTGCACCCAAATGAATAATTCAAAAACTAACGATTTATATGGCACTTAAGAATCTTGATTTAGAAGGTGCAAGAAAGCAATGGTACTTTGAGTGGTCTCATCAACCATCAGATTGTATTAAAGATAGTCCTTGTTCCACCCACAGTTCACATAGAGATGGGTTGAAGTCTCAATCATGTTTTGAAGTTACATTGAAATGGATGATATGAGAATTCAATACTATAAAGCACGCCAGATCCTACATATTAATTTGGCACAGTAAATCAGTTTTGCAGAAGAAAACAAATCTGAATTCAATTATACATGAAAAGACATAGAAATGATACCACAACACTAGCTTTATAAAGGTACAATTCAATAGTGTGAACTCAACTACATGACCCTTTTATTGTTGCTCCTATTTTCTTTATTTGCAGGGTACATTTTCTCTTCATCAAATTATAGATGGCCCCCTTGGCCTAAAAGAGACGGGCGAGATCCCGAATATATACTCACATCCTCTGTATCTTAAGATAAAGGTGGTTTTCAAAAGCACCATGTTTTCCTTAGCAGGACAGGCAAAATTTTAAACCCTGGAACTGTATCTCTATAGTAGATTAGATTACAGTAAAATCTCTCTAAGAAAAGTACAGGACATGTCCATAATATATACTGTATCCCTCTCAGAAACCATCCCCACTTTTGTTTTCTAGCCTAGATAATAGATATGTTCTTGATCTCATCAGGTAAACAGTCAGTCTTTAACTTTGCCGGGTTCAATCTGCCTTGAAAAGCATTTGATCAAATCAATTTAATTAGAAGATTGAATGTTGAAATAAAACCTTACACTGTTCTTAAGTGATTTCCAAATGTTCACCAACATACGACAAAATATATCTGGATTATGAGCTTCAACCCCTTAATATCAACCAGAAAGTATGAACCTAGTAATAATAAATGATTTAACGATTTATCTAAGATTTATTTGAAGTATAAACGATCACTGGTAATAATAAATAGTACATCTACTAAGTTGGGCAAGCTACAAAATTGACACAGTGGCCCGTCCTTTACACTCAGTGAAGAGATTAGCTAAATTTCTCCTTGGGAAAACAAGATATTGTCTAGTGTGGTTTTGGGACATACCCATCAACAGCAAAATTCCTAGTTGCAGCAGGCAATGCTAAGCGAATCCCATCGAGTTCAGGAGATGCAATCACTTGACATCCTAGTCGTGACCTGTAACAAAACCAGATAAACAACTTAAATCGGCATTCCATCAGGGAACAAATTGGCAGGATTAAAGTTAAACCTAGACTAATGTTTAACACTAAATCCAATCCGTGTGCAGTCCTGTCCGGGCATGTGCGATTACGTAAATGAAGTTAGACATAAGAATCTCATATTAAAACCAAACTTCAATTGGGTGGACACAGTTTGACCGAGTAAAATTAGGCCGAACTATTACAACAGCAATATTAAAATCAGAACAAACTTCAATCTCCACTACAGATGCAGAAACCTTGTTATCTAGGTAAAATATATGTTTGTTTTATCCGCTACCTTAGTCTACCTATATTTGTTCAGGTTTGGTCTAGGTAAAATAGATGTTTGTTTTATCCGCTACCTTAGTCTACCTATATTTGTTCAGGTTTGGTTTAGATGTATTACCCCCATTCCTCAACCCAAATCCTATCCAAATTTAGCATGCTCTCCTAATCATAAACTCAAATACACAGGCCAAGAACAAGTAGTGGCTTTCAACCCAGCAGGTTGGAGGTTTTCCTTGACAAGTTGCACCACTAGTTTGGATAATGAAAGTTTGTCACATTATAAAATTAGATGGACTTACGTTTCTGTAAGACCAAAGGCCAGATCCAACATGTCATTCTCCTCATCACCTGGATCTTCTAGTTTATTGTAGTAGTCCACATCCTAAGCAATGAGATTCAGAAGTCAGCTTCACAAAAACTCCATGAATGCATGTAGTAAGGAGCAAGTTCCTAATAGCATACCATCACAATTACATGACATGTGGAACACGCAAGCGAGCCTTCACACGCACCTACAAAATGAATAAAAAGTGTGGTCATCAAGACTAGTATGAGTTCACTTTCATACAATCACGTTATGTGGTGGAGCTACGAAATTAGCTGAGTGGGGGAAAGTGGCATAGATAAATGATAATTTGGGGTTCGGGGGCGTGAGCCCCCGGAAAAAAAATTAAATAATGTTTAATTATACTTCAACTTTTCTCTTTCAAATCTGAAAGCTACATTGAACTTGGATCAAAGTTTAAAACATGGAACTGTGCAATGGTTTATTGTACCAATAAATTGTTGTTTCTCAGTTCAAATGGAAGAACAATGGGAAAGTAATAGAAATATAGAAAAATAATAATAGGGAATACAGCCGGCAAACCTTTGATATAAGGAGAAGATTGGAAAAATATAGAGTCCAAGTTGGAAAGGAGAAATATTAAGAAAGAGAACTCAGAGAAATATGGAAACAAATTTAGGATAAATAATTAAGAAGAATAAATAGGAGATAGCAGAACTCAGAGAAGTATGGAAACAAATTTAGGAGAAATAATTAAGAAAAATAAATAGGAGAGAACTCAAAGAAGTATGGAAACAAATTTAGGAGATATTTTGAAGGAGAATAAATAGGAGAGAATATTACCGAAGAGAGATCTTGTAAGAATTAAGAGGGAAGGAATTATATTATCATTATTGTTTCTAGCCTAAAAATGAGGATACTAGTTCAAAAATTTCCAAAATCTCAGTTGCCCCCACTCATGTAGCTCCGCCACTGATCACATTAACCTAGTCCTTTTTATGAAGCTTATAAACATATATAAATAAATAAATAAAAACTATAAGAGCATCTCCAACAGAGATGGTATGCTATTCCGGTTTTGGATACTAATATCCGGAATAGCATACCACTTTACTCCAACAGATTTATCTCCAAATTCAGTTTTTTTTATTAAAATTGGGACCCACAATGTTATTTTATGAGAGAGAGGAAATTTTTATTAAAAATTGGGACCCACAATATTCTTTTATTAGAGAGAGAAAAGAAAGAAAGAGAAAAAAAAAGTTGTGGGGGACCCACAAAAGTATTATGCACATACCACTCTCTAAGTTCCGGATTCACATACTTTGGAGGGGTATTGGGAGTGAATATGTTGAACCCCATACTCCTGTTGGAAGGGGTTTTTGCAAGAGTATGGGAAAACCTTAACAGCATATCACTCTGTTGGAGATGCTCTAAGGGTTAAAGAATGATCATATTGCCATGGATCGTTCTCTGCAACACTTAAAAAGCGAGGGAGAAGCTACATTGATTTATTACTTGTGGCTAATCTTTGTGGGCATTCTTCTTAACGCTAAGCTTGGCTAATGATCGGAGGATTGATCATGTTTTAAGTTCTTAGCCCTGAATCAGATTTCATGTAGGGAAAGAGTTGGGGTTAAGGTATGTACTAGAGAAACAAGAAGATTTTCGTTGAAAAGCCTTTGCATACTATCAATTTCTATACATGAAATGCCATAAATCTATTTTCGCAAACAATCCATGGGGTTCAGAAATACTTTATTAATAAAAAGCTTGAGACAACAGTGCTATGTTTATATACTTCTTCTTTACATTATTGTGCACGTTATCTTTTGTATCTTCCTTTCCAGCTTTGATGATAGATATTTGAATTATTAAACACTTCATATATCAAAAGGTAATAACGCCTCGTTCTCAACAATTGACAATAATTTCAATAACGTGAAAATGATAATGGTTCTAGAAGACAAACTTCACTTTGATAAAGTGCAAAGGGGAAAATAAAGGATTCTTCCTACTTACCTTCAAGTTCTATGTCATTTTCATGGGCAGCCTCTAGCATGGACATTCCTATAGGAACTTTGATTTCATTCTCCTCTCCATATTTGTCAACAAATGTCACAGATATCCTGCAAGGTATGCTCAAATTAAGATTATAGAGTTGGTACTATATTTCATTAAGTCTGACAGAGCATCAACACAAGTCAATGTATGTAATCGTAGATAACCGTAATAGATTTAGCATGGCATCGCTCATTGCACTACCAGATATACTTTTATAATTTAATAGTATTAGAAATATTAACCACCACGAAGTTCACAGATTTAACATGGCATCGCATCATTGCGCTACCAAATATACTTTTATTATCTAAAGTATTAGAAATATTAACCACCACAAAGTTCACATTCATGAAACTAGCAAATGCTTACTTCTTTTGGTCATCCTCGCAAACCTTATCCACAGCTGAAGTAGAACAACATTGCCGCGACTGAAATCATAATAAACAGACAACAGGAGGATTTCTTGCTGTGGTTAAGCATGTCACTTCAGTACTCTAGCAAACTAGTCAGTTGGTAACATGTTCAAGTAATAACTTAATTGAAAAGTTGACTTCAGAATGTACTGTCTGCGTGCAACTAGTTAACAAACATCAGACGGTTACTGTTGGCTTATAATCCACAATAAAAATAGAGACTAACATTAGAAGAAGAATTAACACAGTCAAACAACTTGGTGGGATAATTTCCCAAGGAACCTCTATTTGCTCAATTCAATTGATTACAATGAATTACTACTAAAACCAAAATTCAAGATTATATCTTAGATCTTCTCCTTTTTTCACATTGCCTAGCCTTGTCCTTAAATAGGTTACAAGTTTTCTAGTTACAATATAGGACCAAATTGTCCTTAAAACGACCCAAATTTAGAAGTAGTCGTTATAGTCGTTCGAACGGACCTCTAAGTCGTTCAAACGACTTCCCAATTTTTGCCTAAAAAAATGAGGCAAAAAGAATGCTTGCCTTTGTCTTCGACTCATTCGAACGATTCCAAGTCTCGTTCGAACAACCTTGGCAATTTTGCCAAGAATCGGCAACAGGAAATTTTGCCTTAACTTTTCTTCTAACTCGTTCGAACGCCTCCATGGCTCGTTCAAACGACTTGGTCTTCTTTTGAGGGGTTTAATGTTTAGATCCTCTTGGATCAACTTAAGTAGACACTTCGTACTTAGTTATAATTAGGAAAATATTGAGGGTCAATTATATTTTGCCACAAAATTCTCAACTCAGACCAAACGTGATCTCAAATCAGGCTCAACTTTGAACCAAATGGAACTGGCCAGCTTAAAAACGGATGAGCGCATTGGCATTTCTTGAAAACTATAACACTATCTTAATACTCTATCTTATCGGTTTGGGAAATGAGACGTGAAAAGAGATAAGGACCAGAGTGTAGCGAACTTATCTCTAGCCAATTAGATCATGTCACCAAAAGTAAAGCGTAGGGAATTATTTGTTAATATTGTTGATTTGTATAAAAATCAGGTAAAGGCGAACACATAGGAAAAGTTCAACCAATCACAATAGAGAGACATCGTTGGCTAACCATAATTAAAATATGACAGTTATAAATTACAGTATTTTCAAAGAAGTACTAAAGGATCGAACATTAAGGTTTGTACTCTTATTACCCCCCCGCTAATGGCATTTTCTAGAGATGTAATATTTCCTATCGTTTGTATTAGAACTGGAGGTTCCATCTCAAAAGCAATTGGCAATGAGAGGAGTAGCCACATGATTTTATATTTTGAGGTGCAAGACTTGATTTGCCCAATGCGGGACTATATATCTCAACAGTTTTGTAATCTTTTAATATCGTGATTTCTCTACTAGACTTATAATTAACAGAGCATCAAAGAAGTACAACTAACCTTGCCATAGATGAATGATTCAGCAACGTTACGAAATGAGGAGCGACTCTTGTCATCAACATATGAAGAGCAACGAAAGATTGTACTAAATGTGGATCGACAACTCTTATAATTATTATTAAGGGTAAAAAAAATAGGAGCTTGAGATGCTATGGGACGAAAGGTCTTTGAGAAAAGTTTCCGGTATAACGCCATCAATAAATTTAACCTTCTTATGTTGTTGTGAAGAAGTTATAAGTACCTGAAAAAACAAATTCCAAAAAAAGGGTAATAATTAGGGCTCGTGCACGAATTAAACCTAAAAATAAATACATGAGCTAAAACACTAATTTATTTAAGCTAAAAATACAAATTGGAAAGCATTGCAAATTAAAATCTTACCTCCTAAACAAGCGAAGGAGGAAATTGTTTAAAATCGCCCTTACCTTACTACTGTAATAGAGACAGAGGTGAAGAAGAAGAAGAAAAATAGGGAAGGAAGTTAATTGGCAATCAAATTGTACTAAACGGTTGGGAGACCGACGTAACATTTTTTCAAAGGCAATCAAATTGTACTAATTTCACTTGTTTGATCCCACGAGTCATTTGTTTCTCTGGAGAAACAATCAAATTGCGAAGAGGTAAACGACATATTAGGCGAAAAAAATGTTAAATTTCTCAATGAGTTTGATAAATATTTTCAATCGGGTGTATCTGTTTAGACAAATTGCATAAAAAAATTTAGTACAAAATTTAATATAAATAGACTTTTCCTTCTAGTCCACCTAAACAAATTATGCAAATTCATACATATACGTGTTTAAGGGTTCGGAAAACACTAATAGTTCCTAAATACCCTGATCACGATCTCTGTTGAAATGATATCTACATAAATGTTTGGATGCTACATCTATTGGTACCTCACAATGTAGTGCAATTAGGAAGTGACAATATTATATGATGTGATATGAAATGCAATCTATATTGCTAGTGGCTCCGCAGTAATTACACGAAATTTTAGTTGATTTCATGTTGAATGTAATATCAGTATATCAATTCTGAACAAACCACATTACCATTTACACTCCGAATCGCACAACTATGATTCAAACCCATTCACCAAAAAACTTAACCCCTTTCGGAGCCACAAAAGACCCTCTCTTACTCTTATCCTCCCCTCTATACCAGTAACATTCTCAACCCCACAAACATGATCATCCCCCACTCATACAAAACTGAAACCACTAAGGTAAACAAGGAATCATACTTACTGGAAATAAACGAAATGGGCATACCTGTTAATCTTCTTCGTGTTGATAGCTTTGACTCAATCGACGAAGAAATCGAACCTAAAATCGACGCAATCGATCCCAAAATCGACGAAATCGAAATCGAAATCGAACCCAAATTATTAGTTACTGAGAGAGAAGGCTGAGATCTAAAATCCAAAACCTTGAATCGATGCCCTAATCGTAGGAATTGAACTTGTTTGGAGAGACATCGAAAGTTTAGTGAGAGAAAGTGCTAGTAAGTGACAATTTTATCCTTGGAGGAATATTTGGTTACATCTATTATGAGGAGGGTATTATGGGAATGTAAAATCAGTGGGATGGACACATACGTGGTCACAAATATTTTTGTCATATCTAACGTAGAAACGGACTCCTATAACGTACGTACGTCCGGACTGGATAAAAAGCCAAGTTAATTGGCAACTTTCATTTAGAGTCACGGTGTCTACCCTACGATTAAATGCAAAACCGGGGAAAGCTTTTCTAAGTGTTTAGACATTGATGTGCTTCCGGGTGGATTTACCAAGGATTACAGTAAAACGTAAAGCTAATTATTGTCTTCAGAGTGGCTAAGGCTTAAACTGTCTCTGCAAGCCGCACGCTCTATTTTAAGTCAAGATAAATCTTGACAGATGACCCCCTAATGTTAGGTTTCGAACTTGTGACCTCTCTCCACCAGGCAACACCAAAGAGGTATATGATATTTCAAAAAATATCATACTATGCACTTTTGCAAATGGGATGGCTTCATAATATACTCGCCATTATGTTTATGGGATGAGTATTAATTAGCACGGGCTCATTGCTACTAGTATATAATAATAATAATAAATTTCACTCCGTTCAACATGTCGATCCTTCAAATGACTGACCATAGAGAATACCATGTATAAGGGGGATAAAAATCACTAAAAGCTACTAACACTTTGAAGCAACTTACCCAATCTTAACTCTTGATTTTCAAAACCAATCAACATAACATTACTCTGAACAATCTAATTCAATAAACTGCTTATGAAAAAATATATTCTACAATTCCAAAAGGCTGAAACTAAACTAAGCATAAATAGTACAATTATTCAAGTTCAGTTGTCATCTAGGTTAATGATAAATAAAGCACTTCAAGAACAAAAGTTGATGACCAAAAGAAACATTAGAGAAGCAGAGACAGGAGTTTTTCGCTTAGTAATAATAGCCAACTGCAAGGTCTTAATCTTTGGCGGACTTGTTGATGAGTGACTTGTGAATATGAGGGATGACACCGCCTCCAGCAATTGTTCCCTTGATCAGTGTGTCAAGCTCCTCATCACCTCTAATTGCTAACTGAAGATGCCTAGGAGTGATACGCTTCACCTTGAGATCTTTACTAGCGTTCCCTGCCAACTCCAATACCTCAGCCGTCAAGTATTCCAAGATTGCTGCTGAGTAGACTGCCGCAGTGGCACCAACACGCCCATTTGCAGCAATTCTTGATTTCAGATGGCGATGGATCCTGCCCACTGGAAACTGAATTCCCACATTGAAATTTGAATCAGAAATTTACAACTAGAACAGATAAAAAAAATCGTACACTACCCAAATTTAAAGCAAAGTCTGTAGAAATTAGTTGAATATAGGGAAATTAATAAATATAATGATATACATAAGTGGGAACATGTCATTTAAAATATAAATTAGTAACACGGTTAAATATATGATGCTAAGATGAGTTAAGTAGTTATACTAGAATCATAGAAATCAGGTCAGCCAACGGGAAGGAAAATGTCTACAGCAAAATAAAGACATGCAACTAAAAATGGTGAATAGTATAATCAATACAATTGATGTTTGTCCCATGGTAGCTTTGCAATTTGAGAAATGGAATGATTAAATCCCCAAGAAAGGCGTGCTTTTCAAAGACATTAAAGTTCTTTTCTTAACTATCAATCACGTAACAAGGTAGAGCTTGAGGTTTACATTTAATTATTTTAAATTAGAACTTGAGAAAGAAAATACAACGAATATCAGTGGTAGGTATTACATTTTATGGCGTGATGGTAAGCATGCATGGTTTTACACTTCTCAACTTAGGTTCCATTTTCTCCAGTAATGATAAGAGTTGCTTCAATGCATCTCCCTATTCTCTTTTATGATGAGAGCAGAGACAAGTGATAAGACAATCCAAAAGTGGTACATAAAAAGGTTTGGAGCAAGCATGATCGAGAGTAAAGGCTAAAACTTTAGGTAAATAAATATGAAAATACAGAATATTCAGTATCTGTAGAATCACAGAGAGTTTATATCCAGACCATGCAGAAGGATGGGGCAATGTACAGCAGCGCTTGACATGGGTAGCATAGAGGACAGCATAAATCAGATGTCCACAAGTAGTTTGATTGGATGCTAACAAATCTTAGTACTGTAGTTTTTTAAACTCCAAATCTCATACTTCTGTAGCAGCTCCTTGATCAATGGTGGTCCTAACTTTACAAGTGCAAGTGATTACTCTCTCGTCCCACATGTACATAGCTCAATATTGACTCTCACTCTTTACAGATCATGTCCAATTGAAACCGATTCCAATGAGCGGTAAAAACTGTTCCATTAACGTTTTTACTAGATGAGTAATTGAATTCCAGTACACTTTAATATGCTTTCAAATCACATGAAACAACTTTCCAACACTAGATAAATGCTTCCATCTTCCCCGAATAGACCATAAAATGTCAAAAAGCATTCAAACTCTAAGAGGTCTATAGCTTTTTTAACAGTCTTTCCTTCGTTTTTGCGGATAACATCATCAGTTGCCTGCCTTTTCTTACACAAAATAGTTCCTATAAGTCAAAGGAAAAAATATATAACCAACGTATCACGGAGTTTTCTGACAATACCAAAAGTATGGGAATCTCATCAGAATTTAGTATTAAATTCCAGACAGCCACTGTAACATTAACATCCAGACATATCTTTTCCACCCTCTTAGATCACCAGTTTCCTCCCATTAATTTCAACCACAGTTGATAAGGAATTTATTTCAAACTTAACTAACAAGTTACTTCTGCAGGAGAATTGCGTTTATAGTTTTTAAGATTTCATTGGAGAGTAAAAACTATTGAGAAGGAATGCAATTTACACAACTAAGGCAAAAGAAAAGGAACGGGGGACCTAAAGCAGAAGGTAAAGGAAAAGCAGGAAAAATTTGAGCTAAAACTGAGAGGGGACAGAGCCTCACTCGAAGTGTCAACAAATCTCAATGCACTCCTGATCATGGCAGAAGAGACCCGATGCAATAACCCAGAATAGATACATATATTCAATAATCGCATAGTTAATTTCCCGTAAGTGGCGTGTATTGCACTCCTTTCATAAGACCCACCCAATCGCTCGACATATGGTCCAACAGAACGTTTATTGCATTTTTCCTTTAAGCTTTACACCACTAAGACTTCAAAGAGCATACTGAATCACCTTGAAAGGCTCAACCAACAACGAAAATGGCCAATGAATTACTCTGTTGTCCCACAAAACTCTAAGAAAGGTCCATATCCCTCCTGATCAAAATTTCTCTATTTCAAATGACATAAGGTGAGTACATACTTTTTTGTGTTAAAGGAGCACAAAGTAGAGTGCCAAAGGCATCCACTTAGACGGATGATTTCATGTTTAGTGCGTTGAGTATTGAAGGCACATTGAAATAAGTTGTTTGCGGGCCTCATTTGATGGAGATAATTTATTAAGTAGTATCAGGTACAGGTGTAAATATATAAGAAATATGACCGGTGTAGATTTGAGCCCGTATTCAATATATGAAGCTAAGACTGGAGCTCATTTACCATTAAGTTAATTAAAATCAATGTGATTGGCAAAACAACAAAAAAAACATCTCCGTAGAATCTTAATTCACTTTAGTTTCAAGTTAAGCACAATATGGAAATACTTTTGAATTATATATAATTCCTTCACAATAAGTAATTTATGAATCTAGATTTCTATAAACCCAAGTCCCTTAATTCTGAATCGGCAGATAATGCAATTCTTCCTGTGTTTAACAGATACTTTTCGAGGTATATATAATTCCTTCACAATAAGTAATTTATGAATCTTGATTTCTATAAACCCTAGTACCTTAATTATAAATCAGCAGATAAAGAAATTTCTCCTCGTCAAAAATGGTTTATATTTTATCTAACAGCTGAATTCATGGTCATATTTCCCAAACTGAATCTTACTCCACTCTGGTTTTCTCCTTGCACCATTGAACTAATTACGCAAGCCTACAAAAATGGAAGAATCCATCATTCTTGGTGCAGCTCACAATCTAGGACAATAGGCGTATGATTGGGAAAAATCCCAAGACAAAATGATTATCCTAACAATAATCATTAAGCTTGTAGACCGGTAAACCTGCATGAATACTTCATGGACAAACAATGTAACGAATTACAAAAAACAACGATGCTACAAATGACATACTACCACCCTTTTATACATGACGAAAACCCAGTCACATAAATCTCCCCAAACTCACCAGGGATTGTCCCAAGTCATTAGCATTTAGCAAATCCTCCTACGAATATTTCCACTCATGTCTATTAATAGGCCCATAACTTTCTAAGTAAGAAGCCTTCAAGCTCTCATTTATGATGTCAGTCTGGCAACGCTCAGAAAAAATATATATTATTATCCACACCGTATCAACGCCAACCATGAGTCCCACTTTCGGCAAAAATGTAATGCTCTTGTCAACTGTATATTTTGTTTTAGGATTTTCTACAAGAGCTTTCCACTATCACCTAGGTTTTCTCAGAGCAGCATTGTGGCCTTTTAGGATCAGAGCGAGCGCCCCGTCAAGGATTTGATTTCCAGTAGTCACGACTTATGGAAAACAGGAAAAGGAGTAACCAACCAAAAAGAGCCTTCTACGTAACTCTTACCACCACAACTACAACAACCAAGAATCGGCTTAAAATAAAATGATCAAGAATAAAGAGGGGATCTCCTTGCCCAGATTCTCTTATGCCAACAAAAGGATTTACATAAAATTGCAACTTGTCGCATGACATTATACAACTAGTTATGAGATGGATCAACCCATAGTAAGCAATAGCATCTATGCCGTGAGCCCATGATTTACATTATGAATTATTGTTTTTTCCTCCAATTTTAGACATCCAAAAAAGATGGAGATTCTACTTCCTTCAAATTTCCATGCACGACTTTTAAAAGAGCAAAGAGAAACCATAATTTTGAAAATTATAGCCTTATCATATCAACTTATTCATTAGATGTAATGATCCCATATTCATCATAACACATTTCTAACCAATTTCCCTTCTCAGAATTGTTACTTGGCACATACCTATAAGGTTCTTCATAAAGATTATGATCAGTCACCCAAGACATCTTACCTAATCTCAAAATTTATAAGAAAAAAGTATTATTCGTATCTCAAGACTAAAGCCATCTGATCTCGAGTTTTCCCTCGTATTAATCTCTCAACTTTGCCATTTTGAACTTCTGATTCAAAAACATTCATCTTAACTCTCGTCCAACACTACGATTTCTGAATATAAATATCAAAGATCTCAAAAATTAACTTCAACCCTGATCCAGATATACGCTTTCAATTCTTCCCACTACACTCTCACTTTATAACTTTTTGATTCCTATACCACATATCTCAAACTTGAGAAAGACACGCATATAGGGAATCAGACAAATGAAATAAAATAGATAAATTAACAAATTTTGGCTTATGGATATGGAAACTCTTAGGCAAATATTCCCCAGTACTCAACCTGCTTAGAATAGGTCCTTTTTGTTGTAAAATGAAACTGTTTACAATAAGAGAGGAAATTCAGGCTCAAAAATCCTCACTCCCTTACGGAGTTTATATGCCACTACTTACATTCTTCTCGATAAAATATGATAGAATTTCGCTCCAGCAGACCATGTCTTAAACAGCAAACATGTTCTATAGTCAATCTCTTACCTAGACAACAAACTTTGTATGCCTATAACCACCTACACCTATGACACTGTCAAAGTCCTTCCCTTGTCTAAATTTACCCAAGATATACTTGAACAAGTCACTAGTTTAATAGCACCCAACCTACAAATTCTATTGAGCTCCCAAGAAATAACAATTGGTTTAGTAAGACATACAAAACATAGACCATTGTGCTCTTGGCCCAGTGGTGGTTGTAACTCTCCGCCTAGAGAGAGGTCGTGGGTTCGAAACCTCATGAGACTGGAAACTCAGGGATCCCTATATAAAACCGGCTTGCCTTGCAAAAAAAAACCCTAGATAACTAGGGCATATTCCCTCAAGACATACTTAGGACATTTCCTATACATACAAATAATAAAAGTTAGTAGTACTTTGATTTCAAGTATGACCACTCCCGCACTTCACCAACATCAAACTATCGCTGCTCTCTCTCTCTCTCTACCTCAATACGCCGAATTCACATCTACATTATCCCATTAGATCCAAATAATTTTCACACCCTACGTTCATCAATATCACTATCCTACTACGTGTACTATCGTCACATTGCACTTACTAAAGACTTAGCTGTACTACTTTTGACGTGATAACTATGAACGCAAAAGTGAGATTTGTAAGAAAAACACATTGTTTGTGAGAGTTAGAGAAAACTACTAGTTTCTACTAAAACAAATCAACTTCATTAACAACTAACTGCTGAGATTACACCACCCTCTCCCTTTATAACCTAGGTTTCCCTAGAATCACTCCTACAATTTCTCCCCTAACCTATCCAATTAAAAAACTAACCTAAAAAAAAAACTGCTAACAACCCATATTGGACCTCTCCAACATAGCATAAGCTAAGCTAAGCATAAAATAAACATATGTGATAATCATACGGGGGTAGACGACCCTTTAAGGAACATGCCACGTCAAACCCTCCGTCTAAGAAGATTTTGTCCACATAATAAAGGAGGCGGTGCTCCAGAGGACTCACGCACGAATGTAGTGTGCATCTCAATCTCTTCTTCATCCTCCTCTTGTAAAGCACGTTGAACTGTTGCTATCACACTCTCACACATACCATTCACGACTAGACCGACCTTTTTAGCAAATACAGGACAATCACGTTTTTTGTGCCCCGGTTTGCCACATCCATAACAGTTACCTAAAACAAAGGTACGTGGTGCAGTGGCTGCTGAAAGTGTAGAGCGATACTGCGCATATAACTCACTTGCCTGTTTGGTCAACTATACAATTTCATCAAGACAAAAGACAAGTTGAAGCGTTGTTGCCTCCTGGAGTTTTTTTGTCATACCAGACTTGTACCTATTAACCTACTGTTGCTCAGTGCCTCAGTCTCATGGAGTCGTGCATGTGCCTTAAGGAGATGAAATTGATCAGTGTAATCATCAAGGGAAGAAAGGCCCATTTTGAGAGACTGAAGTTTCCCAAATGCAACCTCGTTGTAGTTCATAGGGATGAACCTCTCCTTCAACTCTCTCCGCATTTTCCACCATTCTGAAATAAGACGGTAACCCGATGTACACCTCACATGTTGAACACTGAACACATCATCATCACGCGGCCCCCGTCCATCGACGTAGGGCGTTCGGTATTCAAAGCCAACTTAGGGTTCGTCTTTGATTAGTTCGCTTACCGGTGTTGGTATTTGGATAGGGACAGTACGGATCTATCGGTATAGGGAGAGACATTCCATGATTGCCTAAAGTGGCTGTCTCCGGTGGCGGAACATGTCGGCCAGTTGTTGTCGTAATCGGCAAGCCAGTCTCTATTTGAGATCGTCGATAATTTAAGGCCTCCGGTGGGACTCTTGACGGTACTTCGGGGTCTGGCAGCTCTATACCCGCAGGGAAGGGAGTTACCTCTATACCGGTTGTTCTACTTGGCGATGGTATGGTTTCACGGGTAACCGGTGTCGAAATGGTCGATCGTTGGTCGTCACGAAGGTTGTCTACAGTCGTATCGTCCAAGGAAGCCCACCATAAAGGATCAAAATTATGAAAATTTGGGCTTGTAATGAGCGGTGCAGCCCAACCCATCGAGCTCACAAGCTCTGGGTCGGGTCCCACTAGTTGTAGGTAGCCCGGGTCCGTTACCCACTAGTTCGATTTTGATAACACGGTTCTGAACCGACTGGCCTGATCTGGGTTCAGTAACTTTGGATCACAAGTTGGGCCTTGTGTTTGACAATCTGGGGCTTGCTGTTGTGTAGCGCAAGCCAAAAAATCTGCTTTGTTGAGAGCAATCGGGCTGTCGTCGTGGCAACTACCGTCGGGGCTAAGGTCGATAATACTCAGCTTTGTTGAGTCAACTCCTTGTGCGGTACCGTCTACGTGGTGGTCGGTTGTAAAGGTCGATCTCTTGGTGCCGGTTTGGAACTCGATTCCCCTACTATCGTGAACCTCGATTTTGATGTTTAAACTCGCAAAAGGATTATTGAGATTGTGGCTCCTCGCGGCGACACTTCCCTCAAGAGAGAGATCATCTAATACGCCCAACAAAGGTGGTTGGGGGGGGAGGGGGGGAGGAAGGCTCCTCTACCCAAAGCCTCGATAAGCTTATCAAGCCTATTCGTTACGGTTGCTATATCTAGAGCGAGTGCAGGCTTTTTCGCGAGGCATATTTGCTCTTGAAACTGACTACACTTAGATCTTAATGCGGCTCTGATACCAATTGATGTGTAGTACAAACGCGAAAGCGGAATTCGTAAGAATATCACGGATAGGTTAGGTTTAGAAAAAACTTATATTTCTACTAAAGCAACTTACTTTTCATTAACAACTAACTACTGATATTACACCACCCTCTCCCGTTATAACCTAGGTTTCCCTAGAATCACTCCTACAATATCCCCTAACCTATCCAATTAGGAAACTAACCTAAAAAACAAAAACTGCTGATAACCCACATTGGACCTCTCCAATATAGCATAAGTTAAGCATAAAATAAACATATGTCATACGGGGTAGACGACCCTATAAGGGACGTGTCACCAAAGCCGGCCCTTGGGGTGTGCAAAGTGTGCGACGGCACAGGGCCCAAGCGCAAAAGGGCATTTTTTGCTTAAGCCCTTAAAAAAAAATATTATACGAAGCCAACCCACCAGTTTCAATTTGGGCACTCTGGGACACCAATTGCCAAGGCGACTAATAGTGAGGATGTCTCTTCTATGGATGAATCTGAATCTGCTGCTTAGGGGTAATCTTTTTTTTTTTCTTTTCTTTTTAGGAATAATAATTGTTAGTAGTAGTTATATGATGATAATATTAGGGTTTATGATGACATTGCTGTGAGAATGTGTTGGGACTTGTTTGTTTGTATCAGTTATGGAATCATCATGTTAGTTATTATATATATTAGCATTTAGTAGTAATGTTCTGTTGAGGTTGTTTAATTTGAAGTATTTGTGAATTCTTATGTGGTTCGCATTGCTTATGAAAAATGGGATTTTTCATTACTCTTTGATTGATGAAATTCTTATGGTAATTTTTTGGGGAGAATTGTGTTGTTTATTAAGCTTTTGGGTTTTGGAAAAATCAACATTTTATTTTGGCATTTTATTTATGTTCTCTTTTAAGGATATCCTTGGGCTAGTGGGTATAAAATATTTCGGTTGTCTGTATTTTCTTTGATTTTTTGTCTCAGTTGACTAATGCATCTTGATGTTCTTGTATGTTTATTATTGTTTGTTAATAATGTGTATATTGATAATGGTATTATGATATCTAGATGTCAAACGAGTTAATAGTGACTGCATATGCTTTTAAAAATGTAGATAAATAAAGATCTTGAAAGGTTGGGACTAAAAGTGTGTCCATCGAGTTTGAGTTACTGAACTGAAAACAATTTTATAGAAATATGAATATAAAAATATCAGTTGATACACTAAGATTACATGTTATGAAAGCTAAGAACTAACATAATATTTGCAAAGTACAGACATTCTTCCTAACAATGTCCCGAGTCTTAGGAACTCCGGGATGTCAAAAACAAAAATGAGTACTGAAAAGCCAATTTTATCTAATTCTTGGTAACATCAACCTAATCCTCCTATTTAGACAAGGTAGCACCTTTTTGGTGATTGTGTATTGATGGATCTTGATTGTTCCTCATAAACCTACCATTGTTATGCTGCAAGAGAAGAATCTTGTGATCTTTTATCATTGCACTTGTTTCAGATATCAAAAACCCTTTGTTTTTTGATGGTAAATGAATTTGACTGGATAATTGAAGGTAGCATGTAATACTTTGCAAGTTTTGTGGATTCAATTTTGTAATTCACATGACTTGATTGGAATTTGATCCGCTCGGTCTAACCATTAGGATAGTTTTGTAGTAAAAGGGACAATTTTTATTAGTACATATGAAAGAGAAAGCTTTTTTTAAAACATCACAAAAGGGTCTACAAATACTCGTTGCAGACCATCTTCGTGCTGGTGTGGATGGAATTCAGAGGTCAGTTGGTCTTTTTTGTCTATATGATTGAAGTAACCAAGTTTTAGATAACTTGTGAAAGATGGCTGAGGCAATTTTATAGGGAGTTTAATAGGATGAATGTATTTAAAATCTATCGAGAATTGAATAAGATGGGTTAATGGTGTAAGACCAGCTTGAGTGTTTCAAATGTTTTAAGTATAGTAAGGTAGAGGAAGAAAAGAAAATCATATCTTTCAAAGATACGAACAAAGGAGGAGCTAAAATGAGAGTACCAGAGATGAGTTAATTTGAAGGATCAGTGGGTAGCAAAATTTCCAATTGGTCATGAAGGTCAATGATAGTACGAGGTCTCATTACGTTGCTAGTACTAGGGAATTTATTAGAAATATTGGGAGGAAAGAAGTGTTTTGCTAAAGGTGATTTCGAAGACGCTAAAGATGTTTTGCTCGAGTTTTGCAACATTGAAAACGTATTTTCATAAAAGTATTATGACAACTATTATTTAATATACTCCAATTTGTGTTTACTTTAAGAGTCACTATTATGCATGTGTTATGTTTAATACTACAAAAAAAAATCTCAAAACAAATTTTTTTTTAGTAAAAGCCCATTTTTTCCCCTTTCGGTCGGGGGCCTTATAAAGGGTAGGGACGGCCCTGCGTGTCACGTCAACTTTAGTAGAATCTTCATACGCTTTAGTTTAGTAAACCTTAAAATAAAACTTGTGTAATGCCATCTATAAAATTATGCTTATAATTGGCAATACATCGCCGCAACCCACACACAAACTCGATTTCTTTCTGGAATCTTAGATTGTTAAACGGTTCATCAAACAATTAGGACATCAACAAAAACCGTAAAACAATATTTACTTAATAATGCGATGAGGGAATAATTGTTACCTGGAGACCAGCACGAGAAGATCGAGAGACAGGCCTCTTCTTGTCCTTATCCTTGTTAGCAGCAGTGGTTTTTCCCGCCAAAAGCCCCTTCCCGCCTTTTCCCGCCATGGTCCTGTGTACATCAAAATCAAAATCAAAATCAAAATCAAAATCAATATCAAAAACATGAGTTTCTAGGTCAAGATCTACTAATCTAGAACAAAGAAATTGTGATTGAATTGTAGATCGGAAGAAACCAAATCAAGCAATTAGAGTCGAGAGAGAGAGAGAGAGAGAGAGACGTACCGAAGGTATTGTTGGTTTAGGGAGAGGAGATGTACCCAAGGTTTTGTTGGTTTCAACTTTATTTATTATTAAGAGTCGATGTTTGGTTTTAAAAGGACCTAAAGAGAAGATTTTGCCGAGAGAGAGAGAGAGATTGCGGAGGTTATCTTTTACGAGTGAAACGAACAACTTTATATGCACACCAACTCCGAATATGGTTCCAATCTCATTTTTTACCCTTTTGCAATTTAATTACCACTATGAGCATGACCAGCAAAGGGCAGTCTCTTCATCAAAACCGCTTTCAAGTCATCAGTCATCAGTCATCAGTCATCAGTCATCAAAAAGGAACAAAAAAAACCTCTGGTGATTAAGATAAAATTATTGTCGGTGTATTCTCATTTTTGCGACACACTAAGTTTAACATCAGCCCAGCCATAAAGATGTGCGACATGTACGACGGCACAGCGCCCGAAAGGAAAAAGGCCCAAAAAATATATATAAATTATCTAGCCCAAACAAACAAACAAACTCATTATAAAGACCCACAAACCAAATACCCAACTTCTTAAAATAATGCTTAGTGCTACAAAAATATATATATATATATTGTTGGAAGATGATAAATCTAGAGCAATCTTATAATATAGCTTATGAACAAGAGAGAGAGAAAGAGAGATTTATTGATTCATCATACTTATGTTCTCTGTACATAGTACAGTGATATATATAGACAACCCAAAGAATTACCTAATCTACTCAAACTCTCCCCATAACCCTATCGGGCATATGAGTTTGTTATGAGTTCGTTTAGGACACCCCAACCCTGTTGGGTTCCTAGCTTGAGCTTGGACCCAACTCATAACACTCCCTATTGAGGTGTTCTATACTAGAACGACTTACCTCATTAAAACCTCTGCCTAGCAAAACCCCATTGGGCAAAAAATTGTGCAGGAAAAGAGTATAATCATATGCCCTGTATGGGTTGTGGACGCGTATACGTTGCCTCATTAAAACCTCTAGCCAGTAAAACCTCTTAGGATAAAAATTACGCCATCAGGAAAAATAGTACAACACGCATGTGTCCACGTCAGGATGGGACTACTCCCCCTGACGTCGATCTCCCTGAGATAATAAATCTTGTAAACTTCGTATGCTGATTCCATGAACTAATCTCTTGAACATATGATATACAAGAGCCTTCGTGAATAAATCAACCAGGTTGTCTTCTGAATGGACTTGAACAACGTTAATCTCATTCGTCTTCTGCAACTCGTGTATGTGGAAGAACTTTAGTGAAATATGCTTCATTTTGTTACCTTCAATAAATTTGCCTTTGCCTTGAACGATACAAGCTGCGTTATCTTCATAAAGTGTCGTCGGTTTATCTTGGATAGAATTCAGACCGCAACTCCCGTTGATATGGTCGATCATAGACCGCAACCAAAAACATTATCTGTCGACTTCATGTAGTGTAAGAATCTTCACGTGATTCGAGGATGTAGCAACAATCATCTGCTTCACTAATCTCCATGAAATTATAGTATTTTCATACAATAATATATAACCCGATTGTGATCGGCCTTTATGTAGATCTGACAAATATCCTGCAACGGCATATCCTATAATTTCTCGTTTGCCAAGTTTTGGATATAACAGACCCCAATTTTGTGTGCCGATGAGATATTTTAGCATGTGCTTGATCCAAATCCAGTGCCTTTGGGTAGGTACGGAACTATGGCGTGCCAAACAGTTTGCTGCAAATGAGATGTCAGGTCGAGTACACCCTGTTAAGTATAGCAAAGCACTAATAGCTCCTAGATATGGCGTCTCAGGCCCTAGGAGTTTCTCCCCCTCGTCAGGAGGACAATAGATGTCCTTGTTCACATCCAATGAATAAACATGCATAAGCGAATTGGCATTATGTGCTGTATCCATACCGAAACGCTTTATGATTTGTCCGGTATGTCACCTGATGTACTATTATGCCGCGACCAAGATGTTTGATCTGCAAACCGAGACAAAATTTGGTCTTCCCAAGGTCTTTCATTTTGAATTCCTTCCCAAGGTATTCGGCAGCATTCGCGATCTCCCCCAGAGTTTCGATGATATTGAAATCGTCGACATAAACTGCAATGATGGCGAAACCAGTATTCGTTATCTTGATGAAAACGCATGGGCAAACAAGGTTATTTGTAAAACCCTTGGTCTTCAAATATTCAGTCAGCCTATTGTGCCACATGAGCCCTGACTATTTCAGACCATAAAATGACTTATCCAGTTTTACCACGTAGGCACCTTGCGTGTCTGGCATTGTCGCTTCCGGAAGCTTAAACCCTTATAACAACTTCATGTAGATCTCCATATTTAATTTTCATATAGATATGCAGCAACTACATCCATAAGACTCATGTCCAGCTCGTTCTCAATGACTGACAGACTAATCATGTAGCAGAATGTTACAGCGTCCATGACTGGAGAGTAGGTTTCATCGAAATCGATGCCAGGTCTTTGAGAAAAACCTTAAGCAACTAGTCTTTCTTTATACCTTACTATGTCTCTGAGTTCATTATGTTTCCGTACGAATATCCATTTATAACCGACGGGCTTGATGATATCTTGCCTAGGAACAATTGGTTCAAACCCTTCACGTTTAGCTAATGAGCTAAGCTTTGCATTAATTATAGACTCCCAATCTAGCCAATCTATACGACTTCTACATTCGTCTACAGTAAGTGGTTCTGGATCATCATCACCGATGGTGAGCGCAACAGCGAAAGTATATACTTTGTCAACTACTACTTCTGAACGATCCCACTTAGTGCCATTAGAAACAAAGTTAATCGAGATCTCTCAATTATCATGTACATGTGCCTCACCAGACTTGTTTCCTAATGCTACACGTAGGTACGTAGTTATGATAGCCCTGTTGGTGGGTGGTCTCATCCCCGATGGACTGACTACACCATTAGTCTTTTCTTTCCCCGTACACTGTTTCTTAGCCCTCGGTTCAGTGTCCTTTGTAGTAGGGCGTCTTCTCGTGATGCGCGACTTGGATTCATTAGCGGGTTGCACACTAGTTCCCTGAACATCCAGTCATGCAAGCGCATTACTTGCAAGTATGTGCGTCTTGGTTACTTTAGTAGCATCGTTGAATTCATCTGGCAATTCATCGGCGATTTGTAGTAAGTATAGAATCCGTTGTACTTCCTTGTCATTATAATTGGTTAGGGGATCTAGATGAGACAACGATGGTGTTGTCCAACTAATCTTGGAAACATCATCAGCGTTGATTGTTATATCTCCCCCCAATGCTGGGAATATCGCATCATCAAAGTGACAATCTGCGAATCTCGTAGTAAATACATCGCTCCTAGTGGGTTCTAAGTATCGAATGATAGATGGTGAATCGTAATCCACATAAATACTGAGACGGCATTGAGGTCCCATCTTCGTACATTGCGGTGGTGCAATGGGCACCTGTACGGAACGTCCAAATATTCGTAGATGGGCGACACTGGGCTCCGACCCAGTTATTAGTTGTAATAGAGAATATTGATTAGTGGCAGTCGAACAAATTTTAATCAAGGCGGCAGCATGCAAAATTGTATGTCCCCACGCAGTAGCAGGAAGCTGATATCGTAATAACAGTGGTTTATCAATTAACTGTAATCGCTTGATTAGATTATCCGCCATCCCATTATGGGTATGGACATGGGGTACTGGATGCTTAGCATCTATCACATGAGCCGTACAATAATCAAGAAAGGCCTCTAAGGTAAACTCGCAAATGTCGTCAAATCTCACAGATTTGATCGGGTGATCTAGGAAATGAGCCCGCAATCGAATAATTTGGGCAAACAGTCGTGGATACGCCATATTCCTAGACGATAAAAGGCAAACGTCTGACCACCTCACAGATGTGTCATTAAGACCATGTAGTATTTGAACGGACCACTATATAGATTTCTAGGTCCACATATATCTCCATGGATACGTTGGAGAAAGGTTGGAGACTCTTACTCTAACTCCACTTTGGTCTTACTAGGTTGGACTATAAGCTTTCCCTGAAAGCAGGCGTTACACAGGCAATCTTGTAAAATTATGATATTTTCTCCCTGGAGTGAATGTCCAGAGGTACTATTGATAATTTTCCTCATCATTCTCTCTCCATTGTGTCCAAAATGATCATGCCAAATCCAAAATATTTTCTCTTGTAACAGAGAAAAATTAGTGATTGCATATGTTTCGACGTGCCGAAAGGCAATAGAATAAAGCCTTGAGGAATACATTAGACATCGTTCCAATATAAGTTATTGACTATTAGGCGAATAGGTGATGCATAGAATCTGATTCCCATCATCTCCTATCGTCTGGACTTGATAACCATTATCATGTATATCCCTAAAGCTTAGTAAATTATTGGGAGATTTACTTGTAAATAACGCGGTCTGGATACTCAGTATCGTACTGTTAGGGAGTAATAGTGTGGCGCTCCCCGAGCCCTCTATAATACTGGTGAACCCAGTAACAGTGTGAATGTCCCCGACATACGCGGTCAATTGTGAGAAATACATTTTATCTCGAAGGATCGAGTGCGTGGTACCACTGTCTACTAAACATGTGTCGCGACTCGTCCTATCATCAATTAGTGCCTTATAGGCAGAAAGATCCATGGGCGACTTGTATATATAGTAGATTAAATACTATACATAACAAATGAACTAATAGCTGTGAAAAATCAATATGGAATAGAACAATATAAATATCATGTATGTCACAAGCACATTATTGAAATATAAGTGATATGTTTCAAACAAAATCAAAAATATTAACAATAAAAAAGAAATCAAATCTAAACTAGAAATGGAAATGACTAGCGATAGACATGAAAAATGCCTATTTTTGTCCTTCAATTTACATTATCTAGGAACTTATTTTATGTTTCACTGGGCCTAATTGAAGTATGTTTGACTATTCCAGGTAAAGAGACATTTGTAATCAAGCCATTCTTAAAGCCCAACTCTTACAAACTAAAGAGCTGCTGGAGATGATCAGTTGTCAAGAGCTGCTAGAGATGATCAGTTGTTAAGAGCTGTTAGAGATGACTTTGAACCAGAGAGCTGATGGAGCTGCTAGAAGACTTAGTAGTCAAGCCTAGCTAAAATCTTTCCACAAAATCAGGAGTGGTTGAGGGAGATGAGGAATTTGAGTTAGGTTAAGAGGGAGAGTTGTAAAGAAAAAAAGGATTGATCTTCTGAGTTTTTATCCTTTTTTCTACCGTAGTTCTTATTTTATGTTTAATGAAAACCATTTTCAATCAATGAAAACCAGTTTTTATTTCATGATTTTGATCTTTGCATCCTTGAGAACGAAACCCTCTATGTTTCAACACCCGGTTTGATACGGATTATCAAATGGCGCCGCTGCCGGGGATGCAAGTGATTTTAAAATCGTATTTCTGTTAATTATTGTTCTGTTTGACGAATTTTTATTTGTTTTTATCAGGGATTTTTCTTCTATTTTTACTCCTTGAGGTATTTGTTTTTGTGTTGTTTGCAAGTATTTGTTAATGTCAGGCGAGGGATAGGAAAAAGGCAGTGTTAAAGTTGTTTGGAACTCTAAAACAATAAAATCCCACACGTCACTCTCTCTTTCTCAAAACGCAGACTCCAAATCTTATCTCTCTCTCTCTTTCTCAACAAACTCTCTCAATCTCCAAATCTCAGAGCTCTCTCCCCTTCTTTGTCGCCAAAAATACAGACTCACTCCTCACACTGTGATTCTCTCTTTCTCCTCGACCATCCTTGGTCACTTTCTCTCCTATCTCGGCAGATTCAGAACCAACCGGCGATTGTTTTCTAGGGTTTCTTAATTTCTGAAGTTGGGTTTTAAATTTCGATCTGTTATTAGTAGTTGTGATTGTGATGCAATGTTAGATTGTGATTTTTTTGACGATTTCGATATGGGGTTAGTTATTTTATTGGATTTTGTGGTTTCTCTAAAGCTTTAGGAGATTTTGGATTATGGGTTTTTGTTTGTTTTTATGGTTGTTTCTCTGTAGATTGGATTTTGTTTGAAAAATGGGGTGAATCGAATCACTATTTATGTTACTGGGTTTGTGTAATTTAGTATGGGGTTTGCTCTGTTTCTTACTCTCATACATTTCCACCATTTCTGTAAGAAACAGGTCTGGGTTTTGAGTTTTGGGCGATTTAATTTCTGGGTTTTGAGGTTTAATCTTAGAGAACTTTGGGTTTGCTTTGTTCTGAGTTTCTTTCCTATAATTGCTATTTCTCAGAGAAACAACGCCTATAGAGTCTGAGTTTGTGGATTTCTTATTGTATAATTTTGTCTAACAGCTTCGTTCTTGTTGGTTTTCTTATTGGTTTAGATTATCAGCAGATTCCTAAATTTTACTTGTGCCAATCTCGCCAATTTGGGTATAAATAGATTGAAGGAGATGGATGTGGTTTTTAGGCTCTGAAATTGGGGTTTTGCTGCTTGCAAGTTGGAATTGGAATTTTGTTGTTTGCAGGTGGAGATTAAGGGTGTTGAATGGTGTTAATCTGAATTTTCGAATTGGGTGTGTGATTATGGAATGATCAAACAGACCTGACTGTTTGCCGGACTAGAATTTGCGCTGCTGCTACCTACTATTTGCTGGAGTTTACTTGCTCTTTGCAGTAGAAACTGTGCTACTGCTACCTCCTGTTCTTACTGTTGTATGCGTTGAGTTTCCCTCCTGAAACTAACTGTTATCAGTTCTTCCTGCCAATGCTGCAAACCGAGCTAGGCTTTTGATCCGAAGAACGGTGGTGGCGACTTTTTGGTGCTGAATATGGATTTTCAAGTACTGTTAGTACTTTAAAGAAAAGCGACAAGGCGACGAAGACTTATAGTTTCTTAAATTTTTATGCTTTTTTTTAGTATTGTAAGGTTGAGAAAAATGTTTATGTAATAATTAATTGAGTGACGCTTTGTAAGGTGAGGAAATTGTAATCTGCTGCAGGTACAGCATCGGAACCCCTATTCAGGCCGGAAATCGTCTCAACGCGTACTTCGCAAACGATCCTGAGTAGGCCTTCCCAACGGTTTCACCAGGGTAACCAAACGTGCCCCTAAAATGGCCGCCCTGTAGGTAATTTTTTTTCCACCGCACCCTCCTTGTCGCGGTACATCGTTGTTTAACTATTTGTGTGATTGATTAAATGTTTAATTTTTGCAACAACACCTAGATAAGGGTGAACCAAAACGGGATTTCATCACCCGTGCGTGCCCACGCATTAGGACCCCGGGAATTCATTACCCAATTGTTAATCTTTTCGATATCGATAGTCCCGACCTCTTTAAAAGATTTTCAGATAAGAAGCCATAAAAAACATAGTTAATAAAAAGGCTTCGCTCGGACCTGGAGCAACACGCTCACTAGGAAAACCTGATAAGTGGCTACGTTTGCTGGAGGACGTACGTTACCTGGCATAGCTAGTGTGGATAGGTGACTCTAAGCGGTTCACCCCGCCTTCCAGCACAGGTGCATCTAGGTGACTAGATAGCATGCGAGCTATCGCCAAAGCGAGTAAAAACAACTCAAGTGCGAACCGATCTATTGTCAGGAGTAGGAGCATTGAACCCTGAGACCGGGTTCACAACTTGACCTAAAAAGAGACCAGTAAAACATTCTTGAGTGCTTGCATCATTCTTAAGACTTTTAGTGTGTTCGCATAAATTGATTGAATTGTATGTTAGATTGGGGTAACACCCAAGCTCGGACTAAGAACATTACTAGAATCAATATGAGTCAGACTGGTGGGACTAATGGTCCCGAACCTGCCATTCCTAGGAACGGTCCCGAACCTGCTGTTGCGGAGAGAATCACTCTCCACAATCGAATGCATCCTACAATAGTTAGTAAACCTTCATGTATTGTGATTCCCAAAAATATAGGGAACTTTGAGTTAAAACAGGGATTCTTGTCTATGCTCCCCAAATTTCATGGTAGTCCTACTGAAAACCCGTATAACCATCTTAGGGACTTTAGGGATCATATGCTTCTATTAAACTTCGAACGTATTACAGAGGATTCTTTGAAATTACGTGTGTTTCCCTTTTCTCTGTTGGGAAACGCACGCGATTGGTTGTACACTCTCGAGGAGAACTCTGTAAACACATTTGAACAACTCGTTAAGGAGTTTTTAAATAAGTATTTCCCTAACCACAGAACTGCTAAGATACGACAGAGTATCTATAGCTTCACACAAAACTGAGGAGAGTCATTATATGACTACCTACAACGGTTTAGGGATTAAGAACAAGGATGCCCACATCACAGGATTCAGCTGATTGATATAGTTTAAACTCTCTATGAAGGTCTAGACTATGACACTAGAGCTCGTGTTCAGTCTATGTGCGCGGGTACATTCGATGAGAAAACTGACACTGAAGCTTGGACATTTTTAAATGATGTAGCGGATAAGACCTACCAATGGCAAACGATGAGAGAGGAAATACCTAGTCACCGTGCAAATGTACACCAAGTGGACTCTAATTCAGAGTCTGCCACTCTTAGAACCATTCTTGAGAAAATCGAGAACTTAGAGACCGGCAAAAGGGAGAGACACCCTAATACTTCGTCTGTTAACCATGTGGTGATGCCAAATTGTGTGGTTTGTGAGAGTTCGGACCATCTGGTCCAAGATTGTCATGATGTGCTTAGTTTAAGGGAGGGTAGAAAAGACCAGGCCAATGCCATGTATCAACGTCCCAATAACCAACCTTTCAATGGTGGATGGAATAATAATTTCAACAACTCCAATTCTCGGGGAAATAGAAATTACCAAGGAGGTTCTTCTGGTAGTGCCCCTTATCAGCCGCACAACCAAGTAAACCAACACCAGTCTAGTTCTTCGTGGCAACAAAATCCATCATACCAAGCTCCCCTTAATGTGCCTTATAATTCTCCGCACAATAGGAATCTGTCTCTTCCAACCATGTCCTTAGAAGATACTCTTAAAGCATTTATGCAAGTAACTCAGTCATATATTGCCAAACTTGAGGGACAAATAGGTCAAATGGCAACAGAGATAAGCACGAGAGACAAAGGAACGTTCCCCAGTCAAACTCAAGCTAATCCTAAAGGGAATACTGAACATCCTAGATCTTCCAATCATGATGGAGTCAACGCCATCATTTCTCTTAGGAGTGGTACGAAAGTTGATAATTTGGTGAAAATGCCTAAGGAACCCGAGCTGGAAATTTAAAGTAAACCTATAGAAGAACCTGCGAGTGCGAGTGAAGAAGAAATCACGATAACACATGTTCAGCCGCTGCCTTCTTTTCCTCAGCGGTTAACTCAGTTGTTAAGAGCTGTTAGAGATGACTTTGAACCAGAGAGCTGCTGGAGCTGCTAGAAGACTTAGTAGTCAAGCCTAGCTAAAATCTCTCCACAAAATCAGGAGTGGTTGAGGGAGATGAGGAATTTGAGTTAGGTTAAGAGGGAGAGTTGTAAAGAAAAAAAGGATTGATCTTCTGAGTTTTTATCCTTTTTTCTACCGTAGTTCTTATTTTATGTTTAATGAAAACCATTTTCAATCAATGAAAACCAATTTTTATTTCATAATTTTGATCTTTGCATCCTTGAGAACGAAACCCCCTATGTTTCAACACCCGGTTTGATACGGATTATCAACTAGTACTCTCTCTAATGTGACATCCCATGTCTACTGGGGAATCGTGACGAATTACTCCGTATGTCGAATCATGGCGGCATCAATGTCGACAAAGAAGTCTGACACTCCAAACGCCACCGGGGTAGAGTTGGTGTCAACAACTGTGCGATGGGTCCAGACTTTGTTATCTTTAGCCATCCTTAGTGTCTGGCATTCAAGTGCCCAGTGTTCTGTGCCACCGCAGTTAAAGCAAGTAGATCCTCGATATGGCTTCTTCTCTTTCTTCACATTGCCTAGTGTCCCAGATTTCTCAAATCCTTTACCTCTCCGAGGGCCAAAAAGTTTTTGGTGCCCTCCCTTTTTGTTTCTCTGGTATCCACCTCTGCCCTTGCCATTTCTGCGTCCCTGACGTACAGAGTTGTTTCCTCGAAACTGAACATTGTTAGATGCAGGCAACGACGCACTCCCAGAGGGCCGCATAGCATGATTATTCATTAGAAGTTCATCGTTATGCTAAGAAAAGGGCAGTGCCCGAATCAAGACTTTATGAGTCTTCATGTTCTCGCGTCGACATTGCCTCTGAAGTGCAATATTACTAACATGGAAGGTGGTTAGAGTCTTCTCTACCATTTCAGCATTAGTGACCTTCTTCTCACACAACTCAAGTGTAAAAGTGATATTATGGATTGTTGAGTTATAATCAGCGACCGTCTTAAAATCTTTGAACCTAAGGTTGTTCCATTGGTACATAGCCTTGGGGAGCATAATAGTCTTTTGCTGACCATAACGCCCCTTAATACTTGTCCATAGGTCAGCTGGCTCAACCTTGTTGAGGTATTCAGTCTTAAGCTCATCCTGAATATGATGACGAAGGATAAACAAAACCCTTGCTTTGTCCATAGGTTCTTCCTTGTTGCCAATGACGATGGTCTTCTACAAACCGAGAGACTTCAAGAACAAGTCAGCGTCAATGCACCAAGTGAGGTAATTAGCTCCAGTGAGCAGCAATGGTGCAAATTCAACATTTTTAAGATTCGTAGACATCTGTAATGCAAAATAGATATCGTAATTAGAGACAAATCATATCAATTGCATGAAAGACAAATCATAGTACTTAGAATAAAGCTTAAAAAATGATTCTCAATCATATTAAAGGTGAACCTTGTTCTTCATATTCTAAAATACATGAAATTCTTCTATAATAATTAAATCATAAATTTTACCCTATAAAAATGACGATCTTAATCTTATGTGTGCGTTTAATAGAATCTTAGCCAATATTGCTATTTAAAATTACTAGATGTGTGTTTCCCTTATTCTGATAACTAGGGTGTTCTAAGCCCTATAGTTGGATAAAAGTTTATATATTCTAGCCAAATGACCTTATTTGCTACGAATATAAGGAGTATTTGATGTTTAGCTAACAAGTGGTTCCATCCCGAAGTCAGCTGGATTCGCAAGATATGTTGATTATGCATGTCTTTGAAATAACGCACTAGGGTACTATAGGTTGCTATTAATGCATATATACCACTAAATATTATGCATGTAACATCTAATTGCACCTAGATACGAAAAATTGGTTCCGCAGATACCAAGTTTTTAGAAATTAGATTAAGTCAATTCCCAATTGAGCTCTAGTTATTTGTCATTAACAATTAACTGTAATTTAGATATGACTCACAGTTGTATGCTAAATTAGTCTTGGTTTCATATTATCAGTGATCCCTGATCAAGATAATTAGTATCATAAGGGCATACCAGTAATATCCTATAAGCTATGGTAAGATACTTAAAAAGATATTACACCATAAACTTATATCACATATAAGTAAGCCAATGCTCCTATACGAGGCACCTAATCCCAAAAAAAGTTTAAAAATATTATGCATAAAAAGATAAATCAAAATGGGTCCCCCACGGGGTAGGTCCAGTCAATATGATTTTTTCAAAAAAAATTGGGCTATTTATAGCTGTTTCAGTGTCCGGACCGGTTTGACTCGGTATGGGTCAAGGCCTGGACCGGGTTGACTGTTCAGAACTGGTCTGCCACGTGCCACAGACGCACGATCACACGTGTCACACACACGGGATATACACATGTCACGCACATGTGCCGAACACATGGACTGCACACGTGCCACGCACGTAGTTGCCACGTCTACGTGTCACCGTCAGGGGGGGATATTTCGGTGACCGTCCGTAAAAAATTATGGCCAAGATTCTGGGGAGATTCCGTTGGGCGGCCTTCGGTGACAGTCCGGCGACTGCCACGTGTCATGCTACGTCAGCGTGCCACGTGTTCTCGACACGAGTCACTGCTGACATCATAGTGGATAAGGATGACGTCATATAGGATAATAATAATAAATAAAATAAAATAAAAATTATTATGACGTTATCGAAGAAAAAAAAGCCGTTTTTGGCCGTGAAATTGCCTAGTTTCAACGTGTTATTCCCGGCAATTGGGACATCTCCCAAAGACGTGTCATATATCATTGGAAAGCTCTCGGAATAGACTATCCAACCGAAGTGGTCTCACCTCTATCCGATCTCCACAAATAAAATATACGAGTTTGAAAATAGTCATTTATCAATGGTAAAAAACACCAAAAACCCTCATTTTTAATCTGAAAAAAATAGGAAAAATAGGTTTTCGGAACATGATGATCTATCATATAGAATAGATCTGAAAATAGGTATACAAAAAATCGTAAAATACATCTTCTCTTGATCGCTTGATTCCCGTGAAAACTCTGATTAGAGGGTTATTCCTGCTCTCCTCGTTCCTAGTGAGAGATGATAAATATAAAACAATATTATAATATAGCTTATGAACAAGAGAGAGAGAAAGAAAGATTTATTGATTCATCATAATTGTGTTATTTGTACATAGTACAGTGATATATATAGACAAGCCAAAAAATTACTTAATCTACTCGAACTCTTCCCATAACTCTATCGGGCCTAAGGATTTATTAGGGGCTTCGACCCAACTCCTAACATATATATCTAAACTATAAAAAAATCAAGTAAAAAAGGCCTATTTTTTTCTCACACATAGGGCCTTATAAAAGCCAGGGCCATCCCTATTTACCATGCGTGTCATGTATATAGACTATTGAACATGCATCCTGAGAGGCAGTGAGGCACCTAGCTCCCGTTTTATAGCGCTTATAAATCATGAACGCCACCTCAAAAGAGACTTGACCATCTTCTGGAGATGTTCTAAGCTAGCTCTTTGGACAGGGGTATGTTGGGCGGGTTAAGAGGTCGTCCCAAGCCCAACCCAGAGTTCAGCTATCCTCATCTTTAGATCACGAAATAACAACCCACTCCCATCCTAGAAGCTCGGTTGGTCGGATTAAGACTTGAGAAGTCACGAGAAACTATTTGCAATGGCGTGAGACACCCTTCGCAGCACCATCAAGCCAGTATGGTAACTATGGTTGTCTCGGACGGGGAACGACCATCTAAGGGTATCATGAACTTGATTTGGTTCTTTTTAGAATCTAGATCGGGAGGGAAATGACATAAGCCCAAGCCAAACTAGATGTAAAGCCCAAAACATATCCAAAACCCAACACCTTGGGCTTGTGTTGGGTATGTCTATGTCGTAAACCATGCCCGTAGCATCGAAATATCAAATTATATTAGGTTTGGATCCATTTTGAGAAATTTATTAGTATCAGTCCATTAATTTGTACCTGGCTATAGGTTCCATCGTGAAATGGAGATCATCACCCCATACACTCGACCAAGACGAAACCCATGGTGATTCCTTTTGGTTAACATGTAAACATCACTTATGTGTCTATCTATCCTAAGAAGGCAATGAAAATACTCAAAAAGTTTGAAGTTCTGAAATATAAATTACAAACGTATTCGATTATTCGATCGTGGAGACAAAATTATTCAAACTTGTTTTATCGCCATTAACTTTATGTCCTCATCAGCTTTCTAGAGATACATTTTTTTTTAATTCATTAATCAAACCCCATTACCAGATCGTCGTACAAGGGCACAACTACGGTGCGGTGCGCTTCTTCTTTATTCTTTTCTTCCTCCTAAAAAAAGCAATGAAATGATCCTGAATAGTAAATACCATTCTCATCAATGTTTTGTCCCTAAAAGCAAAACTAACAAAAATATATATCATGCTTTAATGAACCCTTACGTAGAGAGATTTGAACGCGTTAGCTACCCGGTTCACATGTTGTGCGCATCTAGTGTGACATGATCAGATTGCATTAGGTTACTTTAGTATCATGTCTTATTCATGCATTCTGACAGAAATCGTAAACCAAGCAACCATGACTACGAGACTGAATAACTACGGATTTGGAGTCACGAGCGAAGTAACGCCCGATGCAGTCTAAAAGGCTAGCACAGACTCAAAAGCTAACACAATGGACCACTGTAATGCTTTGATCTTTATGAGAAATGCTTTTAATCCTTGTGTTGTTCTCCTAATGAGTATTTTTTGGATTAAAGTAGAAATTATAATTTATTTGAAATGTTCAAATAATTATAGAACCCATCATTATCGCGAAACTCGACGTCCCAACCGGAGTAACCATCATCTGGTCCTCCATTTCATCAAATATCCATACTTGTTTTGCTGTGACCCACCACCTCCATTATGTTTATGGTATATAAACTCATATTAGAATTGGTCAAATATATATCTAAGTATCATTTCAGATTATGACATAAATATAAACTACATGTTAGCATATAAGTATTTCATAATATAAGCTATACTCATTTTGGCTTCAATAGTGAAGACAAACGTTGGTAAATAACGTTGATTTCGCGCTCACAGACCATTGTGTGGTGGTAAAGCTCCGTACTCCGATGGTGAAACATAAAGGATGTCAAAGCATGTTCGGTGTGCAGTAGTGAAGAAGATGAGCCTAAGTAAGAATCCAAGAAGAAGAATACCAAAAATAATGGTTTTAAGTGGGGACAAAAACATCTTAATTACCTTTCTTTTTCTACGCCTTTATGTCCTAATCACATTATTATTATTTTTGCGATAAAAAATTGAGATTGAGATTTGAGAATGGATTTCACCAACTTTGTTACTAACAAAGATTACAAATTCTACTATTTTTCATCGAAACGTCTGATATACCAAAGCCAACAAAATAACAAATACATTAACAAAGTCGTAAAGAAATAAAAATAACTTTTTTGTGTTAAATTAGTTAACTTAAACTAGAAGGTTCACTAATAATTATGTCAAATATATAATCTCGTATTGAAATATAAGATCCTGAAGCTACTTCTCTCATTGCAATTGGTTTTGAAATTGAACCCTTCAATTCTAATGGATAGATTATATCTTTATTCGTGGAATATAACTCATTTTCAAACTTGAAACTTATGACATTTTTACAAAAGAATAACATGCAAATACAGCCTAGTTAAAAAAAACATAGAAAAGGAGATGCAAAACATTTGCCATAAAATGATATAAAATGTCCCTATTATCAAATTTAGCTTCCTCTTCACTAGACCCTAGACTTCGAGGTCCTTAAACAACCAAAGGACCCAAAGGTCTTGGCTGGTTATTACAAGTGACATATCTGTGGGTCACCACGGGGATTTGACAACCAATCTACCACAAAAAAATATATAAAGGACCCACTCTCATAGTCTCATTACATCTTTTATTAAACCCAACTGCAACGACTAGATAGAAAATGACATATAAAGCTAAGTCTAGTTTTTCCCTAAAACCCTTTTGATTCAAGAAGGAAACATTAAGAAAACCAATCTAATTAGGAAAAATTTCCATTAAACACTTACTTATCTCCATCACAAAAGCAAGAGAGATATAAATTAATGTATGTTTTATATCATAGATTAGCATCTATGAATGCTATCTACATATTGTTCAAAAGATATGTATATATTGGTACTAATATCTAATCCAACAAGTAGATAAGAAAACAAATAAAAAGAACACTTATTTGGTCCACCATTTAAGATAAGTGAGATTGAGAAAAATGTCGACATATATCGACAACTATAATGGAATTAGTCTAGGTATAAGATAAGGTGGATTAGCTACTAAATACTAAAATATAGACGGATTTTTTTCTTTTTTTTTCTTCTAAGTTAGGAACGTGAAAATGTGGCAGTCTATGTAAACTCAGTTACCCTTCTTCTTTGGTTAGAAATGAACTTCAATTACACATTACTACAAAGTAGTGATCCAGATATCCCTATAATGTGCGTGTTATCACAAATTAAGAACAAAAGCATGAATAAATAAATGCATGGAGATCTTTCTCTGCAAAATGTGGTCTAAGCGAATATTTGACTATATCATAAGTTATCTTTATATTTATATCCCATAACCTAGATCATGATAATCTTTGATATCATCATCTTGTACAAACAAAAGCACACCTACCCACATAGATTAAGCAAAAAAAATCACACATAGGAAGATGAGCATGTACATGTGATGACATAAAATGCTAATGGCTTTTAGGTAATCACAAGAAGATGAGAGGCTATGTGGATTAGGGTTTAAAGTGTATTTTGGAGATAGGAGTTTCTAGAGAAATGAAAAACCCCACTTATATGTAGGACCATCAAAATAATTTTATCAAAGTTTGGACTTTTCTTTGTGTTACATAAAGTGAAATTTAAAGTGAAATTCACTTAACAAATTTAATAAAATAATTCTGAGACTCAAAAGCTATAACAAGACCATGTTCCAAAAGTTTATAAAGAGGAATCATTAGTTTTGAAAGTGCTACTAACAACAATTATTTTGTTTTATTTATATGAAAGCAATATGTCATGGAGATCACTTTAAGCTGTGATACCCTAATCTTGTGTTATTAAGAGCTTAATTGAACTCTAATTCAGACGCAACGTTTAACTAAACCACATTTACTTGGTTGGTAGAGCTCTTACGGCACAAGCTAATTGTGGTAGGTTTTAGTCAAATGGAATGGTAATCAATTGACTATTATATAATTGTAATCCGGTTATCATGTCAAAGTGGGCCAATAACCCAACCATAGACACATATATGCCTGGTGTTGAACAATGTAACCCGGATACCAGTATTCCATAATTCGTTCAATAGAAAATTGTGGGTTTAAGAGAGAAGTTGTAATGGGAGATAGAGATGCCAGCTATATTTAAAAGTTGTTGGGCGCTGAACAGTTCAGCGCCTAGGCAGTATGTGAATACTTCTCATCAAGTTCGGGTTTCGTATACTGAACCTCATACCCCAGTTGGATGGGTTTTTTGCAAGAGTATGGGAAAATAATTTTAACAGCATACCATGTTGTTGGAGGTACTCTAAGAACTCTGGACGCCAATGCCACTTCAATATGCGTTTTATAATTTGCAGAACATCTAATTTCGAGACGAAATTGGCATAATTATACCACTCAAGAAACAAATTAAAGCAAAATTAATTTGATATACGAACTTACAATTATGAGAGATGGACCCCTCTATGAGATAAAAATCCTATCAAACTATTATGCTGGCGTGGACGACTCTTCTACCACGATTAATACGAAACAGCGGTACTTTCGGATCAACATCTCATCAATACGAGAACGGACCAGAGATACCAACAACATACATATTTGTCGTATTATACACAGGACAATATCGTCAGACCCAAAATTATAGAGGGTATAAATGTCATTAAAGATTTTATAGAGGAAAACTGTGGAGTCTTATTGCAGCATCGAAAGATACGAAAGACGTGGCGCAATCTTGCCTCCTAAGTACATAACGTTCTGTCCGTTACAATAACAACGAATTAGGACCGTCGGATCTGCCTCGTGACAGGCATAAAAACAAAAAAGGACGATTTTAATAAGTGTTGTCGAGCGTTAGCAAGGAAAAGGTCAGATTACGAATACCGAAAATGTCCCTTTGTTTCTTTAAAAGAGGAAAGCACTATAGTCCAGTGTAATTTACAAAATAAAGGACACTTGAGTGTCCTTATCTTTTGATGAGTAATACGATTTCAACATTGATGTCTACATTATGGTGTTATGTTTGGTTCTAGTTTAATCAAGATATGTATTCAATTCACGTACTCTATCAAAGATTCAAGATCTATAGGCGCTCTTCGGTCGATATGACTTAAAAGAAAATGGCAATGTTGCCTTCAATTACCTCTCTTTCTTTTTCTAGGAAGGAAGCTGCTCTTAGGCAGGACCCAAATGTCTAAAATCGGAGACACTGAAAATATATGCGTACGAGTTTTTAATTTGAGAGAATTGTCTTTCTAATTAATTTATTATTTTCCTTCTTAAATAGACAAGCTGGGACAAAAAATGCTCGACTATTTTGTGGATGCCTTTTTAGGTCAAATTATCTAGGAGTATGGATTTTGGTGGATTGTAAGAGCACCTCCAACATAAGAGCATGCGATTTCGGTTTACCATACCGATATTCCTGAATCGCATATTGTTTTCATCCAACAGATAATTACGATTTTAAGAGAGAAGTTGTGATAGGAGAGAGAGAGAGAAATAGAGATGTCACGAGTATTAACAAGTTTTATTGGGCGCTCAACAGTTCAGCGCCTAGGAAGTGATATATTAGTGAGAGAACTTGTGATGGGAGAGAGAGATGCCAGTTGAAATTAAAAGTTATTGGGCGCTAAATGGTTCAGCGCCTAGACGATATGCAAATACTATTTGCCAAGTTCAGATTTCGCATGCTTTGGAGGGGTATGGGGTGAGTATGTTGAACCCCATACCCTTGTTGGATGGGTTTTTAGCAAAAGTATGAGAAAACTTTAACAACATACTCTTACGTTGGAGGTGCTCTAAAGGCCTATTCCGGATCTCGAGTTTAAGCCTTAGTTTCAACCAACAGACACGTACTCGAACTCGTTAAACACGGCAGCGTGGCACATTTATGGTACATTACGAGGCAGTTACAAGGTAGAAAAGTTACTCGTGTAGTTATACAACTGTTATGAAGATAATTTATAATTATTTTTGTAACGTCCTTCAATAAAACGAAATAGTGGTCATTAAACAGCCATAATGTGAGATTTATAAATAGGAACGCGTAAAAACAGATGGGGGACAAATTTATATATTTAGAGAATCGACACAACATTGTCAAGAATAGTCACTTAATAAGTAGTAAATCAATCAATAATATCATGATTTCCATATCCTTAAGAGAAGTTGTGGTTTTTACCTATTAAAAAGTTTTCACGCTAGATCCGAATTTTGTTTATGGTTACTTGTTTACTGTCTAGTATTCTACTCATCATTGGGGTGAGAAATTAAGTTCAAATTCCAAATATAGGTTCTTACATTTGGTGTAAGAAACCGGAATCCTTGCAAGGCACAAGTTAAGTGAGGGAAGTGGAGAACATAATCCTAGAGACAGACGCCTTCAGCGTCATACAGTCACGACTCGATAATTCATTACCCAGGAGCTAGCACATGGATAAGCAAATTAAGAAGCTTTTAGAGACCCAAACACGTGCCAGCAAGAACATCATCAGCAGGTTAAAAAAAAGTCCAATTACACAGGAGTTTCTCGATAGCGATGTGTCTCATAGCTTTCACACGCCAAAAATTAGGAAGTGCAAAGGGACAGATTCGGTCGAGCAAGTGCAAGAATTCCAAGATTCTTTAGGGCTACATTCTATCTCCAAGGAGAGCCTCTACGTGGGTTCCCTTCGTTAGAAGATCAATCTACTCTTTTGGTCAATTATAAGAACTCTTCGTTAAAAATTATTCGCACAACCGAGAAAAGGAGAATAACCTCTTTGCCCTAATAAGTCTCAAGCAAATGTTAATGAAGAAGCTCAAAGTTTTTACTAAGAAATTCCTCGACCTAGCCAGAAGGGTGGATAACCTCGACCAGAAGACCACGATATTTGCTTTTACTAACGCTTTACTCATCGAGAGTAGGCCAAAAGAACATCTTATTATGAACATGCTAACAACTATGGAAAAGATGGTCAAAAAGGTAAGCAACTATATTGACCTAGAAAGAATGATGTCTGAAAGACCTATGCCTACTAAATCCATTCTTCCTACCAACAGGCAAATATTGAGCGAGAAATCGATAGCACTAGAGAAATTAGAGGCGACAAAAAACATGCCAAATCAGAGGGAGACAAACCCCTTGAAGGAAACAATCTTCCAAATCCAGTCAATAAAAACATCAAATCCGGATTACGCAAACGATTAGACGAGAAAAAATGAAGATGGGTCGACGAATTACTCAGTGTCCTCTGGGCTTACAGAACTACTCCACGAACCTCCACTGACTGCACTCCCTTTATGATGGCCTTCGGCACTGAACCAGTCATACCCTCCGACCTCGACCTACTACGCAGTCGGAAGAGGGTTACAGATGAAGAGAACGAGTTAGGATTGTTTTGCAACCTTAATTGGATTGAGGAAACTCGAGATCAAGAAATCCTAAACTTGGGGCGATACCACGATACACTCAGAAAGGTGTACAACAAAAAAGTTTGCAAACGACAATTCGACATAGGCGATCTTGTCCTTCGTTGAATACAAGATAGTGCCCGACCCAAGAATTCGGGAAAATTATCCAAAAACTGGGAAGGGCCTTACATCATCAGCGACAAAATTGACAGTGGAACTTGCTGGCTGATTACAGAGGATGAAATTTAGCTCGAATACCCCTGGAATACAGCACAGCTCAAATTGTTTTATCGATAATTAATGTACCACTTCGACTACAATTAAAAAAGACTCATTTTTTACATCTTTCTCTACAGTCACGTCTTACAGACACGTGTTTTTAGTCTTTTCTATCACGCAGTATCGATCCATACTTTTTAAGTATGCATAAGAACTGCGGCTATTCATTCGACAAATGCTTTCCAATTACAGGATAACCATTTGCACTCGATACTACAAACCAACATTTTTATGATTGGTTCTTTCAAATCCAGGTATCCGATTGAGGAACAACACTTGGTGTTCATTTAATATCGACCACACTTTAATAAGTATGAGTCCGAGCTAAACTCCTTTTATAAGACAACGGATTTCCAATTTCAGGAAATACCATTTGCATACATTTCTATTAACCAAAAAATTGACTTGTTTAGTTCATATCTAAATCCAGGTATCCGATTGAGGAGCAACACCTGGTGTTCATTTAACATCGACCATACTTTCCAAGTATGACTTCGAGCTACATTCGTTTTATAAGATAAAGGATTTCCAATTACAGGAAATACCATTTGCCTACATTACTATCGACCACAACATTGAATCGTTTCATTCACGTTTAAACCCAGGTATCCGATAAAGGAACAAAACCTGGTACTCCTTTCTATTTGCCTTAAAGGCTACCTTTTCACTAAAATAGTTTTGATATTTGCTACACTATCAAACACACAAATTTCTAATCGATACATATACTAGTAATTTTTATAAAAACTACTTACTTCAATAGAAATTATACTGTTACTCAAAATGTATCGGCCCCACTGGCCATTTTTACAAACATTATCAAAATCAAAACATTAAATTGTCTTAGCCCCACTGGCCATTTGTTACAACTTCTACTTAAATGTAAAGAAAACTTACTCCATTGGAAGATCGACAACACTTTATTCGCCTACAACATTGTATGGCACCGACTCATTAAACAACACCTCGGTCTCGACACCAGCAGGAATGGTAAACACTGGTTCCTCGACCACCTCACGCTCCTCTTCGACATTAGGAGAATCTACAGCTGATTCATCCTCTGAATCTACGAACGGTAGCATATTCTCCTTCACGATATTTTTATAAAATTATTTTCTCGTAGTCATCATCTAACTTCTTCCTCAAGTTCACAAACTTTACAAGATACTCTTGCTGAATATTCTCCATGGCATTATTGCGCTCCTCCAATGCCGCTTCCCTAGCCGCCTCAGAATCTCCCTTCAGCTTTGCAATCTCCTCATCTTTCTCCTTCCTCACCTCAGCTACTCCAGCCTTCTTTGACTTATCAACATCCAACTTGTACCTGTTGAGCGTTGAATTCAATTTTTCTTTCTCCTTGATCAGTCTCTCCTTCTCCTCCGTCAAGTCCAGGTTTAATGTATATAACATCGGAAATTACAAAGGCAACTATTCTTCAAAACTTCGATAACTTTTCATATTCTGCAGATTATTCTCGACAAAAACACAAATGCTTCTGTCAAGATTGAGGCGATTGTAATAGCATATTTCCCAACATCGACAACTACAAGCCTGAAGATGTTAGTCGAAGATCCATTACAGACGATATACAAACAGCGAACACTGATCTCGAACAAAGACTCGACAACTGAGGCTAAATCGAGTTCTCAAGTCGAACTACAGAACTAGTCGTTGCACTCATTCAAAATTATTGTTGAAGATCCGCCAAGTTCGCCACCTCCTTTGGAATAGGAAACCGTCTTTCAACCTTTGTAAACTCTGCCTGTATATGCTATAAATACAGACAGGGGATGAGAGACAAGACCTAAGAGAAATCTACCAACGATTGCTCTAAGCATCATTTTGTTCTTTACTCACAACTCAATATTATAAAAATTAACATATTATTGGATTTTCTCCCAAAGCCCTCTACGAGGTCGTGGTTTTACTCAGGTTAGTCTGAGTTTTTTACGTAAAATTCAGTGTCATAGCTTACTATTTGAATTTCCTTCCATAAAAGTATTGACGAACATTCTTCTTCCAGAAAATACGCCATTACAAGCTTGTTTTAACCAATTCTTTTCAAGAACAGGATGGATGGAGCAGGAAATAACTAATCAAAACTGGAAATACACTATTTTATAGCTTGATTAAACATTCCATTAGTCAAGAAGACTGTAATTAATGCTTATGGGAATTATAAGTGTCGAGTCAAATAGATAATTTCCAAATGTACATATTAAATGACGAACACGGTATAAACTTCAATAGAATTAAGACGGAAGCGTAAAGTAACGGGCCTCGAGCAAGCTTCTCAGCCAAAACCACTTGTGTTTTTAGTTGAGAGGGGGCGATTGTAAGGGACTATTTCGGATCTCGAGCTCAAGCTTTTGTGTATTATTCAAAGGTTTCCACGCTAGATCATGTTTTTGTTTGTGATTACCTTTTTTACTATCTATTATTCTGCTTATCTTAGGTATGAAAAACTAAATTCGTATTCCGAATTTAAGTTTTTACATTTGGTCAAATTATTAGAGCGTATGCAGCAGCTAGGTGAAGGACGACATGGCAATGTGGATTAGTGAATTCACCTTGTTTTGACTCAAATCAACCCACAACAACTAGGTCGATTGGCTAACGTTTCCTCCCAAAATCTACCTTGAAGGTGGTGAGGGATTTTTACTTTATTGATGCCCCGCAGTTCTAAATTGCGCGGTATCAATAACCAATTATATTATGACACTTGTCAAGATTTAAGTGCGGGGACATCAAAAATCATTTATTAAATGCAGCATGTGGTGCTGTTTAATTCGTTTGGATGCCCACACTTTTGAACTGCGGGGCATCTAAAGCGTTGCGATCTTGACACGTGGCTAGATCTTAGACGTGGTTTTTGCCCCGCAGTTTTGAACTATGGTGAGTAATATTCACATTATTTTTGAGGTGAACTACTATGAGGCGGATTTAGGTGAATTCACCAACCTAGCTCCTGTATATGCTCTTAAGGAGTATATATTTTTATATCAATAATTCCATTTTTTATTTCTCCATTTGTGATACCATCATTTCGTGTATTGCAAGAATTTCGTACCCATCTTGATTTATATTTACTTTTATGCAAATGCCGTTTAATCTCTAATCCAATCCAATCCAAATTTAAATTTAAATTTAAATTTGTGAAAAAAAGTTAAGTTGAGATTTACCCGGACCAAATAAGAAACGGGAAACCAACAGTTACGGCACTAATAACCATCTGTACTCACAAAGACCCACGAAGTATTCCCAAATCTACCCCTCTCTGATACATTACAGTTTCCGTAAAAATAGACCCATTCGTAATTTCAAAAGGGGCATTTCCGGATATTCCTCCCACTCACTACGCGTACTTCCGTTAAAACCGGGTTACGTGTCCGCATAAGTAACAATACAGGATAAATACTCGCCACGTACACACTCAAACATCGTCTGTTATCCATTCCAACTAGGACTCCACGTGGCAATTCTCTCCTAGTCAGCTTTCAATTATGTACTGTGGTCTCTTCATCTCCTCCCTCTTTAAAACCTCATTACCAGAGTCTCCCATTTCTCACCACTTTCCCCTCTCTTTCATCTTTATCTCCAAAATCAAAATTGAAATTAAAATCGAAGAAACCTGAGTTTCGATTTTGCCCTAATTTTGAAATTTGGGGGAAAACTTCGATCGATGATGATGATGATTGAGTGCAATTAAAGGTTTAATCGACCCTAAACCGATGCAATTACAATTAGCTATGAAGATTCAACCGATTTCAGACTTCGATTCTCAGAGAGAGCCATCCGATCATGTGAAACCGGTGGTGAAATCGCGGTTTAAGAGGTTGTTTGAAAGGCCGTTTAAGACATCGTCGTCAGAGAAGAATGTGATTATCGGTGATCAACAGTGTGGTAAAGATAACAATGCGGAATTCGAACCGAGTTCTGTGATTTTGGCTAAGTTAGTCGAGAATTTCATCGAGCAAGGCAACGATTACAAGCAGAATGTTGTTGAGGCGAGCTCTGATGACGAGTTTGAGTCTTGTGGTTGCTTTGGTGATTCTAATTCTTCATCTGCCGATGCTTCTGAGATTCTCAAGGTAAAGATTTCATCGATTTCGCCTAAATTTTGGGGGAAAAAAAGCTCTCTTTTTTAATTTTGAACTTTTTTTGGCTAGTTTTGGTTTAATTTTGAGTTTGTTTGGTTGTTGTAGACTTTGGTTGCTCCTGCGAGTGCTGTTGAGAGAACTATTTTGGGCGTAATTGGAAAGATCGTTGATGATCACTCAAAGATCGTTGGTAAGATCGGTACAAGCAAAGAAGATTTCACAAAATTCGTCAATGGTGGTCTTCAAACCCTCGGTTACGGTTCCTCGATTTGCAAAACTCGTTGGGAGAAGAAAGACTCCATTCCTGCTGGTACTATTCTATATATCTCTAAACCCTAACTTTCTCTCTCTAAAACTCTCAATGTTTCTCTCTCTAAATGTGATTGTTGTTTGGTTGTGAAGCAGGAGAGTACGAATACATGGAGTTGATAATGGAGAAAGAGAGATACATAATCGACATTGATTTCCAATCAGAGTTCGAGATTGCTCGATCAACCAAAACCTACAAAGCAGTGCTTCAATCTCTACCAGTAATCTTTCTTGGCAAAGCTGATCGTTTATGTCAGATTATCAGAATTGTATCCGATGCCGCGAAACAAAGCTTGAGAAAGAAAGGTATGCCTTTTCCACCTTGGAGAAGAGCAGAGTACATTAAGGCTAAATGGCTCTCTCCTCACACCACAATCTCACAATCTTTAACCGCGAAAAAATCCGATATCGGTTCGATCAAATCCGATACATTTTCCGGTGAATTTGAACTAATTTTTGGGAAAATGTCATCACCAATACCATTGATATCATCACTAGGTGTAAATGCAAATTTTGATTCGTCGTCTAAGTCCGGTGAAGCAAATAGTAACATTAAGGTCGTTGTTTCGGCTTTGCCTTTGCCGATACCGTGGCAACCACCGGCGATTAAGCCGAGGAATTCGCTTCGAGGAGGGAAAATTGTGACTGGTTTAGCATCAATCATGAAGGAGAAACCCTAAAGTTTTGATCTTTTTTTTAATTTTGGTTTGTTTGTTTTTTTTGCTCAGGAAATCGAATTTTCTTATATGAGAGAATGTAAGAATTTTCTGAATTTTGACTTCCCTTATCTCTTTTTTTTTTTGGAAGGGTTTGTATGAGGCAAAAAAAATGGTATAGTAGAGCAGTAGTTTCCACTGATCAATGTAATAAAAATATAGTAAAAAAAACAAAGTTTTCCTTATTTTCTTGTATTGTTGTATATCTCTCTACTTTTATCTCCTGGAGCATTTATTTATTTAATTTGAAGCTTCTGCAGTAACGGTTCCTCAATGGGAAACAAATGGAGAAGTTTGAAATAAAATAAAGAATTATTCTTCTCACTCGTGCCATCTCAAACGCCGAGTTTCATATACAAACCGCTTCACCATTAAACCCAAAACAACTAGCGAAATAGTGGTTTTGTTGTTTATGTTTACGCGTCTTTACGCAAAGGTTGTCGGTGGCGAACTAAATGACTTAATTTATCCTCAAGTATGAGGAAATATTACTGAATTGCCATTACGTTATGTTTAATAGTAATTAAAATAATTTGGTTTGGTGAGGGTGAGTGATGTTATTTTCTTTGGGAAATAACAATGATGACAATCCTTCACAGCAGTTGAGTTCAGTTCAACTACTAAAACAGTAGATGATCTAATTATCTCGAGGAAGATCTACGGTTAATAATGAGATGGTACAAAGCACACTACAGTTGGGGTCAATCGATATCATGCACGCCAACAGTCTTCGGTACAACTAGTTTTCAGCTATACTGCGCCTATGTGTAGTAGTATAGGACCATAGGTTTTGCTGTTTAACGTTTAGCTAATCAATCATTAGCTTCTCCAGCAGTTTGAGTCCAAATCTGTTTTTAGGGTTTTGGTAGAGCCTACTCTCTTTAAAAAGGAAAGATTTTGTACTGTTACAGCAGGAGGAGTAGTCTTTTCTAATTAATTTGGGAGAATATGACAGGTGTCTTATTTAACCAGAGTAAATAAGTCCGATTTTTTTTTTTTGCTGATTCTGATTCTATCCGAAGGTAAAACTAGAAGATTGATTGAGGACGGACAATGTTCATACGCCTGATTATGTATTAGCATGGATTCTTGTGGGGGTTTGTGTAAAACCCTAGCTTCCTTATCAAAAATAAAAATAAACGTATTTGCAACGTTCATATTTTGGACCCAAATCTGTTAATAGTTGGATTCTTTTTATGGTGACATGAACCAGGATGTAATTTCGGTAATCTTCAATCTTTGAATGGTATTGGATAGGATTAGTTCTTAACGTGGATTCTAAATCGTAACAAGTAATGGGCACACGCAAGTAGGTTTCGTCTAGTTTCCATGTTACGTCTCTATTAAGGCGATGAATCCGAATTAATAACAAAACCCCAATTGATTTCCAAGCTTTTAAAAGAAAAGCAACATTTGACCTCTTTCTTTTTTATTCATTGCACTTTGGTAAGGTTACAACCAAAATTCTTTTTTTTTTTTTTTTTTTTCCTGTTGTAGCTATAGCTTTCCGTCTTAGTTTTCAGCTATCTACGTCTATTTGCTATCGAGTACTATGATCGTTTGGCTAAGCAATCATTAGTTGTAGCGGGATTTAAGGAGGTTAACGAGTCATGAATGAACATTGCGATTCTTTCTTATTTGATAGAGTTCCGTCCTGTGTTTTTTTAAACGATTTATCTTGTGTATGAGGAAGAAACACGACCCGGAATGAGTCTTAGTTTCAAATATTGTGTTTAATTTTGACAGTGATGTATCGTATGCAATACCTATCTGCTAAATCCGGGTCTGAGTCACGGGAATTACGCGAGACTCTTGAAATTATTCAATTAACGATAAGGCAGTTATTTATCAACTATAAGTCTAAATAAATTTAGTTGCAGTTGCAAACAATTGTTATTCATCATTTAAAAGTCGTGGGGTCAGTCGAAGATGATCAGTACTAATAATAAAACCCCAATTGCTAAAACTTCAAAGCTAAACTTTAATTAAGAAAGCTATGTTTCACCAACACTAATCTTCCTGGCTTCAAATCGTGTTTTTTTTTGTCACTCTGATGGCAATAACTTGCAAGACTTTATCTCCCTTTTCCTTTCTTGGTGGTCTTCTTGGCTTTTAACAATACGGACTTTACTTCGATTTATAACTTTGTCAAGGCAACATAACAAAGAATCAAATTGTTCTATTGTATTGCTCTTGAAATAATGCACTTAAAAAGCGTTGTTTTCTACTTTGTTTTGCTTATTCTGAATGTTGAATCTGAAGCCTGAATGATGAACCTAAAGTAAGTGTACAAATTATGTTTGTCTTTCTTTACCAAAAAAAGTCACTCGGGTAAGCCTTTTTTTAATGACATCCGTTGTATAATAATGCTATAATTTTGATTTTTTTTTACAGCCAGAGGTATCCGCCCGCGGAACATCAATTCCCGACTAGATCCTTAGGGCGTGTGCTAGAACGCAAACCACATGAACCGGGTTAGCCGAACCACAAGGCCGACAGGCCTCAAACCCCACTAGTGGTGAAAGGCGAACCCTTGACTTGCTGTTTCCATCCCATCACCACCCAGAGCACAAGGTAGTTGGTACGTATAATTTTGGTTATATTAAGATTATTAGGTCTTATCCATAATAATAAATACTACCAGTCTTTGTTAATGATAGTTTATTATGAACATAACGAGGTGATAATCGAGATGAAAGTTCTTGGGTTTCGATGGTTGTCACGAAATTCCTAGACACCGAGGTACTACAGCTTATGTACCTGCAAAAGAATATCTCGTATGACCAAAATTAGTAATCTAAACTCATTTGTTGTTTACGAAGCTATTAGACAAATAACACCAAACAAAAAAGCTATTTAATTTAATTTGGTTTAGCCTGAGCTCGGACGACATAAGTTTAGACTGAATTAGGTCCTATACTCAAGCGCATTACTTACCGAAGAAGTTTACCCGAGGAAAGTATCAGTTACATTTTCTGGCGGTGGATTGAGGAAAGCTTCAAAAGGTGTGAAATTTTGTAATCCCAGACTCAAGCCCATTATGCTCCGATCTTTGGGGTCGAGCTTACACCAGAAGCTCTAGTCGAACTTTTGACGTATATCGTAATCAATTTACAACTAAATCAGTTTTCATCAGCCCATGAATTAGCTTCTCTGGGCCTTTTGTGGAACTGTTATGGCTACTATGCCTGACTGGATCATGAGGTCGGTGAAGCAGTTGTATTTGTAATGTGATGGTTTGTTTTGCTTTCGAAATCACGGAGTTTAGTTTTGACAGACTTAACCGGACGCCTAGTTTCTCTCTACGCTTGTCTCTCTAAAGGGACCTTGCATGCTTACAGTGACAGGATGATTTTGACGGACACAGGGACTGAATGCAATCGAAAACTGGATTCAACAGTGACATACATCAGTTTTAATATCTCCTCGCCTGAAATCAATAAAAACAAGTTGTTTGGATACACAATAAACCACATGTTGAGGACATTTGGTGTGAACAAAACAAACAGTCCATGCAATGCTTGTTAATTGACATATGCACAAAGTTATACAAAGTAAACCAATGTTGGTTTGGTTGGTGTAGCGGTTTGGGACCATGCCTGAAACAATTCCTACCTAAGCGCTTCAGACGGTTCTCCGTTGAATATGTGTCCTCTTTAACTCATCTAGTTAACCTGATTTTATAATTCTCTTAATCAATGTGAGATCTTTAAATAATAAAATTTAATTTCCATTTGTATAGAAAAAATATTTTATTCTCATACAAAAAAGAAAAAGAAATTTCTCCTTCAACAATTCTTTGTTTTTCTCATCACTTTTCTTATCTCTACGTAAAAGGACATTAAATACAATTACTGAATATACTAAAGACATTGAACACGAGAGCTAATGAGTGTTATTTAGTTTGAAAAATAGTTTAACCTAACATAATCAAGATTAATTGGAATAAGATATTAATTCATATCAATGAATATCGTTATAAACAACTTAGGATTTCATGGATTTTTTATTTTTATTTTCTTTTATCCCCTAAGATGAGTTTTTTTTTTCTTCCTATAGAGAGATGGAATAGGAAATTTAGATTTTAGTATTTAAAAATATTTGCTTAATCAGGGGGATTTAGAAAAATCAAGTTAACCAAGGTTAGCTAGATGGATAAAAGAAGGCACGTGTTCAACGGAGAAGCGCTTAGAACCAAACTTTTTTAACCTGATAAAACAGAGATTTTGAGTTTGATTTACCACTAACTGGGGCCATTTTCAGGATAGTCCCTCACTTATCCGGAATGTGAGTTGGTAATGGCCTCGTGTGCATTACGGATTAGTCAGGCAAATGGTGATAAATTAACCTGTTCTTCATATTTTGCACATGGAAAAAAAAGAGAAAAAGGCGTCCATGATTGTGACTAAGAAAACCCTACTTAAAAATTATTCGTGTATTTTAGCTATTTTTATTTAGGGAGTGGATCCGTAGACACTCAACCTACGAGTGAGATGAAAATAAGTACGTCGTCTTATCAATTTCGCACGTGGAAGTACAAGCACCCTAAATTTGTTCATGAATCTCATATACCTAATTCAGTATAATAATTGGAAGATTCGGCCTCATCGAATATTCGCCACCATTTGTGTATTTTGTGATCCAGTTCATGCATGATATATTTATGGCTTGAATGCATGGACTAATATGCCCTTCCCTGTTATTTTCAAACATGATTTATATGAAATTGTTATCCTAACCTCGTCTTTAATCTCTTAATTCTAAAACTTCTAGCTACCTCGACCAAAGAAAAATGCCCTTCGAACAAATTTGGCGTTAAATCGATGTTCTCTTTCTGTCGTATGCTTCTAGCAACGACGACCTAACTTAAAGGGTAAAATCGTCAAAGTGAAGTACGGATATATTATAGTAATTAAGTACACTCAAATTGTTGGCAAGCTTGGTTTTAAAATTTTAACCCAACAAACATATGGAGATTAGATGATTTTTTAATAATAAAAGCCAAATAATTTACTATTCTTATAATTCAATATTTTAGCTTCAGAATTTAAGATAATGGTACCAATAATTGTATTTTTTTGCACATGAGGTATTTTATCTTCTCTCACCCACTCAAATGGGCCCAGGCAAAAAAAAAAAAAAAAAAAAAACCAAGAGCCACCTTTGAGGACTAGCTCTAGAGTTGGGTAGCTGGCATGCAAATTTTTTTTTTACATGCCAAACCATGACATATTGAACCCAAAGGCATGAAAAACACGCCTTTTCCCTTTCACTGAGCTATTTTTTTTCTTAACGGGTCAACTTTTACATACAAAAAAGAACATGATTACTTTCTCGGGTTAACTTTTACAACATATAACATGCATATCCCTTTAAGTTTCTTTGGCCCCCCCTCAACACTGCACAAATAAAATCTACATGTGAAATTGTAATGGTTTATGGATATTTTCTCTTTGGATTGATAGAAGTGATTCCATATTGCACTTTGAGAACTTACAAAAATTATTGGGTATTGGTAAATGACGCATCTTCTTGAAGGGATTCATCACAAAATTAATGTGATTCAAACTATACCTATTACAAGATTAATGTTTATAAGATGAAATATAATTGAACAATAAATAATCATCAAAATTAGAGGGGGAATAAATGGTTGTGGTACTTACTATAACATTAGTTTAGCGGTATACTAAACCAACATTCTTACTCTTTAGAGTACAATGGAAAAGAGAAATGCTATTTTGGAACTTCTATGATCATACATCATACATCATACATATAACATACTACAAAATCTTTAAAATTACGAATAATTTAACACCGGTCAAGAGCCATGCCAAATAGCTTAATGGCATACCGATGGCATGTCGCACAAGCATGTCAGTGCCATGATGCCATGCACCAACTCTAGAGCCATAAATTAGCCAGAATGAATACAATGGGGAGGAAATATATTGTACAACAAAGTTCATATACAAAGTTGTGGAGCTTCGATCTATCTCGTTGGAACCTTGTTTTGTGAATACATACTCTTACTGTACAAATGAGAACACAAAAATAATTTGCTTGTAATACTTGATAATGTAAATCTTCAAATTTGAACAATATAATAGATGTGCCCAACGGATGAACAACCGGTCTAATATGTAAGCATTCGTCTAAGCCCAAAGGATAACAGGCTGGACTGCATAACAATCTAAAGGTTGCTAGGGGGAAGATGCTCAAACAAATGGTCTCTATCGGTTATTCTATCCCCAGTGGTCAATGTTGTCACCAGCTCGCGTTTAGCTGAAAGATTGTTTCACCTCCCTTCTTCTATTGAGCCAATTTACAGGTGACAGTCCCCAATACATTTTGCACCTCTCCCTGCTGCAATCGATAATTACATCAAACCTTATGGCATGGCGTGCAACATCTTCCACGCTGCAACGCCACAGGTGCCCTTAGGTTCGTCCAAATCTTAGGCTTGTCTAACCCTACTTTCGTCTGTGTTCCTACCTTACTACTGTCTGTTTGGAGTCTACACTAAGGTTCAACGGTTCCGCAGCGAACAGGTCTAGAGAGCCAAAGATACCTTAAGCGGAAAACTTGTAGCGCAAGCATCTGTTAAAAAAGTGTCATTAGTAGCCTCTAAAATGAAGTGTATCTCAAGGATGATATATAAGGTTTGGATGACATTACCTTTTGATAGGCCTAACACATGTTATCAGTTATCACAAGATATGCTACTCAATTTAATTTGGAAATCTTAGGTCCCTCTATAAATACTGAAAGAGCGTTAAAGCTGCGACTCATTCCAGACTTCTTAAAGCTCCTCCAAAACCCGATAAATCTTCTCCTCCTCTCCTTATTTCCTCTGATTTCTTTGCCTGGAAGACTTCAATCTCAAAGTTTCCAAGGTAAAAATCTTAACTTGGGGTTTTGTTACTGTTGTTTTTAGTACTACTTTGTGTTTTGCTCTGTTTTTGTAGTTGTAATGGTGGTTTCAGACGTTTAATTGAAAGTTTTAACTGTACTTTAGTTCTGGGGTTTGTTTAATTTGTATTATAAGAGAGTTTGAATCATGGGGTTTTGCTGTAGTTTGTTTTGATGGTTTTTACTCATTCCTGTGTGGGTTTTTGACGATATAAGCTCCGGATTCAGTTTCATACAATCCAGAAATGATTGTTAAAATGATTTGATTTTAGTTGTTTTGATATTATGTTTGTATGGATCTCTGTTTGGTGTGATTAGTGGTGTAATTTGCTTAATTGTGTTTTAATACTGATATTATGGTGATAATCTTATGGAATTAAGTATGATTTGGTATCAGTAGATCTGCAAGTGGAGATTCAATGTTTTTTTTTTAAAATATTTGTTTGTATAATTAAATTATGTCTACACATTCTGTAACTTTAGCCATTGTTTAAGAATTTGTGGGGGTCATTGATTCAACTATAGTTGGTAGGATTGATAGAGATTAGAGACAGAGTGTGTTTAAATATTTGTGTTGTGTAAGCAGGTTTTTTTTATTTCAGTGTACGATGTTGTTGTTGGTTTACTTGTATAATTACTTATTCGTGAATTTCGAGCTTGTGATGTTTTTAAATTTTTGGAGTGTTGCAGAATGGGAAGTACCGATGGCAGTTATGGGGAGTACACTTATGCAGAATTGGAGAGGGAACTCTACTGGCCTTCTGAGAAGCTGCGAATCTCTATCACTGGAGCTGGTGGATTCATTGCGTCTCACATTGCCCGTCGTTTGAAGAGTGAGGGTCACTATATTATTGCATCCGACTGGAAGAAGAATGAGCATATGACGGAGGATATGTTCTGTGATGAGTTCCATCTTGTTGATCTTCGAGTGATGGATAACTGCCTCAAGGTTACGAATGGGGTTGACCACGTCTTCAACCTCGCTGCTGATATGGGAGGAATGGGGTTCATCCAATCTAATCATTCTGTCATTATGTATAACAACACTATGATCAGCTTTAACATGCTCGAGGCTTCCAGGATTAATGGTGTGAAGAGGTTAGTATTTTTATTTGTATGCATATCTTAGTTTCTGATAACCAAATTTGCTTGTGTAATTTAATTCCTTATCTGATGAAGTGTACAGGCAAAATTGGATATGGATTGTTAGAATCAAAGTTTATAATTTAAGATCTGGATTCTCGGATTTCAAGCAAAATTTCCTTAATATGTAAATAAATCTAAACATTGATTCATTTCTCTTGGTGTACAGGCTTTTCTATGCCTCTAGTGCATGCATCTATCCCGAATTTAAGCAATTGGAGACTAATGTTAGCCTGAAAGAGTCTGATGCCTGGCCTGCAGAGGTTTGTTGCTCATAGTTGCTAAACAAAGTTTACTATGCTTGGATATAGCGCGACATTTGACTTGATGCCATAACCTTTTTTTTTGTATTGCTTATTTTGTAGCCTCAAGATGCTTACGGGTTGGAGAAACTAGCAACCGAAGAATTGTGCAAGCATTACACAAAGGATTTTGGAGTTGAGTGCCGTATCGGGCGGTTCCACAACATTTATGGACCTTTTGGAACATGGAAAGGTATAATATGTTCTAATTTTCTCTTACTTATCTGCTTGATTTGGTCACAACCTCCAAATTATCTGACGCTTTTATGTTTTTCAATATAGGTGGGAGGGAGAAGGCTCCTGCTGCTTTTTGCAGAAAGGCAATTACCTCTACTGATAAGTTTGAGATGTGGGGAGATGGACTACAGACCCGATCTTTCACTTTCATTGACGAATGTGTGGAAGGTGTTCTGAGGTGATCTTTGTACTTCTAATGCTTACTTTTTTGAAATATTTTCTCAAGCTTCAATATTATGGATAAAAAGATCTTTCACTTTTATTGACAAATGTCTGGAAAGTGTTCTGAGGTGATAATTTGTATTTCTAACAGTAACTTTTTTGAAATATTTCCTCAAGCTTTAATATTTTGGATAAAAAAATAAGTAAGAAGTCTAACTTTCAAATCTTTACAAAATGACTGTTGGGAGTGAATAAGTTGATTTCCTTTCTAAGTCCAGTTGTCAACCCTAATTGACTTACTCACTTGAAATACTCTTTGATTCAATAGATTGACAAAGTCAGACTTCCGTGAGCCCGTGAATATTGGAAGCGATGAGATGGTTAGCATGAACGAGATGGCTGAGATTGTACTTGGCTTTGAGAAGACGAAGTTACCCATCCATCACATTCCTGGGCCAGAGGGAGTGCGAGGTCGCAATTCAGACAACACTCTGATTAAAGAGAAGCTTGGTTGGGCTCCAACAATGAAATTAAAGGTACTCACAAGTACTATCTTAACGTTTTTATGTTTTCTTTTTAAGTTTAGTAATTGGACTACTTACTAATATTTCATTCTTAACGTTTTCATGTTTTCTTTTTAAGTTTAGTAGTTGGACTACTTACTAATATTTCATTCTTTACTTAATTTTGATAGGATGGTCTGAGATTCACATATTTATGGATCAAGGAGCAGATTGAGAAAGAGAAGACTCGTGGCGTTGACCTCACAGTTTATGGATCGTCCAAAGTGGTGGGAACGCAAGCACCCGTGCAACTCGGGTCTCTTCGCGCCGCTGATGGTAAAGAATGAAGCTTCTAAAAAACAAGTACCTTCCTGTTGCTCTGGAATGCTAAATTTTTATGATGTTCATGTGCTATTGTTTTGGAGAGAAGCTATGGTTATGAGTAGTAACGGTGGCTTCTTAATTCTTAGAAGGGTGTGTTTTTGTTCCCTGTGCTTTTTCTTGCATTCTGAATTCCGAGGTGGGTCTGTAGAACTATGTAACAACCAAGTTATATATTATATGGTTGAAGATCTCATATTTGCCTATATCTATCAGTTGGATGACATCCCCATCATTTTATGATTGCCAATTATATATTTTTAATCATTAGTAACGCCTTAGCTGAACTTTGTTAGAAACTAGCAAGTACATTTACCCTTTAGGAGTAAAACTCCTATAAACATACCCATTTCTTTGGAACAAGACTGGTGGTTATAGTTTATACTTGTCATAGTAAAGTTCCCGATTGTTTCCTTCTCTGTTTTTCCTCCCAGGGTGTTCCAGTGAAAATACTCGTGTCTTTGCACACTTGATGAAGTATATCCATTAATTCTTTCAGACTTCTTTCCTTTAGACACACTATCAGAACTCATCATGTCCATACCTAGTTAGCCACTTCCTTTACATATGCACGTTTAAATCATGTATAATGTTCAGATTCTAGATATGGTCCTAATGTATCTTGCTGAAGTATTCGATGTTGGTCTATTACTTGAGTGGTCCAAAACAGTTTCAGATAGGATTTTATCAACTGAAGATGTTCTTGCGGTCTGAAGTTCTTGAAAAACTGAGGCACTTATCATGATACGTGGAAGCACCGATACTGACAAACTGAGCAACTAGTATGCTGTAGACCCATAACCATATCATTAGAATTTGAGAAGGACCCTTGATAAAGGGGAATTGGATGGATACGTTCTTTAAATGTGGGTCTCAGTTATGGATCCTGTTTACTATCACTGTCCATGAAGATCCACCGCAAGTTTTCATTTTATTGTCAAGTATAGAAATATGGATCTCATTTTCCTACCCGGTTTCATAAAACATTTGAGGGTAGATTCTAATAAGTGAGATTAATCTTTTGAGATTACAGTTTATTTTGGAGCTCCCTATCTTGTACATAGTAGCAGAAACTGTAAACCATCTCCTTTTAGTCATAGGTTTTCCTACAGCTGACGAAGTCTGGAGTTCACTTCTACTTAAAAACAAAACAACGACCCCCTTGCAAGTAACAAAACAACGTAAACAAAGCAAATCGTTATCTAGAATCATATCCCATCTGTAAAGGTTTAGTCCTTAAATATCGAAAATGAACTAATGTGAATCATCTATAAACAAAGATCCTAGTATTGCTCCTCTCTATTTAGATTCCCTTGAAAACTTGAAAGTGCACAAGGAACCAACTCGGGGAATATGACTCTTAGCTGACACTCTCAACCAAGTGCCAACACTAATCAAATTTGAGGTCTGCACTATTTTTCTTTTCTAGTGCAACGTTGCCATGATTATGAAGTCTGCAATGCTGTGGGGAGTGTTCTTAATTTTTTTTAGTTTATCAGAAAAGGAGTGAGGATAATGCAAGCTTAAGAGGGGAGGAAGCTTGCTAAATGCCCAACTGTAAAAAGATTTGGAGGTAAATTTGATTATGGATGTTGGAGCTTGACCGTTTGGAGTTAATGGTCCCTTGCAAATCATAGCTGGGTATTCTAAATAACGATGGATCTTTGGTTTGATAATTGACGTGTAAGGAATATAATTTACTGGTGTGACGTTATTTAGAAGTGAGATTATGGTTCATCAGTCTGATCTTAATTAGAACTCCTTGACACAAACTTCCCTCAAGCTAACGAAGAAATAGTTGATGCTAAAAAATAGAAGACAAGAGTTGAACACTCAAAATTCTTTAACAAAGCTTATATAGTTTCAGGGAATGTACCGTACAACTCTTTTTCTAACATAGTTTCAGAACTCACACACCTTGTACTAGTTTCTCATGATTACTATAAACAGACACTAATATTGAGAAGATCTAAGCCCTGATAACCGAATGGGATTCATAACATAGATGTGAGCAAACCGACTGCATGCTATGAAAAAAAAAAAACACATCAACTCACAACTTTGTGGAGCAAGGATCAAACCAATGCAAACAAGGCCAATTTCAAATCATAATTAGACCGCATCTGCAAAGAACATGTCCCTCAACTCAAGAAACATTTCTTAGTTGACAGTCTCAACCTACACTAGCCAAATCCGAGATTGTTTGTTTTCCTCTTTAATGTGTCATGTGGATCTTCTGTGTTTTTCTTCCGGGTTTGCCACGTAAATCTACATGTATTGTGATTAGAACTTGTTAGACATTGTGTTTATATGATCATCCAATACCATTTCTGCGTTTTATGTACATAAATAACCTAACCTTTCATTTTCTCTAGCCTGGCCCTGTGGTAGAACTGATCCCTTGACAGGCTTCTTACCTGCTTAAGATAAACCGTAAGAGGCATTACCCCTTCCATCATTGCCTTCTCCAACGCATACATTAAACCCTGGATTGCCTCTTCCTCAACCATGCTCTCTAGTACCTGACCCGACTTCCCATCAGCAATTTCAAATATATTATCCGTTTCATCAGAATTCGTGGATTTGAGACCCTGAACTCTTACCCAATTGATCAATATGTCAGCCTCTTCAGTCAAATCCATCACCCTTTGTTTCAATATTGACCTTTCTTGTTTGACCTCTAGAAGTCCCCCAGTTAAGATATCTGCGCGGTCTCTCAGCTCAGCTTGTAAATTCCATAGTCCTTCAATATCCTCTTCTGCCTTTTCTCTGAAGGCAACGATGTCACACTGAATTGCTTCCACAAGACTGTCAAGGGCCTCCTTTTTTAAGACAAGAGTAAGACCATTTGAGATAGACGGTGAACGATGTAGGAAAGGCTCGTGGAGAGAGAATAGTCGCACAAGATTGTGTGTAAGGTTCACAAGGTTAGATTCGTGGTATGACCACCTTGAGAGGTATGGTGAAGCAGCGGCACCAGAGGAATTGATAAAGGGATGGTCACTAGGAATTGGAGGCGAGAGAAAGACTAGTGGAGGTTCATGAGGATAGTTTTGATGCAGCCAAATGGTGAGAGGGACAGGGGATGTGTTAGGGGAGATTTGGAGAGACCCCTTTGCGTTTATAAGGTTGACAGTAGTGCCATTATTGTGGATGAATCCTTCTGTTGCAAGGTAGAACTGCGGGAAGTCCTGTAGTAAAGAAATGTGGTGATCACGGATGAGCCATTTTTGGTTTGGATCTGTGTAAGACAAGTTGAGGGAACCAGTGCAGAAGAGAACATCATCCAGAAACTCGATCGAAGTCATCGGTGACATTGTTTGTGCTAGAGAGGTATCATATGACACACATACATATACAAACATATGTTCTAGGGAAGTCAATCAAAACAAGTTCGAAACAAGTTCTTAGCTGTTATCGAGTTTCCTCTTTGACATGATCAATGTGATTGCTTGATGAAGTTTCACTCTAACTCCATCTTCTCCCATTAACAAAACTAGTCAAATGACATTGGAAACATCTAAATATTAGAAAACCATATCATAAAAAAAAGATTGTTAATTAGTTTACCTAAATATACGAAACTGATAAACAACTTACGATAACATGGGATTGTCTCCCACGATTCCGCTTATGTAGTAGTAATTAAACTCATGCTTTGGTTGTTCATCTTCATAAGGAGATGCAAACCAGGAGTCGGTAAAAAATATTTTCGAGGCTAGTCGTCTTTTGATCAACTAGGAAATGAGAGCGACAGAGACGGACGGTGGGGGTGTCTGTTGAACGATGATCGAGTTAACAACAAGGTTTTAATAGTCAATTAAGTGAAAAGTTACGAAAAATTCATGTGCATAAAAGATAATCAACTAAACATCATCTCTTTAAATCCTTTTCACTTCATTCATCGCGGCTTCTTTCAAGAACATATACTAATACAACGAGGATTCTTCTTAAATATGAGAAATTATTTAAACCAGTTACAGATAAATATAAAATCAAACTTTCCTTGCTATGATGCACCACAAACAATCGATGAAAATGATAAAAAGATAGCCGTAAATATAGACATTTGTCTTTTGAAGTGATTTAAGATATAACGGATTCGACCTTGGGGACATGAACAGGGAAACTATCAATCTCGTCCATCCAAGGGTTCTTCTCCTTAGCAGGATCAACAGTCCTTAATGCTCGCCATACCGCACTGTTACATTTGAACCCTGACCCAAATGCAATCTGCCATGTTCTGTCTCCCTTCTTGATTCTTCCCTTGGCCTCAGTATACGCTAACTCATACCACAACGAGCTACTAGACGTGTTCCCGAACCTATTAAGAGTCATCCTTGAAGGTTCCATGTGCCAATTAGTGAGGTCCAAATTTGTTTCTAACTCGTCCAAGACCGCTCTCCCACCCGCATGGATGCAAAAATGATCGAACGCAAGTTTGAAATCTGGGATATAAGGTTTGATCTTCATTTTCAGGATCTTTTTCGCGACTAGAGTAGCGAAAAACAGGAGTTGTTCCGACATTGGAAGGACTAATGGTCCCAATGTCGTGATATTGGTTTTGAGTGCCTCACCGGCTACGGCCATTAGGTCTTTTGATAAAGCAACTCCGATTCTCCCCGTCTCATCTTCTTTTTGGAACACACAGTTGAAGCAATGGTCATCTGCTCCTTTGTTTGTACGGACAGTGTGGATGAGTTGGTACTTGGAGCGTCTTTGATCAGATTGCCTGTTTGTTAGGAGAATCGCGGCCCCTCCCATTCGGAAAAGACAATTGGAGACGAGCATGGAACGATTATTTCCAAAGTACCAATTAAGGGTGATGTTCTCCATGCTTACTACTATGGCGTACGAGTTTGGATTCACCTGCAGTTTTACAAATCGTTATAATTCACCACCTCAAGTAATTAAACACAGTTGACCTTGACATCTATTCATATCGGGGTGGCAACATAAATTATGATGATTGATGAATACATTTTTTTCGAAAGATGTATGCATGTGCCATAAATACAAGGATCTCGACACTAAGGCCCCTGTAACGCCCAGTCGAACGGCTAGAAATCGCCGAGAAATAAATATATGGTTATGTCAAGGGGGGACATGGTGTAAATCATGTCTGTCAGTTATATTCGAGTTAACAACACACCAGACAGGAACACTGAGAATCTCGTTAATTCATTCATGCGCGTTTGGTTATAATGCCAACCTATAAAGTTTTACAGGAATCCTAACTTTTTCTTTCCAAAAAACTAGTTTTTGCCAACCAGGGTGATCATGGCCATATTTGGCAGACTAATCCCTAGGGCATGTGAGAACCTCGGGTTTGATAAAAAAAATTAGAGTGTTCATTCACTAGGGTTCATTCAAAACCCTTTTTTAGAGCAAATAACATTATTAATGTACCCCATCAAACTCATCACACTATCATAGTTCACATGAGAAGGTTTATCACAATTAAATGCATAAGTGGGCAGATCTAACCTAATTTAATTGGAAAAAAGCAATGTTTTGGTATTGAAAGGTGATGTTTCTTATCTTGTTTTTGCTGATTTGATAAAAATAAAACAAATTGTCATGTAAAATTAAGTCCAAAAAGAGTAAAAGAAAACTAACCTGAAGGAGTTGTTTTGCAAGGTCTATAGATATCAACCCAGCACTGCAACCCATCCCACCAAGATTATAGGTCAAAACATTCCCTCTAAGCTTGTAATGATTCACGATCATCGCGGACAAAGACGGAGTCGGATTAAAAAGACTACAATTCACTACAACAATCCCAATATCCTTCGCCTTCACGCCTGTCTTCGCCAATAGCTCGTCCACAACCCCAAACATCACCATTTCAGCCTCCTTTCTCGCCTCGGCCATACACGGGTTTGGTGGCACCCGTAAAACTGCCTCTGGCAAATACGTAGATTGGCCTAAACCCGATCGCTCCAAGATCTTCTTCTGAAACACTAAGTTCTCTTCGGTGAAGCTCTTAGTATGCGTAGACCGCTCCATGAACATTTCCCGGGAACACATCCTATCGTCTTTAGGCTTATAACAAGCGAAATCCAATAAATATATTTTTCGAGGACGGGACATGAAATATAAAGTTGATATAAATACTAAGAGAGTGGAACATGTAAGGACTGTGACAAGATTGAATCTTAGTTGGTTCCAAAGCTCGATTAAGTCCTCGAAGCATAAGGTCGATAAGTGCGCGGATGCGACGAAAAACATGGGAATGAGTAGGAGATACAAAGCATGAGTGATCAAGTAATGGTAACCAAGTTTCACATACTTGAGCTTCACTGATTGAAGTAAATCAGGAAGTTTGTTCTTCTTAGCATTAGTGATTTTTGGCTCAACCATTGTTAGAATACAAAACAGAGCAAATAGAACTTAAAACCTTAAAGAAGAAATTTGACAAAACTAAACTTTCAAATGAGGTTTTGACAAAATGGGGTTGTTTGTTTGGAGCTTTCAAACAAAACCCAAATGATGAAACAAGTACAGGGTTTTGGAGGAAAGTGAGCTAAAGAGAGAAAAACAGGAGAGATTAGAAGATAGGTTTTGCAAGAATAGTGGAGGAATATAAAGAGGTTGTAATTGGGTAAAGAGTGAAAGAGATGGGACGATGCAACTACCCCAACAACATGAACTGGTTGTGTAAGCATTCAATTCGCTATTAAGAGAAGAATTGCTTGATCAAATACTTTTGGTACATCTTGACCATGGTTTATTTCATAATGACAAAAATGCCACTTCTGGCTTAGTTGTATCTCGGTCGTAGTCATTTCCGATGCCAGCCATCCCCAAAGGCGGCGGAGCCAGGGTTCTCATCCAAGGGGTTCAAAATGCGGTTGGTCTACAAAAAAATAAACCTAAAAAAAGTTAATTATGTTGGAAAATGGACTTGAACCCATGTCTTCTCTATCAAAATGACTACAAAGAACCAGTTGTCTGTAAAAATCTTTAAATATTTATTTGAGGGGGTTTAAATATGTAATAATTGCATTAAGTGAATTTTTTTTTTTGAAAAACCGTTGCATTAAAGGGAAGTTCTCGGCAGCCAGGGGTTCGACTGACCCTCCTGGAACACCCTTGGCTCCGTCAATGGTTACGTTAACATTTAGGATGTGTTTGGTTCGTGGAAAACAACGGAATGACAAATTGGATTTCCATGAAATATGTTTTCTACCGTTTGGTTTGAGATAGAAAGTAATCGGTGAAAAATGAGTTTTTCATGGTTTTTGAAAATAAAACAAAAGAGGGAAAACCCGACTTCCTCTTTCAAATGAGTGTTTTTTTAATTTTTCATGTTTAACCAAACAATAAAATTTAGTTTATGAAATATGAGTTTTCCACGGTTTTGATGAAAACCATATTTCATGAAAATTCAGTTCGTCATTTCCATCGTTTTCCACGAACCAAACACACCCTAATTAGCTCCTAACTTTTGTTTCCCTTTTAACTTAATCAACACATTCATATGTTCGAGATAACTTTATATGCAAAAGTATAATTATTTATTAAAATATATGTATCTTATAGGTTTTCTCATTGTTTGCTGAGCACAAACACATAAAACTTGTTTAAGAAACAAAACTTAGATTAACCACAAGTAATCTACCTTACAAATGAGTTCTTCTACAATAGTTGGTGATTCTGATTACAAGTTTACATGATTTCAAAACCTTGTAACATAAGAAAGTGGCAACTTCGTAATTTTGTGGAAAGACTGCCATAATTTGAAAACTAGTCTCACTATCGTATAATAAGAGGAGGTATGGAAGACAGTTGCGCAGATGGCCAGTAACAGTTGCAAAGTCCATTAAAGGCTTTGACCTCTCATACATAATAAGTCTCTTCCTCTTCCTGTTCTTCTCTCTCTGTTATGGGAATTATTATATAGTTTGACTTGGTTTGAACGAGTTGGAAATAATAGAAAAGAATAAAGTCCCTGTATATGTTAACTCAATCCCATCACGGAAACCCTTTATAACAAATACAGAAAATACTACATTCAATGTGGTATTGTGATGTGAGAAATGGAACCCCACAACATGCATAACCATCCCTTGTATGTACCCATGAGTATGAGAGAAATGCCTCGTATGGGCGTATGATTGCGACGAAATGGGTGATTAAGTGTTGCGAGTCAACTGGCTCCATATTCAGTGTTTTTGGTAGTGACCAGCCATGCGAAATCCAACTGATTGTTTTTTAGGAACATTGTATGAAATGGAGTTACCCCGTTAGAGTGCATTTTTAACAATAGTGAAGACATTTAACATTCAAACAAAAATGAAGTTTGTTATCAAATACCTTTTTGGCTTAAAACCCACCAGCATCGATCAGTTAGGGTCTTTTAGTAAGCAGCAGGATAAACCATTTGAAAGAAGTAATTGGTCGATCTTGTCGTGCCACTGTTTTGGAGCTTGCTTTAGACAGTATAAGGTTTTGTTCAGCTTGCAGACTTTGTATTCCTCACCAGGTATCACAAAGCCTTAAGGCTGATCCATATATAATTAATCTTCAAGGGGGGAGTCTTTTGTCAAATATAAGAAGAAAAAGGAATACTCGACAGTCGACAGTTGAGGGTGTCGAAATGACTGCCAAACTAGCTGTCATGGGTAGTGAGTTACCTCCACGAGGTTCGAGTAGTGTGCCTCCTAAGAAGAAGACCGGTGGGACATCAAAAAAGAAATTTGTGGGGGAGTTTGACACGGAGTTGCAGAAGACTATGAAGTCTTATTCGGTCGCGGCAGATGTGTTAAAGAAAGATATGGCGGATTGTATGGGGGATTGATAGCTTGGACACCTTTTTAAGCGAGGGACAGAGGAATTTGGCGAAATTGAGAAATCTTAATGCTTATGCTCGAATGAAAAGTTTGTTAGGTTAATCAAATACTCATTATATGACTTTCATGCAGATTAAGACGTTGATGGGTAAAGCAATGGGTCGTGTTGAGGGTAGTGGTGAGTTGGAGAACCGGTCGGTTGCCTATAAAAATATAGAGAAAGAATTGACCTCGGAAAATGCAGATCTGAATGCGACTCTGAATAGGTACAAGTTGGAAGCAAACAAGGCGAAGGAGGCGGCGTTGGCTGAGATAAAAAAGTGTTAGAGATAGAAAAGAAAAAAGCTTTGGTAGTGTAGAAAACCGCGCATGAGAAATACGCTAGAGAACAAGTTGCCGATGCTCGCAGAGCAATGGAGCTAGAGCAGAAAAAACTGCTCGAGGAGGTGACAACTCGGATGAACGAAGAAAAATTGCAAAAGTGCAAGGAAGTGAGGGTACATTATTTAGAACAATTCAAGGAAGTAGAAGAAAGGAAAAAAAAATACTACAAGGGTCTTGTAAAAGCTGGTGGGCTTCCATGTGACGACAGTTCAGATGATGATATCCTCCAGATGCCTGATGTTCGTGAAGTAACTGAGGTGGTCGACAATAAAGTGACGATGGAGGTTAAAGGTCATCGTTCTGGGGAAGTATCAAATGTCCAGGTGCCCGAAGGCGCCTTAAATGAAGAAAAATCTCTGTCTGAAATGTTAAATCTTGTCTAAAGAATGTTGTGTGAAGTAAAAGTATGTAACAAATGGTCAGTGAGACCGAAAACATTTTAATTTGGTGTGTGCAAAGGATTTTGGTATTTGTTTAAATATTTTGTTAAATAACTATTTTGCATGTGTAAATAAGTTTAAGTAGTAGATGTGATAAAGTGATAGTAGATTCGAGCATATAAGTAAAAAATGCTTGTGTGCGTGAAATGTGATAGATGGCCAATAAATGGTAAGTAAGGAGTATCAGATGTATATCCGAAGATAAGTATTTGGATTTAGATTTGGTGAAGAACAAGACCTCATAAGAGATTGTTCGACAAGTAAAGAGTGCGAAGTAAACTATCCTGTAATTGGATAGTGGTCGCATGAAGTTGATTGATAGGTCTTAGGATACTTGTATAAGCAAGAACCTAAAAACAAATCAAGATAGTAAGGAATTAGTTTATCTCAGGCATACTTGGTAAGTTTTGATTGAGTGAAAACGAAGTAGTAAAAAGATCGACTGTCTGATACATACTTGAGAAATATAGATCGAGATCAAATCGAAGTAGAAAGAGATCGTTTGTCAGATCTATACGTGAAAAGTATAGATCGAGAACAAATCGAATTAGTAAAGAAGATAAGGATAAATAAAATTTTATTTGATCCGTGAAAAACGATTACAGAATATTATTTGTAAAAGAGTTTTAGCTGAGCAGTGTTCCATGGGTACTCAAGTTGAACTTCTTCTTCAGTCATGAGCCAATAAGTCCCACTATCTGTTTTGTTGCATATAATATAGGGTCCCTCCCAATTTTCTGATAATTTTCTAGACTTTTTAGGTCGAGTATGATCCTATATTCGTCGCAGGACAAGGTCTCCATTACCGAATTTCCATTCTCAAACTTTCTTGTTATATGCTTTTTTCAATATATCATGGTTTCGTCCCAAATTTGCAATGGCCTTATTCTGGTTTCCTCTATCCAATTGAGATTGCAAAGGAGACCGAGTTCAATGTCTTCATCTGAAATTTTGCGTCGAGTACTTGGGAGATCGAGGTCTGAGGGTATGACGGCTTCAGTACCAAAGGCCATCATAAATGGAGTGCATCCTATTGAGACTCGAGGAGTGGTGCGGTAAGCCCATAATACACTGAGTAGTTCGTCAACCCATCTGCCTTTCTTGCCGTCGAGGCGCTTGCGTAAGCCAGATTTGGTACTTTTGTTGATGGCTTCAGCTTGTCTGTTGCCTTGAGGATAATATGGTGTGGAAGTTGTTAACTAAATCTTGTATCTATGAAGGAAAGTAAAGACTTTAGCGCTGATAAACTGTTTACCATTATCAGAGCGTATCATTTGTGGACAACCAAATCGGGTAATGATGTGCTCCCAAAGGAACTTGATGACTTCATTCTCATCAATATGGCATAGAGGAACTGTTTCAACCCACTTGGTGAAGTAATCGGTGGCAACTAAAACGAACCTTATGTTTCCCGATGCTGGATGGAATGGGCCAATGATATCGATTCCCCATCGTTTAAATGGCCAAAGGATATTGCTAACATCCAAGTCGAGGGTCGGGATTTTGATGTACTGAGCATGGATTTGACATTTATAGTATTTACGAACAAAGTCTTCGCAATCATGTCTTATTTTGGGCCAATAAAGTCCTTATGTGAATGCGCGCTGGGCTAGCGATCTTCCGGAAATATTGCACTACAGGTACCTTCGTGATGCTCTAGAATTTTGATCTGAGCCTTTTTTTGGGAGATGCATTAGATATGTGGTCCGCCTCCAGTGAGTCGATATAATATTTCATTTTGGACTGTGAATCGAGGGCACTTGGCTAATAGGGATCGAGTGCCTTCTTTATTACTGGGGAGGATGTTGGAGTTGAGGTAAGCGTAGAACGGTCTTTGCTAGTCTTCAGAGTCATCATCTTTAGTAACGGATATTTGGAGTGTGGATAAGATATCGAGGCTAGAATGTTCGATGATCTAGATTTCTAAAGATCTTTTTTCACTGTTTCCCAGCATGGCAGCGATCAGGGGGGGATTTAGGGGGGGGGGGGGGGGGGGGGGGCGAACGCCCCTCCCAAGAAATGATTTTTTTTAAAATATGTATATTTTTTTTTGTTCTAATGACAACAAGGAAGGTTAGCTCAACTGGCAAAGTGAGGAGCTCCTAATCCAAGAGTCTAAGGTTCAATTCTTGATGTCATCAAATAAGAATTTTATTTTGATAATTTTTTCACGCTTTACCTTAAGCTGATCATGTCATTGTCGTAAAAAAACTTTGATTTTTTTGATGAGAGGAGAAGTGAATCCGTATACTTTGTTAGTCAAATATAATACTATATTTGATTAATTTTTAAGCTTAAAATACCGTTAAATTGCCCAAATTTTTTTTTGGAGGGCAAAACCCCTCAATATCCTAATATAATTCATGATACTACCTTCGCCCCCCAAACATAACATCCTAGCTCCACCCGTGGCAGCGAGTAAGGTAATGCATCGGTATGGTAATTATCTTGCCGAGGTAAATACAAAATGGTTGCATGTTTTAATTTTTTCATCTTTTCTTCGACCAGGGCTGCGTAATCAACCATTTTGCTTGTTGTCTTGAAAGTTTTGTTGTAATGATTGGCGACGAGTAAGGAGTCGATATATACTGCTAACTCTTCAGCTCCCAGGGTAACTGCCAGATCGAGACCGTACAAGATTCCTTCATATTCGGTTTTATTATTGGTAGCATAGAAGTTGAGTTTGATAGTTTTCTCAATGCGATGATTGGAGGGCGTAACGAGGACTATGCCAATTCTGGATCCTTGTGGTCCTGCTGAACCATATGTAAAAAGGCGTCAACCATAACTTCTGGACCATGCGTCTGGTTCTGCAATTGAGTCGTCCGTAAAGATTTCTTTGAGTTCCTCCCAATCGGGGTCTTCGATGGGAAAATCTTCCAAAAAGTCGGCCACTGCTTGTCCCTTGATGGATATTTGAGGTTAAAAAAAATGTCATATTCCCCAAGGAAAACAGACCATTGTTGAACTCGTCTAGATTTTTCATTTTTTGAGAGTACGAGTTTGAGGGGGTATTTTGTAATGACTTTGATGGGGTAAGCTTGGAAGTATGGACAAAATTTTTGAGAGCTGTAAATCAATGCGAGCAATTGCATCTCTATGGTAGTATATCATTTTTTAGTAGGCATACGAGTTTTACTGATAAAGTAAATAGGATTCTCGATGCCTGCATCTTCTCGAATAAGGACATAATTAATAGAGTCATCAGTTGTGGATAAGTACATGGTGAGTATTTTGCCATCAATTGGAGTACTCATTATAGGAGGACGCCCCAAGTATCATTTAAGATCTTAGAATGCCAGTTCACAGTCAGAAGTCCAAATAACTTCTTTTTGCTGTTTGTTCGAAAGAGGAGTGTGGCTTCCACAAAGAAGAAGGTAAAGAAGTTTGCATCGATCAGATGACTTTGAGATGAATCTGTGAAGAGCGGTTATTTTGTCGGTAAATTTTTGAACATCATTTTTCGTTAAAGGAGAGGGCATTGCCATGAGTGCTTTGATTTGAGCAGGATCGATTTCGATTCCTCTTTTGCTTACTAGATTGCCTAGGAATTTTCCAGATGCGACGCCGAATTGACAATTCTCTAGGTTTAGTTTTATCTAGTATTTGCGAACGATATCGAAGATTATTTAGAGATTGTAGAGATGATCTTCCCTTTTCAAGTTTTTGCAGATCATGTCATCGATGTAGACTTCCATGATTTTGCCTAGCTGATCTTTGAACATTTGGGTGACCAGTCGTTGGTAAGTAGCTCCAACATTTTTTAACCCAAAAGGCATTACTGTGTAATAATAGAGTCTTCTTTCGATTATGAAGGTGGTTTTTTCTTGATCCTCTTTGGCGAGTGGAACTTGGTTGTACCCCGAGGTGGCATCCATCATAAAAAGAAGTTTATGTCCAGGGACTGAGTCGAGAAGTTGCGGAATTAGTGGTAATGAAAAACTATTTTTGGGTGTAAATTTGTTGGGCTCTGTGAAGTCGACACAAACCTGTATTTTTTCATTTTTCTTTGGTACAACGACGATATTAGAAACCCACTTCGGATATTTAGCTTCCCAAATAAAGCCGACACGATGGAGTTTATCAATTTCTTCGTTGACTCCATCTCGAAGTCGGGGAGCTAAATTTTGTCATTTTTGGATGATTGCTTTGCTGTCTGGAAGGAGGTTGAGGTGGTGGCAAGCTATTGAAGGATCGATTCCAGGTATTTCCTGAAAAGTCTAGGCAAAGACGTCGATATTTTTCATAAGTAGCTGTATCATGGCATCTTTTTCGTCGATTGACAGCTTGGATCTAATGAAGATTGTGCGCCCGGAGCCATCGAGTTTAACAGTTTTAATCATTTCAGCATCATGTTTCTCAAATATGGGTGGTACTTCATGCTGTAGTTGCTATGCTTTAAGAAGTTTAGTTGTATGAGGGTTAACTATGGTATTTTTGAACATTCGTGCGACTGCTTAGCTGTCCTTGATAGCATAGACTCCATGATTCGTAGGAAAATGTAGCGTTAAATGATAAGTCAAGGGTACTGCTTTGATAGAATGATACCAACTACGTCCCAAAATGCCCAACTATTTGGACTCTGCATCAATGATAAGAAATTTGACGAATGTGGTTTCTGAACCTGCTTGAACTGGTAGAGTGATTTCTCCTCTGGCTGATTCTTTCGAACCATGGAAGCCTGGGATTGCAGTCGCTGAAGCTTTTGCAGAATCTGCAAGGCCCAGGTCTTCGATCGCTCTGCGAAATAAGACATCTGTGGCACTTCCAATATCGATGAGAACTGTATGTAAGTAGTCCTGTCCGACTTTTTGCATAATAACAAGAGGGTCATCATGAGGGTATTGTATATGACTGGTGTCGCAGTCCTCGAAGGTTATCTGGTAAGGACGATTAGATTTGCTGGTGCTTGGAAGAAGTTTTACTGATTTGTCTGAGGAAGTCATTTTGCAGCAAGATGTAATACGATCGTCTTGCTTTTTTTTCTTCCCTTTTTCAATCTCGATCATATTCAAATGGCGAGCTTGGCCCTAGATATGATTTTACTCGACTTTCGTGGTTTTTGCTTGCTCATCGAGAAATTTCTGAATGTTGACGACATAATTGTGGAGTCTTCCAGCTAAGAGAATACGATGAAAGATAAGTATGAGGGAGTAATAGCTACCCGTTTCATAATTATGCACATTATGATACAAACATAAGGGTCTATTCGGAAGATCTGTAATAGCTTATGGCGTGCGATAATACCCGTCTCCCTTTATCGTCGGCAAGATAGCAAAGAGGGTTATTGTCATTGGTGGCAGAATTGGGATAAGTCTGTCGGGTTTGCCCTCCTTTCTTCTAATGTTATCAGTGTTTTTGTCACGTGACTTCAGTGCTACAGTAGTGACTGCTCTTTGGGACGGTGTTGAAGATGCTTCACGAGAATGTATTACATATGAGCTTTTCATCTTATCTTTCTTCGATCGTTCCAGCTCGATGTAATTATTAACCACGTTAATCATTTCGGTGACCGTACGCGGTTTGTGTAGAGTAAGTTTTTTGCGAACTTTTGAGTTGATGTGCAAGGCGGAGGTGAATGCTGGAACCACGATTTTGGGGTTTGAATTTCCAATCTTCTGCGTTTCCTGTAGGAAACGTTTATAAAAATTCGTTAAGGTTTCTTTCGCGCCTTACTCGAAGTAAAACAATGAGTCCACGGTGATTTCACGCTCCCTAGCATGAGCGTAGTTGGATTCAAAAAGATTTTGGAATTGGCTGAAGGTGGTGATGGAAGCTTCTTGTATAGTATGGAACCATCAGAGTGATTCCTCATTTAGGCTCATGTTGAATAGTCGACACAACATATGGTCGAGTTTGGAGTATAACCCAAGTGCGGCTTTGAAATGTCGAACATGTATAAGTGGATCAGTGAGGTCTGTATACTGGATGAATTTGGGCATATGGAAATTTTCTGAAATGGGTATATTTTTGAGATATGGGGAGATGGGGTTTGTTTCGATCCTATCAAGCGCAGATCATCGACCTGGGATGTCAGAGTTGATGACTTAAATTTTGTTGTTAAGGTAATCTAAAGTGATAAATTACTATGGGGGAAGAAGTAGGGCTGTAACCTGAGGAACAAAATCGCCCTGTCCCTCTTATCCCAATCGATCTCTAACGGGCCTCCTTTCTGGTGGAGGGGTTTGATGACATGTACGTCGACTTTCTTGGGTTGTCAAGGCTGAAGAAGTTAACCCGAAATATCGAGAGGTTCTATTCAGATTTCCAGATCTGGATCGAGATATTCGTTGGTCGTCCTCTCTCGGTTGATCATCGCGTTGAACTGCTCTTGATCGATGTTCACTTTGAGGTAGTGGCGGTGACGCTTGGCGAGCTGTGATTCGATCTTGCGTTCTTCACAATCTTTTCATCTCTTTTTGATGTGTTTGACTCTGCTGATCCAGGGGTTTTCTGCGTTCATCTCTTTCTGTTTGTAGCGCTTAAGCGTGGATACGCTGATCTTTCATTCTCTAATTTTTTTCTACGACCATTTGTTTTTGAAGTTCAAGGACCGCACCGTGCAAATCATGAGCTTCTGGAATGTCCTGATCTCTTACGGTACTAGAATGACTTCTCAAGTTCATGTTTATCATCGGATGGCTTTTTGATTGGAAATGGTAGAAAAAAGTGTGGTATTCCCACATACGGCGCCAATTGTAATAACATGTTTTATGGGAGGAAATCCTTTGCCAATACTTGTTCGTAAGTATTGAGTAATAAAGAGCTAAAAAACCAAGATTTTACGTGAAAAACTCAACAGAAACTGAGAAAAACCACGACCTCGAGGAAGATTTGATGTAAAATCTAGTAGATGCTAGTTATTACAAGTCTTCAGAGTGTTGCTAGTGTTTAGGATTGAGAAATGTAAGAGTTACGGGTCCCTTTTGAACCTAATCTCTGCCTGTATTTATAGTATATACAGATAATTTATAAAAAGAAAGAAAGAGTCTCCTATTCCGGGGGTAGTGGGCAAACTTTGCGGATCTCTAATAGTTCCTTCTTGACCGGGCTTCAACGACTACTTTTGGTAAGTCGAGGACTTATGGAATCTTCTAGAATGTTGAGCTATCTTCGACTACAACGTGTTGAGCTATCTTTGACTATAGAGTGTTGAGTTGTCTTCGACTACAGAGTGTTGAGCTATCTTATTCTTGTCGAATCTGGAGAATATGATACTACAATTTCAAAAGACTCTTCGTTTGGTATAAACTTTCAAGTTTTTCCCAAAGACCCTTTGCAGTTTTCTCTCCAACCACGTTTGCCAAAACATTTTTAGCGAGACAAAGGCGTATCCCGCTCACAGCCCTTGAATCGACATCTTCCCAGTCTTCATCATCGTCCACTTTCTGGGCCGCTATATCTTCAACCGGAGTTTTAAGTATAGGCTTCCCTTTCAATGCCTTACGTAACCCGCCTTGAATCAAGATATCTTGGACTTGTATTTGCCACAATCCAAAATTGATCTTCCCATCGAACTTCTCCACATCAAACTTGATCGCATTAGAGTACTTAGATCTTCCCATCTTGCTTCTCTACTTGCCCTAAACCTCGCTCTGACACCAATTGTTAGGGAACCGAGGGGGAAAATTACAACGCATAAGCACAATACGATTAACAAGAACTTAAGATCCAACTCTGACCACGGTGAATTCAATCCAAGACAATAAAACACATACACAAGGTTTAAATTAGGTAGAAACCTCAAATGATCAAAACCACCCTCGATACACACGATGAATATATTATCACTTAGGGTTACAAGAAGTTACAGAGATCACTCAACCTTACTTTTACCCTTACAGATAATCCCCAGCAAGAAACCCTAGAAAGAAAACCCAAGAAATCTCTCCAGAGCAAAACCCTAGATTTCTCCATTTTCTATCTCTAACTCTTTCTCCCTATACAAAGGCATTTAACATTTACTCTATATTTATAGACTTTCCATTAGGTCATCTTCAAAGTATGCATCACGAGATAAATCATAGTTTTAGAATAAATCTTCTTCAAAACAAACTTAGAATAAACAAACAAAGCATTTTTCGTTCGAATGACCTAAGTCTCGTTCGAACGACTTCAACATAAACTTTTTCATTCGAACGACTTCATTACTCGTTCGAATGACTTCACCTAATTTTGAGCCGTAACCTAACAGGGTGTTTAAGTGATAGAGGATTGTGAAGGAAAATATATTGCCGAATTACACGCCGTATTTTACCTGATGTTATACCAGAGAAAATATAAATTTGAAAATTTTATTATGATTGTTTATTCTGATTCTGATTGTTGAATCTAACGTTTGAACGTTGAAGCTGAAATATGAAAAATTATGGTTTTTCGTTTAAATGCATTATTGCTTAGTCACAAATGCTTGTTCAGCTTACGTTATTTCTACAATTTTTTTTAATCAAATACAACTATACACATCAACATTAGAAATGATTCATGACCAACGTTAACAAATAAATATATTTTATCAAAAATATACTAAACACAATTTTAATGGCCAATTTTATTTATTTATTAAATAATATTTAATTTTTAGATGAATTTTCAAATTTACTTGCTAGGACGGTAACCCATCTCCAAATCCATGTGTTATCTTTTGAATGATATGGTCATCGAGCCTTATAACCCATGGGTCCCCCAAGCATTTTCCGTGCAACAATTGTGTCTAAGAGAAATGCTTTGGGGACCCTAGGGTCATAAGCCTAAAAGACCCAAGCCTTTTACATTTGCCATGTGTCACAGTGGAAAGGGCTACCGGTTGTAGAGGTTTAAACATTTATTTGGTTTCTATCAAACTTCATCTCTCCTTTTTCTGTTGGAACACGATATCAATCTCTCTAGTCTTCAAAAACACTTCTCTCTCATCTTCGAAGACACTTGATTATCCCTTGTATAATAAAACATTGAATTCTCCTTGATTAAACACAATTAAAACATATATACCATCTGCAACACAACAACAATTAGAGCATCTCCTAAAGTGCCTGATTGCCTTGGATGCAAAAAAGCCAAATCCAAGGTAGTCAGACTCAATTTCCTCCAAGAGTACCTGATATGGATTTTAAACTAATTCAAATAGACGCATAACACTTGGGCGCCTGCTTTTATTTTAAATAGGCGCATAACACTTGGGTGCCTGTCTGAATTAAAAAAAAAATCAGGCACCTAAGTCTTAGGCGCCTGTTTCACTGAATCAAATATGATGAACTGTTGTTTCTCTCTTATCCAATTTTCGCTCAAAGCTCTCTTCTCTTCAGGTATCTCTCTTTCTCTCTCTCTCTACACACACACATTTAGTTTGAATTTTATTAGTGTAATGCGCGTAAGATTCTATCAAATCCAACACTTTGTTACTTGTTAATTTAGAGTATTATCAGATTTTGTGATTCTTGGTGTATTTTAGGGTATTGTAAATTTTTTCCAATATTGTGATTTTTTAGTGGAATTTAGGGTATTGATTGAATTTGGCTTTCATAGTGTTGAAATCACCAATTTCTACTCCTCTTGCATCCCAAAGTTTCACTCCAATGTGTTGAAATTAGGGTATTGTGTGGAAATAACGTCGAAAATGACGAACGCGCCTTGGTGCTTTAATAAAATTTGACATTATGTTGATAAGAATTTGAAACCCTCTGATTGATTTAATAATTCCTATTGCCCTGAGTACTGTGATGGTATTTATATAAATTAGTATGTGTTTATTAATGTAGGATTTGACAATGTCGTCAGAAGAGGCAGAATATGACGAAACCAGCGATGAAGAGGGATCTAAAACCAGCGAAGAATATACCGAATGTAATATTTCCCAAACAGATTCTATTATTTAAAATTACCAAACTTCTTAAATCCAGATAAACTTCTTAAACAAGGTTTTTAAACAAAGTACAACCAAACTTAAACAAGGTTTTTAAATAAAGTACAACTTAACTTAAACAAAGTTTTTAAACAAAGTACAACCAAACTTCCAAAATAAAATTCTTAAGCTAGAGCATTTTAGATATTATTATTAGCTTGAAACAATCTCTCCATAACCGCATTACGTTGTGCCTCCCAATAAATCTTTTGAGTATCGTCCAAAGTAGACATGTCCATCGCCATCACCTTTTGATCGTTCTAGGTTTGAAATTGAGCTTCTAAATTCACTACGACCTTTATCTTCTTTTCTCTTAACTCTATTATACGGGCATCTCTCTCTTCTTTCTTCTTATCTCTCTCATCAACATACTCTTCTTTCTTTTTCTCCATTCGGTCAAGACGACTAATAAGTACATTTTGGCGTTCAATGAGAAGATTTTGCCTTTTTTCATTCTTTCCCTTTTGTTTAACATTTTTGATACCGCCAGGACGTTTCGTCTCCTCATCCGTGACAAGTACTGAAGAGTCGTTATTGGAGCTAACCGGTGTATCGGGTGTTGCCTGACTAGACGTTCCAGGGCTAGAATTTGATGTTTGCTTCATTCGCACGTTGCGAGCTAACGTGTCCAGGTGTTGGTCTTGCAATATTTTCCAACATTGATGAGCACTTAAAACTTCATAACTTCTTTATACGACCATTTGCCTTGCCACTTGTTTCATACATCGTTTTGGCGGCATCGTCCTATAAAATAGATTAAAATAATAATAAAATGTATAATTTTGGTAAAAAGAGTTTTTAATTTGTAATGACAAATGTTGAAATACTTACCAAATTTCCTTATTGCATACCGCTTATGGGACCTTGCATCACACTTTTCTAACAAGTCCTATAAACCTTGCAAGCACGATTTGTATCCGACCAATGATTTTTAAAAGATGAAACTGTACGTTCAACCCGTTCACCATCCTCTTGACAAAATTCATGAAATGCATCCAAAACCGACTCCCAAAAAAATCAAGTTGTTGGTTGTTGCTTTTGATTCTATCTTTCGAGACATGAACCCAAGCTTTTGTAAGATTTTTTTTTGAATACCTGTCCATTTCAACAACTGAGACCCCCCCTGCATTGGTAGTTGTCTTGGTCGAGCGACGTCTGCCTTTATTTTTTTGTCTATCAACAATCTCCGCGTCTTCGGATTAAGACAAGTCAACCGATTGAGTACCATGTGATTGAGATGATTAAGATGATTGAGATTGTGAGAGATTGACAAATGAAGAAGGATGTTAGAATTGAGTGAGAATACTTCAATTAGGCCTAGTGAAACATAAAATAAGATCCTAGATAATGTAAATTGAATGACAAAAATAAGCATTTTTCATGCCTATCAAATACCCCCAAACTAATATATTGTTAGTCCCTTAGCAAAAAAAACGAAAACTAAACTCTTTCGTGGTTTCTTACGATTGCATTTAGCGTATGCAACAAGCCTTTCAACCTATAGGTTACCCAAATAGGACGAGTTGTGTTTCGTGAGTGTTTTTAGTGAATATACCCACAAAATTCTATCACAGACGTTCTGGTATTATAAAAACTAATAATCATTGCTCCTGGTATCTCTGAAAATGGATTGAATTCATCGATATAACACTTAAACAAGGGTTAACCATCAAATACGTTTTGAATTTATTAAGTCAATTATACTACAATCAGATTAGATCAAGTTTCAAAATTTCATCATTTGTGTAGTGAATTTAGTTTATGGAATCAAGGAATTTGATAATCCTTCCAAATAACCTTAGCCTTATCTTGAGTGTGGTGGAAGAAATCTAGAAGTTTGTTCGACAAGTGCCCTAGTTTATTCGCTCTCTTTTATTGATATTTCAGGAAAAATATATATCCACATAAGTTTTTCAAGGTAAGACGTTGCATATGAGTTTTCATTTGCTCTTTTTATACTTGCAACTTGCCCTCCTTCACATAGTTCTCAACTATACTCGTTTTTTTTTAAACTTTCACATTGATTCATGGCTTGCCTCGAGATTGGTAAAAATTATTCCTCTTTCAGTTCTAATCTTGCGAGGGGACTTGAATTGTAAATGTTTTTTTTTTGTTTTTTTTATACGAGTATGTCAGCTTCGTGAAGGGGCCCAATAACTTGTGAAAATACATACAAACCCTTAGTATGAATTTATGAGAAACGAAGATTTCCTAGATAATTGTCTCCCTCGTTACAGATTCTTTCTAACCCAAACTGTTGATTAATCAAAAGGTGATAGTTAGTTTTATCAAAACCTTGATAACATAACTACGTGAAGTACAATTATAAGGGTAATTTTCTTCTGAAATACATCTAATAGGATGGTAGTACCAAAAACTTAAAAATTCATAAAGCACTAACAATTTACAGTTTAAAATAAACCATAACCTTGTAATTTTATCCCAAACACAACTCTAAGAATATCCAAAGATCAAAGTATACTAAAGATGTGTCTACAATACCAGAATGTCCTAGAATAACAACTTTTCTTGGAAAAAGTTATAAAAATCTTCTTTACCCCCACCCTCAAACTGAATCTGCATGTGTCCCACAGTTGCCAAAAATGAAAGGAATAGGAGAAAATCTAAAAATATTACCTAAACATCATAAGTTTATCGTCTTCAGCCAGACGATGGTATGTACCCCCAATCTAGATAAGACTATAGGTAGAAATAAAGATACCTATGTTTCATATGATGGGTCCCGTAAATTCATAGCCTCGCTCGAACCCATAAAGTACTCGTGAAATGGTTTAAGTCTCTGCCCATTTACCTTATTAATGTTACCAGTACGAGGGTCAAGAATTTCAATAGCTCTATGTAGGAAAATAGTTTTGACAATAAATGGCCCGATCCAATGGGATTGAAGTTTTCCATGAAACAGATAAAGACGCGAAAAATATAGTATAACTTTTTGATCAACTTCAAAGGTCTTTTGTAAGATATTTTTATCATGGAAAGCCTTGGTTCTTTCTTTGTATATCTTTGCGGATTCATATGCATCTTTTCGGAGCTCATCCAACTCATTGAGTTGTAGCTTTCAGTGGGACCCAGCCGTTGAAGTGTCAAAGTTAAGCATTTTTATTGCCTAAAAAACTCTATGCTCAAGTTCAACAGGAAGATGGCATGCTTTACCGTAAACGAGTCGGTAAGGTAACATTTCATTCGGGGCTTTATATGCAGTACGGTAAGCTCAAAGTGCATCAATTAACCGTACAGACCAATCTTTGCGATTTAGGTTAACCATCTTTTGAAGAATATTTTTGATCTCCCGATTTGAAACTTTGACTTGCCCACTCGTTTGCAGGCGATAATGTGTTATCACCTTATGTGTTGCAACTTTATGGGTTACACCATACTTTTTGACAAGGGCAACAAAATTTTTGTTGATAAAATGTGAGCCTCCATCGCTAATGATAGCCCTAGGTGTTCCAAATCGAGAAAAAATATTTTCTTTTAAAAAATTGAGAACAACTGCACTGTTATTCGTTTTCGAAGGGATGGCTTCAACCCATTTTGATACATAGTCCACTCCAACAAGATTGTACTCATATCCAAAAGAGTTGGGAAAAGGGCCCATAAAATCAATGCCCTAAACATCAAAAGGTTCAATAACTAAAATAGGGTATAAGGGCATCATATTTTGTCGAGAAAGGGCGTCCATTTTATGGCATCTCTTGCACTTTTTGGAAAATGCATGCGCATCGTGAAATAAGGTAGGCCAATAGAAACTGCACTGTAAAATTTTTGCCGCGGTCTTCTTAGAGCTAAAATAGCCTCCACAAGCTTGGGTGTGGCAAAATGATAGAATATTGGTAAACTCAGACTGGGGAACACATCTCTTAAGGATTTGGTCAGTACAAAACTTAAACAAATCTTGGTCATCCCAAAATAAGTACTTCACTTGACTAAAGAAACGATCTTTGTCAGGTTTTGTCGAATTATCAGGAATGGTATTCATGGCTAAGTAATTAGCAATGTCTACAACCCACGGCAACTCAGGAACTAAATTCACAGCCATAAGTTGTTCATCAGGGAAGGATTCCCTAATCGGTAAGGACTCATCAACATACTCAATCACTATACGGGAAAGATGGCCGACTACTACATTGTCTGGCCCCTTTTTGTCTTGAATCTCAAGGTCAAACTCTTACAAAAGTAATACCCACTGGATTAGCCGTGCCTTAACATCTTTCTTTGACAAAAGATGTCGAAGTGCAGCATGATCCGTGTAAACAATCACATTAGATCTTATAAGATAAGATCTAAATTTTTCTAGCGCATAAACAATGGCTAGGAGTTCTTTCTCGGTGGTCGTGTAATTCAATTGGGCGTCATTTAATATTTTACTAGCGTAGTGGATGACATAGGGGCGTTTGTCAATCCGCTATCACAAAACAACGCCTACAAAATAAATAGAGGCATCACACATTAACTCGAATGGTTCACTCCAAATAGGTGGTCTAATAATGGGTGATGTTGTGAGCTGGGTCTTAAGCTTGTCAAAAGCTACAAGACAAGGTGCATCAAACTCATAGGCCACATCTTTGGCCAAAAGGTTGCTTAAAGGACGAGCAATCTTACTAAAATCTTAGATAAAACGACGGTAGAAACCTGCATGTCCTAGAAAGGAATGAACGTCCTTGACATTTTGTGGTAGGGGGAGGTTAGAAATGACATCTATTTTGGCCTGGTTAACTTCAATTCTTTTTTCAGATATGATATGCCCCAAAACTATCCCCCTTTTTACCATAAAGTGACATTTCTCCCAATTTAAAATAAGATTCATTTCTTGGCATCTGAGTAATACTAGAGAAAGATGATGAAGGCACTAGTCAAATGAGTTGCCAAATAATGAGAAGTCATCCATGAAACTTTAAGGAATTGCTCTACCATGTCAGAAAAAATGTTTAACATACAACGCTGAAACATCGCAGGAGCATTGCATAAGCCAAAAGGCATGCGACCGTAGGCAAATGTGCTGAAAGGACATGTAAAAGTAGTTTTCTCTTGGTCCTCGGGTGCGATGGGTATTTGGTTGTACCCAGAGTAGCCATCTAAAAAATAATAAAATTTATGCCCAGCGAGTCGCTCGAGCATCTGGTCAATGAAAGGTAAGGGGAAGTGATCTTTCCTAGTGACCAAGTTAAGCTTCCTGTAGTCTATGTAGACTCTCCATCCAGTTATCGTTCTAGTGGGTACGAGGTCATTATTCTCGTTCTTTATAACGGTGATTCCCGACTTTTTTGGGACAACATGGATCGGGCTAGCCCACAGACTATCAGAAATGGGATAGATGATCCCAGCATCAAGAAGTTTTAAAATCTCTTTCCGAACTAATTCGGCCATAGTCTGGTTCAATCATCGTTGTCCTTCCCTGGACTTTTTGGCATTATCTTCCAAATTGATTTTATGCATACAAACCGATGGACTAATTCCTTTAATGTCCTCTATACTCCAGCCAATAACTTTCGTATTTCCCTTAAAAACACGATTCAACTTCTCTTCCTGAAGGGGTTCTAGGTCAGCGACAATAATGACGGGCATAGTTTCGTCAGGACCTAGAAAGACATACTTAAGGTGAACGGGAAGAGGTTTAAGCTCTATCTTTGGGGAGGTTACTTGAGCCTCCAGAATGGGTTTCTTAACATCTAAGATTTCATGCTCACCTTCAGGCTCTAAATTTCTAAAGCCGAATCTAATAAGGTTTTTACCTCATGGATGTACGAATCGTTCTCACAATCTCTATCAAAGTGGGATAAAAAAGCCTCTAAGGGATCTGAGGTACTTGACCTCTCAAAAGTGTTACTCACAAGACTCTAGATCATATTGCACTCGAGTGGTTTAGAATTAGAAGGGGAATGCGACACATTAAAAATATTTAATTCTGCTGTCATGTTCCCGAAGGTCAACTTCATAATTCTATTGCGGTAATTGATTACCGTATTAGCTGTTGCCAAAAAGGGGTGGCCAAGAATAACAGGGATCTCGTCCTCAGGTTTTGCCACTGGCTCAGTATCTAACACAATAAAGTCTACTGGATAAATAAATTGCTCAATTAGGATTAACACATCTTCAACTACACCCCTAGGAATACTAACAGAGCGGTCAGCTAGCTGCAGGGTCCTATTTATGGGTTTAAGTGCTCCGATATCCAATTGCTCATAGACAGAGTAAGGAGTGAGGTTCACGGCGGTACCTAAATCAAGTAAAGCAATTCCTATCTTACGGGTCCCAATCGAACATGAAATAGTAGGGCATCCAGGATCCTTGTATTTGGGAAGGGATTTACGCAAAAGAATAAAACTAACATGTGCATCTAAAAGAATAGATGTATCACTCTCGTGAACATGAAAAGCCTTTTTCGGGACATGTATTCACCATTTTAAAGTGCAAAGATCTTTGAGGAATTTTACATAATTAGGAATATGCCTTATGGCCGTAAGAATAGGAATGTTAATCACACAATTCTTAAAAATCTCTAAAATCTCCTCATAGGCATTGTCCTTCTTAGCGAGAGTTAACCGTTAAGGGAAAGGAGCCAGCGGCTGAACATGTGTTATTACAGTTTCTTCCTCACTCACAGGTTCTTCTATGAGTTTACTTTGAATTTCCTTCTCGGGTTCCTTAGGCATTTTTACTAGATTATCCACTTTCGTACCACTCCAAAGAGAAATGATGGCGTTGACTCCATCACGATTGGAAGATCTAGGATGTTCAATATTCCCTTTAGAATTAGCTTGAGTTTGACTAGGGAACATTCCTTTGTCTCTCATGCTTATCTCTGTTGCTATTTGACCTATTTGTCCCTTAAGTTTGGCAATAGACGACTGGGTTACTTGCATAAACGCCTTAAGAGTATCTTCTAAGGACATTGTTGGAGTAGACAGATTCCTATTGTGCGGAGGAACATAAGGCACATTAAGGGGAGCTTGGTATGACGAATTTTATTACCACGAGGAACTAGACTGGTGTTGGTTTACTTGGTTGTGCGGCTGATAAGGGGCACTACCAGAAGAACCTCCTTGGTAATTTCTATTTCCACGAGAATTGGAGCTATTGGAATTATTATTCCATCCACCATTAAAAGGTTGGCTATTGGGACGTTGATACATGACATTGGCCTGGCTTTTTCTACCCTCTTTTAACGTAAGCACGTCAGGGCAATCTTGGACCAGATGGTCCAAATTTTCACAAACCACACAAAGTAGCATCGCCACATGGTTAATAGAAGCAGTGGTAGGGAGTTGCTCCCTTTTCCCGATCTCTAAGTTCTCAATTTTATTAAGAATAGTTCTAAGAGTGGCAGACTCTGAATTAGAGTCCACTTGGTGCACATTTGTACTGTGATAAGGTCTTTCCTCTATCATAGTTTGCCATTGGTAGGTCTTATCAGCTACATCATTTAAAAATTTCTAAGTTTCGGTGTCAGTTTTCTCATCAAATGTACATGCGTACATAGATTGAACACGAGCTCTAGTGTCATAATCTAGACCTTCATAGGGAGTTTGAACTATATCAATCAATTGAATCCCGTGATGTGGGCATCCTTGCAATAAATCCCTAAACCTTTGTAGGTAGTCATATAATGACTCTCCTCGATTTTGCGTGAATCTATAGATACTCTGTCGTATCTTAGCAGTTTTATGGTTAAGGAAATATATTTTCAAAAACTCCTTAACGAGTTGTTCAAACGTGTTTACCGAGTTCTCCTCAAGAGTGTACAACCAATCGGGTGCGTTTCCCATAAGAGAAAAAGGGAACACACGAAATTTGAGAGAATCCTCTGTAATACGTTCAAAGTTTAAAATAAGCATATGATCCTTAGAGTCCCAAAGATGGTTATACAGGCTTTCAGTGAGACCACCATGAAATTTGGGAAGCATAGACAAGAATCCCGGTTTTAACTCTAAGTTTCCTACATTTCTAGGAATTATAATACACGAAGGTTTACTCACAACTGTAGGATGCATTCGATTGAGAAGAGTGATTCTCTCTGCAGCAGTAGGTTCGAGATCGTTCCTAAGAATAGCAGATTCGGGACCATTAGTCCCATCAGTCTGACTCATATTAATTCTAGCAGTGTTCTTAGTCCGAGCTTTGGTGTTACCCTAATTTAACATATAACTCAATCAATATATGCGAACACACTAAAAGATCTAAGAATGATGCAAGCACTCAAGAACGTTTTACTGGTTTCTTTTTTTAGGTTAAGTTGTGAACCCAGTCTCAGGGTTCAATGTTCCTACTCCTGACAGTAGATCGGTTCGCACTTGAGTTGTTTTTATTCGCTTTGGTGATAGCTCACATGTTATCTAGTCACCTAGATGTACCTGTGCTGGAAGGCGGGGCGAACCGCTTAGAGTCGCCTATCCACACTAGCTATACCAGGGAATGTACGTCCTCCAGCAAACGTGCCACTTATCAGGTTTTCCTATTGAGCGTGTTACTCCAGGTCCGAGTGAAGCCTTTTGATTAACTATATTTTTTATGGCTTCTTATCTTAAAATCTTTTAAAGAGGCCGGGACTGTCGATATCGAAAAGATTAAAAATTGGGTGATGAACTCTCGGGTTCCTAATGCACGGGTGATGAAATCCCGTTTTGATTCACCCTTATCTAAGCATTGTTGCAAAAATTAAACATTCGATCAATCAAAGAATAGTTACACACGATGTACTGCGACAGGGAGGGTGCGGTGAAAAGATGATTACCTACAGGGTGGCCTTTTTAAAGGCACATTCATTTGGTTACCCTGGTGAAACCGTTGGGAAGGCCCACTCAGGATCGTTTGCGAAGTACGCGTTGAAATGATTTCTGACCTGAGTAGGGGTTCCGAAGCTGTACCTGCAGCAGAGTACAATTTCCTCACCTTACAAAATGTCACTCATTAAACTTTACATAAACATTTTCTCAATCCTTACAATACCAAAAATACATAAAATTTTAAACAGCTAGAAGTCTTCTTGGCTTTGTCATTTTTCTTTGATGTTGGCTTTGTTACTTTGCTTTAATCAACCATGTCCATCTCCTTCAATAATTTGAAAACAGTACTTATGTATGTCTGTGTTCGTGAACCAAGTATGTAGCATAAATGCTACCCAACTGTCTAGATCGAGTAAAAGATACCGTCGTTCTCACAAGAGGAATACCTAGGTAGAGCTTTTAAACCACAGTTGTTGAACCACACGTCTTCTTAGAAAACACGCTCTATAATACTTGGTAATGCGAACAGTTATATAAAAATAACTGCCACAAGTAATCACAAGAGAGATAACAACTGCTTATCAAATCCAATCACAACTACTTATCAAAACAAACAAAACTTGTCGAGATCATTAGATTCCCTAAATCAGCAAAAACAGACCCACAAATCAACAAAATCAATCAAACCAAACACTAAAATAAACAAAAATCAAAGAAGAGATGGTCCAGAACCAGAGGCTTGTAAATACGATACCTAGAACCAAAGCCTAGGAATGCAAATAAGTACTCAAGCACATGGCCGAGAATCTAGCAGCAACAATGAAAGGTAAACTGATTTCTCCATCCAAATCAACACACAATTGAACTTAGATTCCTCACAAACAAATTTTTCCATCCAAGTATGTTTGGTTCAGAAACAACAACTACTTCAATAATGACAGCAAGTAGAATTGGTGTATAAACAACAACATGAAGAAGGTTTTCTTAGATGAACAAAGGCAGCTCTTAACAACAGTAACTAGGAAGAACTGAAACAGTAACAGCTCCGACAAGATAATAAACAACAAAACCCCAATCTTCACCCTCTCGCAATTGAGCAAAAGCTGAGTTCAAGGAAGAAAGAAAATTTGTAACGAGAGAGAAGCTTAACACCCCCAAATCAGAGAGAGGTTTTAGGGTTTCACGAAATCAACGACGCATTAAGATCTCATAAACTAAGAAATCGATAGAGTGAGTGAAAGTAGAGAGAGATCTGAGAAAATTTTGAGAGAGAGAGATGATGTTTTGGGAGTCTGAGAGAGAGATTTTGTTTTGATTGAGAGAGTCGGTTTGGTGAGAGAGTTTGAGAGAGACGTGTGGGAGTTATTTCACTTTAATATTACGGCCTCTTCGCTTATCACTCGCCTGACATTATTCTTAACCTGCACAAAACAACAAAATACCTCTCACTCGCAAACAGAAATCAAAATAATTCAAACGAAAACACAAATCGAAATAAATATTACTAAACAAAAATTCAATAAAAGAATCGTGATTTTAAACCGATAGCATCCCCAACAACGACGCCATTTGATAAACTATATCAAATCGGGTGTTATAGTATAAATGAGGGTTGTCGTTCTTCAGGGATGCATATACCAAATCATAATTCTAGTTATCAAATTAAGTAAAAGGAAATTACAATTGATAAATAACTTACATTGATTTCCCAAGATTCTCCAATAAAATAATACAAGTCTCTCTGGAAGAATACAAAATTAGCTACGATCGTTCCCCAGAAAGAAAAGATGATCTCCTCCCCTCTCTCCAACTCTATCTTTGTCCCCTAACAAAAGACCTATTCTCCCTCAACAACTCCTGATTTGGTAGAGACATTTTAGTAAGGCTTGACTACTCAGTCTTCTAGCAGCTCCAACAGCTCTTGGTATTAAGTCATCTCCAGCAGCTCTTGACAACTGATCATCTCCAGCAGCTCTTGACAATTGGTTATTTCCAGGAGCTCTTTAGCTTGTAAAAGTTAGGCTTTAAGAAGGCTTGGTCGCATATATTTTATTACCTGTAATAGTCAAACATACTTCAATTAGGCCCAGTAAAACATAAAATAAAGTCCTAGATAATGTAAATTGAAGGACAAAAATAAGTATTTTTCATGCCTATCAGTTGCATTCAAAGAACTCATCTAATAATTTGCATATATGAAGAATTATTCAAGATGAAAAACTTAAAACCCTAGAATATAAATATCTAGAAAATTAAAAGGAATATGATAAAATTAAACAAAAGCTTACCTTGAGAGATCAACCTTAATCCCAATAGAGTGAATGAGAGTTGTGGTGCAAATGGATTTGGTTTTTGTTGAAGTGGTGAAGGGAGAAGTGATTTGGTTTCAAAGTGATGAAGAGAGGAAATGATTTGGTTTTGAAAGCTTTAACGAATTTAGTCAGTGCAACAGGTGCCTAAGAGTTGGGCGCCTAATTAATTTTATTTTTTTAACTTAGGCGCCTGTTTAAAAATAGAACAGGCGCACAACACTTGGGCGCCCAATCGCTACTTAAAAATCCAAGACCGAGTCTTGGATTCCAAGGCTGAGACTTGGATTTTGAGACTCAAATCCAAGTCAGTCAGACACTGTTGGAGGACGAAAATCTGATGTGGTAGCTAAAAATCTAAGGTACTGAGACACTTTAGGAGTTGGGTGTTTTTAAAATCAAGCCAAGGGAATAGTGACGTATCTTTGACATAATTTTCTTAAAATACGGGACTCATTACTGGGTACGACTCTCGAGACCTCAAATCTTACGTCTGTATTCCAAGAAAACCACTTTGTTTTGTAAACACAATACCGCTTTACCATTACACTACAAAACCGCTTTATTTTTCTCGATCTCACTATTTTTCTTCTTTTTCTTATAAATATTTTACCCAAAAAAGTGACTGCAAGATACTTAACCTACACCCGACTCTTCTTATGATCCTTCTCCCTCTCTAATGGTTCTTCTCTTCTCCTCCTCCTCAAATATAGCTTCTTACATAGAGAGAGAAAGTTTGTGATTTTGAGAAAAAGATGGGATTTTGGAGATGGGGTTTGGTTGTTTTGATCTGGTTTTGTTTATTGGCATCTGGGTTTTCTTCAATTGAGAATTTCAAACAAGCGTAAGTGTTTTGCTTTTTGTTTAATTTGCTTTATTTGATGTTTTATGCTATTTTTGAGGTTGATTAGAATGTAATTTTGATTGGGCATTGTGGGGTGAGGTTATGTAAAGCTGGATTGCCATATTTGCACCAAAGTTAGTTTTTTTTTGTTTGTTTTGTTATTGTGAGTGAAAATTTTGTGACCCAAATAGGCCTTAAGAGCTTTGTTAGTGCTGCTGGAGACTTTTTATTGGCAATGCAAGCAAATTGGGACATTGTAACAAAATAGATTATAAGTCACAAATTGTATTTTTTGTGATTTGCATCTCATATTCGTACCAAGTCGGATATTTGTATGCATATGTATATGTAGCATAAAGTGCCATATGTTTATTTTTCTTCCTTATTGGTGATGATCAGCATAGTAATAGCTATTCATTATCGTGCAATAAGTTGCTAGTTTCCAAGTAGCATAAGTAGGAGATCAATGTCTAAATTAGAATGGGATTGATTACAAAATCTTTAAAAGAGAATACACAAAATTTCTTGATTTTAAAGTCACAAGTCACAACTACTAATTCAAATGAGGTTCCAAGGCGAGGAAGTAAAATGCAAGATAAGGTAGTGACTGCAAAATAAATTGTAGAGGAAGATAAAGGGTATGCTAATGTGTAAAGAAACTATAGAATCCTTCAATAAGGTTCATCATCTCCTTAAGCTGTAAACACAGTGTGTTGATGCCATGGAATAATGACGGGGAGGTCTCAAAGAAGGTGTATATGTTTGTAGAGCGTAGTATCATCGAGGACAGGGTGTTACAGTCCACTCACCTTTAAGATCAAGCAGTCCTTAGCTCTAGTCCCCCCACCTTTAAGAATGAAAGCTCTATTACCATTCTGTCATTACCCCACTCTTGACTCTACGTGCACATATATTGTCTCCACACCCTCAAGGATGAGTGAGGTTTTACCTTAAAAAGCCCCAGTGACATGTAGAGTGAGATCTTAATTTAAGGACCATACACTCGGCATGATCTTAGTCATAATAAGTGAAACCATTGGTGCAACTATTTCCATAATCAGGTCAACGCCTCTCTAGTACACCTGCTCGGGCAGGGTGTTACATGTTTACTTGCTACTTGTGAGACCCCATGGAGATGATTAAGTGATTAATTCATTTGGATATGCACCATTAGGATCGTACTCAGATAATATAATACCTATTGAATAACTTAGAATTAGGTAAAAAGCTAGGCTCATTTAAAACTTAAAAGTAGCCAGTATCAAAAGCAGAGTGCATCATAGGTTTGTTTGGTTAGGCATTTGTTTTACTTACATATGATTGGTCACGTCTTCTCTAGCATCTTTTTGTTATGTCCATCATACTTTTTCGTGCAAAGACCAACATAATAGTTGCTTACTAACTTTCCGGCTTACCATCAACCCGACTAACTAACAACCCAGCTGTTGTGCTCTAGTGGCTGTAGCGGTGCCCTAAGGTTTCTTTCTAGCACATTCCATTTTTTTATTTTGTTTTTCCCTTTTTTCTAACTAAGCATTTTTGTGTTTCATTAATGAAACGAAAAAGAAATACAAAGAGTGAACATGGCATAATACAAAGAAATAAGCCCTCCCACTGACATCCCAACTAGTTTAGCACCTCTTAGGGAGAAAGTTAACAAAATATGAAGGAAGCTTGAAATGGATCCTCAGTTAAGTGCAGAAAGCTGTCCCTTCTCACATTCAATTTTGCAATTCTTTGGAAGCTTTGCACATGCCACTTCACCAATGCTTTGTATATTGGCCCCAAAGCCACTCGAACTTTGCTTGGCACCTACTACCTGCTAGTTCAGCTGGCATGCTAGGCGGGTGGCCCGGAAACCGTTGGTTTCACTAGGTAGCGTATGTTTGCATCCTAACGACCATAATTACGGGGCATTAACATAGCGATTAGCGAGCTAACAAACTCTTCTCTAGCCTCTCGGCACCTTTTTTTGTCTGTACTTTTTATTTTTATTTTTGTCCGTCAGTGCTATTTGAAATGTGATATTTCCACCTTGTGACTTCTACTTCTATTTTTTGGATGCTTTTTATTATAATTACACCTCGAAGCTTCATTGCTTAGCTTTCAGCCTTTCACATATTATTAAATCATGCTTGTTTTGCTTCTTTTACTTGCAGGTTTCCTATAGTGGAGCCTGATTCTGGTCATACAAAACTTCGTCTTTCAAAAGTGGGTTTAGAGGCAATAGAAAGAATAACGACCCCAATTGCTGTAGTTGCTGTAAGCCTGATATGTTGATATGTTTTTCATTGCAAAATGTTTGTAGATGTATTCATTTTCAGATGTCCAACTAGACAGAAAAAATGGTCTTCTTCCTTTCTACCATTTGCATGAAAATGCCATTTAATGATAAATAGTTTTCCTTTTCCTTCGGTTTAATTTCTTACTTTTTGAATCTTCATGGTTGCGTGCTCAGGTAATTGGTCCATATCGTTCAGGAAAATCTTTTCTCCTAAATCAACTTCTCTCTCTGTCATGTTACGAAGGTGCATATCCTGTAGCAATAGATTAATAGGTGGTGATTTTCTTTGTTTGTTCTCCTTAAACTTCTTCCTGAAATTTTGGAGTAATTTTCTCCACAGGTTTTGGTGTTGGCCACATGCGTGATACAAAAACAAAAGGTTGGTTGGACATTCCCACTCAACCAGTACATTTGTACTTGTATATGCATATATACTACTATAGTAACATCATTCTTATCTTTTATGTTACAGGAGTATGGGTATGGGGTACCCCACTAGAAATAATGGTTGATGGAGTTAAAACGTCTGTGCTTTACCTAGATACTGAAGGATTTGAAAGTATAGGGAAGTCAAATGTGTATGATGACAGGTAAATTTCTGTGGCATCAACCGTTCTTAAATTTTTTGGTTTTTTCTCCTTCTTCTGTGGAGTATTAGATCCTTCCATATTACGCAGGATCTTCGCTCTGGCCGCAGTTATGAGCTCTGTGCTTGTCTACAATCTACCTGAGACGGTTTGTTCTTTGTCACTAAGCTATAATTTCCTATAGATGTGTGGGATTTGTATAATGTAGGAAGGCCCCGTTTGGCGCTTAGTTGATTATGCGTGCTTTTTCAATAGCTTTTTTATGTATGGAAAACACTTGCAGCAAACTGTTTTGTTTGTTTATCAATCATGCCAAAAACAACTCTTGATTTTTTTATTATTTCTTAAAGCTCTTAAAAGGTGTTTGCTGATATTTTCGTAAGTACTTTTTTTGTATCGAAGTATCTAAGCATCTTAAAAGGGGAAAAAGAGACCATTTTCTTTGGCGCATTTTATATTCGAAATCTCTAAAAACTGGATTAAAAATAGGTATATTTAGTCATAGAAGATCTTACTTAAGGAAACAAATTAGCAGAAGTGCTTCGGTTTTTTTTTTGTTTTTTGTTTTCTTGTCCGGGAAGTACTTACATCAAGTATTGTTTGCTTATATATTTTCATTTAATGTGGTTTTTAAATATAAACTTGTTGGTTCATGGTTTCTTGATTAGATCCGTGAAGCTGACATATCACGGTTGTCATTTGCTGTTGAGCTTGCGGAAGAATTCTATGGAAGGTTCACATTCCCCAGCACTTCCTTCTATTGCCATGTTTATTAGGCGTTTGCTATTTCATAACTAATCTTACTTTCTCAATGCTTTTCTTTATGAACGACTGGTGGAAAATAGGGTGAAGGTAATTTACTCATCTTTTCACCTTTTTGGCTTACCTCACATTTATTTTCTTATTATGAATGTCAACCTTTGCTATGTGAACGAGTGTGTATTCACCTTTGCAGGGACAAGATGTTGCATTTGAGCCTGCTAAACTTTTGTGGCTTATCCAGCGTGATTTTCTTCGTAAGTTGAGAAATAAATATATCATTATTTGGCAAGTTTTAGGTAAACTTAGATTGTTGCTAGGTAACAACGCACTTCACTTAAAAAAAATAAAACGTGTTCGACACCCCGTACCCGTGTTGGACACTGACACCCATATCCGTGTCGTTGTTACCTAGGAGTGTTGTTTATTAGCTCCTAGATGGAAAAATTTATTTATGATGGAAATGTTTGTAAAATTAATGGAAAAGAAAGAAATATGTAGTCTGGAATGATAATAAAGAAACTACAAGCATCCAAAAAGAGAGAGATTTTGCTTTTTCTTCTGCAATCCAGTGAGTTGATATTGTTGATGTCCTTACAGAAGGAAAAACTGTGCAGGAGATGGTGAATGAAGCTCTGCAACGTGTCCCTAATCGTGATGGTTAGTTTTATTAAAACACTGACATATGTATTGTTCTAATTATTGAATTTTTATTCATGATTATACCATTTTGATGGAGGCTGTTAATTGTCACTACAGGGGACCGAAATATTGATCAGGTAATGTGCTTCTCTTTATTGTTTCAGGAAGCATTATAATCTGAAGTTGTAACTGACCTTTTCTTGATTAAAACAGGTCAATCAAATTCGAGAATCCCTCGCGATTATGGGTGACAACAGTACAGCTTTTAGTTTACCACAGGTATGTCGGTGTTACTTATACATACGTCATAAAATCTGCTCCTTCATTTAATAGGCAATTAATACAATAAAACTTTACCAGTAAAAATGTGAGAAAAGTGAAAGAAATCAAAGAACTTATGTAGGAGCTTTTCAGGGAGGGAAGGAGTGTACTGTCTCTAAATACCCAGAAAACTTTTGGGGAAAGTTTTTTTGTCAAATCAATCAAGCAATGAATATAGCCAGTAAATGTGAAAGAAACTGCAAAGAAAGTAATGGAGTACAATGTTGAACTTTAATACAAGCAATTACGTGGAAACCCTCAATAAAAGAGGGAAAACCACATCCGGAAGAAAATGCACGAAGATAACATTATGAAGGAGCGAAAATAGGTTTCATCGTCACTCTCTTACTTTCTCCATGAATTTTTTTCAAATCCTAATTCAGTATCAACCTACCAAAGAGAGAAGTACCACATTTATAAAAGTGACAGTAAAAAAATGAAAAGAAATAGGCAAATCTAACTTTAGTAGGATTTAACACAATAGTACAGACAATGTTCTCCAAACCCTATGTCGGAATCAATCTGCCAAAGAGTTAAGTACTAAAATTAACTCTCAATTTATGGATGTGCCACAAAAATTTAAAATAAAAGACCAATAAAGTTAACTTTAGAGGTTAACACAAGTATTTCATTATCTTTATTCTGGATGAGAAAAGTTATAATTCTTGCTCTTCATTCTGTAACGCACTACACATACAAGTCATGCTGATACATGACACGTTTGTATTTGAGTTTGTTAAAGAGTATGATGGTAGGTAACATGCTGACTTGACTCGTGTAACAGCCTCATCTCCAACGAACAAAGCTTTGCGATATGAAGGACAGCGAACTCGACCCTATTTATGTTCAGAAAAGAGAGCAGCTGAAAGAACTTGTTGCTTCTATTATTCGTCCGAAAATTGTGCAGGGTAAACCACTAAATGGAAAGGAATTTGTCTCATTTCTGGGGCAGGTACTTTAAATGCTCTCATATTATTTGAAACCTCATTATGAAAGTTTAGATTTAACTGTAATTTAGGGAAGTTAGATTGGGGTGACTTATAAAAGGGAATAGGGTCCAAGAATGAGAATGCTGAAGGCAAATCCCCTACCAACCTAACATCGGTCTTGAAATGTCTTGCTCGAGCCTAATCCGAATCGGGTTGGTCGAGTTAGTGGAGTTTTGTCAGGTTGGTATTATTAGTCTAACTATGGATTCCTTATGAAAGTAACATGCACAGCGCCTCAACGAGATATGGCAAACAGTTAATTGTCTTAAGTTAAGAGTAGAACTTAGGTGGCTAAAGATAAATTCTGAAAACTAAAATCTTTTTACATGAGAAAAAATTGTGCTTCCAACTCTATTAACATTGTAGTTATATAACTGATCTATACATTAAATTGGAGTACCATACTTAGTAGGAATGTTATACTTGCAGTAACCTGAGACACATCGTGTTTGGTTTAGTCGATTTACCTGAATCCCACTATCACAGTGGCTCAAATCTAGGCAGAAGTGTTTTTTTTTCTTCTTCGTACTGAAATTTTAATAAAGGAAGTGTGAAATGAGAGAAATGAAAAAAGTATTTGGTTATGACCTACAAATAATACGTATTTTCTCTATACTATTATATTTTTAACGTTTCAGATTCTCGAAGCCTTAAACAAAGGAGAGATCCCGTCAACGGGTTCTCTTGTCGAGGTCTTCAATAAAGGGATTCTTGAAAGGTGCTCAAAGTTATACAATCAGAGGATGGGTGTATTGGCATTACCCCTCTCTGAGCAATCTTTGCAACAATATCATGGTGAATCAAGACAAGAAGCAATGAAATCCTTTGATGAGCAACATTTTGGTCATAACCATGCTAAGCGGTCCGTGGAAAATCTAGATGAAGAAATACAAAAGGTATGTTGGAAGTAGCAAGAGAGTAATTTCTTTAGCGAAACAAGAAAATTAGACACTTAATCTTTTGAAAAACTTAGAGACCTCGTTGTTGGGCAATGCCAAAGTAAATTTAGTTGTCTTTGGCGAAAAGAGAAATGGAGATACTGATTCTTTGAAAGTCTTAGTGACAAAGTATTGCTACTAAATTTTTAAAAATATTTCTCCTCTTACCTTAAGGAAATAATTTCTAGCCACACTCATGTTGTCCAAACCTGTATTGGCTTAATAATGAGTATGATACTCTTGTGAAGTTCAGGTCTGCCTACCAGTATTTGAGATAATCCATTTTGGTAAAATTAAACAGTTAATTTGACAGTTATAGTGCTTACAGTAATAAAAATAAAACTGGACCATGTTTCGTCCACTTCTCAAAAAAGTTAATGCAGGGAAACACATTTGACCAATTTCACTGACCACCTATTGATTATCCAAAACTGTGAAATTGACAATGTTCTGCCCAGACATACAAGAATTTTATTTTGGCAAATGAATATCAATCTTCAAAGCTGTGTGAGTCATTGTACACAACTTGCGAAGACAAAATGGACCAGCTTCAAGTTCTAAGACTTCCTTCCATGGCTAAATTTAATGCGGGGTTCCTCCATTGTAATCGAAGCTTTGAGGTGGAGTGTGTTGGTCCTGCTAAAACACGTTTTGAGCAACGTATGGTGAAGGTTAGCTCTTACCTTATTTCATTGACTTTGTTAATTCTATTAGAGATCATCTATAATAGTGTTCCAACCTCAACTGCAGAAAATCACTTATGCTGTTTTTTTTTCTTCACAAAATCAGTACTTTAATTCTATTGGGCTATTAGGTTTAGTTTGGTTGCTTGAAACTGTGAGACTTATATTTGTTTGCAATAACTAAATAAAATTCAAAAATAGGTCTAAAACAACGTAATGAAGTTGTAAAATACATTTGTGCAGATGATGGGGAAATCAAGGTCTTTATTTATTAAAGAATACAATCACAGACTCTTCAATTGGTTGGTGGCTTTCTCCCTTGTCATGGTAGTGGTTGGCCGTTTTGTCATAAAGTTTATATTGTTGGAAATTGCGGCGTGGATTTTATTTATCTTCTTGGAGACATACACAAGGATGTTTTGGACTGCAGAATCTCTTTATTACAACCCTGTATGGCATTTTATCGTTGCAACTTGGGAAACACTAGTTTATAGCCCTGTACTCGATTTAGACAGGTATACACTCTTTTTTGGTTTCTGCAATAAGCTTATCATTCTTTACCAAAGGTGTTATTTTGGAGATACCCTCTCGCTTTTGAAGGGGAAGGGAGATATCTCGTGTACTTTAATATGCAGAGGTATCTCTTATTAATTTAATGTGCAGAGAGGTACAACAGAATAACCCCAAAACATAAGGGGTATCTTCTGCAAATTACTCTGGAACTTTTTTACAGTACAAACTCATATTCTTGAAAAATGTAGTTGTAACGCCATTTGTCATGTCTTTTGATTTATTATGATGCAACAGATGGGCTATCCCTATTTGTGTGATGTTAGTTTTAGTCGTTCTTTACTGGCGATGTTATGGGAGGAGAAAACATGGAGGCCATTGGATCTTACCTCTGTACAATAACCAAAGTAGCAGCTCAAATCGGCGAAGATCAGATTAAACATTTCTTTGTATGTGATAGTTCAATATAATTTATTTCGTTATCTGTATATTATTAATCTTCTTGGGTGATCCAGTTTTTGTAAGGAGCCCGCGAGTTGATATGGGTTCTTGTTTGGATCCTTCGTAGAAATTGATAGTAAAAGGGAGGGAATGCTTCTGGTCATGATGTTTATACTTCATACCATGTAATTGAATTGAGCCCATACTTATGTTGGATGGAGTTCATAAATATAATTTATTTATCTTTTCTGCATAATGAAATCCATAGTTATACATTGATAAGGAAAAAGTTTAGGAACGTTTTTAAATTGTTTGTAGAATAATGCCATGAGTGGGAAAATCGTATTACTTATGATTTTCTCTGTATAATTTGTTTGAAATAAATTACTAGAGCAAAAAATTAAAGAATTTGTTAAATATTGGATATGGAGATTTTGTAATTTGTATTTGGTACGTGTGTTTCTAAGAATAGGATACGATTTGGATTTGTAGTTATGTCTTCAAGAGGCGTGAATCAAATGACATAAATTTTGAGAGAATTTGGTGGACAAAAACAAATAAACAAATAGGAAACTGTTATGCCCACACTGGATCCCCTAGAAGAGAAAAATGTTAGTGTCACCTAACCCTTGTATTGTGTTTGTTTCTTTTTTCTTCCTTCCACTGACTGGAGACCTTCATAACGAGCGATAACCCCATCTACTACGATTCCACTAACACTATATCGCACCACTGCGATATTTTATGGTCTTAACCCTCAGGATACTAACAATATGTCAACGTAATCTTTTCTTATCAAATGCTGATCTACTTAGACCTTCGCCATCATATTTTAACGTAAGTTGCTATTTGCCTCATTGACATTAACGTAGGGGGGGGGGGGGGGGGGGGGGGGGGGGGGGCTGTATGATGAAAGTTTATTTTTCAACATAAAAAAGGTTTGTGACGCGCTTTTATGGGAATTCATTGTATTTTGTGATGTATGATGAAAGTTTATTTTCATTTGGAAATGGGTGGTATCGAAAAATAATTATTTTTTTGTAAGACAATCAATCCTCTTGTCAATAGTCTACCAGTTCTTGACCAGCATCTTTATAAAATCGTTGAGGTCGACAATGTCCATAGGCAGAAACTCATTGCCATCAAGTCTTGTCCTGGAAAACATATATTATGGTCGTGAGCTTCTTCTGATGTCCATGTACTTTCAAAACCTGTTACTTATGGAACCCTTGGTGGTTCATAATATGTTTTGTGCCAGACAAAGGGGGGCAAATATTTGGCTGAGGGTATTGTAAATAACCCCGCAAGCACCGACTCCACATAGGGTGTTAAGTTCACTTGCTTTTTTCATCAAACCCTTTTTCCTCCTCATGAAGGTGCTTCTCCTCGAAGAATCGAATTGTCAACAGTGTAAATGTGCATCATTTCCGGCATACGCAAGATCGATACAAAGGAAATCTAGTTCGGAATGCGATGTACTATCTATATAATGAGCCAGGTTTATTTATATACAATGATATTTTTGTTGATAACTGTTGTTTTTAATGACATTTCATCTACTATCTGGCTTCAACTTTGGGTGTTGATGTTGCATTCAGCTACAGGTTTAATGAACAGCTGGGGATTTGCAATAAAGACAGTCTTGCTATATTTTCGGGATTAAACACAAGCCATGTTATCCCAGTAAGCTTACCTACCTTACCCTGATGATTTGTTTTTAACAGAACTTATGAATTCCTTGACACTCTATCCTTGGATGCCATGGGTCTTCATGCTAAAGTTCGTGTGTTTAGACTTTCGGGTATTACCAGCTTAATATGGTTGGGTCTGCCCTTTCCAATACTGGTAAATGTGGAGTAGTAGTTGGAGATCACTTTTTGGCTCAAACATTGCGCTGCCGAAATGATTATGTTACTTCTCGGGCTCAATTATTGTCATATGCACCACTTCCTTCCTCTTGTTGTTGAAATGGATTCTCTTGTTATTGCCAACTAGTTTAACAATCATTCTGAAGTGCCATGGGCTATTGCTAACACTTGGGCAAAAGTTTTAAAGATGGGAAACCTCTTGGGCATCTTCCTTTCTCACAATTTTAGGGGGGGAAATTGGGCTTTTGACGTGCTTTCCAAGCAAGGAATTCACTTGATGTCTTGTTTGTATTTTTGCTTCATAGATGTTCCTCGCAATGTAAAAGTTGCGCTCCTTATGGATAAAAGAGGACTAGTTTCTCCTTGTCGGTAATCTTGTTTTCTTGTGGGCAAGATTTTTTTTTCTTCAGGGAAGAGTTACTCTAGCAAAGTATGTCCTTGACAGTATCCCCATTCATAATATGACAATTTATAAATGGCCTCGGTCGCTTATCAAAGAGAGGGACAACATCATTAGGAACTATATCTGGACAGGAGACTCGACAAAGCGGAAATGAGTGACATTGAAGTGGGAGAAAGTCTGCAAACCGGTAAAGGAAGGGGGACTTGGAGTTCAAAGTTTGGGGGAAGTAAATAATGCAATGTTCTGCAAACTGCACCGGGTTTTCAAACAAGGTATAGAAGAATGGGCAAAAAATTTGAAATCCAAATTTAGCAGCAAGAGCGAAGACCCAATTCGTTACTACAAACCCTCTACCATCTAGAAGGGCATTTAAACAGGAGCTGCATTTTTGAAACCTCACATTGGCTGGCTTATCGAAAGTGGAACGCTAATTGATTTCTGGAGAGACACTTGGGCGATAGACATTCCTATCATGGAATACATCGACTTGCTTAGGCACTTGTAGAAAAATTGTACGTCAAAACTCAGCAACCAATGCTGGAACTTCCCTAATGATATCCGCCTTCTCCTCCTTGCCTTGAGAATAGACATATAACAAATCCAGTGTAACCCAAATGCGCAGGACGCAATGATCTAGAAGCCAGACCTACACGATGCGTTCATAACCAAGAATGTTTTGACGCTCTCCGCAGAAGAGAGGACACGGCATGGTGGTGGAGATATGTGTGGAGTAAAGCAATCCACCCGAGGCTGAGAGGTTTTGCATGACATCTGCTGAACCATCTCTGCCTATGGACGACATCATCAGGAAGAAAGGCATAGTCTTGGTCTCGGTCTGTCACCAATGCCATAACAACTCGGAAACGAAAACACATACACTACTACATTCTCCTCCCGCGGCCTCTCTCTAGCAAAGGGCTACAAACTGTTTCTCCTATGATCCTAGTACACCTACAGATACTTGGAGAACCATTCTGGAAAGAGGAAAATCGTCTAGCCCATATATAAAGACTTATGGGTTGCCATGGTCTTCTCTATATGTAGCAACATTTGGTACACAAGAAATAAGTGGCGCTCAGATGGACACAATATTACAATCCAGAAAATCACGTTGAACATCATATAACGGATATTGCAGATGCTGCCCACCTAACTCAACATACGATGAACAATGCGATTCATGACCTGAAGATCATAAAGGCGTTTTATGTCTAATGCAAACCACGAAAACGCAGGAACATCGAGAGCTGCAGATGGTTGCTCCCTGAAGCGAATGAGGTTAAAATATGCTGTGATGGATCGACTATGGGCAATCCAGGACCGGCGAGGATTGGTATAATGTACAAAAATAACATCAGAGAGGTCTTGGGCACTTTTAGCAAATCAATTGGTCAAACTACAAACTATATAGCAGCGATCATTGCATACATATTGGGCGTTCAACGTGTTGTAGCTCACGGCTTGAGACAAGTTTGGGTTGTCTCCGATTCAGTTGCAGCTATTAAAGCTTTCCTCAAAGACAATATACCATGGTCTCTCAGAACAGCATGGACTCTAATTACTCCTCTCCTTCAGAACATCCGGTTCAGTCATGTATGGAGAAAATGCAACTTCTCTACAGATCACCTCGCACGGAGAGGATCAGACCCAAACCAACCGCTGGAAGAATGGACAGATGGCAAACCAGAATACCTAAAGATAATCGAAGACCAGGGTATGGAGTATTATAGAGTGAGGAAAGTCGTTCGAACGAGATAGAAGGCCGTTCGAACGAAATGGCAAAAATTTCAAACTTGTCGATTCAGAGGACATTATGAAGACAAGTTTCAATAGGTCGTTAGAACATACTTGGAAGTCATTCGAACGACTTACACGCTAACCTCAAAACCGGGTTTCTTAAATTGTCGAGAAAGACGACATTTCGAAGGTTTTTCATATTTTCGTTCGAACGACATCGGAGGTCGTTCGAACGAAATACACTCCTGGCGTTCGAACGACTCTCGATTCGTTTGAACGAATAGCCTGATGCATATGAGTTTATAGTTTTTTACTTTTGTATTTATTTTTCTCCCCATCATTTGCCCTAGTGCATGTACTAGGGTGAGGAAAGGATGGCTTTTCCTCATCTTGTAAATTTGTTTTTGATTATATCTACTAAACTTTTTACAAAAATAAGGTCTTGGGCAAGGCCTACTCGTCCCTTTTGTAACTGGTTTCATACTTTCAAAAATAAATATGTAGGAGTCGACCTAACCCCCACCGCTATGGTGCTTGATTTGAAAAAAAAAGTTAAGAGACTCAGTTGATTTTATCAAGACACAACCTTGGAAGGCGAGGGCCAAGGTATATTACCGGCGTTGGCGTTGGCGTTGGCGTTGGCCTTGGAATGAATCCGGAAGGTATAGATACTGATAAAGTTTGTGGGCTGTGGGCGCCTTCACCTTGGCCTTGGTGTTGTTGGTCTGCTTTAGTTTACAAGCAAAATAATCAACAATTAAAATAAACTAGAGAACAAGAGAACAGCTACGGACTACGTCTCAAGAGAGGAGAAAAGATTGTTATTTGAGTTGCTGAAAATTTCAATGCTAGAAGGCTCCTTATATAGCTTGTAATAGGTTGCTCCTCACAACTTATTGAGTAATAAAACCATATATAACTCTTCTCTTTATGCTTTAGCTTGCACTTATGTTTATCCAACAGGGGTTGGGTGTGGGATGAATCCGGAGGGTGTTGATGAAGTTGGTGGGTGACTTAGCCTTGGAATGAATCCCAAAGGTAAAGATTCCAATGAAGTTGGTGGGCGCCTTGGCCTTAGGACTGGCCTTGGAATGAATCCCAAAGGTAAAGATTTTGATACCGTTGGTGGGTGCCTTCGCGGCATTGGCTTTGGCTTTGGAATGTATCCGGAAGGTAAAAAGTCTGCTGAAGTGACAACATTACCCCCTTTTTCTCCATCTTTTCCGGTTGATCCTGTAATGAAACTGTGGGGTTGCTTGTTGACTTTGGTCGTTCGAACGACACTTGAAGGACTCCCTGGAATTTGGCCCATGAGTTCAAATTCGTTCGAACGACTGTTTTGCACCCTCCTGGAATTTTGGCTCAAACGCAAAGTTTCGTTCGAACGACCCACTATTTCGTTCGAACAAAATCTCGTAACTTGGTTTTTTTTTTTTTTTATGATTTTCAAACCTCTTGTTTGCCTCGAGATTTGAGCGATTGTAAAAGGTTTTCCCTAGTATATAAAGGGAAACCTAAGTCATTTGTGAGCCACCCTTTTGACAATCCTTTGGTGAGAACATTTGGGAGATTTTTTGAGTGAGAAATCCAAAATTGGGCTTGAGTGATTATAATTGGAACATTGAATAAACTCTATCTCTCTCTTGAAAGTGGACGTAGGCAATTTGCCGAACCACTATAATCTTGGTGTTGTGTGTTTCTTTGTTTGTGTTTGTTCATTGCTAACCCGAATCAATTTGGAGTTTGGGGCTTCCGGGCTTGAGGCTCAACAATTGGTATCAGAGCGAGGTCGATTATTCGGTTGTGTGATTTTGAGGTAACTTAGGGTTTCTCAATTTTATTTAATTTTGATTTGGTTAGTTCATGAAAATTGGGGAAAACATGGGAGATGAAGTTGATGTTGAAACTAGTTCTTCGGCCCCGAAAAGAAATATGATGGTGATGTTCAACAATGCAAAAATTGAAGTTAAAAAATTTAATGGCACAAATAACTTCGGCATGTGGAGATACAAAGTTATTGATGCCCTAAGTCAACAAGACTTAGACGAGGTATTGGAGGATAAGCCGGATGAAATAGAGGAGAGTATATGGCGGAAGATGAATAAGAGAGCATGTGGCCAAATTCGATCTTGTCTTGCTCAAGTCATTAAATACCTTGTGATGAATGAGACTTCCGCAAAAAAAAATTGGCAGATATTAGAGGAGAAGTATTTGGTAAAGAGCATCCAAAATCGACTCCACTTGAAGAGGAAGCTGTATCGCTTTACTATGAGGCAAATGATTAGTATGTTCGAGCATTTGAATGACTTCACTAAGTTGCTGGCCGACTTAGCGAATCTTGAAGAGATAGTTGGGGATGAAGATAAAGCTCTATTATTCTTGAACTCACTTCCTAAAGAATTCGAACATTTCGTTGCGACGATTACTTATGGAAAGAGTTCTTTGAAGTACACGGATGTGACTACGGCCGTAGTTAATCACGAGTACCGGAGAAAAGAGAAAAGAGAAACCGACAAGTCCACATTCGAAGTACTAACGATTCGGGGTAGAACCTCGGATAACAAGAAGCCATTTCGTAACAACTCTCGATCAAAATTGAGAGGTCGTGAGGGAAACCGAAACAATTTGACAAAAGACCAATGCGCGTTTTGCAAGGAAACGGGACATTGGAAGGTTGATTATCCCGCACTCAAGAAGAAGAAAGCGGGAAAATTGAGTTCTTCTGTGAATTTGGCTCAGGACACGGAAACGGAAGGTATTGACTCTGACTACTCTTTTACTATAACTTCTAGTACATGTATTATTTATACAAAGGAATGGATTTTAGATTCGGGTGCTACTTATCATATTTGTCCCGAGAGGGATTGTTTTTTTAGTTTGAAATTGCTAGAAGATGGAGCGGTGGTAATGGGAAATGACAATTCATGCCGCATCATGGGGATAGGTACCATTCGACTAAAGTTGCACAATGGGTTGGTTAAAGAGATTGATGAGGTTCGGTTTATTCCGACAATGAGTAAGAACATTATCTCGACAGGGACACTTGAAGCGCAAGGCTGCAAGGTTGTGTATGAGAATAGAGTAAAAAAGGTTCTTAAGGGAGCCATGGTGGTATTGAAGGGTCATAGAAGAAGTAACAACTTGTACTATTTGGATGGTACGGCTGTTCTTGGTGAGGTTTCTACCGCGGGAAGAGAGGAGACCACTTCCAAAGATACGACATGGCTATGGCACATGCGTTTGGCGCATACAGGTGAAAAGTCTTTGAGAGCTCTCGTGAGTCGGGGGCTTTTGAAAGGTGTCAAGATGTGCAAATTGGATTTTTGTGAACACTGCGTTTTGGTCAAGCAGACAAGAGTTAAGTTCGGCACCGCTATTCACAATACTTGTGGGACTTTTGATTATGTTCACTCTGATGTTTGGGGTCCCTCCAAGAATGCATCGCTAGGGGGGAAGCATTACTTTGTATCTTTTGTGGATGACTTTTCTAGGCGAGTTTGGGTGTACACTATGAAGATGAAGGATGAAGTCCTAGAAATTTTCAGGACGTGAAAGAAGTTGATTGAGACTCAGACCGGTAGAAAGATCAAGTCGCTCCATTCGGATAATGGTAGGGAGTACACTAGTGATCCATTCTTGCAAGTATGCCGAGATGAGGGGATAGTTCGACACTTTACGGTTAGAGAGACACCGCAGTAAAACGGGGTAGCCGAGCGCATGAACCGTACTTTACTGGAGAAGGTTCGGTGTATGTTGTCCAATTCTGGGTTGGGCAAGGCATTTTGGGCTGAGACTTTGACTTATGCATGCTATCTCGTAAATAGGTTGCCTTCGGCTTCAATTGAGGGTAAAACACCAATCGAGGCTTGGTCGGGAGAACCTGCTACAGATTATGATACTCTTCGTATATTTGGGTGTCCGGCATACTATCATGTGAAGGATGGTAAGTTGGATCCGCGAGCAAGAAAGGCTGTTTTACTGGGTAAGAAGAAGGGTGTGAAAGGTTACAAGTTGTGGGATATGAGAGACCGAAAGATTATTCTGAGCAGAGATGTCACTTTTGATGAGGCTTCTATGATGAAGTCACATGACTCTGGGCACAAAGAGGAGACGACCAGCGGGTGGAGATTGATGCGTCTTCACATTGGCCAGAAAGGTCCGTACTTAGAGGGGGATCATCTACCGGTGTGACAACGGGTGATGAGTCATTGGTACATGTTCCAAATGATGAAGACACAGATGAAGGTAGAACATTTGGTAGTAGGGATGAAGAGATTCTGGTAGCGGAGTCGATCGCAAAGATTAAACCAAAGAGGGATGTAAGCAAACCGAGTTGGCTTACAAAAGATATGGTGCTTCCAAATGCGAAGGCCATGGTAGCCTATGCACTTCCGGTCGTTGAAGAGGATGTTCCCTCCACCTATAAGGGAGCTATTTATGGTTCTGAGGCTAAACATTGGGAGGGAGCGATGAAGGAAGAGATGTACTCTCTTTTCAAAAATAGAACTTGGGAACTTTCAAAGTTTCCGAAAGGAAAGAAAATGATCAGTTGTAAATGGCTTTACACTAAGAAGCAAGGATCTCTTGATGATGAAATACGCTTTAAGACGAGATTAGTAGCCAATGGCTATGCTCAAAGGGAAGGGATCGATTACAATGAGGTATTTTTTACGGTTGTGAAACATTCTTCCATACAAATCCTATTGGCCTTAGTAGCGCAATTCAATTTGGAGTTGCAACAACTCGATGTTAAGACGGTGTTCTTACATGGGAATTTGAAAGAAGAGATCTATATGACTCAGCCGAGTAGGTTTACGGTTGCGGGGAAGGAAGACTATGTGTGTAAGTTGAAAAAGTCGTTGTACGGTTTGAAGCAGTCTCCAAGGCAATGGTACAAACGATTTGATCAGTTTATGATTGGGCAGAAGTACAAGCGGAGTCATTATGACCATTGTGTCTACTTACGCAAGCTACATAACGGGTCCTTTATTTACTTGCTTTTGTATATGGATGATATGCTTATTGCGTGTAAGCACAAAAGCGAGATTGATAAGCTGAAAAAACAATTGAATGAAGAATTTGAAATGAAGGATCTTGGTGACGCGAAAAAGATTCTTGGTATGGAGATTCATAGAGATAGAGAGAATGAAACGGTGTCTCTCTCTCAGACTTCGTATATGAGGAAGGTACTTAAGAGATTTTGCATTGATGGTAACACAAAATTTGTAAGTGCTCCCCTTGTTCCTCATTTTAAGCTTAAGGCTTCTATGTCTCCAAACACTGATGAGGAACGTGATTATATGAGTCAAGTTTCTTATGCTAGCGCGGCTGGTAGCTTGATGTATGCTATGGTTTGTACTCGGCCAGACATTTTACTTGCAGTTGGTATGGTTAGCCGATATATGCATGATCCGGGTAGAGATCATTGGCGAGCTGTGAAGTGGATTCTACGGTATATCAAAGGTACTGTGGATATCGGGTTGGAGTTTCGTAAACAAGATTCAACTGATCGTTTCTGTGTGGGTTATGTGGTTTCTGACTACATGGGTGACTTGGATAGACGGCGGTCAACTACCGGGTATGTATTTACATTGGGTGGAGGGCCGGTTAGTTGGAGATCCACGCTACAGTCAACGATGGCACTGTCTACTACCGAGGTGGAGTATATGGCCATGACTGAGGCGATTAAGGAATCCATTTGGATGAAAGGTCTTCTGCGGGATTTGGGCATTAAGATGGATCATATTGATGTCTACTGTGATAGTCAGAGCGCTATCTTCTTGGCCAAAGATCAGGTTCATTACCAGCGCACAAAGTATATTGATGTGCGCTATCACTTTGTCAGAGAAGTCTTGGAGGAGGATGAGATTCTGTTGAAGAAGATTCACACCAAAGATAACCTGGCGGATATGTTTACGAAAGTTGTTTCCGGAATTAAGTTTAATCATTGTTTGGACTTAGTTCAAATTCTTCATGTTGATTGATTGAATGTTTGGTGAACTACGAGCGACTTGATCCACAGAGGTACGTAAGCAACAATTGATTTGGTGCAGTCGATTTTGTTTCCTTGGGTCATTTGGTTTGCTTTTTGGTCCTTTGGAATTTTTGGTTTGGACTTGGTCCTTTTGAAGACGCTTGGTTTTGGTTGGTTTCCTTGGGCCGTTTGTATGTTTGGGCCTTTAGGGACATTTGATGGAGGAGAGTGTTTATTTGGGTCCGTTTGGTTGGTTTCTATGTTCGGCTCAGATTTCGGTTCATTGGTTTGGGAAATCTTCACCGAGGTGGAGAATTGTGGGGTTGCTTGTTGACTTTGGTCGTTCGAACAAGTTCATAGTCGTTCGAACGACACTTGAAGGACTCCGTGGAATTTGGCCCATGAGTTCAAATTCATTCGAACGACTTCAAAGTAGATCGAACGACTGTTTTGCACCCTCCTGGAATTTTGGCTCAAACGCAAAGTTTCGTTCGAACGACCCACTATTTCGTTCGAACGAAATCTCGTAACTTAGTTTTTTTATGGTTTTCAAACCTCTTGTTTGCCTCGAGATTTGAGCTATTGTAAAAGGTTTTCCCTAGCATATAAAGGGAAACCTAAGTCATTTGTGAGCCACCCTTTTGACAATCCTTTGGTGAGAACATTTGGGGGATTTCTTGAGTAAGAAATCCAAAATTGGGCTTGAGTGATTGTAATTGGGACATTGAATAAACTCTCTCTCTCTCTCTTGAAAGTGAACGTAGGTAATTTTCCGAACGCTATAATCTTGGTGTTGTGTGTTTCTTTGTTTGTGTTTGTTCATTGCTAACCCGAATCAATTTGGAGTTTGTGGCTTCCGGGCTTGCGGCTCAACAAGAACACCATATTCATTAAGAAAGAAAACACCAAACGATTAATAATCTCCTACATGTTCATACTATGATACGTATGCCAAATTCATTGAGCTATGTTTAAGCAAAACAATATTGTGAAAGCATACATATCCGTCAAGTCATATTTGGAAGAAAAAATCCTTGGACATAGGGTGAATATGTCTCACAAGATCATATGGCATTTACCTGAGCAATTACAAAAACATAGGAGCAAGGCGAAAATGAGTGTGACAAAACACAATGAGTTTCTTAACCTAGCCTTCTCTCAAGAGAAATCAGCAAATTATGAATGAAAATGGGGTCTCCTTGTTGGGTATAAATAGGCTCACAAATATGACGAAAATCTATCCCTAGAAACTGATTTCACTAAAGTCTTTGATATCCAGATATGGTAATTAATGTGCAGGATCAGTTTTTGTAGTTTTGTACTGTAGGATAAGAAATTAATCTTCTCTTTTGACAAAAAAATAATAATAATTAGATGAAGCTAGTTCACCATCAAAATACCCCGAGAAATATTTTTGATGATTAGGCAGTTTATGAACATTGGATTTGTTAGGCTTTCCAGTCAAGCATGAATACTAAGGCTAGCAATTGCCCAATCACTATATGTAGCAACTCTGTGTGTCAATCGCTAATTTCTGCCTGGACGGAACAAGGTCTGTTTTAATTACGGAGGGATTTTAAGATGCCAAACAGCTAGATGATGAAAATCATATAGACACTCTCATCCAACAACTATAAATCCAATGCTTTACTGGAGCGGGAGGATTCATTATTGTTGTGTTATTGTAGGCAAGAGATATTCCTGGTATAATCTGAGACTTTCCCAAGTGAAGTAAAAAACACATCAGTCATGTTTGTTTTTTGGGTGAGAAGAGGTAAGAAGAGCAGAGAAGATTGAAAAAAACTCGCGTGTGGTTGGCTGAAGGTTAGAAGTTCTACTTAAAATTTTGACTTCTAACTTTAACATCTCACTAGTCTGTTTGGCTGAACCATATAATTTGTGAACACCAAAAACATATGTAAACCACATTTTCCTCTCTAATTCTTAAATACACAAATTACCAAATATATAGGAAAACATGGTTCATAGGCATACAAGAAAATACCAGTCGATCAGCACCTCTAAAATGAAAATACTCACTTACCTACCTTACCACACACCACTCCAGTACAACACATCCCTCACAACCATCCCACCTAGAACCTCTACATCTTCAGCTTCCTCGACCTCAACAACTGGTGGAGCTTCTTCCTCCTCCGGAGCTATTCCCCCCTGAGCATTCCTCTCTTTCTCAACAAATATAGCAAACAAGCTCTTGATTAACTCTCCTATGAACAGCTCCTCGAAATCCTGAGACCTAGGGGTGTGTCTCCTCCTATGTCTCATATATATACTTCGGGTACACGCCCCATAAAAACCACATAATACCTATGTTGGGAAATCACGGCTTTCCCACTAAGTGTATTTTGACGATAAGCAAAAGAAATCTAACGACAAATAAACAAGCAAGCAAACAAAATAAATTTGACAATTTTTACGTGGAAACCCTTAAACGTGAAAAGGAAAACCACGGGGCAAATCCGAATCCACTATATCAATAAACGGATTACAAACGTTCTCCTCAATTGTGAGGGTTACAATAAAATTCAGCACATTGAATTCCCAAACAAGATCTACTAAATGTTGTTTACCTTCAACTTGAAAGAACACCTTCAATCCCCCTTCCGTCGACAAACTCATCGGAGAACACATTTTTTTATTGCTTGATCGGAGTACAAAGAATACTTGGATTGATTCCTCTCTTCACCTCACACTAATGAAGATGGATTTCTTTTCTTCAAGTTGGGTTTTCCAAAGTTCTCTCTCTAGGACTTTCTCCAAGAGTACACACCACATTCGAAAAGACAAAGCTTTTCTAGAAGTCTCCATTTATCTTTTTCAAGATAAGAACTAAGCCCATTAAGTTTATGGGACTCATCATGGGTTGGACTACCCAACAACCTAGCCATCACACCTACAAAATAATAAATCATCAATATGTCATAACACAAAATAATGAACTTTTTAGTGACATTATCAGATGTCTGAATTCATACTAAATCTTTCACATACTTTTACCTTCAGTTTGTTGGTGGCGAGCCCCTATTTGAAGCATGTTGTAGAACTAACACTAGGGAGTACCATGTCTCCGAATATTTGAAACAACTTCTTTCACTCAAATACCCATATCACATGTAAGTGCATTGTACAGTGTATTTACTGTTTAGTTACAGTAGTAACATGACAACGGCCCTTATTTATACAATTAAACTTATGGTATGTTTTAATTTGCACAATGAAAAGTTTTAGCATTACATGGGACAAGGTAGAAGACCTGAAAATGGAGCATTGCTATGTAGCTCTGGATTATGGATCTGAAGTACTATTATTTCAGGTAACAAGTTTTAAATGTTTACTTTAATAAGATGAAGTTCAAGTTGTTGTTCAAAATATCAACCACTACATCATATGATCGGTATGAAAACTCATGGACAGACATATTGGTTGATTAAGTTTGAAGCGAAATTCCAATGGTTAATATATCATGATAAATAGCAAAATAGCTCGATATCTTAGTTGAAGGAACCTTATTATGCAATATGGGCCGTATGGCGAATCGATAATCTATCTTATTATTATATTTATATAAATCAACGAATTACTCGCATGTTAAATGGTGAGAGCAATCCCTTTCTGTTTCAGCCTGTATTCCCCCCATTCTTTCGGTCCTTTTATGAAACCCTTTTCATGTAGCGGTATCTCAAAATATCAATTTGTCTGGCTGATATATTTTTAAGTATATCTACTACATTTGCCATATTTAGAAACTTATGGGTCATTTTGATAGGTTGGACAACACATACATCGGCCTGTCTTCCCATATATTGAAATCTAGCCCTGACTTGTGCTGCATTGATCCTTAGTTAAAGTAATACAAAAATTTTCATGGTAGAACGGAGCAAAGGAAGCTAAAGGGAAAACCAGGTGCTGGTAGCTCCCGTAGGTTCGTCCTTCAGTAGAAGCACTACCATTGGAAGAAGAAAAAGCAAGAAAAGCCGCAAACAAAGAGAAGGCAGCCCAGGACTAAAAGAAATGGCCGCGGTAAAAAGGTTTTCAAGAATAACAGACCTGAAAAATGAACTATAAGGTTTGGAATTTCTTTTGCAGCAGCTTGGAAACGTACAAGAGAACAACATTAAAAATTTTCTGTCTCAGACGGGATATGTCTCCAAGCAGGAAATTGGCGCAGGTATTGTTAGGGTGACACAATCTTTGCGGAAAGCAAAGGGTGAGTTATTCGAAATGAAAGAGAAGATAGAGCAGTATTCACTCATCGATATCTAAGAGCATCTCCAACAGAGTGGTATGGTGTTACGTTTTTAGCATACTCTTGCAAAAACCACCTCCAACATGAGTATGGGGTTCATCATACTCACCCCCATACCCCTCCAAAATATACAAATCCTGAACATGACGAGGAGTATGTGCATACCGCCTAGGCGCTGAACCGTTCAGCGCCCAACAACTTTTTAAATGTAGCTATCTAAGGGAAAAGTAATAATTAATAAATACTAGGCGCTGAACCGTTCAGCGCCCAAGAAAAAATACATATCATTTGGCTTTATAGTGTTAGGTGCTGAAGCGTTAAGCGCCCAGTAGAAAAAATATAATTTTCTGTTGGACCAAAATAGTATGCGATTCTGGAATACAGGTATGGTAAACCGAAACTGCATATTGTTCTGTTGGAGATGCTCTAAACAGTATGCTGTCTCCAGAACAGGTGAAGTATTTTATATATTTGTATATGCACTAACCTAAAAATTATATGATAACAAATGGAGTGTAGTGTGATGCCACTACTGACAAGAAGTCTAAAAAAGAAAAGAAAAATACTATGCTTTTCTTACTGCAACTTTGGGAAATCCCTTTTTTCCATTTTAGTTATCACAAACATAAGGTCGAGTTGTCCGTCATGACAGAATTATGAGAAAAGTATTTGTATCTTGCTTCCTTGTGCATCTCTCTCTCTCTCATTTGCTTGACTTAACCACATTTTTTGTTGGAATATTTGTAAGAATGTGTGAAACACATTGGTAATAAAGTCAAGCTATCATAGGAACAATAGTCTACCATAGGAATAGTAGTCCTAGTATGTAGCATAGTGAGGTAATGTTTGTATCACGGCTTTAGAAGACAGGTTGGATTTGTGCTCTAATGCCATATAAAGGCTTGCTATATATTATAATCAAATCATCTCATTCCAAGTTTGATCAATAATATTTCATCTTTAGAGTTTAGAATTCTGTTTTCAACATCTGGAATCAGAGCGAGCACGGTCTCTAGCTCGACAGCTCGAAGGTGACAACGTGAAGAAAAGCTAAATATTTTCTAGTATTCCGTCGAGATATCGTTCATTCGGTCGAGGTTATTGATTTCGTCTATTTTTCGCAAAAAATGATGGAGAGTTATGTTCAAGCGACAATTCCTAAATTCGATGGTCACTACGACCATTGAAGTTTAATTATGGAGAACTTCTTGAGGTCCAAGGAGTATTGGAACCTCGTTGAAGTTGGTGTTTCTAACCATTCTGAAGAAATGACGACCGCTTAAATATCCAAGATCGAGGAATTACGATTAAAAGACTTGAAAGTTAAAAATTATTTATTTTAAGCTATTTATCGTAACATCTTGGAGACGATCCTATGCAAGGAGACATCCAAAAATATTTGGGTTGCAATGAAGAAGAAATATCAAGGAACCGCTAAAGTAAAGCGGGCACATCTACATGCACTTGGTGTAGATTTCGAGACTCTTCGTATGCAACCAACAAAGTCTGTTTTAGAGTATTTCTTCAGAACCATGGTAATTTCCAACAAGATGAGAACAAATGGAAAAAAGATGGAGGACATTACGATAATCGAAAAGATTCTTCGATCAATGACATTAAAATTCGATTACGTGGTATGTTCGATCGAGGAGTCGAAAGATCTTGATCAACTTTCGATGGATGAACTAATGAGTTCATTGATAGTTCACGAGCAACAAATCAACAAACATGTAGCAGCGGAGGAAGCGCTACAATCTTAGTTTTCAATCAGGAATCAAGCGATAAAGGGAAAAGATACAAGTCGAGAAAGAGGTAACCGCGATAACTGATTCACAAATTATCATGGAAGAGACAGAGGAAGCAAATATCAACATAGTGGAGGCCAAAAGTCAAAGTCGTTTGATAAGTCAAATATCAAATATTACATGTATAACAGGTATGGTCACTTTCGTTCTGAATGTCGTTCTCATTTTTATAAGGAAATAGGCAAAAAATCCAATTTTTCAGAAAAAGAAGATAAAATTTCTCTTCTTTTGGTTTGCAAAACCAAAGAAGAATCTCAAACCAAAAAAAAAATTCGTCAAAACATATGGTACTTGGACACAGGAGCAAGTAACCATATATGCGGTAAAAAATCCATATTTCACAAAATGGATGATTCTTTCCATACCTCGGTAAAGTTTGGAGATAGTTCTACAATTGTTGTCATGGGGAAAGGCAATATTAAAAATTTAGGCCAAAGATAACACTCATCAGACTATCTCAAGTGTTATTTATGTCCCAAACTTGAAGAGTAATTTGCTCAGTGTGGGGCAATTTCAAGATAAAATATATGTGATCATCATCAAGAATGGAGTCTGCCGGATTGAAGATCCAAAAAAGGGCTTGCTAATTGCACAGGTACATATGACTCTAAACCGAATATTTTCGCTAAGCGTCACCATGCCGCTCTTCCTTGTTTTTTAAGTATGGTGAAAGATCAAGGCTGGATATGACATCTTCACTATGGGCACTTGAACTTTAGCGGCCTAAAGCTCCTTCATCAGAAGAATATGGTGATGGGAATTCCTCAAATTTATCGACATCCGCAAGTATGTGAAGGTTGTATTGTTGGCAAACAACACCAGGATTTATTTTTAAAGGGGAAAGCATGGAGAGCCAAATCGACACTAGAGTTGGTCCTTATCGATATATGTGGACCGATTGATCCCCGATCCAATGGAAATAAAATGTATTTTATTACCTTTATTGACAATTACAACCGAAAAACATGAGTCTATTTTCTACTAGAAAAATCTGAAGCTTTTTCAGTTTATAAGTCATTCAAAGCCCTTGTTGAGAAGAAAGTAGGGAGATCTATCAAGATTTTTTGCTCGGATCGTGGAGGAGAACACAATTCTCATGAATTCACAAATTTTATTGAGAAATTTGGAATCATAAGATAATTGACGACATCGTACACGTCACATCAAAACGGCATAGCTGAGAGGAAGAACCGCACTATTATGAATATGGTGCGAAGTATACTGCAAACATCAAATCTTCCAAAGAGATTTTGGCCAGAAACAGTCTTATGGAGCATCTACATCCTCAACAAAAGTCCTACCATAGCTGTGAGGAACATGACACCAGAGGAGGCATGAAGCGGCAGAAAACCAAATGTAGAACACTTGCGAATCTTTGGGTGTATAACATATGCCCATATTTCAAAAGAACGAAGAACAAAGTACGACGATAAAGGTCAGAAATGCATTTTTCTCGGTTATAGTGATAGTTTAAAAACTTATAATCTCTATCATCCTACAACTGAGAAAATTATCATTAGTCGAGATGCAATTTTTAACGAAGAAAATACATAGAAATGGAATATTAAAGATATGGGAAAGCCAGTACCGGTGGTCTTCGATGATGAAGAGAGTCATCCGCTAGTTTTGGATGGTGAAGTGTAATCACCACTCACGCCTGCACAGAGCTCAACCATCCCTTCTTCAACAATGTTTCGATCACAATCTGTACCATCATCCTCAAGGCCTCAAAGAACCCATAGGAGACCAGCATACTTGGAAGATTACGATCTAAGTGGGGTGGATCAATCAGATGATCCAACTATATACTTCGCTTTATTTGCTGGAAGTAACCCAATTGCTTCAAGGATGCTGTTGAAAAACCAATGTGGCAAGAGGCCATGAATGACAAGATCGAAGCAATAAAAAAGAATAATACATGGGAGTTGACTAATCTCCCAGATGGATACAAGTCGATCGGTGTGAAGTGGGTATACAAGACGAAATTGAATGCTAAAGGAAAAGTTGACAAATGTAAGGCAAGGTTGGTGGCTAAAGGTTATAAGCAACAACAAGGTGTCGGCTATGAAGAGGTGTTTGCTCCAGTCGCACGACACGATATTATCAGGATGATAGTTGCAATAACAGCACAAAACTCATGGCCTATTTTTCAACTGGACTTAAAGTCAGTATTTTTACATGGAGATTTGTAAGAAACTGTATACGTCGATCAACCACCTGGTTACGTATAGAAAGGTGGAGAGAAGAAGGTGTACCGGTTGAGGAAGGCCTTATATGGACTAAAACAAGCACCAAGAGCTTGGTATAGTCGTATAGAGGCGTATTTTGTAAAAGTGGGGTTCTATTAGTGTCCATATGAGCACACACTTTTCATGAAAGTTGGAACCGATGGAATTGGTAGTATGCTTATATGTGGTTGACTTGATATACACCGGCAATGATCGTACGATGTTCAAGGACTTCAAACGATCAATAATGGCAGAGTTTAAAATGTTAGATCTCAAAATAATGTACTATTTTCTGGGCATAGAAGTAGTTCAGTCTGATGTGGGTATTTTCTTATCACAGAGAAAATATGTTCAGGAGATTTTAGAACGGTTCTAAATGAAGAATTGCAATTCGGTGCGCACGCTAATTGAAGTTGGATTGAAGCTAATGAAGGATCTTAAAGAAGATAAGGTTGACAACACATTGTATAAACAGTTCGTGGGAAGTCTCATGTACTTAACCACAACCAGGCCAGATATTCAGCACACAGTAAGCCTCATCAGTCGATACATGGAGAATTCAACGGAGTTGCATCTAAATATTGCAAAGAGGATTCTGCGATACTTGAAAGGTACAACTGGGTTGGGAATATTTTACAAGAAAGAAGAAGCTATTACTTTAATTGGCTATACTGATAGCGATTATGGTGGAGATTTTGATACCTCTGGGTATGTTTTTATGTTAGGATCAGGAGCGATTTCATGGTCGCCAAAGAAATAACCGATTGTTTATATATCTACCACGGAAGCAGAGTATATAGTTGCTGCATCTTGTGCATGTCAAGAAATATGGTTAAGAAGAATACTGGGTAAAATAGGGTTTCATCAAAATAGGGAAACTCTTATTTATTGCGACAATAGTTCCACAATCAAATTGTTGAAGAATCCAGTTCAACATGGGGGAACGAAACACATTGATGTGCGTTACCATTTCTTAAGAAATCTAGTGACAGATAGGACGATTGATCTTATCCACTGCAGGAGTGAATATCAAGTTGCAGACATTTTCACCAAAGCCTTCAAGTTAGCTAGACGCATTTGAGAAACTTCGGAAGCTACTCGGAGTTTGTTCGTTTAAGGGAGGGAGCTGCAAGGAAAACTCAGCATAGCGTTTACTTCCTAAACTAGTATAACACATCTAGTTTAAGGGGGGGGTGTTAGAATATGTGAAACACATTGGTAATATAGTCAAGCTACCATAGGAACAATAGTTTACCATAGGAAGAGTAGTCTACCATAGGAATAGTAGTCCTAGTAGGTAGCATAGTGAGGTAATGTGTGTATTGCGGCTTAGAAGCCAGGTTGGATTTGTGCTTTAATGCCTATATAAAGGCTTGCTATATATTGTAATCAAATCATCCCATTCCAAGTTTGATCAATAATATTTCTTCTTTAGAGTTTAGAATTTTGTTTTCAACAATATTATGCAAGGATCACTAGTATTAAAGGCAATCCAATTTATGGACTTATGATGCATTTACCTACACTTTTGCTATTTGTAGTTTAGGCTGAGAAGTATAAAACATGCATAAGTCTCATTTTTTATATACTAACTGATAGACAGTAACAAATCGGATGTTGTAGTATAAAAGAGGGTTGTCATTTTTCAGGGATGCATAAATCAAAATCACAATTCTATTATCAAATTAAGTAAACAGAAATTGCAAAAAGAATTTATAATTAAAAACACTTACATTCATTAAATTCCATAGATTTCCCAAGATTTTCCAATAAAATATAATACTCTCGGAAGAATACAATAAAGCTACGGTGGTTCCAGAGAGTAAAAGATGACTCTCTTCTTCTCTACAACTCTATCTTTATCCCTTAACAAAAGACCTACTCTCTCTCAACAACCCAAATATTCTGGAGATATTTTAGCTAGGCTTGACTACTAAGTCTTCCAGCGGCTCTTGACAACTAATCATCTCCAGCAGCTCTTGACACCTTTTCTTTACTAAGTCATCTCCAGTAGTATCATTTAGCTTGTAAATATTGGGCTTTCAGGCCGGGCTTGGTTGTAATTGTCTTATTACTTGCAATAGTCAAACATACTTCAATTAGGCCCATTAAAACATAAAATAAGGTCCAAGATAATGTAAATTGAATAATAAATATAGGCATTTTTCATGCCTAGCACTAGCATGACAAGTACAGATTGCATTTTGGCAGATTAAGGAGAAGCAAAGGTAGACATTTTCTAAGAATATGTCTGAGGGGAGGGTGTGGGACTAGCAGAAATGGTTTGAAGAAGATCTCCGAAGGGAGAAGCAAAATCAACAAGATGAAGAAAAACATTTATAAGTTATTGCATTTTGAATACAACCATAATATGACTCTTAAGACATCCTTCGAGTATGACTTATACTTTCGAAGACCACGTTTACATTTCTTGTTAAAACTAATGTTACTGGCTTCGCTCCTAGTTAGCAATATGTGCTACAATTCATGCTTCATGTACATGTTTTGAATTTGCATATATTCTGGTAGTTTTGGCATACATTTTCATAAAAGAAGCCATTCGTATAATATGTATCTACACATCCAATGCAGGTTTATCCATGTATTATTTAAAGGAAACTATTGTTTTTTCTAATTGAATGAATTTTTGTTGACCATATTTGATCTGAACTTTAATTTTTTACTTTATCATAGTTTTTCTATAAGCAAATTTGCTCGACTCGATTGAAGTCGGTCTCGATCAGATTCTAAATTGGCTCACTTGTATTTTACTTGATAATTGTACCTTTTAAATGCTTCCTTGATCATATCATACATATATAGAATTGATGTTACCAAAACAAACTTTGCAAGTTATATTACAAAATCGAACTATTTTTCTATTTATCTATTTAACATGTATCTAATATGTAATAATGTAGGGAGAACCCGGAACTTTATTTAGAACAGCTACGAGCTAAACCCAGAAAGCTCACTAAAAAAGTTGAGTAGCGGAAGCTGTTGAAAACAAATGATAATCAAAATTAATCCGGTGGCGTAGAGGGTGGTGAGAGATTGAATGCTACCAAAATGCGACTTTTGACTACGGTAGCATTTGATAAAGGAAAGGAGGAGGACACTTTTGGAGCCAGGGATGAAGATTGGCAAGTTTATATAGTGATGGGTGGCAATGACGATGAGGAATCGGATTGGGACGAAGCGGAGCTGACACGTCCCTGTTCTAGATTACAGGTTTGTTCTTCATTCTAACATGTTTAAAGGGTTACATAACTTATTTTTTGTGCAAGTAGCATTGTGACCTTGGTTCGAGGTTTGCTAATCTGGAGGATTGCTTACCTTGTATAAATATGTTTAAATGTTCCATTTACTTAACATACCCGTGTTGGCTCGGGTTAAATTCTCTGATATGCGTGACCTGATGTTGACACGTGTTCAAATGATTGAAACTAGTGTTGCCGAGTTATAGCTATAGGTTTGGTGTCATTGTTCGAAATATCACTCCCTCGAATTCATTTTTAATGATGATAAATAAGTTTTTGAAGTTTAATGACTCTTATCGTGAGTATTAAGCGGGGAAGACTGATAGTTGAAAAGGGGGCACAGTAACAATATGCAAAAGCCAACGGAATTACCACGACTTCCGAATCTCTATAATTATTGAATAACGTAAAGTCCAGGAGAGTGATCTTCATCGGTGAAAAGAGTGTAATGAAATGGCACCAGAACCTAGGAGGTTATCTCCCAGTTAACATTATCTCCCAATAAACGTAGCCTTTATATGGTGCATCACATTCGTTAACCCTCATATTATAACCATGATAGGATAATGATCCAACATTTGTTGCCAACCTAGAGCGGGTGCCTTTCAAATAATCACTGACATTCCCAAATTTTGCTCTCTCACAGAGGAAGATTTTCAGATCATCTTTGGGATTGAAATATTCTGTTACCCCGAAGTACTTTTTCAGCCAAGCAAGATTGGTGTGGATCAAGCAGGCTTCGATGAGATGTGTGAAATCTCAATAAGAAGATTATCGTCAAAGAATCATACTCTGGAGGAGAGAATGACGAGTTTATTACTTATGACTGGCAGAAGTTGTCTCTTTCCAGGTATGGCCGAGTTGCTTAGAAACTAAAATTAGAAAGATTCGCCATTTTGGAGCATCTATAAAGTGCTTAGAGCTTCTGATACCATTCTTGATGCTTGGAGGGGAGTCGTTACCTATGCCACTGCTCCACAGTTCTTCATGCAAACTTTTAGTAAGCAAAATTTTTATGAAAAAGGGGGAAGATTGGCTCTGGTTATTGTTTCAGCTACTGTTGGAATATTATACAATTGACTATGATCAATAACTGAATCTGTAAAGTAGATTATACTAACCTATTCTCATGCTCTTTAAAAAATCATCTTTTCTTGAGTGGAGTCTTTCGTTGGATTGGCTGCAAAACTCAATGGGATGGTTTGTGTTGTAGACTCCAAGAGAGACTTCCTCTCTATTTAACATGATAGGGTTAAAGTAGTCTTCCCATTATACCCTCAAACCCTAATAAAGAGTAACACTAGGTCCCACCTACCTTAACTTGATATAACAATTTGCCCGTGAACCTGAAGAGTAGTGCCGGTATAGATGGAAAATCCAAAAATCCCCTACCTGGCACAAACTCAATTTTAAGAAAAATATTTTTAGCCTGATTCACGGATTTTTATGAAAAGAGGATGGCCATTATTTGTTTTTTAAAATCACACATGATAATTTTTCGAAAATAATATTACATCGAACTTGACTGTCACTCTACGACTACAAAGATGGCTAACACGGTTCACAGACAAATTTTGGTCAGGCTTTTGAGCACATGCCTAATTCATATCGTTGACATCAGGCTAACAACCTCAATAACTTTCATGTGCACTTTTTTTACTGATGGAGTTTAGCGTGTGAATGACAAATGTACACTTTAATGATGTGCTGGTACATTTCCATTAGTGTCCTGCAATATGTATTTACCAGACACATGTTATTTCAATACTTAGACAAACCGTCATGCGAAGACTATCGCTTATATTGAAATAAAGGCCAAAGGAAGTAGAGCCTACCCATATCCAGCCTAAGCAAACTTGAGAAACCTTTCAATATTCTCTATAGGCACTTGATACTTAGATAACCGTCATGTGATGAAATCACTCGTATCTAAAACTTTATTGTAATTGCATAACTTAAACTGAATGTAATAGCAGCTAAATAATCAAAATCAAATCTGAATGTCGACCAAAATAATAATCGGGAATAACTCCCACATGGATAAATAATCCTAATGCATTAACAGTAAATAAACCAATAACTACTCCCACATAAAGGAGCGATCCTTAAAGAGACTCAAGCAAAATTTGAGTCAGAGTAGCCCAAAACCATAAGTTCATTCGATCTCCTATAAACCAATCTGTAATCTCTTGTCCTTATTAAATAGTAAAGAATCTTTTGGCTGCCTGTTAGTGAATAATAAAAGGGTAATGATGGTACCTTCCTAACATCCCAATAATAAAACTAATGTTGGGTCTCATACATATCATGCCATAGGCTTTCGTCTGCTGAAGAAATTAGACGTTACTACTAGTGAGTAAAATATCATCGACGTACAAAACCATAAATGTAAAATATCTCCCACTCTGATTGACATATATACAATGATCAATTTGTATTCAATTACCTTAGATCCTTCAAGTAAATGTATTAACTCCCATACAGAGTTGTGAGACATAGAATCCATCTTCTCCGTCATGGCATTACGCCACTGATCTACAAAACAACTAGCCATAGCTGAACTAAAAAATATTGGATCCTCAAAATCAAATAAATCTCCTTCAACTGAATAAAAGTGGTAATCTGAAGAAAAAGTTGAACCCCTCTCTCTAGAGGATCTTCGAGTAGGCTGGGCTAGAGGTGGAACGATATGAAGCTGAGTTGGAGCGGGTGGAGGAAAAAATTGAGTAAGAACCGGTGCTACTACGGGGTCTGGAACTGGGTCTGGAACCGTACTCGTTACAATGTCAATATAGATAAACGCGGAAGCATAGCAACACTGATCGAAATAGCAGTTGGACTCCAAGTTCCAAAACCCTTGCCAAAGATAACCTCTTTATGAATAAAACTAGTAAAAATGATCAGTATGACATAACATGCTGCGAACCATGTTTTGATAAGTTCGATTACGACATTCACAAACACCGTTCTGCTCTGGTGATCCAGGGGTAGAGAATTGAGCTATAATACCCTAATCCTTTAAATACTGATAGAATGGTTCTTAATGTTGACTGTCTTGATCGATCTTACCATAATACTCGCCTCCTCGATCTGACCGTCTTAATCTTTAAATTCTTCTTAAAAATATGGCCTAGTAGATTGTGCCATAACATCGAAGATTGCTCAGAATACTAGAACATTTTGTAGAATAAGATGTTCTAGCCGTAGAAGATAAACATCATAGTAAAGCCAAAATGAATGATCAAGAGATAGACGATATAACTCATAAAATAAAATTAATAAATAACTAAAATAGTAAAACCAAAAAACTAAAACTAGAGATCATCTTATCGATGGAATATAAAAGGTGCACGTCAAGCATTCTCAAAGAAAACATGTTCCTCAGGCCTTATCGGCCGCTTGCTGATGAACTCCTCCTTTCTTATTTAGCTAGTTTTCGTAAGTATGGTAGTTCTACTTCACATGGCCTTTTTTCTTGTAAAAGAAACACTCTATAGCTGATGAAGTAGTTGCTGACGGAGTCGCATTCTGTTTCCCATTCTCATTTCCTGAATGAGAACTCTGCCCTGAACTAGAGTTGAAAATTTTCTTCTTTGCAGAACCTTGATTCTTGAACTTCTCTTTCCCTTGAGAATTGACGGAAAACCTCTTCATAGAAGTAGTCAGATGAGCCGATTTTGTTTTACTTTTCTTTTACCATTCTTCCTCAGAGACCAATGCTGCAATAAACTCATTCATTTCCCAAGTCTTCTCCTGATTCTGGTAGTGAACTTGGAACATCTCAAACCTTTGTGGAAGAGACCAAAGTGCTAAGTGAACCATCAGCATATCATCAATGGTGAGACCGAGTTCTTTTAAGGTAATGACTAACTTGGAGATCTTAAGAATGTGCGAGCGCACATTTCCATTTCCATTTCCACTTCCAGTACCGTCATACTTCAGCGATAAGAGCTGAGATAAGTTACTGTACTGCCTTCCCTTGACAGAACCCTTGAACTGTTTCTTAATGACATTTAACAGTTCATTTGCGGTACCTTTCTCAACGATACCGCCCCGCATAATAGGATCGATGGAAGAACGAATGATGAGATTTGCCATTTTATTGGCTTTGACCTATTTAACATAGACCACTTTCTCAACATCAGAAGAGGTATCTGAGAGATCTGCAGGCTTGGCTTCAGTGAGGACAAAATCAAAATCAAGGTAGCCTAGGGTAATCTGGACTTTTAGTTTCTAGTTGGAGTAGTAATAGTCCGCCAAGGTCTCAATATTAGTCAGTTGGTTATGGATCATAGGGTTCATAACTGCATGAACCAATGACTTATATTAGGACGTATAAAAATTAATTTTATGCACGTTTAACTTGATCTTTAAAAGATCGATAACTTGATGTCTTTAATCTCGATCCTAACTGGGGTTAGGATGGTCGAGTCAGAGTGTATACAATATTTTAAGGTATTGATTTTTTTTCACTCTGCGGGTACAGCTATGTATCATCGAATTCCTCCTTTGGGTGGTGATTTGACATGCATTACCCCCTAGATGGTGATCATTCATGCTCAAGACTTGACTGGCCACTTACAGTTTGACTCGAGATACTTCCTCACCTTTGGGCCGAGGGTTATCCTCATCTCCCCATACCATGTAGCCTATCTTGACCCACTAATTAATTAGAAGTTTCTTAGCTTCCTTTGGGTGGTCTAATTATTTCAAGTTTAATTAGTGTAAAGTAGTCTTAATGATACTTTATGAGAAAGTCTCAACATTAAGTGAAACGTTTAACTCTATGGACAAAACTCATTTGGGTGTATTTGCCCATTTTATATCCTGTCTTCCTAACGACTACTTGATCTCACTTAAAACCCCATTGGAGATCCTTGGGCATTAAATTCCTATATCATGAATGATATATTATAGCTTATGCCAGATATTATTGAATTAATAATAAATATTAATGATTTATTGTGTAATTAATCACTTAAAGATTTATTGTAATCCTTTAACAGGGTCGCTATACATTGGATATTCTCATACTAGAGTTTCTTTTTGATAACTTTTACTCATGATAATGTCTAGCTAGCCAACATACCAAAATATTAATGATAAATCCAGAGATCAAATAAATAAGAGTTATGCACATGTAAAACACAAAACAACTCATACATTTAAAAAATATTCAGACATACTAAAAAACTCTGCCTTTGAATATGAGATTTGGTGGAGAAAACGTACTTGGAGAAGATTGAACCATAGTTTTGAGATTATCGGTGAGAAATTTGGTTGAGATTGTTGAACCATAATAAAGATAGAGATTGTTGAGATTTGGTGAACTCTTTCTTTTAGATGGGTTTGTCAAACCATAAAGAAGAAAACAAAAGAAAGAGAGAAAAAATGTCTGACAATAATTTATGTTACTTTCTTCCTCTATGTTCAATTATTTAGCCATAGTAATTTGTATCCTAGCTTTGACACCAATTGTTGGAATATTATACAATTGACTATGATCAATAATTGAATCTGTAAAGTAGATTATACTAACCTGTTCTCCTGCTCACTAAAAAATCCCCTGTTCTTAAGTGGAGTCTTCCCTTGGATTGGCTGCAGACCTCAATATGATAGTTTTTGTGTTGTAGCCTCCAAGAGGGACTTCCTCTCTATTTAACCTGATAGGGGTTAGAGTGGTCTTCCCAACCCTCAAACCCTAATAAAGAGTAACACTAGGTCCCACCTACCTTAACTTGATATTACAATTTGGAATAACGAATAACACCTATACGACCTATTAACATGTATGTTTGTGAACCTGAAGAGTAGTGCCGGTATAGATAAAAAATTCAACAGCTACACCTAATGAAGAAGGTGCTCTTGCTTGCCCCTTTAGATACTGCAAGAGCCGCTAAACAAAATCTGTATTAGAAAGAGTTGTAATTCCTTGTCAATACATCAATATCACTCATGTCTAGGTATAACTTTTTTTTGGCTCAATACAAGTCTTATAAATATGTTCTATTTTTCAGCTTCATTAAGTGATACTTTAGCTACCTTCCTTGATTTGACCTTCAGTCTGTTAGAACTTAAAAACAACAAAACTTAGGAGCATGCAACAGTTTTGACCTTTAATATTTCCAAACTTTAAAATAGCAAAGTTCAGGAGTATGCAACAGATGAAATAGTCGGAGACAAAAATGAAAGCCAAAACATTTCATGGCATGCTATTGTTACCAAATACAAGACCTTCTTCACTTCCGTGCTAGCTACTTAATGTAGTTGTGTTATTTTGACATCCATTAGGGTGAAAAGTAATTAATAGTGATTTGTAGGGAATCAGGAGGCTCTATCAGATTATCTCACAAAAGGATGCCTCATAAATATCTCTTTGACTTGACCTATTGGTTGGTTTTCTGTCGATCGAAGAAAGAGCGTTTAGTAGTTAAGAATCTTTAATTACTATTAGAACAAGCCTAAACGGGTATTTTAAATAGTTCAATAAAAAGGATCCTCGGATGATGATCGTATTCAGTCCCTATCTTTTGATAATGCACAAGATCAAGATGAGTTACTTTTGGACAATCGCAGTTTCATACACTTCTCATGATCCTTTCTAATTATATGGAATAGTAGTTAAGATAGTGTTGCCCATTCTATCCCTGATATATCTGCATATATCCTCTTTGTGATGGTTGTATGTAGCTGTACAATTATCATGTTGTTTCACTTTAATTATGATAGCTTTATATTTTGTAGAATGCTGACATTTTCATCTCGTAGTTACAGGGAGGTTAATAATAAGCAAGGAGCTAAAAGTTTCAAGATTTGATCTAAAGCCAAGAAAGATCAAGTTTAGGAAAACCAGCTCCAAACCTCAATAGTGCTAATTCTGAAGCCAGTACTAGAGCTGCAAAAACTCTGAGGGCTGCAATATCACCCAAAAAATAAGATAACAAAGAAAGCAATCTGAACCCATTCACAAAAGCTACAACCACCATAATTTATTTCATTACTCCTACTAATACTATTTTAACTTTATGATCTAAGGATTAAGTTAAAGTTGAACACGCAGGAGAAACTATAAGATGTTTACAAGAACTACGAAAAAGGTTAGTTGTTTCAATACTTGTTTTACCCATGGTCTGTAGAACCAAGTTTACCATTCTTTTGTACTAGATTTGAAGTGATCAGTTATGAAACTTGTGCTTAGGTATATGTATGTTGCTGACTAAGTTTCATAATTTATCCGCCTGACTAATTCCTAGCACATGTGAGGTCCCGCAGACAACATGAGTAAGAACATTCGCATGAAAAGAAAACGGAAGCCATAAATAGTGATAGATAAGGTCGGTGTACAATATTGAATATATTCATAAAGCTTTGAAAGGAGGCATGGAGTGAAGATGATAACAAGCGGGGTTGCTTTGGACATGGCGATCCCGACATTGTGGGGGGTCATATCAACTGGCATATCTGACAGGGTTGTCATATCAAACCCATGAAGTAATCGGGCTAATGTTAAGTACAAAACTTGGAGTGAATATGAGATCCCAAGACACGATCGCCTGCCCAATCCAAATGGTATCAGTTCAAAATGCTGCCCCCTAACGTGTATGTCTGCATGACTTGTTAGAAATCTCACAGGTTGAAATTCCAAAAGGTCTGACTATACTCGTGGATCCTGATGTAGTTTCAATGCATTGTTAAAACTTTGCAGCTTACACTATGCATATTGTTCGATTGGGGGACTTCGAGTATGTCGTTCTTGGTGGCCCTAAATACTAGTAGCTATTTGTTTGAATTGCTTCTTCTTCTTTATTCTTCCTGTTAGTTCTTGTACGTTCTCAGTATTATTATTAATCTAAAATTGTTTTGCACAATACTTTACAGCTTTGTTGACTTCCTTATTAAACTAGTTCCACTCTAACATAAGTTACATAATGGTATGTACTGGATACCTTCTCCCTTCTTTTTAATCGGACCTATGTTTTGATTTAGAAAACAATATAACAATAGGTTTATGGAGGAACCTTGACCTCAATTCAACTCAAGGCTGAGATAAAATGATTTTAAGCTTATCTTTATTCATCACCTTCTTCACTATTTAAAGGTGCTGGCTTACAACTGATTAGTAGGATAGTACTACTTAATCGTAAAGACTAATTCACTCCTAATTATTAGCCCTCAACTTCTAAAGAAGAAAGGGCACAACTCTAACAATAAACATGGAAAGTAAAGCACATAACAATTCTTCCCCCCTTAAATAGCAGCCTTGACCTCAAGGCTATAGCCTGGAAACTGCTCTTTCATTGCAATTAGTTCTTCCCATGTCGCCTCCGTTGGTGACAGACCTTGCCAATGAATCAAAATTTCTTCCTTTTCTTATGAATGCGACGATCAAGAATAGCTTGCGGTTTAGGATAGAGAGAGTCATCTTCATCTTTCATCAAGGGCAGCTCGACTTGAACTTGGATATTTTCACCAAACTTCTTCTTTAATAAGGAAACGTGAAACACGGGATGAATTTGAGATTCCTTTGGCAAAGCCAACTTATAAGGCACAACACATATCTTCTTTAAAACTTGAAAAGGCCCATAATATTTGGGCGATAATTTGAAATATTTCCTCATTGAAAGTGACATTTGACGGTATGGCTGAAGAAGCAAATATACCCAATCTCCTTCTACGAATTATCTTTCTCTGTGGTACCGATCATATATTTTCTTCATGCGAGATTGAGCTTCCTTGATAGTAGTTCCTAAATCCTTAATAACCTGATCACGAGCCATTAATTCCTTGTCTACACCTTCAACTTTTGCAATTTCAGGAATATATGACAGTAAGGTTGGTGGTGGCCTACCATACAATACTTTGAAAGGTGTTGTTTTGATTGCCAAATGCAAGTTTGAATTATAGCAATACTCAACCCATGATAACCACCGATTCTACTCCTTAGGTCGTGAACTTGTAAAACATCTTAAGTACATTTCCACAGTCCGGTTTACTACTTCGCTTTGGCCATTCGTTTGAGGATGATAGGCTGAACTGTAGTTGAAATTAGTGTCATTTAACTTGAACAGCTCGGACCAAAACAAGCTGGTAAATGTCAGATCACGATCACAGACAATGGACCTCAGCATTCCATGTAACTTGAAGATATTATCGAAGAAAATTTGTGCAATTCCAATAGCCGTGTAAGGATGAGACAATGAAATGAAATGCGCATACTTAGAAAGCCTATCAACCACGACAAAGATCGTAGTTTTTCCCTTTGAAGAGGATACACCATTAATAAAATCCATAAAAATGTCTTCCCATACCTGATTTGGAATTGGAAGTGGTTGAAGTAGACCCGTAGGAGAGAGTTGTTCTGACTTATGCCTTTGACATACATCACAAATTGCAATGAACTCTCAAACTTTGCCTCTCATTCCCGTCTAATAAAAGTTTGCTCGAATTCTTTGAAGAGTCTTGTGGTATCCTTCATGAGAGCATCTTCAACAAAGTGGTATGCTGTTAAGATTTTCCCATACTCTTGCAAAAAATCCATCCAACAGGGGTATGGTGTTCAGCATACTTACCCCCATACCCTTCCAAAGTATGCGAAACCTGAACTTGGCGAGGAGTATGCGCATACCTCCTAAGCGCTGAACCGTTCAGCGCCCAATAACTTTTTTAATACAGTTGTCTAGGCACTGAACCATTCAGCGCCCAATTATTTTTTTAATACAGCTGTCCAAGGGGAAAAGTAATAATTAACAGACGCTAGGCGCTAAACCGTTCAGCGCCCAAGAAAAAATACATATCATTTGGCTTTTTGGTGTTAGGCGCTGAACCGTTTAGCGCCCAAGAAAAAAATGTAATATGTTGTTGGACCAAAATAGTATGCAATTCTAGAATACTGGTATGGTAAACCAGAACAAAATACTCTTCTGCTGGAGATGCTTTGAGTACTGTTGTGAAATTGCCCCATAATATCCTAAATTATGGAAGAGTTTGGAGCGAGATAAATCCTTTCCTTGAAGAATATTACCCCATCGCGAAACTCCCATGACCCCACTGCTTCATCATCTTGAATACGATGAAATAAACTTTGCAAATCTGGACTGGATTTCACCTCTTCCTTGATAGCCTCAAGCCAATTAGGAATTGGTTGGCTAATAGCTGCAAATACCCCTTCTTCTCTCCTTGAAAAAGTATCAGCCGCAACGTTCTCCTTTCCCTTGTTGTATTCAATAATGAAGTCAAATCCTATTAGCTTGTACAACCATCTTTGTTGAGCTGTAGTAGTAATCTTATGACTCCACAAATACTTCAAACTGCAGTGATCAGTCCGCACCAAGAATGTTCTTCCCAGTAAGTATGGCCGCCACTTTTCCACAACCAATACTAATGTTAAGATCTCCTTCTCATAAGTGGACATCAACAAGTTCCTTCCACGTAATGCTTGGCTGAAAAATGCTATAGGTCGATGATCTTGCATTAGAATAGTTCCCACATCCGAACAACTAACGTCGCATTCAACAATGAACTGTTGTGAGAAATCGGGTAAAGCTAATACTGGGGCTTTCGTCATGGCTTCCTTCAGTTGTTGAAATGATACTCCTGCCGATTCTGTCCAAATGAACGAGTCTTTCTTCAACATATGAGTGAGTGGAGCAGCTATTTTAGCATAGTTTTGAATAAACTTTCGGTAGTAGCCCGTTAGCCCTAAGAAACCTCTTAACGCCTTCAATGTTGTTGGTTTGGGCCAACGTACTATCGCATCGATCTTTTCTAGATCCACCGCCACTCCCGTATCTGAAATTACATGGCCAAGATATTCGACCTTGTTTTGGCCAAATTGACATTTTTCTCGCTTAACATACAATTCATGAGATTTCAATACAAAAAATACAACCTCCAGATGATTCATATGTGCAGCCCATGTCTTGTTGTATATTAGAATGTCATCAAAGAAAACTAAAAAAAAATCTTAAATATCTCTAAAATATCTTGTTCATAAGCGCTTGATAGGATGAGGGTGCATTGGTAAGACCGAACGGCATTACTAGGAATTCATAGTGCCCATGGTGAGTCCGAAAAGCAATCTTTTCTATGTCACGAGGATGCACCCGGATTTGATGATAACCCAAGTGGAGATCTAACTTCGAAAAAAAATTCGCACCATTTAATTCGTCCAATAGCTCATCTATCACGGGGATTGGAAATTTATCCTTGATTGTGATTTTAATTTGGGCTCGGTAATCGACGCACATTCGCCACGAACCATCATGCTTCTTTACCAATATCACAGGATAAGATTATGGATTGTTGTTTTGTCGAACCATACTAGTAGATAGCATCTCTGCCACCAACTTTTCTATTTCTGTTTTTTAAAAATACGGGTACCGATATGGCTTAACAGAGACAGGCCCTTGACCAGGTTGCAAAGGAATTTTGTGAACTTGCAAGCATCAAGGAGAAAGGCCCGTAGGTGTTGTTAAAACCCCTTTGTATTTGTGAAGTAACTGTTTGACTTGCGAAGGCATAATAGACTCAGAAACATGTGTTTCCAACTCCTTCAAGGAATATAACTTCAACAGAATTCCCTTATCTTCCTTGCTGCTCCTAGTATTTGAAGGTTGTTAACAACTTTATTTATGGAAGCCGACAAACCCTGTAAATTCACTTCCTTCCCTTCAACATTAAATTTCATATGAAGCTTTGAGAAATCCCATTCAATAGGTCCTTAAGTACTCATCCATTGAGCACCTAAGACAACATCATACCTTCAAGTGAAAGTATATAAAAATCTACAGATATCGGAACACCTTGTAAAATTAATCAAGTCTGAGCACATTTACCTGAACTCCTCAACATCTCGCCTGAAGCTACCATCACCTTCAAACCACCAGTTGAGTTTGGTTACAATCCAATCCTCTTCGCCATCCGTTCACACACGAAGTTTTGCGTACTTCCAAAGTCAATGAGCACAGTGGCTTGCTTTTTTCCAAGGCTTCCCATAACTCTCATAGTATCTGGTGCATGGGTTCCGACAATGGCATGTAAAGAGATTTGATCATCCTCACCACCATCAATTTCCATTTCCTCATCTTCGTCGCTATCCCCTAGGCTGGCCTGAATTGAGAACAACCTCTTGCAGCGATGACCCGACACAAATCTTTCATTACATCGAAAGCATAACCCCTTTCTTTTTCTCTCGTTCAACTCCTCTATTGAACACTTCTTTACTGGTGACATGGTTGTATTATTAGAAAAAATGCTTCGAACATGAGTACTAGTTTTTAAAGTGTTGGGGGTGCCTTTTAGTGAGAAAGGTCACGTGCTTCATATAGCCGTGCTAACCCAATTGCCGATAACAAGGTACTAGGAGTGTTGGCTTGCACATCAGTTCGGATAATATCTCGTAACCCACTTACAAAGCAACTCACTGTCTCGCTTGTGGTAATGGTCCAGCTTTAGCAAGTAATTTTTCAAAGTTAGATTGATACTCATGCACAGTCCCGGTTTGCTGCAGTTTGGTAAGTTCCCCAAAGAAATCGAAGAATTTATTAGGACCGTATCGAGAATCCAGACCTTCCTTGAAGTTCTCCCAAGAGACGACAACCTTTTCTTGCTTTAATAATTGATACCATAGTTGTGCATCTCCTTCTAGATGAAACGATGCAAAGGAGACACGATCGGATATAGGCGTATCATGAAGCTCAAAAAATTGTTCTACCATGCAAAACCAAGTGGTTGGGTCTTCTTCGCCATTATAACGAGGGAAATTGATCTTTATAGTCTTAGGTACAAAAGAACTGCCTGAATGAAAATGTTGGAAACCACCATCTTCGTATCTACGACCTCCGTTGAATCGACTAGAATTAGTTGAAGTTTCAGTATTGTTGTTGCTCGATTGAGCTGCAATCTGCTCCACGTGAGTACTGAGCTTTTCCAACATCTCTGCTAGCTGCTTCATCTACGTTGTTTGCATCTCCACAGACTTCTCCAAATTCTCGACTCTTGGATCCATAGCAAGGCTCTAATACCACTTTGGTATGTACTGAATACCTTCTCCCTTCTTTTTACTCGGACCTATGTTTTGATTTAGAAAACAAGAAAACAATAGGTTTATAAAGGAACCTTGACCTCAATTCAACTCAAGGCTGAGATAAAATGATTTTAAGCTTATCTTTATTCATCACCTTTTTCACTATTTAAAGGTGTTGGGTTACAACTGATTACCAATAAAGTAGGATACTACTACTGAATTGTAAAGACTAATTCACTCCTAATTATTAGTCCTCAAATTTTAAAGCAGAAAGACTAATTCTCTTCTACTTAATAGGGCACAACTCTAACAATAAACATGGAAAGTAAAACACATAACCCATCATCCATTAATTTCTTAATGTTCAGGCACAATCTACCACCAATCCAGTTTGGTTCTGCTTTGTAATTCATATTATCCACAACTTCTTGAGAGTCATTGCTTATGATAAGTAGCAATGTTAAGGTTCCTAACTCACTTTGGTATATTGCTTGTAACTTGTGAATTAGTAAATTATAAGCTGGCATACAACAAGCATATGCCTCAATTGAATCACCATCATAATTTCTAATTAACCTTGTTGGCCTAGTTGTTGCTATTATTGATATAACAATCTGCCACTTATTACTGACAACTTCACTTGCTCTGAAATAAGATATTCATAATTTTGGTTTACTGCAAAGCAATATGCCTTCACACCTGCATGTCTTGCTTGAGGATGATGCAAGGGATAAAAAATGCTCTAGATTATAATTCTGCCTATTCTTTAATTCATTTCGATCGGGATTAAGCGGGAATCTTACTATAGATTGTAGTTTTGGCCACATGTTAACTACTTGCCTATATAGCTCTTTATATTGCCAATTTGAGATCAACTACATTTTTCTTCTACTGTTGCATCATCTCTGTTCTAAATAAGTGTATTGTACAATTTCGGTATTGGGAATATGATCCACAACTAGATTTAAGCAAGTTGAGCAACATCAACTCAACTAAATGACCCCTACACTCGCAATCTCGAAGAAACTGTTCTTTCAGTCTACTAAAATTTGTTCACAATTTGGGGTTTGTAATCAATTTACTGTAGCTCCTCTACAACTTCACACATCTGATGTCATTAGTACCTATATGGTTCTTTCACTATTCATGTATATAAACATACTTACACAAAAAAACCAAATCTTCACATCTACGAAAACTTCTCTTACACACAAAACCAACAAAAAAAATATTCTAAACATCTCTTTAGCTATCTCTCCAAGTAACAATCACCACTACAACTACAACAACAACAACAAATATGGTCTCAAACAACCCCAAATCTGAACCCCAACCAATGTTACTCTATATTAATTCATGTTCGTGATGAATCTACAATAATCCATATTCGTGATGAGGGGTGCTTTGCAAGAATCCAATTAAAACGCATGTTATGAGGAGAGCGGAACACTTGGATTGATTTTTGTTGCGATTCTCAACATTGGTACTACATATCAAGTTTAAATCAAACAAAACAAATCTTATTCAACATGCACCAAGAAAATAACAGATATCAATAAACATAGTATTAGATATATATGAAACTTTATAACAAAAAAACAAACAACAATTTTCTTCAAATCAAACCATCACTTCATCAAGTTCTACCATAATCTCAAACCAATATTTAGACTCAGTCTTATAGAGACATTTGATCCTATAATCCATTTCCTTGTAATATTTTTTCTCATCAAATAGATCATCTGTCAAAATTGTTACAATGTCCATTGCTTCCGCTCGGCATATCGGGCATCTCAATAGCTCATCTTTTTCCACAAAAATTGCCTTGGAAATACGTCGAATATGAACTATGGCGACATTTGAGTTTGCATAAAAATCGTACCTCGCTCATTTTATCAAAGCATATACAACAACTTTCCACTCCGCTAACGGACGTCTCGGCCGCCTTTAACCATAGTTCAAAATCAACATTTTCTCTCGGATTTATATTATTCTTACACATTCCAATCTAAAATCATTAACTTCCTTACATTATAATAAAAAATATATATATATATTCGACGCAGATTTGTAATCAATAGAATCAACCCTAGGTAGTCCATATATATTTACCTATAATAACAACGATTCATACATTGGTTAATCAAGAGAGAACGACATAAACAAAAAAAATCATAAACATAAGAAAGTAAAAAGAACTTACTCTTAACTTCATAAACTTCAAGTAAGAAATCTACTTCTTTGATGAAGAAGAGGAAATATGAAGAGACCTGAGGAAATTTTAAGAAAATAGAAGTTTTTGTTGGGAAGAGAGTTTTTGGGAACTTAATAAAAGCATTTTCCCAATGAAGTAGGCAATATTTATCTAGGCTCCGGTTTGGAGCCATATACTAAAAGCCAAAAAAAAAAAAAAAAAAACACTACATTGAACTGGGCTTCAAATATGACCTTGTTAGTGCAATAGATAACCCAAGATGATTATCTCAATTTAATGAGATTACAGAAAGTAGAAATGGCACTTCATGCTTGGGCAATGTGGGCACCTCAATCTTGGGCAAAGTGGTAACAATGAAGGCACATCAATATTGGGCAAAAGAGCGAGTTCGGACTTAAGCAATGTGGGCACCTCAATCTTGGGCAAAGTAGCAAGTTCAGGCTTTGGGAGTGTTGGCACTTCAATTCAACCTTGGGCAAAAGGGTTACTTCAGGCTTTGGGAAGGTATGCACTTCAATCTGGGGCGAAGGTTACATTTAAACTTAATCTATAAGTATACATACAAAAAAATTGGTTAAATAACTACAAATACAATTTTATTAACAATGAAACCACCTCCCATTAACAGCTATATATGATTTTAGCCAAACATTAATGTCCCACGACACAAGATTTGCATTGTTATCTAAAAGAGACCTGTGAAATTCATTACGTTTATAATTCGAAAAATAATACAAAACCCGATCTTATTCTCAAAAATAACGCGCTTGCACGCGTGTAAACACGTGCCTAACTGCTCGTAAGTCATAAAAAATTTCATGCATCTATTAAGAGTTATGATATGAGTGCATTATGTTTTATGATGCATGTGTGTCCTGAACACTGAAAATGTGATTCGTGTTTTTTTGAGTTTTTCGCCTAGGCTTCCAATGGGATTATATTTGCTTTGAATGTGTAATGTTCCTTAAGTTGGTATAGGGATGGTTGATAGTGTCAGCATAGAGTTTGAAGATGCAAGCCTGCAACCACTCTTCTGGAGATCGTTTAGTCTCTAGTGTGCTCCGTCTTCTAATTTTGTTTCAGAATGTTTGAGGCATCATGACATTGGTTTAGCACTTTGTTTATTTCGTATCAGATCCATTGTTTAAATTCTCTAACAAATAAAAACAGACTCAGATATGGGGGGAAACTGAAGGAACACTAAATTTCAAGTGAGGTAAATTTGTTTATCAACTACAGAGTATAGTTCAAGGATGAAATAGTGCAACAAAGACTTTTGATACAGCAGTAGTTACAAAAGAAAGATACTAATATCGTTACTATAATACTTGCCCCATAGATGGCCATCAACGTAAACTTCTTTTCCTAGCAATTTCTTTAGCAATCTCACGGATTTCTTCAGGTGTTGGAGGCGGAGGAGCCTCTGGGGGATACACCACATAAGACCGCTGGATAAATAACAAAATGTAACAACTTCAGTTTGTGAGTAACAATAAGGAATTACAAGTACCAATTTTTAAGTATAAAAAAGATACACAAATGCAGATAAAACCGGTTTCAGTACCATAACGCATGAAAAATAAAAATAAAGTACCATTTGATGAATGGCTTTCCAGTGTCACAATACAATAAAGAATAAGGTATGAATTGATAAATTTGAGCCCAATAACCAATGGTTCCTCACAAAAAACTTCTTACAAAAATCACTAATTTTCAGGTAACATAACTTGATTTTTCTTCTAACATCTATAGTTTCTCAACAATATTCCATATGGAGTGCTTTGTGTTGGTTGATGGATGACTCACGATCTATGTAACATGGACACTCCATATTCCAAAAAACATCCGTGTCCAAACGTGTCGGACACTCGGATACACCGACCCTCGTGTCGACACTCTAACGGACACTTCTTGCTTAGATCATAACCTTTTTGACATAGCTTTTAGAAAGTTTTCAATTCTTATACATGTTATTCAACCATACTAACTAGTATCATTGTTTTTTGTTTGTTATTAGTCGTAAATTAACCCATAAGTTAATATAACCCATAAGTGTTGGGACTTGTTTGTTATTAGTCATAAAAATATGTCGTAAATTAACCCATAAGTGTGTTAGAAGGTTAAGTAACCAACATAAGCATAGTATAAAATAAGAAATACAATTTTTACAGCCGTGTCCCCGTTTTTACAAATTTTTGGGTCGCCGTGTCCGATACCCTGTATCCGTGTCGTTGCTACCTAGCTCACGATGAAACAAGGGAGGGGGCATCACTTATCTGCATCACTTATGGGGTGCAGATCAATATATACACCATCAACTATCCTCAGTTGATCGTTTAAAAGCTCGGCTTGGTGCAAGAATTTTAGCTGCTGCATCAGTAATATGCTGAGACTTTGAATGCCAAATGCTTCTGTATATGTTATTTGACATCCCCGTCAGCTATAAATCCAGAATGCAGTTTTACATGGATACTTGATGAGGTAGTTATATGGTGCAACCTCATAGGTTCATTGCTCAGGAGAGTCTCCATGTGGGTGCAAAATTCACGAGGATATCTGTGGTTTTAACAATATGACGTGTTGGAATGGCCACTTCAGTGAGTTTGTGATGATTTTTGGAGTTAAGTAGGGAGATAATAAGTAGAACGATGAGTTTAGGGTATGTTGATTACACACAAAACTGATTGTAATAGCTATGTGATTTACATCAGCGGGAAAAGTCGGAATAGTAAATTGCAACTTTGCAAGCTTAATAATATTTCCCTGGTTCCTTCTTAACCCTTCGCTTATTTTTCATGTACCTTTTAATCAAATTATGCAAACTGCAAAACAAATAAGGAGTCTAACGTGAACTAAAGGAAACAAATTTCATAAATGTATCAAGTGAAGCTACACAGAAACAAAGACATAATAGAGCTTACACTTCCCATGAACCTCTGGAGGTTCTTGGTATTGTTGGCGTAAACGTACATCAGACATATCGGAATACTAACATAGATAGCAAACTTGGCAATCTCCAGAATCCCTTTTGACGTTCCCAAATTCGACATTGTTACCTACAACCTAAAACAACGAATTAAAGAAGCTCCATAACATGGAAGAAAATACAATAAATGATAAACATGTTTCATTAGCATATGGCAACATGGTTTGAAACTAGCGCGCGCACCCCACGGCGCATAACTTAAAAATGATCTATAGTCTTAGTTTCGTAACAATGTTTACTAACTAACTACTAAATAATGTAACTAAATTGGGTGTTTTTGGATCCAATGTTAAACACTACTAACAACAAGAAATACCCAAAATACTCAAACAATAATGTTGTTAGTGGTAGATATCCAAGCCCTAAATCAAAGAGAATACAATTCCCAAAATCATAACTTCTAAAACAAGCAATTTTAGGGAACAATGAAGCAATCTTTAAAACCATATCAGTTAAAATTACGCATACCTTGATTCCCAGATTGAAGCAAATGAAACCCTAAAATTATCAAAACTCAGATTGTAGAGAGAGACAGAGATATTGTTCAACGTTTGATTGGGCAATTTTCAGAATCCGTTGTTATGTAAACAACGACGACACTAGAAACTAAAAGCAAACGACGGACTCTAGTTCGTTGTTTATACTGTACCGTTGCAGGGTAGACGTGGAACATTTAAACGAGTTTAACACGTGTCATGTGGGACTCTTTTATTTTGTTTTTGTTGCATGTGTGGGGGGACCTCCAGATTAGCCAAACATGATCAGACTAGGTCTAATGTGACACCTCATATCCTAACCATTGACTTGACTAGAGCTTTGTATTTACCCGATATCATGTGTCCCTCTAGCTAGAGTAACAGCGAACTACTGCAATACGAGGCCCAAGCAATATATGGAGAGCATACACCCTATCTTCACCTAGACCACGAATTAAGAAGAGACATGGCTCAAACACTCTAATAATACAAAAGAACGAGTTAATGACACATACCCCCAACGAACTAGCAATTACAAGGAAAACCTTCATTCTTTCCTCCAATCCAAGAGAATGTGCAGACACACACGAACTGAGGATGAGATCTATAAATAGGACACTGGAGATAGAAAACAAAATATAAGATTGAAGAGATGAGCAATATACTGAAGCAATCTACTTCCAGGATCTTAATTATTGTAAACTCCAAGAGACTCGAGCAATAAAGTTATCTTTCTAAATCCTCAAGCTAAAGTAGTGTTGTTTACCTATTCAAAAGTTTCCACGCTAAACTCGTGTCACTTTATATTATATGTTTGCAATTGTAACAGAATATTCGAGCTACGAATTTAGGTCCTTGAAGTATGTATGTTTCTCTTCCCTCAAATATCAATCACCATATCTTCTGATTTACTTATTTTTCAAAAATAAGAGCTCAAGGATTGACTGCTGAACCTTTGTTCCCTAGCAAACCAATAATTATAAAGAGTGTAGAGGCAGTTTGATAGTAGTAAGACCCCAGGTTTTTGTCTGCTATAATAATGGAGTTAAACAAATGGAATCAGTTAAAGAGGCCCCAACTACCTTTTTCTTCTTCAAGTCCAACATCATCAACGTCTCTCTCTCATCAGTCCTACTTCAACAACTCCAAGTTTTAAAACCTCTCTCTCTCTTAAACCCTAAATCTCTCAAAAACCCCCAAATCAAAACAACTCTGATCGATCAATCAAACCCCAAACCCTAAAAATGGAGCGACACTCACTGCATTCAACCGCACCACGAAGCTCTCACTCTCCCTCACAATCTCACTCAGCATCAGCATCAGTCTCCTCGTCAACACGAAAGCGCAAACTAGCCACCGCGGTGGACACTCCGCCATTTCCCTTTTACAGTGACGAGCTCGAGAGTGGAAGTACTCGTGGAGCTGACACTGATCCTGAAGAGGAGTATTCGGAGGAAGTTGATGATGATAACGATTCATCGGTGAGGGTTTCGAGGAGTAGTACTAGGTTGAGTAGTAAACAATTGAATTTGAGGAGTCATAATAAGGTGAAAGTGGAGATGTTGAAGATTGTTTCTTCGAGTAAGGACGAGGGAGGTGGTGGGGATGTTTTGATTTCAGGGGCTTATATTGCAAGGGAGGAGAACTGTAAGAAGGAGGTAAAATTTTTTATTTTTTATTGTACCCATTTTTTATTAAATTAGTTGCAATGTGATATTTAAAGAATACCCAGAGTTGCGAATTTACGATATAATAATAACTAGTTATGATTTTGATAGCTGTTTCAATTTTTTACAGGAGGAAGCTGGACGGCTCAAGTTTGTTTGCGTTTCAATGGATGGAATTGACGAACACATGATTTGGTATACATTTTATGTTTTTTCAGTATGTTTAAATGTAATCAGCTTTTAACATTCTGATTGGTGGATGCATCGGTTAGTGTTTTTATAATATTGGTAAAAAAGTAATATGTTGAACCCGGCTTGCGTGAGGTACGTACCCACGTATCTCTATGCGAGGCACGTATCTCGTGCAAGTCGGGTATATGTTGAATATATTGGCTGATACTTTTCAGTATTTTTCACACAACTTCAGTTTTTTTGGACCTGGAGATATATCGGCATGTATTTCGTTTTTATCGGAATTTTAAGCTGCGTCCGTTAAATTCGAGATTTTGATTCTTGGGTTCCACATAAGTTGAATAATGTAATCCATTTTCTTAAGCTAAACAAGTATATTTCATTTTAGTGATGTATGATTTACTTTCTCTATTTGCCTTCTTCTTTGCTAGGTTGATGGGACTGAAGAATATTTTTGCTAGACAGCTACCAAATATGCCCAAGGAATATATTGTTCGTCTTGTAATGGATAGGTGTGTATTGTAAGGGTCTGAGAATTCACCATATAATGTGTGATGTAAAACCTATCCTTTCCTAATTGCATATATTTCCTATTAGTAAGTTTTGTTTTCTGTTGACATTGGTGGCCATTGGAATGCTGCATCTGAAACACATGAGTAATCCTTATCTAGGTCAGTCCTAAAAGACTAAAACAGACTCTTTCCTTTTAATTACTCCCTTTTCTAGTTATCTAGTCTTTGGCATACTATCATCATGTGTTTAGGTTTAACATATACGTTTCTAGAATTGTCTTTTACTTAAAAATAATGTTTGGCACGTCACAGGTCAACATATGCTATAACTTCGCAAGGTAAAGCAGGGTTGGCTGTTTCATAAATCAAAAATGATAATTATTTAAATAATTTAATATATTCTTCTAAATGCTGAAATCCTTTAGTTGTTTTTTATTTTTTATTTCACTTTCATTTGAGTTGGTTCCTCTTCCTTTCAAACCCGAGCTTTCAGCATTGTGGGGGAGTTGGGAGTTATGCGCCGCTTTAAGTGATTACATTAATTAATTTCTCTTTGCTGCAGAAACCACAAATCTTTAGTGGTCATCAGGACTAATCAGGTTGTTGGTGGAATAACTTATCGTCCATTTACTGGGTATGTTATTGATCATTTTCTGTCAACATTTTCTTTCTTCGTCTTGTCTAATTTGAGTAAATAGTCCCAGTAGAGCATTTGAAGCCGGATTATACATAATATTTACTCATACTGACCCAGTAGAGCATTTTGTCCTCATATTTAGAAAGTTTGATTTGAATAGTACGATGCAGGATACCATTCATAGTTCAATTTTTCCTACCTTTAGGATTCTCAACAAGGTTTGCAATTCTAAATCCTTGTGCTTTATTCTTCGCTATTGCAGTCAAAAGTTTGGAGAGATATCTTTCTGTGCAATCGCATCAGGTGAGCAGGTCAAAGGCTATGGCACACGACTGATGAATCACTTAAAACAACATGCTCGTGAAGTTGACGGGCTCACTCATTTTCTAACCTATGCTGACAACAATGCAGTTGAATATTTCATCAAGCAGGTCCGTATTTCCTGAAGTGTCTTCTGTTTGTTTCTTACCTGCTATTTGATTTTATTTGACAGTTTTGTAATTTTTCGTTTCGGAGATTTTTGGATTACGTTCTTTTTGTAATGCACCAGATTGCAATCTTAGTTATCATCTTATGAGAGAATTTAATATCTAATGCACGAGCTATAAGGCCCAAGATTGAAGCTTATGAACCGTCAGACAGACCCAAAAGAAGTCTAAGAGATTTTGATGTAAACTGATTACGCGGAAGCCAATAATCAAGAATAACACTTGTTTAATAAACAGAAATTAGGTTCGCGAGGAACCCTAATTTTATTAACTAGAACTCTCGTTCTGAATAACTGAATTAACTGAAAAACTAATAACCTAGACCTCCCCTTTTATAGAACACAAGGGGGGTTAGAATTATGAACCCTAATTCTAATTGAAATAGAATTCTACTTAAACTGGGAAACTGCTAATAAGCTAGGTTGGGCCTCTCCAACAGGCTTTAAGCTAAAGACTAAATATAAAGCATTAAATAAACATAGGTCATATGGTGGGTAGGCGATCCTATGAGGGATGTGCTGCATCAAACCCTCCGTCTGAGAAAATTTCGTCCACGAAATCGACAAGTTTTCGAAACATCACGGAACTCGAAACTTTATGATATGGCATACCCGTCTTCAAACTTCGAATTCTACCGCGAAATTTACCGTAAACTGAGGTCATACCCATGTGCGGGGGTACAATGTTGTCACCAACATCCCTACGTCCATTGACATCTAAAATTAAAAGTTGAAAAAATGCCGCGGTCCGCTTCTCGAACCCTGCTACAAAACCTTCCCAAAACGGATCAACATACAGACATAATTCTTCGTATTGGGCCATCATCTCCCTTATACGGATCAAATATTTGGATGCCCCGGACTGTAATATAAGTGAATAGCACTGTTGGACGATGCCGATCTGCATCTCGTGTTCCGTACGTGTTTCCTGAATCCATTGTTGTGTGGCACGATAATTGGTAGCGATCGCCGAAGATGAATTGTCTTGTTCGACTCGGCTCGGCCTTTTGATCCTACTCATAAAACGAGAACTCATAGACTTACGTTTCCCGTTCGATTGAACACTGAACACATCATCATCACGTGGTCCCCATCCCTCAACATAGGGGGTTCGGTATTCAACACCGAATTTAGGGTTCGTCTTTAGTGGCGCTCGCTTGCCGGTGTCGGATTGCGGGTAGTAGAGATACGGGTCTGTCGGCATAGGGAGAGACGTCCCAAGGTTCTCCAATGGGGTAGTACCCGGTGGCAGATTCTGCTGGTCACCGACTAGGGGTAAGCCGGTATGAGTTGGTCGGCATGTCGTAATGTCCGGAGGTATTCTCGGTGCTAACTCGGGATCCGGTAGTCCTTTATCTTTGGAGATGGGCGTCCTCTCTACATCGGCTGTTTCACTTGGTGAGCACAATGGTTCATGGCCGACCGGTTTTGGTGACATTGGCGGGGCTGTTTTCCGAGGTGATATACTCCGTGTTTCGGGGAGAGGTGGACTCAGTAGAGGATCTTCTCTTGCTTCACGAACTCGGGGCTTCAATACGTGCAACAGTTGCGCAAGTGGGGTTTTTTTTTTTGTGACTTGGGCTCGCAGTTTCGAGAACAGTTGGGTTGTTTTGCTGCGCACAACTGTTGGGGGCTTTTTGTTGAGTTGGGCTCGACTTGGGTCCATCAGCCATAGTTTGGGCCTGCTTGGATCCAGCCTTTTGGTCTTGGATCTGTCGCGATCGACTTGGGCCTGGAGTTAACTCTTGTGGGTTAAAAGGGATTCACGAACAGCCTTTTTCTCCTCCGATCAGACCTACGGCAGGGGCAGTAGGGGCAGTTTTTGTCGGTCTTTCGGCTTCTTCTTCCTTACCCGAGATCGTACCTTGCTTAATAGTTGACTCGGACCTTGTGGGGGAATCAACTAAACCATATAACGGCGGTAACCTTCTTGGATTTCGAACCATCGTGGCCGTAACGTGCTCACGTGATTCGCGTCGATCCGTAACGCTAGGGACGCCGGAGAATTCCTCGACGGCGTGGGGTGGGTTGGTTTGAACGGACTTATTTCCATCTTCGAAAACTCGGAGAATTCTTTGGAACAGCTCGGATTGAGCACTCACAAGTTCTAAAAGAAACTCGTGTGTTGCATTCATCTCGTCGAATCGAATCGTAGGATTGTAAGATCGCTCTAATACCACTTTGATGTAAACTGATTACGTGGAAGCCAATAATCAAGAATAACACCTGTTTAATAAACGGAAATTAGGTTCGTGAGGAACCCTAATTTTATTAACTGGAACTCTCGTTCTGAATAACTGAATTAACTAACTTAACTGAAAAACTAATAACCTAGACCTCCCCTTTTATAGAACACAAGGGGGGTTAGAATTAGGAACTTAATTCTAATTAAAATAGAATTCTATTAAACTGGGAAACTGCTAATAAGCTAGGCTGGGCCTCTCCAACAGGCTTTAAGCTAAAGACTAAATATAAAGTATTAAATAAACATAGGTCATATGGTGGGTAGACGATCCTATGAGGGATGTGCTACATCAAATTTACTTAGTTTTATAATCGAAGATAGAAAGCATATTATATTTTTTTAGTAGTAGGAAAATGTGTGTCCCTTTTGGACTTTTACTAGTTTGAAGTATTTTCTAGTTTATGTATTTTTAATTTTCCAAAATTTAGAATATATAGTATTAATTAAGAGCCTTATTAGATTAGGAAGTTTACCTATTATTTGTTTTTTTATGGACAAGGAATCTCCTACATCAATAGCGGTTAATTTCGTTGATGCATGGTACCCTGATTCTTTATCTTTATATCTAATATTTTCTGACGTTTTTATTTGCTTACTGTTCTCTTAGTAACTTTTGACGTGGTTGCAGAATGTTTTCTGTGAAAAATGTCCTAATTTGTTATGATTTTGCTTTGACAGGGTTTTACGAAGGAGATTCATTTGGAGAAAGAAAGATGGCAAGGGTATGTTTTTCTTCTGGAGATTGTTGGAAGTTCAGGCATAAACATGACTCCAGTTTTCACTCTCTAAGTACATATGGTGGAAGATTCAGTATAGTTATATACTATGTTGGTTATGCTGCTATTTTGTGGATTGTTTCTTTTTGAGTTTTAGGATTGAAGTCTGTGTGTAGGGACTTTTTCTGTGCAAAAAAATTGGTTTAACGCCTTCCAGGGCTCGACAGTGTTAGTTTCGGGATGACCCTCCTCCACTGTCATTGAGATACTCATGTGGGTCTTGATGACACTCAACGACCTCACCAGTGGAAACTTTGTGTTTTGCCGTATCTGTAGAAGTACAAATATCACACGTTCTATTCTTAGATTTTCAGTTTCTGGACCATGTCAATAAGTGTTGTTTGATTCTAAATCTCTTCATGTGTCAATTTACTATCAAATGGACCTGCAATCCAGACATTGTTACTGGAATTCATAGTAATTGCGCACTGCAGTCTTCTGTTAAGTTGATTGATCATATCTCTTGACATGACCTCTATTTTAGTCATAAACTTTTGGAGATTTTGCTTATTTTACTGACATTTGATTTTCAGGTATCTTAAAGAATATGACGGAGGAGTCCTTATGGAATGCAACATATATCCTAAGCTTCCCTACACTAGTTTATCTACTGTCATCCACCAACAAAGGCAGGTATATAAATAAACTTAGTTTAAATGGTGTAATGGTATTCAGTATTCTATTATGCATATACAATGGGCTTGTAATTCCTTGAATCCCAATTTCTAAAGTATATTCTTCAAGTTTTGTTACTTTGTGTCAGGCGATCGATGAAAAGATTAAAGAGCTCTCCAACTGTCACATCATCTATCCAGGAATAGACTTTCAAAAGGTAATGTATAATATGACCATTAATAGTTTTTATGTATTCACTGAATCTCACATGCTTGGAAAATAATATTTAACAAAATTTCCTTCTTTTACACGTTCAGAAAGAATTTGGTATTCCTAGAAGAGGTATCAAGGTGGAGGATATTCCTGGCTTGAGTAAGTATATTCAACGAGTAAAATTTGTTGATTTCTAGATCTTTTCATTTGAATTTTCTTTTTTTCCCCTCCTTAAATGCTCAAGTATTTTTTCGCTTTGGGAAGAGAATCTATGGGAGTAGAGTTTTGCACCCCTAGAAAAAAGATAGAAGAAAAACCGCAATGCTGCACCACCAAAATCATTACCTTCAATTTCTAGGGCACGTGGAACCATACAGCCCTATCAACTATAGTAGAACCCCAAACCGCATAGTTCAACGTAAAATGGGACACACACACACACACACAGACACACAAAAGGACAATTAATAAGTCTAAACGTATTATAAAGAGTGGAGCCCTCTCTGTTTCCTAACCACTATGAAATCAATAGATACCCTTTCCTGTGCTGAACTTACTGCATAGAAAGTGTCTAGCTCAAATATGTTTTCACTTACTAAACTATGAATTACGTTGATGAACAGGAGAAGCTGGCTGGACCCGGGATCAATGGGGATATTCACGGTTTATGATTAATGCTTCCACAGATAGAGTCGGCAATCAGCGGCCATTGTATACCTTCATGCATACACTTCTAAAGGTAAATCTTACGTTATGATCCACTGCTAATGTCTTGCCTTCTCTCATTTTTTGTCAAAGTCTGTATGCATATAGACATATCTGTCACTCCGAATACTGATATAATGAATATTCTTGTTCTTGTAACAACATGATAAATTCATAATTATTGCCTGTAGTGATGGATATCCAATGTTTGTCAGCTATAGGATTTTGAAAATCAACTTTAATTTGCATAACAAGATATTAAAAAAAATATTGGTTACCAATAAAATATTGCGATGTCTTAGCTGTTCTTTTTTATCTTTCAAAAAGTGTACAATCGATGTATCCACGACATCTCAAATTGGTCCTTTCGAATTTCAGGTACAATATATATTGGTGTATACAGTATCACTGTTTATATGATATGGCTAAATTTGATTCATTTCGTTATAAACTTAGCAGTAAAAAAAGTGTTTTTTATGTGAACAGATGATGATGGATTCTGCTGATGCTTGGCCATTCAAGGAACCAGTTAATGCTCATGATGTTCCAGATTATTATGAGGTCATAAAAAATCCCATGGGTAAGTTTGCTGTATTGTACTAATATTGTTCTAGAGATATGCAGTCTTCCCATGTTTTCTGTGCTGTATAAATTTCATCTTATCAAATTAGTGGATTATCCATAGCATAATTTTTTTAAGTTATGACTTGTGAGGGTATTTCCAATTAGCTACGTAACAACGACATTTCACTTTATAAAAATAAAATGTGTCCGACACTCAGACACACGTGTCTAACACTATTTACAAGGTACTTTTCTATTATCTGCCGTTTCCGACACCCCATACCCGTGTCGGAGACCGACACCCGTATCCGTGTTGTTGTTACGTAACCAGTTTGGCATATCTTTTTAGTTATGAAGGTGTTGGTCTCTAGCATGTTTACTTTCATTAGGATAACCTGTTCTTGTTAAAAAAAAATAAAGGTGTGAAGAAAGGCAGAATTGCTATTTATTTTAATTTTTTGAATATGCATTGGAATTTTGGTACTTATATCAAGCTTCTAAACAAAAATATTTTCACCAGTAGACCTATTGTACTCCACGAATTGAGAGCTGTAGTCAATCTTTCAGTTGTTGGTTATGTTGACTTTATGATGTTAATATCTAGCTTTATGTACTCCTCATGTACAGTTTTAACAATCAATAAAAACTCCAACCTTGCTCCCAAAAAAAAAAAAAATGTTAATTATCCATTATTTGCCAAGTTTTTTTTTTTTTTTTTGTATCAATGGCCAGATAAGATAAACAATGGATTGTCATGTTATGTTATGTTATTACAGATTTACAGACAATGTTGAAGAGGCTGGAGTCGGAGCAATATTATGTTACATTTGATATGTTTTGTGCTGATGTGGAGCGAATGTTTCAAAATGCACGTTGCTACAACTCCCCCGGAACAATTTATTATAAATGTGCAACCAGGTTAGGACTTACACCACTCTCTATATTATATTATACCCTCTTACTCCATTTAACTGAAATACTAACTCCTGGTATACAGGCTGGAAAATTTCTTCTTGAGCAAAGTTCGTGCTTGTAGCGGCACTCAGATCAAGTGAATATATACAACTAGTGAAAAAGGTATGTTTTCTGTCTTGAATAATCTCAGCCTCTGTGTACAAGGATATTTTTCCATTTAGGAACCTTTTTGTATCCTCACCAAGCCCCAAAACATGGAGTCTGTAGGTTGGAAAACATGTCTTTCCTCGGACTGCATCCCCCTTTTTCCGTCGGAGAGAGGCCCTTGTTAGCAATTTTCATAATAATTAGTGACATAAAAAGTAAATGAAATTTATGACCTCATAGATGTTATATTAACACTTCCCTTATCTTACATACCAGAAATCATTGTAAATAGTTGTATATTAAGATGGATTATGTTTTGAGACTGGCTTAAAAAAATTCTTTGAAGCTCAGCAAGTTCGATAGATGAGTTATTTTCATCTGTTGATTTGAGTTGTTTTTTTTTTCTCTTTCTTTCTTAATCTTACTGGACTAAGTGAATTGCATCAGGGATTGCAGTGACCACCTGACAAAAGTTAATTGAAGAGAAATGAAGATGTATATGATGGCAAATTACCTAATTTAGAAGCTAAAGCCGAGTAGTACAGAGAATATACTTCAGATATAGAACCCTCTTTCAGCTTCTAGTGGAAAACGGAAATATGTAATTTCATACTAGCTAGGCTAGAAGTTAGTCAAGATATCAATGAAATTGTAACTGAAGATTCATCAGATCTATGTAGTAATAACGAATGAAGATGTCCGAGCATACTATGTTAACCCCTTGAGGAAGGTGGAATTTATGTAAAAGTGATATGAGAAGCAAATTGCTTTCTGTCCATTAATGATAATTTTGAGAAATGATCAATGCTAAGAAATATTTATGATTATCTGCCGAAGCAGTTGCTAAAACCGAGCCGAGCCCAACTAGATTTAAGTACAAAGTACCAAGCAAGACCTGGTTAAAAGTTTATTATTGCTCATACCATTATGTTCAAACCTGGATAAAAATATCACACTGCCTACCATTATGTTCAGACCTGGATGAAAGACTGTTGTTCATCGTTCCTCAGTGCCCATCAAAAAGTTGAAAGTACGGAAATTCAAATATACAAGACACGATACAAGGTCCAAGTTTAAATGTAACAAGAAACCAATCAATTATGCAGCTGCAAATATTTGAACATAATGAGCTGAATGCTTCACAAGAATATTCTACACTGCAAATATTTGAACATAATGAGCTGAATGCTTCACAAGAATATTCTACACAAAGCTAAACAGACGCTGAACTTGAAAAGATTGAAATCGCCACGTCAAGTTCCATATGAAGTGGCAGATGATAGGGATCAAAATGCCTCATCATTTAAGATACTTGATAAACCATACTCCAATGTTAAGGAAACTTTCAAAGTCTGATTGAGGCCTGCAAGTTAGAACCAAAGTTAATTGGACGGGAAAAAAAAATGGTTGGGTATCGAATATCTTTGGCAGAAAATTATCTTACACTGTTACAGCATCTGTGTACTTCAAGACCATATCACGGCCTTGAAGAACAGCTTTATCTTTATTTCTATTTAACAATCATAAAATCTATGTATATATATGGCGATCTGTTAATCAAATCAGTTTGGACGATATTTCCAGCATCAGATAATCTAATTTGTACACCATATAGTGAACCCTGGAATTGTTTTATCTAAGATAATCAATAGCTATTACAACTTCAAATCAAAAAAATGATAGGGAATAGAGTGGACCTCTCAATTCCATGGACATCATTTGGAAACACAATAACTTTGACTTCAACTCCTTTCTCCTTCAGGGCCCGTGCATACTACAGAGTGAAGGATAAAAAAGAAATCACATATTGTGTAATTACCATCATAAAATTTCAAAAAACATGCCATTATGCTCTCCGAAAAAACTAAAATGCACTTGCAGCAATAATTATGTCAGACCATATTTTTTGAGATAACCACAGTGAAAATATGATACCTGCAACCCGTTAGAAACTGGAACACGTAGATCCTGAGCACCCAAAAGGAAGAGGGTTGGTGTTTTGACCTGCAAATACTGACACGTGAATTAACCCCAACAACAATTCTATACAAAAGAAACATTCCAGCCTTTAGTCTAAACAGAAAATGCAAAAGGGACATCTCTATTCTAGTCCAAACATACAAGAAAAATGAAATAAGTAAAACTGTCTATACAAAATACAGAGAATAGAGAGGCAGTCAAAAATGTCAATCACCAAAGAGAGAAGCATTTAAACGCCGCTTCAATCATGTATTAGGTAGGTAATAAATTAACATTTTTTTGCGAGTTTTTAGCATTTACAGTTGGTCCTTAACATTCATCTCATTCACTTCATTTATGAAGGTAAATTGGATATTTGATTTTATTTCCCTTGTTTGGCCAAAATTAGACTCACCTCACGGCTCACGCTGTTACTTTTGACTTATGCAGAGGTGTGTTTAAGCATAGGCGATCAACCAACTGTTCTTTTAATTAAAAGGTTATGTGGATAGGAAGTTAATAGTAAATACCTTTGAGATGTGTGAAATAGGCGACTTGTCGTAAAAGAGATGTAGGTGTTCCATTGAAGGTGCCTCGGTGAAGAGCGACTTTCCCTTGTTACCATACGCTTCTACGTAACACCAATCAGGGATATCAGTTGTACCAACCATCAAAGCAAGGTTACAAACAGGATTTCTTGCAGCTGCAGCGACAAACCTATCTGGTGCCTGTCGCGAAAAATAGAGAGAAAATAAAGCATCAGGTAAACATCTTATCTCAAACTCTATTTATACTTGACGTGGTTTTTTGTTGCTTAAATATACTCTTTCAGGTTTCGTTATTGAGACTTGGATTTACTTTGCAAGTATATTACACTTATGACCTGTGACACACTGAGACTGAGACTTAAGGAAGATGTCTCTGCTCGAATGAAAGTTCTAAGTCAATTATTGAACTTTATTAACTGGATGCTACTAACTTTAGATAGTTACATATTAAAGGCGAAGACTACGAAATGCATACGGATCAACAACCAGACAAGACAACTTTATTTATTTAAATTATACAGAATAATTATGACATTGCACGTGATATTATGTGTCTGCTGAACATGTTATAATATACCTGTCAACAGAAAAAAAAAAAAAAAACAAAAAAAAAAAAAAGTGTTGCATCCGTGTTACATAGAACAAATGTACATCCATTTTCTTGGATGTCCACAACCATGAATTTTGTAATAAAAAAATAATAGATGTGTTAGTTGTGACAACAATAATAGTGCTGTGCTAATGATATGAACTAAAAATATAAGTAATTGAAGTCTATGAGGTAATCCAATTACTAAACCTGTCCAATCAAGTGAGTTGTTAGAAATCCACCGTGGGAACCTCCGAGAACAGCTACTTTAGATGGATCTGCAAGTCCCATTTTGATGACATGGTCTAAAGCTGCAAGTACGTCATTGACGTCCTGAAACAAGAATATATACATTAAGGTTATCCAAACCTTAAAAAATGATATTGCAAGTACTAGTTTGATGACTAAGAATAAATACCTGCAATCCAACTTTCCCTGGAAGAGATTGCAGTGCCTCCTCTCCATATCCCAATGAACCTCTGAAATTATTATTTACTTGTGTTATGCTTAATTAAACGACTTTGAAATTTGAATATAAATTAATTTCAGATAACGGTGCATCCTTTCCAGATCCCAGTAAAATTATGAGAACTATATCAATTATGTCCCTTGTACTTTGGCTCACCTATAATTTACCATGAGCAAGCTATATCCTAAGGAAGAGAGGAAAGCAAGGGATTTCGAAAAGCTTGTCAATGAAACAGAATGTGGTCCACCATGAAGAACTACAATTAGTGGATCACAAGAGCCAATTGTCCGCCTATCAGAAGATACAAATATAGCTTCATATGGTTGTTTGGCACCTGAGATGATTTGAAAACTTAAAGGTATCAGTGAAAAGGAATTTCCATCGGCCTCACGCAAGGATCAAAAGAGCTATTGGTTTCTAAGATAAATCAGAATACGTATTGATAAATCAAAACTCAACAAATCGATATACTCACCAATATACGTATCTTATAGATACCTCAAAATTTTGATATAATGGCCCGTTATATTGACGTGTCAGACAATATTTTGAACCATCAATAGATGTCGACCTTACCTTTTGTCAGGTTTCCAGAGGCATCTTGAACCGGAATCTTTATTATATTAAATTTTAAGGATGACAACAAGGATTCAACCTGAAATGATAAAAATAAGAGATAGTTAAATCAAATAGAGGCACTAGAAATAATCAAACTAATTTGCCTTAAGATCAAAGAACAGATGTATCTACCTTCTCAGAATATCTTGATATAGGACTTGAAACATCTAGCCAACCCCATTCAAAATTTGCTGTCTCCTCCTCCTTGATACATCCATACTTAATTCGAGGAGGGTCTATGGGACTGCTAGACACTTCAAATAGATATGATAAAAAGAGAGCTCATCTTAGACTTTCCTCTTATTTACTTCTTAATAGTTGAAGAAATCAGCATGCAATATTACCAGCAAGAATGTTGTTTCCATCCAAGGCAAGAACATTCCATGAAAAACTTGAGTTATGCGAGCTCACACGTGATACAGTCCCACTGTACCAAAAACATGTACAACTTGTCAATATTTAATAAAATAGACAAGAGTAATTTGGGAACTAACAGACTTTAAATAGGTTTAACAATCTCAAAGAGGGAAACAGGAGAGGTGGTTATCTTAATGTAACTTAATAACATATTATGGTCTTGGAAAACACACACACAGCAATTACATGTTACCTCAACACGTCTACAGAAAGAATCACTTGTGTGCTGCCCCAGTAAGAAGACAAAATCATTGTATGACCATCAGAAAGCCATGGATTCGTTAAGAAACTTGAGCGATATAGTCCAGGAAAGCAATCATCTTCGAAAGACATAACAACAGGGACCTGCTGATGTAAGATGGATTAGCCTCAACTGTTTTATGCAACTAACTTAAGAAGATATCTATGAGACCAACAATCATTAAATAATAAATACTAAATAATTATTTGAAGCAAGCACGCCTAGCAAAATGTGCTGGAAACCCAAAGATATGTCGTACATCCTAGTAAATGATATCACCCAAACACCTACAGTTATCACTAAACAGAGAGAGCATACCACGTCAATTATTTTTGTTGATGGACATGGTTTTCCATCAGTGGGCCAATAGATTCTGTGAAGTGAATCTGTAGCAGAATGCGCTCCAGTATCCACGGAACTTTTTGCCGACAAAAACACAAGTAAAGTTCCATCTGGGCTGAAAAAGAAATAAACTAAATAAGTATAATCCAGAAGCTACTAAATGACAGTTACACTGACTTAATTTGAAAGTTGGAATGTCAAGGCTATACAAGTAAAGGCACTGATAATAATCCATAGCGTGATGCTTAGCATAAAATGGGCGCATCTTGAAAAAAGGCGAGAAAACATACAGATATGAACCTTAATATAAGTTTCTGGATGATTATGCCTGTTAGTTCATGACAGAATGAAGGTGATGACAAATTCATAATAATGCTACGAACATGTATAGGTCAGATAGAAAGCCAAGAGTTCTCGGTCATGTTTTAATGATATAATTTAGAAATAGCCAGCTCAGGACAAATACAATCCCATGCCAATCAACCCAAGATGACATGGAGTGAGTATGGACACGGGAACAGAGAGAGAGAGAGAGATCGTGGACCCACAACAGCGACTCGGGTACAACACAAGACTTCTTGGGCACCAAGCCGACTCCGAATGGAGGGGCGGATTCGGAAGGTACGATTACCGTGGGTGAATCGCGGATTCCTACGGGGCCGATGGCGGATTCGGAAGGCACGGGGGTGATGCACGAAGGGGTAATCACGATAGATCCTTTACCACACCAGTGGGTAAGGCGGGGAACACCGTGGAGAGCACTCACGTTATGTGGGTCACTGACAAAGAGAGATGCTAATAGTTCAGGGGTCAACGAGTATTGGAAGAAGTATGTACTATTCCGCACACGAGTAGAGGCTCAAGGAAAGGGATTGGATACTATTATAAACGGGGGGTCAACAGATAATCTCATCTCTGAGAGCATAGCGGATAAACTACACCTCAACCTGGTGCCTCACCCCAAAGTGACCACGTTGAGTTGGATACATAATGATGGTCAGCAAGGGGAAATATCAATGTTATACCGCACGCGTGTGAAGATTAATATGAGAGAATATGAAGAATCCATCTTATCTACTGTTATCAAGATGGATGTCTGTCACCTACTTTTGGGTAGGCCTTGGCAGTGGGAGAGAAACGCAATACATGTCGGACGGCCCAACGTCTATGTCTTTATGTGGAAGGGCATTAGGCAAAGATGGGTGGGTTTGCCGCCAGAAGAGGCTCCATTGTGTAGGACGAGTAGTTTCCTAGCAGATGGACGAAGATAGGGGGTTGCTTATGCATTGGTTTGTGCAATAACTACTGCCCCAACCTCAGTAGCTGATGAGTTATAGCCGCTTCTTGATAGGTTCCCAGACATCTGCCAAGAGCCAAATTCACCAGAGTTACCTCCGTTACGAGATATTCAGCATAGCATTGATTTGATTCTAGGGGTGCCTCTGCCTAATTTGCCCCATTATCATATGACCCAGCACAGCATCCATAATTACAGAGATAGGTCGCATAGTTATGTACCAAAGGGGTTCTGAGGGAGAGCATGTCACCAGTAGCAGCTCCAGCACTCTTAGTTCCCAAAAAGGAGTTACCGCATATGTGTTGATTGTCGGGCAGTTAACAAGATCGCGGTAAAATACAAATTCCTCATTTTTAGATTAGAGGATATTATCGATGATCTCTGTGGCGCTCGGTTCTTCTCCAAAATAGATCTTAAAAGCGGGTACCACCAAATTCGCATGAGACCGGGGATGAGTGGAAGACGGCTTTTAAGACCAAAGACGGTCTCTATGAGTGGTTAGTGATGCCTTTTCGACTATCTAATGCTCCATCCACATTCATGCAATTGATGACTGAAGTATTACGAGACTGTATTGCAAAGAGGTTTGCGGTTGTCTACTTCAATGATATTCTTATACACAGCTTCACCAAAGAGGAACATCTTATTCATGTGAAGAGAGTTTTAGAGGCCTTACGTCAGCATTGTTTATTTCTTCAGTTGAAGAAGTGTTCGTTTCTCGTGGATTCCGTGCAGTTTTTGGGATATGTCGTCTCATCAGAGGGAATCAAGGTTGATGAGCAAAAGGTAGATACGATCAGGAACTAGCCAGTGCCTACCACGACGACACAGGTACAAATTTTTCATGGGTTAGCTACGTTCTATCGGCGATTCATAGATGGGTTCAGCAGTATTATGGCGTTGATTACGTCCCTCATGGGAAACGTGCCCTTCGAGTGGACACCCGAGGCTGAGGCTGATGAAGAATTCCGATTGATCAAATAAAAACTTACTACAACTCTTATCCTTACGTTACCAGATTTTTCAGGACCGGTTTTTGAGGTTACGATAGATGCTTGTAAGACAAGGATTGGTACTACGCTTTTACAATCTAGGAGACTGGTGGCTTACTTTAGTGAGAAGCTATCGGGGGCACAGTTGAATTACATCGCGTATGATATTGAGTTACTAGCCGTAGTGAGAGCTCTGCGACATTGGCGACATTATTTGGTTCACTGAGAGTTTGTCATTCAATCTGATCATGACACGCTTCAACACATGCACAGCCAGCAGAGGACTTCGACAGACAAACAGGCAAAGTAGTTCAGTTACCGATAGAGTTTTGATTTTCACATTCAACACATTAAAGGTAAGGAAAACGGGTTTGTTGACAAGATTAGTAGGACTGCGCATCTCTTGGTCACACTTTGCTCTACAGTTTTTGAGTTTTCTGAGTTACGTGCATTGTACCCTTCTGATGTGTATTTTGGGCCTATTTATGAGGTCATGTGGGCAGCACCTTCTCACGAGGATTACACTATTTAGGATGGGTTTTTATTTAAGGGTACCGCCTTTTGTGTTCCAAGTTCTTCTATGCGAGAGCGCTTGATTGCAAAAATCCATGTTAGGGGGATTGGGGAGACATTTTAGGGTGATCAAGACCATGACACTTATGCGGGAAAAGTACTTCTGGGGCCATGGCAGTTAAAGGGACGGGCCTCTACACCTTTTCCAATGCCTTCTAGCCCTTGGAGAGATGTTTCGATGGATTTTGTTACAGGATTGCCGAAGACGCGGTGTTTCGACTCTGTGTTTGGGGTTGTTGATTGGTTTTCCAAGATGATACATTTTATCCCCTGTACTAAGACGGAAGATGCAGCTTATAGGGCTCGACTGTTCTTCCGGGAGGTGGTACATTTACATAGGGTTCTACAGTCAATAACTTATGATAGAGACCGACGATTTACGGGGAATTTTTGGAGGACATTATGGAGACTGCTACGTTGCAACCTTCGTTTCTCCATAACTTTTCACCCTCAGACAGAGGGACATAGGTGGTTAACAAAAGTTTGGGTGATCTACTACGGTGTATTAGAGGGGATAGGTCTACAGAGTGGGATTTTTCCCTTTTTTAGGTTGAGTTTGCTTTCAATAGTTTGACGGGACTCATTTTTAGATCGTGACGAGCTATTCCCCATATATTCCTTTGGATTTAGCACCTATTCCGCAGTTAGTACCTATAGCAGAGTTTGCTGAGTCCATTCGTGCAATATATGCGGAGGTTCGACGACATTTAGCAGATGTTTACGCAGGAGTAAAATAGAGGGTGGATCGGCATAGGCGAGAGGTTATCTTTTCACCTGGTGACCTGATTATGTTTTATATAGATAAGGGACGACGCACGGGAGTGACTTCTAAACTTCTCTTGCGTAAATCAGGACAGTATCGCATCATTCGGCGTCATGGGGAAAATGCTTATGAGCTTGACATTCCTGGAGCGCGCTCTAAGGTTGTCAATGTCAAACTTCTGACACAGTTCTATGGTGACATTCCATCACTCCCAGTGACACCTGCACCTGACGTTGAGTTGACTCACGAGATTGATGAGTTATTGGATAGTTGTTTAGATGCAGTAGGACATGTTGAGTTTTTGATACGATGGGTTAGTCGTACGGAGGAGGAGGATTTATGGATCTCAGGGGAGCCGTTCGCACGGATAGATCCTCCATTTTACGATGATTATATAGTATATACGGCAACAAAATTCGTGGTCGAATTCTTCTTAGGAGGGGAGGGTTGATAGATCATGTCTTGTGGATCGCCTACCCACGAGGCCACGTACCAACTATTTTCCTTAAATAGATGTTAGGAGCTCCTTAAGTTTTTAGTTCTCTTGTTAGAGTTGGGGGTAAAACTCAAGAAACCCTAGAATTGCAATTAGAGATAATTTTTGTGCTTCCGCAATCATAGTAATTAACAAAATGATACTCATATTAACGAAAAATTAGGAGACTGGGCACACCATTAAAACAAATGATAGAATATTCATTTCCGTATCATTGTTATAGATTGAGGGAAACAATCTCGCTCGCATACTTATATCGAGATCCACATCCATATTCATGTGTATACATTGAAATCTAGATAACAAAAACATAAAATGAAACCATGAAACTAGGATAAAGCAATATGATTTAAGTGCACAAGGTATTATAACTAAAGTTGAAACTGCAACATAAAGATTACAATTAAGTACCTGAACCGTGGAAAGAATGCGCTACTAATGGATTGGGTAAGATTAATCACAGCATCCAAGTCTTCAGCTGCATCACTTTCAGATTGTTGAAAGGGAGCCCTGACTGCATACAAGGCACATGGCCTGTTATAACAGTATTTTATACCAAGCTTTCTTGTGTCTTGATGGAATCCACTATTGGATGGCCATCCAACAAAAATCAAATATCGATGAGAGCCGGTTGTGGCTGGTGCCCATACAACTTGTCCAACACTCAAGGACTTGGGAATTCCACTAACAGCGCGCACATCTCCACTGTAAACAAGAAAAAATGAAATCATGATGCTGCTTTTGCGACAAAGTTAACACCTATCTCTCTACTTAGTTTAGATGAAATAGGGACCTGACAATATTGAGAACAAATAGTGCAGGTTGCCTTTTTCCCACGTAAGTTTCACCCCAGCTCTCCTCCCAATCTCCTTGACCTTTCCAACTACCACAATCTTTCTCGGACGAAGATCCTTTCTTGTAGCCGGAACCATTGAATATAGGTTTGGATGGAGACGGCTCTTCGGCAACGTAAGAAATGGAAGTTTCTTTAGAGTTCCATGAAATACCCTCAAACCTGTTATAGCATTAGTAACGTTTCAAACTTAGTTGTCAAGATCTGCTAGTGTCTATATAGACATACACACACATACATACACATAAATAAATTGTTTTAAGTTATGCTCCAGTTGGAAGGTATCATTCTAGTACGGGCCGTTTGGAATATTGATTGGAAGTTCGAGAAAGGCATTTGAAGGCTGTTACTTTTTATTTAGCCGTAAAAAATGGTTAAGATAATGAGTACTGTAATTACCATCCATCTGTGTATACTGAGCCATGAACAGATTTCGGTACGTGTATTTCCTTCTCTACCATAGACGAACCCCATATTTCAAACTGCGTTGGTGATTCATTTTCCTGATTTCGAACTACTAGCAGCTTCGTACCCGAAGGTGAAGGGATAATCGTAGACACACCAGTCATCTCAACTGGAAACGGTGCCCATTGGAAGCTTACATTGTTATCCTTCTTTGAAACATAAGAAGATAGAATAGATGTCCTCTTTTTGTTTGCTAAGAAAGTCGGTTGGCTGATAGAGAACGTTGCCCAGGAAGCATTTTCTGGAGTAGAAATTTAAATATAAATGATAATACCATCACCACGAAGAAATAAGAAACTAATCAATACTCATAACTTAACAAGATTGAATGATCGTACTGTTGTCGGATTTAAGAACCCATGCCTTGTCAATGCTCGATATACTTGCAAAGTCTTGATACAATTTAGACAAGGAAGAGTAGTCTTCCTCTGTTGTTGGGTCTAATCCTAGCGGCATCTCCACCGAAGATATGGCTCTTGAAGCATCCATAGATAACACCCTTTTTAACTTCTTACTGTAAATTGAGGGAGAAAATCTCAGTAAATAGGATATTACAAACTCTAGACTAGATGGAGAAATCACATACTTAAAAATACTCCCTCATGTCATATAGCTAAACAAACAACCAAGTTACAATGCACTAGGAACATAGAAACCTCCTTGGAATCACAAATCTATGACACCCGGATGCTTCAAAAGCCTCAATAATAAAAGATCGTGGCCTAATAAACTTGAGAATGATAATCTTAGTAAGATTGGTTCTATTATAATACTAATAGTAACAACAAATGAGCATCAAGAAACTAATTAACATAAAAGGAGAAAAATAATAGTAATAGTAATTAGTAGCAGTTGAAGCAATTCTCTTTGTATTTGTCAACTTAATGACCAGTTGACAACTACAAATTTCAGCTATTCAAATCAATTACATGTGAGAATGATTCAAACCCAGTTATCAGTAGAAGCAGTCAATCATAATACAGTACTAAGAGAGAGAGAGAGAGAGAGAGACTGACGTAGGGAGAGATGAAAATGGTGTGGAGATGAAAAGCGCCGGATGAAGTGACGATATTGAAGAAGAGAGAAACAAAGCTGATTTAGTGATACTCGTCATCTTCTTCTTCGCCTCATTTTCTATTGTTCTTCTCTCTGCTCCAATTCAGTTATTTTCACGTGCGCCACACACGTGTGCAAAATTATCCCACATGTGTGGTTCCAATTAAATACAGATTACCAGACCAAGTCTCGCTATCTGAGTGTTTAATTTTGTTTTACTTCTATCAACATTATATACCAGAGCTAGCTATTAACTGCAGAGTATCATCGATTCAATATTTCAACCCCAAAAAATAATCACATCACAATCCCTTAAGTTAATCCATGGATGAATAGGTAAAGTTTTTACACTTTGTTCTGTTTACTACTACTACCTTCTGCGGCTCGGGGTGTAGATTCTGGTTCCCAACCTCCATCCCACTGCATTTGCCCACTGGGAGTTGGCCCCCCACGAATTCGTTTCTGCAAGTGTTCCAAACTGGCAACTCTTTGCATGGAACTGGTTCGGTTCATCTTGTTGCTGCTTGCAGTATTATGGAGATCTTCAATTGGAGGAACGGGCGGCAGGTCTGGTACGTTCACTCTTAAGTCATGCAAAGTATTGGCAGAGGGAGGTTGATAGTACTGTTGTTGCTGGCGGTGGTGCTGCTTCGGGGTGTCTTGCACGGGAACTGCTGCATCTGTCGATGTGTCAGATGGGCTAGCATCAAACGGCACATTTATGGTGGACATTTCGGACATGACCTGGAATAATGGGTTCAATCCAGTTACTCTTTTAACTGTGTCTTCCGCCATCTTCACCTGAAACCATCAATAATGAAATATTATATATCAGTTTGTACTTATCTGGCTACAAAGAAATTAACACCAAGTAGAAAGAGAACCGTGCATGCACAATGGTAATATGGAGAAAGATTTGCTTCCTTGGGCGTAGAAGGACACCACTAGATACAGGAGAGGTGGACACCACTAGATGGTTTTTGGGTATGTGGTCCAAGGAGGTAGTAATTAAATTGCACGTCCAGACTCATTTTCATCAAGTAAGCTCCCCATGACCCACTACGGACAACCTGTGAGTTGTTAAAACTAAAAATTACCCAAGGTTTCCTCACCCATTGTTCAAAGGTTTTACGAATGAGTAGAATTTAGTAGTTGCCTAATAAAATCTCTTCATTTATTAATAGTGATGTGGTTTCATAGAATCAAAGAAAATATGTTTATTTTCTTTTTCAGTTCATAATTGTTTCCATAGGTAACAATGAAATATTATTTGTAGTTATCATCTTGCATATATAGTCCTCCAAAAAAAGAAAAACTTGTTTCCATGGGTTGATAACGGTGATGCATAATAAAATCATAAGCGGATCAGGAATATACAGAAGAGCAGAAAAGTCACCTGTCGTAACAAATACAAGTAAGAGGTTGTTTGTTTTTTTACTTAATTGACCAAATAAGTCAAATAAGTTTGTTTGTTTTTCCATTTATAAAAAGTTCTTTTTAGGCACCCCATTTTTCATCACTTAAGATAAGTTGGAAATCCTAACTTATCTGAAATCCTTTTTGCTGAAGTTGACAGAATTGATACGGAATTTAAGTAAAAATATTTAAACCAGATTATACCTATGTTTTATCTCCATCTTTCTTCCTATATTTCTTTTCTTTACAATTCTCTCTCTCTCTTCTCTATTATTCAAATCAAAATCTCTAATTATTCAAAAAACTAGAACGAGAATGAGAACAACCAGGGATTAAATCAATTTTATAACTTGAAATGATCACTTCTAAAGATAGGTTTTAATGAGATTATCATTAGTAACTCCCTTGAAGATTCTCAAATCACAGTAACCCATTATGGGTTTCAAGCTCAATATATATGTAATCGGGCAAAAAAATTAATCTTTTGAAAGTGGTTAGGTTTTAATCTTGGGTTCCATCAATTACGATATTTCATGGGTGAGTTCAACTTTACTATTCTCTAAGATAATTTTATTTATATTATATAGTAACAAAATTCAATCCGTAGTATTAAAAAAGAATATAACATCTTGATTTAATTATTAGAGTGTTTTACCTGCTTTTAGAGCTTGTCGACGAAATTAATACTAAAAGATGAATTGGTATAAAATCCTAGGTTATTTTTTGAATAATAATGGCTTTGTTCTTGTTCAATTCCTCGGCTATAAAGACATTATCCAAGAGTTTTTCGAAGTGTAGTATCGGTTATAAAGACATTACCCAAGATGTATTTCGAAGTGTTTAAGGACGCAAAATGATTTACAAATAATATTTGGGAAAACACTAGTTCAATTCGACCAATATCCTTGCTCGCAATAAGTATCATATTTTGCAAGATTTTTCTTTGTATGGTAAAAGATAAAAAAAAAAATAACTTTATGTCAAGTATTTGTTTTTTTCTTCTTCTTTTAATCTGCTGGTTTCTTTACCCCCATCCTAATCTCATTCCTTAGTGGCTTGTGCTTGAGGTCAATTGTAATATCGAAATAAGTAACAGGGAGAAGAAATGAAAATTAGTTGATATCCGTTTACTTGAATTTTAAATGCTATATCTTTATATAGCATATTCAAATTGTAAAAGATATCCTAGGTTGTAAAGTGTTGTAAAGTGTTCATGAATAAATTCCTGGTGGGGTCTGCCTTAACCCCAGCTTCCTCCTCAAAAAAAAAACATGTCAGCAAAAAATAGAGAATTGGGTAATTTTGACTATTTGACAGTTTTCACACAGTTTAGACGAAACAAAACAAACAATATTTTTTACGTTTCAGCTTTAACATTCAGGTGCTAGATTCAGCAATCAGAATCAGCAAAAAAAAAAAAAAAAAAAAACAACCTTTAAGACCTATATCAACAATAAATTATGGATTACCTTTGCTCTCAATGTTTCAACATCTGCTTTTAAAATTCTATTGTCCACGGCAGCTTCATTATACTTTTGACTTATGTCGGTTAAGCGCTTCAATAATGTCGAGTTTTCAACTCTTAATTGTGAAACCTACAGAGTAGCAGAGAACTCTTCAGAAACTTAATAAAAAAAACATTTACATAAATCTGGTAGGCGAAAACATGACAAAAACCTGGGTCTCAAGTTCACTCAAATGTGCTTGTTTTCTTCTTCGAGAACGTCTAGCTGACTCTCTATTTGACAACATCCTGAGCAACAATGATAGGTTAATAAAATAATTACATAGTCCCAAACAAAAAGATCCAAGATGAGCCCCTTTAATTAATTATAGATGCACAAAATAGACGTGAAGAGCTCACTATATATTTACTTCTACTAGCAAAGAAAAAAATAGTTTGATGGTCTGCTAGTAATCCTTTCTTCACTACTCTCTAAGGCTTTAGTGCTTCTCTACGTTTCTTCTTGAAAGACCCCTGCGTTTGATGCTCTATATGCTACCATAGTGGCCTTGTGGATAAAATCAATCAAGAAGCAAGACGCCACAGCCGGAAATAGACTCACCCAGCTGGTCAACTCTGGTTGATCAAGCCACAAAGAGTATATAGTAATTTCAAAATTTTAATACATCTAACAACATCAGTCTATGTTCATCTCACCCTCACTCCAATAAAGTCCATTTGCACTATACAGTAGAACTTTATACACAATCCTAGTCCCCAAAATCGATATACCAACTATCTAAATGAATGCAGTTCAACATAAAAGAAGAGTATAGCATTAATATAAGCAGAAACAAGGGCTACCTTCTTACGCGCTTAGCATCAGTAGGATCCATATTATCAGTTACTTCTATGTCACCATCAAGGTCATCATCATCTGACAGTTCTCTCGATGATGCACTGGTCGCTGGTATAATTTGAGTCCCTGGTTTCTTTTGCATAGTGGTTAATGCCGGAATGCCCAGTGGTCCAGCCTTATCTTGTTCCCTCGAGAAACCATATCCGGATCCTGCACATATAAAACACAAAAGAATTTAAAATCAGATTCATGCACATCTATTGATCTCCATGTTAAACATAGCAAAACCTCCCGCGAGAGAGGGTCACATTAAAAGAATGCAGACAAGACTCTATGCTTACTGTTAACAAGAATAAAAACCTAAATCTACACATGTTTTTATTAGTAAGCTACTGCCATTAAAATCTCCAGCCCATTCACGGATTCAGTAAACTAGTGATCTACTCCAATAGAAACACTCAACATGCAACTCCAATATAAACGCCGTAGTCTCAGTACACATCGCCATCACTAATGTGTTTGTCAATAAATACTCAACATATATAACGAATTCACAACAGACTGACATCATCTAGAGCATCCATCCACCTACAAACTAGCCAACGTTAAATCATGATACAGCATTTGAAAATGAGGCATTGCAACTCGGCTTACTGTGGTTTAGATTCCATGAGTTCCCATACGGAGATGGTTTCACAACAGTTCACAATGTCATCAAATACAAGAAAAACTTAAACCCAAACAAATGCGAGCGAATGAATACCTGTTTGAAGTTGAGCTTGAGTTCCCAATTGCGCATTATCTGAAACTTTTGGCAAACTCGCAGCAGATTCCTTAGGTTTTAAGGATGACGCCTGTTCAAACCACAACATTACCACATCAATAAAACACCCAAACATTCTCAAATCAATTTTTTCCCTAAAACAAAACAATTAAAATTAGGTCAAAATAGAAATCGAACAATCAATCAATCGTACCCTCGAGAGAGCAACAGCAGCACAAGCGATCTCGAGTTTGCGTTTGAGATACGTTTGATACTCGTCAGAATCAACGGGAACATTGGGAGGAAGATCTGACGGTTGAGGTTCATTGTCTTTAACATCGATGACTTTATTTCCATTTCCACCGTCGATTCTCTTCTTAGAGATGATCGTTGAAGAAATTGGTTTAGAGATCTCAGCTTCTTGTAAGAACCTCTGAAACGCCCACTCTGATGAGCTTCGATACATCATCAGCTCCTTTGGATCTCCTTCGATTGTTGTTGTTGGTTGTGCCGATGATGAAGATGGTTGGTGCCAATATGGGTTAGAGATTTCTTCTACCGAGAACACCCTATCCATTTTTTTCTCTCTCTGTCTCTCAAAATAGCTGAGAGACTTTATTCGTTTTTGGTTTGTTTTTGTGGTGGCCTGCCGCGGCGAAAACCAGTTGATTGGAGTTGATGGCCATTGAGAATTCGACACGTAACGGGGTTTTTTTTATTTCTTTGGACGCCTTGTGCCTTTTTGATAAGGCTAATGATGTTTCGAGGAAGTCGGTCGCCTTTTCGATAATTGATGCGACGTGCAACGTGCGACGTTTCGTGTTAGTTTAGGCTATGCTCCGGTACACCAAGAATAATTGTGATTAGAAGCTTTAGGGACCTATCCATCGACCATCAAACTACCATCACAATGAAAACTAGAAGGACATATACTTTAGTGATGTTTACACCTATCCCGAAGATTATGTGACTCGAAAGAACAATGAAAAATAAGTCAAATACACTTGTCGCACGAACTGACAGTTACAGGAACGGCCTCTGAAAGCTCCACTAGTCGTTCTCCAATCCAGGAGAATGTGCTATTACCCACGAGTTAGGGAGGAGATTTATTTAAATAGGGCATGAATGATAAAAAACTGATGTAAGTTTTTGGAGATAAAAAATACCCGAGTTGAGGTTATGGTTTTTACCTATTCAAATGTTTTTCCACCAAATTCGTGTCACTTTCTATTACTTGTTTGCAATTGTTTCTACTCGATATACATTTGGTATAAAAGACTAATTTGAGTTATGAATTTAGGTACTTACCGAAACATTTTTCCAATGATTTAGACATATGGTAGTTATTGGATTTGTGTATGAGTGGACAGCTTAACTGGTCCAAATCGTTATCCAAAAAATATATAAAACAAACATTTCTGGTGTACCAAAAGAAGAAAAAGGTAGACTGTATCTTTAGCTTGATCTTTAACCGTTATTAAAATGTATTGGTACAAATTAACGTGGCTTAGTTCTCATGTAGGTTCAAGTATTATGACAAATAAAGATAACGACATACTGGTTGAAATTGTTTTTACAAATGAAAGAAAAACTTGAATGTTACTGAAAATATGCGCAACGTTTTGACAAATTCATTGATATTTATCGTTTTGTCATGCAATGACCTTAGCGGCTTACGTACACCTTCGGGAAGTTGTTTTCTGATAATTGCATAATCATGTATTCTTTCTCGTGATTCCCTAAAACTGACTAATGATTTAGCAGAAAGTAGTTTCCATTAAACAAGGGTTTAGGTATTACTTCTAAACCAAAAGCCTCTCCGAGTTGTTTTCCGAGACGTGCGTAATTTTGCCCTCTAAAACACCGACAAATCATAAAGCATTTCGCAGAGGTCTATGTTTTCTGGAACTGGAAATAATTGTCATAACCTTTGAATAACAGGTAAAAGCATGACGTCTACTATCAGGAGCCAACACCACTCGTTTATTCCAATCCAGATGAGAATGTTATATTTATCGTTCAAACCAACTTCTACATTACAATATTCAATCCACAAATAGACGATAACAAATCTACAGAAATGAATTTAGACACAAATAAGTTAGGAGCACATTATGCGAAAACAACATATATTTGTTCCTAACGTCTCTCAGATGCCACCGAATCGGAAGAAAAGAGGTACTTCACTCGTGAAAGAACAGAGTCGTGTGCTGCATCATAAGGATGGTCCTTAGAAGGGATTTCCAGAATTGCTGGGATTGGTTTGTTATAGCTATCAACTAGAAATCGGATCATGTTGGCAATCTGTAAACACAAATTAATACAGTTAGAAGGTATTATGAACCCTGTCAGTCCTCCGTGTCATGATTAAAGGATTCAAAAAGATCTTATTTATGTGAAAATGATCTCCATATGACTATTGAGGCAACCTCCTCTTCACTTTTCAGAATCAACCAGAGCTACAGGTAAGCCTAAAGAAACAACTTTGCAGTTCCATGAGGTAATAGAAGATTATTGACAAGGATGAAGATGCGCTAAAGGCTTTGGGTGAAGATGGTGTTCCAAAAAAAGTACGATACATATACTGCTAAAGAATTAAGTGTACTACGGAAGCAAAGAGAAGAACTTACATATTGACTGATCAACACAATCGCAATGTCCTCTTTTGCAGTGAACTCTTTGAATGCCTCTTCAATTGCTTTCACCGTTGTTTCTAAATCCAAAGCATAAATAATTAACAAAAAAAGTAATAATAGGTCAACTCATGAGATAACATATTTATAGCTTAATTATAAATTGTCTGAGAACAAAATTAAAAACAAAAAGCAGCAGCACTCTCCGCATACAATGGAATAATGGAAACTCTATGGCTACTATTTCCTAATTACACTTCTACTATCCTGAAATGATATATAGCTATTCCATTTCATCTAGTAGATTATAGTTTATTAACTCAAACATTCCAAGTGCGGTACAGATGGAGCTGAATTAATTTAGAGTAAGGATTTTAATTTCAGCAAAAGGCCGTAATTGTACAAGTCACATAGTGACTCATATCAATCGGTCTAATCCCAAAAAATTATACAGGTAGTTCAAGAAAACTTCATAAAGATGCATCATGAAGAATCCAACTAAAACCTACAGAAACCATGAATTTTAAATGTTGAATGCCAATTTGATGATGATGATGAAGTAGAGTAAGAACGTTACAATTAGAGGATTTTTCTTGATCAAAGTCACATAGGGAAACAAACTATAGTTTAAAAGATCTGCAAAAGTTATTGAGCATACTCGAGTCAACAATGAGGTAGTTTGTTTTCCTCCGCAGGTCCACATTTCCAACTCCAGCTAGCAGAAACCCAGTTATAGTGTCCTGCAAAAAAAAAGCATTTTTACCATATGGGTTTCGTAAGACAGAAAGAACATGCATCATGACCTAGACTGATATGGTAACAACGACACGGATACGGGTGTCGGTGTCTGACACGGGTATGGGGTGTCGGAAACGGCAAAATTTTGTTAAGACATAAAGTACATACATCATGACTTAGACTGATATGTTATGCACTAGGTAACAACGACACGGATACGGGTGTCGGTGTTTGACATGGCAACGGGGTGTCGGAAACGGCAAAATTTTGTTAAGTACCCTGCAAATAGTGTTGGAAACGTATGTCCAAGTGTTCAAGTGTCCGAGTGTCGGGGTGTTGGACACGTTTTATTTTATTAAAGTGAAGTGTCGTTGTTACATAGGTTATGCACTATTATACTCTTTGGACTTGACAAGACCAAAATATTAATGATCAAATTTTAGCATTTTGGCCCATAGTTTCTACTGATGAGAGTTGTTTTTTGTTTCATCTTCTTCTTCTTCTCCGGGGTTTAAATTTCAAACACTTCAGTTTACAATTTTAACTACCCCTTAGCGATGCTTTAACATGCAATAATGTTAATTATTCATGTGCCAAAAGGCAATGTTGTTCAAACATATTTTCAAAGGTATGTGATGACTACTCAAGTGGAGAAAGAAGTTATGCTTTGCTAGTTATACTAATTTATTAAGACACTAAAAATATCTCTTAACCAAAATTTTATGCCAAAAGAATTGTTGTCAACCTCAAAGCTTCTAGGTGGTGATTCCTTTCACATCTACGGTATGAACTTCATAATCGTGAAGGAGACTTAGGTTGTGCTTGGTTCGGGGCACCCAAGTGGGTGCAAGGAGCTGCAATTGCAATTAAGTGCGATGCACAGACAAACGGATGACTTCGGGTATCTTTGTGAGTAGCTTAAAAATGTCTAAAAAGAAAAAATAAGAAGAAAAAAAACCAATTCAAATGCTTTATCCTTTAATGGCAGAAGAAGGACCTCTTGAACTTCTCTAATTTCTAACATTCGATCGACCAAAGAGACGGGATGAGAGAGAGAGAGTTCTGAGATTTTTTAGAGAGAGATTTGGGGAGATTTGATTTCAGGTGTGATTTCAATTAGATCGACCCAAAAGATATTGGAGAAGTTTTCAAGTCAGTATATTTTAAATATCACGCTCGCAATGGTCGACTGTAACCCACTGCAGACCCTTTTTTGCTGCAACCGGGTACAGTGGATTTAATAACAGAACCATAAACCTCATGCAAGCTGGTGCAATGCACCGCGATGCATACAACCAACCAATCAGTCGCAAAACCCAAACGGCTACAAGGACTTGCATTTGCATCGCCATGCAGCCAACCAAGCACAGCCTTAACTTGTGTCCTAACTCCATCATGGGGATCCTTCATATACGCAAGTGTCAAATCTCCATTTGTTTGTTCCGTGGTTTTACAAAATGTCACTATTTTTTTCATCATCTCTCCCTACTGTCAGTTTTACAAAGTGATATCCAAGCTATTCCGATTGTCTATACACTTTCCCTCCCCTCTTCTCGTCTCGTCTCTTAACTTGGCCCTCGTTTCTCTCCCTCCTCTTACCTACTCCTACTACCACAATAAGAGATTCAAGAGAACACCCCTACGTTATTGCTTCAACCTTCATTCACCTCTACTACATCATTGTAACATTATAAACAACTGAAACTAAAGTGCATAAACTACGAGTAACTACACACACCTCATCAGCAATCATAGCAATCAGAGCCGAGTTGCTAGTTGGGATCGGAGTTTTTCCCGCCATCTAACAATCAATAATAACTGCAACAAAATTAAAAAATTTCACCTTAATTTCACAATTGGAACCGAATAAAAGATCAAATCGAGAACAGAAGGCAAATCATGAAGCAACTTAGATGATAGCAAGCCCTAATTTGTATCTAATTCGATTCAAATCGAAGCGAACGTACCTTTGTTTAATTTTCTTCCTCTTTGTTGGATCTACGGAGAGTTATTATTTGGAATAATATCGTTTTCGCTTCAAAAAGTGCGTTGTTTCGTAGTAAAAGACGAAGTGTATAGGAAAAGTGCCTGATGATATGACTTTTTCTTGGTGAGGAATGTGGTTTATTGTTCAGTGTAAAATTGAGTTTGCCTCCAAAGGTTTTGCCTTAGCCGTGCTCACTTTATTTTGGCTGCCCGAAATAATCAGAGTTGATAATTTATCACCATTTTCTCGAATAACCCATGGGGTTGGTGTAAGGCGAGCATCAGGATTCACAAACCAAAAGGATTTCTCATTTGCTTGACTATACGTCCTATTTTTAATGTCTCCCTTACTCCACTGTAAGAAATAAAAATATATAAGGGCAATAACACATGAATGTTGATGCTTTTGTTATAAATGGCATATGTTCTTAGCAGAAATTATTGTTTTTTTTATGAAAACAACGGATCTGTTATGGTTATTTGGTGAAAGGATGCCGACAAAGGTGACTGTGATATCATGAGTGTCACAACATTTATCACTATAAGATTTAAGAATGTAGTTTACTAGAAATGTCTAGTTTCACACTAAGACAAAAACGAATGATACAAGAGGATTACAAAACAAATATCAATACCACCCTTTCCTACATTTAAAGAGCTATGCTCTGCATAATCAATCAGAAAGAGAAAAAACGAAAATTTCTAAAACTTCTTCTGGGAACTTTGGCCTTCCAATTTGACAGATCAAAGTGAAGGTGCAAAATTACTGCTCTGAAAGAAATTTCTCACTTAGGAAATACTTTAAGTCTTGCAATAGGTCTATCCATATCTGAGGTTCCAATAACGGGTCCTTTCATGTCTTCAATTTCAAACCTTTCTTAGTCTTTCTGTTTTCCACTCCTCAGTTTCAACTTCAGCTGCCAAATTTTCTACCTCATTCGCCAAAAAGATTTTTCTGACAGTAGAAATCTCACTTACCAATTTGTTGATTAAGGGAAGGTCTTTCATGCTTCTCCACATTATGATCAGCCCAAGATTCACAAGCTTATCATTTAAATCCAATTACTTCCTGAACTTATTAGACAAAATGTTTATACACTTCATCATCGGAGCTAACATGTGTCATTTCCTCGCACAGAACCTTAACTTTACTGCCGCAACATCCCTTTCTATCATGCGCCTTCTTAACCTTCGCAGCACTTCCACAGTTATCCTGCGCACCCAAACTCCCAGGCTCGAATTTCCTCTCCAGAAACTCTTTATTTTCCTTCCAGACCTCACCATTACCATAAACTTCCTTCTTCCAAATAGGAACCAAAGCCTTGATCTCATCAATAACGTACTTGCATGCGTCCAAAGCATCATCCCGATGCACGGATGAGATTGCAATGAAAACACTCGTCTCTCCAACGGGTACACGTCCAAGGCGGTGAGCTACAGCAATTTTGTCCAGATCCCAGGTTGATCGTGCGGTTGAACATATTGATTTGATGCATCGAATGGCCATTGGAACATAAGCTTCGTACCGAAGCTCCACTACTGTTTTGCCCTCGAAGGTGTCTCGTGTTGTACCGGAGAAGGTTGCAATTGCTCCTGCTTGCGGGGTACTGACGGAATTAATGTATTTGGCAAGGTCAATTAGAGTATTCTCTTCCAGTATCTCGATTAAGGTTTTTTCATCAACGTCATTCATCTTCTCCATACTTAGATAAGTCTATAGTTGCAACAGAATGAAAACTCGAGGTGGGGTTGACGTGATTGTAAAACAGTTGAAAGACTATTGCGCAAATATATTTTGGAATCAAAGTTATGACATAATAATGCCCACTTTCACTGAAGACCTGCAGATATAAAACTGACAAGAATAAGCTAAGTTAAGCAAAGTTTCCCCTAAAACCTGCCAAACAATATAATGCACCCATAGCGAAGATCAAAATGCCTCAAGTAGTTGGACATTTTGACACTAAACCGCCCTAATAAGAGGCGATTATCCAAAATTATATGTTCAAACAAAACGCGTATGATATCATCAGCTAGTGTTCACAAAATGTCGCATGTTACCTCATTGTAATCTCAGTACTTATTAAAAACCTTATCTAATTTGAGTGCTGCAAATTCATTCTCAATAAATCAAATCGCCAAGACTGAGTTTAAAGAGAACACCAATTCATCCTCAACTCAAATATAGCTATTGATTACTAAAACATGAAAACTAAACTCAAATATAAAAATAGAATTAAAAGCATATCATAAAGTTATTGAGATGATTGCAAACCCTCAAGTTTATCAGAAATGAAAAAGCGAACCTTTGTTTGGTTGCTTTTCCTCCCATGTTCTTGTAAACCCCTCACTCTTTGTTGAGTTAATATAGAGCTGCGGACGTCGTTTTTCTCGTTAGTTGTTGTTGTTTTGCTGAAAACAACGAATCTGTTGTTGAATGCAACAACCAGGGTCAGACCTAGGGCTATCAATGGACCGGATCGGGCTAGGATCATGGTCGATCCTGACCCGATCCTTTAATAATCTATTATCTATAATATCCATCTAATAATCTATCATCTATAATTTATTATTCACATTAATTTAAATACCTTAACGGATCGGGTCAGGGTGAATCCTAAGTCGGATCACTAACGGATCGGGTCGTAGATAATCAATTTTTTCTCGATCCTGATCCTTTGTTAACGGATCGGACCGGATCAGATACCGGGTCAAATCCTACCCATTGACAGCCCTAGTCGGACCTAGACCTTTAGGAAGGAGCCTTAGGCGAACTCCAAAAGACGGGGATTTAAAATATAGTAATTTTGCCGAGGAGTAATAACTTAGATTGAGTAAACGAAGATATAAGTTAGGCTGGCAATTCGGGCCGGGCTTTGCGGGCCTTGTAAAGTTTCGGGAGGGGCTGGGCTGGACTGGGCCAAAAATTTTAGTTGGGCTGGGCCTTCATATAGATGATTAAGCTCGCAGCCCGCCCATGAATAATATTGGCTGAGTTTGGGCTGGGCTGGGATGGGCTTGGGCTTTAAATACAAAGTTTTTGAGAAAGAAAGAGAGATTTGCTTTTGAGAAAGAAAAATAGACTTCTAAATATAGACGAGAGAGTGTGAAAGAAACAAAGAGAAAGTAGGGTTTTAAATAGAGAAGCAAAGACTCCAACGGTTAGATTTTTAGGCTCCAACGACTAGTTTCTAATTCAAACGGATATATTTTACATGGGCTAATTTTGGGTTGGGTCGTGCTTGGGCTAAATTTGGGTCGGGACTTATTTGGGCCGGGCTGCGGGACAGCCCACAACAATAAAAAGTGGCCCGTGGCACGTCCATGTAATTAATAGGGCCAGGCTGGGCTAGCCCATTAATGACATTGGGCTGGGCTGGGCTGGGTTTTTTCGGGCAGGGCCGGGCCGGCCCGTGGGCTTTGGCCCATATTGCCAGCTCTAGATATAAGTGCATATCTAAGGCACTGAACAAATTTTGCATAATTTATTTTTATTTTTATGCAAAAGTCATAATATATAAATTAAGCCTTTACAAGCTGAAGAGAAACAACATAGTCCATAAGTTTTGTCGCCTCATCAGGCTCATACAAAGAAAATGTCGGGGAGTGTACTCCCAAGGCACCTAAGGCGTGTGCTTCCGAATTGAACGATCTATTGAAAAACTGGAAACTAAACTTCAAAAAGTTGGATGATAAAGCAAGCATCTCAGGTGCAACGGCTAGAGTACCCCATGAAAGGTTGTCAGATCTCGTCTCATATACCCGGAGGAGTCTCTTGCAGTCTGTAAGAACTAGGGCTCTCTCAATGCCTATCCTCTGTGCTGCTTCTATGTCTCCAATCACAAAAGGAGAATATTAGGAATTGTTTTTCTTTGTGTGCTCTGAGGGGTAAAAGTATTTCTTTGTGTGAGTTGAAATGTAATCAACAATGCACTGATGCACAGTCGGGTGAATGGATCTAGAAACCTCAAAATAAAAGAAAAGCACAAACTGGTAAAGTAGCCACATTTTATTAAATCAACATTATCTGCTTTAATCATATAAAATTTGGGGCTTTCCTTTTCCGGGGGACCTTAAGCGGCCACCTAAATGGCTTTATGGTAGGAACGGCCCTGGCGACAACAAGATAATGTTCAGTTTATTTTATTTGCGACAACAAGATGATGTTCAGTTTATTTTATTTTTAAAAGAGGCGGACTTGGATCAGAATCAGAAAAGTGGCTGGGTGTTTGGAGGTATTGGCTATCAGACTCTCGTTGACATCATTATTGCTTAGGATACCTGAACAAGTTATATATGCAACTGAAACCAAACTTCAAGATTTACAAAGAACTTCGTGTACATAGGTTTTAAAGAGAAAAAGTTGGACTAAAACTCAAACAAAAGAACTCGAGCTTGATGGAGTTACATCATTGGGACACACATAAGTGTTAAGGTATGAACTCGAAGCTATGTTTTATCAAGACTGGAAACTGGTTAGATTCGTTCGAACGATATTGTTGTCCGTTCGAACGAAGAGTCGAGCTTGCTGGAATTTGGGCCAGAAGGACAAAGTCGTTCGAACGACTTTGTGACTCGTTCGAAAGAGATTGGCGTTTAACTTTTTTAGAAGTTCTCTCCGATTTAGAAGTTTGACTGTGAGACGTAAGAGTTTGCCTCGAGATTTGTACCCACGTAAATTAGAAGTTTTTAATCTTGGTGTGAGCCCTCTATTATATAAAGGGGTGCTAGGTTATTGTATTAACCATCCTGTGAGAGTTTAATCTTAGAGAAGCTTTAAGTTTGAGAGACTCCATCATTAAGCTTTGAGAAAGCTTTGAGAGATCATTGTAACCTGTTTGATTTACATAGTGAATTGCTCGGGAGTGGTTTTTTATCCGAAAGGATTTTCCACTTCCATCCTCTGGAACTTTTGTGTGTCTTATTGTTCTTGCTTGATTCTTGTTTATTCTGTGTTTCCGCGTAATCGTTCTTGACGAGAGGAAGAGAGTAGCTAACTCGGATTCTCAACAATAAGAACCCTGTATTGACAAATCTTCAGGACAGCGGACAGTGGTAAACCAAGAGTCCTCATTACTTTAGAGTGCGGCTGAAAACTTCTGAAAGAAACACGCATTTTCCACACATTCTGCAATACGCGAGATTTCAGTGCCAGAAATACAGAAACATATTATGAAGTTGTAATCGTAATAAATAAACGAAATTGATAATTCTTGAAGTTACAGGCGACAATACTGCGGAATTCCAATGTTATAAATACTGAAAACTTTCTATGAAGTTGCAAATTGCAAATTTGCAATTAATATAAAATGAAACAAAATTGATCATTCATAAAGTTTATGAGTACGATAATTTGAAAATACAAAATAAGAAACTTTCTTTCATTGTGCCATGGGAATAATAGTTTAAATAGAGGAATAAAACCAGCGAAATAATTATGTTAAACCAACTACATATTTGTACATAGTTAGTTTGTACGGATTATGTCGGAATATTGTATAAGCTACTGAACTCCCTAATCAGTAATCATCAACAACCACGTCAAATCGTTCCATCTAAACGATAATATGCATAAGAGAAATGTTACATTTTCAGTGCAGTTGCAATCTCTTTGGAAATATATGTAGTTTGTCAAATCAAGTTTCTCCAAGTATAGTATATATTGCTTGCCTTGATCTTCTTAATGTAGCCCCGTTATTTGAGTAGTGAAATTTATCTTTGCATAGATGCAACTTAAAAATCACATTACCCGACTTCGAATGCCATAGATCTATCAAGGCCAGTTGCAGATATCCACGAGTCTTCATAAAAGAAATTACGCCCACCAACAACAATTGCCACCTATTGAATAGTGTATAAGCAAGCATTTGGGAAGCAAAGAGAATATAATGGGCAAATTTTGTAACAAATAGCTTCAGTATACAAGAAAGTGATCTAGAAGTACCTCTACACCAACGCGGCAAGCTATTGCAACATCTCTAGTAATCAACAGGGCCACCTAGCAATAAAAGGAAACAATTAAATTTATACACATAAACGAGAAACGATTGCAAAACTCCTTAGTTTCACATTTTCAAGTCTCTGAAGAAGACTGTTTCCGCTCATCTGATAGACTGCACTATCAATAATGAGGTCAAAACTCATTAAAAAAATAATGTCAGTTGATAAGGAAGCTACACAATACCAATGTATTGGGAAATAGGTGGAAAAAAAGGCTTAAAAATATAGGTTCACGATATTAGCAAATACAGTGAATCAAACAGTATATCCAAACTTCAACTCCACACTTACAAAATAATCCAAGTTTTAAGAATCAATATTCTTGTTTGGCAGTATCCATAATTTAAATCATCATTATACATATGGGAAAAAAAACAAAAGGGACACCATAAACTGAATACAGATAGCTTTGGTGCTATAATGAAGGACCACAATGGTATAGCAGTGAGGGCTTGTGCAGGCTAGAACATGGTCTAATGCTTACTTTAAAACTTGGAATTCGGTAACTTTGGGTTGAATCTGACTCTGCTAGTATGGTAGAGATGCTGATTGCAAAGAACAAAGAACCTCCCTGGTATGCAAGGAAGGTTATCCAGCATAGTTTTTTTTTGAAGTAAGATTGAAATGCTTAGAGAGTTTTTACATCTCTCATGCTCACAGAGAACGCAATGTTGTCGCTGATCATTTACTAACCCTTTACCTGTTATTCAGGAAATGGAATATTTGCCTGAAGCTTTCACTGAGGACCTTTAAAGGATAATTATTGAAGATGCTACAGGGAATATTTACTACAGAGTAGTCAGTTCCTAGTGTCTTATAATTCTACTTGTGCTTTTGGTGTTTTGGCTCTCCTCATTCTCTTGTGCAAAGGATAAAATTGCACGGGACATGGGTATTATACATACACGTGATAATATCCCACCCTACTGCAAAGGAAACATCTTGAGGCCAAAAATATGCCAGCCTTAACAATTAGAAATTTTCCCAAAGGGATAGCCGCACTCAGCAACCTCCTAATGACACTAAAAACTCTTAGGTACAACACAGTACATCTTTTTATTCTCACAACTAAAAGCCGTTTCTCATAAACTACAAGCCACGATGATCTGCTTTCTAGATACATATAACTCACTTTCAGTTATTTACCTCAATATTCACACTATTGGTTTTTTTCTTATTGAATAACTCCTATAAACTGGCATCAATCATCCACAAACCGTTAGATGCAAGATCCTTCACATAGCAGAACAAGTTCTCCAAGTACCAATTCAGGCTAGCAGGGAGCCAAGTAAATATCCTAAATGATGCCAGAAGTATACCTCTCAAAGGAAGAAAAAAGAAAGGATAGAAGTATCCCACGAGTCCCTCGACACCAATACCATCTCCAATCACTAGTTGTAGGTAACATATCCCGAATGGCATTTGCGTTGATTTCAAAATTATCTCAACCTTCAAAATAATTGCTCTGAAAACTACTAAGGATTTTTAGATAGACAAGTGGGTATTAGATGGAGGATAAGAAGTCGATCCCAACTTAAAAAATGCAATGAATGCCTAGCTTGAAAGGTTTTGTTGGAGATTCACTAAGCATGTCACTACGTATAAATTCCAATCCATACTACATTTGACACTACGAGTTATAAACTAAGGAAGAGGTATCATTAGCTACTATATAAAAATTTACCTCCATTTGGCCAGGACTCAAAGCAGTAAATGAAAAAGCATAGCGTTTACATGGGTGGTTGATTGTGATGGTGTTAAAATTGATTGTTTTGAGGGACTATTGGACAGCTTAATGTTCTATTTGGCCATGCTTGAGCAGTCTGGAGCTGCTTGAAAAAATTGTAAAGTCAAGGTTTGGGATTTTGATGATCATAATGGGCGATGTATGCCCGATAACTGGGGAAGTTCACTGAAATTCACTGCGATCGTGAAAAACAGAACTCAGTTTTGCTGAGCATGCTAGACTATTAATTGATAATTACACTATTACACTTTGGTCCTGGAGTTAGCTCTCTATTAGATGTAAACAGCGAATGCATATTTCACAATCAGATGAGGGGTCTGAGTGATCTATTGACAGCTCTAACTTCGCTTACAGAAGATGCTCTTTAAGGTTGGTAATCTAACATAAGCTGCGAAAGCAAGAGACTCACATTTATTCATCTACCGGACCAACACTAAATGTTGGTCTCATATCAGCATTATATTTCTCTACTCTATTGTATTTCAACGATCCCCAAATTAAGTTTTTGAATAATTAACCATGGATAATGTGACTCCCGCTAATCTAAGATCTTGACATTATATCATAAATCACTATGAAACATAAATATCGTAAAATTGACCATACCTTAAGAGTACCCAAAGAAACAAAATATGTGCTTTTACTCTCATCATACACAGCTTCTTAAAAAAATACCATCCACCAATAAAGCAAGAGTTGATATAATGTTATCACCGGATAACATTGGTAAGGACTGTCCACTCCCTCACAACAAGGTTCTCCTCAGAAACCCTGACGATACGCATTCTTCTTATGTTCCCCATCAGAAAACCCAATATTAGACTATCAGATTACTCTCATTATAACTACTAATATTCAAATTATCAAATGCACCTAGATTCCTAATTACTCCAATAAATCAAAGGGTATGATTATTAGTTCACCTAGATTCCTAATTACTCAAACAAATACCAGAGAAACAATAATGTATATGAAAATCAAATATGAGATCCCAAAACTCGAAACGATCAACATGTATACAAAGATCAAATGCCATTACTCGATTCACAGAGAGTTGGAAGATGTTTGGGTTTGAAATAGTAAGGGGTGTTTTAGGAAGGAAAAAGAGTTTCGTATAGACAAAAATCTTAGGGCTGGACTTCCAATGATTTCGTATAGGCCTTGGCCCCAATAGAGACTCCAATCTAAATCAAACTTTCTAAAATCATAGATAGCTTGGAGTTCAAGCTTATCTCAACCTATATATATGTATGTTGCCAAAACAAATATAGTTACCTTTTCGTCCTATTTTTCTTCACGGAAGTTCCTCCCTCTGTTGAAACAATTTTCCTTAGTGAGTGTTCCATTGGTGTGCAAGATCATATTGTTCACGTATGTATAGTAGCAATATCAAACGATGAATGATTGATTCTACGTATGTGAATAATTTTCAAGTACAGCAATGGAATATTCTCTAAAGAGAATTGTTTTCAACTCTTGAAGAGCAACGAGTAAGAAAAAATACTTCTTTTTCGACGTTCTTGATTATGCTTTTGATCAGCAAAGACTTAACTTGCTTTTTTTTTATAGGTGATCAAAATTATTTTCCTAAGGAAACCATATGTCTGTATGTTCCGAACTTGTGTGCCCCTCACGAATTATAATCGTTGTATCTTTCACTGTCTATATTTAGTAGTCGAGGAGACTCCGATCTATATGCAAGAATAAAAAAATCAAACATGGGCACGAGGCCTCTCTGTAGACATGTTTATTACTATTTCTGTTTGATGGATAAGCGCCTAAAGTACCTTTGATATTTAGTTATACGGGATGACTAAAATATTTCATTGTTGAACCCTAAGTGCATCTATAATTAAACCATGATACAAGTAAACCTATAATAGTCTTTGTACATAGTCTTAATTAAACCTATAAAGTTTTATTTGTAGGAGTAATTTCTCATCTTTATTCCCCATGTTGCTCAAAGTGAAAGTGCAAAATTTCTGCTCTGAAAGAAATTTCTCACTTAGGAAATACTTAAGTCTTTGCAATAGGTCTATCGATATCTGAGGTTCCAATAACGGGTCCTTTCATGTCTTCAATTTCAAACCTTTCTTACTCAATCTGTTTTCCACTCCTCAGTTTCAACTTCAGCTGCCAAATTTTCTACCTCATTCACCAAAAAGATTTTTCTGACAGTAGAAATCTCACTTACCAATTTGTTGATTAAGGGAAGGTCTTTCATGCTTCTCCACATTATGATCAGCCCAAGATTCACAAGCTTATCATTTAAATCCAATTACTTCCTGAACTTATTAGACAAAATGTTTATACACTTCACCATCAGAGCTAACATGCGTCATTTCCTCGCACAAAACAATTTTTAAAGGGTGATAATCACTTGTTCGTTTTCGTATCCCGATTCGTTCTCTTGAATGCTCAAAACTCTGTTGAGAAATGTCAGTATCTCTCTGTCATCTTTCCCTAGTCTGGTCTATCTCTTTGTCATCTTTCTCTAGCCGTGCAGGTATACGATTATCCATCCATGAGAATAGCTTCTGCAACCAAGTCTCAAATGTGTCCAATAGTACAGTGTGGCAATTGGATAACCAACCGCCTTTAGTATATTCGGCAGAGCCCTTTTGGTTTCCCTGTTTCAATGTTTAATTCCAACATATCGCTTACAATGTTTCTGATAGTATGGCTATTGGAAAAGTGTTCGGAGTTGCTCTACATAGGTGTACGTCAATGACACTGGATAGTGGATACTGTTTAAGACAGTTGTTTATTAAAGGTTACAATTTCACTAGACAAAATACTAACTACTAAAATGCCAGATTATTTTAAGAATCAGGTAAGTCATACCTGTCCTCAATTCCTTCCCATATTTTACTAAAGCTACATATATTTTTATTGAAAATCTCAATACGCTATATCTTCAAAACTTCAGATCCCTGTCTTTGCAAACCTTCCTCGAACTCTTGGCTGACTATCTACCAAAGCTTTCCTGCATGCATACTATAGAAGTCCATGGTTCAGTATTCAAGGGACTTCCTTTGAGGAAATCTATTTGAACTTTAAGTTAAGTAGCCAACTAAATCCTTTTCACTATTTTGTATTTACGGGAGAAATGGATAAATGGTGATCGAGGATATCTTTAATTGTCACAACAAGCTATTGAAAAACAAACATTTGAAGAGCAAACACGTTATAAACGTCTCACCTCACGTGCATGTCAACAAATAAACCGTAAATTTACTTTTGGCAACATCCACAACCCCTGTAGCTGTTCTCCCATATGTGGTGAGATGATCTAGTGGAATTTTTCAAATCAAATTGATAAGATACATGAAGATTCACACTGTATATCAATACAGAGAAACATGATTGAGGGGTGGCAGGGTAATGAGATATGGAACCCAATATACTCCTACTAAAACTGATGGAGTCCCAATTGCTTACTCCTAGAACCAAATATAAAAGGATTTGAAAGCTACCTGGTGAAATACTTTATTGGGAAGACACTCAACTATTAGTACATCAATGACACATTAAACAAGATATGGAACCTCAAGGGCTGCTTTGAAATGACTATGCAGAGTAATGAGATGTTCTTCTTCAAATTCAATAATCGGGAAGACAAAGTATTAGATATGGGGGCACAGCACATTGCCCAATAGCCAATGAGAAACTACCACAAAGACGCCACCAAGGATTGATTTGATGAAGGCTTATGATAGGTTCATTGATATGCAGCGTTAGGTACTTTGAAAGCTTTGAGCTTTCCTGAAAGGTTCATTCCATTGGATGGCTAGAACAATGTATTACAACTCCAAGTTACTTTGTATCAATTAATGGCTGTTTGGAGGGGTACTTCAAAGGTCTCAGGGTGACCTCATGTCACCATACTTGTTTGTGTCGGTAATAAAATTTCAGGGCTATTTTCAAATCTATGATATAATTTAGATATAATTTTCTTTCTAATCTATGATATACGATATCTGCATATAGATTAGAGTAATTTTCACCTAATTTTTTCGGATTAAAATAACAATTTTAGGAAAAAAAAAATTACCCTTGATTAAGGGCTGTTTTCAAACCAAAATAACTTTTTTTGTGGACATCAGATAGATGCAGAAATATTTTTGTTGCGTAGCTTATCCCACAAGCTTTCCAACGGTATATGGCACGCCTCAGGGAGATGTCCCAATCACCGAAAAAGTGGTATTAAAATTAGGCAGTTTCACAGCCAAAAAATAGTAATTTTAGGTCATGATGACGTCAGCAATAAAATATTTATTTTTTAATTATTATTTTATTATATGATGACGTCATCATTATCCAATCGATGACGTGGCAGTGACATGTGTCGAGGACACGTAGCAGTCACCAGACTGTTCACCGGACGTTCACTAGGGTGACACACATGGCAGTCACCGAGGGTGACAAGTGGCAGACCCGTTTGACCCGGTCAAAATGGTCAACCCGGTCCAGGCTTTGACCTAGACTAAGCCAGACCGATTCATACACTAAATTGGTTCTAAAGAGCTCAATTTTTGGTCAAATTGAGTTAAATTTTTTTAAAATTCTTATTAATTAGACCTACCCCATGGGGGACCCATTTTTTAATTTTTAATTTTTTTTTTAGAATGGGTGTTGTAATAGGTTAATTTCGTATCTCGAACTTAGTCTTTACACCAAGGATATTCAGAGCGTCTAAATAAATAATTAAAGAATACTAGCACAAAGTTTAGCGTGAAAAACTTTTAAATAGGTTAAAAACCATGACCTCTCCTGAGGATTTAGAAAGATAGAAGTTTATTGATAGCTGCTAGATATTACAAGAGATACTCTGAGTATTTTATTATAGAGTTTAAGTGAGTATTCATTTGTCCTCCGTCCCCTCATCTCGGATTCTCTGGTCATATTTATAGGTCTTATAATATGACCGTTTGGCGACCATTATTATCCTTAATGGTGGACGTTACAATATGTATTTGATAATAGTTAATTTAATTGTGTAACGTTTTGATCTTTGTTGTTTTGTAACGGCTTTATTGATGACAGTACATTTGCTTAACTCGAACTGTTGATGTAGAGGTCGAAAGTGATGACTAGAACTCTATAACTGTAATATGTCTTCAATAGTGCCACGTGCTATGTTGTTAAGGTCAAGTGGTCACATGATGGTCCAAGATGAAGCATGAGTTTAAAATGCGGAATAAGCCACTACAGGTGCCTTGTATAGGAAAACTGACTCACTTATATGGGATATAAATAAAAGGATTTATACGTATTCAAGTATCTTACGACAGCTAATAGGATATTAATTGAATGTTACAACAGCTAATAGGATATTAATGGAATGCCCAAATGATACTAATTATCATGATCAGGGGATCACAGATAATACAAAACCAAAACTAATTTAGAATACGACTAAGAGTCATATCTAAATCACAGTTAATTGTCAATGATAAATAATTAGAGCTTAATTATGAATTGACTTAGTCTTATTTCTAAAAATTTGGTGTCTGAGGAACCAAATTTTTGTATCTAAGTACAATTATATATTACATAATAACATTTAGAGGTATATAAGCACTGATAACAACCTATAATACCCTAGATAGTTAGTTCAAAGACATACATAATCTACTTATCTTGTGAACTCAGCAGACTTCAGGGTGGGATCACTTGTCAACTAAACATCTAATACCCCTCATATTCGTAGCAAATAAGGTCATTTGGCTAAAATATACCGACTTTTATAGAACTTTAGGGCTTAGAACACTCTAGTTCTCAGAATAAGGAATGCACACATCTAGTGATTTTGAATAACAATTTTGGCTAAGATTTTATTAAAACGCACACCTAAGATTAAGATCGCCATTTTTACGGGGTAAAATTATGATTTAATTATTAAAAAGGAATTTCATGAGTTTTAGAAAAAATTGTTCGGTTTAATTATTAAAATTAGGATTTAATTATTAGAAAAAATTGTTCGGTTTCGGTTTTTCAGTTTGGTCGGTTTCCTGCTCACCCCTACGCTAAATGCAATCGTAAGTAACCACGAAAGAGTTTAGTTTTCTTTTATTTTGCTAAGGGACTATCAATATGTTAGTTTGGGGGTATTTGATAGGCATGAAAAATGCCTATTTTTGTCCTTCAAATTATATGATCTAGAACCTTATTTAATGTTTTACTGAGCTTAATTGAAGTATATATTTACTATTGCAGGTAATGAGACATTTGTGACTAAGTCCTTGTTAAAGCCCAACTGTTACAAGGTAAAGGCTACTGCTAGAGATGACCTAGTTGTCAAGAGCTACTGGAGATGACCTAGCTGTCAAAGAACTGCTGGAAAACTTGGTAGTCAAGACTTAGCTAAAATATCTCCACCAAATCTGGTTGTTAAGAGAGATGAGAACTTTAGTTAGGTTAAAGAGAGAAAGAGTTGTGAAGAAAAAGGAGAGTTATCTTTTTATCTTTTGTTAACGACCGTAGTTTTTTTTTTATTCTTCGAGAAAGAGAAAATTATATATGATTGGAGTATCTTGGGAAATCAATCAATGTAAGTTCTTATTTATCAATGATAAATTCTTCATATTAATATATAATTTTTATTTACTTAATTTGATCATAGAAATATGATTTGACTTATGCATCCCTGAAGAACGAAAACCCTAACCTATATTACAACACCCAATTTGATACGGTTTATCAGCACATGGGGTGCCTATGTAATAAAATTTGATAAGTATTGTATGGTCTGACAATCAGGGTTCATGTGACACAATAGGTTGACTGAATATTTGAAGGCCGAGGGTTTTGCAAATATCATTGTTTGCCCATGCATTTTCATCAAGAAAACGAATACTGGTTTCACCATCATTGTAGTTTATGTAGACGATTTAAATATCATCGGAATTTTGGGGGAGATCGTGAATGCTGGCGAATACCTTGGGAAGGAATTCGAAATGAAAGACCTTGGGAAGACCAAATTTTGTCTCGGTTTGTAAATCGAACATCTTGCTCGCGGCATAATCGTACATCAGGCGACATGTACCGGAAGAATCATAAAACGTTTTGGTATGGATACGACACAAAATGCCAAGTTTTCCATCTATACCGGCACTACTCTTCTGGTTCACGAGCACACATGTTAATAGGTCGTATAGGTGCTATTGGCTGTGCCCAATTGTTACACCAAGTTAAGGTAGGTAGAACCTAGTGTTACTCTTTATTAGGGTTTGAGGGTATAATTAGAAGACCACTCTAACCCTATCAGGTTAAATAGAGAGGAAGTCCCTCTTAGAGGCTACAATAGAGAAAACCATCCCATTGAAGTCTGCAGCCAATCTAAGGGAAGACTCCACTCAAGAACAGGTGATTAAACAGAGAGTAGGAAAATAGGTTAGTATAATCTTTAATGTATGCTAAGTTATTGATCATAGCTGATAGTACTTTATTCTAAAAATTGGTAGGGTACTCAATCTCTATGATTATTTTCTGTTCCCGAGAAAGACAAGAGAGAAGACCAAAACAAAATACTATTTTTTCTTTACCAAGTCTCTCTCTCCCCATCACTCCACATATTTTTTTTTGGGTTTCTCCATCTGCTCTCCCTCTCCATTGCATCGCGAGAGAGACGATTCAAATTTTCTTCATCGAGATCTGTTTCTATATCGGTTCTTCGGGGAACTCATATCTGAGTTCGGCTACTGTGGAGATCCTTGTTGTGGTGTTTCTCGGGTATTTTGGGTTTTGATTTCCGGCTGTTCTGAAATATGTTTTCGGTGATTTGATCTCTCAAGATTGTTGTTGTTGCCGAACAAAATCTGTTCTATAAGGGTTTTCTGAAATCTGATTTTGATGTTTTGTTATGAAGAAATTCGATTTTAGGGTTCTAGAGGATTGAGTTCTCCAAAATCTGTTTTCTCCCTCTCCATTGCATCGATTCAGACTTTTCAATCTACACAAATTCAGACCTAAAATCAGTTTTGCACACCCAATACGATGTGTAAGAGAAACTTCTCGTAAATTTGGCGATCAACAAATGTGATTTGGCTTTGATAATGAGTGTTCTTCCCCAAATTCAGATCTGATTTCTAGGGTTTGTTGTTGGATAATGGGTGTTCTTCCCTCACTTATTTGATTTCTAGGGTTTCATTGATGTATTGGAGAAGTAAGCAGTTGTGCTTCGATTCTATTAGAACGATGTTTGCGTAGATTTTGTGCAATTTCGGTTGGCATGGTTCGTGTGCAGAGAGAGGGTGAAAGTTTATTTCTCGTTCTGAGTAGGAGTAACTAGAGCCGACAAAGTAACCCATGACCCGCCAACCTGACCCAACCCAACCCTGTTTTTGGTGGGTTTGGGTTTGGCCTTAATAGGTCGTGGGTCATTTGAGCCAAACCCGTCTAACCCATTTAATAAATGGGTCAGGTTAGGGTTTACCTTAAACGGTTTGGGTTGACCCGTGACCCGTTTAAGTTTAGTTTGAGCTAATTATAATTTATATGATATTGTCCATCATTCGAAGAAAAATTTAAGCCCAAATAGAGCTTTATGTGTTATTACTACCCATAAACATATGGCATTTGATCCAATCTCACCTCAATTTTATTCTCTCATCCTCTTCTGTTATTATTATACATTTCTTCAACAAACCCAATCTTAGAAAATGGGCATTTGATCTCCACTTCCATTACTGGACTCATCATTTTAGAACGCATGTAACACAAATATCTACCAATAAAAGCTTTAACAAACCCATCTCCCACAATTGTGTCAGATGAAGTTATGACCCATGACCTGACCCATAACCTAAATTAATATTTAAACAGATCAAATGGGTCGGGTCGGGTTGACCTGTTTAAATCAAGGTTGGGTTTGGGTTTGTATATTTGACCCGTTTAACTAAATGGGTCGGGTTTGGGTTTGTATTTCTGACCCATGAACCCGCTATGACCCGACCTATGTAACCCAAACCCAACCCGTTTGCCAGCTCTAGGAGTAACAACAAGGTATTTTGGGATTTTTGTGTGTTGATTGCAGGTCTGCCGGTGTTTAATTCCACGAGAAACGATACTACTTTACAGTATATATCTATGTATTATTTTGTGTTTCTTGCTTTGTCCAGGAGTTGCTCGCAGTGATATTTTTTGTTTGTTTGTGTTGTGCATGAACTGTTTGTTATTCTTGGATATTTAAGCATATGATATTTACGCATATGATGACCCTGCTAAGGGATTCCATTCCACTGAATCATTAGTGATTACTTCAAGCAATAAATTCATTAATGTTTCTTCTTAATTGACAACAAGTTTTTTGGCAATATCCATAAATAATCATTAATGTATATAGGGTGTTTTTATTCCCAAGGATCTCCAATGGGGTTTAAATGAGATCAAGTAGTCGTTAGGAAGGCGGGATATAAAATAGGCAAATACACCCAAAGGAGTTTTGTCCATGGAGTTGAACGTTTTTCTTCATTTTAAGACTGTTTTGTAAAGTCCCATTAAGACTACTTTACACTAATTAAACTTGAAATTATTAGACCACCCAAAGGAGGCTAAGAAACTTTTAATTAATTAGTGGGTCAAGATAAGCTACACGGTACAAGGAGATGAGGATAACCCTCGGCCCAAAGGTAAGGAAGTGCCTCAAGTCAAACTGTAAGTGACCAGTCCAGTCTTGAGCGTGAGTGATCACCAACTAGGGGGTAATGTATGTCAAATCACCACCCAAAGGAGGGGTTTGATAATATATAACTGTACCCGCAGAGTGAATAATTCATATCATAAATATTATATACACTCTGACTCGACCATCTTAACCCCAGGTAGGATTGAGATTAAAGACATCAAGTTATAGATCTTTTACAGATCAAGTTCAACGTGCATAAAATTTATTTTTTGGCACGTCCTTTACAAATGAAGCACGTAAAAATGAAAATCCAACATAAAATTTATTTTTTGGCCTTGACATTATTCATCTGTAACTACTCGCTTTTACCTGTGCAGTCGGTACAAAACTCTTAAAAATGATCCAGAACCAACTGACTAATATTGAAACCTTGATGGACTATAACTACTCCCACCGAAAAGGTATCGGAATAGACAAGTCAGATGTTATTAAGAAAAGGTTCGAGAGTTCTGTCAAGGGCAGGTAGTACAGTAACTTATCTCAGCTTTTATCGCTAAAGTTTAACGGCAGTGGACATACACGCTCGCACGTTTATGTTTGTTTTGAATCAAATTTGGTTGATGTTCCTCCAACTCTTGCTGGTTAGATTCTGGGGCAATTGTTCACATTTCGAATTCTCCACAGGGGTTCATCAACAGGCGGCCAGTAAGGCCTAAGGAGAAGGTTTTCTCGGGAGACGCTAGACACCTTCATATTAAGTTCTTTGGCATTTTTTGCTTAGTTTTAGCCACAAGTGTTACTTTAGATTTGACAGACACCTTTTATCTTCATTCGATGTGATAATCTCTAGTTTCAATTTTTCGGTTGTACTATTTCAGTTATCATTTTAGACATGGTGGCCTTGACATTATTCATCTTGATTTCATTATTGGTTCTGGTATACTAGTTGATGGGTTATATCGTCTATCTCTTGACCATTCATTTAAGTCTTTCCTGTTAGAGGTTGAGAAATAGTTAAATCGAAAGATCAAAGTTGTCCGCTCAGATCGAGGTGGCGGGTATTATGATAAGTTCGATCAAGACGGTCAACTTTTGGGATAATATTTTATGGATTAGGGTATTGTAGCCAGTACACTACTCCTGGATCATCTATGGACTGGTAGAAATCATAGTCTTAATCACTTGCATGTTTGGGGTTGTCCAGTAGAAGCAAAATTGTTTAACCCAAATATCATAAAGTTAGTTTCGAGGACCATCAGTTGTTTCTTCGTTGGTTTCCCAGAGAGATCGATAGGATTCAAGTTTTATTGTATTTCTCGACCCATGGAGATTGTCGAGTGTGCTCAAGCTCATTTCATAGAGGAGAGAGATCACTTAACCAGTCCTATTTATAGAGTGTTTATCTTTGATGAGGGTTTTGTAACTCGGAGTCTAACTGCTATTCTGATTAGTGTTGCTATGCTTCCACGTTTATCTGATATTGGCACTATGATGAGTACGATTCCATACCTTATTCCAGACCCCGTCGTAGTACCAGTTCTCTATCAGATTTTTCCTCTGCCCGCTCATGTTCTGCTTCATGTCGTTCCACCTCTAACCCAGCCTCTAGCTCTTACTCAGAGATCCCCTAGAAAGATTCGTTCAACCATTTCTTCAGGTTATCATCTTTATTTAGTTGAAGGGGAATTATTTAATTTCGAGGATCCAATATCTTTTAGTTTGGCTATGGCTAATAGTTTTGCAGATCAGTGATGTAATGCCATGACAGAGGAGATGGACTCTATGTCTCATAACTCTGTGTGGGAGTTAACACCTTTACTTGAAGGATCTAAGGTAGTTGAATGCAAATGGATCATTGTATATACGTCAACCAGAGTGGGAGACATTTTACATTTATGGTTTTGTACTCGGCATTAGTTTTGTTGTTGGGATATTAAGAAGGTACCATCGTAACCCTTCTAATATTCACTGGCAAGTAGCCAAGAAGGCTTTTCGTTATTTGAAGAGGACTAGAGATCACAGATTGGTTTATAGGAGATCAGATGAGCTCATGATCTTGGGCTACTCTGACTCAGATTTTGCAGGGGACAGAGATGACAAGAAGTCTACTTCTAGTTATGTTTTTATACTTGTTCATGGCGCTATCTTGTGGAGAAGTATCAAACAGTCTCTTGTAGCTTCCTCGACTATGGAAGCAGAGTATGTGGCTTGTTATGAGGCTTCCCGACATGCTGTATGGCTCAAGCAGTTTATTTATGAGCTGAAGGTTGTTGATTCAATTTCTAGACCATTGCGAGTATTTTGCGACAATGAGGCAGTCGTCAAGTGTGTTAAGAATGATAACGTGACTATGGATAATATGTATATTGACATTAAGTATCACGTTGTCATTGATAAAGTACGACAATAGATTATCGAGATTCCTCATTTGTCGATACTAGAGATGATTGTTGATCCGCTTACTAAGGGACTTTCGATACCATCCTTCAGGGAACATGTTACGCGTATGGGATTATTGGAGTCTCTTTGAGGATCGTTCTTTTGTATGGGAGTAGTTATTGATTTATTTACTGCTACTGCATTAGGATTCTTTATCCATGTGGGAGTTATTCCCGATTATTATTTTGGTCGACATTCAGATTTGATTTTTGATTATTTAACTGCTATTATATTTGGATCCGTTATTATATGTGCACATATTCAGTTTAAGTTATGCAATTGCAATAAAGTTTTAGATACGAGTGATTTCATCACATGACAGTTGTCTAAGTATCAAGTGCTTATAGAGAATACTGAAAGGTTTCTCAAGTTTACTTGGGATGGATATGGGTAGGCACCACATCCTTTGGCCTTTATTTCAGTATGAGCGATGGTCTTCGCATGACGGTTTGTCTAAGTATTGAAATGACATGTGTCTGGTAAACACATGTTGCAGGACACTAATAGAAATGTACTAGCACATCATTAAGGTGTACATTTGCCATTCACACGCTAAACTCCACCAGTAAAGGAATTGCACTTGAAAGCTATTGAGGTTGCTAGCCTGATGTCCACGATATGAATTAGGCATGTGCCCAAAGGCCTGACCCAAATTTGTCCGTGAACCGTATTAGTCATCTTTATAGTCGTAGAGTGACAATCAAGTTCGATGTAACATTGCCTTCGACAAATTATCATATGTGGTTTAAAAAAAATAAAAACAAAGGATGGCCATAAAACCGTGAATCAGGCTAAAAATATTTTTCTTAAAATCGAGTTAGCGTCGGGTGGGAGATTGTTGAATTTTCCATCTATACCGGCACTACTCTTCTGGTTCACGAGCACACATGTTAATAAGTCGTATAGGTGCTATTTGTTGTGCCCAATTGTTACACCAAGTTAAGGTAGGTATGACCTAATATTACTCTTTATTAGGGTTTGAGGGTATAATGGGAAGACCACTCTAAGCCTATCATGTTAAATAGAGATGAAGTCCCTCTTAGAGGCTACAATACAGAAAACCATCCCATTGAGGTCTGCAGCCAATCTAAGGGAAGACTCCACTCAAGAACAGTGATTAAACAGAGAGCAGGAAAACAGATTAGTATAATCTTTTAATGTATGCTAAGTTATTAATCATAGCTGATAGTACTTTATTCCAACAGCCTATGCATGTCCGTTCATTGGATGTGAACAAGGACATTTATCGTTCTCTTGACGAAGGGGAGAAACTCCTAGGGCCTGAGACGCCATGTCTAGAAGTTATCGGTGCTTTGCTATACTCGACTCGACATCTCATTCGCAGTGAACTGTTTGGCACGTCATAGTTATGCACCTACCCAAAGGCACTGGAATGGGATCAAGCACATTTTGAGATATCTCATCGGCATGAAAGACTGAGGTCTGTTCTATCCAATATTTGGCAAATGAAAAATTATAAGATATCCCAATGTAGGATATTTGTCAAATCCACATAAAGGCCGATCATAATCGGGTTATGTATTATTGTATGGAGATACAGTGAGTTCATGGAGATCGGTGAAGCAGATAATGGTTACTACATTCTCAAACCACGCAGAGATTCTTGCACTTCGTGAAGCTGGCAGAGAATGCTTCTGGTTGCGGTCTATGATCAACCACATCAACGAAAGTTGTGGTATGAGTTTTATCTAAGATAAACCGACGACTCTTTATGAAGACAACACAACTTGTATCCTTCAAGTCAGGGGTGGATTTATTAAATGTGACATAGCGAAGCACATTTCACCAAAGTTTTTCCACATTCATGAGTTGCAGAAGACGAATAAGACCAATGTTGTTCAAGTCCATTTAGAAGATTACTTAGCTGATCTATTCACGAAGGCTCTTGCACATCCTATGTTTAAGAGATTGGTACACAGAATCGGCATGCGAAGTTTACACGATTTATTATCTAAGGGAGATTGATATCAGGGGGAGTAGTCCCAACCTGACATGGACACATGCGTGTTGTATTTTTTTTCCTGATAGTGCAATTTTTATTCTATGAGGTTTTACTAACTAGAGGTTTTTATGAGGCAACATATACGCATCCACAACCCATACATGGCATAGGATATTGTACTCTTTCTTTGCACAACTTTTTGCCCAGAGGGGTTTTGCTAGGCAGAGGTTGTGATGAGGCAAGTCGTCCTGGTATGGAACACCCCAATGGGGAGTGTTAGGAGTTGGGTCCAGCCCAAGGTGGGAGCCCAACTGGGTTGGGGTGTCCTACTGGACTCCTAATAATCCCATAGGCCTTTAGGGTTTAAGATGAGAGTTAAGTTAAGATATGTAACCTATGTTATAGGGTTATCCTATTTGTAGTACGTACAGATAAACATAATTCAATCAATAAAGATATCATCTCTTTTCTCTCTCAATTGCCTCTATAGATATTGTAGCTCAATCTATTATTATCCAATAGCTGACAAATTAATTTGATTAGAAGAACGACATTATCACCCAAATATTACAAGAGAAATACTAGAAAGACCCCGGGGTCACTAACCTTTATGACCATACTCTTTTCATTGGTCCACGTGGATTTAGGTGATGGGCAACCTGCTCAGCCAGTAAATCTTTTTTACGTGGTTTTTTTTTCTTTATCAATTCTTGCTTTTGTTAGAGCATCTCCTAAAGTGCCTCACTACCTTGGAATCCAATGTGCCACCTAGGATTTTTGTCATCCAACAGTGCCTTACTACCTTGGATTTGAGTCTCCAAAAGTAAGGCTGAGTCTTGGAATCCAAGACTCAACCTTGGTTTTTAAAGTCGTGATTGGACGCCTAAGTGTTGGGGGCCTATTATGTTTTTAAACAGGTGCCTAAGGTTTAGACGCCCAATTATTTTTTTTAACAAAAATTTAATTCGGGCGCCTAAGACTTAGGCGCCCAATTTTTTATTTTTTATTTTAAAATTCAAAACGGGCGACCAAGTCTTGGGTGCCCAATTTGAATTTATGATAATTTTAAAAAAAAATAAAAAATAAAAATAAAACAGGCGCCCAACACTTGGGTGTCTGTTAAAAAATCTAAGTCAGGTATTGTTGGATGAAATAGAGCCTCACTACCTCGGTTGAAAAAAAGGCACTTTAGGAGATGCTCTTATAGTGAAACAAAATTTCCGCTCTTAATATGCTTTCTTGCATGAAGATTAATATATATATATATATCTCTAAAACTAGCATCCATTATAGAAGAACACCCCTCCCATACTCAGTCCTTTTGTTGTTATTATGTGATTAAAAGCTAACTATTCATTCTCCATGAATAATGAATTTGGACTTCTCTCTTACCTCTCATATAACAATTTTGGATGTTGTTGTTCGATCATCCGTCCTGTGGGTTGATTAGTGGATATTAAATTTTTGCACTGAAAATTTATGATATCTCTGGTGATTCCGTTCCCAATGCAATGATCAAAGAACTTGTGTAAGATTATAACTAAAATGGTGTTTCAACGAATTGTATGTATCAACGAATTGTATGTATCCAAGAGAGAAACTGCCAGAGATAATTTGTTTTAGACGTTTACTCGAGTGGGGAAGAAAGAGAGTCTGTACGGGGACGGGAAGGATACTATTTTTGATTATTTTTCAAACTTTGTGACTTACCAGTGAATTAAGCATCTCCAACAGAAAATGTATGCTATTTCGATTTTGGATACTAATATCCAGAATAACATACTATTTTGCTCTAACAGATTTCTCTCCAAATTCAGTTTTTTATTTAAATTGGGACCCACAATGTTTTTTTTATGTGAGAGAGAGAAGATTTTTATTAAAAATTGAGACCCACAATGTTCTTTTATTAGAGAGAGAAAAGAAAGGAAGATCAAAAATATTTGTGAATGACCTACAAAAGTAGTATGCACATACCACTTTCCAAGTTCGAGATTTGTATACTTTGGATGGGTATGGAGGTGAGTATGTTGAACACCATACCCCTGTTGGAAAGATTTTTTGCAAAAGTATGAGAAAAGTGTAACAGCATACCATGTTGTTGGAAATGCTCATATACACGTGTCACGATCTCCTTGTTGGTCATTAGGCTAGGGGACCTAGAGGTCCTCCTAGCAGCGCTCATTTTACAATGATGTGGCTTGGCATGTTTCATGAGCATATTAAGTGTTGCATCTATTTGGGCTACTCCTCTCATGCCAATTGGTTTTGAGATGGAACTCACCTTTTGTTTTAATGTGGTATTAAAGCGGACATTTCTTCCACGTGTTGTGCCCAATGGCCAATTGGAAACTTGGACTAGTTCAGGAAAATTTGCAAATTCCAGAATAAATACTCTAAAACCCTGACATTGCTGCCGAGAGTTTTAGGCTTTCGTGAATAACAATTATGTGTGTTCTTACCATTTGGAATGGCTTTTTTACTACGAATTTATAAAATAAAAATAAAAATAAAACTAGACCATTGGCTACGCAGTGGTAATATTTGTAATAGGATGAAAAAACTAGGACGACATAATAATAATGCACGCTGGAAAAGAGTTTTCGGATGAAGCTGTGTCAAAACTTAATCGTGAAGGGGCCATGAAGCTCCTATGAGGCCACTCCGCATTAGTGAATCGAAACGCGAAACAAACTCTTAAAAAACGTATCCCACCACTGAGTCTGAGCTCTTCCACCAAGCACAACTGAAGCATTCGTGCCGGAGCAAGCTTCTGCACCGATCGCACGGCTAGAGATACTCTTAGGGACTACAACCAATGATATCGTAGTCCCGGGACCATGGGAACAGGAGTTATGTTATCTAGTACCAATTAATTCTGGAGCTCAAACACCATTGAACCAACACTAGAGCTCAAAAACCATGGAAATCTCTGCAACAACATCTCTAACTTTCCCCAAAACCCAATCACTCTCTTCCTTCAACTCTTCATTCTTCAATAATGGGGGAACCCATTTACTTAAGACCAACAAGAGGACCAATTGTTTAGTCTTGAGGAAGAGAAGAAACAGACCTCAAAGAAGTGGTTTTAATATTACATGTTTATTTGGACTCGGCGTACCCGAGCTCGCGGTGATCGCGGGTGTTGCAGCTCTTGTTTTTGGGCCTAAGAAATTACCAGAGGTTGGTAAAAGTCTTGGGAAAACTATCAAGAGTTTTCAACAGGTACATTTGATTTTACGCAATTTTATTATTGTTAGTGGTTTAATGTATTGTGAATGAGTGCTCCACATTGCGCGAGAATGTTGAACTCTTGCAATTTTTATGGAATAGATTATTCGGGATATTTAGAGATAATTGAGTGGGTTTGGTAGAAATTGATGGATGAATTTAAATAGCATGAAAGGATTAATTTAATTCAGTACTTACCAAAATTTGCGAAAATAAATTGCTGAGAAATATGAAAGAGAATTCACACATTAGGATACAGGGAATTATGTAGAAATTCCCAATAAAACGGAAAGTGCATAATGGTCGAAGATTAAACCACAAATTCTGAAACAAAAATAGGTTAGTACCCTTATTTTCTTGAGAAAGAACTGGTTTATTCAAAGACCTCCAATACAAGAACTCCGGATCGTCCTAATTAAGGTAGAAGTACTTCAAATAGAAGATACCTAATCATTTGAGCCGTAGCCCACTAGTTATGAGGCATTCTAGAGTTTGGATTGTGTAAGGCCTTTATGTTTTATTATTATTATATATTATATATTCCCCTTTGCAGATTGAGACCATTCCAATAGTTTGCCCTTTAGTTTCAAGGTAGTGATTCACAGTGTTTGGTTGTTGCCGTTAACTCTAGTCATATGTACTGCAACAATTTGGAGGAAGATATGGGAATGAATATTTTCCAGCAATGCTCACAGAACTCATGAAACCAGGAATGATGGCCATGAAAATGACCTAAAATCGCAAACTACACGTCTAAGCACCACAACAATCAGAAGGTAGTAAGAAAAAGGATATATATTTACCTGGCTATTTTCTCACAAAAACTATTCAGGATGTACAAATTCGATACATGAGCTGTAGGCTAATGGCAGCAACTACACCGTTAAGAAAACTTCCAAGATTTGATGATCCATTAAAATGTTTTATGTGGAGGGAGGATAGGCTAGTAGAAATTACTGGGTAGAATTCAATTTTGAAGGACTGGGATTTGGTTGCTTCTTAGATTCTGACAAAGGCTTGAGCTCGAACTTAGTAATTTTTTTTATTGTTTATGATGTGGCGCATCCCTTATAGGGTCGTCTACCCACTGTACCATCTATGTTTATTTAATGCTTTTAATGCTTTGTATTTTGAGTCTTTAGCTTAAGCTCGAGGTTATTAGCAATTTTCCAATTTAAGTAGAATTCTATTTTCAATTAGAATTAGGATTCATAATTCTAACCCCCCTTGTGTTCTATAAAAAGGGTGGTCTAGGTTATTAGTTTCTTGGTTAATACAGTTAATTCAGTTAAGTTAGTCTTGTTCATAACAAAGTTTCTAGTTAATAAAATTAAGGTTCCTCACGAACCTAATTCCTTTTGTTAAAACTGGTGTTCTTCTTGATTACTGGCTTCCGCGTAATCAGTTTACATCAAAGTGGTATCAGAGCTGCGTGAGATCTAAGTGTAGTCAGTTTCAAGAGCAAAGATGGCTCGTGGAAGAACTGCGACGAAGAAACCTACTCTAGCTCAAGATGTAGCAAAGATAGAGGATAAGCTTGATAAGTGTATCGAGGCTTTGGGTAGAGGAGCCTTCCCCCCCCGGTTGAGCGTAACCAAAACTCTATCTTTAGAGGGAAGCGTCGCCACGAGGAACGAGGAAATTGACAACTCGTTTGCAAGTCTCGAAGTCGAGAGCGAAACCCGTGATATCGATGTTGATAAAATCTGGATAAGGGCTAAGGACTAAGGACAAAGGTCCAGCCACTACACACACTGACCAACCAAGATAACCTCATACCGAGACACCATCGGGACACATCCCCCAATCACCAACAATACTGGGAAAAACCCCGATGTTTGATACGACGAGCAAGGAGACGCCGACCGTCTTGGAAGGTCCGGTATATGACCTACCAACAACGATTGTATTTTCGTATGCTGATTCGTTTTGGGAAAGCTTCGTTGCAGGTTTCGAGGAGCGAACCACAGTATTTTTTCAACTTTTAATTTTAGAAGTCAATGGACGTAGGGATGTCGGCGACGATATCGTACCCGCGCTCTCGGGTACAATCTCTGGGTACGGAAAATTTCCCGGAAGACTTCAAGATTTTCAGAAGAGTTCCACCGTACAAATTTCGTGCACGTTCTACGGGATGAAGACGAAGAGATTGGGATGTACATACGTACGTGAATCTTCTGGAGCACCGCCCCTTGATTTCGTGGACGAAATCTTCTCAAATGGAGGGTTTGATGTGGCGCATCCCTCATAGGGTCGTCTACCCACCGTACCATCTATGTTTATTTAATGCTTTTAATGTTTTGTATTTTGAGTCTTTAGCTTAAGCTCTGTTGGAGAAGTCCAACCGAGGTTATTAGCAATTTCCCAATTTAAGTAGAATTCTATTTTCAATTAGAATTAGGGTTCATAATTCCAACCCCCCTTGTGTTCTATAAAAAGGGTGGTCTAGGTTATTAGTTTCTTGGTTAATACAGTTAATTCAGTTAAGTTAGTCTTGTTCATAACAAGGTTTCTAGTTAATAATATTAGGGTTCCTCACGAACCTAATTCATTTTATTAAAACTGGTGTTCTTCTTGATTATTGGCTTCCGCGTAATCAGTTTACATCAGTTTACCTCTATCAATGTTTTGTTTTATATAGAAGTTTTTTTGGCTATGAACAAACATGCTTTTTCTTTCATGTGTATATGTTTTTCGTTTATATGAGAGAAAATCTTAATAAAGAAAAGATAGTGGTGTCAACTCAACACTTTCAGAAATTAAGTAAGTCAGACAGGTTTGAAAAATAAGGAACGCATCATTCCTGTTTCCTAGTAGGAAATAAAATAAGCAAACTTCTATTACAAGTTCCAGCGGTTACTTTTCCCAATGAAAGACTAACTGATCATGCTTAACAGAGTTCTAGAATTGTATGTTTTTTGGTATTGACTCCATATGCTCTTATTTATGATCTTATGAGGTTGTTGGAGGATCTGCACTGGCTTAATTATATAGACTCATAGAGTTAACCCACAAAACACTGTAACGCTTAACCACTTTTCTTGATTAGGCGACCTCAAAAATAATTCAATTTGATATTCTCTTCTCCGGGGGAGTAGATATAAGACTAAACTGGACTTTCTCACTTCAAGGAGAAAAATTACTTGAAGAACTCCCTTACCTAACTTTCTTATGGTGTACGGCACTTAGAATGTGATCTGATATTTTGAAGGCTATCCTACTGACGATGCATGCTTCTTCTTAAATTTGAAATTCTAGAGATTCTGTTTTTGTGAAACCACTAACCTTAAAGCGTGATTTCAATGTTCCACATATTTGTTACTTCTATATAGGTAAGCTTGAACTATTACCATGAATTCAGTTTTGATGATTTACTGGATTGTTATGTGATGATTGACAGCCTTAATTTTGATCATTGTAGGCAGCCAAAGAGTTTGAGTCAGAGTTGAAAAAAGAACCTGAAACTGCGATAAAATCTCCCACAGAAAATCCCACACCAGTCAGTCAAGAGGGGAAACAAGACACCAAAAGCTCGACAACGGGGGAGAGTTAGAGAGATCGTAGAAAAACCGCCCTCGGTGTTGCCCCCCTTCTGACTAGCAATCGTCACATTTATTCACGTTTTGATGTTGTACTTTGTACCACCAGATTTAGAAGACGTATTTTTTTTTTCTGCTTTTTTGCAGATTTTGAGTGTATTATTAGCTTAGTCAGAAATTTCGCATGGATGTTTCATTGTTGTATTATTTGTCTGTAAAACATTGCAAACTAAATCGACATTTGAAATGTTGTTGCCTGAAAAATATACATTGGAAAATAAAATGTTGGTTTCAAGCTCTATTGGACTTGGAAATATCACTGATTTTTTATGCTTGAAAAATCGCATAAAATGTTATTCATGCATGTGACAAATACGTGCATGAATCTGCCAAAATATCCCCAAAGATGACAAGAGAAAAAATGGCTCTCTTTGGTTCATTCAAAACAACAACAAAAAATGAAGAAAAAAAAAGCGGGAACAAAAGCAAAATCTCAAACGTTTAAAGACCTCAAAAAAACTGAAAATGGCGGTTTCTTCAACCACCACTTCATATCTTCTCTCTACCAACTCCACCCTCAAAACTAGGGTTAGGGTTTCTTCCAACAGAGGTATATTAGCTCCACTTCACTTTAAAACAAGTAGAAACCTCGGTTCAACAAGATTGAATGCTGCAGGTCTGTCAGAGATCGAACCGATCTTATAGAAGACAAGCGTGATCGCTGGGCAAGTGGTGGCATTGCTCAGGTACGTAATTCAATTGTTTATTTTCATATTGTGAAAAAATGTATTTATTTATTATATTTATTTTGATGTTTTGAATTTCAGGAAGATTTTGTTTATGGGAAGTATGATTTTCACCACACTTATCATTAAGGCAATGACAAAGGTATGCTATTTGTGTTTGATATTGTTAGGAAGTCAAACTTTCATATCTTTCAGATCTTCCATACTAATAATATAATATTTGTGTATATTAGTTTTCCTATTGTAATACATAACTAGAATAATCTAGAATAATCTATAAATACATGATTGAGTATTAATAATATCCATTCCAGTAAATTCAATCTTTCTTTCATCTTTACATGGTATCAGAGCAGGATTAAGATCCTGACCCATCACTGCACTCTAATCTCTCGTGTAGCATCTCTCATTTTCAGCCATCATGGCCAATGACGAAGTACCACCACCACCTCCCGTCCTTGGCAAAAAAATTGTTATTCCTATCTCAAATCCCTATTTCACTCATCATTCAGATCATCCAGGTTTGGTTTTGATTTCCAAACCCTTGAATGGAGACAAGTATTCTACTTGGAAAAGAGTTATGATTCTGCCTTAAATTCCAAAAACAAGTTAGGTTTTGTCAATGGCTTAATCAAAGCCTCTTCAAAAGAAGATGAATGCGGCTTGGTCTCGATGTAATGATATGGTCCACTCTTGGATCGTCAACACTCTTAGTTCGGAAATTTTAGACAGTGTGATATATTACTCTACTGCTCATGAAGTTTGGGAAGATCTTTGTGAGCGATTTTCTCAAAGCAATGCACCTCGCATCTTTAAGATTCAGCGAGATATTACTTGTCTTCAACAATAACAACTCTCTGTCACTGCTTATTATCCAAAATTAAAGGGACTATGAGATGAACTAGCTTCCTACAACGATGAAGTACACGGGGCATAACAAGATCAACAAAAATTGATGCAATTTCTGATGGGATTGAATGATTCTTACAGTGCTATTTGCGGACAAATCCTCCTGATAAATCCCCTTCCTTTAGTTCGCCAAGCATATTTCTCCGTCTCTTAAGAAGAAAAGCAGCGACTCCTGAGCTCAACGCACGCTGCAAGTGATTTTGGCAGCAGCGCCGCCATGGCGGTTCGAAGCAACAACAGCAAACCATTTCCATCGGCGGATACAGGGAGGTCCGAGCGATCTGACCGCCCATATGGGTCACAGGATTTCCGATCGCAAGAAGAGTCGCTAGAGAATTTTAGTAGAGGATGCCGATTTGATCAAGACAGTTGTCGTTATGGACCATTTCCATCGGCGGATACAGGGAGGTCCGAACGATCTGACCGCCCATATGGGTCACAGGATTTTCGATCGCAAGAAGAGTCGCTAGAGAATTTTAGTAGAGGATGCCGATTTGATCAAGACAGTTGTCGTTATGGCCCTGGAAGAGGATGCCCTCATTGTTCTCATTGTGGAGAATTGGGCCATTGGGTCCAAACTTGTTATGAGCTACATGGGTATCTAGCGGGCCATCCAAAGGCAAAGTATAATTCAGGCCCAAGACGCTTCAACAACAATAACAAGCCTGCAACTAATCATGTGTCTGAAGGCTTTTCTAAAAAAGACAAAAATCAAGTTGTTGGGATTTCGTAGGCTCAATTGAAGCAGCTCTTATCGCTCCTTGATAACAAAAATGAAGGATCTAGCTCTCAGCAAATACCGTAACCAAACCAGGTTTGTCTAAAGTCGCTTCCCGCAGTTGGATCATTGATAGCGGGGGGAGAGATCATATTTCTTCATCATCTAAATTATTTTTTTGCCAAGATAAAAATTGCTCGTTGCCTCCCGTACTACTGTCCAGCGGAGAAAAAGCTAATATCGTTGCAAAAGGATCATTGCCTCTTAATTTCGTATATTATTTGCATGATGTACTATGTGTGCCTACATTTAAAGTTGATTTGATGTCAGTTAGTCGTCTGACAAGAGGCCTGAATTGTTCAATAACTTTTTTCCCTTATTGGTACATTTTGCAGGATTTGGCTATGAGGAGGATGATTGGTTTGGGTAAACAACATGACGGATTATACTATTTGGTGGCACTAGCGACGAAGAAATCCGTGACCAACTCTTCCTCACCCACAAACCGACCAGCCTGCAATCTCACCGTCTCATCCACCGATCTCTGACATAGCCGGTTAGGCCATGTATCACCTCCTCGTTTAAGTTTCATTGCCAAGAACTTTTTTAATTTTTCCGTCCAGTCCAATAACGCTTGCCCTATATGTCATTTGGCTAAGCAAAGTCGTTTACCTTTCAGCCCTAGTATAATTTCTTCTATAAAACCTTTTGAGATAATTCATTGTGACATTTGGGGTCGTTATCGACACCCTTCTCTTTCTGGTGCTTATTACTTTCTTACTATTGTTGATGATTACACACGTTTCACATGGATTTTCTTGATGCGACACAAAGATGAAGCACAATCACTTCTAAAGCGCTTCTTCAGTTATGTTCGCACTCAATTTCAGTCTCACATTAAGACTTTTCGAAGTGACAATGGTGGAGAATTTATCTCACTTCGTTCTTTTTTTCAAGAAAATGGTGTCGTTTTTCAGTATTCTTGTGTTTACACGCCTCAACAAAATGGGGTTGTGGAACACAAGCATCGTCACATCTTACAAGTAGCTCGAGCTTTGAAATTTCAAGCTCAACTCCCTACCCAATTTTTGGGTGAGTGTGCTCTTACTGCTGTACACATCATAAATCGACTCCCTTTTCCAGTTCTCGCCTTCAAAACTCCTTTTGAACTTCTCTACTCAAAACTACCTTCTTTTTCTCATCTTCGTGTCTTTGGTTGTTTAGCCTATGCTACTAATGTCCATACTTCTCACAAATTTGACCATCGTTCCATAACCTCAATTTTTATCGGCTATCCCATCGGTCAAAAGGCATACAAATTATTTGATTTGTCGACCAAAAAAGTTTTCACTAGCCGCGATGTGAGATTTTATGAAAATATTTTTCCTTATGCATCTGTCAAGCTCAATTATGCTATTTCTCCTTCAAACACAGATTCTGGTCCAATTCCTCTTGTCACCCACGACACCACTTATTCTTTTGATTCCAATCAAAACACTTATCATCCAAACACATCACCTCCCGATCATACAGTCGCGCCTTCTTCTTCTCCAAATTCACAACTCGTGCCTGCCTCTTCTCTTCCGCAGGAACCACCATCTTCCCATCAGCGGACCATTCTACGCACATACACGCGCCGCCCCAAGAATTCTTCTGACCCAATTGATCGTTGCGACCCATCCTCTCTCATCGTCTCTAAATATCCATCACCACCATCCACTGCGCCGGAATCCTCATCAAACCCACTCCCCAATCTGTTTCCACAGTCACCTCTCTTCTCATCTGAACCCGATCCCAAATCCGCTTCGCTTTGTCACTCCAGCCGCCAAACCGGTCTGCCGATTAAGCTCAACGATTATGTATGCTCCAACGTTTACTCCGACCAATCGGCCTCCTTAATGTCGGGTCCGACCAAAGGTACACGTTATCCACTGGCCAATTATGTTTCATATCACAGATATAAGCCTGCATATCGATCTTTTGTTGTTCAGATCAGTAATGTCACGGAACCCAGGTCTTATTCGGAAGCCACCGTTTATTCTGAGTGGCAGGAAGCAATGCGCTCTGAATTGCAGGCTCTCCAAGCCAACGACACTTGGTCCCTCACTCCACTCCCGGCCGGTAAGACACCTATTGGCTGCAGATGGGTGTATAAAATTAAACACCATTCAGATGGATCTATCGAGAGGTATAAAGCCCGATTGGTCGCAAAGGGTTTCACTCAGCCAGAAGGTGTCGATTATCAGGATATCTTTTCCCCCACTGCCAAGATCATCTCAGTTCGCTGCTTGCTCGCGTTGGCTGCAGCTCGTGGCTGGTCCCTTCATCAAATGGACGTCAACAATGCTTTTCTTCATGGCGACTTAGCTGAAAAAATATATATGTCTCCACCGCCAGGGCTTTGGCGACAGGGGGAGGAAAACTTTGGTGTGTCGCCTTCATAAGTCATTGTACGGTTTGAAACAAGCATCTCGCCAGTGGTTCTCCAAGTTCTCAGAAGCTATTCGCTCTACTGGTTATGTAGAATCTCGAGCTGATTATTCTCTGTTCACCAGAAAATAAGGCAAGTCCTTTACTGCTCTCTTGATATATGTTGATGATATTCTGATTACTGGTAATGATCTTGTTAGCATTGCTGCAACTAAAAAAATTATGCATAGTCATTTTCATCTCAAAGATCTGGGTGTTTTGAAATACTTTCTTGGTATTGAGGTTTCTGCTTCTAAGAACGGGATTTTTATTTCCCAACGTAAGTATGCATTAGAAATCATTGAGGATGCAGGGCTGTTGGGCGCAGCCCCTGTTGATACTCCTATGGAACGAGGCTTGAAATTATCGGACAAGAGCGACCTGCTCAAAGATCCTGGTCGGTATAGAAGATTAGTCGGCAGATTAATTTACTTGACTGTTTCGAGGCCAGATATAACATATGTTGTACATGTCTTGAGTAGATTTATGCACCAACCCCGAAGACTTCATATGGAGGCAGCTCTCCGGGTTGTCCGATATCTAAAAGGTGCACCTGGCCAAGGCTTATTCTTCTCTTCGAATAGTGATTTCAAGTTGAGGGCTTACTGTGACTCGGATTGGGCAGGTTGCCCATTCACTAGGAGATCTACTATGGGTTATTGTGTCTTTCTTGGACATTCATTAATATCTTGGAGGTCGAAGCGACAGAAAATAGTTTCACTCTCTTCCGCCAAGGCGGAATACCGTGCAATGACGGGAGCATGTTGTGAGTTGACATGGCTCCGATATCTATTGAGGGACTTGGGACTTTCACATCACGAATCAGCCTTACTATTGCGACAACAAGGCTACCTTACACATTGCAGCAAACCCAGTTTTTAATGAGCGAACTTGGCACATTGAGATGGATTGCCATTACATTAGAGACAAGATCCAAGATGGTTCCGTGACTACAAGATATGTAAATTATGCACATCAGCTAGCAGACGTCTTGACTAAGCCCTTGGGGAAAGAGATCTTTGTTCCTATGGTTCACAAGTTGGGATTGCAGGATATCCACTCTCCAACTTGAGGGAGAGTGTTAGGAAGTCAAACTTTCATATCTTCCATACTAAGAATATAATATTTGTGTATATTAGTTTTCCTATTGTATTAGCTAATTAGAATAATCTAGAATAATCTATAATGTAGTATAAATACATGATTGAGTATCAATAATATCAATTCCAGTAAATTCAATCTTTCTTTCATCTTTACAACTATATGGAGATTTTGATACTTGGTTTAGTTTTTAGCTGTGCTTGTATTCATGGAGAATTAAAGTAGAGAAAAAAATTCCTGGTAAAACTAATATTCTTGAGTTTGGTTTACCGTTTATGTATATAGGTTCCACTTGGGAACATTTCGGCAATTTAGACAATTGATAACCATTGGATTAAGTAAGCTTTTATCCGATACATGAATCTAATGGTTAGTAATTGTCTAAATTATTGGAAGCGGTGTACCTAGCAGGACCATAATGAAAGAAGAGGAATTTATTGTCTATTGCTTTCCACATTGGGTTGAAAATGGAGGAAAGCCAACTTCCTTTTCAACTTTGGGAAGTTGATATTCCATTTGCTTTTAGAAAAAGTATTTCAGTAAGAGAAGTTACAGTAAGAGAAGTTACGGTAAAAGTTATTTTCAGAAAACTTAATTCACACGATAATTGGTAAGAGGCATTCTCTATGTGGAGAGAAAATTACTAGGGAGATGTTTTGGAAAGAGTATGAAGAGAGAAAGTTTGAACTCGTAGAATGTAGAAAGAAATTTTGGATTAGCTGAATCTTTTCAAGGAGAAATTTGGAAAGTATTTGGACTGCGAGAAATAACATATAGGGCAAAAATCGTCCCACAGTATTGGTATAAGTTTAGTCGGTGGCCTATATTCTGAGCAAGTGTGCACGGGGGTTTATATTTGATATATACTCCACATGAGAATCTCTAGAAAGATAACGGAGAGAATCTAGACAAAAAAATAATTTGGTCAAAAGAACTTTGGGGAAGAAATTTGGACTGAAGAACATTGGAATAGTAGAATCTAGAGAGAAAATGTAATAGAGTAGAACATGAGATCGAAACAATAAGTGCCCCTGAAAATCTAAAGACCTTCATAAACAAGAAAAAAAATCCATTTAATGTCCAAGATCATGTGAGCTGGATTATGATCATTCCCGTAAACAATATGTTTCTTCTCTTCAATCAAAAGTCCCGGGTATTTGTGGCAAGGGTGAATTTCCCCCCAATTCATAAACTTATTTTAGGCCCTGAAATTGACTCTGGCATAGCCAAATACACTTTTGTAAGATCCTATGAAATAAGGCCAAGTTTTGTTAACACCTGAACAATGAAGGAGGCGATGATACAGATATTCGCTACTCCTTCCACAATACTCGGCTAGGATACAGCTTAATTTGCACTTTTTTCCATTCTATTGGGGTTTGCGTTTGTATGTGTCCATTTTTTCTTAGTATTAGAATTAATATAGGAGAATATGTTTGAAGCCCATTGTCTAGATTTTGGCTTGCAATAAGTAATTGTTGACGCAATGCTCGCGTGTATGCAACGGGTTGGTCTTTGACTATAGTCTCTGGTCGTAGGAGCTGCGTAGTTCAGTTTGGAATGTTCCAACACTGTAGTGGTCTACAATTGTCCGTAGAACAATCCATAATACAATGAAGGGACGCTGATTCAACTAAGTAATAATTTGACTGAAGAATTGCAGGGGTTGTGCGTTCCCCTTCTCAAGCCTGTTATACTGGAAACTGCAAATGGAGAAGTTGTACTCGTCCCTTGGGTAGTTGGTTACTGTAGTTAAGCAATGTCTGTTTTATGTGATTTCTGAGTGTTTCGTCTGTAAAGAGGTGTCTATTTAGTTATTTTCTTCATATTACTAAGTTAAATTTCTTGCGCAGGGTTAATGTCATGGGTCTTTCTTCCAGCAGTAGTTGCCGGTTTGGCTTACCATGTTCCGGTAATTTAGACCTAGTTGGCTCGTTTAATATATTATTGACTTTAGCACTACTCTATTATCTAAACCAGACAGTTAGACTTATCCCCTGATTCTCTGTTTAGGGAGAGTATGTGTACATAGGACTATAGGAGCAGCTGTATTTGTTGTGATATTTTGCGCTATAGAGATGGGTAAACCGAATAAACCACATAACTTTGAGCCTCGTGACAAGTTGATATCAGATTACAACACCATGGACATTTGGGACTTCCAACGAGAAATATGAAGATGTATGGGATTTCACCATTGAGAAAGGCAAGGAAGACATCATGAAGAGATAATAATCTTCAAAATAAAAAGAAAAAGAATTGTTATATGTCCAACATGTGTAAATATAGGTATATTTTATCAAGTCAAGCCTTATGTTACCCTTTTTATAGCATCTATACATTTTCTGCACTCGTAGTTTTATAGCAAAGTTAGAAATCTGTATAACATATGGCCTTTACAGGCTCATGCTGATTCTTACAAACTAACACGGAATGCTCCCAGCCCCTCTAAAATGTCAGTTTAGTTCCTACAAATTCTCTTCCTCCTCTCAAAGACATTCTCCCTCCCCCTATCCATCCCTGCACCAAGCTATAAGTTAATGAACCGACTATTAAAAGCCTGAAAATTTTACAAATTTCTAATCTTCTCCATTCATTCCAAATTACTGGAAAATCTTTGTAATAATTAATCACCAAGACCGGCCAAATGGGCTTAGCTGATGTCAGAGCTACGTCTGCTCATATTTTGAACTGATAAGTTTACCCCTGCAGTTTATTTTCCTCTTCAATCAACAAAGAGTAAAATGGTATTATATACTTTAGAATCTATCGATCTCATCTCTTCTCTCTTACCCCTACAGGGTTGGGGTCCAGGATCACAAAAACTGTCATTCAACGCCGAAAACTAAAATTTCCCAGTGTCAGATCAGCAGGCGATTTCCAGACAGAGAGCCAAATTTACAACCAATTGAAAACAATACAAGAATGCGCCTTTTCACTTGCAACATATACCCGTGAATTACTTATTACGCCTTCTTCAATGGACAAAAGTAAGTCTATTACCCATGTTTATGCTATCAACACGAATGTGTTTGATGCGAACTTGATATATGGTGTTCCTGTTTTATATCTTTTGTGGAACATACTTTACCAGTTACACTTTAACTGCCATCATAACAGTATTACATTTATAACAGCGTAAGTCATTACGTATTTTGAACATTACAACATTCTACCTTTACGGCCTTTTTGGTGCCAAAAAAATCACTATTAAAAGTTTTCTATGGTTTTCTATCGAGTGTTGAGGGTTCTCTGTGAGAGGTTGTTGCAATGATTCATTCTATGGTTTTTAATTGTTCCATTGATGATAATGTTGGTGCTTTGCAGGTAAAAGTCGCAGATAAAGATTTGAAAGAGAGATCCGATGTAGTGCCCATAAAGGAGGTTATAGGCACTAGAATGTACGACACAGTATGCTTGTTCTCATGGAAAGATATGATCACACTTATCAAAGGTGACACAAATTTAGCTGTAGATCTCTTGGAAATTTTGTATAGCATTATATATTCATATTATTCTTTGTTCGTCTTCAATATTGTTATCATGAAATAGAAGTCATCACCTCTCACCAACTCCACTGCAATGGCAATAACAAATCCTATCATTGCAAGTCTGCCATTGATTCTCTCGGGCGCAGGTCCGCCGAAAGCCAACAAGTCTGAAAACTTGGGACTAACCTTCTTCGATGCAGGTGGTGTGATCGAGTCCTGGTCCTGTTCATTAAAAAGGAAAAGGAAAATAGTTTGAATTAAGAATTATTCATGTGCATACTATGACAGTTTTGAGATAAAAATCTTGGCATCTCTAGAGATACCTGATGATAAATCTTCTATCCCTGATCGACCATGCGCCTCACTTGCATGGTACCAATCCGCCTTTGTTGACAAGACATGCATATAGAGGAAACAAGCGTTTTCTTATTGATTTTGTGACATGCAGATAGTTTGGATGCTTCATTGCTACTAATTGGGGTTGAGATCGATTCTTTAGACTTGGTTATTTGATTTATTACGGAAATTATGAAAATAAATACTACTTTTTGCCATATTTACAAAATCAAACCCAAAGAACAATAAATTCCAAAATCAATATTGGCAAGAGGAAAAATTAATTTTGCCCCTATTAAAGTTGTAATATAACAATAGACAACCACCTGTTTTTGGGCTCCACAAGTACGAATGTCGCATCCAAAATAATAAAAAATTATAAAACTCATTTAAAACTATTATATCAAGCCACGTGTACGTGTAAGGCAGAGATTGTCACTATCTCATGAATTACTTGTCATTTGTTTTAGTATATTTTGTCCTACCTATTATAAGATTTGTTATTAATAAGAAGGCAAACTCTTTCACCAATTCTGTTACTATTTCTCATCGCTTATGGTTAGGTATCACGTGCGGTTTACAGGAGTTCGTCAGGTTTTTGGCGTCAAAAACAATCTCGATTTATCGAACAATTTCTTCTTCTTACTCGACCGTAAAAACTGTAAAAACCGTCTCAATTATTTGTCACAAATCGTCTGTGTGACTGCTGCCTACCAAATGTTTGATTAAAAATCGGTACTCTACTCCTATAGATGGTACTCTACTCTACTCTACTCATTGAACAAACGATGGCAAATTGTTTGCGCGGCTGCTGGCAACCAAACTATGTCATTTATTTTGGGAAACTCTAACATTCTTTCCGAGAACTATGTCATTTGGTAACGGCTAGTTGTCATTTGTCTTATATAACTTTGCCATTTATTCAGTCTTCTTTGTCATTTGTTTTATATACTCTACTCTACTCATGGAACAAACGATGGCAAATTGTCTCTGCGGCTGCTGCCAACCAAACTATGTCATTTATTTTGGGAAACTCTTCCGAGAACTATATCATTTGGTAACAGCTAGTTGTCATTTGTCTTATATAATTTTGCCATTTGTTCAGTCTTTTTTGCCATTTGTTTTATATAACCTTGCCATTTGTTATGAAAAAAATCAACTACTTGGATATTACAGTAGGTTTGTAGGCTTCCACAAATAAGGCTACAGGCAAGCCCGTGGGATCCACAAGTACGAATGTCACTTCCTAAATAAATAAATAAAATTGAATCATTTAAAAATATATTATCATGCCACATGTCCAATTTTAATTCTTCGATGTACACGTGTCATTATTATTTTGAGACGTGTAAGGCAGACCTTGTCACCATTTCATGCATTTGTTATCATTTGTTGAATGCTAATTTGTCAGGTTTTTAAACATAAGTTATTTTGAATCATGCAGACTCTGTCACCATCAGTTATATTATTTGGCATTTGTTTACTGTTGTTTAGGGTTAGGTAACACGTGTAATTTACACGAGTTCGTCTAGCTTTTGGTGCCAAAAACCATCCCCATTCCTCAAATACTTTCTTCTTACACGACCACTGCAAATACCGCAAAAACTATCTCGATTCTACACATCGTGTGTATGATTGACAACCGAAAAAACCGTCCCTGTCGCACAAACCCTTTTCTCACAATTGTCGCGATTTTACCCATCGTGTATGTGTGATTTCAGTGGCAAATCGTCTCTGTGACTACTGCCTACCAAGTATTTGATTAAAGTTTGTTTTTTTCTTTTACAATGAAGTCTGATAAAGAAGTGAATGAGCAATTTGATGAGGACAACCAAACGCAGGAGGGTAGAGCCAAGAAGGGCACCTCTAATGCTAAAAATTGCACCTCTTGGTGTACAGGTGTGGGACTTCACAAATATTTGCAGCTCTGCCAAAAGAGGAGAAGTGTGTTCTTCGTAACATATATTTTGCACCGTTACTATTGATTGATCCAATAACGACGATGTCGACGTTAGTTGTAAAAATATTCGATCCTCATCTCGGTGATATGAAGTTCAAATTTGAGGGGACGATAATTTAGATGAAACCCATTTATATTTACCTGATTTTGAGGCTACGCGTCTATCTTATTGCAAATGAGTTCTTATTATTGATCCTGAGCGTATAACGAATTTCAGAATGAGGCGATTCCTCAAGAAGAAAAATATATATGGGTTGAAGAAAATTGACGGGGATTTAAAACAGGTAAAATTAGAAAGAAATTATGGTAAGGTTCTAATTTGTCATTTGTTTGGTCTGCTTTATCATAATTCGTCATTGTATTTGTTACCCCAAAAATTTATGTATTGTATTTGCCATTTTTGGCTCATTATTTTATAAGGTTTTTATCATAACATTGTGTTATTTTGTTTTGCAGACGATGTTCTTCAATTAAATTTGTTAAAAATTATACTATCCTTTCTCCTCCCGAACATGGGGAAAAAACGTTGAGGTGAAGTATGTTGATCTGGTAGATGATCTAGTAGAGTTCAATAGATTCCACTGGGGTGAGCAAGTCTATAATTTCTTGTAGAGTCAAATAGTGGAGTTTGCCGATTATCGATCGGCCGCCGGTAAAAAATCGGATAAAGTTTTATCACTGCACGGATGTACTTGGATGTTGATGATATGGTATTTCCTCTCTATTCTTGGCCTGAAGTTTTTAGGAATTCATGAATCCATACATTTGTTCCCTAAGCTACAGGGATAGAGGATGACATCCTTTAAGCGTCACCAAATTGGGACGTTTAAAAAGTTTTTTGCAAACCCCAAATTGCTGGTAGTAGCTATGAAGGCGCTTGAGACTAACATGCAACAAGAACTTACGCAAGAGGCCATGATAATCTTCCATTCTTTGTATAAATGATTTCATTTTATTGCTTCCTTGTTATTTAATTTAGGTTTCGTATTATTTTATTTACTCAGGTTTGGCATTTGTTATCATCTTCTTATCATTTATTTGATTTCTTTCTATGTCATTATTAAGTCCATTTTGTCATTGTTAGACTTTTTCTGTCATTTCTAAATTGCCCTTTGCCATCGTCATCTGTTTGAATATTTCAGAGAAATCACATCAAAGCACCTGCAATCGGCGTTGTACCTGCAATTGAACCACCTACAGTCGGTGCACCTGCCATAGGTAGCAGTTCTTCTACTACTGAGATCGGAGTTGTAGTGGTTATGGTATGCTCCCAGTTAGAGGAGTATGATAAAATGTTGCATAAGTTGGAGGACCATGGTAAAATGTTAGAACGAATTTCAATATCTATAATTATAGACAATACTCTACAACTTGGAGATAGTCTACTCCTTGGGCAGTACCAGTTCTCTACTCCTGAGAAAACCGCAAAACGCAGGCGAGAATAAGAAGGTATTGAGAAAGAAAATGGAAATAGGAAGAAGGCGGAGCCGAGAACCTGGCAAAGAGATCTCCAATAAAATAATTAAAAGAATAAAAAAAGAAAAAAGGTAAGACCAATGCCAACAAGAAGAAAAAGAAGGCAGAAGAAGATGATGTGCCCCTGAAGAAAAAAGTTAAAGGCACGAAGATAAAAGATCTCACTGATAAACAATTAGATCATGTCCCACTGATCTAATTGAAAACCTTAATTCCCAAAAAAGGCTTGGGTAATAGAGCGCCAAGGAAGAGACGGATGGAATTCCCAAAACTTGATGAAATTCAATCAACTGCAGAAAATTTGCTTCAGCAAGTTGCGCTTGGAAAGGGATTGGAGGTGGTAAAAGATTTAATGGTAGATGATGATGTTAAAGTTTAGAGGGAAGTGAATTAGGAAACGATATTGTCTGAATATGGTGGTGGTCTTCTAGAGGTATCATCCATTTACTACTTCTTATCATTTATATAATTTTATTTGACATTTGTTTTTCAAAAAATTAGCATTTACTTTATGAATTTGTCATTTGTTCAGAAGTCTATCATTTGTTCATAATATTTTGGCATTTGTTAGGATGTCTTTGTCATTCTCTTTTCCAGAACTTTCATTTCTTTTGAAGTTTTTGTTCATTTCATTTGTTGTTTGTGAAGTGGAAGAATGGTGATGAAAAAGATGAGAAAGATGATGATGCTAAGAAAGATGGCGAGGATAAAGTTAAATCTGTTGAAGAAGAGCAACCTCAAGTTGTTGAAGAAGAGGATTCAGAGCAACAAACTCTAGTGGTATATTATAATGGAAAAAAAGATGTATAACATGCCAATGAGCTATTTAACTAATATTTGTTTGTATTGAGCTATCCATAATATTAACATCACCTATCCATACCATTTTTTTATTTGTTTCTTCTTTACCTTTTGTTGTACAAACTATGGCGGTTGTAGAGGTAGTAAAAGCTGATATAACATTCTTCAACCAGGAGGAAGTTGTTGGTGAAGCTTATCAGGTAACTTATCATTTGTTTGCTAGTGATTTCTCAGTTTCTTTTTTTATTTTACCATATCTTGTATCACTCTTATCATTTGTAGTATGTTTATTCATTGACTAGTACAGACCAATCAACTGCTGCATGTGTCGAAGAACATACTATAGAGGTTGTAAAAATTGAAGATGAAGTTGGTCAGGTAACTTATCATTTATTTGCTGGTAACTTCTCATTTTCTTCTATTTATTTTCTCATATGTTGTATCACTCTTATCATTTATAGTTTGCTTTAATATACACATTATTTATAAGAGTTGTTTACCTTAAACTTTATCATTTGTTTTGACGTTGTTGTCATTTGTATTTATAAACTTTATTATTTTTGGTATATAATTTGTCATTTTCTTTTTCTGCTCAGGTCAATAATGTGTACATTAAAGCCTTGATTTAATATTTTGATGTACAACATCGTGCCCGCCCGGCTAAAGAAAAGATTGTGCTGGCGGATATCTATTCCTGTCAACATATAGGTAGGGATTTCAATGTCTGGACTCTTATTATGTCCTCTCCAGCAGGTGTTAAATTGAAAAAAAAATCAATTTGGGAATAAATTATATCTATGCAATAGGATCATAATGTTTCTCATTACTTCCACCGATGAGATTTGAAAGTGGTCAATTTAAAATTAATACTCATTCCCTGGAATTTCAATGACAACCACTGGGTCCTCTGTGTTGTGTCCTTTAAAGGAAGAAAAATATGCATCTACGATTTTCTGGTGGATGCAAAAATTATAAATGCACAGAAGAAGATGAACTTATCTCCTGGACACCAGCGTATTGAAGATTAGTTATCAAAGATCCTCTCAAAAATGTTAATATAGACAAATTTTGCTGATCGTAGTAATCCACCTACTGGTTCAGAGGTAAATACTTATGGCCTAAACTCCAGATGGACAACTAGTTTTGAGAAATGTTCAATGTAGCCAAGTAGTACTGACTGCGGGATCTATATGCTTGTATTTATGGACAATATCCTAAAGGGGATAGAATTTCTAGATCTAATAGACAGTTATGAATGTTGTTACATAATTGCTTATTAAATATTGAGGCTGGAAGTTGAGCCTGTAAAGACATGTTTTTTGGAAGGATAATCTTTGCCAATACTTTTCATAAAGAAGGTGCAATAATAACCTAAACAAGCAAGATTTTACGCGAAAAACTCAGTAAAGGCTGAGAAAAACCATAACCTCGAGGAGGGTTTTAATATAAAATCTAATATGTTGCTAGTTATTACAAGTTTTTGAGTGACTGTCGGGTAAGGAAGTAAAAGTAGTAGGGTTGCAGATCCGAATAATCTATTTTATTCCCGTATTTATAGTAGATACAAGCAATTTATCAAAAGAAAGAAACAGTCTCCTATTTCGGGGGGAGTGGGCGAACTTTACGGATCTCTAACAATTCTTTGTTGGCCATGCACAATGGCTATTTTTAGTAAGTCGAGGACTTATGGTAACTTTTCGACTGTTGTCTATCTTCGACTATGTAATACTGACTGTCTTCAACTATGTTATGCCAGCTTATCCTTGCCAAATTTGGGAAATATGCTACTACAATCGCCCTATTCTCGACATAAGTACTTGTGGTTGTATCGAGAAGAAGTTGGAATTTGAAAAGGTTGCCGAATGTTTTTAAAAGTCTGCCTGTTGTCATTTCTGAGGTCAAAATAAAGTGAATCTGGTTATGTCGTTCTCGATGAGCAATTAATGCAAGACATTGGACCTGGCAAATTCAAGGGGGGTATATAAATAGATGGTGTATAGAAAGGTTTGGTGGTAATCTGATTGCAAGGATGCCGCTCCAAGTGTGGTGTAGCGAGTTGCCTGAGGATGAAGATAGTATTAGTGAAGACTAAACTGAGGTAGATGTTTTGCCAAGTATTATCTTTGCGGTTTAGCAATTGATATTATCAAGGTAGGGGGAGTTTGAGGAGGTAGAGTCAGAGTGTGTATTCACGTAGGGTATCTATTTGGGTTGGATTCAGTTGTCGTTGGTGGAGGTTTGGAGGCTGACAACGGCGTTGAGGCATGAGGTACTATTGATATTGAAGATGAGGTTGTAAAGGCTGGTTGGGCGTCCAAGGATCTATTGAATAAATGAGGCTTCTTGTAATTTTTTGCTGTCGTGTACTTGGAGAGCAGCGCTATTTATAAGTTTACTGACATGAGTTTCTTAGGATATTGTTGGCCTTGCTACCAGAACTAATGTCAGATTCTGGTGAAAAGAAGCAATAATGTCATATCCTGGTGAAAAGATGCGCAGAGCAGCTAGTCCTTGAGGTCGAATGTAAAAAAAGCTATGTAATTGCGTGTAATATAATCGAATGAGTGAGTTGTAGAATGTAATATGTAACAGTTAGTTCAATGAATAAACTTTGCTTTTTGATGTGTTGTTAAATAAATAATTTAAACGAAGTAGAATAATGGTTAAGTAAAATGTGTGTTGTGCAGGATTTTGAGTATAATATATCTCGAAGTATAATTTATTCTGTGGGGCCAGGAACAGATTACGAGGTTGATTGATTTGACAATTGAAAATGTAAAGTTCCAAGTATAAATAAATGTTTGTTGCGTTAACTTGGATGGTATAGGACTATAAGTATCTCCTGAGTGTTTTAAATTTGAGAGTTGTGTTTAAAGAAATGGTGAAGACTAGATCTCAAGTACGAAATGAGGTATTCAGCCGTGTTTAAGTAAAGTATTGGGAATTGTATAAATGGTACTTTGGAAACTGGTGCATTAACTATCAGATGGAGGAGGCTGTGGAGCCAAATTATGAGGGGATGAGCGAGGCAGAGGAGAAAGATGTTGAAGAGAACTTTCAATTTCACTGCCAACTCAAATTTTGGAGTTCTCCAGAATGTGTGAGTTATATGTATACTCGTATGAAGATCTTGATTAGGAAAGATGATGTTGCTGCAGTTAGGAGTTTGTGAATTGAATTTGTAGAAGTAGTAATATGTAATGGTCGAATTGTGCTTGAAAATGAAATGATAATAGAATTCAATGTCAGAATGTAGTTGTAGATGTTTTGATATGTTAAATTGTTATCAAATATATTTTGGACTTAGTAAGATTGTAGAATGTAGTAATGAGTTACTCGATGTATTTGTAATGTCGAATGAATTTTTGAAAATGGATCAGATTAATAAAGATTTGTCGTAGATATAGGGATTTGTAAATAAGGTAAAAATGTACAGAGGTAGTGAGAGGATTAAACGTGGCGAGGTGTTGTCCTGTAGGTGAAATCTTAAAGTTTAAGGAAGATGATGTACAACATTTTTGTGACAAGATAGGTTGTGCTTTGTTGAGTATGAATATGTCAGAAGAAATTTTTTGAGATATGGAAGGATTGGAGCAACAATGTAGGGGTTTGTTGGTTTTGAGAAGGCGAAGAGTCAAAGACTTCGAGAAAAGATGTTTAAAGCGTTATGCTCGATTACCCGAACGGTCGCAAAGTAGCGCGATAAGCAGTTTATTGGATTCGTTGTCAATAATTGGGAAGGAAGAGATTAGTGTTCTGATTGTGAGAACAAAGTGGACAAAATAAAGGGATGCCGAAGCAGCACGAATACAATGTTAGTAACTGTATTGATTGTGTATGTTTCTTGATTATTTGTTTGTAAGTATTTGTAGATGTAGGTATGTGTAGTGTATTGGTAAAAGGAATTTTTTGAAGGTCAGATGGATTAAAAGTTTATTTGAGATTCGATTGTGTTAGGGTTTAGATGGCAGAGGTTGATGGTGATCGTTAATGGGTGCCTTTTCTATGGTAATGTAGTCATAACGGTTTATAAAAGTGTTTAGGTGAGAGATATGTGATGAATTAGTGGTGAGGAGTGGAGAGAGGGATTGGTTGGTGTCGCGGCGAGTACGGGGCGACTGTAGGGAAGTTATTTGAATTTCAGCGAGATTGTCAGAAACGACTATCTAGTAGTTTTAATTTGGCCGGATATTACGCCGGAAAAGGTGGTATCTCATAATTTTTTGAAGTGTAGTGGTTTTGGCAGGAAACATGCGATGTTTACTTCGACAAATTTTGAGATTCCTGAATATCGACATAAATGATAATTAGTAAAGTAATCGATGTTTTTAAGACTTATTGAATAAATAGTTAAATTGTATTAAGAACTGACTGTAGTAAGTATAATTGACTGTAATGATAGTAGCAGATAGTAATGTGAGAATAATATGTTGGAGGTTAAACTCGATAACTTATGCGAATATGAACATATGAACATATATATGTATTAGATATGATAGATATTAATTGTTGTAAAAAATAGAATCTAATTTTTAGGTTCGTAAAAATGGCTGAACCAACTCAAATTGATGATAAAGATATATACGAGATCCTTCAAGATATAGAGCCCCTGATGATCGATGTAACTACCTGTGCGTAAGAGTTGGGAGGTAGATATAGGATGGGGTCGAGTAGTGTAGGCTTAACTGGTGTGGACCAGTTTAGAGTGGCACCTTGGATTATCAAATTGTCTGATGAGGATACTACCGAGACAGATGTGGATCATGAGCCACAAGCTGGTGATCGAGAGGTAGCGGGGGTGGGGAAGATGATGTGGAGGAGGGTAAGGAAGCTTGTTATGGAAAGGGTCCGGAGATGAAGGAAATACTGAGTTTCAAGAAAAGTACGACATTCCTAGAGATATTAGGTTAGAGGATATGATTGACCAGGAAGTACCCTTGGGCAGAATTCTCGTGCATCAAGAACAAATTAAAAATGGGTTGAAGCTTCCCTTAGAGCTGACCAGAAGAAGTTGATGAACTCCTTTGATGTGGCACCTGGGCAGTTTAATCCAAATGTATACGACCTGTTTCAGGTATGTGATGTGATAAACGGTCGACTGAAGTCAAGGGAGGAAGAGTTGATCACTGTTGACGATTTATGTATGTACTAGACACTTAAGATAAATCCGAAGAAAGTAGGCTATCGCTACTTGGTAAGGTTTTTGAAGAAACCGTTATTCTATGACATGGTCTCAACTGGAGGGCAATACAACGACAAATATTTACTTATGTCTGGAAACTATGAGTTCAATAAGATAGACCATGGGGAGCCCTTAAAGAGAAAATTTTTTTACTTAGGTTTGTAGTTAGGTGACTTAAATATCGATATTTGAAGTGTTGAATGTGATGTGAATTGTTTGTAACTGTATTTTGCTTATGTGCAGCTCTGAAGGAGGTCGATAAGAAGTCGGAAGTACAAGAAGAATTGTATAAGATCAGGAAGGATTTCTTTGGTAGGATAGATAATCTTTTCATCGACCAAGGCTGTGTGAGTACCCTTTTTCAAGAGGCCGGTTAAAAAGGTCGAGGGCAAAAGGTTCAAAAGTTCCTGTTATCGACGGTAAGATGTCTGCGAAGAACAAGAGGGCCACAGAGTCTAGTCTGCCATTGGAAAATCCTTCCTTGGCTGGGTATGCGACTGATACGAAGATATACTCGATGTTTACAGAAATATTGGGAAAGTGTAAGAAAAAAAGGGCAGCGAGCCAAATTGTTATTTCTTTACTTTCTCATAAGAGGAATACTCGACGGTCGACAATAGAGGAGGAGATGAAGATTAATAAGACTGCTGCTTTGCCGGATATGCGTCCTCCACATGGTGCGACAATTGAACTCTCGAAGAAGAAGGGGAGTGGAGAGTCATCAAAGAACAAATTCGTCGAGGAGTCTGAGAGTGAAGTTCAAAGGACAATGGATTCTTATATGTTGGGGATGAATATGTTGCAGGTTGAAGTTGATGATTGTCTAGTGGGGGCTGAGAGCTTGATGGTATTTCTCAGCGAGGGCCACCACAACATGTCGAAGGTGAGAAATTATTCTGCTTTGCTTAGATTAAAGAAACTGGTATGTCTTTCGAATACTCAATTTACGAATGTAATGCAGATAAAGAAGTTATTGACAGAGGCGAAAGATCACATTATTGGTAGTAGTAACCTTAAAAATCAAGTGCTAGCATATAAAACATCGAGAAAGAATTGACGAGGGAGAAAAGCTCTGATCAAAGATAAGAAAGGGCTGAATGCAACGCTGAATACGTACAAGCTGGAAGCTCAAAGACGAGGGACGTTGCTTTTCGTGAAGCAAAGAAAATGTGGGAAAAGGAAAAAATGAGGCTTTGGCGTTGCTTAGAACAAATTTCGAGAAGGATGTAAGGGAGCAGATCTCTGATGTGCGGAAGGCTATGGAGATGGAACATGGTAAGATTTTGGACAAGGTTAGGGATCAGTTGATGGCAGAGAAGTTAAATACTTGTAAGAAGGTGAGGGCCCACTATGTAGAGCAGTACGAGTTGCTGGAGGTGAGGAAGGATCATTATAAGGGGATGGCCAAGTCTGGTGGTGTTATCTTCGAGGATTCAGATCTAGATGATGATGTTCTAGAGACTCCCAAAGTTCCTAGTGGGACGAAAGTTATCGATGATGTGGTGATAATTAAAGCTGATGGGTTGCATCCTGAGGAATCATTGGAAGTGTTTGCTCCTGAGGGGTTAGCGAAGGTTGATGACGTCGTGTCTCATCCTATAGTGTAAATACATTTGTGAAAACTTTATTTGTTTTGAAAGAGAGATGTAAAAGTGGTCAATGGGACCTGAACAATTTTAATTATGCAATGTTTTGAATGATGAATTTTTGTTTTCGAAGAAAGTCTTGTAAAAATTTGTGATGCATATATGTTTGTAAATCATGCTAAGTATTAAATTCGACAAGAATGATATTTGTTGAATGTGATTGTAACTCGTAGCAGATAAGTAAGGAATGCCTGTTGGCATGATAAGTAAATGATGGCCATGAAATGGCAAGCAATGTGAAGGATTACCATATGTATATCCTCAGTGGGATATCTAGATTTAAATTCGTAAGGAACAAAACAATTTTATTTTGTTTGATAAGTAAGGAATGCGAAGTAGAGTATCATGTGATTGGATAATGTTCGCATAAATTGGAATGATAGTCTGGATGCATACTTATAAGTATGATGTGGGACTAAGTAAAGATAGTAAGGGTGTTTAATTGTTTGATGCATACTTATCAAGTATGGATCGAGATACCATTGGGTTCTTAGCCCAATGGTGGTAGTACCTCTTCACCGAGTGAGAGGTCGCGGGTTCGAAACCTCTTGGGGTTGGAAACTCAGGGTTACACGGATCCCTATATAAAACCGAAAAAAAAAGAAAAAAAGTATGGATCGAGATCAAGTGAAGATAACAAAGATGATTATTGTTTGATGCATACTTATCAAATATGGATCGAGAACAAGTAAAGATAGTAAAGATTGTTGTCGGGTGCATACTTATCAAGTATGGATCGAGAACAAGTAAAGATTGTTATCTGGTACATACTTATCAAGTATGGATCGAAAACAAGTAAAACAGTAAAGATTATTGTTTGGTGCATACTTATCAAGTATGGATCGAGAACAAGTAAAGATTGTTGTCTGGTGCATATTTATCAAGTATGGATCGAGAACAAGTAAAGATCGTAAAGATTGTTGGATCGAGAACAAGTAAAGATAGTACAGATTATTTTATTGGAATCGATGATAATTGTTACAGTTGCTATCTGTAAAAAAAATAAAATTAGCTGAGCAGTGTTCCTTGAAAATTCAAGTTGGACTTCATCTTCTGTCATCAGTCAGTAAGTCCCGCAATCCGTTTTTGTGGCTAAAAATGTAGGGCCTTTCCCAGTTTTCAGACAATTTGCCAGAATTCTTAGGTCGAGTAATATCTTGGATTCGTCAAAGGACAAGGTCACCAATCACAAATTTTTTCTTTCAAACTTTTTTATTGTAAGCTTTTTTCAACATGTCATGGTATCGTCCCAAGTTGGCGATGACTTTGTCACAGATTTCTTCTATCCAGTTGAGGTTGTGGAGGAGACCCAGCTCGTTGTCTTTATCTAAAATTTTTCTTCGGGCACTTGGTAGATCGAGGTCTGAGGGTATGACAGCTTCGATACCAAAGGCCGTCATAAATGGAGTACAGCCAGTAGATGTTCGAGGAGTTGTCCGGTATGCCTAGAGAACACTGAGTAGTTCGTTGACCCATCTGCCTTTCTTTTCGTCGAGGCGCTTGTGTAGACTTGATTTGATGCTTTTGTTGATGGCTTCAGCTTGTCCGTTACCTTGAGGGTAGTATGGTGTGGAAGTTGATAGTTGAATTTTGTACTTATTGAGGAAAGCGAGGACTTTAATACTTATGAATTGCTTGCTGTTGTCAGAGTGTATCATTTGTGGGCAGCCAAACCTAGTTATTATGTACTCCCAAAGGAATTTAATGACTTTTTTCATCGGTATAACATAGAGGAACTGCCTTGACCCATTTTGTGAAGTAGTCACTGGCTATAATGATGAACCTTTAGTTTCCCGATACTGGATGGAAAGGTCCAATGATGTTGATTCCCCATCGCTTAAATGGCCAGATGACATTACTTATGTGCAAGTCAAGTGCTAGACTTTTGATGTTTGAGCATGGATTTGGCATTTGTAACATTTCCGTACAAAATCTTTACAGTCCTATCTCATCTTGGGCCAGTAGAGTCCTTGTGTGAATTCCCGTTGCACTAATGATCTTCCCGAAACGTGAGCTCCACATATACCTTCGTGAAGTTCTTTGATTTTAACTTGAGCTTGGTTTTGAGAAATACATTGAATCAAGGGTCATCCTCCTATGATATGATATAAGATGTTATCTTAAACTGTGAATCTGGGGCATTTGGCCAAAAGGGAATGGGATTCTTCTTCGTTACTCGGGAGGATGTTGGAGTTGAGGTATGCATAAAATAGTCTTCTCTAGTCGTCAGAGTCTTCATCTTCAGTAATAGTGATTTGCATTATTGACTGTATATCGAGGCTTAAATGCTCGATGATTTTGATATCTAAAGATCATTTTTCACTGTCCCTTAGCATGGCGGCGATGTAAGCCAATGCGTCGGTATAGTAATTTTCTTGTCGAGGTAAGTAAGAAATTGATGCTTGTTTAAATTTGTTCATTTTTTCTTTGACCAGGGCCGCATAATCGACCATTTTGCCTGTTGTACAAAATATTTTATTGTAATGATTGGTCATGAGTAAAGAATCGATGTAAACTACTATTTCTTCCGCTCCAAGTATGATTGCAAGATCGAGTCCATGGATGATACCTTCATATTCAGTCTCATTGTTTGTGGCATAAAAGTTTAGTTTAATAGCTTTCTCGATGCAATGATTGGAAGGTGTAACGAGGACGATGCCAATTCCCAATCCTCGTGGTTTAGCTGATCCGTCTGTAATGAGTCGCCATCCAGTACTTCGTGACCATGCATCTGGTTCGGCAATTGAGTTATCTGTGAAGATTTCTTCGAGTTCTTCCTAATCAGGGTCTTCGACTAGAAAGTCTACCAAGAAATTAGCAATTGCTTGTCCCTTGATAGATATTTGGGGTTCGGAGGATATGTCATATTCGCCAAGGAAAACAGACCATTATTGCATTCTTCGAGATTTTTCTTTTTTTTGAAAGTACCAGTTTGAAGGGATACTTAGTAATGATTTTGATTGAATGAGCTTGGAAGTATGGACGAAGTTTTTGAGAGCTGTAGACCAAGGCTAGTAGTTGCTTTTTTGAAGTTGTGTATCTTTTTTTGGCAGGCATGAGGGTCTTGCTAATAAAGTAGATTGGTCTTTCTACTCCTTCATCTTCTCGAACAAGGACAGAACTAATGGAGTCTTCAGTTGCGGACAGGTACATCGTGTGTGTTTCGCCATCAACTTGAGTACTCATTATAGGAGGACACCCTAAGTAGTACTCATTATAGGAGGACAACCTAAGTATCGTTTAAGATCTTGGAAGGCTAATTCACAGTTAGGAGTACAAATGATCTCCTTGTGTTGTTTCTTTGAAAGTGTAGCAGGATTTCCACGAAGAAGGAGGTAAAGAAGTTTGCATCGGTCAGATGACTTGGAGATGAATTTGTGAAAAACGACGATCTTGCCTGCAAATTGTTGGACATCTTTCTTTATTCGCGGAGATAGCATTGCAATGAGTGCCTTGATTTGAGTAGGATCGATTTTGATTCCTCTTTTGCTGACCAAGTGCCCCAGGAATTTACCAGACGCGATACCGAATTGATATTTCTCTGGGTTGAGTTTTATCTTGTATTGACAAAGGATATCAAAGATGGTTTGGAGGTTGTTGAGATAATCTTCGCGTTTTCAAGCTTTTACAGATCATATCATCGATATAGACTTCCATGATTTTGCCTAGATGATCTTTGAACATTTTAGTGACAAGCTGTTGGTAAGTTACTCCTACATTCTTTAATCCAAAAGGCATCACTGTCTAACACTAGAGACCTCTTTCAGTAATGAAGGTTGTTTTTTCTTGATCGTCTTCGGCGAGTGGAACTTGATTGTAGCTGGAGGCTGTATCCATCATGGAAAGAAGTTCGCGTCCTACGACAGAGTCGAGGAGTTGTGGGATCAGTGGTAGCGGAAAGTTATCCTTCGGTATAAATTTATGGGGTTCTATGAAGTCAACACAAACCCTGATTTTCCCATTTTTCTTTGGGACTGCCACAATATTAGAAACCCACTTTGGATATTTGGCTTCTTGAATAAATCCTACACGAAGGAGTTTATCAATTTCTTCGTTCACGGCTTCGCGGAAGCGGGAGCTAAGTTCTGACGTTTCTTTATGACTGCTTTGTTGTCTGGTAGGAGATTCAATTTGTGGCACGCGATTAATGGATCAATGCCAGGAAATTCTTGAAAAGTCCAAGCAAAGATGTTGATGTTTTTCTTAAGTAGCTAGATCATGTCTTCTTTTTGTCGGTGGACAACTTGGAGCCGATGAATGTGTGACGCCCGGGTCCATCTAGTTCAATGGATTCAACCAATTCTGTGTCATGCTACTCGAATGTGGGGAGGGTGTTGTCTGCTATAGTTGCTATGCTTTGATAAGTTAGGCTGTGTGAGAGTTTATGGTGGTATTCTCGCACATACGTGCAACTGCTTGGCTACCTTTGATTTTGTAGATTCTGTGATCTGTTGGAAATCTTAATGCTAAATGATATGTAAAAAATACTGCTTTGATCAAATGTAACCAACTACGTCCCAAAATTCCCAAATACTTGGACTCAGCATCGATGACTATGAACTTAACGAATGTGGTTTCCGATCCTGCCTGAACTGGCAGAGCAATTTCTCATGTGGCTAATTCTTTCGAACTGTTGAAGCCGGTGATTATTGTTGTTGAAGCTTTCACAGAATCTTTAAGTCCTAGAACTTTGATTGCCCTTCTGAATAAAACATATGTGACGCTTCCTGTGTCGATAGAAGCGTGTGCAGGTAGTATTGTCCAACTTTGAGCATAATGATTAGAGGGTCATCATGAGGATATTTCACATGGCTGGTATCACAATCTTCGAAGGTAATATGGTATAAACGTTTTGACTTGCTCGAACTAGAAAGTAGTTTTGCTGATTTATTCGAGGAGGCCATCTTACAACAAGATGTGATCCGATCATCTTGCTTCCTTTTCTTTCCTTTTTTAATCTCGATCATATAAAGGTGGCGAGCTTTCTCTTGGCCCTAATTTTATTTGACATCTTTGTTCTTTGTCTCATCCTCGAGGAACTTTTGGATGTCGAGGACATAATTATGAAGCCTTCCTGCTAAGAGGATGTAATGGATGATTCGAATTAGAGAGTAACAGTTATCAGTTTTGTGACTATGCACATTATGATACTGACATAGAGGTTTGTTGGGGATATCGGGAATTGTTTATGGTGCTAGATAACACTCATCTCCCTTTATTGTTGGTAAGATTGCGAAAAGAGTCATTGTCATTGGGGGTAGAACTGGGACAGGTCTGTCGAGTCTCCCATCCTTTTTGTCGGGTCTCTTGTTATTGTCGGTGTTTCTGCCGCGTTGTTTGGGTACTTCTGTAGTGGTGAACTTTCGAGGTGGAGAAGAAGTTGTTTCCCGAGAATGGATGGCAGATGAGCTCTTCATTTTATCCTTCTCAGATCGTTCTAGTTCAATGTAGTTATTAACTACATCAATCATTTTTATCACCATTCTAGGCTTGTGTAGAGTTAGTTCTTCTCGAACCTTAGAGTCGATGTGTAGGGCTGAGGTGAATGCCGGAACGATAATTTTAGGATCTGAGTTTCTAATTTTCAGTGTTTCTTGTAAGAAAAGCTTGTAAAAGCTTGCCAAGATTTCTTTTGCGCCCTATTCGAAGAAGAAAAATGAATCTACAATAATCTCTCGTTCCTTAGCGTGAGTATAATTGGATTCGAAAAAATGTTGCAGCTGGCTGAATACGGCGATGAAGCCTTCTTGGATTAAATGGAACCATCTGAGAGGTTCTTCTTTCAGGCTCATGTTAAATAGTCTGCATAGCATGTGGTCGAGTTTGGAGTATAATCCCACTACGGCTTTGAAATGTCGTATATGGGTCGCGGGTCAGTGAAGCCTGCATATTGAATGAATTTTGGCATGTGGAAATTGTCTGGAACGGGCATGACTTTGAGATGAGGGGAGATGTGGTTTATCTCGATTCTATTAAGTGCAGACCTTCGGCCTGGGATTTCAGAGTGTATGGCCTGGATCTTATTATTTAGGTAGTCTAAGGTGACGAACTATGGAGGAGGAACTGGTAAGGTTGTAACTTGCGGATCAAAATCTTCTTGTCCTTCTGGTCCCAATTAATCCCTGATTGGTCTTCTTTCTTGTGGTGGGGGAGTTTGATGACGCGTGCATCGACTTCCTTGAGTTGTCGATGCTGAGGATGTCAAACCAAAATGCCAAGAAGCCCTGTTACCTTTTTTCAGGCTTGTGGTGGTGATACTTGAGGGTTAGTGAGGCGATCTTCGGTTCTCCTTAATCTCTCCATCTCTTTTTGATGTGTTCAACTCTGTTGGCCCAGGCTTTCCTTTTTTTGCCTTTTTCCACTTGAAGAGCTTGAGAATAAATGTGTTGATCTTCCAATCTTATACCTTTTTTCTTATTCCATCTATTTCTGAAGTTCGATCACTGCGCTGTACAGATCAACTGTTTCTGGTATCAGATTGATCTCATGATCTCTTATTGTGCAGTGTGGTATTTCCCACAGACGATGCCAATTATAATGACATATTTTTTGGAAGGATAATCTTCGCCAATATTTTTTGTAGAGAAGGTGCAATAATAATCTAAACAAACAAGATTTTAGGTGAAAAACTCAGTAAAGGCTAAGAAAAACTACGACCTCGATGAGGGTTTTGATGTAAAATTTAATATGCTGCTAGTTATTACAAGTTTTTGAGTGACTGTCGGGTAAGGAAGTAAAAGTAGTAGGGATACATATCCGAATAATCTATTATCTACCTGTATTTATAGTAGATACAGACAGTTTACAAAAAGAAAGAAATAGTCACCTATTTCGAGGGGAGTGGGCGAACTTCACTGATCTCTAACATCTTTTTCTTGACCAGGCACAATGACTACTTTTAGTATATCGAGGACTTATGGTAACTTCTCGACTGCTGTCTGTCTTTGACTATGCAATGTTGTCTGTCTTCGACTATGTTATACCGGCTTATCCTTACCGAATTTGAGAAATATGCTACTACAGAGTCGTATGAGATTTTTAAACTGTAAGTTTCATTTTGTTGTAATGTATAATTTTTATAATTTTGTAAAGTTATAAACAGTTATTAATACCATTCATTTATATGAACTTTCTCATTTTTTATATCTTCTTTGTCATTCGTATATGACATATTTCTCAATTGTTAGAATGGAGTCAGAATCTAGTCTGTCTAGTTAGATGTATTTGTCATTTTATGAATTATATGTCATCCACTTATAAATTATTTGTCATTTCTTACGTATGATTTATCATTCTTACTATATATTTTTATCATTCGTTATATATGATTTGGCATTTGTTATCTGAGATTTGTCATTTGTGATTTGTGATTTGTTATTTGTTAGCTATGACTTATCATTTGTTATATATGATTTATCATTTGTCAACTATGATTTGTCATTTCCTATCAATGTTTTGCCATTTGTTATCTATGATTTGTCATTTGTTATCTGAGATTTGTCATTTATCAACTATGATTTGTCATTTGTTATCAATGATTTATCATTTGTTATATAAGATTTGTCATTTGTTATAAATGATTTCTCATTTTTTATCTATGATTTGTCATCATCATCATCTTCAGCATGCTAAGATTAAATTTCTTTAGTTTGAAATTGCAATACTCATTAGGCACAAAAAAAATTTCATTAGCTCAAATATTGTTATAGATCACAATTTATATTACATCAATTTATATCAGTTTACGTACTCGGAGGTGGTGTTGGTGGTCGGTTTCCCTACCTCTGTCACCGTCTCCTCTTCCATAACCCTTACCACCACTACTATCTCTTCCTCTAATTCTACTCAGGGTATCGATAAGACATCATCGAACGCATACCAGCCGCTTCATCCACCGCTGTAATAACATCATCTGCCAGAAGATGCAGACAGTCCCTCTGCCCCTACTTCGACGTCACCATATAGGTAAAGCGAATCATTTAATAATAATCATCATCCGCTTCTTCCACCTTTTTATACATCATCCCATGGAAGGTAGGACGCACTGGAATGGGAGTAGGAAGTTCAAGTGACTGGGTCCCAAAGTATCGAAGCTGCAGCTCTTGCATCTTGGCAAGAATCCTAGCCTCGTACACTTAGCATCTAGTGGTCCTCATCTTCTTCACAGATTAAAATAAATAAAGTACTTGCCAAATAAACCACAACAGTATTTATACTATACCACTGCAAACCACAACAGTATTTAATGCTGAGTTTGAAAATCCCAATGTCATAATGAATTCAAACACAACAATCTTGACCAAACCCATTGGAAATGAAGGAACATTGGAAATGATCCTCGGGTGTTGAACGTAGTGTATGTGTAGTTGTATGTATTTCTCATTGAATGAAATATATGTTATCCATCAATTAGCCGTCTGTCATTTGTTTTAGGGAATTTTTCATTTACCATCTTATGTCATGGTATTATAAAATGTTGTCATTTACTATATATCATTTATCATTTCCCATTCAACATTTATCATTAAATTTCTTTACGAAGCTTCAATCAGCTATCGAAGACATTGGCAATAGGATGGCTGCCAGTCTTACAACCATAAATTCAAATCTTAAAGGCATTGCTGACATAGTTGAATCGCTAGAGAAGAGGTTAAATCTAATAGTTCCGGTCTTTAACCATAGATTTGCCTATCTTCTATAATATTGTTGTTCAGTAGAATTTGTAGTTTGATTATCATTATTTATTATTTGTATTCTAGCTTTAAATATTTGTTCCTTAAGAGTTTAACATTCTAAAGCCAAAAATTAACGTCACTAAAGATAATAAATATTACACTTCACTCCTACATATTTATCTACTTGTTAAGATAAAGAGATTATAACTTAGACAATTTTTTTTGTAGCATCTCCGTTATGACCTCGGAGATCCTTAGTTGAGTGTAAATTTCATTTATAATAGTGTCGAGGATCTCATTGCTCCCTTGGCCAAAATTTGTGATGTTTTCCGTCGTTGACAATTGTGGCCTTTAAGAATCATCGGGCGTAGAGGATTCTCGAAACCAAGTTTTGAACTGACAATGGTATTGTGGGCAATGGTAGAATCTCCAAACGGGTGGCTTAGAGACTTTACAAATAAGACTGCAATCATACTTTTTTACCTCATCTATCCACGTTTATAAACCACACCCACAAATTTTTTACGAGCGCAATGACAGAACCAACGTTTAGGATTGAGGCATGTGCGTGAGAGACGAAGATCACAATTTTCACCGTACCAGCAAACAAGGGACTGCATCATTGGTAGGGAAGTATGTAATTCTTGAGAACTAGGAAGAACTGGAAGCAAGTGTGTAGATTATGTAGTTAACACTCTATAATGGTGATAATTCAAAGCAGGAAAATGACAAACTGTTTATAAAAAAATGAGAACCACTTTATCACTGCACGATATCTTTACGGTGACAATTATTTTTTATTTTGATGATACCGTTGGTCACAACAAATGCCAAATGCTCCGCTTTAAATCTTAAAGATTCTTTCCTTTACAGTCGATGTGACATGTCAATCTTATCTTTATTACATAATTAGACAACTTAGCTCAAAGTTAACTTTGATTACGTTTAGAACAAGCTATCTATCCAAAACATCCACGTGGTTCCTGCCACTCTAAACACTAAGCCCTAAACTTTGTTACGCGGGATTCAAAGTCCCAATACAATTCTCCCAAGTATAAAGTATAAGATCCTAAACTCTTTTCGTTCTTTTCAACTATATATTCTCAAGTCTCAACTATTCTATCAAGCCCTTAACTCTTTTTAACTTTTCAAGAAATGTTGCACTTCCACTCCACTCGATGTAGTCGTGCCTCTTCTAACACCCCTTAAGATTGGTTTGAGCCAGTAGGGATTGAGGAAGATCAGGGTGACAAATGTCTTTTTATGTTGAATAGAATTTTCCTAATGAAGAAGAATGCCTTCGATGAGAAGGCGTAAATGCTGAAAGAGCATTACAAAGAGTTCAAGGATAAATTAGGAGAGTTCGATGAAATGGAGGATGAACTAGATTAAATTATATCAAAGAAAAGAGTGTTCTGAAGAGTTTAAGTTCCATATACGCTTCTTGGAAGATTAGCTTTGTACTCTAAAGTTGGACTGGGATGAGCATAAAAAACTTTGGGAGGAGTTGGCCTGTAAAATTAGCTCTCTCGAGCATAAAATCATGGCTATGGAACGTGATCATAATTCCTCAAGTGAGGAGTTGTGAACATTTGTATGCAAATAGAGTAATAATAACTATTCTTGAAATAACAAATGAGAAGTTGATCAATAGAGAATGACAACGTACCTACTCATTGGAATGTATAGATTATACCATGTTTCCTAGGGAATACCAAGTATGTATTGGAGGCCCACTGGATCTGTATTTTGGATAACATTCATGTGTTTATCGAAATCAATGTTGGTTAGGACCTCTGCTGCCATCCTAAATGTGATCCTCGTGCTTTCGAGGGTAGTTTTAATGTTGTTCGATATGTGGAAGGCACAAAACATATGAATTGCAAATTGAAACACCTTGGGCACACCATTAATAATTTTGGCGTTCCTGTTAGAGATAACGACGAATCGAGTGTCATGACCGTGGAAATTAGACCCAAACATCTCCAGGAAGTATGTCCAACTTTCGGTGGTCTCGGAGTCTGTTATCGAAAATGCAAGTGGAAAAATATGATTGCTTGGGTCAATGGCGATGACTGTTAATAGAGTCCCACGATATCTCCTTTTCAAAAAAGTTTTGTCAATCACAACAACGGGTCTCAATAGTTTATAAGTTTTTTTGGGAGGACCAAAACACCAAAAATACCTTGTGAATCTCTTATTCTTACAACTCATAGTTTGTATGTCAAACACCAAATCTGGGTTAGCCAACCTTACTTCTGCAAATTAGCTCATAAGTAGTTGGTATGCGTGCTCAAAGCTTCCTCGCATCTGAAATAATTACGTAGATCAAATGAAATTGTAGAACAGACAAATGATAAACATCAAAGTACAAATAATGCAGTGAGTCGACTAAATGACATCCGATAAAATGATAAACATTGTTGTACAAATAACTTGTATGTGGGAACAAATGACATATACGATGATGATACCTCTACGTGGGCTTTTTCTTTCGCACGCCAGACAAGATTGTATGTTACATCAATATTATGATTAATTTGCATATTATCAATAATTTTGGAAGGTTTGTATTTTGGGTCTTTTCGTAGTTTTTGCTTGATTATAGAAGTAACCCATCTACTAGGCATTGCCTTATATGCGTTCCCATCATCAGTTTCTACTCGGATGCATGTATGCACGGTGCAATAAGTACTTACTCTAAATAGGGCAGAACCGAGCAACCTTGTCGTGTAAATCCGCCAAGAGCATTTATGACCTTTGCAACATACCACGATTATATATTTGTTGCTCAAAACGTGTTCGATATTGAACTTGTTTACAACTGCATAAACTCTTATGTGATTCTTAAGTTCAATCCTATCTCAATATAGATTACCAATGTTAAACTCTTTATTGAAGTCATAAAAATCTTTCATGTACGCAGCAAATTTGAACTTAAAATCCACGAGATCTTTCATTTGTTCGGGCTGTGGCTCAAACCAAAATTCAGCTGAACAAATGAGAAATATGCTTCTTAGCATGATACTAATGCGATAAGAAATGTTAAAAAACACCTCACAAATGATAAATTATGCGAGCTTATCTGAAGGTTCAGTTTGTCCAATGATAGTTTCGAGTTTAATTGAAAGAGGTTAGTTAATATATGTTTATTTGAAAGATGAACATTAGTTAACACATGTTCATTTGAGAGATGAATATTTGATTGAGGAATACAAGGTTCATTTGAGAGATGAACATTAGTATGAATAATTTGAAAATGTTTATTTGATTGAAGAACATTAGTTAACACAGGTTCATTTGAGAGATGAGCATTTGATTGAGGAATACAAGGTTCATTTGAGGGAGGAACATCAGTACGGAAAGTTTTAAGAGATTCATTTGATTGAGGAACATCTTCATCATCCGCTAAAGCTCCAAACCTACGTGGATCAGGCCCTCCGCCGTTTATTTTAGGGTAACCTCTGTATTTAGGTTCAGGATCAGGAAATGAGTTATGACGCAAAGGTCCCCCCGCTTTGGTGGCAGATAACCTTTTACCTGAACCAGTATCTTTGGATGTGGACAATCCTTTACCCGAAGAACATAAATCAAAAATAAAGTTATGAGAGTTCCGGGAAGGTACCCTAAGCTCATTAATAATCTATATGTGAAAGGGTGTGTCGGGATTGTTTTTATGCATATTGATCATTACGGTAAAGTCCTGGACTGATGAAATTGCGCATGTACAACCATGGATGAAGTTGTACAACTTACAGTCCTCACGATGGATTTTGCTTATTTCTTCAAGGAGGTAACAAAATCTTCATATGACAAGTGCGCTCTTAGTGAGGTAAGTTTGGCACTTCCTCCAACATAACTAACGATTGATCCGATCTTTGGACGTACGATATCCCCCCCAAAATGAGAAATGCTACAAAACTGAACTTCATCCATCCCTGAAACAAATGAGAAAAATGATAATAAAAATGATAACGAAGCAGAAGACAAATGTTATAAAACTCCACTCTAGTAATCCCTCAAACAAATGATAGGAATCTTGAAACAAATGATATCAATGAACAATTCTGGTGATATAGTAGCAGATAATAAATGCTAAAAATGAGACAAGAAAAATGACAAATAATAAAGTAGTAGAAGACAAATTATAAAGTAGCTTCAGAAAATAATTATGTACAAAGTGTGTCGTCTTGCATAACATTTTTTTCTTAAGAAATAAGTTGTCAAATCATGATGCGGATACACAGTTAGAGATGATATTTACTGCCACGGTTACTTCAATGGTCGGAGAGAAAGATAATAACGGTCTTTAGCAACGAGAATAACTTAGGATAACAATGATATTTTTCTCCCCAATGACCTCTGTGTGAGGATTTTAGCGAATGCACAACGATAGTTGGAAGATTTGGCACATGAATGAGACAAACAGTACATCAAGGAGAATCTGCTTTGATTTTTGTAGAAGTTTTGTTGTTGAAGAAGAATAAGAAGTTTTTTTTTGTTTTTTTAAAGGTTGGTAGTGTATTTTAGGGGAATCTTCCCTCTTATTATTGTTTTTATTACTGTAGTAGATTAGACTACTCAATAACTCCAGTATGATAATTTTTTTATTTTTTTCTATATTATTTATTATTATTTTTGTGAGAACTTTGTCATTCTTTTGGAAATCTTTGTAATTATTTTGTTATAGTTTTGTCATTTGTTCAGTAATCTTTGTGAGTTGGTAAATTTATTAATATAGCAGATTAGACTACCCATCAACATTTAATGTTAGAGAATAGGTGGCAGCTAGGGGGTAGTAGGTGAGACCATTATCGATTTGTTAATTTTAGTATAAATTTTTGAGGCGGCTTGCCAAAGTATCAATTTTATAAAGATGGCAAAAAGTAGTATTTAATCTCATAATTTCCGATTAAAGATACATACATTGTCTTAGTAATGCCTATAGTCTTGTGTAAGTGTGTACCAAGTTGTGTAATTGGCTAAATTATGTACATGCATTATTTGGGAAGACCAATGAGCATCACATATTTTTTAGATTCAAGTTGAATTTTTGGATAACTGATAATTTTATTTACAGTATTTGTAGGGGGAAACCAGGTGTAGATTTGTCATTATCATTTGAGTTGCAGGAGTATGATAGGTCGTCACAAATTATTGCGGTTTTGAAGTTGTACTGTTTGAATTTAGTCTTCTCTATATTGTAATAATAAATTATATCGTTTATGTCATTCTTTAGATTGGAGTTATTTGATATTATGAAAAACTTAAGACATCGCATTAAAGTGTTTTTGTGAATGTTGTATGGTGTAGTTGTGTTGAATGATTGTTATACAAGTTTATGAATGATTTGCAGGTTGTTTATAGTCTATCAAACTGGGTAAGTGTTGCCCAATTTTCTGCGATTGTTATGTAGGTTTATGAAATGATAGCCTATAAAACACAAAAAATGTTGCCCAATTTTATTTGATTGGTATACAGGTGTGTGAAATGATTTGCATGTGGTTTTAGAGTCTTATAAAACTGGGGCAGTGTTGCTAATTTTTTGCAAAATCTAGAATACCAATTGCAATTTTTCTTATGAAATTGAGCGAGTTTCAAGATGGTTGAGCTAAAAGCATGAAAGCAATGTTTTACTTATTGACAATTTTATAAAAGTCTTCTTTGAGTAGTGTCGAAGGCACGCCTTTATGGCTTTAAAAAAAACGTCGCGTCGGTCTCCCCACCGTTTAGCGGTAATACTAGTAATAAATATTAAAACTGACCATACTTTTTTGTTCTTCTTCCATGTACATGCAAAATGACTTGACGTCACAAATTTGTATCCGTATGTTTGCCACAACTGTCTCCCCCGTAATCATCCTGTTGGTCCCTGATTCTCTCTCTCACGAAATTAATCCCTCTAAATGTATTTGTTATTTCTACTTAAAAAAAATGCTTACTGGTCTCATTCAACACTTTTAAGTGAAAAAAACACCCCCGATTTTCGTTCATCACTTTCTTTTTTTTGTTCTCATTTAGCAATTTTTCAGTGAGCTGGAATTAGTGACTTTCATTCAACATTCCACATTCAACATTCAACATTCAACAGTCACCCCCAAACTCTCTCAACCACTCCTGTAACTTCCGCATCCATCCTCTTTCCCCTCCAGTTACTCGGATTACTAGTATAAGCTTGGTTGCGCCCAATGTTGGCAAATCAAATTTTGTAATGAAAACAGCCCCAAGGATCACACCTGACCTAGTTATAACGTCCCCAGTGGCAAAATCGTAAAATCTCTACCCCTAAAAAAGTTTTTACTTTACTCTCTCTCTCTCTGCACTTTAATAGCAGAGCAGCGCGAGAAACAACGAAAACCTCAGTCTCTGAGAGAAGAAACAACAACAAGAGTCATCTAAAACCCGAAACCCCAAATTCGCCGCTTCATCGGGCAAAGGTCATTTAACCCCTTCTCTCGACAACCTCGCTTTTCTCATCTCTCAAAATCCTAAAACCCTGAAACCCATCTCTCTGGTTCTCTCTGAAACAATCATGGCGAACAACACATCAGAAGGACAAATTGCGGATGATTTCTTGGAGCAGATCTTAGCGATGCCTTCGTCTTACAACACCGGAGGAAACGATCATGGGTCCGGTTTGCAGCTCAACTCCGGCGATGTCTCTGGTTCGGGGCATCTCATGGGGAGTGGTTTTCAGGGGAGTTTGTACCCGTTGGGGTTGAGTTTGGAGCAGGGGAATAGTGGTTTTATGAAACCAGATGAGGGGTCGAGTAGTGGTAAGCGGTTTCATGATGACGTAAAAGCGGTTTCTGGGAATAACGTAAGTAACTGTTTGTTTTTGTTTAAATGACTTTAATGCCCTTGGGATTTTGCCTAATTTGCATGCATGTCCGTTGAGCCATGGCGTTTGGTAGTAAATATTAGTGGCGGTTGAGGGTAATTTGGTTATTTTGAGTCTGTGTAGGACCGTGGTGACTCGGTTCATATGACGAGTTTGTTTCCGTCGTTTGGGCAACATGTACAGCAGCAGACTCACTCGGTTCGGTCCAGTGCACCTCCGGTTCACCAGGTTGGTTTTTTTTTCTTTGGACGAAAATGCCACTGTTCAACTAAAGCTTGGGGTGAAGGTATATCTGTCATCTAGATGATATATTATAATCTAAATATGTTGTAATTAGAATGCCTATAATACCCATTGCCATATATTTAATGTGGCTGATTTCCAAGTACAAATAACTGATAACTGTGGGGGGCGGTACTGTCATTTCTTTGGTTGGGTTGGGGGGGTACTGTCTGTCTGACATGCACTACTGACTAGTGTACCTCTGTGGGGCCCATTAAGTAATGTAGGAGTTTGGACTTTTGAGGTTTTTGTGTTTTCTTCTCTGGGAATGTAGTTTTTTGGTCTCCTTTGTGTATATGTTTTTATCTTCCCAGAAGGTAATTTACTTGTTTATCCCCTGTGGAGGTGTTTTGAGATTTATTTATTTTTGATAAAAATGCAGTGTCTGAGAGAATTGTGTTGTTGTCGTGTACTTAATTATGTTTTTACAACGTTAAGACTTGAGTCGCCTAAGAGTTATTATGGGTATCTTCAAAGTTTTGATTGGAACATTTTCGTAAGAATGTTGGAAAGAACGTCCAATTTATTATTGTAAGCATGTCCACAATCATCTTTTTTACTGGAAGTAATGAAGGAATCTCCTCAAGCTTGCACTTTGAATGTACCCAAGTACTAATGATGCATCAGGTTTTTTTTTCAAGCAATTGGACTTGAGATTTTTCAAGCAATTGGACTTGATATTTTTCAAGCTTACTAGTATGTGCCTCTAAAATGGAAACCATGCGTAGTTGTTACGTACTCTCTTCACTACTTTTGGTCTTAGCTTTGATGGCATTGCAGTTGTTAATAATTCTATGTTATTACAGCAGCCCTTTCATGGGCAGCCAGTATCTGGAGGAGTTGGTATTATGCCACATCCACCTTCTGTTCGTCCAAGAGTGAGGGCAAGAAGAGGGCAAGCTACAGATCCTCATAGCATTGCCGAACGGGTAAGAATTATTTTTTCTGATCTTGAGCTGATACTAAATCCAATGTCCTACTTACTGCCAAAGAAATAATGAGCCAAATATAGAACTGGATAATTTTGCATTTTTTTCTGTTAAATCACACATACTGATTAGATATGGCCATATGATTTATCCTGGCCACTATTGACCAGCATCGAAATTTTAGATATGTAGTTATAAATGACCCAAGGTAGACATGCCAATTTATATAAATATTCAAGTTATTTACACCCAATTTTTTGTATGTGAACATTGCAACATCGGAGCTCCAAAAAATTAACACCTTTGTTTCTCAGACATTTAAAACTCTTTCTTAGTCAACACTTTCAAACGTTTTTGAAGATAATTATTTTGTAATTGGTGATCAATAATTACAGCAAAAAACCAGTGGTGTTTTTGTTTCATCATTTTTATATGTAATACTATTTATGTTGCTTAATAAATTTATATGGTCTTCTTTGTTTGCAGTTACGCCGAGAAAGAATAGCAGAAAGAATGAAGGCTTTGCAAGAACTAGTTCCTAGCTCCAACAAGGTCCATACATTGTCCATTGTACTTCCTTTATGTAATTTTTTAGTGTCCTTGCATACTATAAATATATTACACTTTACGGCTTAAAAAAAATTCATATTTTTTTTAAGATTTGGTGAAGTTACCATAATTCCCTTAATTGGTAATTTTGTACATGGTTAGTAAGTAGTAACAGACAGTATCCAAAATTCAATACATGGAAAGGTTGTTGGTTAACATTGTTATGTGAAACTTATCTTCAACCTATATATATACTTCCACCTTTTGTTTTTATTATTACTGTTTTCAGAAGTACCTTTCATGTTGTCAGGCATACTAAAGCTTAAAATGCAAATAAACCTTGATCAATTTCACAATGTGCTATAGTTGGATACTATCTGAAGATGAAGAAAAATTAATATGACAGAATTTTGATTACAGTAACTTCTAAATTTGTAAGATCTAGCTTTAGAAAATCGGAATGAGAGGCACCACCATATTTTTTCTATTCACCTAAAATTGACATACTTCATTGTTTTCTCACAGACAGATAGAGCTGCCATGCTTGATGAAATTGTGGATTACGTTAAGTTTTTAAGGCTTCAAGTCAAGGTAAAGTATTACGTTAGTACAAAACAGTTATTGTCAGATTAGATGGCTGCTTGAATAGAATCTGTTTTTAATATGCCAATAGAGTATATTGTTTAATCATTCCTTCTATAGCTCTCCTAGATGCATATTCATATTTTAACTTCAAACTAAAATGTTTTTCCATTAATAAAATTAATAGGTCTTAAGCATGAGCAGACTTGGGGGATCTGGTGCAGTGGCAGCGCTTGTAGCTGACATTCCACTTTCGTCCGAGGTAATTGAACTCAATTATCTTGTTTCTTGCATGCAAACTCTCGAAATTAGTTGTGCATAGATTGTTGAAGATGGTCTAACTCAGGTACTCGTGCAGAGATGTATTACTTTGCTAATAGATACGTACATAATGAGAAGGCATTTCATACTTCTATTTGAGTACTTGATTTTCTGCCACTTGCAATTATCTTGTCTTATAATTTTTTCTTGGGTCTAAATTAAGGGAGAAGGCAATGAGGGGGGTGGAAGCAATCAAGCAGCATGGGAGAAGTGGTCAACAGATGGTACAGAACAAGAAGTAGCGAAGCTGATGGAAGAAGATGTTGGTGCTGCTATGCAATTGCTCCAATCTAAGGCCCTTTGCATCATGCCTATGCCCCTCGCCAATGCAATCTACCACACGTATCAACCATCTGATGCCCCCTCGTTCTTTAAACCCGAACCAAATACCCCTTCATAGTCTCAAAAAAGAGGTATATCATCGTAAAGACATTCTCTTATAGAGGGCCACAGGCTACAATGTTCTAACCCTAAGATAACACTCTGGTTAAACCATTATAGCTCGTGCACCCTATCATAAGACATGTCTTCTCATGCCATTTCTCATCCCATCCCATAAAGTTTACAAGCTCATGCCCTTCAACAACTTCCAAAACACAGTTGGGTCCTACAACACCTAACCCCTTCACTGATTAGCCTGGATTTTTCTAACACATTCCTCAGGCATTGCAATCAAAGTCAGATGCCATAACTTGATTTTCCCTCTATTTTATCCTCACTTTTTTTCGTCAAACGGGGTGTGATGTCATTCCGAGAAAAAGAAGAAAACTCAGGTATCTTCATAATGTCTTGTTATATTTGAGTGAAGAAGGAAGAAGGGGAAGATAGTCAAAGCTTTCTCTTTCTTGATCTTCTCTTTCCTTTCTTCCTTTCTTTTTGTATAAGTGGTGGAGTGAAAGATAGTGGTGGAGAGCCAAAAACAAAACACTTTGTGGTGGGGTATTCTCTTTTTTGTGTATGGTGGATGATGGGACCTTGTAAAAAAGGGACATGAGGTACATATATATAATTAATGTATTGGAATTTTTTTGAAGAAAAGGAATTTGAGAAATGGATAATTGTTGGTGGTTGTTCTTGTTCTTGTTTTTCTTAATATTTTGAAAGAAAAGTGTGTTAGGGAGGTTATAGTCTAAAGGGTAATCAATTTTTATACTCTTGGTCTGTTGTGGGGGTATGAGTGGGGTGTGTTTTAAAAGTAGCTAAAGCTTTTGTTCAATTATCCCGGGTTGATTATTGGAGAATGAATTATTGTAGCGAGAGACAGAGAGTCAACGTGCTCAACGAGGGGACACATCGGCTTTCTGATTTCAAGGCTCCATTATACTGTAAGTAAGGGTGCTGTCTGTTTAAGTGTGTTTTAGAATGCTTCATGAGAAAAAGTCTTAATTGAGAAGGCAATTATGTTCGAAATCATGTGTGCATATTTATACAGATTGTCTTTAGAGAGGTTGCAATTAGACAGGTTGTGCACTGGACCAACTATTTGTACGCCTTTGGAGAGGCTGTGGATTTATATGGCTATACACAAGTTTCACTGTGTGCTTAAATTTTTATATTTTCCATTCAGGCTCCCTGTACAGGAGGTGCCGTAATGTGAACGAAACTACACTAGTGTCAATGAGATTATTTTTACGATGAATCTACCACAGTATCCGTAGGTGTGATAAGTTGTTTGGTAATTCTTTACACAAGCTGACTTTGCTCAAGTTCAGTCTTCAGAAGAAGCTACAGGTTTTTGAGGACTGCTCTAGCTTCTGTTGTTTCTTGATCTGCAACAATTTGTATATCGAACTATAAACATCAGACTTTAAAACATGAGTACAGGCGAATTCCACAATTTCCAAAGCAGGCATATAGCAAGAAGCGGACATCTGTTATCTACTTGGTTATTTAGCAAGTAGGGGGGAATGTCCTATTTGTAAACATCATTGTGTAGTCTTCATTATTATTGCCTAATTATATACACATTCAACTATTTCTTGCATTACTTGATTCAAATAGCGTAGTCAGAACTTCTAAATGATGCATAATTTTGTTAATCCTTGGTGGTATAAAGTTAATGTGGTAAACTTTTTCATCTTTAATTCAAAGTTCAGACTTAAGACTTCTCAACATAGGAAGACACATGGTAAGGCTATAATTCGGGTGATGTTTTCCATGCTTACATTTTCTAATTGTCATCGTATTGACAAAATATAGACTGCTGTAAAAACATTTTAATGGAGAAAATCTCCATTTCTTATCGAACTTGATTATCTGGTGAACTCACAAAAATAGACATTTATGAAATAATTTAATTTCTACAGCATTCTTCTGAAAAACATCTTCTCAGCAATCAGGCTGATTTCAGAACATCAAACAATAATTGCACTCAGACAATGATAACAAGAGCTTTAGAAACTGTAGAAGGCTAACGGTCATCAAAGCTTTGCATTATTGAAGAGATACACTTTTCTCCATTAAGCACTAGCAGGCATCAAGGTCCCGACATGGAGGTGGCTTTGGCTCGCCTAACAAAGTAGTGTTCCCACCTTCAGGTCCACTCATTATACGCTGAGGATTCTGGGTACCAACCTGCAACATGGAATAGAAAACAAACAATCCCGTTCAGAAAAGTATTCTAGGTGGGCCCAAAAAAATTCAAGTTTCCATGAGAAAATACTTCACCTTAGGTATCTCCCCTCGTCTCAACATTTCAACAATCTCAACAACTCGCTTTGGCGTGACATCTTCCTGAAATATCGAGAGAACAGATTAATCAGATAAGTGTACTTTTCGCAATGGTAATTGATTATTATAATCTTACATAGTAATTGTAGGTATATCCTTCTGAACCCTTGGAATAATCAGCAACTGTGATCATCGGAGCATTTACACAAGATCCCTGCAGAAAACCAAATGATCCCCTGTTGAGCACTTGACTAGTATTATAATGTGATCCAAACAACTGAGTTGCAGTTCAACATGTAGATGATGGGCATTAATAGGTATTAAGGTTTAGAGCCAAAGATTACCACAGAACATTAGCTCATTTTTTTATAATTCGGATTATAAAACAATATAAAGTGCACATTTCCGTCTGATAACCTACATATCTAGCAGGACTCTTTTATAACCAAATAAAATATAAGACGAAGAAAAATAAAGATGGAGAAGAATCGAAAGAAATATGGCTAAAATAAAGTAATTCGAGAACAAATGGTGACGTTTTCTCAAATTCACTTTTTGGGGGTAATTGGCTAGACTCTAAGGCTCACTTTGGTTTGAGGAAAACTGGATGCAATTGCAACACTTTGTATTTTCAACCAATTGTAAGTGTTTGGTTCAACTTAAATTAAAGGGATTCAGTAGTTGTAGGTGTTTGGTTCGTTGCAAATGCAAGTCAACTGCAATCTTGACCACGTACATGTGTTTGGTTCATTTCCATAAAGCAACTACAAACAGTTTGCAAGTGTTTGTTTCAATGTTAATTATCCAATGCAAAAACAAGAAATTTGCATTTGGTGTGAAAAAGACTATTTTTCTTTGCATCTCTGTAACAAGTTGCAACTCTCAAACTCTTCCCTTCTCTATGAAAAAAAAAATCAATAATTACTCATGGATAAAAAAATCAATAATTAATAATCACTAGCAGTTTTTCATTCCTTCTCAAGCACTTCTACTAATCCATCTGATAAATATTTCTTATTTTCTTCGAAATTATCATATCTCTACAACAACAAAACACCAAAAGTACATGTACATTTCTTTTTCTCTCTCAAACCATTAATGGTGATTACCTCAATCTCCCTCTACTCCGCATTTATTTTATCTATCAAAACCAATACCAAAACAAGAATCCAAATCAAGATTGTTTCTTATTTGTCGACAAAGAAATTGTGCATTCACATTGCTAGCCTCAAGATCATCACTATTAAAGTCCCCCCCCCCGGGTGTTCTCCGATTGATTGTGTTATATGATTCATGTATGTGATTGTTATCTAATTGATTTTTTTATACGATTCATGTATGTAATGGTTTAGTCACGTATTAATGAAAATGCCTCTAACCAAACATAAACATTTGTTTCCACTCCACTAGCATTACTTTAAACCAAACGCATGTTAATAAGTTACATTGTATTACTTGCAACATATTGTAAATACAATTCATTTGTGTTGCATTGCAACCAATGTTTTGCAATGCAAGTCATATGCAAATGCAAGGGAATTCAATTGCAGGTAAATGGTTGAAATGCACTTGCAAAGTGTTACTTTTCCAGCTCATGATTTGCATTGCAACACATTTGCAAATGCATTAAAGTTGCATTTGCAATGAATTTGCACAAACCAAATTGAGCCTAAATTTCGGACAAGGATGTAGTTATGATACAATTTTGTGAACCTTAGACGGTACCTAATATGATCTCATATAATATTTTAATGCGAAGCTTCTTACCATGCATTCCATTTCCCCGACGGAGAACATCCCATCCTTCGTTACTTCTGCAAATACGTGAAACAATAATGAGACTGCATTCTAGCTTGTTACGTCATACTGCAATTCAAACTAGAAGTGGATATGCAGCATGATAAACAAACTCAAGTTCGTTGAAAGAGCTCACCACCACGTTTGACGCCTAGGTGTTTGAGTAAGGCGTCCTCAATTTCACGTGAGCCACGAATCATACAGGGTGTTGTGCCACAGACCAATAGGTGATATGTACCAACCTACATGGGCAGATCAACATATTAAAATATGCACATATAGTTGGAGGCCACCCCTAAATTGAAAAATATATGGGGTTACCTTTGCACGATTGAACATAGAATAAAATGTTGCAACTTCAAATACACGAATTGGAGCAACTTCTATGATCTTAGCCACCTGAGACACCCAAACTAGTTTACATTATTCAGCAATTTATAGAGATGAAAAGGGAAGGAGACAAATTGAGACAATTCATGGATCCAAGTTATGGTGATGATCAAATTACTTGTTCACCATAATTACTAATTAATTGTTTTGATAAAACATAATAAGATCTGAATGTTGAATACATGTACAGTTCTATGGTGATTCAATACTGTTTGATATGGCAAGAGTTATGGAATTTCCAAGATTGAGGAAGCCTTGTTATTGGCTTGGACATATGATTTGGGTACTTGTGAACCCGAATTGGCGGACATCCATCTTAATCCACAATACGAATAGAGAAACCCTAGTTAGCAGAAAAGTATGAAGAACACCAAATCGGTTGGGAAAAATCCCTTTAAGAGCTTCAATTGCTTAAACGAAGTTAATTACAATGGAATTACTCTAAACCCTAAGCTTCTTCCTCAGAACTTTTATTGAACTAACATAAGCTTAAAAAAATAACCTAAGTCCTATTTATATACTAGGGAACTAAAAATACTAATAGAACGGATCTCGAGGCAAACCCACGTTTTAGAAGAACAACCTACGCCATCGGCATCCAAGCCCGTTTGAACGACGTTACGCTAATTGGTCTCAAACCCTATAAACATGACAACTCGTTCGAATGACATCCAAGCTCGTTCGAACGAAATTTGTCTATGAGCCAAAATTCCAGAGGATTGAACATTGGTCGTTTGAACGAAAATAAGGAGTTGTTCGAACGATTTGGGGTTCCTGGGCCAAATTCTAGAGAGTTGGAAAAAGGTCGTTCAAATGACTCTAAACCTTATTCGAACGACTTTACGATAATTCATTTCTTCACATACGAGTTCATCTCAAAACATCCCTAGATCCTCATGGATCACATCTTCACAACAATAACACTCAAGAAAAAGAAAAATACTTGAAACAAATAATATTACATTGTAGTATTTGTTTGAATGTTATTTCGTGTGGATAACCTACGCACAAGCTGTTGTTAAGATACAGTCTGGGTTGCTAGGCTAAATAAAAATGAACATGAACCACTTTCCTTGTGTTTAGTTTAATAAAAAAATTGGGAAATTAAATTTTTTTCTACATGGCTGTGAATGGAGGCAAACTAACTTTCTTTACATAAATCTGGAAGTTGGTCTTTTTTTGCAATTTCTCAAAACCTCAAGAGAAACTCTTGCGAAAAAGATAACCTCTTCAAATTTACAATAGAGAAAAAAGATGGGTGGGGGAATCTAGACATTAAAATTGGAGAATATTTAAAACTAGAGAAAGAAAATTTGAAGAAGAAAGAATCTTAACAGTGAAAATTTTGGAGAGATATCATCTAGAGGAAAGCTAAAGAAAAAAATTTCAGGAGACAAAAATTGAAGAAAGGACAAGTCTAACGAGGAAGAATCCCAGGAGAAATTTTATAGAAAAATCCTGAAATAAATTCAATCGAGAGGATGGTAAATCTAGAACGAAAACCTAAAGAGAGTTTTTCAGAGCAAACAAAATAAAATAAAAGTCCCCGAAAGAGAATATATGGGGGGTAAGAAATCCTAGAAAAAGAATAAATAAATTCATAAAGAAAAGGTAGGGAGTAAGGAAGATATCAAATGCAAAATAAGATTAAGAGAGATAAATATCTATGCATAGATATCTAATGAGAGAAAAATCATGAAAGAGAACATGTATCTAGAGCTAGAATATGGGGCGGTTAAATCTAGAGAAGAAAAATCCAAAGAGTAAATTTATATTGACATAATCTAGACAGAATCACAGGAGAGATCTAGAGTGATAAAATCTTAAGAGATAAAACCTTAGAGACAGTATTCGAAAGAGAGAAAACCGGAAAGAGAGAAATTTGGATTTAGAATTTAGAAGTGAAATCTCGACTGATAGACTGGGTCGAGGAAATCGTGATAGGAAGGTTAAACGCATTCCAGATTCGCAGTATGGAATCCACTTCCAGACTCCCACATTTATCATTATCGCAGATGCAAATGAATCCCATGTTGGGTCCTAGACTAGGACACAACTGTGGAAGCCCTACATAAGGATGCATGTCTTAATATCAACAAAAGTTAATCTGATCCTTTTTTTTTTGAGAACTTGGCTGACCCAATCCTTACACACACATCTCAACTCGCAGAAAACTGGGTATGCTTGTTCTTTTAATAATGCAGGTAAGAATTCCCCCACCCGACACTATGAATTTTCTAAACGTTTATATTCAGATAAAGCTACAACAAAATTTTCTATTATGGTTTCGTCCCTTCCTAGGAAAGAAAATAGAGTTGAAATCAAAAATCTCCAATCCCCCACCGTCCCGCTCTCGTATCTCTTATTTTGAAAAAAATTCCCCCCGATCTTGTGTCTACTAGGAAGTATTCGTTTGGCTCTTCCTAATAACTATTAAGGGGTATTCTTCTAACAAATCCTTATATCATGATTCAGATGTGAATAACCATATCTCCTCTTTTTCACGTGAGATGTACAGCACGAAAAATTCTAACTTTATTATAAGAAATAAATAAGTGGAAAATACAAGCTTAATAGAGTCTCCAAGACAAGTTTGATGCAATCTTTCATGGCTACATAGATGTGGAATTATTTTCTGCTTTCAGTGGAAAAATGCAAGGTATTATAGTCTAAATGGGAACTTTTGATGCAACCTTTTATGGCTAGATAGGAGTTGGAATTTTTGCCTGTTTCCACGAGGAGTTCAAATCTATGGAGCTTGCCCAGAAGCCATTGACAGCGAAAGGCAGGATCTTGTGGGTATTATGCAATTAGGATTCAAAGGCAAAGAGACTTTACTGGTCTGTAATCACCCGTATTTTATATTAATCATGTACCTGTAATCCACAACTTGCCTCCAAATCCGCTTTTCTGTCAGGGTCGTTCCGTGAGATAAGTCTAAGAATATCCAAGAAGGGACTATTTCCTCATTGAAAGTTAAGAGTAATGCAAGGTAGGGTATGGGGTAATGTGTAGAAAGAGTACGCAGGTCTTCAACCTGAATAGCTATGTAGATAGAAAGTTTGAATTGATATATAGGTGTGCACTATACCTTTTTTATAATGTATTAATCGTGTTCTTAAAACATAAAGTACTTTCTTTACTGTTATGGACAAAAATAAAAACCAACGTAAAGGATTATCCAAAGGAAAAGAAAAAAACTTGCAAGAAAGGGGTCAAGCTAACATACTGCATTCATTGCTGAAACGGTTAGCCATCCCCCATGCTGTTGTTGCGCAAGATCTAGTAGAGGGATAACTGCAGATTGCTTGTAGTTGGACGGATAGTGTGATAGTATATCTTTGACCTTAATACACACAAATATGTAATAATCAATACTACATCAAAATGAGAATCCAAAGCTACTAAATATAACAAAGAGATATACAAAAATTAGATCCATCAAACAATAGTGCGATAAAAAGCCCTCTGTGGTGCCCTCCTTGAAATATTTACGCCACATGAGCAACAATGCCTTGAGAAAATGATCAAGAACTACAAAGAAAACTCCTTTTCCCCAAAGGCTCTTTCGTTCTTTCTTATTGCTCCATAACGTTCTTCCTTTGGGAATGCATTTAATTCCCAACATATGTACGTTGATTTTTTCATATAATATACACACGCATCTTTTTTCATGATCAACTTTTGCAAATAAGTTTATTTTGTTTCCAATCTACGTGAATGTGTTCGCACCACTGTCACTGCGATATTGCATTGGCCACTTTTCTAACTAGCATTTGACTAGATGTCATTGGACATGATTAGTAGGGGTTGGTAAGATTCAGAGGAGAGGGAAAAACAATTAGGAGATCAAGTAGTGGTTGCACAAAATAGCAGCTTGAGGGATTGTTAGTAGTGTGCAAATACTAGTAGGACTGCAACTCGTATATTTTGGCAATAAAATGTTGATTCCCAAAGGTCCCATACTCGGTATCCGTGATTGAAAATGGGATCCTTTTACTTCTATCACATGTTTTTCTTCCAATATGATTAATGAGAGGTTAGATATACAAATCCAACATTCCCAAATGTGCGATTTTCATTCTAAATTTGCAATTTTTAAAACACCCCCAGGTCAAAAATTCACAATGCAGATGAAAAGGGCAATACCCACTTATAGAAACAACTCAAATTACTCAATTTTTTTTTTTTTTTTGAAAAATACTTACTTTTTCCTTGTTGGTATCAGAGAAATCCCATGGGGTGTTTGGATTGTTATCTGGTGAATCAATGTGCTGCCCATAACAGTAAAAACAAAATCCAACAGATCGATCAGCTCAAAACCTGTATAAATTTAGAGAGATATAGAGAGAGGGAATTGGGACTCACATAGTTTAGGGCAGTGGAGAATGAACGCGATGTCTGCAAAAGATAACAAAGATAGAACCTTTTAGAGAGAGAGAGAGAGAACATTACAGAGAGAGAGAGAGAGATAGATGCACCTGTGAGGGAGATTGGCGAAAGATTTGGCGGATCTCGAGCAAACGTTTGCTCGCTAAACGAGCTGCAGGTGCAAACATATTTCTGTTGTTGCAGAGAGAGACGGAGAAGATGAAAAATTGAATCAAGATGAAAGTTTTTATTTCTATCGGGGAATATCGTCAAATATCGTGATATTTATCTTATATCGGGAAATAACAGGAAATCTGCTGATATATCAGGATGCCTGACGAAAAATATTGCCGCTCGCTGGTATCCGGTAAAATATTGAATGTCTTCATTGGCAATATTCAATTTCACTAGAATACCATTGGACGGTGGTGCAAACGAGTGATGAAAGAGGGTGGCGGTTCTTAGGGAGTGTCGTATTTAAGAGATTCACAGTTGCTATGAGGAGAGGAAGAGGGAGCGAGATCGAGAGTAGGCTTCCGAGATGACCGAGAGTCACAAAGAAAGAGATGAGATTTTTGCGACACCTGACACGTGTTCAGCGTCATTGCCTCAAATCTTATATTTGGAGTTTAGAGACATAAATTTAGAAGACGTGCATAATACTTTTATAAGTTTAATAATAAATAAATAAATAAAAATTGCGAGGCAAGTCAATTTTAAGAATAAAGTTGTGGCTAAGTACCTGAAGGTTATTAATACATTCCCAAGACACAATTGAAAACATTTCGGGATTGAGACTACTCTGCAGACTCTTCTGACAACCTCAAGGCGCTAGACACTTTTACATATCCTCTTAGATTCCAAGCAAAAATGTAACTCACGACTTTCAATTTTCAAAGCGGCTAAGCTAACACGGCTAGACTCACAGAAATCGACACTGGCCGTCACGTCAGGCGAACTGAATTGGATCCCACTTCATCTAAACTAGTTCTCAAGTCACCAAAAAGCCCTATCCCTTAAAAATTCACCCAAAATCTAACTTCCCGCCGTTAACACCATCCATAAACACAAACAAGACTAAAAAATTAGAGACAGAGCTAAGAGATGGCTCTACATATTAGAACATCTCCAACAAATCTTTTCTCATACCATCAAAACCCTAACCCTAAATCAAAACCTCTCAACAATCTCTCATTCCCTCTCCACCTCTCTCTCACCACCAAACAGCTAGGGTTTCACACTTCAATCGTCAACTACAACAACAGTAGTAGAAGCTACGATGATGAGGATCAACAAGAGGTGTCATCCATTGCGTACCCTAAGCCCTCAGAGATCCCATGGAGTAAGGAGCTCTCTAACTCTGTAAACCTTATCGGAAACATCGGCGCTCCTGTCGAAATCAAGCATTTGAGCTCTGGAAAGGTTCTTGCTTGGACCCGACTCGGTGTCAAGAAATCGGCATCAGATACCTCATGGTAATCTCTCATTTGCCATTTTAAATTTTTTGTAATTTTTTCGTATAAAATTTGGTGTTCAAACGCGGGTTTTAATGTAAAATCATGTAGACACTGGAGTAGAATTATAGAGATAAATTTGGTGGACCCTTTTTAGTCCCATAAATGTTCCTAATAACACATTGCCATTTCGGATTGCCGTTGTCGTGCTAAAAATGCCATCTTTTTGGGTGTAATTGGCGTAGAATGTAATTAAAATAGGATTTTGGAGATACCCAAGTGAATGTCTTTTGTGTTTGTGATTGGAGGGGCAGGATAAAGAACCCCAGTTAAGTCTCTCCTAGTAAAAATGTCATTGGGTTCTCTTGATAATAGTATTCAGCAACTTTTCTTTTCTTCGTTTGCAGGATTAATTTGACATTCTGGGATGAGTTGGCACATATTGCTTCTCAGCATTTAGAAACAGGTAGCCGTGTATATGTATCTGGTCGACTTGTGGCAGATACAGTTGAAAGTGACGAAGACGAGAAGCCGAAAATTTACTATAAGGTATATTTTGTTTTGTTTCTGCCAAATTACAGTTTCTGATTGTCAACACTTGTTCACAATTTAAAATTCTATTTGCAGGTGGTTGTTCAGCAAATAAATTTTGTCGAGAAGAGCTATGTTCCAGTGTCTTTGTATGAGCGCGAGACAAACTCTACTTCAACAGGCAATTTCATCATTTGTCATTCACAGTACATTATTAAATGTGGTTTCTTTCGATTAGATTTTCAAACTAAGTATGTTTATGTCATATTGCAGGTCGGAAGATTGGAAAAAATTATCCCGATAAGACTGGTGCCTCGACTCAAGAGCTCTGGCAGATCTTTTTTGCTAACCCACTTGAATGGTGGGATAATAGGACAACCAAGGTACCTTATTCAATTTTTGATTGGTTATGAATGCTATGTGTGTGTGACTTCTATATTCTGCTTTGCATACTTTTGACTTTGTTTTTTCTTCATAACTATGGCGTTTATTCAATATGGAATGAATTGTTTGTGCTACATTTTGGATAGCATGGATTAAACATAAAGGCTACATGAATAAATAAATAAGAAAATATTTCCGCGTCTTCTTCATTGTATTTGGAGAGTTAGTTTGGATACTTAGTTGGAAATATGCCTATCTTGTAAAGCACTAAGTTTTCCATGATAGGTGAAAATGAACCTTTGTTATATTCCAGCGAGTAGGGTTGTTATCTCCCATTATTATCAATAATTATTGTATATACTCCCCAAACCTTTTATCTTTTAGATTGTTGATAATGCTTTTGCCATTACAGAGGACTCCAAAATATCCAGATTTCAAACACAAGGATACTGGGGAAGCTTTATGGGTTGATGCTAAGTACAATCCCCCCTGGGTAGAGTCTCAACTGGCGGTACTCGACTCCAAGATGGAGTCTCTTCATGCTAATGACTATAAACCTGTATCTTTCATGTCTCATGATCAACTATTCTAGCTGGAGGCTTTAAGAGAAATGATGTTGTATAATTAGTTAATCAACTACTATTCTAGTCAGTTATGTTTGACATAGTACTTTCGTAGAAGATGTTGCTTCAGGCAATGTTTATTTTGGGACAACTTTGACGATCACTATAACTTGAAACTTTTATCTTTTTGTCAGATAAATTGTAATTTTATGCATGCTTATTTTGGAGAGGATAACAGTTCATGGTTCCTGAAGAACACAATGATCTGCTAATTTTAATTTTTGGAGTTCTAATTCTTATTCTTATTTTTATTATTTGTTAGCTGTGCTCTCTCTTGTGGGAACTTAAACTATGTTTCATTGCAGTCGCCCTTTCACTCCTGCTTCAACTGCTTGTAAGACCAGCTGGGATCCTATTGTCTCCCTCACTCTCAGTCATCCAACCTTAGTTCTCCTCGAGCAATGTCAATCAAGGGTTCACTTCAAACAAATTTTGGCTCAAATGATAAGGAATCATCTCACCGGCGAAACCTTTCCTATGAGTAGGCTTCTTTTCTTCTCTGCCATTTCACATCCTGAAAACTTGGACATGGCTGTTCTCCTTTATGATCACTATACACCTAAACCTAACCTTTACATATATAAGACCATGATTTCTGCTCTATCTTTTTCGTCAACCCAATCGTTTATCATCTACAGATCTATGCTTCGATCATTTGTTTATCCTGACAAACATACTCTCCTCTATATCCTCAAAGCCTCCAGATTCTTATCGGAAGGGAAGCAAATTCATACTCATGCCATTGTCACAGGTCTCTTAATTGATGGGTATTTGCAGAACTCCCTCATTAAGATGTATTCGGAGTACGGGCACATGGATCATGCACTTGAAGTGTTTCAGAATATGTACCTGAGAGATACGGTTTCGTACAATATCATGATTGTAGGATACGCTAGGAAGGGATTCAGCTTTGAAGCACTAGAGTTGTTCCATGAGATGGTAGGTGCAGGCGTTGCTCCAGATGAGTTTACCATGGTTGGTCTTCTTATATCATATGGACAGTTTGGAGAGTTACGTCAAGGAAAATCGATTCATGCATGGATTGAAAGGAGAAGATCGATTAGTGGTTGTAATATGATTTTGGCTAACACTCTCCTTGATATGTACGTTAAGCGGGAGGAGCTGAAGCTAGCTCAGAGGATCTTTGATGCATTTGTGGATAGGGATATTGTTTCGTGGAACATCATGATTGCGGGATACACCAAGCTTGGTAAACTAGAAGTTGCACAAACCATTTTTGATGAAATGGGCACAAGAGATACTGTTTCGTGGAATTCATTGATGACTGGTTATGCACAGAAGGGGAATTTGCCAGCTTTAGTGAATTTATTCGAAGGTATGATTGCTGAGGATGTTAGACCTGACAAGGTAACTATTGTCACCTTGATTAGTGCTTCTGCAGAGGCAGGAGCTCTGGAACAAGGTAGATGGATTCATGGGTGGGTCCTGAAAAATCATATGAGCTTAGATGCATTTGTTGGTTCAGCACTGATGGATATGTACTCGAAGTGTGGTAGCATAGAAAGGGCTTTGGCTGTTTTCAATAGTGCAAGTACAAGAGATGTTACAGTTTGGACTGCTATGATCGCGGGATTTGCATTTCATGGTTATGGAAGAAGTGCTCTCAATTTATTCAAGGAAATGCTAGGACATTTAAGCCCTAATTATGTGACCTTTGTTGCTATTCTTACTGCTTGCAGTCATAGTGGAATGGTGGAGCAAGGACTTAAGATTTTCAACAGCATGAGGGAAAAGTATGGCATGGAACCAGGAATTGAGCACTATGGGTGTCTGGTGGATCTTCTTTCTCGTGCTGGACGGCTTTTCGAGGCTGAAGATGTAATTAAGAAAATGCCAATGAAGCCTAGTGGGGCCATCTGGGGTGCTCTACTAAATGTTAGTAAAGCTCACAGAAACATGGAAATGGCTGAGACAGCTTTGAGAGAGCTGCTGAAACTAGAACCAGAGAAAGAGGGTGGATATGTTTTGTTGTCTAATGTATATGCAGATTGTGGGAGATGGAGCTATTCATACAAGATCAGAGAAATAATGGAAAGTCGAGGAGTGAAAAAGACCGCGGGATGGAGCAGTTTAGTTATTGATGGAAATGTAAATGAGTTCATGGCTGCTGATAAGCGGCATCCAAGGTTCCTAGAAATCTACTATGTTTTGAACCTTTTGAAAAAAGAGATGAAGTAGAGAAAAATATAGTCTGCATTTCTAAGAGTTCATTTGAATGAGCTTTAAACTATTTCCAAGAGGTTTACCTCACTAGTATACTACGACAGGATTCTCGTCTTCCCCTTCAATGGGCAAGGGTATATATATATATATATATATATATTTTATTTATTTATTACGGGCGGTGTTTTTGCCGCTTTGGGCAAGTTTGTCCTTATGTTCAGAGACAAAAAGGGAAGGGGTCAGGATGGGGTCTGAATGTCTCGAGATTGAGAATTAGAGGGGTTATTTTGGAACTTTAACTCTTAGCTCCAAAAGCTAAACAACTCAAACCCGACAATTTTACCTCCCCGACTCAAAACTTCATTTCTCCAAAACACAAAAAACAATGTTCTTCTCCGAAAAAATCATCTTCTATCTCGTTCTTGATTGGTGTTAAAATTAGGGCTTCGAAGTTCTGTTGTCTCTGTTTCGCATTAAAAAGGTACGCTTCTTTCTCCCTCTCCCTCATCTCTTTCTTTCTTTCTTTAGGGCGTCCTCTCCCTAATCATCACTGTATTTATCAATTACTAACGAATAATAAGGTCTTCCCTTGCCTCGATTTTGATTCATGTACTATGAATTTTTTATCTGTTATCTTGAAAGATCTGTTAATATTTGTTTTGGATTTGGGGCATTACACTTAAGTTTGGGGTTATTCAGATTCGCACTTTGCAGCTTAGTGGGTAAATCCACAATTGAGTCATATTTACCTATGAGTCACAGTTTATATTAGTTTTAAAAAGACTCTCCAATAACTTTAGGTTTGTTCTGATAAAATTAATGTATAATTTCATGTGTTATTTGAAGACATGGTTGAACATTACTGTTGTGATCTTAATTAGGGTTTGATTAGATTTCGAAGATTGGTAATTAAGTTTTTGTGGTGAATTTGATGTTATTATGATAAATTGGACTAATTTCATTGAGTTTGTTTGATTGGGTTTAGAGCTTTCTTTAGGGAAATAGGTTTTATTTTAGATTGATGTGGAAGGATTTTAGGGTTTGTAGAAGAATTGGGGTTTAGGGATGTAGTGTGTTCCAATGATATTTACAGAGTTCATAGTAAATAAATAAAAATTGTTTGATTTGAGGATGGGGACACTTTATTGGGTTTAGGGGTTTAGAGTGACCCGATTACTTTTGTAGAGTTTATAGTAAAGAAACATGTTTTTGGAGGGATTTGGGACATTTTTTTTTTTTTTTTTTTCAGGTTTAGGGGTTTATTTTGTTACATTTTGTCCCAAATCATGCTTTTAGAATGATTTGGGGACGTTTTATTGGGTTTTGGGGTTTAGGGTATCTGATTACATTTATAAATTTCATTGTAAAAAAAATCAAGCTTTAGAGTGATTTGGTGATTTGGGACACTTTATTGGGTTTAGGGTGATCCGATTACATGTATATATAGGTAATTGTAAAAAAAAAAACATGCTTTTGGAGTGATGTCATTTGGGTCACTTTGTTGAGGGTTTTTTTTTTTTTTTTTTTTTTTTTTTTTTTAAATTTATACAAAGAAATGTGATTGAAGTTTGGTTGCATTTGTATTTGGTTCAACAATGTCATTATTTAGTAAAGCTGCAAGTCTGCTAAAGCAAAGTGTGACAAATCACACAAGTTCAAACCCTTCTCTGTTCCAAGCAAAACGGTCGATGCCATTGTCACGACCCCACTCTACGAACACCGATATTGTTCTCACTTAACCACTGCGGATCTCCTGCAGTGTGAGATTTTTCTTCCTAAGAAAAGGCCTCAGTGACATGTAGAGTGAAATCTTAACTTAAAGACCATACAGGTGGCAGGATTTTAAGCGATGTGGGACTAAACTATTGGTGCTACCGTCACCGCTAATGGGCTAGGCGCCTTTCCAATACCCGCTCAGCCGGGGTGTTACAGTCCCCCCACCTTTAAGATCGAGCCGTCCCCAGCTCTAATACCATTTTGTCATGACCCCACTCTACGAACACCGATATTGTTCTCACTTAACCACTGCGGATCTCCTGCAGTGTGAGATTTTTCTTCCTAAGAAAAGGCCTCGGTGACATGTAGAGTGAAATCTTAACTTAATGACCATACACGTGGAAGGATCTTAAGCGATGTGGGACTAAACTATTGGTGCTACCGTCACCGCTAATGGGCTAGGCGCCTTTCCAATACCCGCTCAGCCAGGGTGTTACAGTCATCTTCCAAACTCTTTATTGGAGGTTTGTTTTAGGTCATTTTAATGATGATAAATATGTTTGGGATTTTTGTGATTACACAGTTTAATGATGTATTTGCATTCGATGGATGCAGGTTTCTCATATGGCACTGATGACGGTACTTTCAGAGATGCTTTTGCTACGCATGGAGAGGTTCTTGAAGGCATGATTGGTATATCTACTATAATTTTCTCATTGAAGTTTTTTTTTGTCCTGTTTTCGTGTACATGTAGTTCTTAACTCCTCACTCCTTAGTAAATACTTATTTTTAACTGGTACATTGTTGAGTTTTATACATTCAAAGATTTCTCATTTCTTCCACATTCTTTACTTTTCCAAGCTGCTCCGTTCCCAGCTCCAGCTTCAGCTCCCGATTTTAATGGGTACAAGGGTGCAAGGTATTTTTTTTCCTTTAGATAACTTCATTTTCTTATGGTATATCACAAAATATTAAAATATTCTGTTAACTTATTTACTGCAGGGACATTATTAAGGATGATACAGTTACTATTCACGATCGAAAAGTAGGTAGACACTTTCTTACAAGTTTCTTAACCATATTGAAACGTACAATTTATTTGTTATTTATCTATCTGGCAGGTGATCCCATATTTTATGAGCCCATTCCCTTTTTTTTGTATGTATGCTCCAATGATATATTCATCAAGTCATGGCCTAACCTATAGTTGTTTTTGGCGATAATTATGTTGAAGTTCTGTGACTAAATAAGCATCCTGTAGTTCATTTTTTTCCTGTGAGGTGTCACTAAATATATACCTCTCTACCTGTATATGTGCACTATGTATGAATGGAACAACTTAAATGTCATTTTAGTTTCAGTTCACTCTTACCATGTCTCTACATTTGAATCTAAACGTCCTATAATAATAACCATGGGGTTGGAAACTTAGGGTTACTGATCTCTTTATAAAACCGGCTTGCCTTTCAAAAAATAATAATAATAATGTTTTTCTCTTCCAATTATCTTAGGGGATTTTTTTTTTCTTTGAGGAAAGGATAAGATTATTGCTTAGGCATAAATACAATAATCTAGGGTCATGCTAATTCTTATTATATATTTCAGGGCGGTGTTTTTGCCGCTTTGGACAAGTCTTCCTTATGTCCGAAGACAAAGAGGGGCTGGGATGCGATATGGGTGCCTCGAGAATCACACATGAATGGGCAATTTTGGAAGTTCAAGTTTTAAGTCTAAAAGCTAAAAAACTTACCTTCGACAAACAAACTTCACTCTTCCTCTCTGACTACAAAAAGAAAACACCCAACAACCTGCCTTCTCTTTGAAAATCCCATGCGATCTCGATTCCTATTTTGTTTTCTATCTCACTCTCAAAGTTTCCAAGTTTAATGTTTGAGTTTGTTTTTTCTCTCTCTATCTCGAAGCTTTGACATGTGGCAAACAGGTACGCTTCTCTCTCTCTCCCTCTCTCATGTTTACTGGTAAATCGAGTTCCTTCATTGGGGTTTTATCGTGACAATCAAAGATTGAGTTTAAATTAGTAATTGATGAAGATGTGTTGTGCAAAGAATTAGTAATTGGATCACCCACAGTGTTTACTATCCTTTTCTCTCTACTATCTAAATTCATTTTAGCATTGATTCATAGAATGAATTAATGATTTTCTTATGATTTATGAAGATGTGTTGTGCAAAGAAATAGTTCCCTAATTTTGGTACTCTAAATATAAATTTTGGTAATTTCTTATGATTTATAGAAATAGTACTTTAAATTAGTAATTTTGGTAGAGTTCATGATAATACCCATAATTTGCAAATCTCGATTTCCCTCAAATTGAAAATTCTTTGAAAAAGAAACCTTAATTTGCAACACTGTTTTATCCCCCAAAATGAGTCAAATGTGGTTCTCGACAATCTGAGAGAAGGACATGTTTTGCGTGGTGCAATTCGGCATTTTCACTGTATTTATCGTATTATTTGTTTAGATGGGTCTCACCGGATGGCATTTGAGTCGAAACAAGATGATGTTCTTTAGTGGTGCGCTCTTTATAACCCTAGCGGTAGGTACTTGCTGTTTAAAATTTAGAAGTTACCTGCTTCACATTTGGGTTGTACGTTTCATCGGGTTTGGGTCCTTGAGAAGTTACCCTCTTGTGACCACATTCTGAACATAACACCCCTTTCACAAATTTATTCCCACGGTATGCACAAAACTTTCCAGTGACTCCAGTACACTCGAATGTTTATATAAACAGATAGGCGATTAGCAAGTAAAGCTTCCATAGGCAAAGTTTAGAACTAAAATGAAAAGATTTAACGATATACCACCTTCGGTATACCACATTCTGAACAGAATCTCGAGGTCTCATTCTTATAATCATCTCCGTAATATAAACAATATTTTACAATGTGGGTTTGCTGAAATATATAAGAGCTCATAATTAAATTAGCAAGAATAATTAAAACATAAAAGACAATCAGTTTTGAAAGAATATAAAATCCTCCCAAGTATTATGCCTCCTCTTTCTGGAGCCCTATAAGACATTTATCATCAAGGTATGAAGCGCGGTCCTCGAGGGGTGGAATAAGGTATGAAGCACGGTCCTCGAGGGATGGAATAGACTTCCCAAGCACCAAAGCTACATATACAATTAACACAATCAAAAAGCTTACAAAATACATGCATGAGAAGGATGAGAAAGTGTACTGACATCCATAAAAGAATCTCACTCTTTCGATCCAGGCCTCTCTTACAAAAACTCTAGTAGAGGGGTTTCCAAAACATCCCCTTATGCAGTAAAGAAGCAAAAGCATTAAGAAAAAAAAAGAAAGGAAAAGTGAAGAATTGACCATAAACATATACTTTGCTGTTATACTTGCTGTTGGTACTTGATGTTTTGATTTCTTATAATTTGTGATATACTTAGGGTTCTGTTTATACTTGTTGTTTCAATTTCTTCTGATGTATAATAGACTTAGGGTTTTGTTTATACTTGTTGTTGGTGTTATGATAATAAAGATGGACATTGCAACTATATATGCCTTAACAATTTCAAAGTTGTCTCTTTCAACCATTGACATTTGTGATTTAGATTTCGATACTTTTTATACTTTTTTTCCCTTCATATTTTGATCCAGGTTGAAGCATCTACTATTTGTGATGTTGATTATTTACAATATTCAAGCGAACATCTCTGTCACAATTTATGAAGTCTTTAAATAAAATTCAAGGTATATTTTTGACTACTACAATGTATTACTTCTTTGAGCTCTGATTTTCTTTTATTGTGTTACCCACCATAAAAAGATGAATTGATCAATCCATCAATTGTACGAAGCATCATGGTTTAGATTATGTTTGTGCAACTAATTCTTGGAGTCTGGAATCCCTTTACTCTTTTGAATTGATTCTTAAGCCCAACCTTCTTTTGTTTACTTTACATCCCATTCTGTTTTTGGTTACTGTATTTTTCCCTTTGAATTTTATTTTATTAACTGTTCTTTCTCAGAGGTTTTATTATTAGTAAAATACAAACTTCTCTTGCTATTAGTATCACAATGTTTGTCATCTTTTTAATATGTCTCTTGACCGCTGGGACTGATATATTTCACTACCTAATTGCAGAACATTCTAAAGGTCTTCTAGGATCATCAAGATGAAGCATTAAAATTAACCTAAGCAAATAGTAATTCTATTTAATTTACTATGCATAAACAATGATGATTTCTATGTCTAATTTTTCACTTATATGGAACCAGCTAAATTGTAATCAGATAGTAGCAAGGAGTTACACTTATGATAATACTCCCTAAACTTTTTTGCAAGAGCTAATTTGGACAAGACGATCCCTAAAAAATAATTTCCCAATTATGCAGTTCACTTACATTAAACAATATCATTTACTTTTCAATTTAGACTTATCTTGAATTCTAGAAAGTAATAAAAATATGTATCTAGAAAGAAATACAACTATGTCAAGTGGTTTTTTGGTTGTGTAGGATCAACAAGATTAAGGAAAAAATTATTTAACGTAATAGGTAGACTCTTAAAGCCTTACAAATGAACTTTTTGGTAAGTATTTTGTAATGAATTTGCTATTTTATTTTATTTAAGTTTGTCTTTCGGATGTTAATTTATGGCATTCCTTGATTTAGTAATCTATATAATGGTAGAACATTTAGGAATGGAAAAGAATTTCCAAATTTTTCAAGTGATGGTGGTTCAAACCCTCTGAGATTTGTTAATGACCGATTTATCTATCAATTATAAACTTAAACATTCGTGCTACGCACGGGTTCATAACCTAGTATTATTATACATTAGGCAACGGTGTTTTTTGTATAGACATATTCGCCATTGTCTCAAGGATAAAGAGGGGCTGGGATTTGTAGAAAGGAGGGAGATGGGCGGCCTAGATTACTTTTACTCTCATTACCTAGGGGTAGTTTTGACAAAACACGGAAAGCTCTTAACTAAACCCGACTCTTCATCTCTCCCAAAGCCAACTCATTCTTTTGATCTTTCTCTCTCTCTCTCTCTCTCTTTCTCTCTATCTTTCTCTCTCAACCCCGACTCAACCATGACCACTCCTTCCGCCCATGCTCTCAAAGTCCATCTCTCACTCTATCTAATTGTGCCCTAATTTTTACAATTTCATCCCCAATCATCTTATCTCTCTCTCTCTCTAATTGTACCTAATTTTTATAATTTCATCCCTAATTTTGCTTCTAATTCCCCAAATTACTGTTCCCTTTTTAGGTTTTTAGTAAGACTGCTGCGAATCATCTTCAAAAAGAGATATCCTAGCTATTGCTGCAAGAGACTCTGTTGTTGCTGTAAGTACAAATTTTATGTATCATCCCCCTTTTGTTATGATCCTATGATAATTGCAACCACGTTTTTGGGTTTCCAGTTGGGTGGAAAGTCATGGACGACAATTCTTCATTGATTAAACCATTAATTCCTGCACCAAGTTTGGAAAAAGATAAACTTCCCCCACCAATACCAAGGCGTCATCCATTCTAAGGGTTCTCTTATCCTGACCTGCCGCCACCAACCCAACAATGTTCTTATGCGCAAGCAGTCCTTAATGGTAAACCCCCAAAATTTGAAGATCTCAAAGATCATTCTGATATCTAATATTGTTGTAATGTTCTTTCTTATGTTTATAAGGTATGTTCCGATGTGTATCTTTCTATCCTTCCCTGTTAGTTTTTTCTTCAAGTGGTTGAAGTATTTATGTACCAAGACAAAATATTGCATTTACTTTCTTCCATATAATCGAAACAAACTATTTTTCAGTAGGCATTGATATTCTCATATAATGCCTTTTCCGGTCATCAAGTTTGGCCAAACATTTGAAACTAATGACTATGTTTATTGTTAGGGTTTAATGTTCTTTGCGGGGTAGGAATCCTAACAGTTCCCTACGCAATCAAACAAGGAGGTTAGATGAGTCTATCAATATATTCAGCTCCTTCACATTCTCATATTTATAGCAATGGTTATATATGTTTAGGTAAATTTTGGTTAATGGCCAACTAATACATCAAGCCACTTTGCGAGTCCGTTGACAAATTCATCCTTATTAATCTTTTGGTCACCACCCTATATGCAGCAAGAAATGCTTTTTGTTTCCAGCATGATATATTCAATTAGTCACCCTTCCAAATTCTTATTGTCATGGATTGTTATGGATGCCTTGATGTATTAGTTGAAGCTGTCGAAGGCGTCTGAATGAAACAATTGCGTATGACTGATAATTTATTTTTCGCATGATAAGAAACTTAGTTCTCAATATAGATAAATAACTGTGATTTCACGATGAATAAGATACACTAAAAATTATTAAGAGAAGTTGGTAGCGCCGAATACACGTAGACGTATTCACTATGATTTGGTCGTGGACGACATTTTTGCCGTGGCGAGCCACGGGCATTACTAGTATATATATATATATCATGAAAAAGAAAGATGTATTGCTGCGTAATGCAGCGATGTGGAAGCCACTGTTTACGTGTTTGAGAAATGATCTAAAATGGAGGATTTTATGTAGCAAACTAGAAATTTGGTCGAATGGCCTTTTGATCAACTGTAAATTATTCTCAGCTAATTGAAATAAATCTGCAAAATATAAAGCGTTGTGTTATAGCTGTTGGAGAGTGGATATTAGCATATGAAAGGATTATGCTGTAAACTTTTGAATATACACAAAATCTGGAACAATATTTGTTACCTGGGAATGAACTTATTTTCTTGCATTTGCATTAGACTAAGGTGGTGTTTGTTTCACTGCTGATTTTTTTTTCAGCTGCTTAAAAAAAAATCTAGCACTAGGTTTGGTGTTAAAAAAAGAAGACTTATTTTGTTAGCAATTTTTTTCCAGCCTCTTGATGCCGATATTGCCCTTCTCCTCTCCAGACCTGAAGAAGCCAGAAACTCTCCAAGCTTCACTCTTACTTTGATTCCTCTTGATCTGGGATCCTTTCTTCACCAATCCTCAAATCAGAGTTTTCCTCCATTTGATCTTTACTTATCTTCATTCTCTTCTTCTTCTTCTTCTTCTTCTTGGAAATTTGCATTATTGGCCAAACTAGCTATATCAACATGGCAAGGTTCATTTCCTTACGCCTTCTCAGACCCAAACCACCATCCTTCACAGGCATTATTGGCCAAACTAGCTATATCAACATGGAAAGGTTCATTTCCTTACGCCTTCTCAGACCCAAACCACCATCCTTCACAGGCTTACAACGCATTCCTTAGGATTGGTAACCTTTATCTTATAGTGATTGGCAGAATCTTAAAACGGCTGATAATGAGCATTATAATCCAGAATCTTAAAAGTGAACATGCTATTTGTAAGTTAATAACTATGGGGTAGTAGCTGCCATTCAAAATATCAGCTGATACATTTATACATGGTACTGATATATAATTTATGTTGGGACTGATAAAATGTATCTGTTGAATTAGTTTTGAAAAACAACAATAATATAGAACTTGATAATCCGTATCAAATCGGGTTGTTGAAACATAAAGAGTTTCGTTCTCAGGGATGCAAAGATCAAAATTGTGAAATAAAAACCATTCTTTATTGACTAAAAAAGGTTTACAACCAAAAATAGAAGAACTGCAATAGAAAAAGGATAAAAAAATAAAGATAACTCCCTCTCGTTTTACAACTATCTCTCTTTTAACCTCTCTTCAGCCCTCATCTCCCTCAACAACCCTCCTTTTGTGGAGATCTTTTAGCCAAAATCTTTGACTAAGTCTTCTAGCAGTTGTTGACTAGTATTAGGCCATCTCCAGCAGCTCCTTACAACTGGTAATCTTCAACAGCTCTTTAGCTTGTAAAAGTTGGGCTTTAAGACCAGGTTTGGTTGCAATTGTCTTATTACCTGCAATAGTTAAATATACTTTAATTAGGCCTAGTGAAACATAAAATAGGGTCCTAGATAATGTGAATTGAATGACAAAAATAGGCATTTTTCATGCCTATCAAATACCCCAAACTGACATATTGCTAGTCCCTTAGCAAAAGAAAACTAAACTAAATTTTTTCGTGGTTTCTTACGATTGTATTTAGCGTATGCAATAAACCTTTCAACCTATAGGTTACCCATATAGGACGAGTTGTGTCTCGTGAGGGTTTTCAGTGAATATACCCACAAAATTCTATCATAGACGTTCTGGTATTATAAACAACTAATAATCATTACTCCTGGACTCTCTAAAAATAGATTAAATTCATCTCCTAGATATAACACTTAAACCAGGGTTAACCATCAGATACGTTTAAAATTTATCAAGTCAATTATACTACAATCAGATTAGATCAAGTTTAAGAATTTCATCCTTTGTGTAGTAAATTTAGTTTATGGAATCAAGAAGTTTGATAATCCTTTCAAATAACCTTAGGCTTATCTTGAGTATGGTGAAAGAAATCTAGAAGTTTGTTCGACAACTACCTTAGTTTGTTCGCTCTCTTTTATTAATTTTTCAGGGAAAATATCTATCCACACAAGTTTTTCATGGTAAGACTTTTGCATTTGAGTTTTCATTTGCTCTTTTATACGTGCAACTTGTCCTCCTTCACATAGTTCTCAACTATACTCATAGAGACTCGATTTTTACTTTTTTTGGTCTCTTACTTTCACATTGATTCATGGCTTGCCTCGAGATTAATAAAAATTATTCCTCTTTCAGTTCTAAATCTTGCGAGGGGCTTTGAATTGTGAATGATTTTTTTTACGAGTATGTCAGCTTCGTGAAAGGAGCCAATAACTTATGAAAATACATACAAACCCTTAGTATGAATTTATGAGAAACGCAATTTTCTAAGATAAATGTCTCCCTCATTACAGATTCTTCATAATCCAAACTGTTGATTAATCAAAATGTGATAGTTAGTTTTAACAAAACCTTGATAACAACATAACTACGTGAAGTGCAATTATAAGGGTAATTTTCTTCTGAAACACATCTAATAGGATGGTAGTACCAAAAACTTAAAAATTCTTAACGCACTAACAATTTACGGTTTAAAATAAACCATAACCTTATAATTTTATCCCAAGTGCAACTCTAGAATTCTAAGAATGTCCAAAGATCAGAGTATACAAAAAATGTGTCTACAGTACAAGAATTTCCCTAGAATAATAACTTTTATTGGAAAAAGTTATGAAAATCTTATTTACCCCCACCCTCAAACTGAATCAGCATGTGTCCCCAAAGTTGCCAAAAATAAAAAATAATCTAAAAATATTACCTGAACATGATAAGGGTTGCCTCCCACAAGCGCTAAGTTTAACGTCTTGAGCCAGACGATGGTAGGTATCCCCAAACTAGATAAGACTATGGGTAGAAATAAAGATACATATGTTTCATATGATGGGTCCCGTAGATTCATATCCTCACTCGAGCCTGTAAAATACTCGTAAAATGGTTTAAGTCTCTGCCCATTTACCTAATTAATGTGACCAATACGAGGGTCAAGAATTTTAATAGCTCCATGTGGGAAAATAGTTTTGACAATGAACGGCCCGGTCCAACGGGATTGAAGTTTTCCAGGAAACAAATGAAGACGGGAAGAATACAATATAACTTTTTGATCCACTTCAAAAGTCTTTCGCAAGATATTTTTTATCATGGAAAGCCTTAGTTCTTTCTTTGTATATCTTTGTGGATTCATATGCATCGTTTCGGAGCTCATCCAACTCATTGAGTTGTAGCTTACGATGGGACCCAGCCGTTGAAGTGTCAAAGTTAAGCGTTTTTATTGCCCAATAAGCTTTATGCTCAAGTTCTACAGGAAGGTGGCATGCTTTGCCGTAAACGAGTCGGTAAGGAGACATTCCAATCGGGGTTTTATATGCAGTACGATAAGCCCAAAGTGCATCAATTAATCTTACAGAACAATCTTTGCGATTTAGGTTAACCGTCTTTTGGAGAATATTTTTGATCTCCCAATTTGAAACTTCGACTTGCCCACTTGTTTGCGGGTGATAAGGTGTTGCTACCTTATGGGTTACACCATACTTATTGACAAGGGCAGTAAAATTTTTGTTGTTAAAATGTGTCCCTCCATCGCTAATGATAGCCCTAGGTGTTCCAAATCGAGAAAAAATATTTTCTTTTAAAAAATTGAGAACAACTACACTGTTATTCGTTTTCGAAGGGATGGCTTCAACCCATTTTGATATATAGTCCACTCCAACAAGGATGTACTCATATCCAAAAGACTGGGAAAAGGGCCCATAAAATCAATGCCCCAAACATCAAAAGGTTCAATAACTAAAATAGGGTGCAAGGGCATCATATTTCGTCGAGAAAGGGATCCCATTTTCTGGCATCTCTCGCACATTTTACAAAATGCATGCGCATCGTGAAATAAGGTAGGCCAATAAAAACCGCACTGTAAAATTTTTGCCGCGGTCTTCTTAGAGCTAAAGTGGCCTCCACAAGCTTAGGTGTGGCAAAATGATAGAATATTGGTAAACTCAGACTGGGGAACACATCTCCTAAGGATTTGGTCAGTACAATACTTAAACAAATCTGGATCATCCCAAAAGAAGTACTTCACTTGACTAAAGAAACGATCTTTGTCAGGTTTAGTCCAATGAACAGGAATGGTATCCGTGGCTAAATAATTAGCAATGTCAGCAAACTACGGCAACTTGGGAACTAATTTCACAGCCATAAGCTGTTCATCAGGGAAGGATTCCCTAATCAACAAAGACTCATCAACAGACTCAATCACTATACAGGAAAGATGGTCGGCTACAATATTGTCTGACCCCTTTTTATCCCGAATCTCGAGGTCAAACTCCTGCAAGAGTAATACCCACCGGATTAGCCGTGCCTTAGCATCTTTCTTTGACAAAAGATGTCGAAGCGTGGCATGATCCGTGTAAATAATCACTTTAGATCCTATAAGATAAGATCTAAATTTATCTAGCGCATAAACAATGGCCAGGAGTTCTTTCTCAGTGGTCGTGTAATTTAATTGGGCTTCATTTAACGTTTTGCTAGAGTAGTGGATGACATGGGGGCGTTTGTTTATCCGCTGTCCCAAAGCAGCGCCTACAGAATAATCAGAGGCATCACACATTAACTTGAATGGTTCATTCCAAATAGGTGGTCTAATAATGGGTGATGTTGTGAGCTGGGTCTTAAGCTTATCAAAAGCTATAGGGCAAGGTGCATCAAACTCGTAGGCCACATCTTTGGCCAAAAGGCTGCTTAAAGGACGAGCAATCTTACTAAAATCTTGGATAAAACGACGGTAAAAGCCTGCATGTCCTAGAAAGGAATGGACGTCCTTGACATTTCGTAGTGGGGGGAGGTTAGAAATGATATCTATTTTGGCCTGGTCAACTTCTATTCCTTTTTCAGATATGATATGCCCCAAAACTTTCCTCCTTTTTACCATAAAGTGACATTTCTCCCAATTTAAAATAAGATTCTTTTCCTGGCATCTGAGTAATACTAGAGAAAGATGATGAAGGCACTGTTCAAATGAGTTTCCAAATAATGAGAAGTCATCCATAAAAACTTCAAGGAATCGTTCTACCATGTCAGAAAAAATGCTTAGCATGCAACGCTGAAACGTCGCAGGAGCATTGCATAAGCCAAAAGGCTTGCGACGGTAGGCAAATGTACCGAAAGGACATGTAAAAGTTGTTTTCTCTTGGTCCTCGGGCGCGATGGGTATTTGGTTGTACCCAGAGTAGCCATCTAAGAAACAATAAAATTTGTGCCCAGCGAGTCGCTCGAGCATCTGGTCAATGAAAGGTAAGGGGAAGTGATCTTTCCTAGTGATCGAGTTAAGCTTCCTGTAGTTTATACAGACTCTCCATCCAGTGGCCGTTCTAGTGGGTACGAGGTCCTTATTCTCGTTCTTTACAACGGTGATTCTCGTCTTTTTCGGGACAACATGGATCGGGCTAACCCACGGACTATCAGAAATGGGATTGATGATCCCAGCATCAAGGAGTTTTAAAATCTCTTTCCGAACTACTTCGGCCATAGTCGGATTCAATCTCCGTTGTCCTTCCCTGGACTTTTTGGCATTATCTTCCAAATTGATTTTATGCATACAAACCGAGGGACTAATTCCTTTAATGTCTTCAATACTCCATCCAATAGCTTTCGTATTTCCCTTAAGAACACGAATTAACTTCTCTTCCTGAAGGGGTTCTAGGTCAGCGGCAATAATGACGGGCATAGTTTTGTTGAGACCTAGAAAGACATACTTAAGGTGAGCGGGAAGAGGTTTAAGCTCTATCTTTGGGGAGGTTACTTGAGCCTCCAGATTTCTAAAGCCGAATCTAATAAGGTTTTTACCTCATGGATGTACGAATCGTCCTCACAATCTCCATCATAGTGGGACAAGAATGTCTCTAAGGGATCTGAGGTACTTGACCTCTCAAAAGTGGTACTCACAAGACTCTGGATCATATTACACTCAAGTGGTTCAAAATTAGAAGAGGAATACGACGCATGAAAAATATTTAATTCTACTGTCATGTTTTTGAAGGTCAACTTCATAATTCTGTTGTGGCAATTGATTACCGCATTAGTTGTTGCCAAAAAGGGTCGACCTAGAATCACAGGGATATCGTCATCAGGGTTTGCCACTGGCTCAGTATCTAACACAACAAAGTCTACTGGATAAACAAACTACTCAATTTGGATCAACACATCTTTAACTACACCCCTAGGAATCCTAATAGACCGGTCAGCTAGCTGAAGGGTCCTATTTGTGGGTTTAAGTACTCTGATATCCAATTGCTCATAGACAGAGTAAGGAATGAGGTTCACGGCGGCACCTAAATCAAGTAGAGCTCTTCCTATCTTACGGGTCCCAATCGTACATGAAATAGTAGGGCATCCAGGGTCCTTGTATTTTGGAAGCGATTTACGCAAAAGGACAATACTAACATGTGCATCTAAAAGAATAGACGTATCACTCTCGTGAACATGAAAAGCCTTTTTCGGGACATGTATGCGCCGCTTTAAAGTACAAAGATCTTTAAGGAATTTTGCGTAATTAGGAATATGTCTTATGGACGTAAGGATAGGAATGTTAATCACACAATGCTTAAAAATTCCTAAAATCTCCTCATAAACGTTGCCCTTCTTAGCAAGAGTTAACCGCTGAGGAAAAGGAGCCAGCGGCTGAACATGTGTTATCGTGATTTCTTCCTCACTCGCACTCGTAGGTTCTTCTATAGGCTTACTTTAAATTTCTAGCTCGGGTTCCTTAGGCATTTTTACCAAATTATCAACTTTCGTACCGTTCCTAAGAGAAATGATAGCGTTGACTCCATCACGATTGGAAGATCTAGAATGCTCAGTATTCCCTTTAGGATTAACTTGAGTTTGACTGGGGAACGTTCCTTTGTCTCTCGTGCTTTTCTCTGTTGCCATTTGACCTATTTGTCCCTCAAGTTTGGCAATAGATGACTGAGTTACTTTCATAAATGCTTTAAGAGTTTCTTCTAAGGACGTGGTTGAAGGAGGCAGATTCCTATTGTGCGGAGGATCATAAGGCACATTAAGGGGAGCTTGGTATGATTGATTTTGTAGCCACGAGGAACTAAACTGGTGTTGGTTTACTTGGTTGTGCGGCTGATAAGGGGCACTACCAGAAGAACCTCCTTGGTAATTTTTATTTCCCCGAGAATTAGAGTTGTTGGAATTATTATTCTATCCACCATTGAAAGGTTGGTTATTGGGACGTTGATACATGGCATTGGCCTGGTCTTTTCTACCCTCCCTTAAACTAAGCACATCAGGGTAATCTTGGACTAGATGGTCCGAACTCTCACAAACCACACAATTTGGCATCGCCACATGGTTAACAGATGAAGTATTAGGATGTCTCTCCCTTTTGCCGGTCTCTAAGTTCTCAATTTTCTCAAGAATGGTTCTAAGAGTGGCAGACTCTGAATTAGAGTCCACTTGGTGCACATTTGAACGGTGACTAGGTATTTCCTCTCTCATCGTTTGCCATTGGTAGGTCTTATCCGCTACATCATTGGTTACCCTAGTAAAACCGTTGGGAATGCCTACTCAGGATCGTTTGCGAAGTACGCGTTGAAACGATTTCCGGCCTGAGTAGGGGTTCCAAAATTGTACCTGCAGCAGAGTATAATTTCCTCACCTTACAGAGCGTCACTCATTAAACTTTACATAAACATTTTCTCAATCCTTAGAAAAAAAAATACATAAAAATTTAAACTAGAAGTCTTCTTGGCTTTGTCGCTTTTCTTTGATGTTGGCTTTCCAGAGCGTTCAAACTTTTACCTTTTTAATCAACTTTTTAATCAACAGTACTAATGATGACCTTGAAACTCTGTGATCAGAATTGAAAAGAAACCACAAAAACCAATAACTAAACGAAACAGTAAAATCAGACTATGGAACATGTCATGAAATTAAATTGTGAAATCAAACCATAGAAACCAATAACTAAACGAAACAGAGCAAATAATCCACAGAAACCCTAATCGACAATGAAACATGGGTAAAGCTGGATTCCTAAAAAAAAATGCCTCACAATCACAACTACAGATCAGTCCAGATCGTGCAACAATTCTAACATCACAAACACAAATCCTAATAACATATCAAGATCAAAAACCCAATTCAACCCATCAATCCAAGTCAAAATAACAATAAATCCACAAAGTTTTTTCTACTGCTGCAACTTCAAACAAGGACTTATCCAAGAATTCAACACAAAAACCTTCCCAAAAATCAAACCCCAATTCAAAAATAATAATAATCTCACACCAGTAATTCAGAGTTCAGGCATTGAGGCATAATCACTATGAACAAAATAATTACCAACTGCAAACCCATCCAAGTATCAATCACCCGAACCCAACAATCACCAACACTCATACTACCTCCAATTTCAATACCGAACCCTAAAATCAGAATATGAAGTAGAACCTGAAATTGAGTACGAACCCTAAAATCTTGCTGAAACGAGATTTTTTTTTTGTGAGAAGAAATTTCAAGTTGAACAAGGATGAAGAAGAGTTAGAGAGACAGTCGTAAGCAATGGAAAGTACATCTGAGAGAGAGAGACTGTTATTGTGAGAGATAATGAAGAGAGAGGTGATTATGATAAAATGATAAAACAACCATTAAAACAAAAATACTTTTATCAGAGAAACTAGTTAAACATAACAATTTAATAAGAAACACGATTTTAAAATCGATTTCATCCCCGGCAGCGGCGCCATTTGATAATCTGTATTAAATCGGGTTGTTGAAGCATAGAGAGTTTCGTTCTTAGGGATGCAAAGATCAAAATCGTGAAATAAAAACCATTATTTATTGATTAAAAAAGGTTTACAACCAAAAATAGAAGAACTGCAGTAGAAAAAGGATAAAAAAATAAAGATAACTCCCTCTCGTTTTACAACTATCTTTCTCTTAACCTCTCTCCATCCCTCATCTTCCTCAACAACCCTCCTTTTGTGGAGATCTTTTAGCCAAAATCTTTGACTAAGTCTTCTAGCAGTTGTTGACTAGTATTAGGCCATTTCCAGCAGCTCCTTACAACTGGTAATCTTCAACAGCTCTTTAGCTTGTAAAAGTTGGGATTTAAGACCGGGTTTGGTTGCAATTGTCTTATTACCTGCAATAGTCACATATACTTTAATTAGGCCCAGTGAAACATAAAATAAGGTCCTAGATAATGTGAATTGAATGACAAAAATAGGCATTTTTCATGCCTATCAGAACTCACTATGATACTTTGTATCACGTAGAATATATATTATGGTATTATATACATAATTAGTTTATATTGGCTATGAACATATCAGCTCAATATATCAGATACTGTATGTAGAATATATTGCTGACATTTTTTATGGTATTATATTACTGAACATCCCGAATATGCTGTCATGTTTGTGGGCGGGCTACGTTGGAATTAAAGAAAAACTACCTGATGCAGTTTCTCGAATTTTAATTTTTTATGCATTAGTTTGTTATTTTGGATTATCTTGTTTTCTCAGAGTTTATAAACTATGCTGATGTTCGACTATTTGCTATTTTGGACTATATTGGTTTGCGTTATCTTAAGATTCGTACTTAAGAATATCTTTAATTTTGTTTATCTGTATAAACTATAAACCATTTCGTATGTCCATTTTCAAGTTGTGAATATACTTTTATGGTGTCATAATACTTTATAGTGGGGAGGTGCTACCAATTTGGAGGTAATGCTCCAAGTTGTGTTTTTTTATAACAAGGGTATTTAAGATATTTATCAGCTTTCAGCACTTCTTAGAAGAAGAAAAAAAACACCATAACTTATTTAGCACTTAATTTTTTTTCCAGCATTTAGTACTTAAAAAGCTGACACCACCTAACTGCCGTAAATTGACTTTTATTAAGAGCAGTCTACTGGGGGACTAATCCCCATGATTAAATTATTAAAGCCGTTGTCATGTGTAAGCACTTAGAAGTGAATTGAAGTAAACATTATGCAACTTGCTTTATAAAGAAACGACTGTGATATACTATTTGGTATCGACTGTGTTTCTGTGCTAATATTTTTCGTAGCTCTTGATTTTAAAACACTCTCATCCTCGCATTAGTCCAAGAGCCAAACATCCCAACTAGTTGGCACCTTCGGTCTTGTAAAATCTAAAACAGACTCGATTAAGTTATTCTTGTAAGTTGTAATTTCTATCAGGTCCTTTTGTGTTTTCCTATAATGGTGGTATGAGCATTAACATGATTTATTTTCAACTATATTAACTTATTTATTTTTTGCCTAACATCAACAAGACCAATTCTTAACATCATATTCTGCTTGTACTGATTATTAGGAGAGGATTCGCCTACACTCAATTTGGCTACACTTTCCCTACACTCAACTCACACCACACACCTTGGAGAAGAGGTGACATTTTTAGAGGGAAAAATACATTAGGTGGCAACAATTTCCTACGTGGAGGACAATATTCAAAAAGCACATAGTATACCACTCACTCACTCAGTCACTCACTCTCTCTCTCTCTCTGCTGGTCATTCATCACCATCATCTCCGACGGTCATCCGCTCTTCCCCTCTTATCGCCATTTTCAGAGGTGTTAGGAAGGTTCTGAATCCTCTCTCACTCACTCACTCTCTTTCCCAGTCATCCATCAACAATTGCTTTCCCATATTGGGGTACTTTGAGTTGTAATATGAGAAAATGTAATCATACACCAGGTAATTCCTAATTCATATCTGAGAAACTTTAACCTGCCCATTTGTAATTGGATTTTGGTGTTTTATCATCTTTTTTTCTTTTTCTTTTTTTTAATTTTCCCGTGCAAAACCGTTACGCCTTTTTTTGTTTGTTTCTGAATCGAGAGTTTTGAGAATTTTCCCCCAAATTTTTGATGTAATTACAACATTGACAAATATACCACAAAATGTTGGGATATACATATGCATATTTTGTCGATTTGTGTTGTATCGACAATTTGGTATATGATTTCGTCTTGTTAGTTGTCGATGGGCTTTGTTTTTGACAATTTATTTGTCGATGTATGAAGTTTCGACAATTTACTGGATCTTTATTGTCGATTACTAAATACGTCGAAAAAATACATGATAACAAATTGTCGAAATAAAATGACTCAACAATTTGGCTACACTTTATTGTCGAGACATTAATAAGTCGACAATAGTTTTTGCCTTATTTAGTTGAAATTTGTCAACTTCTGCATTACTCAACAATAACATTCATTGACTATTCTTAATCTTTGTTTGTTTATTAAGTAGGATGGCACCAAAGGTAAAAAGAAAGATACCCCCAACGGCCTACCTGAGGAAAAAGCTAAATTCAGAGAGGGAAGATCATTCGTATCTGAATTATAACAAGCCTCCACGCGTGCCTTCGAAACGAAACAAAACAAATTCAACTAGGGGAGAACAAGTAAGGGGTGATATGGGTATAAATGCAAGTGGCAGTGACCCCCAGGTGGCAGTGAGCCCTCAAGAAGATAAGGATTAGGAAACCCTTTCTACAAGTAAGGCAAATGTAGATGCTTCTAGTGATTCCCATGGAGAGTCTGGAAAAGACTCTAGTACAGATATAAAAGCTTCTAGTGATTTCCAAGGAGAGTTTGAAGAGGACTCTAGTACAGATGATGAACGAGGTACTAGAGAAGTTTCTATATCTGTACTAGAGTCTAAACAATCTAGTTGAAGAACAAGGCACTATTATATCAGATGAAAAAGGTCGCAGCCAAAACAACAATGAATTAAGTAGTTCAGAAACAGAAGCTGACGAATATGGTCATAGGGATAACTCTTTGTTGATGAGCTTCGAGACACATAGAACGAAAGCTATAGTTCTTGGGCAGGTATTCAACCCAAAACCAATTAATATAGTTTTAATCCCAATTTCAGTAAGTGTTTCTTTAATTTATAGAATGAGGAATTATTATATTGTATTTACATGAACCGGGCTGTTTACACGTGTTTCATCATTGTCCTTCTTGGGACATTGGTATAGAGATTGAGAAGATTCAAACTCTAGTTAATCAGCAAGAGATTGGCAGAATTGGGACGATATCTTACAAATACTACAATGCAACTTTGATTGCAGCTTTCTTTGAACGTTGGCATCTAGAGACAAATACTTTCCATTTCAAATAGGGCGAGATGACTGTAACATTGGAGGTCATTTTGAGGTTAGCTGGTTTGAAAGTTAAAGGCGATATAATAGTTGTTCAGAGGAGATGGGGAGTAAACAATGTGAAGCAAGTGTTTAGAGACTGTCTGTTTCAAAGTGATGAAGTTTACCATGATTTAAAGACTGGAGGGCAGGGGATATCTCTTCCACTTGTGAAGATGGTGGATTTTTTTTACGTACAAGCTTAAAGGAATAAATGCAGAGGTTGATGAGCCATCTTCTTCATCAGAATCTGTGAGTTTGTCCTCTCGTGTAGTTGAAAAAGCGTACATGCTTTATGTTCTTGGATTTTCTTTTCTTTTGCCTACCAAGAAAGGGACAAATGTGTCGGCCAAGTATCTAAATTTATTTAAGAACAAAAACTCAGAGGTTACATGGTCATGGGAGGATGTTGTCTTGACAAACCTTTATTACAATTTAGGCATTGCTTCAAGAGTTCATGGTAAAGCATTCACATTCTGTACTACATTTGTAGAGGTTAGTTTATTCATTTATTGTTTAATTTTGTTGTTGAACTGTTGGTATTTGTACCTTCTTACTCAAGGCTGTTAATTTTACAGTCCTAGATATTTGAGTACTTCCCCAAGCTGCATGATATTCCCAAACCCAATCATTTTGGTGTTCCTGAGTATTGTACAAGGTGGTCTTGGTCTAGGACGACAACAAAAAGAACTGGTGAAGAAGTTTTAAAGATGTTAAGAAAAGCTCTTGACAATTATAAGCTTGAGGACGTAAGTTTAACTTTTATTTAATCTTTTTCTTTAATAGTCTTAATTTTAATTTTATAGTCTTAAAGATGAGAGTTTGTTTGATTTTATTTCCCCTACTCCCAACTAATATGTCATATGTCATTCGTTATCTAGGTCGTGTGGGACCCGTACTTAGAGAAGAGGAAAGATACACATTCATTCAAAAGAATCGCTGATTTCACGGGGTTGCTTGGTAGTCCTAAACATAAAGAGCCGTACTATCCTGATAGAGTACAACGACAGTTCAACCAAAGGCAAATTGTGCCTAGAGTTTCAATATATCTTGAAAAAAGTGGTTTACGTTTTGCTACTGAACCATGTGCATACAAACCAAAATATGAATGGGAGGAATTATTCTCTGAAGGGAAATAGAAGGACTGTCTAATCCCGATGAAACGGAAGAAAGTACATGATGAAATTCCTGTATGTAGTGAAGGGTACTTTGAATGGTTTAATTTAGTTTCATTCACCAAGCTTTGTCCAGATGTTGTTAATCTTGATGAAAATAGCAATGGGAGGATACTGGGGGATGCGGGTGATGTTTCGTATACAAAAAATGTGAGTATCTGATTACTGTTATAGTGTTTGGGGTATTATATATTTTTATTCTTCTAATATTGGCTTATATTTTTTTTATAGGTTGAGGGGAAAAATGAAGATATCGGTCGTTTGGAAGAGGAGATCTCTAACTGAAAGTCTGAAGTCAATTCCTTAAAGTTAACAAAGGATGTGGAAGACCGGGCCATATCAGAATTGCTTAATGCTTTGGAGTTGAAGGTGTTCACACACCCCCTCCCTTGTTAAGTTATAATTATCTAGTAATGCATATTGCCGATTATCTATCTGATCGACAATTAATAGCTGTTAAAAATTGTCGCATGTGTTGCAGTCGACAATTGTCATATGCAATTTTTGTCGACTCTTTGTTATTCGATAATTTGTAAACAACAAAATCTATGAATTATCGAATATAAGGTTCAATCGACAATTTCATGACTTCAATTAATTACTTTATTATTATTACAGATAGTTGAATGTAATAGTTTGAGAAAGGCAAATAATAGATTAGAAGTAGACATTCAAGCGAAGCAAGTGGTCGACTCGATCTGCGAGAAAGATTATAGCGAGACCATAAATATGCTGAATGATAAGGTATCCATAGTTCTGATTCCCCTACTTTAGTTCCAAATGTTTTAGCATTCCCTTACTTATGTACTATTCATAGATGTCATAGATGTTCGTAGTACCCTCAACCATACATGTTTGTTATCAGACATTAGAATACAGTTCACTGAGAGAAGCAAATGAAAAGTTGGCAGAAGATGTTTTGAAAAATGATGAATTGAAAAATTCATTTACAGATTTGCATCTACAATTCAAACAAAAAGTAAGTACTATGAATGCCAAGAAGAAACTAGTTCATTCATAGTTATTCATTTTTGGGGTTATACAAATTTATGATTGATAACAGGCGTTGGAGTGCAAAAATTTGAATGCTATCAATGAGAAGTTGATGGATCAAGTTGCAAAACAAGAACCACAACCCTTACTTGTAAGTATGAAATCTTATATATTCCTAATATAGTACAACTAAACCTGTACGCCATTTATGAGTTGTTTCATGATTATTTTTCTTTCTATGTACAACTAAACTTGGTTGCAATGTCAGAGGGGACCGTCATAGGAGACCAAGACTGGAAGTAAAAATACAACGAGTTAAATGCAAAATATGATAAAGCTAAAAGGAAATTGAGTGAGAGAGAGATGAGAATGTAAGTTGATTTTGACATTGGTGATTAGATAAGACTTTTGTAGTAATGTACATTGATGGAACAACCTATTTTTTGTTAGATAGCCATGTAGTAATGTACATTGAAGGTGATAATGTTTAACTGGTTCCTTCTCTCCTTTTAAGAAATTGTCTTCTCAATTATTTTATGTTATATATAGGTGTTTGTCGTGGCTACCAAAGACTCCACATGTTTTGCATGTTTTCTTCCTCTTTTCAATAACTATCTCCATTCTGCCCTTCTATCTGCCACCTTTCTTGTGATCATCTTTTGTATGGCTTTTAGTTTGTGCCACAATAAGATCCAAAATTGGAGTTGAAGACATCACTGTCTCAATTAATGGAGTTGACATTGTAGGATCTGCCCCTGAGAGTTGAGTTGGAGATGCATCATACACATCTAGATGTAACTCAAGTTTGTCTAGCCTTGAAATTGCATATTCAAAGTTTTCTTTATTCTTTGATACCCTCTCAAATAGGTTTGTTGTACGAAGTGAAAGGTGGCTATGGTGTAACGATTTCCTCAAGTTCTCCACATCTAAGAAACTCTCGTCGTAAGATCACGAATATTTGTTTGCACCAATCTTCCACCTTGGTAGAATGAATGAATATAGAATTTGGAGAATATCATATTTGGAGAAAACCTTCAAGAGATGACAACATGGCAGCCCTACATAAACGAACAACTTGCATCCACAATGGCCTGTTAGGCTGGCCAAGCCTATCTTCAATTCAAAAGATTCATATGGTTCACTATGTGACTTCACAAGTATTTCTCAAACGCTATCGTCTACGCTCTTTTCTATTGCTACAAAATGCATAATTTGATTAAATTGGTCTTCAACTTTATGAAAAATCTGCCTTGTTTAAATCTTTGCTGCGTATTTTAGTAGAGCCTAATAAGGTCCAACTTGCCGATATCTATGTTGGGATTGGAAGTCCTCTTTATTTTATCTTTCAAATATCTTCAATAGAGCTGTTGCATATTTCGTCACGAAATTGTGCAAACCAGCTAAAGGAAGCAGCCTGATAGGCATGAAAAATGCATAATTTTGTCATTCAATTTATATTATCTTGGACCTTATTTTATGTTTTACTGGGCCTAATTGAAGTATGTTTGACTATTGCAGGTAATAATACAATTGCATCCAAGCCCGGCCTTAAAGCCCAACTTTTACAAGCTAAATGATACTACTGGAGATGATCAGTTGTCAAAAGCTCCTGAAGATGATTAGTGTCAGGAGCTGCTGGAGATGACCTATTGAAGAGAAGGTCTCAAGAGTTGCTGGACTTGGTAGTCAAGACCTACCTAAAATATCTCTACAAAAGGATAATTGGGAGGAGACTTTGTAAGGGAGAAAAAAGAGTTTAAAGTTCATCATATCTCTCTCGTAGTTTTTTCTATTTTTCCGTTTTGAATGTAAGTTTGTTCCAATGAATGAAAAACTTTGTTCTTACTTTTTATTACCCAATTTAATATGAATTCATTATTTTGATCTACGCATCCCTGAGACGAAACCATAACTCAACACCCGATTTGATACGGATTATCAAATGGCACCGCTGTTGGGGATGCAATCGATTACAAAATTGTGTCTCTATTATTAAATTAGTATTTTGTTTGACGAGTTTTTGTTTTACATTCGTATCGATTTTTTCTTCTCTGTTGCTATTTTTGTTTTATTTGAGACGTGTTGTTTTTATTTGTTTGTCAGGCATGTTTTTGTTTATTTGACTCTATCTCTCATCTTAACAAGCATTAACAACTCCCCCACGTCTCTCTCTCTTTCTAAAAAATAGACTCACTCTCTCTAAAAATCACAGCCATCTCCCTCAAATTCTCATCCCATATCTCTCTAACACCGACTCTTTCTCTCTCTAAACTCTTCACAAAACCGTCACAGCTCCCACGACTCTCTCTCCCAAAACACCATCGACTCTCTCCCAAATCACAGCAGAGCCTAACCTACTGCAATTCCTAAATTGATAGTCTGAGTTTATTTCTTGAATTGCTGGTGTTATTCTGAATCAGATTTGGACTTGTACTTTAGTGATTAAGGCCTCTGATTATTGCCGATAGGTTTGATGGTGTTTATAACCTTGCTTCTCTCTTTCATCCACTTCGTATGATGTATTCTGGGTCATTGGTGCTACATGCTTTGTGATTTTTGTGGAGGGGGTATTTGTTTTTGTTTTTCAATTTGGAGATCTGGGTATTTGTTTTCAAGTTTTTTATTGTTTGTTTTTGTTTATGAGTTTTGAGAATAATAGTTTGGAGTTTGTTTCTGAGGGGTTTTCAAGTTTGAAATCTGGGCGTTTTGTTCGTGAAGATTTTAGGTTCAGAGGTTTGAGATTCATGGCCAGAGAAATAGCCCTTGCAGATTCTAGAATTGCATCGTCTCTAACGAAGAAATCTATGTGATCTTTAGGTTTGTAGGTGGTAATTGGTTTTTGTTTGTTGATTGTTGGACTGTGGTTTTGTGATTAGGTTTTTGCAGGTGGTCATTGATTTGGGTTCCACTGTGGAATTGCCTCCCAAATTACTACTGAATATTTGAAGCTTGGTAACGGTGATTCTGATTGTGCTTGTGACGGGTAAAACGTATCTTTACTCTGTTGCTACAGTAGTTTATTGTGTTTATGAGTTTCTGTTTTTGGATTAATTTTAGTGAACTGTGATTTAAAGTTTGAATTTTGCATTGTTTTGGTATTTTCTAAGGGATTGTTTTCGTATTTTTTATAGTCATACAGTTTCTTTTGCAAAACCAACATCAAAGAAAAGCGACAAAGCAAGAAGACTTTTAGTTGTTAATTTTTTTTTGATGTATTTTTAATATTGTAAGGATTGAGAAATTGTACTCTGCTGCAGGTACAGCTTCGGAACCCCTACTCTGGTCGGAAATCGTTTTAACGTGTATTTTACAAACGATCCTGAGTAGGCTTTCCCAACGGTTTCTCCAGGGTAACCAAACGTACTCCTAAAAAGGCCGCCCCCTCCCTGTCGCGGTACATCGTGTGTAACTATTGTTTGATTGATAAAATATTTAATTTTTGCAACGCCTAGATAAGGGTGAATCAAAACGGGATTTCATCACCTGTGTGTGCCCACGTATTAGGACCCCAGGAGTTCATCACCCAATTTTTAATCTTTTCGGTATCGACAGTCCCGACCTCTTTAAAAAAAATCATATAAGAAGCCATAAAAAACATAGTTAATCAAAAGGCTTCGCTCAGACCTAGAGCAATACACTCAATAGGAAAACCTGATAAGTGGCTACATTTGCTGGAGGACGTACATTCCATGGCATAGCTAGTGTGGATAGGTGACTCGAAGTGGTTCTCCCCGCCTTCTAGCACAGGTGCATTTAGGTGACTAGATAGCATGCGAGCTATCGCCAAAGCGAGTAAAAACAACTCAAGTGCGAACAGATCTACTGTCAGGAGTAGGAGCATTGAACCCTGAGACCGGGTTCACAACTTAACCCAAAAAAATACACCAGTAAAACGTTCTTGAGTGCTTGCATCATTCTTAGGTCTTTTAGTGTGTTCGCATATATTGATTGAGTTGTATGTTAGATTGAGGTAACACCCAAACTCAGACTAAAAATACTGCTAGAATTAATATGAGTCGGACTGATGGGACTAATGGTCCCGAACATGCTATTCCTAGGAACGATCCCGAACCTGCTGCTGCGGAGAGATTCACTCTCCAAAATTGAATGCATCCTACAGTAGTGAGTAAACCTTCGTGTATTATGATTTCTATAAATGTAGGAAACTTTGAGTTAAAACCGAGATTCTTGTCTATGCTTCCCAAATTTCATGGCAGTCCTACTGAAAACCCGTATAACCATCTTAGAGACTTTAGGGATCATATGCTTATTTTAAACTTTGAACGTATTATAGAGGATTCTCTCAAATTACGTGTGTTCCCTTTTTTTCTTATGGGAAACGCACACGATTGGTTGTACACTCTTGAGGAGAACTCTGTAAACACGCTTGAAGAACTCGTTAAGGAGTTTTTGAAAAAATATTTCCCTAACCATAGAACTGCTAAGATACGACAGAGTATCTATAGTTTCACGCAAAACCGAGGAGAGTCATTATATGACTACCTACAAAGGTTTAGGGATTTAGAGCAAGGATGCCCACATCACGGATTCAATTTATTGATATAGTTCAAACTCTCTATGAAGGTCTAGATTATGACACTAGAGCTCGTGTTCAGTCTTTGTGCGCAGGTACATTTGATGAGAAAACTGACACCGAAGCTTAGAAATTTTTAAATGATGTAGCTGATAAGACCTACCAATGGAAAACTATGAGAGAGGAAAGATATTGTCACAGTGCACCAAGTAGACTTTAATTCAGAGTCTGCCACTCTTCGATCTATTCTTAATAAAATTGAGAACCTAGAGATCGAGAAAAGGGAGCAACTCCCCACCACTTCTTCTATTAACCATGTGGCGATGCCACTTTGTGTGGTTTGTGAAAGTTCAGACCATCTGGTCCAAGATTGCTTTGACGTGCTTAGTTTAAAAGAGGGTAGGAAAGACCAGACCAATGTCATGTATTAACGTCCCAATAGCCAACCTTTCAATGGTAGATGGAATAATAATTCCAACAACTTCAATTCTCAGGGAAATAGAAATTACCAAGGAGGCTCTTCTAGTAGTGCCCCTTATCAGCCGCACAACCAAGTAAACCAACCCCAGTCTAATTCTTGGTGGTAACAAAATCCGTCATACCAAGCTCCCCTTAATGTGCCTTATGTTCCTCCGCACAATAGGAATTTGTCTACTCCAACCACGTCCTTAGAAGATTCTCTTAAGGCGTTTATGCAAGTAACCTAGTCGCCTATTGCCAAACTTGAGGGACAAATAAGTCAAATGGCAACAGAGACAAGCACGAGAGACAAATGAACGTTCTCCAGTCAAACTCAAGCTAATCCTAAAGGGAATACTGAACATCCTAGATCTTCCAATCGTGATGGAGTCAACGCCATCATTTCTCTTAGGAGCGTTATGAAAATTGATAATTTGGTAAAAATGCCTAAGGAACCCAAGCTGGAAATTTAAAGTATACCCATAGAAGAACCTGTGAGTGAGGAAGAAACCACGATAAGACATGTTCAGTCGCTTGCTCATTTTCCTCAGCGGTTAACTCTTGCTAAGAAGGACAACGTCTGTGAGGAGATTTTAGGGATTTTTAAACATTGTGTGATTAGCATTCCTATTCTTACGGCCATAAGGCATATTCCTAATTACATAAAATTCCTTAAAGATCTGTGTACTTTAAAGCGGCGCATACATGTCCCGAAAAGGGCTTTTCATGTTCACGAGAGTGATACGTCTATTCTTTTAGATGCACATGTAAGTGTTGTCATTTTGCGTAAATCCCTTCCAAAATACAAGGACCCAGGATGCCCTACTATTTCATGTACGATTGGGACCCGTAAGATAGGAAGAGCTCTACATGATTTAGGTGCCGCCGTGAACCTCATTCCTTACCCTGTCTATGAGAAATTGTATATCGGAGTACTTAAACCCACAAATAGGACCCTTAAGCTATCTAACCGATCTATTAGGATTCCTAGGGGTGTAGTTGAAGATGTGTCGATCCAGATTGAGCAGTTTTTTTATCCAGTAGACTTTGTTGTGCTAGATACTGAGCTTCTGGCAAACCTTGAGGATGAGATCCTTGTTATTCTTGGCCACCCCTTTTTGGCAACAGCTAATGTGGTAATCAAATGCCGCAATAAAATTATAAAGTTGACCTTCGGGAACATGACAACAAAATTTAATATTTTTAATACGTCGCATTCCCCTTCTAATTCTGAACTACTCGAGTGCAATATGATCCAGAGTCTTGTGAGTAACACTTTTGAGAGGACAAGTACCTCAGATCCCATAGAGGCATTTTTGTCCCACTTCTATGGAGATTGTGAGGACGATTCGTACATCCATGAGGTAAAAACCTTATTAGATTCAGCTTTAGAAATTTTTGAGCCGGAAGGTGAGCATGAAATCTTAGATGTTCAGAAACCCATTCCGGAGTCTCAAGTAACCTCCCCAAAGATAGAGCTTAAACCTCTTCCCGCTCTCCTTAAGTATGTCTTTCTAGGTCCTGACGAAACTATGCCCGTCATTATTGCCGCTGATCTAGAACCCCTTTAGGAAGATAAGTTGATTTGTATTCTTAAGGGAAATACGAAAGCTATTGGCTGGAGTATAGATGACATTAAAGGAATTAGTTCCTCAGTTTGCATGCATAAAATTAATTTTTAAGATAATGCCAAAAAGTCCAGGGAAGGACAACGGAGATTAAACTCGACTATGGCCGAAGTAGTTCGGAAAGAGATTTTAAAACTCTTTGATGCTGGGATCATCTATCCCATTTTTGATAGTCCATGGGTTAGCCCGACCCATGTTGTCCCGAAAAATACGGGAATCACCATTGTAAAGAAAGAAAATAATGACCTCGTACCTACTAAAACGACCACTGGGTGGAGAGTCTGCATAGACTACATGAAGCTTAACTCGGTTACTAGTAAAGATTACTTCCCCTTACCTTTCATTGACCAGATGCTCGAGCGACTCGCTGGGCACAAATTTTATTGTTTCTTAGATGGCTACTCTGGGTACAACCAAATACCCATCGCACCCGAGGACCAAGAGAAAACAACTTTTACATGTCCTTTCGGCATATTCGCCTACCGTCGCATGCCTTTTGGCTTATGCAATGCTCCTGTGACGTTTCAGCTTTGCATGCTAAGCATTTTTTCTGACATGGTAGAGCAATTCCTTGAAGTTTTCATGGATGACTTCGCATTATTTGGCAACTCATTTGACCAATGCTTTCATCATCTTTCTCTAGTATTACTCAGATGCCAAGAAAAGAATCTTATTTTAAATTGGGAGAAATATCACTTTATGGTAAAAAGGGGGATATTTTTGGGGCATATCATATCTGAAAAAGGAATAGAAGTTGACCAGGCCAAAATATATGTCATTTCTAACCTCCCCTCACCACGAAATGTCAAGGACGTCCATTCCTTTCTAGGACATGCATGTTTCTACCGTCGTTTTATCCAAGATTTTAGTATGATTGCTCGTCCTTTAAGCAAACTTTTGGCCAAAGATGTGGCCTATGAGTTTGATGCACCTTGTCTCTTAGTTTTTGATAAGCTTAAGACTCAGCTCACAACATCACCCATTATTAGACCACCTGTTTGGAGTGAACCATTCAAGTTAATGTGTGATGCCTCTGATTATTCTGTAGACGATGTTTTGGGATAACAGATTAACAAATACCCCCATGTAATCCACTATGCTAGTAAAATGTTAAATGACGCCCAATTGAATTACACGACCACTGAGAAAGAACTCTTGGCCATTGTTTATGCGTTAAAAAAATTTAGATCTTATCTTATAGGATCTAAAGTGATTGTTTACATGGATCATGCTGCGCTTCGACATCTTTTGCCAAAGAAAGATGCTAAGGCACGGCTAATCCGGTGGGTATTACTTTTGCAGGAGTTTGACCTCGAGATTCGAGGCAAAAGGGGTCAGACAATGTAGTAGCCGACCATCTTTCCCGTATAGTGATTGAGTATGTTGATGAGTCCTTACCGATTAGGGAATCCTTCCTTGATGAACAACTTATGGCTGTGAGTTTAGTTCCTGAGTTGCCGTGGTTTACAGACATTGCTAATTACTTAGCCACGGATACCATTCCTGATCATTGGACTAAATCTAACAAAGATCATTTCTTTAGTCAAGTGAAGTACTTCTTTTGGGATGATCCAGATTTGTTTAACTATTGTACTGACCAAATCCTTAGAAAATGTGTTCCCCAGTCTGAGTTTACCAATATTCTATCATTTTGCCACACCCAAGCTTGTGGAGGCCACTTTAGCTCTAAGAAGACCGCGGCAAAAAAATTTACAGTGCGGTTTCTATTGGCCTACCTTATTTCATAATGTGCATGCATTTTGCAAAGCGTGCAAGAGATGCCAAAAAATAGGAGCCCTTTCTCGAAGAAATATTATACCCTTATACCATATTTTAGTTATTGAACCTTTTGATGTTTGGGGCATTGATTTTATGGGTCCTTTTTCCAAGTATTTTGGATATGAGTACATCCTTGTTGGAGTGGACTATGTATCAAAATGGGTTAAAGCCATCCCTTCGAAAACGAATAACAGTGCAGTTGTTCTCAATTTTTTAAAAGAAAATATTTTTTCTCGATTTGGAACACCTAGGGCTATCATTAGCGATGGAGGGTCACATTTTAACAACAAAATTTTTGCTACCCTTGTCAAAAATTATGGTGTAACCCATAAGGTGGCAACACCTTATCACCCGCAAATGAGTGGGCAAGTCGAAGTTTTAAATCGGGAGTCAAAAATATTCTCCAAAAGACGGTTAACCTAAATCGCAAAGATTGGTCTGTAAGATTAATTGATATACTTTGGGCTTACCGTACTGCATATAAAACCCCGATTGGAATGTCACATTAACAACTCGTTTACGGCAAAGTATGCCATCCTCCTGTCGAACTTGAGCATAGAGCTTTTTGGGCAATAAAAATATTTAACTTTGACACTTCAACAGCTGGGTCCCACCGAAAACTACAACTCAATGAGTTGGATGAGCTCTGAAAAGATACATATGAATCCGTAAAGATATACAAAGAAAGAACCAAGGCTTTCTATGATAAATATATCTTGTGAAAGACCTTTGAAGTTGATCAAAAAGTTCTACTATATTCTTCGCATCTTCATCTATTTTGGGAAAACTTCAATCCCGTTGGACCGGGCCGTTCATTGTCAAAACTATTTTCCCACATGGAGCTATTGAAATTCTTGACCCTCGTACTAGTAACATTAATAAGGTAAATGGGCAGAGACTTAAACCATTTCACGAGTACTTTACAGGTTCGAGCGAGGATATGAATCTACGGGACCCATCATATGAAACACAGGTATCTTTATTTCTACCCATAGTCTTATCTAGATTGGGGGTACCTACCATCGTCTGGCTGAAGGCGTTAAGCTTAGTGCTTGTGGGAGGAAACCCTTATCATGTTCAGGTAATATTTTTAGATTTTCTCCTATTTCTTTTCATTTTTGGCAACTGTGGGGACACATACTGATTCAATTTGAGGGTGGGGATAAATAAGATTTTCATAACTTTTTTTAAGAAAAGTTATTTTTCTAAGACATTCTGGTATTGTAGACACATCTTTAGTATACTCTGATTTTTGGATATTCTTAGAGTTGCGCTTGGGATAAAATTATAAGGTTATGGTTTATTTTAAACTGTAAATTGTTAGTGCATTAAGAATTTTTAAGTTTTTGGTACTACCATCCTATTAGATGTGTTTCAGAAGAAAATTGCCCTTATAATTGCACTTCACGTAGTTATGTTATCAAGGTTTTGATAAAACTAACTATCACATTTTGATCAATCAATAGTTTGGGTTAGAAAGAATCTGTAACGAGAGAGACAATTATCTAGGAAAACTTCGTTTCTCATAAATTCATACTAAGGGTTTGTATGTATTTTCACAAGTTATTGGGCTCCTTCACGAAGTTGACATACTCGTACAAAAAAAAAAAAAAAGGCATTCACAATTCAAGGCCCCTCGCAAGATTAGAACTGAAAGAGGAATAATTTTTACCAATCTCAAGGCAAGCCATGAATCAATGTGAAAGTAAAAAAAGTTGAGAACTAAAATGTGAAGGAGGGAAAGTTGCAAGTATAAAAAGGGCAAATGAAAACTCAAATGCAACGTCTTACCTTGAAAAGCTTTTGTGGATATATATTTTTCCTGAAATATCAATAAAAGAGAGCAAATAAACTAGGGCACTTGTCGAACAAACTTCTAGATTTCTTCCACCACACTCAAGATAAGGCTAAGGTTATTTGGAAGGATTATCAAACACCTTGATTCCAAAAACTAAATTCACTACACAAAAGATGAAATTTTAAAACTTGATCTAATCTGATTGTAGTATAATTGACTTGATAAATTCTAAATGTATATGATGGTTAACCCTTGTTTAAGTATCATATCTATGAGATGAATTCAATCTATTTTCAGAGATACCAAGAGCAATGATTATTAGTTGTTTATAATACCCAAACGTCTGTGATAGAATTTTGTGGGTATATTCACTGAAAACCCTTACGAGACACAACTCGTCCTATAGGGGTAACCTATAGGTTGAAAGGCTTGTTGCATACGCTAAATGCAATTGTAAGAAACCACGAAAGAGTTTAATTTTCTTTTCTTTTGCTAAGGGACTAGCAATATGTTAGTTTGGGGGTATTTGATAGGCATGAAAACTGCATATTTTGCCCTTTAATTTACATTATCTAGGACTTTATTTTATGTTTTACTGGGCCTAATTGAAGTATGTTTGACTATTGCAGGTAATAAGACAATTACAACCAAGCCCGACCTTAAAGTCCAACTTTTACAAGCTAAAGGATACTATTGGAGATGATCAGTTGTCAAAAGCTGTTGGAGATCGATGATTAGTGTCAAGAGTTGCTGGAGATAACCTATTGAAAAGAAGGTGTCAAGAGTTACTGAACTTGGTAGTCAAGACCTACCTTAAATATATCCACAAAAGGAGAGTTGCTGAAAGTTGGGAGGAGACTTTGTTAGGGAGAAGAAAGAGTTTAAAGTTCATCATCTCTCTCTCTCTGGGAAACCATCGTAGTTTTTACTATTTTTCCTTTTTGAATGTAAGTTTGTTCTAATGAATGAAAAGTTTTGTTCTTACTTTTTATTACCCAATTTAATATGAATTCATGATTTTGATCTACGCATCCCTGAGACGAAACCCTAACCTTTGTTTTAACACCCGATTTGATACGGATTATCACAGCCAATCATTGTAGAAATTTTTTGTTGACTCGCTTCGGCCAATAGTACTCATACCAGCATAAAAAGTACATCTATTCCACAAAGGTATCCATCTTTATCTTATGTTAAAAATCTCTTGCATTCAATTGTTCTCATCAAGATTATGCTTCTTCATAAGCTCATTCCACCTTCTATCGAACTCTACAAGATCATGTGTTGTGGATAATTGAATCTATATCAGTTTTGAATGTATATGGATCTCGATAAACATGCTCTATTTTTATAGGGAACTTGTGTGTGATGTGCCATAAGCAGAGTCGATGTTTGGTGTTTGGGAAGACCTGAGAGAAAATACAGATATTAGTTTAACTGTATGTTGTTGACATTATGTACTCTTAACTCATTATATTGTCGAGTACAGAAGCAATTGACAGTATGTAGTACTCTAGAGGTTTAGTCGATGACTTCATTAAATCGACAAAATAAATTGTCGACGTTCTGACTTGTCGACAATTATGTAATTTATAATTGTCGACGTTCTAACTTGTCGACAATTATGTCATATATAATTGCCGACAAAACGCATTCAGTCAACAATTTCTATAATCATAATACTTAGACTAAGATTAGGGATGGTTGCACCCATTGCAACATCTTGGTCAGTGATAATGGTCGTGAGGTGTTTATTACTCATCGCCTTTAGCCATGTATGGAATAACCAAGTAAAAGTGGTCTCTTGCTCATTCCTCAATAAAGCACATCTGAGTTGGATTGTTTGGTAGTGGTTGTCTATACCCGCGAATGGAGCAAATGACATCTTATAAACGTTTGTATAATACGTAATGTCAAAAGTGACCACATCCCCAAAAGCCTCATATGCCATTCTTGATCGTCCATCATCGAGCTGAATGTCAAAGTAGAACATAAGATCTTCGACTTGCTTCTTCTTGAACCACTCTAATGCAGCCTGCGCATCACCACTCGATAGACGTTCCTTGTTAACTTTAACTTTGTGGTTGTAACAATCACGTTTGTTGAAGGTCTTGTTTGGGAATAGAGCAGGCACCTTGCTTACTGAGATGTTGTGGAGCTCAAAAGTTTCTGTTAGGTTTTTTGCAACTTTAGGAAAGAAATTATTAATCTTCATACGATGGTGGTTATGAGGTGAGACAAGCTTGTGGTTATGCACATTTAAGAAACTGGTAAAAACATATTTACCAAAATTTTCTCTCCAATTAATGTCCAAAGTTGTTTTACACCCGCATTGATAAGAGGAACGTTTCCTCCCAACTTGTTTACTTGTATCATATATAATTGATTATTTTGTTCTTCTTCGACAAACCATTGCTCAAACAAGAAAATTGTACTCGTCCTATCTCGTTGGATCTTGGTCGTTTCTTAGAGTTGCGCTTCTTTATGGAGAACACTTGCTTCCTTCCAGATTATTCATAATATGAACATACCTCATCTACTGTATCAAAAGTTTGCCCTTCATATGACATTTCCACAAATAAAGAATCAATGGCACAATCAGGTGTTCCGGAACACACATCCAACATACGTTCATTTGCAGCCCTTGGTGGCGATTCATCTCCGATTACCTTTGACCAATCTGGTTCAACTAAATCTTCCATTTTATTATTATGTCATATAGGAGGAATTATTGAATATAATTAATCAAATACATTCTGAAAATCATAGAACATATGGAATGAAAATTAACAGACAACCATAAATGCAGAAAAAGAAACACTTGATTTTTATATCAAAAACTTTGATTACATAGGAAATATTGAGTCATAGTTTGTACATTATGTCATTAGATTGTTGAAAACAGACCCTACACTATCACAACATGTTAACCCCAAAATTACTAAGTACAGTCGAGGTCCCCAATCCCAAACATATTCCCTTCAATCATCAGATTCTTCAGAAGACTCCATCGATTATATTAATCTGTTATGCCAATATTCAGTTTCTAAATGCCCGTATTTTCTTTCGAAATCCATGGCTGCTTGTCTTTCTTGTTCTGCAGCTTCCAATGCTTTTATACGTACTACTTCATCAACCTCCTTATTAGGAGGAGAGACTAGGGAAATTACTTCATTATTGTATCGATCATCTTCCTCCACGCTAAAACACCCATTGAGTAAAAACCATTGATCTATAACATAAAAAGGTTTCAGTGAGTTATACTTTTGGTCTTTTAAACTCTGCATGTTGTTGCCGAGCATTCAACGATAAACCTCAGATCGACAATCACAAATTGTCGCACATACAAAGTTTGACCAGGGGCGGATTTAAAGGGGGGCGTGGGGCGGCGGTCGCCCCCCCCCCCCTAAGAATTTTGTTAAGAAATGCCTATATAGGTATATATAAAAAATTAAAAAAAATATGTACATTTTTCTTTCTTCTAATGATATCAAGGAAAGTTCGCTCAAATGGTAAATGGTAGAGCTTTTAATCTAAGAGCCTAAGGTTCAATTCTTGATATCATCAAATAAGAACTTATTTGAATTTATTTTTTTCCACCTTAAGTTAACCATGTAATTGTCGCAAAAAGCGTATAAAAAAAATTTACGAGAGGAAAAGTGAATCTAAATAATTTTTTAGTCAAATATAATGTTATATTTAATTGATTTTTAAGCTAAAAACACCATTAAATAGCCAAAAAAATTTTTGGAGGCGGAGCCCACGATATCCTAATAAAATTCATCGCACTACCTTTCGCCCCCCCCCAAACATGAAATCTTAGCTCTTTCCCTGTGTTCGGCAACCACAAATTGTCGTATAGACAAAGTTCGACAATATCATGTCAACTAATGTAGAGACAAAGTTCGACAATATCATGTCGACTGATGTACTGTACGACAATTACATTGACGTTTATATTGTCGTGCACTGTGTATGTCGACAATTACTTGTTACCTCTGATCATTTTTCTCCTACTGGTACAAAAATGTCGACCATCAAAACATTTCGACATTTCCTATTAAATCTAGAAAGAAAATTATAGCACCCCACTAACCTGTTCCCTGTAGATGTTTGCCGTCTTCTAGGTGTAGTCCCAATTCTCTTTACTGTGTACAACGAATTTAGCTTTACAAGCACTCAAATTACACAATCAAAATCAAAATCAAAACCGAATTTATCTCTTCATGCACTCCTCAAATTAACCCAAAATCACATTCTCAAATACAGTTTCCAAGAAGGGACTGAAAAGAACGAGAGAGAGAGTGAGAGAGATTCGTACCTTAACCGGAGATAATAGTGGAAGAGGGAGAGAGTCGTTTTTGAAATTTGAATTTCACTCAATAAGAGAATAAGAGGGAGAGACACTGAGAGTGACGAGAGAGTGAGTGAGAGACATTGAGAGGGGTACTGTGTTTTTTAAATGTTGTCTTCCACGTAGGTAAGTTGTTGCCACCTAATCTATTTTTTCCCTCTAAAAAATACCACCTCCTCTTAAAGTGTGGTTTTTAAGTGTATGGAGATTGTAGCCTAATTTGAGTGTAGGCGAATATGCTCCCCTGATTATTTAGACATCGTTTCTCTGAAAAGTTTCAAAGAGAGAATCCTTTAATACATGCTAATATAGAGTGTTTACATACTCAAAAAAAAAATTAACGCCAGTCTTTTTCAGTAACAAAATTAGGTAAACAGTTACAAAATAAAACTCCCTTTTCTGTTATTTGTGAGACAAAACCCATAAGATTGTTTCCTCATGTTGGGTACAAAGACAATTTCCACTAGAGCTAACTATTTACAGTCTTTATCCAAAACAAATGGTATAAACTGTATGTACAACTAAAAACCCTCCACTGGGAGTAAGCTATCCAGAAGGGACACCCTCTTATCAATCTTTTATCATACACCTCCCCCCTAAAGTCTAGGTCAGTACAGAAAAGGAAAAAATTCCAAAACTGAAACACTGTCCAATCAGATTGCCTGCAATCTCCTATTAGTTACTTGTGCTTAAGCGCTAAATGGGACTATCCTTATATCCGATGTTCATGTATTCTCACAATTTAAGTACCTGTGAGATATCCAACTTATGATCAAGCATTAAATCTTTTGATTTTCTTCTTTAATACCCCCTCTCTCACCTTGAAGACATGAGTGCATTGTTTTTTGCAGGCTATCTGCAACATGTCTTAACCTCCCTTGAGTAGCATCTCCAGTTGAACTTCCACTCACCTCCACAGTTCGAGTCACTCTCTGTTTACACATTTCCCAGTCTTCTGACCTCAACCAGCACGCTCGACCCCCATGGCTTCCCTCCATCCCTAGTAAAGAAACACGCAGACTTTCCCCAAACGAGTATCTTAATCTCACAGAAACACAGTAAGGCAACCATGCCGCACCACCCGCAGCATTTATTTGAGGTATATGGGCAGGATCTAGAACAACAGTCAACACAAAGTCAACAGAGTTATGAGGTCTATCATAATGGATATTGCTCTTTGATAAAGAATTCTCAGTGTTGCTTGACCCAGAGTGGTTTTCGAGACATAACTCAATACGGGGTCTTTGGGTTGGAGTAATTTCCCCAGCTTGTGTTGCTGGAGATCCTTTTTTCCAAGCTATTAGCTTTAAGAATTCACGGAGAACTGACACGGGTAGAGTGAGAAGTGTAATAAAGGATGCAACTCTAGAAGCATCGTAGGGCTCCGACGCAACACGGCGACTAAAGTAGTCACATATTTCGGATGTTTCAGACTGAACTAGTTCCTCTTGGGGGTTTTGTGGTGGCTGTTGTTGATGGAAGCGTTTTACACTTAGTACTTGCAGCAGAAGCTGCACTCGATGGACACTAACGGCAAAGACATAACCGCTGCAAAATAGATAAAAAAATTTGTCAGGCCTGATGATAAGAAGACATCTAATTAGATTGAAACACGACAAGAATTTGTGATGGATGAGCATTTCATCGATACAAACCATAGTTTAAAATCTAATCAACTTTATTCATTCATTGAAAACTATAAGTTTTTTAAAATCTAACTACTAACACCAAGAGAAGAGAATAGTAGATTGTCAGTATTACCCGACAAAGAAGCGCAATGCTGGCTGTTCCTGGTCCAAATTTAAGAGTGCACCTTCTTTATCCTTGAGAATTGAACCAAGGATCTCTTCCAAAAGCTCAGGTAACTGTGCAAATAACCAAAGTACCCCAAGATATTTGAGTATCCCACGTAAAACTTTCTTAAGCGCAACGAGAGGAACCCATCCACCTCCATAACCTCCATCATCTCCAAGTCCAATGAACGCCGTGTTCAATTCTCCCCTAACATTTATGGGGACACCTGTTCCCAGATTTCTTCGTAAAGGCAAACCGGAACTTGCAGGAGAAATTGATGAGTTCACACTACCATTACTAACACGGTTTAGACCCGCTAAAGATGATTTCGGTATTACACCAGAGCTTGTAACGTTAACTCGACTTCCAGAACCTTGGTTGGGACTGTTCGAATTCACAAGTCCATTAGAGAAATTTGGCTCTAAGCCATTTAATTCTTGAGCAACATGTTCCATGATAAATGGCCGGAACTGCGGACACGGCATGGAACCGCCAACAGTTCGGCCCTCCCTTGGCGGCGTTGCCGGTTGTAACCACACTTGATCTCCAGCAAAGCAGCGCATGTCAACTGCAAAGTCCTTCCGGTAAATAATGCGTATCCAATAAGGCCCACGAAGTACAATAGAGACATCGATGGGCAAGAGTGAGCTGGGAACAATTCCAGGCCTTCCAGCAACGGCTAATACCGCAGCACTCTGAAGGCTGTGACTCCCAACAGGATTTCCTGGAGGAACAGCATTTGAAGGGGAACCAACTAAGCCATTCTGCTTGGGAATAGTACTAGAGTAACCCGGTAAAATCATGGGGGGTGCCGAAGCAGGACTACCTCGTGCGGGTCGAGTTGCGGATGCAAGATGAAGCAAGGGTCCCGCGGTTAAGCGAATGCAGTCTAAAAGAGATGCAACCTCAGTTCCATTGATAAAATCTTCAAGAAACTGCATAAAATAAACCAAGCGGATTTACAGTTAATTCGTGGCCGGCGCCCAATATATAAGTCGGATAACTTTCAAAAGATACATTGAATGGTTAATATATTGTTAAACGTTAGTTCATATTCGTCTTCATATGATGTTTATCTATATATATATATATATATATGTATGTATTATATATAATCACAAAGTAATAAGATTCATACGGGAATAATATAATGGATGACAGGGGTTCGTTCTAATATGTTGACTGATATATCCAAGATTTACCCACCAATTTCATTTATATACAGTACTGTTGATAAGAACAGATATCATTGTATAGAACAGTTGCATACTTGCATCACTAATCATATCTCATCAAAAACTGTTGTGTTTTTCACTTTTTCTATATTTCCGCCACAGTGATTATGTGTGCCAAAACATATACACAGACTAAATCATCCAAAACATATACACAGACAAAATCAAGGATGAAAAATGCACTCCTGGTCCATGTGTTTTTTTTTATAAGAAAGATGAACAATGTGCACACCACATATCTGATAGATCAAAACCACTAATACAGGAAGAAAATTGATAAAAAGAAGCACATACCTTGGTATGAGGCCACAGTTGGTCTGGAGAAACATGCATTGTACATCCCTCTTTACCCGATTCCCACTCAACAACAAACCGAGCCAATACTTCAGGACCAAAACTAAACCATAAGCTCATAAGACCAACTGCTTCAATTCTGAACGCCTTCTTAATCTTAATCTGCTCTGACATCTTGTCAGCAACCTCGATGGCACTTCTTGAACCGGAAGTTATTTTGTTTTCCAAATTTGAACTATTTTCTTCTAGCTTATCATCCATCCTAACACCAAGCAGCTTTCGCATTCCAAGGGAAAACAACCGTGCATTAGAAAGCCTTCGTAAATCTGCCACTAACCTTTTAATACTGTCATCTTCGACGGACGTGTAACTTAGAATTACACCTTCTGGGTCATAGTGGATATGAGAATCTATATCAGATGTAGTCGCGATACGAACACCACAACCCCAACCTGTAGTTGTACTTCCTTTCTGAAGTTCCCACAAGTCCCTAAAGTGTTGGTCATTTATTTTAACATCCCAATACACACTTCCAGGTTTTCCAAGCCGTAAACATATATGTTGCCAGGAATCCTTACTGGCATCTGGTAGCCGGAACCATAAGTTTGATGTTGGAGTTTGTAAATCCGATTCTTCAATGTACGAGATGTCAAGGGCGTCCATCTGGCTAGTTAGCCGTGCATGTTTAATACAGAGTGAAGAATGCCGGATCACATGAAGAAGAGCTGAGACGTATATACTCGAGGGTGCATTCCCTTTATTTGCTTCTGCTAGAAGATTCCCATAGGTGCAGCCTTCAGTTTTTCCCATCACCACTGATGAACAAAACTTTTGTACAGCTACAGGAAATTGAGTGGATTCTGAGATTTTCCTTCGCTTATTTAATTCATCTATCCCTTCAAGTGATGGGACCAGACATAACATATCCGATAAGGAACGCTTTCGAGAATTCTTCTCATGCTTAACTACATCAGAAATCTCAGATTCTTCAGCTTGGTCTGAAAAAAAAAAACAGTTAACAATTCAGTAAGTTTCAAAAAGAAAGGAAACCTAGTCAGATAATCTCTTCTAAAACAAAAAACATTTGGAGACTTGTAATATACAACAAAACACCAACAAATGAGTGTTTCACCTCAAATGTACTACATGTGGAAAACACCATTACCCCATTCTAGAATGGTAAAAGCTGAAATATATGGTGTTCGATAATGATAAACACTAAGGCGCTTGTGAACTGTAGACGCCATTTGGGTTGGGCATCTGAAACTCAAAAGCGCTTCACCAAGGCTGTTGGTCGATGGTGCTCCTGGTAAACATCATTATTTTTGACGTTTACCATTGTTGCTGACAAACTAATTCGTTTTGTTTGTCAGATAGAAATAAGTTTACAAGTCATTTTCATATTTGCTGAAAAGTATAGCGTAGACACTTTTTGACCAAAGAAAATTCAAAGCAAAAATCTTACATGTGGGAGTGGCAGTCCACAAGCTGGGTCCTGCAGCTCTGGAAGAAACAATAACACTTTTGGAAGGCGAGTTTCGAAGTCCATTTTTTGAACTAGGGGCAGGGGCCCGAGAAGCAGATCTTCGAAGAGGAGATAAAAGTCGAGATGACCGTGCCGGATCTTCATCCATTGCATCAACTGAATGTATTGATCTAAGAGAAGCCAAGTCTTGATCAGATTTTGAAGCTGATAGCATTTGGATAGATGGAGTCTTTCCAGGGCTAGAAGGGAGAGAACTAACACAGTTTGCTTGAATTATTCCCTTCAAATTGTTTGAGTACAAAACATTGTTAAAATGGGGAGAACTATTCGAATTTTTTATAACATTATTAACTTCCCACTTCGGAGAAATGATCCTTCTTTGTTGATTAATTTGGGCGGAACCAAGGTGAGTTATGGGAGATGTATTGGATGGTGAAGATAAAGGCAGTACCAACGATGTACCTTTTTCAACTTCAAACACTTCATCAACCACAGACGAAAAAACAGAATGAGGAGAACCAGTAATTTGCATGGAAGGTTCTATACTGAAATCTGAAAGAATTCCGTGCTCCATATTCTCATTTGTGCCCACAACATTAGGAAAAGAAGAAAGTACTTTTTCAAAGTCAATGAGACTCAAATTAAGTTCATCTTCGAGCATTGGCATCTGGCCAATGTTGATATCTTTTAAGTTTATCACATTATTAGATTCACCAACTGAATGGGATTTCCCAGAAGGATTGAGTTGGGTCTCCAAGAGTCTAAAAAGCGGTTTGAAGTCCTTGTCAAGCTGCATCAGCAAAAAATAGGAGCTCCCACAATGTGGAAATCCCATGAGCAACAAATCTGAACCATATAAAATGGTTTTTTGTATCTTCACTGCGGCCAAGCCATGTTCATAAACCTATAAGAATCAAATGCTACATGTTATATACCAAGTTACCAAGGTGAGAGGTAACACGTAAATTAAGAGTGTTTTTTCTTTATCAGAAAAGCTGATATTAAATCTAATGTTCAGAGAAGAGCTTATGTATTATATATTTGTACCAGCGGTTGAACACTAAAATACATCATTTAAAGTTTTACACTACTCTAGTGACAATTGGAGTTTTAAATGTAATTTGTTGTTGATGCATTTTAAATGCCTTTCAAAGTTTGTATTTGCAAATATATATATCGGATACTTTTCGGGTAATAAGGTTAAATTCATGTACTTCTCTGGCAGCTTCCCAGATTACAAAGGAATAATCCATCTGAATACGATGGGTATACGAGTCCCAAATTGAAAAATATGACAGGTCCATCTCAACAGTGATTTTAGGACATGTATCACGAAAACAGTGGTATCTAGTGCAGAATATCATAATTGAAGTAATTTCAAAAAAGAAAAGTATAATAAGGATAAAATAAATATAAAGAGAGAGAGAGGGGGGGGGGGGGGGGGGTTATAGTATTACTAACGATATCATATAGGTTGTGCAGTTTAATACTCAATCAAGCAACATCTGCTACTTCAGCCAGGACAGTATAATGGAGGTTGTGTAATTTTTCTGCCCTTTTTAGTGAAAACAGAATAGTAATAACGTTTACCTTCAGTCCTAAGAACCTCCCAATCGATGCAAATAACCGCAATATACTTTTGCTCCTCAAGCTTATGAAAACATCGGCTGCAATCGAACTACCTTGGTTTAATACATCTTCACATTCTAACAATGAGGATGACTCAAGAATGTCTCTAGAGGACTGAAGAAAAAAACGTCCATTCCTGCAGTTATAATGAGAAAATTTACGGTTTGTGTCAATAGACAAAGAAATATCACATGTTTTCGTTATTTCTATTTCATATACTTATTTATCGGACGATGAAACACGATATACTGTACAAATATATACTTAAATATTCACAAAATTTGGATGTATCTTGCAAAATGCGATAGAGCAGATATACTAAGAACCATATACAATATGATTCACATAACATCAACCTTACCTATAATATTGAAAATTAAGATTTTTAACTCATTGTCATATGTCCAACAAGACTTCTAGTTCTACAGCTTCCAAGATTTTTGGTCACCTAGAGACATAATGTATGCTTAATTGAATCCCTAATTTGATATACTTTCTTGGTTGCCATTACCCAGTTTTTCCTTGATTCCGACAGAGTTCCATGTTCCGTGGACTCTTTTGAGTTAATTTTACCACCCAAAAGAGTGTCAAACCTTCACTAATTGGCCTGATATATGAGCCAGGGTGCACATTTGTTACTCTCTTTTTAGATACTTAAAATAAGTCGTACAAGAATAGCTATTAGCAAGGTTCCAAAATAATTATCATAAGAGGGGTCAAAGATTAGCAAGCGGTACATCATAATAGACTATCCACATGTGTTACTTTAATGAAGTGGACATGCGTACCTGATATTTACTCCGAGACTGATATATGCTGAACCGTAAACACGCACACGTAATACTTCATCACCTCCATATTCTCCGGTGTTGAACTTATTCCCATTCTACAAATAAGCATTGCAAAAAAAGTGAAATAAGTTGAGATGATTTAGATGACATTAAGAGCATAGGCCTGGTCATCAAGCATGACAAAAGAAGATCTACCAAAATAAACTTAAATTCGCTCAAGAAAATTCAGCACTAAAGATGAGATAATAGAGATGTCTAAACATCTAGGTTGTAGGCAGCCACCTGTCAAGCAGGAGAGGGATTGGTATGAAAACATCTACAGTGTTTATAAATTATAATTTTCCACTTTGAGTCTCTATTTGTTAACATAATAGAAATTAGTGTGCGCTTATTAGATGGTACAATTAGCTGAACAATAAGAAGCAAGGGACCATTTTGAAGAAAAAAACAATTATGAAAAAATAATGTAGCAAAGACTTAATATTAAAAATAGAATAAATTACTAACCTTCTTCTGGTCTGCCTCAGACTTATCCCCGTGGTACTGGAGAAGAACATCATCCGCAGCTTGACAAATCTGACCGTTTTTTCTTAGCTCTCTAAGGATTTCAAGCAGACGAGTGTATCGAATGCACGATATAGCAGTTAGTAGCAACTTCTCTACATCAATACAGCTTTGATCAAGAGAAAGTTCAGCCTCTTTGTCCGTTTGTGGATCCACAACAAATGTACTGTGGATACATCTAATCTGAAGATCTTGCCCAGGTTCAATTTTAATAAATGGGCACGACCCAAGATGAGAACCTCCAACTTTTTTCTCAAAATCTAACCAGTAAAGTATTTTCAGACCAGGAGTTTTCAGACTAGTGGATTCAGGTTCGCTGTCTTGACTACTATCAGATATGAGTTCAAAGCGGATAACATCTTTCCACCTTCCTTGACGAAGAGCCTGTGCTTGCCTAACTATTGTGTCCATTGTTAATGCAACACATAATTCGTGGAGAATTGAATACAAAAGCAAGAATGAGTTTTCCGATGCTGCCATTCTACGTTCCAGATCATCTCCAAGATGGTGCCTCCGTGATTCTTCGAGCTTTACAAACCCACTTCTCTCACCTACTAATAACTCCAAGTGCAATATTCTCCACATTGATAGATGTCCTCGATAACCAAGAGTAAGAAGAACTTTAAACTCCCCATCTACACGTAGAAGCACCGTACCATCAGAAACTTTGACTTCGGAAACTTCTTTTGGGAGTGAAGTTTCAAGTAGTTTAGATCGTAAAAGTATATCCAACTTCTTTAATGCTGGCTTCTGTTCATCCTCGTCTAGCGTGCCCAGAATTCCCAAATCATCTATACATTGAGGTAGACGTTGATAAGTTCCCGTAAGAAGAATCTCAATGGCAGATGGGACATCATAAATAGGAGCACGAGCTTGTTGTAATCCCTCGTGCATGAAAAATATTGAATCTGCAGCCTGGGTGAAGCATGTATCATGGCTTGATAAAGTAGATGCAAGTTGTTGACAATACCGAACCACTGGGACCTGCAAAAGTTGAAGTGGAGTAAACAGTAGCCAGAGCAAAATCCAACATTACTACCTCTATTATAGAACTTAATGTTGGCTGTGATAGTAGATGTAAGCTGAAATGCATCACTGCTCTTGTTCCGACAACATTATTCTAAGATAATTTACAGTTTTGGGGAATCTGTAGCTGATGATCATACGCCAGCTTCTACTCGTTAACTTCAATTCTGGACAGAATTTAAGTTCATGTTTGCTTTTGTTAATCTAAACAACATAATCTTTATTCAACTGGAGCTTGACAAACTTATCACGGCTGTTGTGAAGTAACTTTTCGGCTTGGATTGAAGTGAATGCTACAATGTTTGAAGGAAAGGGAAGGAAGTGAAAGAATGCTTCCATCACAATGAAACCGCTTATATTTTGGTGGATTAGAGGCTACTTATACGATGGACGTGTTCTTTGAGTTTGCCATGTCTAACTGGACCGTGGACGGACAATATTTTAGGAGGTCCTTAATGTGCACACTTTGGTGGCACTGGGATTGGAAGATATAAGAGAAGAGGAAAGTGAGACTGAAAGATCACATGATCCCCAAACTTGTTATTGCTTTGAAAAAAAAAATGAAGAAATGGGAGACCTCCTTTATTGCTATTGCTGTTGGTTTGCTTGCTTGCCCTAAACCAAAGAAAGTGTATAAAGAAGAGAACACCCCCGAAACCCTTAAACCCCTCCGCGGCTAATGCTACGCCCATTGCTCTCCACCATCAAATGGTAAACTAGTAACACTATAGATAAATATATTTCCACAAACATATTAGGGTATTTTATGCAATATTAGAATTGGGTTTAGGGCAATTAGAGTTGCATATGTTCCACTTCAACTAAATCAAATTCACAACTTTCAAACAAACACACCATTTCTAGCATTAATTCCAAAACAACAAACCCCCAAATTCAAAAACTTGCCATTAATGGAGCTCAAACAATCAAAAGAACACACTAACCTGTTGACACCACTTAGCAAGAACATGAAGACGAAGCATTCGTTGACGAGTCTTCTGTAAGTATTTAAGGAGACTAATCTTCTTCTCCGTATCAGAATGCTCTGAATTCTTCGATTTATCGACCAATTCCTTCAACGATAAGAAGGAATCCTCGGTTGCTCGATGCACTAGAGTCGCGAATTCAACCGTTTGTTGCCCTAATTCCGCCATTTTTAGGGTTCTTGGTGAAGAGATCTCTACCTAATTTGGTACTATTTCATACAATTTAGGGTTTATTATTAGAGAATCAGAGATAACTCACTCGACGAAATTTCAATCTCTCTCTCTCTCTCTCTCTAACTAAAGAATTATTAAAAAAAATTATTTGTTTTGTCTCTCTCTCCCTATATGTGATGTTTAATAAAGACGAAAATGTAAAATAGAAAGGAAGGAAATTATTTTGACCTCTCCTCCTAAGCTATCAAACATTTCGTCCCTCACACTTAGAGCATCTCTAGCAGCGACTGTGGGTTTGGGTTTGGGTTTGGGTTTGGGTGTGGGTGTGGGTTTTGACACCCTGGCCTACCAAACCCACAATTCAAACTCAACCTTTTCCAGTAGTCAGTGTGAGTTTGTCAACGTAGTTTTTTTTTTTTAATTTAGAGGAGATTAAAACACCGCGCAGTGTTCATTTTACCGCGCAGGGTTCTAAACACCGCCGCAATATCTGTAAGTAAAACTCACAAGTGAATTCGACTATTTTCTAGTTTTTTACATCTAGCTCTCTCTCAAAAATCCCTTGGTAAAAAAAACTTTAATTCCAACAAAATCAAAATGTAAATGCCAGAGGGAGACCCACACCCCAGTACTCTGCTTGGGTTTAGAGGAACAAGAGATCCTGAGCGTTTCGTAACTCGCTCGAGGTCAGGAAGGAAAAAAAAGCGGGTGGAATTTGAAGATGTTCAACCCCAAGATATACCAAACCCAACCGAAGATAACTTCCCGCGGAGGTGTATTACCCAACTCCCAGATAGAGTCAGTCACATCTATTACACGGGAAAGGAACTCACGGTAAGTTTTAGTGTAATTGTAAAATTGTTTTTTTCATATATCAAGTATTTGACAAAATGCCTCAATGAACAGAATCGGGATTCGATGCGTGTGCACGACACATTCACTACGATGTTCAAAGTGTGGAAGGATATTGCCACACTTCCAGTTGTAAGGGACGCCGTGGTGAATATTTTTGGGCAGTTTATGGATATAAACTTGGGCAATTCGGATAATCGGCTAATTCAGACGCTTACAGAGCATTGGTGGCTGACCACACACACGTTTCTGTTCCATTGTACGGAGATAGGGGTCACTCCCCTCGATTTTACTATGCTGACATCATTATCCATCGGCCGATATCCGACACAGGTGTCATATGATGACACATGGTCTATTTTATCTAATGCGAGGCAATTGTTCCCCAACATTGATTCCAACCATATAAAGAGTGGGAACATCAGCATTACACATTTGAGGACGTACTTGACCGTCGAAGGTGATCGGGAGGATGATATTACTATTGCTCGTGTTTTTATCCTCTTCATGATGAGACATTTGTGGTTCCAAACGGCCAACGACACCGTCCCAGTTGGATATTTTGTGGCCGTGAATGATTTGGACTCGGCTGCCCAATATGATTGAGGTTCTGCTATTCTTGCTTCCCTGTACCATAGTTTGGATACCGCAGTCACGACCGGGGGTGCCATCACTGAATTTGTGCAACTTCTTCCGGTACACTAACACTTTTTCCATTTACAAATCAAATATCTTCCAATAAACGTCTTAAATATAAATTCTAATTATTTTTATGTTATTCCAAAATGCAGTATTGGTTCTACGAGTACTGTGGGGTTGGTCGCCCTATAGTCAAGAAAGAGGTAAAGTACCTGTCCTATCCGAGCCTCAGAGCATAGGATAGGGGGAACAGGAGGAAAACAAATGACTAGGCAGCCAATTTGTTTATTATAGGCAGATACCATATTGATCACCGCACTGTTGAGACAATCACATGAGAACCTTGGTTCGATTCTGCAGTGTCTGAGACAGAGGACGTATTAAATGTAAAACTCCTATCCCGTAAAAGGATACCACTTCAAGTACCAAACCAAAACTGCGAATATTACTTGGGGGATAGATGCTGGAGGCAGGTGACTGGCGAGGTGGGTATTCCTTTGGATCCTCCGCTTAGCATGTCGCCACATATTAGTCCAGCGGCTTTACATGAGATGAGACAGGCTGGGTTCGTTGACTTTGAGCAGTTTGTGGTAGGGGAGGTGCGAAAGACTTACGCCTCATACTGGGTTGAACAAATTTCGGAGGTAGGCCACATGTTGATAGATTCCCAGAGGATGGGGAATCTAGATATGTTTAGACTGAGTGCACTCATTGCTGGTATTACACCCGTGGTGGTTACGTCTGCATCGGTTCATAGCTTGTCCTAGGACTTCAGTTTGCCTGGCAAGGTGGAAGGGCCAGACCTGGGGTGGTATATGGAGTGGACAAGGCGGCGTGAGAGGCTTCCCATCGCCCGTTTAAGGGACCCGCCCCCCATGTCTTCATCCTACGACACAGAGGAGCTGTAGCATCTGACCCATGGTATGCGGCGACTCATCCTTGCAGAGTCTGCGCGGGACGCACAGAGGATCCAGGAGGTGGAGGAAGAGCTTGCTATTGCTCGTAGGAAAATTGACAGTATAGATCATCAGCTATATGCCCATGTAAGTAATTTATTTATGTATTTATTGCGGTGTTTTTTCTTAATGTCATATTTATTTTGTCAAAATATTTATAAAGTTTATTTGTCCCGTTTAAGACCTACAGCTGAGGAGGGGGTGTGACGTACGGGTGGTGTCGCTACCACCTGGAGGAGGCAAGAGGACGAGGCAGCGTGGATCTGGTCCGCGAACCAGGGGGGCAGTACTAGCCGCAGGGGGCGGGGTACTGGAGATGATTCTGAGTAGATATAAGTATTTTGGCTTATTTTTTTGGACGATGTAGAAGCTGTACTTTGATTATGTAGATGATTCTGAGTAAATGATATTTTAGATGTTTTTAATGTTCATTACCCATTATTATCTAATGTTGAAATTGACTGAAGTTTTTGTTGAAATTGACTATTTGTCTGTTCGAATAAATTTGCACTGAGGTGTTTATATTTCTACAGACTATTTGGTGATGTTTTTAGGTTTTTGGTAGAGTTTTTTCAATATCTAATCGAATAGACTATTTGTCTGTTCGAATAAATTTCAACAATTTTGTACAATTTGGCACTGAGCAGTTTTATTCGAATAGAACCTAATTTTATTCGAACAAAATTGTCATTAAGGAATACAAACATAGATTTGGCGGTGAAATGAACACCACGCGGTAAAAGGAACACCACGCGGTGTTTATTTCACCGCCAAATCTAGGGTAAAAGACCCACAGCTTCTTCCCCTTTTACATTTCTCCTATTTTTACACCTCTCTCCACAACCTCAAATGTATTCTTCATCATCTAATTCATCCATACCCCATCCTCCAGGTTTATCGTCGTCGTCGTCCGATGACAATCTTATCTATAATTGTGCAGCGACAATTTGCATTCTGCACCAAGCTGCAATAAACATAGTAGTTGAGGATGCAACTTCGAGTTATCACAGGAGTGTCATGGGCCGTAAGGATAAGAGAAAGAAGCAAGATCACCCATTGGGGCATTACAACACATATGAGCCATGGGAATTTCGGTGACGTTTCGTATGAGTAGAGACATGTTTATGCGTCTATTTGATGCAGTCGTTGCACATGATCATTATTTTGTCCAGAAACCCAACAACGCTGGTACTATGGGGTTATCACCGTACCAAAAGGTAGTCGCAGCACTACGTTTCCTAAGCTACGGTGTTGCGGCAGATCTTTTTGACGAATATATCCGAATAGGAGAAAGCACAACCTTGTTATGTGTGAAAAGGTTTTGTGTTGCGGTTATACAAATTTTTGGCGAGGAATATCTTCGAGCACCAAACGCGGCCGACATTGAAAAGTTAAAAGCGATCGGAGAGTCCTAGGGATTTCCTGGCATGTTAGGAAGCCTTGATTGCATGTATTGGATATGGAAAATTTGTCCCAAAGCTTGGCACGGTCAATTTACTGGTCATTACCCCAAGGCGGCACTGATTTTTGAAGCAGTAGTTTCATAAGACCTTTTAATTTGGCATGCTTTTTTTGGGCTACCAGGGTCTAACAATGATATCAACGTCCTGCAACAATCACATCTTTTCACCGACCTGGCCGATGGTATCACCCCGCCTTACAATTATACAATTGCGGGGAAAGCTTATGATATGGGGTATTACCTAGCGGATGGCATATACCCCAAATGGGTAACACTTGTCCAAACCATATCCAATCCGGTTACAGCAAAACAAAAATTATTTGCTCAACAACAAAAAAGTTTTCGAAAAGACATAGAACGGGCGTTTGGGATTTTACAATCTCGGTTAAATGTTGTAAAAAATCTGATGAAATTGTGGGATCCCCAGGTTTTGAGCAATGCCATGAAGGCGTGCGTGATAATGCACAATATGATCGTCGAAGAGGAACGAGGTGCATTCCCATCATACTTAGACTACGATCTGGCCGAGCCCTTAACTATCGAAGGCGAACGGTTTGATATTGTACGCGAAAGCGGAACAATAGAATCTTTTATATCGAAAATGAACCGGATTCGAAGTCGAGAACTTCACTTTGATCTAAAGGATGATCTAATCGAGTATTTGTGGGCCGTGAAGGGAAATTTTCAAACCTAGTACTCTATTTCTTGTATTATCTGAGTGTTATTCATGTAATTAAATGCTTCTTGTCGTACAAGTTTATTAAACAAGTTCTTGATATTGCATTAATCTTGTATTTGTTTTAACGCAATATTATCGGAAATAAACATTTCGAAAACAAGATTGCATTCTTTAATAACAAAGTACATTATTCAGACGATTACATTATTGGAAGGTAAACAACATTCTTGGAAATAAAACTCAAATATATAACAAAGTTAAATTACATTTCATCACCACTTCATGTACCTGGTCCGCCCCTATTGGCCAGACGTTCAATTATCTCAGTTTGCCTTTGTAGATAGTATTGCAATTGATGTCCAGAAAGAGTACTCAAGTCTTTCTCCATGATTTTGTGATCTTCCTTTGCTTGCTCCAAATCCATTTTGGCTTGCCAGTGTTGTATTGCTTATGATCTTCTTCTTTCCTTTTATTCTTTCGCTTGCATCTTCTCCAACCGTAGTTCATCCAGCAGAGCATGGATACCGCTACCAGATGCAGTAACACCCTCCATTGCCTTTTGTGATGCAATGTTCTTTCTGTAGAGTTTTTTATCGATGGGCCTGCTTCTACCCTCATACAACGAACCATCTAAGTCAGAATTTAGGCCCGCGGATTGAGGTGTAGGTAGGCCGTCGGGGTCCTCTGATAGATTGTTTGATCTGACCGAGTTCCCCGGAGAAGAATAGTCTGATGTTCTTCTGGCCACATTTCTTGGTATATTCACCGCATGGTTCAACCCATCATCCCTTAGGTTGACCCATCGCGGTTCCTGCGCCAAAATCTTATACGCTTCACGGTGTTTGAAGTCATTGCCACCATTCAAGCCTTTATAGATTTTGTGTGCATCATTTTCCTATAATTCGCAAAATTACCCAATACAAATAAATAACGTGTATATCCGCAATAAATAATTGAAATTGAGTTAAATGAAACTATAACGTACCCGATCTTCTTCTATTTTCCCCCTGCTATTTCTAAATCATTCTTGAGCAACTATCCCCTTGTACGCCACACATTGTGCATTAAGGGCATACCACTGAGATTTGGCCGACCCACATGATCGTCGTGTGGGGCACTCAGGGTCTCTGTTGAAGGCAATGTTGACCTTTAATAGAAAGTAGAACCCTTTGTGCGGCCATTTGTTTGGACAGAAGTTGTTACCCACGCCCTTGCGAGACACGTAAAGTCTACGTCCGTCCAATGTATTCCAGCATCATCCGTCTCATCCAAAAACTCAGCATCTTCTGACACTTGTACGCTTGGTCTTTGTTTTGCGGGTGCTATTTTCTTTCTTCCTTTTCCTTTTTCTTTCTGGGGAGCTGCCGCTTCAACAGGTATTGACGCATTTGCGTCACTTTAACTGTGCTGAGTAGATTCACCATAGAATAGATAGTTCTAAAAGTAATTTGGCGGTTAAAAACCTTGAGGTTGAGTGAGCGGATAGGGTTGATAGTACGGGCTAAACGCCTGGGGTTGCAGCTGAGATAGTATAAATGGACTTTCATATTGTCCATAACTGGGATCCCCTTGCGACATAGTAAACGGAGATGGGGTCTGTGATTGGCATTGAGGTTGAAATTGTGATGGGTTTTGGTAGAGGTATGGAGTGACTTGTGATGATGGGTGTTGAGCGAATGGTGTTGAAGGTGGGTTTTGGGAGGATGGGGTCGACGGTATAGAGTTATTACCACTAGTGCCAGAGTTCGCCATTTAGGGAGAGCGTAGAGGTTCTCTCTATACTAGGCTTTCTTGGTTTTGGGTGAGACGAAGGAAACAGGGAGTGATCTAGAGAAATAATTGAGTTTGGAGGTGTTTAGATCACCGCGCGGTAAAAAGAACACCGCGCGATGATCTAAACACCGCCAAACTCAATTTTTTTTAGTGTGAGCTCCCCACACTCAGTTGAGTTCCTGTAGCGCTAGCTCATCGAACTCACACTCAAACAGTGCCTGCTAGGAGACGTTTGGGTGTGGGTGGTTGGCAAACTTAACTTAACCCACATCATGCTGCGGATACTCTTACCTAGACGCCACTTGCCCAATTAGAGAAGAGAAAGTACTAACGGTGATTTGGGATGTTTCGCTGTTAATTGATGAGATGAGAAAGAAAAGTTTCTTTATTTTAAGGATTAATTGCATTCAAAAGTTGAATCCCTCAAAAATCAGGCTTTGAATATTTCTTTATACAAAAAAATGATTATGGAATTTCGTTACTATTCTTGAAAAGTGTTTACGAGCCTCTTGTTGGCAAAATGTTTCCAATTAATTCCAGGGACATACATGTCTTGAATAAAAGTTTATTCACAACCATAAAACTTGAAAGTGTAGTGGCTTATTTCACATTTCTGACTCATACATCATCTTCGACTAACATACGAACTTTCGACCTCATCAACAGAGCACGTGGCACAATCATAATCAAGACAACAACATCAGGAAATAGTTGCAGCACGAGTTTCTCAACCAACACCATTCGCCTATGATGCTCCTCGTACTCTTGGTTGAGAACCGTCTTGTAAAAGCTTATTTCGCATCTCGGACTCATGCTTCAACCTCGACCTCATTAGCATACATGAAGCACTACTAAAGACATATTCAGTATTCTTAAGTTCGAGTCATCACTTTCGACCTCTACATCAATAGGTCGAGTTAAGCAAATGTACACTCACCCATAAAGCCGTTATGCAGCAACAAGGATCAAACGTTACACAATCTGGTCAGGGAATAATCAAGCATCTATTTTGTAACGTCCATCATTAAAATCTTAATGGCCGTCAAACGGTCATATTATAAGACCTATAAATAGGACCGATAATCCATAATACAATGAAAATGCTCTAGTTAGCTTAAAGATACGAAGAACGCCAAAATTAGGAAAAATAAAGCTTTAATTGTTTAGAAAAAATGAAGTAGATTACAATGAATCACTCCAAAACCTTAGGCTTCTCTCAAAACTCTTTTCAGATCTAACATAAGAAAACAATGCCTAACCTTGCCCCTTTTTATAAGGGTTACAAGTTCTTAGTTCCAATAGGACTAGGTTACAAGTTCCTAACCCCAATAGGACTTGCCTTACAAGTTCCTAGTCCCAATAAGACAAGTATACCCCTAAAAACCTAAAGAGAAAAGCTGAATCGCGCCTCTGTTCGAACAGAACAAGTATCTGTTAGAATAAACAAAAGTGTATTCGAATACAAATAATTTGTATTCAAATAAAATTGATCAGACACAAATGTATTCGAATAGGAAAAGGCTTTATTCGAATATAAAAAGGTGTATTCGAACAGACTAAAAGATTGTTCGAATAGACTTCTTAAAAAGTAACAAAATGCAGATCCTCCTGGATCATGGCTCCCCCCTTTAGGAGCCTTGAGCTCCTGCTCAAGCTGGAACTGGAAAGGTAGGAATGCGGCACTGTCCATTACCCTGCGATACCACTTTGACATACTAGGTAGCTGACCCTTCTTCCCAACTCGGAATGACTCAAAAATTCCGCATGTCTTCCCTGGCAGCAACTTTTGGCGAAACATACTACGCCCCTGAGGATCATCATATCCCACAACATAACCTGACCTAACAAAAGGTTGTATCTGCATAGAAACCAATATAGCATAAATAGTTGGTAATGGGGGTCGAGATAACCAATCAGCCAATTTGATGTCCACTCTCTTCTTATACTGTATAATCAAGGACAATTGTTGGAGATACGACCTCCCCTTCATCTGGTGAGCTTGTTGTAGCTTGGATTGTGTAGCGAAAAACTGGGACGGTTTATGATCAGTATGTACCACAACCTCCTCTTGTAACTTCCCCATATCGGTTTGTTGCCTATAAAATGTTGTCATAGGAGATAACACTCGAGCCGACGTACCCTCCTGAACCGGTCGCACCAATAACACAAACTTGCCGTTCGCATTAACCAACCGCTTCACCTGAGTCACCGTTACCAAATTTGATGTAGTGACATGCTCCTTACAATCATTGATATGGAACTCATTTCCCTCCTTCATAAGACGATACTTGCGAGCTCTGCGATAATGAATCGCATCTCGGTCCCAAAAATAAGGGCTACCCAAGATGACCTGACACACATCCAAATGAACCACCTCACACGTCACCTCGTCAATAAACTTTTCAGAAATTACAAACTTGAATGTACACTTCTTTGTGATCATCACATCCGCATCTTTCTGAATCCACCCTAAACCATACGGCTTAGGATGAGTTGTAGTCATCAAACCCATCTTCTTTACCAACGTCTCAGAAATCAAATTTTTCTGACTACCCGAATCCATAATGGCCTTGACTAAACTTTATTTTACCTGAATACTGACATGAAAAAGCTCATCCCAACTTTCTTCCTCGGCAGCCAAAGTCCCCTAAAACATAAATATAAGCTTAGGATTTTGTTTATCTAAATCCGGAAGGTCAACAACCTCTGCGATTAGTACATATCTTTCTTTCTTGCTCTTTTCCTCCTTAGGCCTAAGCTCCAGGTGAAGTTTCCAATAATAATCAAAAATATGCCCACTCACTTTACAATGATTGCAATGATACTCCTTGGACGAAGACCCCGCTCCTTTGGCCTCTTCCTTATGCTCGTTTTTCCAACTTGACTTGTACCCCGACTTGATCTTGTCATCTTCTTTGTCACTCTTCAAGTACTTGCCTTCAATGGCAATTACTTTTACGGTAGCGTCCTCGATATTGGTCACAGTAAAGAGCTTCAACTCTCTCCTAATAGACTTCGAAAAACCCCCCCCCCCGTGTACTTCATGAACACCTCATACTCATCCACATCAATTGTCCAAAATCAAAGCTTGGTTATGAAACGTCGTAGTGTACTCCTGTACGGATTGTTCAAACTTTTGGCACAATTGTGCCATAAAAACCATCTCTCTTGCTCATACCCAATTGGATAAAACTGCTTTCGTACTAAAACCTTGAATTCTTTCTAACCCAAATCTTCTATATCGTGGCGTTTTCGATAAGATTTCCACCACGTGAGTGCATGGCTTACAAATTTTAATATAACAAAACATATTTGCTGAACATTAGAGTATCTGTAAATAGAAAAATAGGTCTCTAACCTATCTAACCAATTATCCAATATCTCGGCATCGATCGTACCGTCAAATATCAGAATTTCAATCTTAAAACTAATACGAAGATTACGTAAAAGATTCGTGGACTTACCTATAACCGATCGCTCCTCGTCGGATTCGGCAATACTAGAATCATCAAAAACTGGAACGTTCTCGTCACCATCCACCTCTATAACTCCTTTCTTCTTCGAACGGTCTCGCCGTTTCACCGAAGTGGCAGCCTTAGCGAGGTTCGTGAGACACAACTGCTCTACTACCTCCCCTACCATAGAAGTTAGAGCGGAAACCGTCGTTTCCAAAACCGTGAGTCTCTCGTTGGGATCGCCCATTTCCAAATCGTCTTTCTTCTTCAAATTAGGTTTGTGATAGATCTTCAACGGACTCACTAGCTTCTCCTTCGTTTACTTGAGATGGTCGGGTGTAGAGGCCATAAACCACAATCAACCCCTGAAGATCATAACTGGAAAACTGATACCACTTAATCCACAATACGATGTAGAAGCTTAGTTAGCTGAAAGATACGAAAAACACCAAAATTGGGAAAAATAAAGCTTCAATTGCTTAGAAAAAATGAAGTAGATTACAATGAATCACTCCAAAGCCCTAGGCTTCTCTCAGAACTCTTTTCAGATCTAACAATAAAAAACAATGTCTAGCCTTGCCCCTTTTTATAAGGGTTACAAGTTCTTAGTTCCAATAGGACTAGGTTACAAGTTCCTAGTCCAATAAGACTTGCGTTACAAGTTCTTAGTCCCAATAGGATAAGTATGCCCTTAAACACCTAAAGAGAAAAGGTGAATCACACCTCTATTCGAACAGAACAAGTTTCTGTTCGAATAAACAAAAGTGTATTCGAATACAAATAATTTATATTCGAATAAAACTCATCTGGGACAAATGTATTCGAATAGGAAAAGACTCTATTCGAATACAAAAAGGTGTAAGTCTGTTCGAATAGACTTCTTAAAAAGTCAAAAAACACAAATCCTCCTGGATCAACCGGAGAATTCGAAATGAAGGACAGAGGAATTCTCACTATAATATTTTACATACTCAGAACGGTCATTGTAATAAGCTAGCAATCTCAATAATATCATCTTCTTTTTCTTAAAATCCTCATGAGAGGTCGTGGTTTTTAGCCTATTAAAAGATTTGTTACGCTTAATTGTCTTGCTAGTTATTACTCAATGTTCTTGAGCGCTCTAAACACATCTGGTGTAAAAGCTAAGTCTGATTCCCAGAATTAGGCTATTATATTTGGCACCGTTTATAGGAACCGAAGTTCTCAAACTCATTATATCAAAAATCGTTGATTATCATTTCTCAGGATGACACTTCTAGATCAGATCACGCCGGTTACTCCAGCAGAAGAAAATGCCGCCCTAGCAGAGCTGAGGGCTAATTTGAACTCTGAAATAGAAAGGCGTACTGCTCTGGAGCTATAGCTAGCGAGTGTACAAGATGTATTGAAAGTTCTGCAGGGTCAGCAGATCACTGCCCAAAGAATAAAGGCGTACAACCAGAAGGCTCGCGAATTTCCGTTCATGACAGAATTAGCCCTCCACCAAAGAATTGCTTGACAATATGCGACTCAAGAACATATTGAAAAGCGAATCAAAGAATTTCTGGAAGCTCAAACTCAGACCACCAAATGAATCCACGATAGATTACAGAAGAGCTCGATCGCACAGGAGCTATTGGATGACGAGGTCCCCACCGGGTTTCATACTTTGAAGATTCAAAAATACAAAGGGACTAATCCAGTGGAGCACGTCCAAGAGTTCTAGGACGTTTTAGGCTTGCATTCAACATCTAATCACATTCTATGTCGGCTCTTTCCTGCCAGTTTGTCAGGCAAACCCCTACGATGGTTCCTCACACTACCTAAAGGGTCCATTACAACTTTCGAGCAATTGCGAGAACTTTTTGTCAAGAATTACTCGCACAACAGAGAAAAAGAGGAGAATATATATTCTCTTTTCAGCCTTAAGCAAATGCCAGGAGAAAAGCTTGAGACATTCACTAAGAAGTTCCTGGAGTTAGCTCGAAAGGTAGATCAGCTCGATCAGAAGATCACTATTTTAGCTTTTACCAATGCTTTACTCATCGAAGGAAGGGCGAAGAAGGAGTACCTCATCCTAAACAAACCGACAACTTTGGAAGACATGGTTAAAAAAGTCAACGGTTATATCGATCTTGAAAGAATGGTGTCCGACAGGCAAAAAACTCAAAAATTAACATTGACAGCTCGGGATCAATCCATAAGCCAAGATTTCAACTGTGTTGCTAATTAAGGAGGAGACTGGAAGCGAACAAAATCTAATGACAAACGACTCCAGAAGGGTAATAACTTGCCAAAACCCTGTCTTCCCAAGATGAATGTAACCATAGCCAAAATTTATCCTATACTTCCGAAAGATAAGCTTTTTCGTAATGTACAGTATCTCCAACCCATTGAGAACAAACCCTATTGCATTCACCAAAAAGTCTGACATCATGAGACAGAATACTGCTTTGCTTTACAACGTTTATTAGAGTATATTTTTACGGATGGACGAATGCATGAATACATCGTGGACGTGGAAAGTTACAAGAATAAGAGTTACAAACTTTCTACATAAGTTGCGTAGATCAAAGAACTGGCAGGAGAAAAGTTTTTTATATCATATATCCCTCAGGCACTTCATTGAGACTCAGACTATCAACCAATCGTAGAGAAGCAAAAGACGACGAGTCGGCCAATGTCACAACTTGTCAATGCAAGATAAAGAAGCTCGTTTACTTCCCGTATCCAGCTCCCAACGCACAGGAATTTCTTTTGATGACTGTGATATTCACCATGTCAATTTTCCTCACCATGGTGCTTTGGTAATCATGTTAAAAATGAGAAACGTTGTACTTCATACAATGATAACAGATACGGGTAGCACTATTGAACTACTGTTTCAAAGCACAATTGATCAGATAGGACTGGCTGATAAGGTACAGCCCAGTGACATTGATATTTGTGGATTCAACGGCTCTCGAGAAGAACGTGTAGAAAAGATTATACTTCTTATTATGGCAAGACCAGCAACAATTGACATTGTATTTTATGTTATCAATGCAAAATCTTGTTATTTGGGGATAATGGGACATTGCTGGTTACATAATATACGAGCCATTCCATCGACTTATCATTTGGCACTGTGATTTGAATGGAATTGCGGCATTTACGAAATTAAAGGAAGTCAAAAGTTAGCTCAAGCATGTAAAATTTTTGTTACCATCGTACCAGAACCATCAAAGCCACAGGTCGCATTGCAATTACAAAAAATAACAGGGAACATTACAAAAAACTTTATACTAAACTCTACAGAATACCAACTGTCAAGTACATAAATCACATAATACGTTAAAATCGGTGGGGACAAGGGAGGAACATTCATTGGCACTCTTCTACCCACAGGAGAACGAGATGCTCTTATCCAGTTCCTTAAAAATAACAGTAATGTTTTTGCTTGGACGTTTCATGAAATGTGTGGCAATGATCCAAATTTGGCCTGCCATAGGCTTAATTTGAAAGATAAAGCTGAAGCCGTCAAACAAAAGCAGAGGACTTTGGCACCAAGACTCCAAGAAGAAGTCAACAAAGAGATCGATAAACTAATTAAAGTTGGTTTTATCCAAAAAGCCAAGATCAGAATGTACGTGGATTTCATAGACCTCAACAAACATACTCCAAATGATAGTTTTCCACTTCTTATCATCAACCATCTGCTCGACTCCACCGCAGGATACAAACTCTTATCCATGATGGATGCCGCATCAAGGTACATCCAAATACCTCTGTTACCTAATGATCAAGAGAAAATAACTTTCATCGCATAACATGGTTTGTACTGCTATAAGGTTATGCCATTCGGTCTCAAGAATGCTGGAGCAACTTATCAAAGATTGATGACACAAATGTTCAAAGATCACCTCGGGAAAACGTTGGAAGTCTACATTGATGATATGTTGTGTAAAAGTCTTAAAAAGGAGAACCATATCGCAGATTTACATACAACTTTTGAAATTCTCCGTTTCTACAAGATAAAACTCAATCCTGACAAGTGCCAGTTCGGGGTTCATTAAGGCAAATTCTTGAGAGATTTGATTTTCAAGCAAGGCATAGAAGCTGATCCAGATCATATTCGCGTACTATTGTCTATGCCTTCTTCAAAAACAAAAAAAGACGTATGGAAGTTAACAGGCAAGATTGTTGCAATAAATAGTTTTGTCTCGAAGTCTTCAGATCGATGTCGATGGTTATTTAACCTATTGCATGAAGGAACAATAAAAAAAGAAATCTAAGAAGGATCCTGAGATTGAGTGGACAATAGAATGTGAAGCAGCATTTCAAGAACTCAAATGTTATTTAGGTAAACCACTAGTTATGAGTACACCTACAGAAGGAGAAGGGCTCACCATTTATCTAGCAGTTACCGATGAATCATTAAGTTTTGTTCTAATTTGACTTGATGAAAAGACAGAGAAACCTGTTTACTTCATCAGCAAAACTCTCACTCCAGCAGAATCCCAGTATACCAAAATCAAGAAACTACTCTTAGCTCTCGTGTACATATCGCAGAAGTTAAAATAATATTTTAAAGCCCACTCAGTTCAGGTAATGACAAATTATCCTTTGTGAAAAATCTTATTCAAGCGAGTGAAATCCAGACTAGTACAACAATGGTCAGTAATTCTTGGCGAACATGACATCCATTTCGAACAACGTCATTCTAAAAAAGGTCAAGCAGTAGAAGATTTTCTTGGAGACTTCCCAGTAGAAGATCCCGACTGGGAAGAAGACTGTATGGATACTAATGAAGAATAATTCAAAGAAAAGTCAGATTGGATAACTCAAAATGGTCGTTTAACTAATGGGATTGCCAGACCTGCGGGATCAGGCATCGAAATCATACTTATCACACCTTCTAATGACAGGATCGAGAAAACAATTAGACTCAATTTCGAAGCTACCAACAATGAGGCTGAATATGAGGCAGTAATTCACGGTCTAGATATGGCCCTCGAGATTAGAGTTTCTGAGTTATCTATATATACAAACTCCTTACTCATTGTAAACTATTATACTAAAATTTTTTAGAAGAATAGAAAAATGATCGATTACGCAACAGTAGTAGCCGATAGAATGCGTAAATTTAAAAGGATTACCATTGAACATTTTTCGCATAGAGAGAATTGACATTCTGATTCCCTTGCCTATCTAGCAGGTGTACTAGGCACAGATGCCCGATATCTCAAGATCGAAGTGATAGCCACCCCCAACATTAACATCATCAGTTCAAATTTTGTCAATACTGGGGGCGTTAAAGAGAACGATGACGATTAGAGACGACCTTTCCTTACATATATTGGACCTCAAAACAAATTTGACGGTGAACTCCCTAAAGATCCTACTGAAAGACGATGCATGCTTAATAATGTGAAGCGCTACATCGTAGAAAATATTCTCCTTTACAAAGTTTTGGTCACAGGACCGTACCTCTAGTGTTTATCGAATAAAGAGACTCAAAAATTCATGTACGAACTTCACGAAGGTACTTGCGGTTCCCATGCAGTAGGACGATCTCTAGCCAATCGAGCTTTTACTGAAGGTATCTTTTGGCCTAAAATGAAAGCTCAAGCCATTGAACTTACAAGCAAATGTAAAATCTCCCAACGACATGACCCCCAAATTTGAGGTCCAACCTTAGAGCCTCATTTCAGCAATATTGTTTGGCCATTCAGAAGATGGGCCCTCGACCTCGTAGAAGAATTTCCTAGTACACCAGGCAAAAGGAAGCACATCCTAATAGCAACATATTACTTTACTAAATGGGTAGAAGCAGCCCCTCTGTGTCGTACACGAGAAGACAAACTCATCAAGTTTATATGGGAAACCATCATCATTCGGTTTGGCATCCCCTACCTCATCAGAATTGATAATTGACCTCAATTTGTTGGCTCTAGAGTCGTTAAGTTTCTCAACCAACATAACATCATCCCCTCTCCTTCCAATCCATATTACCCACAAGGAAATGGTTAAGCCGAAATTACTAATCGCACTATCGTGGATGGAATCAAAAAATACTTGACAGAGAAGAAGGGTAATTGGGTCAAGAATTATCACATATATTATGGGCTTATCGCACAATACCTCAAGTATCGACTGGATGCAAGCCGTTTCTGTTAGCATATGGTACTGAAGCAATAATCCTCACTCAATATCATCACCCATTGCGCAAACATACCATGACAGATGAATAAAATGAATTCTAGTTGGCATATAATATGAACTAGATCGAGGAAACTAGAGACAAAATAATCATGAACTTGGGCAGATACCACCAGGCTCTAGTCCGATCTTATAATATGCAGGCTCATCATAGAGAGTTTGAAATAGAAGATCTCGTCCTCTGCTAAATTCCCAATTACATAAAAAAAATCAATGCTGGGAAACTGGACGAAAATTGGGAAGGTCCTTTCATCATCGTTGGAAAAAGTGGTTTTGGTTCTTACGATCTCACTACTAAAAGTAAGGGAATGAGTGTCTAATCCTTGGAACACAAGAAGATTGAAGCTATATTGATGTTGATAATCTATTACAGTGTATTTTTCTAAATAAATCTATCATCTTGTATACTGATTTTACATCAATGAAATACTTATGTTGGATCACCATACATCTGAGTACTTTATACTATTTCATAGAGTACTCCATCTGACATTCTTTGTTTCTCAATCTTACAACCATGAAATACTTGTGTCTGATTGCCCTACATTACAGTACTTTTCAAATATATCATTCAAGTGCTTCTATATAAATAATTATTGCTTCAGCCAATTCAATCTTTTAAATACATTACAGGTCGCTTATTGCTTAACCCAATTCAGCCAACCCATCTAATACATTACAGGTCGATAATTGGTTCATCCAATACGACCACACAAATTACATATTACAGGTCGCTTATTGGTTAACCCAATTCGACCAACCCATCTAATACATTACAGGTTGATAATTGGTTCGTCCAATGCGACCACACATATTACATATTACAGGTCGCTTATTGGTTATCCCAATTCAACCAGCCCATCTAATACATTACAGGTCAACGATAGGTTTGTCTAATATGACCACACATATTACATATTACAGGTCACTTATTGGTTATCCAAATTCGACCAGCCCATCTAATGCATTATAGGTCGACGATAGGTTCGTCCAATGCGACCACACATATTACATATTATAGGTCGGGTATTTGTTAACCCAATGCGACCAAACCATCTAATACTTTTATAAACATAATACATGTCTAAACACTACAAATCGTTTGTTGCTTTAGCCAAACTGACCCTCTATTACATTATAGATCATTTGTTGTTTTAGCCAAACTGATCATCTATTATATTATAGATCGTTTGTTGCTTTAGACAAATTGATCCTCTATTATATTACAGATCATTTGTCGCTTTTGCCAAACTGATCCTCTATTACATTACAGATCGCTTGTTACTTCTGCCAAACTGATCTTCTATTACATTACAGATCGTTTGTTGCTTCTGCCAAACTGATTCCCCATTGTATTACAGATCATTTGTTACATCAGACAAACCAACCCTTTATCATACAGAAACATGTGGACTCCTTCTATAAAACTAGGGGTGCAACTTTTGTCTGAATTTCCAATTTTTTCCGATCCGATTTTTCCGATTTTGGAACACTATTTTACAGTTTCGATTTCCAAAAATCCGATTTCCGAATTTTTTCGAAAAATTTTGGATCGGAATCGGAACAGATTTTACAGTTCCGAAATTCCGAATTTTCCGATCCGATTTCCGATCTGATAATTCCAAATATATTCTGATCCAATTTATTCCGAAAAACATTCCGAATATCCATCCGATTCGATTATTCCGAAAATTTATAAGTTAAATACTTAAACGTATATCTGAACTAGGGCTCTATTCTCCACTCCTCTGCCTCCATTCTCCACTCCTCTACCTCCAAAATCTACTACCGACTCTTCTCCACTGATCTTCACCACCAACTCTTCTCCACTACCTCCACCTCCACTTCGCCATCGACTCTTCTCCACTGCCTCCACTTCACTGATCAGTAGTCTACTCATCTGGAGATCAGTTCACTTTGATTTGAAGAAGAATCTTGGGCGTACATATCCAGTATCCATCTCCACTGCTTCCACTTTGATTTGAAGAAGAATCTTTGAATCTTTGATTTTAAATCTCCACTGCCTCTGTACAGTAGTTTCATAGGTGACTCTCTCTCTATCTCTCTCTCTCTAGGTTGGCAACAGTATATCACAAGTAAAACAGTATCTTGATTTGGGTTTGATTTCCGAATTTTTTTCCGAATTATTCCGAATTCCGAAATTTCCGAATATTCCGAATTCGGAAATATTTATGCAGTTCTGAAAAAAATTGGATCGGATCGGAACAGATTTTCCAGTTCCGAAAAAAATTGGAAAAATTCTGACTAGGCTCATTTCCGATCCGATCCGAAAATAGGCCTATATAAAACTATAGTATCCCGGATTATTATTATTATTATTATTATTTATTTAATTATTTTTATTATTCATATATTGTGCATCATGCATCCACTTTCATTGCATACATTGTGCATCTGCATCTCATTCCTATCTTTGGGGCTTTGAGTTCTTTCTTCTTTTTGGCTGTTCTGTGGTCGTTTGGCGGAGGAGGTCGCGTTGTGGTTTTGTGAGCCCGTGTTTGGGCGTTATTGTCATTGTTGTTGTTGTTGTGGTCGTGTGGTGTGATCCGGAGAGGATGTGTAGTTAGATTCTTAGATTTTACCAGTCTTCCTTTGGAAGGAGTTTTTTTGCTCTTCCGAGTTATTCCAGTGCCTCCTTTGTTTCATTCGATCAGACTTGTTCCTGCTCGAATAGATTCTATCTGCTTTATTTCATTCGATCAGATTTATTTATGCTCGAATAGATGTCTACCTGTTTCATTTTATTCGAACACCCTACCTTCTGTTCGAATAGAAATATCTTATGCTCGAATAAATGTTGGTTCTGTTGATTTCTTTTTTCTTTGTTCAGTTTGAACAAGCCATTTCCTATTCGTTTAGGCTTCGACCTGTCTTGTCTTGTTAGAATAGTAGTGTGTTCGATTCGATCTTAGGCGCGTTTGGACGACCAGGTTGGGTCTTCTCACGCGATTCCTGACTGTTGGATTGCCTCGAGATGAGTGTTGTGTCTTTGGGGATTTTATTTACCCATTCCATTTCATTTCTCCCCTCACTTACACACACACACACTATCTCTCTCTCTCTCTAAATTGGAATCTTCCTCTCTCTCGTTCCTCGCTGCGACTCATTGTGGGATTGATCTTGCCACTTCTCTGGTGAGTGTTTTCCCTCCTTCCTCTCTCCTTTGATTGACTTGATTTTGGCTTCGGTGGAACCCTTGTGATTCTAGGGTTTTGGTGTTTGGGGATTTTGTTGAGGTTGAAGTTATGATTTTCTAGCAGGTGTTGAGTTATTGTTGTTGATGTTGGCGTGATTGTGCCTGTGGTGATGGGATGGTTGTTGTGAGCCATGGTGTTGAGGTTTGGTCAGCCCTGTCGTTGTCGGTTGTGCAGTTTATCCTTTAATCAGGCGAGTGTCTCTCCATTGTTAAATTCCATTACTAATTTGATTTGTGTTAGACTGATTTATGCATATTGCATTTGGAGTGTTTATGATATAAGTATGGCCTATGTTGATTTCTTTTGTGCTTGATTTCCTTTGTTAATTGTGAGGCGTAAGTTATCCTTGTGTGTTAGGAGGTTATGCATTGTGCGGTGTACTCGCTGGTTGACATTGATTTACGGGTCCCAGTCTTGCAGAGACTGATGATTGTTGGATGTTATGACTGGGTGTATTAGTCAATGTTTGCATATATGGTAGGATTGTTTACCATTCTCTGAGGCAGATGGTTATCCTATGTGTGTTGGCCAGGTTTGACGGTTGTGGTGTTTTGATCCTCGTGATCTATTTTTGACAGTGAGTTTTGTATTTTTTTAACTTAACGGGGTCGAATACATAACAAAGCTCCACACGACTGACCCTCATTAGGATTTGGGATTCCTACATCGGGTTGAAATAAGTAGGTAAGTTTGGGACAGGTACTATCACACCTATTCACCCATCCGGGAGTATGGGATGGTATGAGACAGTTTTCCTTTGGTACCCATCTTAGTCCTCTGTGAGATTGAAATCCCTTGAAATGCAAAATAAAGTTCGGACGTTGGCTCCGTGGTTTGCAAAGCCTGGAATACTCTGATCAAGTGATAAATCCCAAGCTTGGTCGAGCTTACTACTAATCGTACCCCTTGTATCCAACTGAGGTCTCGTTAAGGTTATTATGTATTAGCGGCTGATCAACCCAATACATTGATTTATAAGGTCTAGCTCTTGATTTCATATCATCACATCATCTAGCATTGGGGTAATACTTTACTCTTATTCATTTCAGATCGACGCATCAACTATGCTTCGTCTTATATTTATTGAAATACCAACACAGAATACTAAAAATAGATTACTTATTTCGAGCTCTTCCACCTTGAGCTTACCGAGCTCTATACTTGCATTTGAAACAACCCAGATGGTTCACCTCCCCCCATGTAATTATCTCTCCTCTTGTTGCCCTTGTATCCTCTTCAATAAGTTTGTCACATGCGAGCTGTCTAACAGTTATATCTCGTACTATGGCATCTAGTATAGACTTACGAAATATATTGCACCAGAAAAAATGATCATATTCCACACGCCTGCCTTCATCATCTAAACCGGTCAAATTCAATAGCCATTTCGGTAATATAGCATCATATGACAGTCGACAAAAATATCGCTCACAAAGGTCAATAACCTTGATGTGAAACCTATCATCTGTTGCTTGACGAGCACGCTGAGCGTGCGTCCTCACCATGGTTACTCGCACTACCTCCACAACAAATTAATCCTACAGAAGATACAAGACATAACAACCAAGAATCATCACTTTATATAGCCACCAGAAAGATCTTTGCAAATCTAGATCACTCCACAAATTTTACTGAAGGATATATTTTCTAAGAAATTTTTTGGGACAACAGAATATCAATAACAAATCCAAAATATTGTGACAGGTCATTCTTTCCATATTATGAAATATCTCCTTAGATTTTATACGAGCAAATATGCATATGACAACATACAAAGTCAAGCAAGTCCAGCGGTGGCACCTGCAGCTCTTATCAATTTTTTCCACAGTTCACGACATTCTTTCATTCAGTTCGAAGACACAGATCGCAAAAAAAAACCATATACCTTTTTAACAACCCAATCATCTCACAAAAAGTATCTACTTCCTATCACCACATTTTTGAACTCCTCTAATTTTGCAAACCTCACCAATCACTACCATTTACCAATATCCATATTTCAATCCTTACAGCTTGCTTTCCTCATCATACCCCATGATAAACTAACACCTATTTGTAGACTCCTATTTTACAATAGAAAACTGCATAAACAAGTTCGATACAAAGCATCAAGATACCAAAATGAAGACATTTCATTAGTTCAAAAATTTCTCTTACATGATACTTTACATATAACAAAATGTTCTACAGAAACCCACCAGATTACTTTATAAAGCAAGTTACAATTCAAAATGCCTTTTAGCAATCAATGAGGAAGAAGATGCAAAATTAAAGCAACTTCAAACTTTGATCCCATGCTATAAGGAACAGGAAACAGTAGAATTGTAACTTTGATCCCATGCAAAATTAAACCAACATACGAACTTTTGACCTCATCAACAGAGTACGTGGCATAATCAGAATCAAGACAACAACATCATGAAATAGTTGTAGTACGAGTTTCTCAACCAATACCACTCGCCCATGATGCTCCTCGTACTCTTGGCTGAGAGTTGTCTTATAAAAGCTTATTTCACATCTCGGACTCATGCTTCATCCTTGAACTCATCATCATGCATGAAGCACTACTTAAGACATATTCAATATCCCTAAGTTCGAGTCATCACTTTTGACCTCTACATCAACAAGTCGAGTTAAACAAATGTACAGTCATCCATAAAGCCGTTATGCAGCAACAAGGATCATAACGTTACATAATCTGGTCATAGAATAATCAAGCATCTATTTTGTAACGTCCATCATTAAGAATCTTAATGGTCATCAAATGGTCATATTATAAGACCTACAAATAGGACAGGAGAATTCGAGATGAAAGACAGAGGAATTCTCGCTCTAATATTCCACATACTCAGAACGGTCATTGTAATTAAGCTAGCAATCTCAATAATATCATCTTCTCTTTCTCAAAATCCTCAAGAGATGTCATGGTTTTTAACTTATTCAAAGATTTTCCACCCTAAATTTTCTTGTTAGTTATTATTCACTGTTCTTGGGCGCTCTAAACACATCTGGTGTAAATGCCAAGTTTAATTTATGAAATTAGGCTATTACAGAAAGCAAGCTAGATTGTTTGATCGAAGTGAAAATTGAATACTCACCCAAAAATCTACGGTGGTTAATAAACCCAAGAGATAAGATTACCATTGCTAACCAAAGAAATGTAGATAACCCCCACCATTTTAGCCCCATCAGCCTCCAAACTACTACGATTTATCCCCGGGATAGAGAAAAACATATAATTTTTTGTCAGACTTTTGATAAAATCCTTCAGGTTTTAGTTCTCTCCTTATCTACTTCTACCATACTTACCCAACTAGCTTACATTAGATATAAGGTTGATGATGTTCCTTATATATATCTAGTTAATGAATTCCTGCCCGATCCAACTGACCAGCCCGACCAAGCATATCAACTACACAAGCACAAGCCTCCACTGTGGGAGAGATTCCGTAAACAATAGCAGTAGAATTATAAATGTTAAGGCCTTCTTTAATCCCCATTTGGAGCATACCATTAAGCAAAGAAACAACTTCATTACCCTTCCCATGTAATCCATATCTAGCAATTATCGAGCTCCAAGAAATTTCATCTTTACAGTAAGCATCATTATCAAAAATGCGCTTAGCATAACTCAAATATCCACATTTACAATACATATCAATTAGTACGTTGTTAAGAGAAACTTGGTACTTAAATTCATTAATAATAGCAAATCCATAAATCTCTTTCCCTGCCATTAAACTGTTGAGAGAGCTACAAGCATGGATAATACTAATAAGAGAGACTCTATTAGGTTCTACTTTACCATCATCGCTCAACTGCACTCTCTGAAAAAGGGCCAAAGCTTCCTTGCAGTCTCCATTATGTATGTAACTCATTATCATTGTAGTCCAGGCAATAATGTTTCTATGCTTCATTCTATCAAAAACCCATCTACCCAACATTATATCTTTCCTTTTAGAGTACATATCTATCAAACAACTCCCAACATGAACATCCAAATAATCCAATGTTGATTCATTTTAAGCAATAAAACAATAAATTTCCCTTCCATAATTCCACTTCCCGTCACACATGGGAAGTAGGGTAGATATAGTATGCGCGTTCTATCTCAGGCTTTCCTTCTGCATCTATTTCACTAGCATCCATACATCTTCATAAATCATACAACTGTTAAATACTAAAAATCCAGATATTAAGACATTCCACGACGCGGGGTTTCTTTGCGGCATTTCATCAAATACTTCTCTAAGACCTCTAAAACTCTTGCATTTCAAGTACATAGCCATGACTGAATTCATTAAAATAGTATCTGAAACAAACCCAGTCTTTATAATCCAACAATGAACGATTTCTCTAATTCTTATATCTCCATCTCCTCAACCCATTCATCCAATCTGAATAAGCTAATGAACAAGTCACAAGGCACACAACAATTAAATCAAACTATGAAGGGCCTTCAGAGAGCCAAGGAAATTTCAATTTCAGAGAGTTCTAATTAAATTATTTTTTAAAACACTATGTATACAATACATTGACACCAAAATATAAATATCAAACTAAATTATTTTCAAATGTTTGTTTGTAAATGGGATTAATGAAACCCCCTTGAACCTCTGGACTGATAAAGCTCTAATCGACTTTTGACCTCCAGTAGTACTGAACACACTAACTCATCTTGCATCATCATACCCTGTTTTGATGCCCATTCAAGCACTGTAAGAACCTCTGCCTGCCCAAGTACCATAAAACTTAAAAATCAAAGATTATATTACAAAAGCAAAATAAAAATAAAAATTCGTGTATCACATTTTAAAATAGATTACGTGTCATCGCCACCATGAAAATATAACTAAGAAATGATAGTTGATTCAATAGTTGATAAGCTATGGAGGCATTCTTCTCCTGTGATTGACAACGCGATAATCTACATGTATTATCCTTGTGATTATTATTTGTAAGTAGAACCATCCAGAGAAACCAATCAGACCTCTTATCATGGATTGAAAGATGTAACCATCACAGCTGCAGTCCATAAGTAAATTGTTGAGTAAAAAGTTTAAGAAATCCCTACAACACATTCAAAGAAGATATTAATCAAAGTATATAATGCTCTAAAAAGATTACTAATGAGAAAGGCCTTACTTGGAGTTGCGGGGTATTGATGTAAAATTGTGATGGATGTTCCAATGGTCCGTTAAACATAGGCTGAAATGATATATATAAGATGCTATTATTAAGATCGTTTAAAAAAATATCTAAATGTAATGCAATTAAGCTTGCAAAAGCAAGCATTTAAAATTGCACACGTCATTGTAAACATTGGGCTGAACATGTGACATTACAAGCTCCACATTCTCGTCAACGTGTTGCTCATGGGTATGTGAACTAGTAGTCACTTTGGAGTTTAAACTCCTTTTGTAGCGCTTGTGGTTGCTTTGACAGATTCTTGATTGCTTCCTCCCAGGATTACCTTATCGTGAGATAAATAAACCTCAAAAAGTTAATAAACAAGAATAAAATATTTTAGAAAATAACTTGTAGGAACTTACCATTTTGCATTGGGAAAGTCCTTTTTTCCCCTTCCCCTTTTCTAATGCACCCTTAATTTGACCAGCTTTACCATTTCTCTTCTTGCGCGGCTCGTCACGCAACGTGATATTTGCACCTGCTAAGTCTTGATTTGTTACTTCACCTACCTTAGTAGTTGATAAATTTTCATCACCTTCGAGATCTGTTACTTCTTTTGGGCTGGCTTTTAAAATGTCATTCACCTCCTTTTGCACCCGAGCTAAACACCTTTTAGTAAATTTTATACACTTTGCAGATGAAACACCTTTTCAGGCTATTTTTAGCGTCATGTGCGTTAACTCGCTACCTTGCAAACTCAAGGATGGGTAACACTCCACATGTACTAGTTCCCCATTTCTATTTATTAGAGTGCCTAGTCTTGCATTCTTTGTCCACCTCTTCATGTAATAGGAGGACGGGAGATCAGATAGTCACATACTATGAATTACCTTCAGTGCATGGGCACAATATATCCCAAGAATTCATACTTTTTAGAGCTGCATTTTACTATGTTTTTGGTTGTATCAAATGTGACGGTACGTGATCTGCTGGCAAAAGAAGAAGCCCGATATTCGCACAACGTCCCATCTTGCCCAATACTATCAATAAACATGTCCAATGTATGCACATACTCATCCTAGAACTTCAAAAATATTTTAGTTGTGTATATTTTGGATGCTCGAGCTTCTGCTTTCCAAAATTTCTTTAGATTTGGCTTTGTTTGATAGAAAATAAAGTCCTACCATTTTTCCTTTTCACGTCGACTTATTAGTGCTCTATCATATTGAGTAACAAATTCTTGTAGCGACAATGTTCTTTTAAAGTACTTCTTTAAAAATCTGTTCATGCCTTCACTGCATTGTGTAGTTGTCATACCTACAAGTAAAGCTATTATTAGACATTTACGCATACAAATGTGAAGAAGTAAATTGCTTTCTTTACACGACAGATTGATAAATTGAAGAAGCAAGCTAAAAAAGTGGATAAAAAAACAAATATAATAAAAAGGAAGTTCAAGAAATCTTACTAGTACAATAGTATTGTCGAGTGTAAACTTGCACCCATTTTTGTCGCAACCCATATAAGGCTTGTAACCATTTGTTCTCCCCCAAATTATAAACCTTTAGTAATAAATCCCATCAAGTCTGAAATTCTTCTTCAGTCTCATTATCATATATGAAAGTCTTAAAATCCTATACAAAAGATGTAAACGTTTCAAATTCGGTAGACAAATGTTTTGCAGCATTCTGATAAATATGCCAAAGACAAAGGTGATGACGCATATCCAAAAATACTTCTTGAATTGCATTTCCAATAGACATTGCTTGATCCGTAAATACTGTGATTGGATGTTTGTCGTTCATTGCTTCCAAAAAGGTTTGAAAAAGCCACACAAAAGTTTGAGTAGTTTCATCCAATAACAAAGCACAATTGAAGAAAACTGACTATCCATGGTTGTTCACCCCGATAAATGGCGCATAGGGTTTTTCGAGGGGGTTAGTTTCATATGTTGTATCAAAACACAAAACGTCTCTGAAGAAATAATAATCCGCTCTTGACTTCACATCGGCCCAAAAACAACTACAAATTTGATTGTTTTATTGAATTTGTATCGCATAGAAAAATTATGAATTCTTTTTTTTTTCATGGACTTAAAGTACTCTAGGAGCATTTGTGCATCTCCCTTCTCCAAAATATCACTTCGCCTTATTCTTTGGATAGTATTTACACAATCTTTGATCCAGGCGGATCTAGTATTTTTTGAAGATTTGTCAAAGTCGTTCGAACGAGTTGACATGTTCGCTGGAATTTTGGCCCAGAGCCATATATTGTTCGAACGACTTTCAGTGTCGTTCGAACGAGTTGTCATGTCCTCTAAAATTTGGCCCAGAGCCATATTTTTGTTCGAACGAGTTTGGCTTCATTCAAACGAGTTGGTCTACTTTTTGAGGGATTAGACTAATTAGGCGAAAAGTCATTTGAACGACTTTGGCGATGTTTTGGAATCTCAGGCGTTATTTTGCCTTGAGATCCATTCTTTAATAATTTTCGAGTTCCCTAGTATATAAAGGGAGCTTAGGTTATTTTTTTTCTTATGTTAGATGTGAAAAGAGTTCTGAGAGAAGCCTAGGGTTTGAGAGATTCTCTTTGTAATTACTGCATTTTAGTAATCGAATTCTCTATTTTTCCAAACCAATGGGTGTTCTTCGTGTTTCTCTACAAACTTAAAACTTCTTAATCGTATTATGGATTAAGTGGTATCAGTTTTCCAATTTTTGGGGGTTGATTGTGGTTTATGATCCTTACACGTGACCGTCTTAAGCAAACGAAGGAGAAGTTAGTGAGTCCATTGATGATTTATCGCAAACCTAATTCAAATAAGAAGGACGATTTGGAGATGGACGAGACCAACGATCGACTCACGCTTTTGGATACGACAGTTTCTGACCTAACTTCTATTGTAGGGGAGTTGGTCAACCATTGCGTCTCACAAACCTCGCGAAGGCTTCCACTTCAGCGACACGGCGAGGCCTGCGAGGAGAAAAGAGGTTTTGGAGGGGGATGGTGACATCGATAATGCGGGATAGCTAGTGATTCTAGTGATGCCGATTTTGTTAAGGAGCGCCTAGGTTTTGGTAAGTCAATGACTCCTATCTGTAATCTTCGTATTGGTTTTAAAATTGAGATTCCAGTTTTTGATGGTTCCGTCGATGCTGAGAAATTAGATAATTGGTTAGATAGGTTGGAAACCTATTTTTCCATTGATAAATAATCTAATGCTCAGAAGATTTGATTCTCTTCTTTGAAATTTACAAGTCACTCACTAACGTGGTGAAAATCCTATCTAAAATGGCATGATGTCAGAAGTCTGAGTTGAAAGGTATTCAAGGTTTTGGTGAGGAAACAATTCTATCTCATTGGGTATGAATAGGAGAGGTGGTATAAATGGCACAATTTGCACCAAAAGTTTGGGCAATCCGTACAACAATTCACTACAAAATTTCATAACCAAGCGTTGGTTTTGGATATTGACGTGGATGAGTACGACGTGTTCATGAAGTATACGGGGGGTTTGTCGGAGTCCATGAGAAGAAAATTAAAGCTCTTCAAAGTAAAAAATATCGAGGACGCTACCGTTAAAGCAATTGTCATTGAAGGCAAGTACTAGAAGAGCGACAAGAAAGACGATAAGAATAAGTTGGGGTACAAGGCTAATTGGAAGTTTAATAAGAAAGGAGAGTCCAAAGAAGATGGCTCTTCAGTCAAGGGAACTATCTATAGTCATTACAAGGTTAATGGGTGCAATTCTAATAGATGTTGGAAACTTTACCCGAAGCTTCGGCCGAAGGAGGAGAGGGGCAAGAAAGAGAAATGTGTACTAGCCGCAGCGACTGTGGATCTTCCAGGCTTAGATAAGCCAAATCTTAAGCTTACTCTAATATTCACACAACCTCTAGTTATCGACGAGGCAAGTCTGGAAGAGCTTTTCTATGTCAGCATTCAGGTGAAGCAGAGCTTAGTTGAGGCCATCATTGATCCGGGTAGTCAGAAGAATTTAATTTTGAGGCAGTGGTGAAGAAGATGGGTTGGGCTACTGTGGCTCACCCTAAGCCGTATGGTTTGGGTTAGATTCAGAAAGACGCGGAGTTGAAGATCACTAACCAGTGTACGTTCAAGTTTGCGATTACTGAGAAGTTTATTAACGAAGTGACATGTGAGGTGGTTCCGTTGGACGTGTGTCAAGTCATCATGGGTAGCCCTTATCTTTGGGACCGAGATGCAATCATTTACCATCATGCTCACAAGTATCGCTTGGTGAAGGATGAGACTGAGTTTTATATTAATGCGTGCAAGGAACATATCACTGCCAGTAATTTGGTAACAGCAGCTCAGGTGAACGGTTGGTTAATGCGAGTGGCAAATTTGTTTTATTGTTGGTACGACAGGTTCAAGAGGTTCCGTCGGCTATAATATTGTCTATATAGGGGAGTTATAAGAGGAGTATGAAGACTTGTTTTTGGGCATAGAAGGGATGCCGCGCAAGAGGGATGTGGGGCATGATATTACCTTAGTGAATGGTGAGCCACTACCTAATATTGGGTTATATCGGACTTCTGTTACAGAGTCTGATGAGATCAAGAAACAGGTACATGAACTCCTGGAGTAAGGGGTTATTAATCCAAGTTGCTCACCTTGTGGTTCGTCGGTGTTACTGGTACCGAAGAAGGATGGGTCTTGGAGGATGTGTGTGGATTATTGGACGTTGAACAAGATTACGGTGAAGAATCGTTATCCGCTTCCACGGATTGACGAGCTTATAGATGAGTTGCAGATGGCTCGGTTTTTTACCGAGTTCGATCTTAAGTCGGGTTACCATCAAGTTCGAATTCGGGAGGAGGATACTTGGAAGATAGCTCAAAACCAAACAAGGCTTATTTGAGTGGTTGGTGATGCCTTTTGGCTTATGCAATGCTCCGACGACATTTATGCGGCTAATGAATAAGGTACTTCATACGTTTATTTATGATTTTGTGATTGTATATTTGGATGATATCTTAATATATAGTCGTACATAGGAGAAGCATCTTGGGCATTTATGCAAAGTGTTGGGCGTGTTGCGATCACAACAGCTTTTTCTGAATGGAAAGAAGTGCGAGTTTGGGAAACGGAAGCTAGTCTATTTGGGTTTTATTATTGGTGGCGGCGAGCTTAAGGTCGATCCAGAGAAGGTCTCGGTCATTACTAATTAGCCTCGACTCTGCACAATGATGAAAGTGAGGAGTTTTATGGGTTCTTGTCAGTACATACAAAAATTTATTCAGCATTTTTTACAAATAGCCACACCGTTGCATTCTTTGACGAAGACTAGGGTACAGTTTGTGTGGGAAGATCAACATGAGAAAACCTATCTATTATTGAAGCAGAAGATTACGGATGCCAGTGTTAGCATTGCCTAATTTGCAGCGACCTTTTGAGGTCGAGATAGATGCGTCAGACTATACATTGGGGGCAATCCTTTTATAGGATGGGAAGCCAATCGTTTACCATTCAGAGATGTTTACAGGAGCAGTACACAACTATCCTACCTACGATAATGAGTTCTACGCGCTATATCAATCAGTTAAGCATTGGCGGAGTTACTTATTGGGGAAGGAGGTTGTGGTACATTCTGATCACAAACCGTTACAGTTCTTATCTACGCAGTCCAAGCTTCAGCAAGCCCGCAATATGAAGTGGATGTCGTACCTTCAGCAGTTTACTTATTGATCAATTATAAGAAAGGAGTGGACAACAAGATGACTGATATGTTATCTCGACCCCCATTACCAACTATTTCTGCTTTGTTGGTAGCTATGCAGATCCAGCCGATTGTTCCTTCTAAGTACATTTCAGGGTATGACAATGACAAGGAGCTCAGTATGATTCACAAGAAGTTGCTGCAGGGCAAGACGTGTGATTATGTTCTGAAAGATGGTTTGATTTACAGAGGCAGTCTACTATGTATTCCTGAGGGTGAAGACCATTTACAGTGGATTCGAGAGGCACATTGTTCCCGGGTGGCAGGTCATTTTGAGGTTGAGAAGACTCTTTTGAATTTGTGAGGAGAAAAGAGGTTTTGGAGGGGGATGCAGGTGGATGTTGCTTGTGTGGTTCGTGGTTGCATGCTATGCAACACATCAAAATCTTCCAATAGGAAGATAGAATTGTACTTACCATTGCCAGTTCCTAGTCGACCTTGGGGGAGTATTTTGATGGATTTTATGGGTTGTTTGCCCATGACCAGGTGTAAGAATGACTATTTTTTGTGGTGGTAGATCGATCCAGCAAGATGATTGTTCTTATTCCATGCCAGAAGACGGTCATAGGGAAAGGAGCAACACGGTTATTTTTCAGAGACGTCTGGAGGTATTTCGGGCTCCCTTCTTCTATTATTTCTGATAGGGATAGCCGATTTTTGGGGCATTTCTGGAGATCGTTATGGGGGATGATGAACACTAAGTTGAAGAGAAGTACCAGTTTTCATCCGCAGACAGACGGGCAAATGAAAATTGTTAACCGCACTTTGGTGCATTTATTACGGGGATTCCATTCTAATCATCCTAAGACTTGGGATGAGATTTTACCGGATCTTCAGTTTGCGTTCAACTGGGCGATTCATGGTTCCATGTTAAAGTCTTCTTTTGAAGTTTGTTTGGGGTACTTGCCGCAAAGCCCTTTTGATTTGGCGTTTAGTCTTGGTGACAAGACGGTGTCAGGGAAGGAGGAAGAGGAGAAGGTTAAAGCTCAGAATTTCATTGAGATGATCAGCAAGGTTTATGAGGTGGTTGAAGCTCAGTTGAAGAAGACTCAAGTGAAGTATAAGGCTCGCCATGACAGGCATAGGGTTGACTGTACTTTTCTTGAGGGCGACCTCGTTTGGTTACATTTGGGTAAGGTACGGCTTAAGGGGGAAGGTAAGAAGCCCAAGCCTATCCGTTATGGTCCATTTTTTATTCTCAAGAAGATTGGTGACAATGCATTCCAGTTGGATTGTCACGCCCCAAAATCCAATAATCGGTAGCTAGACCAATTACTATCATTCGGGATGTGCAGGTCGGGGAATCCAACCGATACGCCCACACAAACGACCGAGCCATAGACAAATTCAGGCTCAGTTATTGACTATAGCAATATCATCAGAGTAAAAGAATAGAGAGGAAGCAAAAGATAAATATACATCAACTGAAAACGTAAATACAATGTCTCGAATACTATACAGTGTCAAAAGCTGAGAACATACAAGAGAATACTAAAACTAGAGCAGGAACAGCAACTGCAACACCGAAACCAACCGCTGAAACTCTTAGCCAAACCCTGCAACTACTCTGCCTCTAAAAGGGGGGAACAAATGGAGAGTGAGCAAAACCACGGCTCACTAATGCCCAACAAGGCTAAATAACATACTAATATAACAGGTGCAGAGAAAGAGGAGAGATGAATGAGATAAAAAAATATTAACAAGAATAGTAATATATAAGTGTAGAAGTAAAGGGAAAGGGAAAGGAGTAGGAGTATGTGGAATAGAGATAGGAATAGTGAATAACTGATGCATAATGATGTGCTATAATATGATGTGATATGGTATAATTCTAGATGTGCTAAAATGAATGTTTTATGATGTTATAAAATCAAGAACTAGACCTTATAATTCAATGTGTTGGGCTGATCAGCCGCTAATGCATAATAACCTTAACGAAATCTCAATTGGATACAATGGTACGATTTCTTATCCAAGCTCGACCAGTCTAAAGGATATTATTACTTGATCAGAGTGTTTCGGGCTTTGCAACCCACAGAGCCAACGTCCGAACTTTATTTACATTCCAAGGAATTTCAACCTCACTGAGGATAAGACCCGGTTCCTGAGGACTGTCTCATACCATCCTACACTCCTGGATGGGTGAATAGGTATGATAGTACCTGTCGCCAACGACTCACCTACTATTTCAACCCAATGTAGGAATCTTGGTAACCTATCGAGGGTCAGCCGACATAGAGTTGGTTTATGTATCCGATCCCGTTAAGTTAAAATTATAAAAGAAGCCCACACTGAAACCAGATCCCAAGGATCAAAACTCAACGACCGCCAAACCCGGCTAACGCACATAGGATAACCCTCGCCTGAGAGGAGGGCAAACAATCCTAACCCAACCACCACAACCTGGCCAGCACACACGTAGGATAACCACCTACCTCAGAGGATGGAAAACAACCCTACCACAGATGCAAATAATGACTAATTGACCAGTCACAACATCCAACAACATCAGTCTCTATAAGACTGGAACACAGTAGTCAAAGACAACCCATGAGAATGCCATACAATGCCCAACTTCCTAAAGACAAAAGAGAATACACTCTACATGCCTAACAATAGGAAACCACAACCCTGAATCAACAACTACCACAGACGAAACAATATATTTTAAACCAATTATAAACACCTCAATGCCAAATGCATACTCTAACTAACACAGGTTAAAGGAATTTAGCAAAGAAGGGACACTTGCCTAATAAAGGATAACCCGCAAATCTGCCAATCGACAGGTTAACCCAACCTCAACCTCCATAACCAACAACAATCACACCAACGCCAACAATCCAACACCTGAAAAAGATACAATCGACTCAACACCACAAACCCTAAATTACAGGGTTCCATCAAAGCCATAAACAAATCAAACACAAAGAAAATAGAGAGAGGAATTACTCACCGGAGAAGTCGAGAGAGCATGGATGAACAAGGGATTCCAATTTGGGAGAAAGAGAGAAAAATAATGAAAAGGAAATGGGTAATTAAAACCCTAAGATCCCACACTCCACTCGAGGCGATCCTACGGCCAAGAATCGTGAAGAAAGACCGAACCTGGTCGTTCAAGCACGCCTCTGTTTGAATAGAATACATTTCTATTCGAACAGAACAAGACAGGTAAAAGTATATTCGAACAGAAATAAACAGGAAGGAATGTATTCGAACAAGAATGAGTTTGTTCGTATAAAACGAAACATATGGAAATATATTCGAACAGAATGAAACAGGTAAGGATGTATTCGAACAGAAGCAAGGTCTGTTTGAATAGAATGGGACAAAAAGTACCCAGAACACCCAAAAAGATTCATTTCCAAGGAAAACTGACGGAAACTCAGGAAAAGACCACGGATCCCTCCCGGATCATACCCCACCACAAACACAACAACAACAACAAACCTCCAAGCTAACTACAGGATCCCCGAAACCACAGCACACCACCTCCGCCAAACTACCACCGAACCCACTGAAACACAAAAAGGAAGAAAGGAATAAAACTCTGATAAGAAAATAAGATGCAGATGCAGAAAGTAAAGATACATGATGATGAATAATGATATGAGTGGATGCATGATAAATAAATAATAAATAAAATAAAATAAAAATTTGGGGCACTACATGGATTTGTCACCTCTCATGAAGATGTATTCGGTGATTAATACCGAGTATTTGAAGCTGTTTGAGCCGTCTCTTTTAGATGAAGACTCTGTAATCGATACTCACCTACCGTCAGTTGATGACTTAAGGATATAAAGAGAAGATCCGTTGTTGGAGGATGGTATTCTAGAGCGGAACGTTCATACTTCAAGACGAGGTGTTATTGATTCGTTCCGAGTTGGAAAGAAGGGGCAGCTACCAAGTAAGTCGAAGTGGTACAGCAGGAAATTGGGCATCGCCGCATTCCCACATCTCCAGTTCTAGCTTGAGCAGAAGCTCAAGGCTCCTAAAGGGGGGAGCCATGATCTAGGAGGATCTAGTACTTTTTGAAGATTTGTCAAAGTCGATCGAATGACTTTGAGTGTCGTTCGAACGAGTTGACATGTTCGCTGGAATTTTGGCCTAGAGCCATATTTCGTTCGAACGACTTTCATTGTCGTTCGAACGAGTTGCCATGTCCTCTGGAATTTGGCCCAGAGCCATATTTTTGTTCGAACGAGTTTGGTTTCGTTCGAACGAGTTGGTTAACTTTTCTAGGGTTTAGACCAATTAGGCGTAAAGTCGTTCCAACGATCCCTAGTTCGTTCAAACGACTTTGGCGTTGTTTTGGAATCTCAGGCGTTATTTTGCCTCGATGTCCATTCTTTTATGATTTTTGAGTTCCCTAGTATATAAAGGGAACTTAGGTTATTTTCTTTCATATGTTAGATCTGAAAAAAGTTCTGAGAGAAGCCTAGGGTTTGAGAGATTCTTTTTGTAATTACTGCATTTTAGTAATCGAATTCTCTATTTTTTCAAACCAATTGGTGTTCTTCGTGTTTCTCTACTAACTAAAAGCTTCTCAATCGTATTGTGGATTAATCTTGAAGTGTAAAGTTCAAGTTTTGAGGCCCTCCTACTTCTGTACTCATTAAATCAAACATATTCGTCGATCCAATTCCCGAATCATACATATTTTTCATTAATACTTTATGTTTGTTGTCTACTTTTTGTTGTGACCAGAGGTGATAAACTTGAGATGGAGGTGCAAGTTCATGGTTATGGTCTTCTTTAAATTCCATCAAACGGTAAATGTTACCAAACAGCTTAATTACAACTTTCACTTTACAATTTGTTCTAGTATCCAAGTATTTCTTCTCAGGGGCTCCCCTTAAATGTTTATGATATTGGCCCTGCTTTGAACAACATAAAACCCTCCTTCTAACTACTTTATTTGTTCGCACGCTAAAAGATCCACTACGTATACTAAAACTAATCGATCTCACGTAAAGGTTATAAAAATCGTAGGCTTCTCCTCTGATTGAAATTCCATTCCAATTATCGGTAAACTTCGTACATTCTTGCTACTATGAACTGGATTCTCCGACGAATCCATCCTTAAAAATTAATCAAATTAATTTTTTTAATAAGGCAAGGGTTTGTATAATCTAACAGTTATAGGTAAGTATCAATAAATCTAACATGGGGAAAGATTGTGTTCTTAAGTAATGTGGGATGATTTATATTAGGTATGATTATGTGAACTATAAGAACAATAAACCAAAAAGCTTACAAAGAAAATAACAAATAAAAAAATAAACATTGGAGGAGATAAAGAGCATATCAAAATCTTATCGATTACAAAGTTATGGGGTTGCTTGAAGATGGGGCTGCTCGAGTTGCTTGATTACAAAAAATTTCTAATTATTTCTTCTTCTTTACTATAGGTGGAGAAGGGTGGGGTTGCTTGAAGAGGTCTAGTTTTGGCGGGAAGATGAACATGCAACTTCTTTAATTCTAAATATATTATTTAATTTTGTAAAACCTTAAAATAAGGAAGCTTTTCTCTCTCATCAATTAACAGGGAAACAACCCAAGTCACCGTTAGTACTCTCTCCTCTGTCACTTGCCACGTGGCGTTTAGGTAAGGGTGAGAGACGAAATGTTTGATGGCTCAGGAGAGGTCAAAAATTGAAAAGTAAAGAACGGGTTTTAATAGTAGGAGAGAGTAGATTTAATTTTATTTCTCTGATCATCTATTACAATGGGATGATGCCTATATGTAATCTTTGGAAGCGTGACATATACAATAGGATTTTATTTTATACAACTTGAATAGTAATGCTTCCTATCATCGGTAATAGGACCACCTCCTATACTCGATTAGATGATTGAAATCTCGTCTCATCATCATCCATAACAAGCTCCCATTTGCCCACAACCTCACATTGCAAAGCCACCTTGTAGTTATCGCCAATACCGGTTAATCACATACAATGCCGGGAGTAATGATAACGGGCTATAAGTTTCAAAACCTTAGTTTTTTTTCATAACAATCGGAGAAGTATATGGCTATAGTTGGACATTGTGAACCAATGGTTCCAACACCATCTTTGCAAAGATTTTTTTATACCCACATGACCCCGATTCATCCACTTTTTGGGTCCATTTATCCATGTTACCATTGGATATCATATCAATAGTTTGAATAATTTTTTGGTTCCATGTATCACTAAACTGATTGCCAAAATTATCACAAACATATCCAATGAATATGCATAAACTAGATATTGTAGGGACCTATCCCTCGAGCTGTGATAAACTCGAACTGATTCAATACCAGACTCACACAATATACACGTGACATACACCGTCAGCAATGACACCTAGACCACGAACTAATGAAGAGTGTGGCTCGAGAACTACAGATAAAATAGAATAAGTCAAAGACACCTGCCTCCTACGAACTAGAAGTTACAAGTTTAACTACCACTTGCACCCATTTTTAGGAGAACACGCTTATACACGATAACGAACTGAGAGTGAAGTCTATAAAAATGATGAGTTCCAGAGAAGAAAGGACCAAGTTTTTCTAGCTCAAGAGATCATAACTTGTAATTAAAATATCAGCCTCAAGCAATAAAGATACAGTTACTAAATCCTCGAGCCGAGGTCGTGGTTTTTACCTGTTCAAAGGTTTTCACGCTAGTCACCTGTGTCATTTTTATATTACGTTATACTAATTATTTTCACAGGTACAGTTAGTGTAAGAACTATTTTGAGCTATTTCAAGCTATTGCAAAATTAGGCCCTTACAGATATAAAATCTAGTAACGATCTACTATTGAAATAGACAAGAGAAGCATAATCAATTACCTTCGCTTTTGTCAAAGTGATCTCACTTAGTAGTCCAAGATGCAATGCACAATAATATTCTACGTCAAATGCTGAAAGCATCACATTCACCAAAAACCTCTTCAGCAACTCGAATATACATCTACTCTTCACCATTTTAGTTTCCATATGGACATCATTCTCAACCATACCAAATTCTCGTGGTATCATCGGGATCTTCTCAAGCCTTCCAATCTCAATTGATATATTATCTATAACAAACCCATTACCGCAAAATTGATTATCGCCACCGTTAGACACAAAATGCTTCAACATCGAACCCGTCTCAATCTCAATCCAAGCTCTCAATCTCACAAAGGCATCAAACCAATCCGTTTTATTCTTTAAAAAAAAATTACACCAAGCTCTTGCGTAGAATCACCAATAAAAGCAATAAAATTCTAAAAACCCCATTGGAACTAACTCTAATCAATCCATATATATCATAATATAAGTGGTTCGATCTTATATTTTATTTTCTTCTCTTTTTAGGGAACCTAAATTTTTTTTGCTTCATCAAGACAACGTCTTCACAAAAGAACAAATCTATCAATTTTAACTTGTCAAGTCATCTCCTTGAGAATATGTTTTCATCCAATATTTGCTTACATGACCAAGTTTCTCATGCTGTGCTCCAGAGTCCATCATCGAAGTAACAATACCAACAATCTCATCATTAACGTTACACATTTCTAAGACGATATTTTTTCTATTGTACCAAGCTATAACTATAACTTCCTTCGTGATCTCAACATTAACAAAAAGTTCTAAAAAACCCAGACCCAATAGTTCGCTCGAAATCACATTTCTATCCATATTAGACACATGTTTCAACATGTCCAAACTTAACGAATTATCATTCGTTAATGCAATCCGAATATCTTTATTATCTATTATGTGATAGTACTCATCATATCTAGACAATTCGTATTTACCAGACGTAATTTTCAATAAAGCATCTAAGTCTAACCTTGACTTCTTATAAACACTATTAGGCAACAAGCATAACTCATCCCGAGTACCATGAATCACATTACATGGTTTATCCCGAATATCACAAGTCATATCACACAAATCATTAGAAATAAAATTGGAGGCATTATCGGAATTTCTATCTTCCCCAAAGGAAGTCACCGAACGTCTTTTTATTAAATTTTCTCTTCTTCGTCGATTTACAATCTTCCTTCTTATGACCAACTTTACCGTAATTCCAACAAATATCTTGTTGATTGCAATTCCACGTCCTGATGCATCTTTTGCTTCTATTCTCGATATGTGAAACACCCATTCCTCTAACTTCAACATCCGGGTAATCATCTGATGTTAACAACAAAGCTCTAAGAGGTATTATACGAGAATCTTCCCCAAAGATTTCAACTATGTCATTAACAGTAACCCGCTTACGAGACTTTAAATCATTCGAAGCATTAACTCATGTTGAAGAGATAACATCTTCATCATCTCTGCCGTTGTGACAACTTCCAGAAATTACGAGAAAATAAAGATTGAGAGTGTCGGCCAAACTTTACCTAGAACATCTCGATCTAAAAGTTCCCACTCCAATGCACCCATATTTGATGGCTTCATTGAAATCCCTCCTAGAAGAAAATCAAAATCCTCTGTATACAAAAAATTATCTAATTGCATATTACAAATCCTAAAGTTTAATCCATTAAATTTTTTGATCTTCCATTTCTCCTCATCGGCTATCACTCTAATCACACAAGCCCTAGCATTACGCACTAATACCAGTTGTTAAGAATTAGGGTAGCCAATCCCAATCCTAATCCCTTGCCCAAGAATAATACACGAAATCACCAATTCAAAAATTAAGCAATAACAAAATTAAACACAGACATAACGATTTACCTGAAGGAAGTAAGTAGAAAACCCTATGATCAAATGATGAAAGTCAATGTCGCGTGTAAATACTTAGAGCTAAACTTATTTATTTTTTGCCTAACATCAACAGGAGCAATTCTTAGTTTTGATGAAGGACTTAGGGCATCTCCTAAAGTGCCTCACTGTCCTGCTTTTTAAGGTGCCGTGTAGGATTTTTGAGCTCCAACAACACCTTACTGACTTGGATTTTCAACTCAAAAAGTAAGGTTGAGTCTTACTTTTCAAAACTCAACCTTGCATTTTTTACGTAGCCATTGGGCCCCCAAGTGTTAGGTGTCTGTTTGGTTAAAAAAAAATTAGAATTAGAGCCATATGTGGCTAGAATTATAGGTTACATAGGTATGTTAAATCTTATATAAGAACTAAGTATGAATATTGTTCATTTTCTTCTTCGACCACATGTTTCACAGTATAGTCTGCTTTGGAGAAGAAGGTATGGGATGTCACCCAAGTCGCGCATTGCGTGGTTATCCAGAGGGGATGTTTTCTGTCGGTAAATCGCTAACAGACGTGTACCAAACACTCTAAATAAGATTACATTGCTTAAACATATTTATCAAGGAAGAAGATCAACAGTAACCATATCTACTTTCTTATATGATACTTACATATCTATGTGATCCATCTTTCACATATGGATAAAATAGATAGGTCTCATGAGACCAATCATCTGTAAAAAAACTCATAATTAGTTAGGTTTGAACAAACTCAACAACTGAATCAATAGACTATACCATCTATCAGGTCCAAATTAATTTACAAAAAATGTATGTTTGACTTTATAAGTCAAGATAATATCAAAATCATGGAACAATCGATAGCTCTTGACAGTGAATGTCATATTTTAAAATTACTTAACCTTACAAATATGGAAAAGTATTTTAAAAAATACAATTATCTGCATATTGGATGTATTCAAGTTGTATTCAAACCATTAACTCTCCTAGGAATTAATTCTAGTATTACTTAATCTCGCATGTCCATTAGATAAATTTGGCTCTAAACCATTTAATTCTTTAGCATTACTAGGTTTCTGTGAGATTAAGATACCCGTTTAGGGAAAGTCTGTGTGTTTCTTTATTAGGAATGGAGGGAGGCCATCAGGGTCGAGCGTGCTGGTTGAGGTCAGAAGACTAAGAAATGTGTAAATAGATAGTAGCTCAAACTGTAAAGGTAAGCGGAAGTTCAACTGGAGATGTTACTCAAGGGAGGTTAAGACATGCTGCAGATAGCCTGCAAAAAAAATGCACTAATGTCTTCAAGATGAGAGAGGGGGTATTAAAGAAGAAAATCAAAAGATTTAGTGCTTGATCATAAGTTGGATATCTCACAGGTACTTCAATTGTGAGAATACATGAACATCGGAAATAAGGATAGTCCCATTTAGCGCTTAAGCACAAGTACCTAATAGGAGATTGCAGGCAATCTGATTGGAAAGTGTTTCAATTTTGATTTTTTTTCCTTTTCTGTATTGACCTAGACTTTAGGGGGGAGGTGTATGATAAAAGATTGATAAGAGGATGTCCCTTTTGGATAGCTTACGCCCAGTAGAGGGTTTTTAATTGTACATACAGTTTATACCATTTGTTTTGGATAAAAACTGTAAAAAGTTAGCTCTAGTGGAAATTGTCATTGTACCCAACATGAAAAAACAATCTTATGGGTTTTGTCTCATAAATAACAGAAAAGGGAGTTTTGTTATGTAACTGTTTACCTAATTTTGTTAGTGAGAAAGACGGTGTCAATGTTTTGAGTATGTCTAAATAACCAATGCATGCACAATATGATGTTAAGAGCATCTCCTAAAGTATGTCACTTACTTCGTTGAAAAAAGTCAAATCCAAGTGAGTGAGTAAAAAGATTAGATACCTTCAGGGGTATGTGTGCAGAAGAGTGAATAAAATCCAAATCATCGAGCAATCGATAGCTTTGGCAGTGAATGTCATACTTTGAAATTACTTAACCTCACAGATGTGGAAAGGTATTTCAAAAAATACAATTATCTGCATATTGGATGTATTCAAGTTGTATTCAAACCATTAACTCTCCTTGAAATTAATTCTAGTATTATTACATACCTAAGGGATAAAAGAAGTAGAGAGTTTAAATCATCTCTAATGGGAATAGTTCAAACTAGTCTATGTCATGGACCAATTTATTTTAATGTTTATCCTAATTTAAACTTGTCCTTTACGGATAAGTCTATGTTTGATGTTGTAAATCTAATGATTCAGACACAGGGATATGATTTTATTCCTGGAGCATAAGTCATAGCAGTTATTTACCGGATTCACTATAAGGTTATGAATACCTTGTGCCCTGGAGCTATCCTGAAAAGTGAACCAGGTAAAACTGTAGTTGTTCATAGTAACTGTTTGACAACTATTAAATATTGATGTCAACAGAATTATCAATTGGGATGAGCTCAGTATTCCAATAGAATGGACACTGTTCAAGGCAGTAGTTCCACGACCAAGGTTTAACAACCAGGTCAGTCAAATTACCTAAACTCCTGATGGAGATGTTGAAGTAGCATTTGCTTCTACTCTAATCAAACTCTCCCTTAATAGGAGTATGTCTTGTAGAGGAATAGCAAGAGGAGAAAATATTTCTTATCGTGTTACGTGCCCTTCTTTTAGGCCATCCGTGTCTAGGAACTCAACATTTAAACCAATCCTTAAAGGAATTAAGATGTTTGAATAACAGATTCCTCATGGAATCTATACTGATCCCTCTATCAGCACCAGGTCAGAAGTAGAAATAGAAAGACCTACTTCTCCTGTATATGAGGCGAGCTTTTATGTTTAGGTATTTATGAATTTAAGCCGTAATTCATTTATTCACCAACTTATCAGTAGGGAATTCATGTCTTCCAGTCATGAAGAGTTTAGGACATGGTATTTCCAAACTTTTAATAAGGAAGAATTGGCTTTAATCAAGGAATTATACTACCTTGAGATTTAGAAAAGCCAAAAGGTAATATTATTTTATGAATGATTCACAGAAGATACCCTCACCAACCATACCTTATCAGTAATATGGAAGATTTCACTAAGAAATGGGTAAAAATAGGTGGTACAGAAGTCTAATCTGTTCACCCTCCCCCAGAATCTCTCTATTTAAGTAAAGGAAGTAATGACTCAAAGGCTTTGGAAGCCAACACCGTTACTCACCCTAACAACCAGATAACCAATGTTAATCCAGTTATCAAATAGAACAATTGGACAAATTTGAGTCTTCAAACGATTGGTAATCAGCTAAATCGAATAGAAGATCAAGTCTAAAGAAACATTAGTCAAAATTCTTCTAATAATATAGCAAGTACATCCTCTAGCATAGCTAATATTAAACCAACCCTTCTTGTCCATGAATTTAAGCTTTCAGATTCTCAAGATTCTGAATTTGTTGACCTTCTGATTGACCGACTAAAAAAGCTTAGTGGCAATACTCTGGATAGGAACTTGACATCATAACATACATCTGAGTCCTCTGATATTGAATCAGAGAATCAAATTCAAGCCATTGAGGCAAGCCTTCATAAAATAGAATATGAACCGTCAGGCTTAAAAACTTATTATAAAACCAACATCTCAGGATCTTTTATTTGATGAAGATTCTTTCCATAGTCAAATTCATATAATAGAAAGACCATCTATGAATGGAATATAGATGGATTATCTTAATATCAAATTTATGAAGTTATTCATAAAATGTTGATGTACGCCTCTATCAGTAAGGCTGCTGGTAATGGTGATGACAACATGGAAAAATTTATTGCCAACGATTTCATAGGAAGTCTAAAAGGCTGGTGAGATAATGTTATCAGTCCTTATCAAAAACAAGAGATCCTTACGGCAGTTAAGATTGAAGGAAATAATAATATTCCTATTAAGGATGTTGTCTATTATCTTGTTCAAACCATAATTATACACTTTGTGGGACTTTAACCCCAGAGGCATGAGAAGAATAAAGAACTTTTACATAATCTTAGATGCCCTTCTCTAGCCCATTTTAGATGGCACTAGGATGTTTATATCTACAAGGTGATATAGAGGAGTGACGCCAATGCGGAACATTAGAAAGCCAAATTCATTGATGGTCTTCCACCTTTGTTTGCAGAAAAAGTTTGCCAGAAGCTAAAAGACTAGCATGATGGAAATTATATACCTTATCATGATCATACTTATGGTCATCTCATCAGTATTTGTACTCAAGTTGGTCTTAGTATCTGTAATGATATGAAATTACAGTACCAACTTAAAAAATAGAATTTAACAAGAAAAAAAGAAATTAATGAGTTTTGTCACCAGTTTGCCTATGACCTTCCTGTTAATTATCCAAATAAGCACAAGAAGAGTGTGAAGCATTCTTCCCACTTCAGAAAAAGAAGTAAGAAGAAATATAAGGATCAGGATGATTCTTATTACCAAAAACATAGAAAAAGAAAGATATATATGAGAGATAAATCTCATGCCAGCTTTTCCAAGAAATCTAAAACCCGCACTGCTATAAGTGTGGTAAAAAAGGGTACTTGGCAAACAAGTGTACCACAAAAAGAAAGTTGCAAGAACTTCAACTTGATAAAGGACTAAAACTTTAGTTAAGTAAACTATTACTTAACGCCACTTTTGAATAAAGTTCTTCTAACAGCAAGGAGGAAGTTAATGAAATTAACCAAAGTGACTCCTCCTCCTCTAAAGAAGGAACTCCATGCAATAAATGTTTAGAATCCAATCCACAGGATTACTGGAAAGCCATTGTTGAAATGAATGGCTTAAACCTTAATACTCTGACTAATACCCAAAGTGAGATTATATCTATTGTGGATAAAATTTCTTATCCATAAGCAAGAGCTAAATTTGTAAGTATTTGCCTCTAACAGATACTTCAAAATAGCTCGAAGCCTAAAACAGAACCAGAACCGTTGGAAGTATCAAATAGGTATTATAATTTCCAGGATGTCCTAAAGCGCATGGAAAGCGATAAACCTATCACTAACTAGGATCTTCGTAAGGAAATTAATACCTTGAAATCTGAAATCAAACAATTAAATTTTTGGTACAGGCATAGGATGATAAAATTAATCATCTACAACTCTGCCAAAAGGACAAACAAAAGATTCAAACTAGTGAATCTAATGATAAAAGCCCTGAGAAGAAAGATAACCCTTATCTTCATCTTCTCTAAAAAATTACCCATCAAAAATGATATATAAAAATTACCCTTGTAATAAAAAATAAATATACTATTAAGAATGCCATAACCCTAGTTGATAGTGGAGCTGACTTGAACTATATTCAAGAAGGCTTGGTTCCCATCAAGTATTTTGAAAAAACATTTCAATCTCTTACTTCTGCAAGTGGAAGCAGGATGAATATCCAGTACAAACTTTTAAAAGTTTTTATCTGTAATAAATGTACATGCATTCAATCTACCATTCTTCTAGTCCGAAATTTATAACAACAAGTCATACTTGGTACCTCATTTTTAAGTTTTCTTATGCCCCTACATAATATTGATTAGAAATAGATATTTTGTAAATTCCAAGGTCAAGAAATTATTTTTGTATTCATTAGAGATCTTGAAACCAGGATCATTAATGAACTAAAAACCATGCTTGGCTTTAAGGAAAATTATCTGAATTTTCTCAAAGAAGAATTCTAAGTCATGGAAATTTCTCACAAACTTCAATCCTTTGAGATGAAAATAAGAATTAATGAAATTGAAAAACAATTTATTACTGAGGTCTGTAACGATATCCCTAGCGCTTTTTGGGAAAGAAAGCAGCATATTGTTTCCTTATCCTCCAAAAAGGATTTTGATGAGAAAACTCAAATTCTTACTAAGGCTAGGCCAATTCAAATGAATTATGAATATCTTAAACTCTGTAAAAAAGAGGTTCAGGATTTACTTGATAAAAGCCTTATCAGAAAAAGTTACTCCCCTTGGAGCTGTACAGCCTTCTATATTAACAAGAATGTTGAAAAGGAAAGATGTGTTCCTAGACTTGTTGTCAATTATAAACCTCTTAATGACTCATTTAAATAGATTTGTTACCCAATTCTGAATAAAAAAAATCTTTTAAATCAACAATATAATATAATTATATTCTCTAAATTTGATTTAAAATCAGGATATTGTCAAATTCAAATTACAGAGAAAAATAAATATAAAACTGCATTTACAATTTCATTTGGTCATTATGAATGGAATGTCATGCCCTTTGGGTTAAAAAAAGCTCCATCTAAGTTTTAGAATATTAGGAATGATATTTTCGTTATATATTCAGACTTCTGCATTGTCTATATTGATGACATCATTTTATTCTCTAATTTTATTGAGACATCTAAAGATCCTTAAGGATGTTATCCTCAGAATGGCCTGGTAATTTCTACTCCTAAAATAAGATTATTCCAATTAACAGTTAGATTTTTAGGACATAACATTACTAAAGGACAAATTATTCATATTAACAGAAGTATTGAGTTTGCCTCAAAATTTCTATATAAAATTAAGGAGAAAACTCAATTACAAAGATTCCTTGGAAGTTTCAATTACATTGCAGACTACTACCAGAACTTGGTCCAGGATAATACTATTTTATATAATAGGCTCACAAAGAATCCTACCCCTTGGACCTCTGAACACACCAAAGCTGTTCAACGAATCAAATTAAGAGTTAAACAACTCCCATGCTTAGGTCTTGCCAATCCTCAATAGCAAAAAATTATGGAAACATATGCCTCTAACTTAGGTTTTGGAGGTATATTAAAACAAAGAAATACTTCTTCACAGAAAGAAGAATTACTTCGTTTCACCTCAGGAAAGTGAAAAATAGCCCAAAATAACTATTCCATAATTAAGAAAGAAATGTTTTTCATTGTCAAATGCATTTCAAAATTTTAGGATAATTTGTTAAATCAACCATTTTTACTCCGAATTGATTGTAGTTTTGCTAAAGATATCTTACAAAAAGATGTAAGAAATCTTGTGTCCAAACATATATTTGCTAGATGGCAATCTGAATTATCTGTCTTTTATTTCTCAACTGAGTATATTAAAGGAGATCATAACTCTTTTCCTGATTTTCTAACCAAAGAATTTTTACAGGAAAGATCTGAAAATGAAACCTCCTAATAAAAGATGGAGTCAAGACCAAAGAAAAAAGGAACCGAAGAAAACTACTAAGGATGTCCTTAAGCAGGATATCATTTACCAACAAAAATCAATGGTTAAGGAAAGTATCTTAACCCTTTCTTTTGATGATATTAAGCTCAATCAAGATGTTTGGGGTCTCAAAGAAAGATATTTTGCTAATCATAATTATATGATTCAAGTCAGTCGTTATAGATATGTCTATGAGGCCATATTAACAGAAACAACATCAACTCAAATTGAGCATCGTCATGTCAATCTGAAGGACATGAAAAGCCCTATAATACATTCCAAATGTTTTATTACAAAGGTCTTTCATATATCTGAATGGGGATTAGATCCTATAAAATATAGATCTCTCAAAGTGAATGGCCAGCAATATAATTATTGGGATTATATTCAAGCCTGGCATTATATTTTTTATTATCAGAATCCAATTAAAAAGCATACTAGGTTTTTTGTATTAATTCAGACATTATCAAAAGATCAAGTTTCCCCACTTGGTTTCTAAATTGGTGGGAAAAGATGGGACCCAACTTTGATATTTTGCCAAAATCTCTTCAGGAGCCATCCGTACAATGGTATGAATTTCATCCAAAATTAAAGGGAAAAACTGTATAAAATCCACATATCGGAAGAAATACCCTATGGTATTTCATAGAGTTTCAGATCACTTGAATTTGGAAATGGGATCCAGAACTTTGCTTCGATGATCTGAAACTACCCATTCTACAAAAAACCTTCTTTTATAGATGGTGGGATATGTTTGAACTGAAAGAGTTGTTGCATTGATCAACAAAATAACTGAAGAGTATGTTTTATCTTCTAAGGAAAAGAAACAGAAAACAGTAGGAACATTAGTCTCTTCAACCAATGTTTTCCAACTATTAATGGATTCCATTAAGGACCGTTATCCCAATTTATCATCCGAAGAACAACAATCAAAGTCATGCAGACTTTGAAAGAATAATTTATGGAAGCTACTATGCAGGCCTCACCACAAACAACTACATCCAACACTCAAGAAGGTAATGGAAGCCAGGGGCAACACTATTGCCTAGCAAGAGAGGGTCAAAATCCTTATGATGATGATGATATGACATCTTTGAAATCCTCAGACGCCACTATGGAAGATTATTGGGAAGCCATCATTGAAGTCCAAGAACATAAAATAAAGGCAAAAACAAAAAGGAAAGCTAAGTAAACTTAGCATTTGGTGTGCAAGCGCCGACACATGAATACAAAAACAGAAAAATCTTTATTTTAAAAATCAAAAGCGGAAATGATTTTGTCTTTACTTTATCAAAGTAAAAGATAAAATAAAAAGATAATCTTTATTTTATCGAAAGTAAATGATTAAAGCAAAAGAATCTTGACTTTATCAAAAGTTAAAGATAAAGAACAAAAGTAGATATAATTTGGTCTTCCACCAGACCACTCCAACCACACTCAAGACTACAAGACTACACGTAGATGACACTTACTCCGGACTACAAAGCTTTGGAATCCGCTACTAGATATAACAAGGACTAAGAGCCCATTTGTATTCAAGTTTTTTCAAGTTTCTTTTTTCTCCTCTACAACTCCTCTGTTATATCTTCAACCACTCTTCTATCCTTTGTGTATATCATTCCTCTGTAAGTATTCCTTGTTTCTATAATAAAGTTTGAGTTTGCTTATCCTTTGTTACCATTTTATTCATTCTTCTGCACACATACCCTTGAGGGTGTCTAATCATTTTACTTACTTTTGTTTATAGCTTGTTCTTGTTTACAGATGATTTGTTTATAATTTGTTTAACCTGGCTCTAATACCAAAATACTTTCTTATCTTGTCATTCCACTACAAGACATATTCCTATTAAGGGAAAGTTTGATTGGAGTAGAAGCAAATGTTACTTCAACATCTCCATCAAGAGTTTGGGTGATTTGACTGACCTGGTTGTTAAACCTTGGTCGTAGAACTACTGCCTTGGACAGTGTCCATTATGTTGGAATACTAAACTCATCCCAATTGATAAGTCTGTTGACATCAATATTAATTAGTTGTCAAACAGTTACTATGAACAGCTACAGTTTTACCTAGTTCACTTTTCAGAATAGCTCTGGGGCACAAGGTATTCATAACCTTATAGTGAATCCGACTGCTATGACTTATGCTCCAGGAATAAAATCATATCTCTGTGTCTAAACCATTAGACTTACAACATCAAATATAGACTTATCTGTAAAGGGCAAGGTTAAATTAGGATAAACATCAAAATAAACTGGTCCATGACATAAACTAGTTTGAACTATTCCCATTAGAGATTATTTAAACTCTCTACTTCTTTCATCCCTTAGGTATGTAAAAATACTAGAATTAATTCATAGGAGAGTTAATAGTTTGAATGCAACTTGAATACATCAAATATGCAGATAATTGTATTTTTTGAAATACTTTTCCACATCTGTGAGGTTAAGTAATTTCAAAGTATGACATTCATTGTCAAAGCTATCGATTGGTCCATGATTTGAATTTTATTCACTCTTCTGCACACATACCCCCGAGGGCATACTTCAGAATATCCTCTTAACATCATATTGTGCCTGCATTGGTTATTTAGACATCTTTTAGTTTCTAAAAGAGAACCCTTTTTGATACTGCTAATATAGAAATGCTTACATACTCAAAAAAAATGGCGCCGTCTTTCTCACTAACAAAATTAGGTAAACAGTTACAAAACAAAACTCCCTTTTCTGTTATTTGTGAGACAAAACCCATAAGATTGTTTCTTCATGTTGGATACAATGACAATTTCCACTAGAGCTAACTTTTTACAGTCTTTATCCAAAACAAATGGTATAAACTGTATGTACAATTAAAAACCCTCTACTGGGCGTAAGCTATCCAAAAGGGACACCCTCTTATCCATCTTTTATCATACACCTCCCCCCTAAAGTCTAGGTCAGTACAGAAAAGGAAAAAATTTCAAAACTGAAACACTTTCCAATCAGATTGCCTGCAATCTCCTATTAGTTACTTGTGCTTAAGCGCTAAATGGGACTATCCTTATTTCCGATGTTCATGTATTCTCACAATTGAAGTACCTGTGAGATATCCAACTTATGATCAAGCACTAAATCTTTTGATTTTCTTCTTTAATACCCCCTCTCTCACCTTGAAGACATGAGTGCATTATTTTTTGCAGGCTATCTGCAACATGTCTTAACCTCCCTTGAGTAACATCTCCAGTTGAACTTCCGCTCACCTCCACAGTTCGAGTCACTCTCTGTTTACACATTTCCCAGTCTTCTGACCTCAACCAGCACGCTCGACCCCCATGGCTTCCTTCCATTCCTAGTAAAGAAACACGCGGACTTTCCCCAAACGAGTATCTTAATCTCACAGAAACACAGTAAGGCAACCATGCCGCACCACCCGCAGCATTTATTTGAGGTATATGAGCAGAATCTAGAACAACAGTCAACACAAAGTCCACAGAGTTATGAGGTCTATCATAATGGATATTGCTCTTTGATAAAGAATTCTCAGTGTTGTTTGACCCAGAGTGGTTTTCGAGACATAACTCAATACGGGGTCTTTGGGTTGGAACCATTTCCCCAGCTTGTGTTGCTGGAGATCCTTTTTTCCAAGCTATTAGCTTTAAGAATTCACGGAGAACTGACACGGGTAAAGTGAGAAGTGTAATAAAGGATGCAACTCTAGAAGCATCGTAGGGATCCGACGCAACATGGCGACTAAAGTAGTCACATATTTCAGATGTTTCAGACTGAACTAGTTCCTCATGGGGGTTTTGTGGTGGCTGTTGTGGATGGAAGCGCTTAGCACTTAGTACTTGCAGCAGAAGTTGCACTCGATGGACACTAACGGCAAAGACATAACCGCTGCAAAATAGATAAAAAAATTGTCAGGCCTGATGATAAGAAGACATCTAATTAGATTGAAACACGACAAGAATTTGTGATGGATGAGCATTTCATCGATACAAACCATAGTTTAAAATCTAATCAACTTTATTCATTCATTGAAAACTATAAGTTTTTTAAAATCTAACTACTAACGCCAAGAGAAGAGAATAGTAGATTGTCAGAATTACCCGACAAAGAAGCGCAATGCTGGCTGTTCCTGGTCCAAATTTAAGAGTAAGCCTTCATTTTCCTTGAGAATTGAACCAAGGATCTCTTTCAAAAGCTCAGGTAACTGTGCAAATAACCAAAGTACCCCAAGATACTTGAGTATACCACGTAAAACTTTCTTAAGCGCAACGAGAGGAACCCATCCACCTCCATAGCCTCCATCATCTCCAAGTCCAATGAACGCCGTGTTCAATTCTCCCCTAACATTTATGGGGGGGACACCTGTTCCCAAATTTCTTCGTAAAGGCAAACCGGCACTTGCAGGAGAATTTGATGAGTTCACACCACCATTACTAACACGGTTTAGACCCGCTAAAGATGATTTCGGTATTACACCGGAGCTGGTAACGTTGACTCGACTTCCAGAACCCTGGTTGGGACTGTTCGAATTCACAAGTCCATTAGAGAAATTCGGCTCTAAACCATTTAATTCTTGAGCAACATGTTCCATGATAAATGGCCGGAACTGCGGACACGGCATGGAACCGCCAACAGCTCGGCCCTCCTTTGGCGGCGTTGCCGGTTGTAACCACACTTGATCTCCAGCAAAGCAGCGCATGTCAACTGCAAAGTCCTTCCGGTAAATAATGCGTATCCAATAAGGCCCACGAAGTACAATAGAGACATCGATTGGCAAGAGTGAGCTAGGAACAATTCCAGGCCTTCCAGCAACGGCTAGTACCGCAGCACTCTGAAGGCTGTGACTCCCAACAGGATTCCCTGGAGGAATCGCATTTGAAGGGGAACCAACTAAGCCATTCTGCTTGGGAATAGTACTAGAGTAACCCGGTAAAATCATAGGGGGTGCCGAAGCAGGACTACCCCGTGCGGGTCGAGTTGCAGATGCAAGATGAAGCAAGGGTCCCGCGGTTAAGCGAATGCAGTCTAAAAGAGATGCAACCTCAGTTCCATTGATAAAATCTTCAAGAAACTGCATACAATAAACCAAGCGGATTTACAGTTAATTCGTGGCCGGCGCCCAATATATAAGTCGGATAACTTTCAAAAGATATATTGAATGGTTAATATATTGTTAAACGTTAGTTCATATTCGTCTATTATATTGTTAAATTTTCATTATATTATATGGTTAATATTATGTTAAATCTTCATATGATGTTTATCTACGTTCTACTTTTTGAGTCTATTATATATATTATATATAATCACAAAGTAATAAGATTCATTACGGGAATAATATAATGGATGACAGGTTCTAATATGTTGACTGATATATCCAAGATTTTATATTTCCAGGGAATTATTAGAACTACCAAGGTACCAAATTATCGAGCTCTTTTCAAAGCGAAGCAGAGGAGAAAGTGAAGTGGAGTAAAAAAAGTCACCAGTCAAAATGCTATTGTTTCGTGTCAGTAAGGAGCTATTTGCCCAATTCGCACGAAAATAAACCGGGATTTTGTCCAAAATAGGTCATTTTTGGCATTTTGAAATGCTTCATACACAATATTTTTAAATATTGTAAAGAAAGAAATTTACCCACTAATTTCATTTATATACAGTACTGTTGATAAGAACAGCTATCATAGTATAGAACTGTTGCATCACTAATCATATCTCATCAAAAACTGTATGTTTTTCTATATTTCCGCCACAGTGATTATGTGTGCCAAAACATATACACAGACTAACTCAAGGATGAAAAATGCACTCCTGGTCCATATGTTTTCTTTTATAAGAAAGATGAACAATGTACACATCACATATCCGATAGATCAAAACCACTAATACGGGAAGAAAATTGATAAAACGAAGCACATACCTTGGTATGAGGCCACAGTTGGTCTGGGGAAACATGCATTATACATCCCTCTTTACCCGATTCCCACTCAACAACAAACCGAGCCAATACTTCAGGACCAAAACTAAACCATAAGCTCATAAGACCAACTGCTTCAATTTTGAACGCCTTCTTAATCTTAATCCGTTCAGACATCTTGTCAGCAACCTCAATGGCACTTCTTGAACCGGAAGTTATTTTGTTTTCCAAATTTGAACTATTTTCTTCTAGCTTATCATCCATCCTAACACCAAGCAGCTTTCGCATTCCAAGGGAGAGCAACCGTGCATTAGAAAGCCTTCGTAAATCTGCCACTAACCTTTTAATACTGTCATCTTCGACGGACGTGTAACTTAGAACTACACCTTCTGGGTCGTAGCGGATATGAGAATCTATATCAGATGTAGTCGCGATACGAACTCCACAACCCCAACCTGTAGTTGTACTTCCTTTCTGAAGTTCCCACAGGTCCCTAAAGTGTTGGTCATTTATTTTAACATCCCAATACACACTTCCGGGTTTTCCAAGCCGTAAACATATATGTTGCCAGGATTCCTTACTGGCATCTGGTAGCCGGAACCATAAGTTTGATGTTGGAGTTTGTAAATCCGATTCTTCAACGTACGAGATGTCAAGAGCGTCCATCTGGCTAGTTAGCCGTGTATGTTTAATACAGAGTGAAGAATGCCGGATCACATGAAGAAGAGCTGAGACGTATATACTCGAGGGTGCATTCCCTTTATTTGCTTCTGCTAGAAGGTTCCCATAGGTGCAGCCTTCAGTCTTTCCCATCACCACTGATGAACAAAATTTTTGTACAGCTACAGGAAATTGAGTGAATTCTGAGATTTTCCTTCGCTTATTTAATTCTTCTATCCCTTCAAGTGATGGGACCAGACTTAGCATATCCGATAAGGAATGCTTTCGAGAATTCTTCTCATGCTTAACTACATCAGAAATCCCAGATTTTTTAGCCTGGTCTGAAAAAAAAAACAGTTAACAATACAGTAAGTTTCAAAAAGAAAAGAAAACTAGTCAGATAATCTCTTCTAAAACAAAACAAAAACAATAAACATTTGGAGACTTGTAATAAACAACAAAACACCTCAAATGTAGTACATGTGGAAACACCATTACCCCATTCTAGAATGGTAAAAGCTGAAATATATGGTGTTCGATAATGGTAAACACCAAGGCGCTTGTGAACTGTAGACACCGTTTGGGTTGGGCATCTGAAACTCAAAAGTGCTTTACCAAGGCTGTTGGTTGATGGTGCTCCTGGTAAACATCATTATTTTTGACGTTTACCATTGTTGCTGGCAAACTAATTCGTTTTGTTTGTCAAATAGAAATAAGTTTTTAAGTCATTTTCATATTTGCCGAAAAGTATAGCGTAGACACTTTTTGACCAAAGAAAATTCAGAGCAAAAATCTTACATGTGGGAGTGACAGTCCACAAGCTAGGTCCTGCAGCTCTGGAAGATACAATAACACTTTTGGAAGGCGAGCTTCTAAGTCTATTTTTGGAACAAGGGGAAGGGGCTCGAGAAGCAGTCCTTCGAAGAGGAGATAAAAGTCGAGATGACCGTGCCTGATCTTCATCCATTGCATCAACTGAATGTATTGATCTAAGAGAAGCCAAGTGATCAGATTTTGAAGCTGATAGCATTTGGATAGATGGAGTCTTTCCAGGGCTAGAAGGGAGAGAACTAACACAGTTTGCTTGAATTATTCCCTTCAAATTGTTTGAGTACAAAACATTGTTAAAATGGGAAGAACTATTAGAATTTTTTGTAACATTATTAACTTCCCAGTTCGGAGAAATGATCCTTCTTTGTTGATTCATTTGGGCGGAACCAAGGTGAGCTATGGGAGATGTGTTGGATGGTGAAGATAAAGGCAGTACCAACGATGTACCATTTTCAACTTCAAACACTTCATCAACCACAGACGAAAAAACAGAATGAGGAGAACCAGTAATTTGCATGGAAGGTTCTATACTGAAATCTGAAAGAATTCCGTGCTCCGTATTCTCACTTGTGCCTACAACATTAGGAAAAGAAGAAAGTACTTTGTCAAAGTCAATGAGACTCAAATTAAGTTCATCCTCGAGCATTGACATCTGACCAATGTTGATATCTTTTAAGTTTATCACATTACTAGATTCACCAACTGAATGGGATCTCTCAGTAGGATTGAGTTGAGTCTCCAAGAGTCTAAAAAGCGGTTTGAAGTCCTTAACAAGCTGCATCAGCAAAAAATAGGAGCTCCCACAATGTGGAAATCCCATGAGCAACAAATCTGAACCATATAAAATGGTTTTTTGTATCTTCACTGCAGCCAAGCCATGTTCGTAAACCTATAAGAATCAAATGCTACATGTTATAAACCAAGTTACCAAGGTGAGAGGGTAACACGTAAATTAGGAGTGTTTATTCTTTGTCAGAATACCTGATATTAAATCTAATGTTCAGAGAAGAGCTTAAGTATTATATATTTGCACCAGCGGTTGAACACTAAAATACGTCATTTAAAGTTTTACACTATTCAAGTGACAATTGGAGTTTCAAATGTAATTTTTTGTCATGATGCATTTTAAATGCCTTCCAAGGTTTGTATTTGCAAATATCTATATCGGTTACTTTTCGGGTATTAAGATTAAATTCATGCACTTCTGTGGTAGCTTCCCAGATTACAAAGGAATAATCCATCTGAATACGATGGGTATACGAGTCCCAAATTGAAAATAGGACAGGTTCATCTCAACAGCGATTTTAGGACATGTATCACGAAAATTGAAACATTGGTATGATGTATTGGGTGGCCGTTTACACACCCTTATCATGTATTTTTTGTATTTCCATATTTACCCTTTTAAGAGTTAGAATAATAAAACCCAACTCTTGGGTCTGGAGAAGTTAGTTGTTAATCGAGTTATTTTGTTATTTTGGGGAGAACCCAGTTTTGATGATAAACCCTAAATTGATTGTTATTTCTCAGTAAATCATTTCCTCTCCTTTTTAGTTTCCATTAAATTGTGGTATCAGAGCCTATCCCTAATCGGATTTCGATCCTACGATGGTGTCAAAAGGAGAGATTTTACTTGAATTAGTTCGAACGCAATTTGCATTAATGGAGTCTGTGATCAAGCAATTGGGGAGAGAATATAGATACCCAAACAGCAAGAACACGAATCCAATAGAACTTACGAAGAGCGAATTCGACCACTACAATTACAGGTTCCGTTCAAAAACATCTTCGATTCGAAAACGAAAAACATCGAGGATACCCTTACAACAACCAATACCTTATCATCCAACAGTACCGACGGAGAAGTTGATGGATTCATTGGCATCACCAGAGGGGTTGCTTCCAAGTCGACGGACAACAATGATGTTGTCGACGTCGGAACACAACAAAACACCACGAGCATTAAGGGTAAGATAGAAGAAGGAGAACCCTTTTCATTCCCATCTCTAATCAATGGAACAACACATGATTTATTCAAACACAACCTGAGTGCATACGAGCCTTTATCAATGGTGCATGCAAGCAGGAAGGATGAGAGAGAGATCAAGGTAGAGTAGGTCAAGCTCTATCAACCAAAACCAAAACATCTTCTAATGATAATGACGTCACGAGTGATGTTGAAGTAGTGGGCCAATCATTACAAGCAGTTTCTACCTTTCAAACTGCCACAAATTTAAGAAAGGCACCCACCATTAACATAGAGGTGGGCCCCACACTTGTGTAATCTCATTTGTTTACCCTTTGTGGGTCGGTTAATCGAGAGATTACCGAGAGAGATGAAGAACCTGCGATATGGTTACGAAATGAAAATATTCGGACTCGGTGCATAGCAAACAGGTTTTTGTTAAATGTTATTATCGACGGGGTTCAACGAAGAACCTTATTTCGGCAAGTATCGTGGAGAAGTTGGAGTTGAAATTGACTCCACATCCGACACTGTTCGATATTCATTGGCTTAGCAAGGGGGAAGAGAAGCGAGCAACCCAAGAGAGTACGATCTCGTTTGTGATAGATGAGGTGTACAAGGATACGGTTACATGTACGGTGGTTCGTATGGATGTTTGTCATTTACTTTTGAGTCGGGCCTTGGCAGTTGGATTGCAAGAGTAAACATGATGGGGAGCTCAACACTTTTACTATTATTTGGCAAGGTATGGAAATTACACTTAACCCGGTAACACCGACCGATGTTTGCGAGGACTCCACAATCTAGTTTATTGGCTGATGCTAGGCGGCACGGTACCCGCCTATTGTTTAGTAGGTATTCTTTCCGCACCTCTAACACATGTTCCTGATTGTTTACAGTCTATTATCTATGATTATAATGATGTTTGTGAGGAACCCAAGGAAGCGAGTTTACCACCGCTGAGGGATATTCAACATGCCATAGACTTGGTCCCTCGGGCTCCATTCCCCAACCTCCCACATTACAGGATGACACCCACAGAGCATGCAGAGTTACAGAGAAAGGGTAAATGAACTTTGTGACAAGGGTTTGGTCAGAGATAGCATGTCTCCATGCGCAGTGCCTGCTCTCCTCACCCCAAAAAAAGATGGGAGTTGGCGCATGTGCATGGACAGTCGTGTCATTAATAGGATCACGGTTAAGTGTTGATTTCCTATCCCGCGCTTGGAGGATATGATCGATAAACTGCACGGAGCACAAATTTTCTCCAAGTTGGATCTGCGTGCAGGATGTGTGCAGGGTACCATCAGATACGTATGCAACCTGGAGATGAGTGGAAAACAGCGTTTAAGACCAAGGATGGGTTGTTTAAGTGGATAGTTATGCCATTTGGTCTTTCTAACGCTCCATCGACTTTTGTGCGACTAATGACCGATGTCCTCCGAGATTGTATATGCGAGAGGTTTGTGGTTGTTTAGTTTGACGACATCTTGATTTATAGTCGTTCTACAAAGGAGCATATTTAGCATGTTCAGAGAGTATTACATTACAGGTTCTCAGAAAGCACCGTCTCTTTCTTCAATTAAAGAAGTGCTCGTTTATATTGGATACAGTACAATTTTTGGGTTTCGTTGTGTCAGCACAAGGTATTCGGGTGGATGAGAAGGTTGCAGCAATTCAAAGCAGGCCTACGCCGACAGATAGGAAACAGGCGAGGAGTTTCCATGCGGCAACATTTTACAAACGATTCATTCAGGGCTTCAATACTATTATGGCACCTATTACAGATTTGATGGGAGAAAGTACCGAGCCATTCGAGTGGACACATGATGCAGTAAGGGCTTTTGAGGAGATTAAAATTCGAATGACTACAACACCCGTTCTTGCTCTCCCAGATTTTACACAACCATTTGATGAGGTTACTACAAATGCATGCAAGACAGGTATTGGTGCAGTATTGTCTCAGAGAGGACGACCAATAGCCTTCTATAGTAAGAAGTTCTCCGGAGCCCAGTTACGATATTCTACATATGATATCGAACTTCTTGCTATTGTTCAGGCCGTCTCACATTGACGCCATTATCTGTACCATGCCGACTTCATCATTTATTTTTATCACGATTCTCTTCGACAGATGCATAGTCATAATTGGGTTACGTCCAATGGACAGGCGAAGTGGTTCAGGCTTCTACAGCAGTATCACTTTACAGTTCAACATGTTAAGGGGAAGGAGAACAGAGTTACTGATGCTTTGAGTCGTATGATACACATTTTGGTGATGCTGAGGACGACAGATTTTGGTTTGGATGAGATTAGAGGATTGTATGCCTTAGGCACAGCTTTCTGTGATATTTACGTTGATTGCATTGAGGGTCAGGGCCTAGTACAAGGTGACTACACAGACTACTGTTTGCAGGACGGGTTTCTATTTCAAGGGGAGGTGTTATGTATTCCAGAGTCATCTTTGAGGGCACAATTGACCTGAGATACATGCAGGGGGTTTGGGTGGACATTTTGGTATTACCAAGACACATTCGACAGTGAGGGGGCGCTATTATTGGCCCACTGTGTCGTGACATCAATAATTTTATCAGGCGGTGTCACGTATTCCAGACGGCGAAAGGGGCTCGGTAGAACGCCAGATTGTACACACCTCTTCCTATCCCAGAAGCACCGTGCAGAGACATCTCTATGGATTTTGTGACAGGGTTACCCCAGGTCTTGTTGCAATTTTTGTGGTAGTCGACAAATTTTCGAAGATGGCCCACTTTATCCCTTGTAAGAAGACCGAGGATGCTTTTTATATGGCGCGTATCTTTTTCAGAGAAGTCATTCGTCTTCATGATATTCCACGGAGCATTACTTCAGACAGGGATGTTCGATTTACGGGTAATTTTTGGAGGACATTGGGGAAACTCTTAAGGTGTAAGCTTCAGTTCTCGACGGCGTTTCATCCACAGACTGATGGGCACACAGATGTGGTTAACCGTAGTTTGGGTGACTTATTGCATTGCATTTCAGGAGATCGGCCCAAATCCTAGGATTTGGCACTTGCATGGGCAGAGTTTGCATTTAATAATTCGGTTAACAGGTCTACTGGGATGTCACCATTTCAAATCTCAAATGGGTAGTCAACAGGTACTATTCTTGAACTTGCACCCATACTAACAACAGTTCCAGTTTTTGCGTCCTTCTGCGTCCACTGAGGAGTTGCAGCTTCTGTTAGGGTGATACACGAAGAAGTGAGGGAGCGCCTAGAGACTACTTATGCATTGTACAAACGCAGGGCTGACGAGAGGTGACGACAGGTTGTGTTTCAGCCTATGGATCTTGTTCTACTATATATTGAGAAACAGAGACGTTCGGAGGTGGGTTCTAAACTATCACTTCGTTGAGCAGGGTTGTATCATGTTATTCATCGCATTGGGGAGAATGCATATGAGTTGGACCTCCCACCTGAGGTACGTCAATCTAGAGTGATCAACGTCTACCTACTTATTCCTTTCCACAATGACCATATTCCACCTATTTTCTTACCACCAGTTGTTGCTATCAAACCGGGCGATGCTGTTGACACGATTGTGGATGTGGATACCTATACTTCCAATAAGGGTGGTACATACATATTTTTCAAGATTCGATGGAGAGGGAAGACTGAGGAAGAAGACACATGAGTTCATGAGGCATATTTGCAACAGTTAGATTCAGAGTTTCAATCGGAGTATATAGCTCGTGAGAATTTGTGGTCGAATTCTTCTGTAGACAGCGAGAGTTGATGTATAGGGTGGTCGTTTACACACCCATATCATGCCTTTTTTGTATTTCCATATTTACACTTTTAAGAGTTAGAAGAATAAAACCCAACTCTTGGGTCTGGGGAAGTCAGTTGTTATTCCAGTTATTTGGTTATTTTGGGGAGAACCCTAGTTTTGATGATGAACCATAAATTGATTGTTATTTCTCAGTTAATCTCTTCTTCGCTTTTTTAGTTTCCATTATGGTATCTAGTACAGAATACCATTATTGAAGTAATTTCAAAAATAAAAGTATACTCAGAATACAGTAAATATAAAGAGGGGGGGATTACTAACGGTATCATATAGGTTGTGCAGTGCAATACTCATTCAAGCAACATCTGCTAGTTGAGCCAAGACGGTATAATGGAGGTTGTGTAATTTTTCTGCTCTTTTTAGTGAAAATAGAATAGTAATAATGTTTACCTTTAGGCCTAAGAACCTCCCAATCGATGCAAATAACCGCAATATACTTTTGCTCCTCAAGCTTATAAAAACGTCGGCTGCGGTTGAACTACCTTGGTTTAATACATCTTCACATTCTAACAATGAGGATGACCCAAGAATGTCTCTGGAGCACTGAAGAAAAAAACGTCCATTCCTGCAGTTATAATGAGAAAATTTACGGTTTGTGTCAATAGACAAAGAAATATCACATGTTTTCGTGATTCCTATTTCATATACTTATTTATCGGATGATGAAACACGATATACTGTACAAATATATACTTAAATATTTACAAATTTTGGATGTATCTTACAAAATGAGATAGAGCAGATATACTAACAACCATATACAATACGATTCACACAACATTAACCTTGCCTATAATATTGAACATTAAATTTTTTTTACACATTGTCATATGTCCAACAAGACTTCCACGGCTTCCAAGATTTTTGGTCACCTAGAAACAAAATGTATGCTTAATTGAATCCTTAATTTGATATACTTTCTTGGTTGCCATTACCCAGTTTTTCCTTGATTACGACAGAGTTTCTTGTTCCGTGGACTCTTTTGAGTTAATTTTCCCACCCAAAAGAGTGTCAAACCTTCACTAATTGGCCTGATATATGAGTCAGGGTGCACATTTGTTACTCTCTTTTTAGATACTTAAAATAAGACGTACAAGAATAGCTATTAGCAAAGTTTCAAAATAATTATCATAAGAAGGGTCAAAGATTAGCAAGCGGTACATCATAATAAACTATCCACATGTGTTGCTTTAATGAAGTGGACATGAGTACCTGATATTTATTCCGAGACTGATATATGCTGAACCGTAAACACGCACACGTAATACTTCATCACATCATAATAGACTATCCACATGTGTTGCTTTAATGAAGTGGACATGCGTACCTGATATTTATTCCGAGACTGATATATGCTGAACCGTAAACACGCACACGTAATACTTCATCACCTCCATATTCTCCGGTGTTGAACTTATTCCCATTCTACAAATAAGCATTGCAAAAAAGGTGAAATTAGTTGAGCTGATTTAGATGACATTAAGAGAAAAGGCCTGGTCATCAAGCATGACAAAAGAAGATCTACCAAAATAAACTTAAATTCGCTCAAGAAAATTCAGCACTAAAGATGAGATAATAGAGATGTCTAAACATCTAGGTTATAGGCAGCCGCCTGTCAAGCAGGAGAGGGCTCGGTATGAAAACATCTACAGCGTTTATCCACTTCGAGTCTCTATTTGTTAACATAATAAAAATTAGTGTGTGCTTATTAGATGGCACAATTAGCTGAACAATAAGAAGCAAGGGCCCATTTTGGAGAAAAAAACAAATATGAAAAAATAATGTAACAAAGACTTAATATTAAAAATAAAACAAATTACTAACCTTCTTCTGGTCTGCCTCAGACTTATCCCCGTGGTACTGGAGAAGAACATCATCAGCAGCTTGACAAATCTGACCATTTTTTCTTAGCTCTCTAAGGATTTCAAGCAGACGAGTGTATCGAATGCACGATATAGCGGTTAGTAGCAACTTCTCCACATCAATGCAGCTTTGATCAAGAGAAAGTTCAGCCTCTTTGTCCGTTTGTGGATCCACGACAAATGTACTGTGGATACATCTAATCTGGAGATCTTGCCCAGGTTCAATTTTAATAAATGGGCACGACCCAAGATGAGAATCTCCCACTTTTTTCTCAAAATCTAACCAGTAAAGTATTTTCAGACCAGGAGTTTTCAGACTAGTGGATTCAGGTTCGCTGTCTTGACTACCATCAGATATGAGTTCAAAGCGGATAACATCTTTCCACCTTCCTTGACGAAGAGCCTGTGCTTGCCTTACTATTGTGTCCATTGTTAATGCAACACATAATTCGTGGAGAATTGAATACAAAAGCAAGAATGGGTTTTCCGATGCTGCCATTCTACGTTCCAGATCATCTCCAAGGTGGTGCCTCCGTGATTCTTCGAGCTTTACAAACCCACTTCTCTCACCTACTAATAACTCCAAGTGCAATATTCTCCACATTGATAGATGTCCTCGATAACCAAGAGTAAGAAGAACTTTAAACTCCCCATCTACACGTAGAAGCACCGTACCATCAGAAACTTTGACTTCGGAAACTTCTTTTGGGAGTGAAGTTTCAAGTAGTTTAGATCGCAAAAGTATATCCAACTTCTTTAATGCTGGCTTCTGTTCATCCTCGTCTAGCGTGCCCAGAATTCCCAAATCATCTATACATTGAGGTAGACGTTGATAAGTTCCCGTAAGAAGAATCTCAATGGCAGATGGGACATCATAAATAGGGGCACGAGCTTGTTGTAATCCCTCGTGCATGAAAAACATTGAATCTGCAGCCTGGGTGAAGCATGTATCATGACTTGATAAAGTAGATGCAAGTTGTTGACAATACCGAACCACTGGGACCTGCAAAAGTTAAAGTGGGGTAAACAGTAGGCAGAGCGAAATCCAACATTACTACCTCTATTATAGAACTTAATGTTGGCTGTGATAGTAGATGTAAGCTGAAATGCATCACTGCTCTTGTTCCGACAACATTATTCTAAGATAATTTACAGTTTTGGGGAATCTGTAGCTGATGATCATACGCCAGCTTCTACTCGTTAACTTCAATTCTGGAGAGAATTTACGTTCATGTTTGCTTTTGTTAATCTAAACAACATAATCTTTATTCAACTGGAGCTTGACAAACTTATCACGGCTGTTGTGAAGTAACTTTTTGGCTTGGATTGAAGTGAATGCTACAATGTTTGAAGGAAAGGGAAGGAAGTGAAAGAATGCTTTCATCACAATGAAACCGCTTATATTTTGGTGGATTAGAGGCTACTTATACGATGGACGTGTTCTTTGAGTTTGCCATGTCTAACTGGACCGTGGACGGACAATATTTTAGGAGGTCCTTAATGTGCACACTTTGGTGGCACTGGGATTGGAAGATATAAGAGAAGAGGAAAGTGAGACTGAAAGATAACATGATCCCCAAACTTGTTATTGCTTTAAAAAAAACAAAATCGAAGAAATGGGAGACCTCCTTTATTGCTATTGTTGTTGGTTTGCTTGCTTGCCCTAAACTAAAGAAAGTGTATAAAGAAGAGAACACCCCTCAAACCCTTAAACCCCTCCGCGGCTAATGCTACGCCCATAGCTCTCCACCATCAAATGGTAAACTAGTAACACTATAGATAAATATATTTCCACAAACATATTAGGGTATTTTATGCAATATTAGAATTGGGTTTAGGGCAATTAGTGTTACATATGTTCCACTTCAACTATCAAATTCACAACTTTCAAACAAACACACCATTTCTAGCATTAATTCCAAAACAACAAACCCCCAAATTCAAAAACTTGCCATTAATGGAGCTCAAACAATCAAAAGAACACACTAACCTGTTGACACCACTTAGCAAGAACATGAAGACGAAGCATTCGTTGACGAGTCTTCTGTAAGTATTTAAGGAGACTAATCTTCTTCTCCGTATCAGATTGCTCTGAATTCTTCGATTTATCGACCAATTCCTTCAACGATAAGAAGGAATCCTCGGTTGCTCGATGCACTAGAGTCGCGAATTCGACCGTTTGTTGCCCTAATTCTGCCATTTTTAGGGTTCTTGGTGAAGGGATCTCTACCAAATTTGATACTATTTTATACAATTTAGGGTTTATTATTAGAGATCACTCACTCGACGAAATTTCAAAATCACATTCACTCTCTCTCTCTCTTTCTCTAAGTAAAGAATTATTTAAAAAAAATCTATGTTTTGTCTCTCTCTAAATGCTCAAAAGGAAGGTTCCTTTCTTACGTCGGTCTTGGTCATCTGTCGGGCGGTTTTCTAATCGGGAGCCTAAAGTTTTGGTGCCCAATTATTTTTTTTCATAAAAAATTAAAATCGGACACCTAAGACTTAGGTGCCCAATTGTTTAAAAATAAGAATAAATAAAAATCTAGCGCCTAACAGTTAGAAGCCTGACAAAATTTCAATCTCTCTCTCTCTTTCTCTTTCTCTAACTAAAGAATTATTAATTTGTTTTCTATGTTTTCTCTCTCTCTCAAATGTTATAATGATGAAAACATTTTTTCTTTATTCTGAGGGTTTTTTTTTTTTTTCCCCTCTAAGTTTAATTAGATTTGATTAAATATTTTGACTGGCTAGATCTGAGTCACTATCAATTAGATGATTAAACATTTTGACTAACTAGATCTGAGTCCACTGAGAGGTGTTCACTAATCACTATCAATTAGCTGCCTTGAAGTAATTATTATTTTTGGCTAGTTAGATTTGATTAAAAACTGCAAAGCAAACACCCCCACTTATTCATCACCAATACCACCACTGCCACCATTGCTTCAACCTCCACAAACCTGACCAAGTCTATCAACGATTTTAAGTAGATTGCCTTAAGTGAATTGTAACCTTGACTGGTTCATCAACCTAGACAACTTCCAGTCTCCCACACAAAGCGGCTCCATAGAACTCAATCTAACAACATAATAGCACAAACACAGTCACATATTAAAATTGTTGCCACAAAATTATCAGGACTTCAAGTAAGATATTCTACAAATTCTTCCAACTTTGGTGTATCGAAAAAAATAAATTATATCTCCGAATTTGCAAACAACCCAAACTTTGTTAAAAATTCACAATGTACCAAAACAACATACCTGTTTATGATAAACTCAATCGCATCCGCCTCCACGACTGCCCTCTTCTTTATAATAGAAAACGTCTTACTCTCTCACTCTCCATCACCTCAACATCATCATCCAAAAGCCACTAACAATCTTTCACCAAAATCTCACTCAACTCCTCCAAATGTTCTTCTTTAAGCTTCCCCCCTTTCAAACTCTCCACTCCCACTGGAAAGCTCATGCAACCCAACTCGTTCCAACCTCTCCAAAGGCTTCCCCACCATCACCTCTCTGTACTCACGTTTAAGGGTTTAAAACTATGTTTCCTCTTCTACCACTTTTTTTTTATTCATAAAGGGGTTTGGGGTTATCTAGAGTGTTTGTTTCATGTAAGTTTGTTTGGTTTTTGAATTAGTTTATGGGATTCTTTCTTTAAGAGGGTGTGAATGATTTTGGGAGTTAGGAAAACCCCTTTTCGAATTAGAGTTCGTTTGATTGTTTATGGGGAGGAGGAAAGGTTTGGAGCAGGGAATGTGTGTGTGTGTGTGTGTGTGTTTTTTTTTTTTAGTTGGGGGAGGAAATGACTAGGGGTAGTAATTTGGTGGAGTGGGGATGGCAGTTTTGAGAGAAAAATAAGACTCAGATTTGAATCTCCTACTCATATGGCATATTGGGTCTGAACATCTCTTAGTGCGATAAGTTAGTCCAAATCACTATTTAGAGTTATAAGTCTGACTTGATAAAAAAACAAACGCCACCTTAGTTGAGAGAAAAAAAACCCTACTCCCGGTGTTGGACTACTAATTTTACTCCTAGCTTGACGACTTGACCTCTACTAGTACTAGTGTACCCTAAGGGTGAGGGTAAAGCTCCCTGATCAAAGAGATGAAATGGGGAGATAGAGAAAATGAGGAGACGAGATTAGAGAGATGATAAAAATGGAGAAAGGTGAGGGAAGAAGAAAGTGACAGATGGACGGATATACATTTTTTTGGCATCTTTTGTTTTTAATAATTATGCATATATTAAATAAAACATTCATTATGGTCGTTTGTGTTAAGAATTAGGGTAGCTAATCCCAATCCCTTACCAAGAACGATACACGGAAGCGCCAATTGAGAAATTAAACAATAACGAAATCAAACACACACACAACGATTTACCCGAATGAAGGAAGTGGAAAACCTTAACGGGTAAAAAATTACTCCCCGACAAACAATCCACTATGAATCAATCAAGGTTACAACCTTTCAAGCTCTCTCAAAGCTTTAATGAAGTCTCGCAAACCCTAACACTAGGATTAAACTCACTCTATCATACCTATAAGACACTCTAAGTATTCCTTATATACTTAGGAAGACTTTACAAAAGTTAGAGCTCAAAGCACGAATCACTAGGCAAGCAAACGATCACAAAGCAACTTAAAAATGCTGAAATACAAGGTCTATTCGAACAGAGAAATGTTATGTTCGAACAAAACCTATTTTGAGACATCTATTTGAACAGAGTCAAACTCTATTCAAACAGAGAGGTCTCTGCCTCTCCTGTTCGAACAGACTACAGTCATGTTCGAGCAAAAATACCATAAATCACTAGAATAATCTTTTATCTTTGTCTTTGACCCTCATTAGTCCCACGAACATAATGAATTTCCATGAAACCAATTCGAATTTATTACTGTAACCCATCTTCAAATCTTTAGAATTGCTCGCGCTACCCGGACCTTCAACCATGAAGACCCACTTACAAAATCTTACAATCTTCAACAAATCTCCCACTTGAAATTTGAAATGTGAGGTTTCCGTAACTACCAATCTTCAAAGTAACCACATTTGTAACTGTGTCAAACCGAACTCTTCACGCCAAAAGCTACCGTACAACACAAAACCATGTGATAATGTTTTTGAATATTTTTCATAAAAATAAATAAAAAACATCCCCTTGCAAACTTTCAGAGCCGCACCACACTTTTACCTTTATAATCAATGATGTAATTAACCATTGTCATCTCGATACCCAAGTAGCTTCAGTATAACGCCACAAAACTGTAACCCTTTCCATGTCACTAGCTAACGTACTCCGCCATCACAAGTGTACACAACCTTGCAAGCCGAACAAGAATCACTTCATAGATATGAGCTACAACCGAGTCTTCTTCGAAATATATATTCATGATCAATGTCTCACAGCTCCCACTTCATGGGAAATCTCCAGTCTCATGTAATTCATGACATACATTATCAAATAAATCATCAATGAGTTAGACATACCTGATCTAAACTCATATTGCATTCCATACTCAAACAAATATGTGTTTCAGGCCCGAAATAAATAACAAATAGTGTGTTACTATGTAATACTCCAACCAGTCTCAATGTACCATGTCAATAATAACTTTGGCTCACGTTCTTCCTGTTTATACTATACAATATGCCAAAGATTAGCCAATCTATCAGTCCAACCCTTTATTGAGATAACCGTTCCCACGACTCTTCAATCTTACCCATGTTAGAACTTGCATATGCAACTAGCATATCATCCATACTCTAAGAATAGACGATCAATGAGTTCTCAAAAACTCATAACATCAACAATGATCTCCGTGGTGTTTCCTAAACCCACCATGATATAAAGATATTTAACATCGAGCCCCATCGTTTTGGTGTATGTCTCGAACATGCATATGAGCTCTCACGTATGAGCCTCCATAGTGCAACTCCATCCGGTAACTATGTATCCATGTAACCGACTTACATACCCATCTTCAACAAGATCAATCATGAAGAATTTTCATTTTGTATCAAGAATCACTCAATCCAAAAAAACCAAAGCAACCACAAAATAACCAGCTTCACAACTGATTAACCAAACATCTTGACGTAAACACCCGTATTTTTTGGAAAATAAATTACCACAAGTTCTACCTTGAATCGCCTTGAAAAAACTTGTTCTCGTTTAACTTGTAAAATAACTTGAATAGTAATGCTTCCTACCATCGGTAATAGGACCACCTCCTATACCTGATTAGATGATTGAGATCTCATCTCATCATAAATGATAAAAATGGAGAAAGATGAAGGAAGAAGAAGAGTAACAGATGGAGGAATAAACATTTCTTGTAACATCTTTTATTTTTAATAACTATGCATATATTAAATAAAACATTCCGTATGGTCGTTTGATGCCCATAAAACTTAAACACTACCTTGTTACCTGATGTCCCATCTTCATAGCATCTTCTTTTATAAAATTTATAAGCTAGACATTGGATATTGTTACGTTTAACTCTTAGCTTGAGAACTTGAATGTTTAAAGCCAATTTGGGTAGTTTGTACAGGTTGACATTGTTTGGTAGTCAAAGCAAAAACTTAGCATGAGTTGCTAAACGAATAATTCGAGAAAAAAAAACCAATTATACTTTAAGACGTTATGCAGAGGCATATTGTATTGGGTTACGAGCCGCAACGATTCGTGTTTTGTTACCATTTTTAGGTATGAAACCCTTAATAGGCTGACTTGGGAATAATTTTGGTGGATATCTCTGTTGTTCTAAATTTCCATATTCTATATTATAAATCTCAGTTTTGTCCTATGTGGCGGTGATTGTTCTATGATACAACAATTATCCATCTCAGTTTTGTCCTATGTGGCGGTGATTGTTCTCAGATGTAGAATAATTTCGGGTTTCCATGTAACTTTTTGTTTCTTCTTTCTCCATCTCTTGTTCCCCCTTGTAATTTTCCTTTTTTCAAAAATCTATAAAACTTCTGCTTACCTAGCAAAAAAAAAATGCTTAGTTTTATTTATTACTACATATTTCAGTACGCCCTTGATGCTTGGTTCTTAAATTTTTATGTGCAAGTGGGACCTAATCATATCATTAGGGTGTTCAAGTTAGTTAAGGAAAATAAGATTCCACTCATCACGGTTATATTAGGTGAAGCGGAGCCTCTAATGCTGGTAAATCACCGAGTGGGATCCTGGAAACAAGGTCGTCAATTATACCAAAAAGGTAAGACTTGAACGAACATACTAATAGATATACTGTTATTGTTATGGGAAAAAATGAGTGTACTACATTTCATTGCCTAAACATGGGAGACATATACTAAGACTGTTATTTCATATAACCTTTCACAATTGTTTTCATTTCACAATGACTTAGCTTGAAATAAGGGTTGGGAATGGATTAATTCATTTCTTTGTTTTTTTGCCCAAAGAAACGTTGTTCTGTTTGAATCCACAATAAATATTGCCTCATGTAGCTAGCAATATGTTGACCAATTTATGAGATTGTGGATCTCTAGCTCAAATGGCAGAGCACTTGAGAATAAAAGTAATTATATCAAAAGATGGAGGTTCAAACCCTCTAGGATCCTGCAATACTAAAAGTTAAAAAAATATTCAAATAACTAAAAACAACAATCTATTAGTATGTTACTATAAAAAACCGTAAAACCAAATTTTTATTACATAAGAGCCCCAAACCTCCACTTTCACATCATCTACAATGTATTTTTGTATTTCAAGGGCTTTACAACGATGTTTACATAAAGCCTAGAATAGTTTAAAATCTAATGCACATAACTTGAAGTGTTCCTCATTTATGCATTATCTGCCATTATGAACTTAAACATTCGTGTGTAGCATGGGTTCATAACCTAGTACATACGGTAATAAGTTTTATATATTCAAAATCATCATATTGTTGTTATTATTGAAGAGAAAAATACTAACTACCAATAGCTTAAGTGGTGGTCCTTGTGCTCTCGTGAGACATCGGGAGATTAGTCAAGGGTTCTATTCCCACTTCTGTGGGGGCTCGAGGTTGGTATGAGCCCGTCGGCATAGCGGGTCGGTTTGCCCAGTTCGTGTAGTTTGTAGGCTATTGCACGAACCCTAGGGGATGTAGTCGGGAATTGAGAGAGAAATGAGGATCATTTTTAGGCTTAAGAATCAGCTCGGTTGGGCTTCGAGGTTAGTATGTTGCATGTACAAAGATAGTAAATTTATGTTTTGCAAATTTGAAAAAAAAAAAAAAAAAAAAAAAAAATGTAATTTCAAAATGTAGCATGAGCTAAATCACCACACGTTTTTGGTATTAAATGGAGTTCAAGCCTTTTGGTTTTTAGGCAAAAAATAAAATAAAAAATAGCCTTTTTTTAAGGCCATGTGCTACTGCACACCTCGCACAACCCAAACCCCAAGCCTGATGGATATCGACAGATTAGAGTACCTGACACGCATTTTTCCATCATACCAAGCCATGGCATGCCAAACCCAAAACCATTCTAAAAAACATGCATTTTTCCTTTTTTTTAAGTAACTAAGCTATTTTTTCTTCAACGGGCCAACTTTTACATACATTGTAGAAGAGAAATGCCTGAAACTTCTATGATCATACATGGTACATATAACATATTACAAAACTTCTAAAATTACGAAATTAAACTCGGTCAAAATGCCAAATGACCAAATGGCATGCCATACATGCATGCCTAGTTGGCATGCCGGTGCCGCTATGCCATACACCATACGACATATACTCTGACTTTGTTATAGCTATGGGTTACTGGCGGACATCAAGAAATTTACAGTCCCAGCCCAAAACGACCATCTTCCTAGACCAATCTTGTGCCTATATTTTACATTTGCGTACCCCTTCTAAGAAACACATTATAAACAACTTAATTTAGTAGGTTTCCGAAATATGACATACGGCAACACAGTAACATTGCTTTGGACGAAGAACGATTGAATTGGTCGCATATTCATCTACCTTAGAAAGGTGTCCCTAACCCTGGGTTGAGAACTCTATGATTTAGCTTTGAACTAGATTATATTTGATTTTCCATCTCCATCACCATTTTTTTTCCCTTGAAAGAAAATAAGTTATACCAACCCATAATTTTCAATAACACGAATTTATTCAAGTTCAATCAAACATACACCCATGGACGATAAACACGACTTACATATGCATATATTAGCATCATATGATATGTATTCAAACTCATATGAAAGACAACCAAAACCAAAACCAAAACTAAGAGAAAAAGATGTAATTTGTGTTGGTCACTTTGTACAATTGCATGAAGAGCAAATGCCTTTCTTTAATCTCTATCTGCAGTAGTTTTGGTCTAATATATGGACTATTTGGGAGGGATTATTACAATACAAGAACATATTACAAAGTCTCTCACCCATGGATCTTGTTCTTACGACTCTAAAAAATGAAAAACAAAAAACAAAAAAAATGTAAATTTGTTCGTGTTTGAAAACTATTGACTTCTTGATAGAATGAAACCCCATATCTTCATCATAGAGAACCCATGCCGATATGTTTTCGTCCTTCTGGGGTTTAGACAGACGACCCCAATCCTCTAGCTTCTGACCCTTTCATGATTCTCAATCTCTTGCACGAGGAGATAAAACATTCTGCAAAAGAAGAGCAAAACATACACAGATGAGCAACTTTATTGGGAGCAATATGTATAGATAACTATAAAGATATCTTGATAGATATTAGATATCTTGGACAAGAATAGTACGTACTCCCATGGAACATCTCAACAAGCATCCAATCTCCATCTTTGTCTTCATAAGTAGGTGCATGTTCTGCCCCATTGTATCCTTCCCTCTCAGATACTGACCTGCAACCATAAAATCCGAATAACGATCAACTTCCGTGAAAAAAATACATTAGTTGAGTCGAATATTTCTATAAATTGTCATGCATGAGATCTTACCAATGGGATCTTGAACATGTTCTCCAAGGCCTTGAGGAGTTCTTTGTATCCAGTGTAGATCTTGAGATCAATTTTTCTCAAGTATGGAGCTCCATCCATACTAACTTTCACATAAATTCCTTCAGCCTCGGTATTTTCTTTGGTTGGAAGTTATTCTTACGGTAAGATCTAACCGGAGGCCATCCCACAACTTGTTGTCTGTCATATAATAACACAAACATTTTTAGTACTCAACCCCGTAGTCCTAACCGCGTCTTAGACAAACTAACTAGCATTAAGAATTAAATAGAACATAAAAACAACGTACTTGGCTTTCGGTGCAACTTCACTGTCACCATCTCTAGCATCAGACACGCTCGAATCATTCTTAGATCCACAATCATCAACAATCTCATCCAACGCTCTTTTGTTGTTCTTCATAGGTATCTGTTTCTCGGAACCCGGTAGACCTAATCTCAGTTCCGTACCCAAAAGGTTGAGATCAACCTCGCTCTCATACTTAACTGCGCTGGCCATTTCCCACTTATCTTCAAACGTCACAATGTATATAACTTTCCGACGAAAATCTTCGAGTTTCCGATATAGTTAAACAATTTCTAGGGTTTGGTATGATCAGATATTGAGTTATGTTGGTATTTTATACAATAGTATCGGTAAGAAATGTAGGGGTATATGAGTAATTTCAGTCTATAGACAGGTATGCTGTCGGTCACATGAGCGTCACCTTTGAGAAAGTATATGATGATATATTTTAGGGGACAAGAGAGGGACACTAAAATAGAAGATTAAAAAGTGAGATCAACGGTTGAGATTTAATTTAAGAGGTCGTTGGAGTGAAACAAGGACCATTGGATTAGGGAGGAGCATTTGCATGTGATAAATAAGGTCCACTGTGAACATGTATGGTCATGTTGATTAATTTGGTTTATGGGTTTTGGGGTGCATCTCATGTGGATCAACATGTGGGTTTGATCAGGATATGGGGCCCCGACTGCCTCCCGTCCTCGTCCTCGTTTTCCCGGGACGATTTATGCACAAGTCGCCAAAGCTTAAGGTCTCGTAGTGATAATGTATAAGCTAGAGTGATTTGTATCAGATTTCGTAGTGGTAATGTCTATAATGTTAAATAGTAGTTTTTAGTTTCTCAGTCGGATTTTGAATCAGAGACGGAAAGTTAAGGTTGCAAACAAGGGATGAAAATATTTACTTTTGATTTCTATGTAGGTAGACTAGTTTAAATGGTAGGTACATTTTTAGGTCCCCAACCTTGTACACATACCAAATTCAAGAAACCCAAGTTTCTACCTCTAGAAAAAAAAATGAGGGAACATTAGACAAAGTGGGTTTGGTAAAGAGCCACAAACACAAAGGGGCCACTATTATCATGTACCCTCTACATTTTATTCTTGTACTTAGCAAGGGTTACACATTCCGTAATGTTTCGAGCAATGGGTACTCCTCTATGTCTGCACCCGTTGTGTATACTTATCATTTATTATATGAAACAATTTGTGCTTACTGCTTAGTAATACTCTCGTCCAAACACACTTAACTGTAGAGTTCTGCTTACTGCTTACTGCTTACACAGCTTGGCTATTAGTTACTCACTTTAGTACTACTCTAGTCCAAACACGCTTAACTGCAGAGCTCTTATGAGTAAAATATATTGATTTGATGGGATCCAATGCATTAGTAAACAATGGGTTTCATGAGTTCACTAACCTTAACTTCAATTTGGTTGGGAAGGAAAAGGAATTGATGTAGATACTTGTGACTTTCAAACTTAGTGGGTGTTTCTAGAGCAATTTAGAGCTGTCAGGTGGGGGAGCTTGCTTTCAATGTAAACGTGTGGTGTCTTGTACATTGGCCCATTGCCACACGAGAGGAAAGGGAGGTTTGTTTTGTTGGCCATCTCATTCCATCTTTGCATTGCTTTTGTTGATTCGTTGTCACCTTTAGAGTATGAAGTTTTCTCATGTTACTTGTTGGAGATGACCATGACTCATAAATGTATCGATGCACCATCGTTGCACACGGACGACCAGATAGATTAGGGGTGTCAATGGATTGGATTGAAGTAGGTTAAGTACATTTAGTGCAACTAACCATTCGTCTCAATCAAGCAAAGAAGTACAACTATCTCTAAACCCTGAAACCTAAACTTACAGACAGAAGGAAAGGTGATCAATATTTTCACTAATGTAAAAATGGACGCATGGACCAAGTACAGGATTGTAAGAAAACATGTGCGTTAAAAACAAGTGCGCGTAAAAACCACTAATGTCATGGCTAACATAATCTACAAAATCTGCAAATCAAAGATTTCATTGTCTTGGTATTATTAGATTGGATTAAAGTATATGATTAACGTGAAACCGCGTAGATTAAAGTAACAAAAAAGGCATCTTGGATACCTCATTTTGCTTAATAAACACTCTTTACTATGATATTCCTTGTCCCTTGTTCAACCAACATCTCAAATATCATTTTGGTTAAATAACATTAAGGATCCCTAATCGGGCCCATAGTTACTAATCTAGTTTTTAGTTTTTTAATCGTATTAATCAACTCGACCTAATTAGTTAGGGTAAGCCTGGACTTGATGGCTTCAACCCGTGTTCTACCGAAAATAGTCACCTGTTAAAGATTTCAATCACAACATTAGTACCTTCATCTGAAGAAGAAAAATATTATAACCTCCCCCAAGTTCGAACAGTTACAGTCTGGCCTGATTTTTACAGGGATAATGAGCACGAGAGTTGATTGCAAAAGGGAATACTTATGAAAACAAAAACCTACTGAAAGCGGTAAATATAAATAGGAAAGATGCAACTTGTGAAGGAATATAAGATCAAAATATACCTGCAAGCTCTAGTTGACATAAATAATAGAAAGTCTTACAGGACTTAAATATTACTTTTGTTCCTTGCATAACAAATTGAGTAAACAACAGATTATAAGTAAGTTATACCGGAATCTGGTTACCTATATTAACAATGCAGCAGAAAGTTGGAGACAACTTAAATATACGTTTATTTCATAATTTCATTACTAATTAAGTAAATGTTAAATGTAAGTTATACTCACATAATTGTATGCGTAAATTATACACATGTCAAGGTCTTGGGAACATCTTAGTCTTTACTAATCATTCGTCTACATAATGCTAACACTATCATCAATAGTTAAATCAAATTATAGAATAATTGATATATAACTAGATATCTTAAACACGAATTTAGGGTTGTGCACCCCACCAACTTAATCGGGAATAGCGGAAGACTTTTTAGGGTTCCACAATTGTAGAATGGTGTTACATTGCACTTGGACTTTAAAAAAAATATGATCATCACTTAATATATATTTGCGCCGCCGCGGATTACATGTGGACGTGTTTCTTATGTCTAGATTTATATCTAATTGGGACTAATAAGTGTCCTAGTAAAACTATTGGCAAAATGCAAAGCAGTACCTCCAACGAAATTAACTGAACTTGAAATACTACACAAGTTTGTAATTTCAAAACATTTCAGTAAAAAAGAAGAAAAAAGAAAACAAAAAGTGTTTTTCTTTTTACTAAATCTGAAACGATACTTAATTTGCAATGCTAAGACCTTTTCAGGAAGAAAAAGAAAGCTGAAAAAAAAAAACAGGAATTTTACAGTGCAGATCCAGCTCTCAGAATTCAACATTCAGAATAATATTCCCATTTACAGAAAAAAAACGGCCGCTTATTCTGAGTGTTGATTCTGGAGACTGAACCGTGCAGATCGAGTAATAAGCTCACATAAACGCAAATAATAAATAACAGACCCTAAGTAGGATACAATGGACTGGGAGACAAATTCATTTTAAAGCCAGTGAGAATATTACCAAATGCTTTCTGAGTTGACTTGTCCAACCCCACCAACATTTGGTCCCTTTTCTTCTTCTCCTCCATACAAAATATAGAGAATGTCTCTATCTCTATGCCATTCTACATATCGCGTCAAAGGTGCTAATAGCTTACAATGTAAGCCAATCATACAACGCATGGAGCAAGATATAAGAGAGCATAAGATAGAATGTTGTTGGAAAATTGAGACTGATATCAAGAAAAGAAAAGGACGCAGAAGATATAGATATGAGCTTGCAAATCCCTAACTGGCACAGCAATACTGAAACAACATTCACATATATCAAACTTTAGCCAGTATATTTCTGTTGATCTGGCAAACTTCAGAAAAAGCGCCAGGTAGTCCTTTCATTTGAGATGACCGTGACAAATTATGTCATTTTACCAATCGATTTATGCAAGTTTGAGATCTGTATCTGCATAATGTAAATGTGCATCTATCTCATCTTTTGGTGAGAGAATACATGTGAAGCACACGTACACAAGTTTGAAGAGATAAAAACACAGAATTTATGCCACACTGACATGTATCACAATTCAATTATACGAAATTTCAGGGAAAGAAGGCACCCTCATATAAGGTGACATTGTGTGACCCTCAGACACCACTCTCCCCACACAACATCACATCATTATATTAAAGCACACTAAGCCAACACACCTTTGGAAGCATTATATCTCTAAGCCTGCTTGACAAAACAAAAACAGCAAAAGAGAGGAAGATATTAGCAGAGAAAAGTGTGATTCATTGTTGGATCTGTCACTGAAACTCTGTCAAAAATGTTGAATGTGGTTGGGCTCGGACAGAGGGAGTAAATGAGTATAGTCTGAACTTCAAAGAAACAGAGTTATGTCTTGGATTACCCGGTGGAGGAAGCGAAGGTGAGACGATGAAGAATTTTGGGAAGAGAGGTTTCTCTGAAAACTATTGATTTGAAGTTAACACTTCCATCAGACGAGATGGATCTAACTGAGAAAATGAAGAATTCGACTATAGAGAAAAAGCTTGTTTATACTACTACTAATGATCCTACAAAGCCGCCGGCTCGCAAGTATGTTATATTTCTGACTTATGTTCTTAAGTTTTTTTGTAATTAAACTTGTCTTTTCTATCTGTTGTTCTTAATGTGTGATTATGTAGATATTTATACATATATTTGCGAATGTAAATAGTATACGTAGAGATAACTAGAGAGAAATAAAGAAAAATGTTAGAATATTATGTTGGTTTTAATTAAAATGTGTACATCGGAATTAGGGAACAAGCTGTCGGTTGGCCGCCAGTTCGATCATATCGAAAGAACGTTGGCGGTTCAGAAGAGCAAAACTGATGATGAGGAGGTTACACCAATGCAAACACGAATTTCGTGAAAGTCAGTTTGGATAGAGCGCCTTACCTGCGTAAGGTGAACTTGAAGATGTACAAAAGCTACCAAGAGCTGTCAGATGCCCTAGGCAAGATGTTTAGCTCTTTCACTATTGGTAAGAAATTAGCTAAATCTACTCTTTTTGCAAATATGTTTCTCAATTCTTACTATAGCAATAATCCTCTTAATATATATTGAAGGCAACTGTGGGTCCGAAGGAATGAAGGATTTCATGAATGAGAGCAAATTAATGGATCAGCTGAAAGGTTCGGAGTACCTGCCGACATATGAAGACAAGGACGGTGACTGGATGCTCGTTGGTGATGTGCCCTGGGAGTAAGTTCTTTTATCTCTGGCAGAAAAACCTGAAAGCTTTTCTGGTTTATGGTACAAATTTTTAGATTCACTATCAATAATATCAAACGCCCATATGACACCACATACCTTTAAATTTTAACTGATTTACCCTAAAGGTTACCACCAAAATATTGACTTTAATACCAAGAATTAGGGTTAGAAAATACTAGTCGTGGGATTATTATGTATATCTTGGACAGCGCTCCACATCCGAAATCAGTGAATTACAAATGTTTGTTTGTTTTGTGCAGGATGTTTGTGCATTCATGCAAGCGGTTGAGAATAATGAAAGGATCTGAAGCAATTGGACTTGGTTGGTATCTTATCACAATGTTAAATTTTGTATTAATGGTGTTTAGGATCTTGGAATAGCCTCTCCCAAGATCAACATCGACTTGGAGCATTTTTTTGTCTCTGTAAATGCTGAACTTTTTTATAATTTTATTAATTCTCAGCACCAAGAGCGGTGGAGAAATCCAAAAGCCTAGTCTGAAGTATTGAATACCCAGCCTCTTCATTCAATCTCCTAATTTCCTTCGAAAATTAAACGGCAACCGACCGTGCATGACATGGATGGAGCAGAGTGCATTAGTGTGTCTGTACTATTTTACTTGCTAAAGATATTTACTGTATTGAGAGGAAAAACAATAATACAGGTTTCCAAGACTTAGTTTGGTCTAACCTTGTATGCTATTGATGGCCTTGTTTGCTTGGTAATTAGTCATATGTATTTTACTATTTAGTATAATAGCAATTTCTTTATTTAGTTTTATTCTATGTATACAGGTGTAGGGAGAAGGTTCGCCTACACTCCCTTTGTTGCTACACACCCGCTACACTCTCACAGCCACCCATCTCTCCACATAAGCAACCAAAAACAACTCTCTCTCTCTCACTCAGCTGCCTATGTGGCAAAAAAACTCTCTCTCCACTCGCCTCACTTGATTCAAATTTGAATCACTCGCTCTCTTTCTCTTCCGGCTTCCCTCCAATCTATCCTCCATTGAATCACTCTCTCTCTCTCACTAATTTCTCTGTCAATCTCTCTCTCATTCCTATGTATCGCTCTCACTCCCCATTTGTGTTCTACGAAGCTAGCTTCTGTAAAAAAAAAAATTTAGCTTTTCTCGCGCAATGTCGGTACGCCTTTGACCAAATTGTCCACAAAAAAATCATTCTCTCTCAGCCTCCAACTTTGAATTTGTATCTCTGGTCTCTCTCATTATTTTCATTACCATGTCAAAACTGTATTTCGTTAACTGAATCTTGCAATTGTGCTACAGAGGTAACTTGGTTCTTGATTTTGCTTGAATAACAGGTTAGTGGACGGCATCCGAACATCTACCAATATCTACCCAAAAAATCGACAAAAATGAAACAAAAGGAAACAATATGTAGAATTCGACAAAAATGAAATTTATTGTCTAAGTCAAATTTATGTGTAGAATGCGACAATAAATTGTCAAATTGTCAAATTGTTAGAGGTGTAGACAATAAATTGTCGAATTGTTAGAGGTGTAGACAATAAATTGTCGAATGTTAGAATTCGACAATAAATAAAGCTTTCTTTTTGTCGAATTCTGCCAATTCGACAAAAAACTATGCTTTCTTTATTGTCGAATTCTATGATTTCGACAAAAAAAAAGGAATTTTTTGCCGAATTCACAGAATTCAACACTTATTGAAAAAATAAAAAAAACAAGAAATCAAGGTTTCAACTTACATCTTCAAGCTTGTAATTGAGGCAAAATCTTATACCTGATTATGACGGATAGGTTCTGCTGTTTGGGATGAAATCCACAAAGAGACTGAGTTGACAGAGAGAGTGAGTTGTTGAGCTCAGTGGAGACCGAGACACGATGAGTGAGTTTGAGACTGAACGAGAGAGAGAGAGAGGGAGAGAGAGAGAGAGAGAGAGCGACGAGTTGTCGGAGCGATGCAAGCGAGAGAGAGAGTTGAGTGACAGAGTTAAGAGAGAAAGAGAGTTGAGTGGAGAGAGAGTGAGTCGAGTGGAGAGAGAGTTTTTTATTTTATTTTTAAATTTTTTACTCGACACGTCAACGCTGAGTGGGAGAGAGAGAGCTGTCGAGTTGGCAAAATGAGAGGCTACGAGAGAGTGTAACGAAGAGTGTAGCGGGGAAAGAGTATAGGTGAATCCTCTCCCTACAGGTGTATTCATTTATTTCTCTAGGGATTGTTTTGGGTCGAGATGCAATTAATATGTTATGTTCAATTGACCCAAGTAGAGTAAAAAGTAAGGGCATGTGCATGTGTTGATGGGGCATTTATTCATCTCCATTGACTCATCCTATTTAATTATTAAGCTTAACCAATGATGCTTTTTTTTTTAGATTTTTTTTATTTATAATTTTAGGTAAAGGGTCTCCTAGGGTGTGACACCTTAGCACGAACGCCTCGAAAATCTACCCGAGCGTTTTGAGTTCTGACCTTGGATACATGCTCTACATATTTTAATATAGCCACACGCCAAGTTTCGCTAAAATCGGATTTGGTTTAAGGGCAAAAAGGGCAAGTACGCTTCGTCTCAACATTTGATGTTTCCTTTTGGAAACTAGCTATTTACTTAGTAACTATATTAAGGAGAAAGTTGGTTCAAACCTCCCCATGACTTAAGAAACTTTATATTTGGTCATCTATGACCCCGGCTCATAGATCATCCATAAGGGATGTTCATGGGTTTCCCGTTATCCTAGGCATAGAAAATGTCAGGAGACAAAGCAATGTGGGCCGCTTTTCCAAATAGGGCTTGACTACGGGGCCGCTATGCTCCGCGTATAACCCGAGAGCTATCCGAGACAGACTATCCCTTATAAATGGACTATGTTATTCTAGTTGCCTACCATCCAACTAGTCCAGTCTCGTAGCATATTTACCATCCAACTAGTCCAGCCTCGCGGCATATTAATCTATCTCTAGGATCCGGCATATTGAGCTATCCTGATCCGTTGCCAGGACATGTGTGTTATCCATACTTGCACATAATCACGAGTGATTACGTTGTAGGAATTATTGAGGGAACCTTCAGCGTTGATGCCTTTCCAAATATCTATTCGATCACCCTCACGAATATCCAGGATAATCCGGATGACACCTAGCATCCGAGTATATTCCACAGGTGTTGTCGCACCTAGTGAAGAAGACTTGTACATGCTCAGCCGCACACCGCACAGTCTCTTATTCCGCTGCAATTCAAGGCACTGTAGATGTGTCTCGAGCCGAGACATGACATATAGAGTTTGTTCCTTAGAGTTTATAATTATATATGTATGAATAATCATCTGTTATCAAGATTAAAACAATAATTCAAAATTAAAACGTGTTTAACTAACTTATCACTCTACATGGAATTTCAACATTGTCAAATCCAAGAAAAAGTGTTAATTAAGGAACATAATTACATTTCACTGGAATAAAGGACTACTCTTATTAACAATGTTTAGCAATATGAAGTATGTTTTTTATTTCTTCAAATATAAAGGTCAAATAACCACCATTGCACTGACCTCAGTCATATCATGAGTGCAGATCAATTAACTCCCAAAAACAGAATTTATGCTGAAACTCTAGCTCACTTTTTTTCTTTTTTTTTGGCAAATAAATTATGGCTCTAAAAAATCCTCCGAATACCTACGCTTATTTTCCTTTCAGATTCCTGTGCTTGTTTCGTGCCGAAGGAAAACCTCGATTCAGTGGTAGGAAGAAACGTACGTCTGGAGGACTGTGGAAAAGTATGAAAAAACATTTATAAGGTTTTGGATGATCAATGACATGGGGATAAGACAGTCGTATAAACCGGGGGGGGGGGGGGGGGGGGGGGGGGGGGGAACGAAAAGGGGCATTGGATGCACCTAACTGGGGCATGCAATATGTAAGGCAAGTGCTGATCTTACTAATCATGAAGTTTGATGTGTGTAAGCATGGCGACTACTAAAAGTTTTGCTAGATGCAAGAAACTTTAGGATTTCTCTGCACTCAAACATCTTTTCTGGCCCAAATTTCTCGGTACAGTCCAACCAACAAGAACAACTCATTGGCCGACTCGAGTAATCACTCTACGGTTTTACTTCAATAATTTCCTAATCTTTTGAAACTAGAAGTAAAACAACTCAATATCTCTTTTTCTCATTCTCTGGGTACGACAATTCACTGACTGTATATTCTTCTTCTTTTCGGGTTAAATAATTGCTCGTATCTTTAGAATATCTCCAACCAAGCCAAATAGTCTAAAGCCCGAATTCAACATGTTGGGCCTTCATGGGACTCCACACCGTCAAAAGGACATGGACACAAGATCTCCCACAATCCAAAGAACTCAATCTCCTGCCCGATCCAATCCGATCTGATATTTCTGCCTTCCTACCCTCAGACCCCTGTCCTTACACAAACCATGACTAATATCTGCATTTAGGCCTTTACAAGTATACAGCACGTTGGCAACCATACGCACTAGACGCTCAATTTGACTAAAGACCAATCTCTCTCTATCTTAACTTCTAGAAGCCTCAAGTCACTGAGAACTCTCCATCTTAAACTCTCTAACAGCCTCACCTTATCGTTTAAGCCAACATAAAAAATTTGTACCTAATTACAAAAATTTACTTCCACCATAATTTCAATTTCAACTGACTTGGATATCTCAATATTGCACATTGTTCAGCCAGAAAAATGAAACCCGCACGTCAGAACAAGGTAAATATCCTGGAATTGCGATAACATCATGGCCTCCTTGCTCTATAGCATTCTTAAGAACATTGAGGTAGATTCCTTTATAGTTATATATTATATGACGCCAAAATATATAACATGTTACACCCGTGATGTTTTATGTATAAGCTGTTGAAAGAAATTGCAGGAGAAATCTTTTACCCAGTTCAGCTTATATTTTCCATTTCCTTCGCATTAGTAACATAAGAGCATTTCCGTAACCTTATATAGCAGCATTATTTGTCTGTAACTCCAACTAAAATTACCAATGCTTCTTCTTCATAAAGTAAAGGTGGTCAAGGTGGGACTTTGATTCCAGGTCTACAGTTTGACCACCAGCAAACTCCAAGTTCTCAACTACAGGGGTACAATAGTAATAATAAGAGAACCCCCTCTCTCCCCTATAAATTTGAGCCCTCTGTACTACCCTCTTCACAAGATCAAAAAATGAGAAACATAAATTATTACTTAGTATTCCTGCTTTGCCTCATGGGCAGAGGTGCCACGGCCCAAAACTGTGGAAGACAAGTTGGTGGACGCACTTGTGAAGGCAACCTCTGTTGCAGCCAATGGGGATACTGTGGGACTTCTGACGACCACTGTTTACCTTCTAATAATTGTCAAAGCAACTGTAAATCTGGTGGTAGTGATGGTCAGAGTGCTTCTAATGTGCGAGCAACATACCATTTCTATAGTCCTGCTCAGAATGGATGGGACTTGAACAGAGTTAGTGCTTATTGTTCGACATGGGATGCCAACAAGTCCATTGGTTGGCGCCAAAAATATGGATGGACAGCCTTCTGCGGACCCGTTGGTCCTCGGGGGCGGGATTCCTGTGGCAAGTGCTTGAAGGTAAGAGTGTAGATAGAGTCTGCTGCTTAATTCACGATCATATAATATCTTCCGTTCAGCGTCAGTTTGTTGAAAGTAAGAATCTAGTTATAATCTACCATATAATTCACGTTTTGTTCCAGGAGCTTCACATTTTATCAGAAATCACATAAAAGTTTGGTTGATACTTAAGTGTTGTGCCTAATAGTATAGTCATGTTAATATTCGTATGGTTCCATCAAATTTATGATTTATTCAGAAGAATGTAATTGAATAATTTGAATTATATTTTACCACTTTAATTCAAAATTTGCATTAATTTAAGCTTAAGCTGTTTCCTTAACAAGTTTTAGAATGCCAAATCTGAACTCCTACCTTATGTTTTGCTACATATTGCTAACTAGGAGCAAAAAAACATCTTATAAAAAGTTGGATAGGACATTCGTAATCCCTGTCAAGTAGAGCTACGGTTCATCATTCTCTTGTTCACATTCCATAGAGTGCAATAAACATCCAAAAAATATGTGATACGTAACTACTGCATTTAAAGCCAAAACTGAGTTTACTAATTTACATGCAGGTGACGAATACCGGGACTGGTGCTCAAACAACGGTGAGAATAGTGGACCAATGCAGCAATGGGGGTTTGGATTTGGATGAAGGTGTTTTCCGACAGCTAGACACTGATGGAAGCGGCTACGCCCGGGGCCACCTCATTGTTAATTATCAGTTTGTCAGCTGTGGTGACTGATGTACCAACCACCGATGCGACTGTGCCGAAACACAATCTACTTAAGCTAAATCTAAATAAGAAGCATCAACTTCCATAAACCTTTATTGAATAAACAAATAAATTAATCTTATAAGCACATGAGAGCAATACGCAGAAGGGAGGAAACAAAGAATTCCCTGGCAGTTTATTTCGCATGTGTATTTCTTTTCTTTGGAATATGTATCGGCTTTAGAAATCCACTGACCTGATTACTAGGTCAGCGTTAATCTTTGATTCGTTGATAAGCTCCGCATTAGGTCGATCGTTATACTTAATCTAATAAACAAATTTAGAGAAAAACGAAGTAATGAGCAATTATAGCAACGGAGTTAAAGAGAAGACAATTCAATCATTGAACACCGGGTAAAACAGCAAAACAAATTTGACTTACCCTCCACTTAGCAACGTCTGGAGGTTTTCCTGTTAGTAAAAGCAGAAGATTAGTTTGTCTTTGCTTTCATTTCTATACCCATCTTTTGGGAAAGTGCTGGATAATAGTCTAAACAAGATCTTCTCTGCCCGGGTGGTAAGAAGATCTCTACTCTTTTGCTAGGAATTATGCCATGTGGCATAAACATGGGTCAATTCTTGTACTGGGTTGAGCACAAATTATGCCACATTGAAAAATTGCAGATGAAGGAGTACAGATATTCCTCTTTAACCCAAAGGAGAAGATTGGACTCTGATTGTACTTGCCTGTTGAGATATGCCTCTTCAGCACTCGCTCCATTGCTTTATCAATGTCAACCTCGATGAACCTTGGAAGAAACAAAATTATTTAGTATATAAACCCAAACTTGAGTCAGTAAATAATTCATTTCTTATGTCTGAACTTAACCAGAGAGTCACCATTTCTCATTAAACACAGATGAAACCTCCTTCCAGATTCCTTCTTCAAGGAGCAAGTAATTTCCTTCTACTATCACTACTTTGTGCCTGAATAGTTCAAGAAACGTAAGTTCATCTAACACAGGATTATTTCTTATGAATGCCCTCTAAATAGGTGGAAGCTCAAATAGAAACAACACAAATGGGTCAGTCAATTACTTACTGAAGGCTCACAAAAATATCATCTTCAACTGGATCTCCAACACCATGGTTAAACGATGGCACATAAACGGATCCCTGAAGCAATCATCATTCATCATAAGTAGAAATCACTAAAGCCCTTACTTGAAATAGCAACTTCGGATCTAGCAGATTGTTTTACAAAAAGAGTTTTTACTTTTCTTATTAAGATCAAAGGACAAATATCTAACCTCTATTTGATGTAGATTGTTATTTAGATAAATGTAATAAACAATTTTTACGCCTCACGGAGCATTAGATGATGAAAAAACACGATATACATCTGCTCATGGGATCTTAAATTTTCTAAATCTAATAGTAGATATCAAGCAAAAAAAACGGTGGCGTTAGGTAGGAATTTAAGAACAGGTAACAAAATTTAATACAACTAAGCATCACTGACCTGACTCCTGAGAGTCTTAAGAAATGTTAGAAGCCGAGCCGGGTCAAATGTCCATGGAGCTGGATTCATCATTGCTAGATCAGTATATTTGTTATAAGGTCCCTAAAGAGCTATGACCTAAATGAAACCTCACCTCCCCTCCTTGCATGAGCTTCTTCTGGATTCTAAAAATCACCAAAGAAAATATAATTCAGAGATTCAACAAAAGAAAAGATAAAGCACTTTCATCAAATGACTTTCTAAATGGAAGATAGAAAATTGAAGTTTAACGTCCTTGAGACATAAGCATCTCGTGTTTTCTCCCGTCAAGGCCCAGAGATACTCAACGTGGGTTTGTTATGTGTATCTACGACCAACAGCCACGAGATGTTAGTGATTTCCTGCCTGTAGAACAATGAGAATATCTCACTGGGAAGCTAACCTCCATTGCATCCAGCTGGTGACGATAAAGATGGAACCCGTCCATAGGAAGAACGACAGCAATGTCAAAAGGTTCAACTAGTGAATCCATTGCAGGAGCCTTTTGAGGCCATAGCATGTTTATACGTCGAGCTACTTCAGATGCTACAGTAGATTTTCCAGCACCAGGAGAACCAGCTAATCCAACAATATACCTGCATGCCACATGTAAATAAATTAGTGCAAAACACAATTAATGAATACTCCGCAGATGCCTCTTTAAAAGAAAAATGGACAAGACAACACAGATAAAAATATGGGACATATTTGTGCATATTTTCAATGGTGTGACTCAGAGTACACATTCTCTCTCTGTCAAAAATGAAAACGAGGTTTGAATATAGAGTTTTTAAACTCGCCCCCTCAAAATTTCCCCTTAAGAATATATTTTCTTTATAGAAACTATGCAAAAGCAACGATCTAAATCACAATTAAACTAACTTAAAACTCGCATTTGAATTAACCTCCCTTAATCGCTTAAAAATAAAGGTTAGAGACCTAGGGTTTATGAGTTTTATCCCAAACTCTACATTACTCTCCATGGCTAAACCTCTCTCTTTCACTCAAACCAACATAAGAAATAAACTAAACTTAGGCTCTCTACCCAAACCAAAACTCGCATTTAAATTAACCTCCCTTAATCGCTTAAAAGTAAAGTCAGAGTGAGTTTTACCCCAAAACTCTACATCACTCTCCATGGCTAAGCCTCCCTCTCTCACTCAAACCAACATAAAAAATAAACTAAGCTCAGACTCTCTTTTATAGGAGAAGAGACCTATCACAAATAGAAACCCTAGCTAGACTCTAATTATGAGACTTCTCCTAATTATAATGCCAATCAAATAAACTAATTAGAAATAACAAAAATAGAAAGAGTGATCATGCAAAGTTGAGAGATGACTGCTTACGTGGGTATTGTGACAACCACGTGACTTATCAATTCTACTCAGAACTGGAGGCATTTTCGTCTAAGTTAAAGCTTGAGAAACATGATAGAGGTAGAGGGTAAGCATGAACATATCTACATAGTCGCTTAAACTTACTTTGAATCCAGATTAGATGTCGTCGCTGCAACGGGAAGTAGACGTTCAGCTAAAGCATCGTATATCTCTTCAATACACCTTCAACAACACGAGCTTTGGTTATTAATGGGCAATAAACACAAATGAATAAGTAAAATCAGAAAATTTTATTAATTATTCCTTAATAAAACCCAAAACCAATTTACTAGTAAAACCCCATTGAGGACAACTTTCGTGCCCTCCATTTTAAAGTTACAAGTCTGGAATCACTTTGATCATTATTTTTACCTAAACGATTTATCTCCCTCCTAATATCTCTTCCGTGACTAAAATTCCCACCATTCTCTCTCCAGATTCCCTCCCCTTATTTGATCTAAACAATTTCTCATCAAGACAAACACATTTCTATATAATCTTTTCCTAAGGTGCATGTCTCCTTCCTATAAAAAAGCAAAAACAAAAATAAATATATCCTCAACTAAATCAAAGACTATAGCAAAGAAAACGCTGATCTTCATTATAATTTGTTAAAGAGCATTCCAATCTAATATTCTTTAGATAAGCAACTTAGCAAAATATGCAAATACTTAATAGAAAACAATGTAACAAATAAATTAATCTTACGAAATCATCATACTTTGCCTCTAGAACATTGGTTTCCTTATCTCCACTTGTAGATAAAACCTAATCAATCAAAAATAAAATCAAAATCATCACTCAACATTATAGATGAGTTAAGAGACGAGTTGAGTTCAACCTTAAAACGATTTAGTTTGCGAGTCGCGAGTCTGGGTCGACTCGTTGGAGAAACAGAGAGAGATAATTGATGACGTGTGCACTTATTTAAGAGTGATGACGATGATGATGATGATGACTCTGATGATGATTGAAATAGAGAGAGATTAATATAATAATATTAGAGTTTAAGATGAAATTTAGAGAAATTAATAACCTAAATTATGAGATTATAACTTAACCTAGTGATGATGATTTGATAGACCAAATAGCTCCAGTGATCTTACGAAACGTTAAGAACTCCATTGTTGAGAGAGAGAGAGTAACGAAGACGAAGCAAACACACATTGTAGACAGTTGCCCGTTGCAACTTGTAACATGCGTTTCATCGTTGATTCGATAAGTTAGTCGTTTAGTAGTAAACAACTGATGCAAGAAAGCCAAACAAGATGGCGTCTAGGTAAGAAGTAGCAAAGTTTTTTTTTTGTTTTTCACAATTTTTTGTTGTTGAATCAATTGGGTTATTTCTCATTGTGTAATGTATCGAAAGTTGTATCATCTGTAGTTCAAAATATCCTGCAACTTTTGAGAATGGCATATTTTTTAGTATCATTAGACTGTTTAGTGTTTACACTTAACAGAGATAATGCTTCACCTTTTTTTGTAAGAATCATAAACAGAAACTCAAAATTCTATCACATGCAGAGGTTGAAGCAAATCATGAACAAATGGTGATTGATCTGCAACTTGTACTCAATACGATACACAAAGCAGAAGCATGAAGAGGCAAGAACTAAACCAGGTTTGGATACGGTGAAACACAATAAGAACAAAGAATATCCTTTATTTTCAGCAATGGAGACCAAGGAGAACAGCTTGGGGGATCCGATACAAGTCATTCAAATAAAATGATTTATCTTATACTGTATCAAAGTTGACATAAACCACATCTGGTTTGTCTTAAACAACAAGGCTAAGTGAAAGCCAATAGATTTCACCACTTTTAACTACACATGCACAGTACATGGTGGGTAGCCAATTCTTCTTCGCTTTTCACTGTCAAGTGTCTGCAAGTGGAAGAGAGAGCTTATGAGAAACAAGTAATTGCAAAGAAATACAGTGTCAAACACAAAATGATGGATGTAAAGTTTACCTGTGGGGAGAGAAAGTGCGGTACTCGAACTCTCTTGGAACCATCGGCCATCCGTTTGTATGAGAATTGATAGTTATCGGCAGAATTCTTAAAGACCTACAAGATAACATATATGTGGTATATTAAGAACGGGATTCATGTGAATTCCTTATCAGCATAATACAGTATAGACAATCAAATTCAATAATAAGCCCAGTTTTTTCTTTTACAGCCAAATGTACAAGTTTGGTCAACTCATTCTCTTTCAGTACTAGTCTGAAAAAAACAAAGGAAGCTTAAGCTGAATTCCCCGTGGTTAAATGAAGTTTTCCTTTAATAAGGGTGAAAACATTATTCCAATTTTTATTTACATTGCTGAGTTTGAGAGATGAGGTAGAATTGGAAGCTGGAGTTATTGATCAAACAAGAAAACGGTATACAAATTTCCATTGATAAGTTCATGAAATGGTGGCTATAGTTGTTAGCACTGCATAGGATCAGATTATGATCTCCTAATTCCTGAATAGCTCTTATCAGCGGGTTTGTGAACTTACATATTTTTGAAGTGTATTTAAATGCTAGGAAGATATTAGATGTTCTTATTTGATGAGTGGAGAGGAGTTTAGAGACCAAGGGCATTGTTTACTCTTTTTGTTGTATAAATTCCAAAGGCAATAAAGATCATTGCAACCTATATATCTTGACTACCACAGAAAACTTTTAGAGGGGGAAATCTAGTAGCAAAAACTGTTACCTGTCCTTGAATTGCTTTAACCAGCATGTCTTGGCATCCTGAGGCATGCACACTTTCCAAACTGGGACACTGAAGCTGCAAGCTCTCTGCAAATAAAATATGTAAGATAAAGCACTCAGCTTTATAATGACTATGAAATCAATCAAGGCCCAAATATTGGCAGAAAAGAGAAAACGGCAGTATAAGGGTTCGATAAGTTCCATAAATTGAGTTTGCAGTTTCAATTGTAACTTAGATTTTTATTATTTATCGAGGCAGCAGTATATTGGCCAATATTTTGATATGGTTAGACTTAGCCAATATTTTGATCCTGTCAAAGGAAAATTAAAGAGTACACTAGCTAATATACCTGGATGTAAGTTTGCGCATGAAGTTAAATTGAGATCGTTTAGCTCAGGGCAGTTAAGGTAAAGTGCCTGCAATTGAGAGATAGCAAATTCAGTATCACTAAAAGGCCAAATAATCAACAAACTACAGATCTTTATTTGTAATGGAGCTCACGTCTAAACCGGAACAGCCCCATAAGCTGAGCTTCTTCAACCGAAGATGCTTGATAATAAGCTTCTGGTATATAAGATGCAGCTTTCTTTGGGAGCCATTTCTTTCAATAGCATTTTGAGAATTGGGATCGCATATTGTCATTCCGCAGTCCATGAGTTCAAGATTGGGCAATTGTGCTGCGGCAAATTGAATCCCACCTAAAATAGGCAAAAGCGCATACACGTATAAGCTTGCGATAACCTATATTAGACATGCTTTGACCCACACTTGCAGTATTAAAAGGCATCTCATATGTGAAGATTAGTGGAAACTCACTTGAAGTGATATTAGGACAAAGAGCAAGGAGGAGTCTTGACAGAGGTTCCGTTAATTCGTTACAGATAATTCCCAGGCCACCGTCACTGATGCTCGACCTGAAATGTGAAGAAAAAAACATATTAGTAAAATCCCCACGGCATCTCTAGGCTGGCAAAGCGTAAGATAATAGGTAGAGATTTGTCTCCTAATGTTGAAGTTATGTCGTCACATCATTTTCAACCAAGGGAGGCCAAAATGTAAGAATGCACACTTTTCCAAATACATCAAAAGTGCCAGTCCCAACAATAAGTCTAAACAAACCACAAAGAATTGTGGCCAATATTTACATGTTCTTTTCCATAAACTTATGAACTTCTTCAAAAATCTCAGAACACTGTATAAGGTTCTCTGGTTTACTATGTCATCAAAGCCAAACATCTAAAAATATTTTTGTTTGCATTAAGTTTGGGTGAGGCTTTTTCAACGCCCTTTTTCATATGGTAAAATCGTCTTGGACTCTCGTGTATTCCCCATTTTGAATTGGTTATGATGTTCAAGAAATGTCAGAACTTAGGATATTAAGGACTGCATTGGCCATTCGTCATTTTTTTTAAAATTTGTTATAGTTTGTTACTTTGGTAATCAATAGATATTTAGTCAGGTAATCGAGATATACCCACTCAAGTCGAGTAATTCCAAGTACGGATAACTAGAGGCAATGGCTGCCACAGATGCATCTGTGATTTCTGAACCAAGTACAAGTGAGAGCTTACGCAAACCCCTGAACATCAACGCAATCAAACAAAACAATAAGCATTTCCAGAAAATGGTAAAAAAACTCTTCCAATGAAGATTTATGTATCATAAGCAATTCACAAACCTAAAATTTGCATCTGTAAGAGAAAGTACAGCATCATGAGAGAGTCGAACGGATGAAATATGAATGTTTTGTAACCTTGCACAACCCCTTCCCAACCCATCCATCAGAGCCACAAGATCCGTAGAATCTTTCTCTTGGCGAGAAAAATCAAAAGAAATCTCATTCAAATTGGGGCAGAAGAATACCTAATAAACAACAAAATATTAAATCAACTTGAATAACAAAGCATATCAATTGGTATTGTGATTCTATCAAATCAAACAAAGGAGGGAAATCTACCATCTTAGAAAGGGAGCAAAGACCCGAGAGCCAAAGTGTTGACAGGGCTGAAGAAGAGGTATTGAGGTAACCGAGATTAGAGCACCCCTCAATTTTAAGACATGAGAGACATCGTTTATCCGCGATAAATCGGCCAAGCTCATCACTGCAAATGCAATAATACTAAGATCTTTAACCGATTTGTAAAAAAAATCCAAAATCACAAATAATAAATCGGAAAACCCCAATACAGATCAGATCCCAATTCCCTCTATCAATCTCAAACTGACACGACATTTCATCAATCTATACACATACAATTAAAATAAAAACACAAAATTGAAATCGAACGAAGAAAACATACCCAGTGATCCGATTGATCGCCTTATTGAGCATCTGAATCTCCAACACCTCCAAATTAGGACACGCAAACGCAATGCAAGCCATCATCGTTGCATCAAGTTCACTAAAAAAACACCAAACAAACATCAATTCAATCCAATCCAAAGACTCCAAACATAGATCAATCCCGATCTCCGCAATCTCACAGATCTAATCAAAACCCTCACCTTCCCATTTTCAGCGACAACCTCACAAGCTTAGAACACTTCTGCAACACCGATCCAACAAATCCAACTTGCGCCTTCGCTGGTACAACAAGTTTCAACTCCTCCGCCGCCTTCCAAAGCTTCTTCGTACAATCTCTCCACCCTTTACACACCTTCGCCGCTGATAACAACCCCGTTGGTGGCAATCTCTTAAACACCTCCCACAAACAACTCATCGGCAACTTCCCTTCTCCCAATTCCCCCAAATTCTCGAGATCCTCATCATCATCATCATCCGATACTGCCACCGATCGGTTGTCTTCATTCTCAAGATCGTCAAACGAGAGCGCGCGGCGAAGATGGCGCGGCAGATCTGGCGAAGGAGTCGACGCGATGATCGACGATGACGATGACTCGTCAATCGTGACAATGGGAGTATTGGCCGTGTTGCCAATGTGGCAGATATGGCCTTTCTTGGGTTGACCGCAACGACGACACGCGTAGTTACCGCGCTTTTTGCCGTACTTGTTGTGGGTGTTTGAGGTGGTTTTTCTTGTGGTGGTAGTGAGGGGTGGTGTGCCAGTGGTTGGGTGGTGGCGATGCATTTTTAGGTTTTTGGAGAGAGAGAGAGAGAGGGGAACGTGTGAGTGAGTGATGAAATAAAAAGAGGGAAATGTGGCGGGAGATTGGAGATAATTTGGCGCCATTGTTTTAAAAACTCGCGGGTGTATTGTAAAGTACGAAAATGTCCTTTGCAATAGATTTCCCGCGTTAATGAGATTAGTAGATGGGTATATTGTGGATCTGATGATGTAAGGAGAATATATGGTGAGTTAAGTGGTATTAAACTTTGAGATTGGATCTGATTTTTTTATTTAATTTATAGGAAAAATTGAGAGCTTTTAGTATCAGAAACGAGATTTGAATTTCGTTTTTAATTGCTTTAGATTTTTATATATATAAAAAAACTGGATTATTAATCTTTCTTGGTGAATTTCATCTTTAATTACTTTTGGATTATTTGTAGTAGTTCTTACTGATCAAGGAACGTAGTTTGTTTTCTTCGATCCAATGTGTTAGCAAGGGTTGAATCGAGAGAAATAAACGGAATTTGTTGATTTGTTGAGGTACTTTCGATATACTAAACATAGCATGTATGTTGGTATTTTTTTTATAACTATGTGTATGCAATAAGACATCCCAATTTGTATCGTAGTGACTCATCTGATCTATCGTATGCAATAATTTTGCTAATCTGATCTATTGAATTTGTAAAATCTATTAAGGGGGGACTGTATATCTATATTATTAAGCCAATAGCCCTTATAGTGTCTACGACACTCTTTTATGTCGGTCCCTCCAACCTATCAAATATGACACGTGTATTTAAGAAAAGTCTAAACATATTAGAGATTAAAGGCAACTCTTTAGAGAAGTCACGACTTTTCAAGTTCAAAACCCATCCTTTTTGTGGGTGCAACTATGTCCATGTAGCGCCCTGCTTTTATTCTTTTTCACATTAGGCGTAATATATGTATTAGTCTAAACTGCATTATGCTATTTACTTAGTTTGCACCTTGTAGTACGCTATATTATTCTTTGGGTTTTTGAGTTGTAAACCCATTCAAACCCACCACCTAACTTCCCCTAATTCTATTCCATCTCTGCCTTTTTCTCCTCCGTCAATCCATAGCCATTAGAGACTCTTGGTGTGAGAATTGATTACCCTAAACTCTTTTACCTTCAAGTTCTCTATTGTGCCTGTATTTGGAGTGGATTGGGTATTGATTTCGTTGGGCATTGCAAGGTCGTTCTTAGCTCCTCGATTTTTACCAAATCCCTAATCAAGGCAAGTACAACTATTGCCCTTCATTTAACGATTGATCGGTATAATTTTCATATACCAATTGTGTATAATTTAACAACTATGTTATCCTAAATAAGTTGCTACCATCATATATAGTACAATTAATTGATAGTGAATTGTCTTCATAACATTTAACTTGTGCTAATTCATGTATATCATATGATTACTACCATATTGTAAGCTCTGATACCAAGTTTGTCACACCCCAAAATCCGATTTCTAATAATAAATCATAAAGCAAATCCTAAGACATAACAAGTTGGCATCCCACGGATAAACCCAGTAGATGTAGTTAATTTATTTAGAAATATATTACATCTGTGGGGTTTATCCGTGGGATGCCCGACTTGTTGAACCTTAGGATTTGTTTTATGATTTATTATCAAAAAACAGATTTTGGGGCGTGACAACCGATTTATCTCTCTCACTCTCGAATTGTAATTGAACTTTAAACTTTAAACTTTATCTATCTTAATCTCTATTTATTTGGTTATCCCTTAGATATCTATGAAATCTTTGAGTTTTGATATTATTTGTTGGTTACTTCTCTTTTAAAATTATAAGTCTTCAATCATGCCTCCTAAAATCGCATATTGTTTGATTTCCTGTAATCTCAAATAGTTTTCAGTTTTCCTTCTCAATGGGGTTTTCACTCTTCATGTTTCGGTCATTTAAAACTCATGAATTTAGCGGGTTTCCTCTCTGCATACAGTAGTAGTATCTCTGCCTTCTATGCCATTTTCAAGGGTTTTGCGTGTGAAACTCAATTTTAGGTAAAATCGAAACGTAAAGATGATATACATGCTCTCTACTCTTTTTTGTTTTTGAACTTTTGAGATTTTCTTCAAAGATTCATCATATCTTATATGGGTTTACAATTTTCTTTATTCGTAATTGTTTTATCATGGATTAAGATATTGAAAGACCATTTGCAACAAGATTAACAAACATGCTATTTACCAGTATTTCCTTTGTGATGTCCCAATACGCATTCGAACTCAAGGTTTCAATAATGTCATTCGACTGTTGAATTTATTTTTGCTCTTTGAGTTTGTTAGCTCTGCCGTTATTGTTAATGTTGTGTGTTGTTCTATGGTAACATTACCTTTTAAAACCAACAACTTAAAACAGTCCGAATAATGCCGCTGGGAAGAAATGATTAAATAGGACAAAATTATGACATTTAAAAATGGTTTTGGGGCTAAAACAGTCCATTAACAAAATTACAAAGATAGTAAACTCCATGCAACTTTCGTGGTGGGGAGAATCAATATCTACTCTTTTTATTGGGAATTGATGCAAAGATTTTTCAGAAGATGCCTCTTCGTTTGTTAATGTATCCCGCTACGCTTTAGTAGGGTTGGATAATTGGAAAAAGACCTTCAGAAAAGATGCATGCTCTATAGACTCGTAAGTCCTTGAGCAAATTTAGCAACATAACTCGTAGCGCGAAATCAAAGAGATTTTCTTTTATGCTAGTACATTCTTGCAGGGGCATGTCCGTTATTGAGGTAAGTCGATCTTCGGGGAGACCAGTCACTAGTTGAGGTTTAGTTGTTTGTTTTTGTTTTTTTTTTAAATGTAAGCTCGGCCTCGAGGTACAAAGAGTTCTAATGCTACTTTACACAATTTGGAGCAGGGAGACATAAGTAGGAGTAAAGCTAAAAATTAATTATATTCGTTTTTATTAGTATATTGCAATAAAATTATCAACTACGCTTTCATAGCTCAGTTGGTTAGAGCACCCGTTTAGTAAGCGGGAGGTCATGAGTTCAACTCTCATTGAAAGCATTGTATATTTAATTTACCTATTGTGTTTATTTTTGTTAAGCTCTCAAATACTCGAGACGCTGCAAGTATTTTGCTGGGCAGAGTTCTTACACTGACTTGGACTCTTTATGGTCTAAATATAATAATCAGGCACTGCATATTTTGGAGCATGGCGAATAAATAACTCACTCATTATCACTCTGATGGCAGTACAACAGGAGAACTACTAGTGATCCAATAATATTAACAGAGACCATTATCTGATATTATGATGTTAATTAAACAAGTTAATAACAGTGGAAATTAAATCAGTAAAATAGCAACAACAAGCTTGCGATTCTTCAAGAAATAAAATATTAAAACTCTATATTGATTTCCTGTTTCTGAACCAAATGTTGACAGTGGTGATTAACTTAAACACCATACATTTTAACTATAGAGAAAGAAAGAAGAAGGCGATAAGCTATATGTCACTCAAGTTACCGGGAGAGATATCTATTGGCCTGCGTCTTCAGAGAATCTGGCATCAAAAGGAGCAGGAGAATGTATATTTGAAGAAGAACCGGCATTACCCACCACGCCTGAGCCATTTTGCAGTTCCATTACAAGCCAACGAACAGCTTTGCTCATTTGCTCCAGACGAACGGCATTTATGGGGGGAAGCCCTGTGGTTGAAATTTGGCTAGACCTCCCTGAGACTGACCCGGTAGCCTCATCCACAAGGCATTCTGAACCTATACGTAGTTTCACGGATTCCACAAACTCCTCTGCTTGATCACAAGCCACTCTAAACATTTCCCACCGTTGCTTAAAATTCATTAAGGCAGCATCTGTGGCAGCTGTTTTTTGGCCACCGGAGGCTTCTTTGGTTTCAAGAACACCAGCTGCAGCGGCAACAAATTCTTGATATGCATTATTCAATGAATCCACTGTATTGTCCATTAAGAGAACTAGGATCCTGGCAATGAGAAGACTATTAATTTTAATAGCAACGAACTTTCATTTGGACCAAAAAAGGCCGCAATACATCATATACATGGAAAAGCCAAAGCACACAAATTTCGATCCCAAAACAGATACAACGGAGGATACCACATAAAAAGGCGCATAAAACTCCAAGAGATAGAACAAATTATTATTTTTTGTTGGGAAACATGATAATGTGAGCTAATGAAGGAATTCATAATTAATTAGGGAAACCTGCCACGGAGGAGATTTTTCTTTTTTTTAATAACAAAATTTCACAAGAACAAAAAAGGCTGCAATGTACATAGAAAAACAAAAGCAATCTCAAAAATAAATGAGGATAACAACATGAAAGTGGACATAAAATTCCAAAAGAGGAAACTTAATCTTTTGTCCTCCCATAAACACGACAAGAGAGCAAGTGAGAAGATAATAATAACTTCTGATAAAGAAATTTCACAAGAACAAAAAAGGCTGTACTACATGATGTGCACCGGAAAGCCAAATCACACAATCGAAACAGAGATAGAAAGGATAGTTAGCGGAAGGTGACATTAAGTGACATAAATATCCAGGAGGGAATTGGATTTTTTTATTTTTTATTTTTTTATTTTTTTCGTAACACGGTAGCAAGAGCTAATTAGGGACCAAGGCCATCCTTGAGTACAAGCGATAGCCTCCCCACTCTAGTCCCCTGCTCACAATACCATTTGAGTGTAAACTGAGTATGAATTCCATACTTGGTGCGGCTTTCTCGCATGAATTAGGTCAAACCAACACGAACAAAGCCATGGAAGTCTCAAGCATAAGATTAATCTCGATTTAACATAAAATATTACCTCACTGAAACCACTCAAATATCTCATAAGTCATAATATTACCAACATAAACTCAAATCAAATCAGACTTAGCCCTACAAATAAGGTTTTCATGATCTTTCATACATTTAGAAAAAAATGGGTATTCATGATTACTCAATTTAATTGCATTGCAGTGTCAAATTAGTCCATATTTATGTGATTCAAAGAGTAAAATATGGGGATAAATAGATACTAAACTAACCCTAAACTCATTTAGATACTAAATCTGGAACCTTAAATTGTAAATTGAGAGAAAATAGATTGAAAGTTACCTTAAAGAGTGCTTTATGTGAAGATTTCTCACTTATTAGTGTTGAGTTTAGTTGAGGCTTTTGAGCTCCAGCGAGAGAGAAATTGAGGGGGGTTTGTCCTCAAGATGCACACTTGAAAGCTTTCACTCAGAACATCTTTAGCAGTGCCAGTGTTTCAGATTAGATAGCTTGAGTTGAGTGATTACTAGGAGTGCTCGTGGCCACTGGCCAGACCGTCCATTCCCGACTAGATCTTCTAGGGTCGTGTAGTGGCCCGCAAACCACTCAACCGGGGTACGTTGGCACAAGGCCAGCAAGACTTAATACCAATCACGAAACCTATCAGTGTTGAGAACAAGCCAATCCTTGAGGTGTGAGGTGTGAGGTGTGCGACCGCACAAGGCCCAAAGGGAAAATGCCCCCTAGCTACCTTACGAATTTTCGTTCGAAAAAGACTAGGACCCCGATGCAACAGTCTGGTAGCTGACATTCGATCCAATCATCATCAGCCGGGGGCCGACCTCATACAAATATAAGAGTCCTCCAAGAAGTTGATGGCGCTCCCGCTAAAGTAAGATAAGAGGAGGACCCACTAAGAAGAACAGTTCGCATTCCAGCGCGTGAACGACTAAGTGAAGGAAGTGGCGATCACGTTCGTCGAGAAGGATGCACCCCACGCCAGACCGTCACAGCTCGTCAGTACGTGACTCGGGAACATGTCGAAAAGCATATCAAATAATTATTTAAAGCTCAGGTCCAAACCGCCAAAGGGATCTACAACAGATTACAAAAAAGCCCGATTGCTCGGATGCCGACCTTATACAAATACAATGAGTCCTCCAAGAAGTTGATGGCGTTCCCACTAAAGTCAGATAAGAGGAGGACCCACTCAGAAGAACAGTTCGTATTCCAGCGCGTAAACGACTAAGTGAAGGAAGTGGCAATCACATTCCTCGAGAAGAATGCACCCCACGCCAAACCGTCACAGCTCGTCAATACGTGACTCGGGAACATGTCAAAAGCATATCAAAAAATTATTTAAAGCTCATGTCCAAACCGCCAAAGGCATCTACAACTGACTACAAAAAAGCCTGATTGCTCAGGAACTATTAGACAACGAAGTTCCCACCGGTTTCCACGCCTTGAAAATCCGAAAGTACATGGGAACTGATTCCGTGGATCACGTCCAAATTTCATGATGCTTTAGGCTTACATTCCACATCGAGCCATATTTTATGCCATCTTTTTCCTACCAGCCTCCAGGGCGAACCGTTACGATGGATCCACTTATTATAAGAAGGATCCATTCGCACATTCGAACAGTTGCGAGAGTTTTACGTCAAGAACTACTCACATGACAGAGATAAGAAGGAAAATTTGTATTCTTTGTTCAGCCTCAAGCATATGCCAGGCGAGAAGCTCAAAACATTCACTAAGAAATTTTTGGAGTTGGCCAGAAAGGTAGATCGACTTGATGAAGATTACTATTTCGGCCTTTACAAATGCCTTGTTCGTGGATGGTAGAGTGAAGAAACACCTTATTCTCAACAAACCTACGACCCTGGAAGACATGATCGAAATAGTAAATTGATATATTGACCTGGAACGGATGGTATCCGAAAGACAGAAGCACCAGAGGTCAACCCTAACAACGCAAGATCAATCCACAGAATGAGACTTCAATCGTACTACAGATTATGGAGGAAACAGAAAATGGACTAAGTATAATGACGATCGGCCTCGGAGAAGGGGTAATTTGCCAAAGCCATGCCTTCCCAAGTTAACTGCCACAATAACCAGCCTATATCCTACACTTTAAAATGATAAATTCTTCCGTAATGCTTAATATCTTCAACCTATCGAAAGCAGGTCGTATTGCATACACCACAAAGTCCGACATCATGACATATAACATTGCTTCGCTTTACAACGACTTTTAAAGTATATTTTTGCGGAAGGACGAATGCATGAGTACATAGTGGGCGTCAACAGGAGTTACAAGCTTAATAATGAGATCGTACAGATCGAAGGAGCGGCATAGGCAAAACATTTATACCACATCTCCCTCAGCCATTTTATCGAGACTCATACAGTTAACAGGTTGATCAGATTCAAAAGACGACGTCTAGGCTAATGCCACAATTTGGCCATGGTCGATAAAGAAGCCCGGTTACTCCCCGCATCTAGTTCTCAACGAACAGGGATCTCCTTCAAAGATTGCGACGTTTGCCATGTCAACTTTCCTCATCATGATGCACTCGCAATCATGCTAAAAATAAAAAATGTCGTACTACATACAATGATGGTGGATACTGGTAGTATTATCGAACTACTTTTCCAAAGTACGATTAATCAAATGGGACTGGCCAACAAAGTCCAGTCTAGTAATATCGATATCAATTGTTTCAATGGCTCCAAATAAGAACGTGTAGGAAAAATCATACTTCCTATTACCGCAGGACCAACAATAGTTGATGTCGTGATTTACGTTATAAACGCAAAATCCCATTATTTGGGAATCATGGGACGTTGTTGGCTGTATAACATCTGAGCTATCCCATCGACCTATCATTTGGCGTTATGGCTTTATTGGAATGGCGGCATCTATAAAATCAAAAGTAGTCAGAAGCTAGCTCGAGCTTGCGAAACTACTGTTAGCATCGTGACGGAACCACCAGCACAGCAGCTCGCATAACACTTACATAATAATACAAAGAATACTACAGAGAACCAACTGCCAAGTGCATAAAACTACATAATACATCGAAATTAGTGGCGATAAACGGGGTACATACATTGGGACTCTTTTACCCACAATAGAGCGCAATACTCTTATTCAGTTTCTAAAAGACAACAGTGACGTCTTCGCATGAACATTTCATAAAATGTCAGACATTGATCTAAATTTGGCTTGCCATAAGCTTAGTTTAAAAGATAAGGCTGATGCAATCAAACAAAAATAGAGGACTTTAGCACCAAGACTGCGATAAGAAGTCAACAAAGAGATCGATAAACTCATTGAATGTGGTTTTATTCGAAAAGCTAATTACCCCGAATGTATCTCGAACATCGTAGCAGTGCTGAAGAAAAACAACAAGATCAGAGTGTGTGTGGATTTTACAGATCTCAATAAGAATACTCTGAAAGATAGTTTTTCCCCTTCCTATTATCAACCATCTGCTCGATTCCACTGCGGGACACAAACTCTTATCCTTGATGAACGCCGTATTAGGGTATAATCAGATACCCCTGTTTCCCGAAGATAAAAAAATAGCTTTCATCACAGAACACGGATTGTACTGCTACAAAGTCATGCATTTCGGCCTCAAGAATGTCGGAGCTACTTATCAGAGACTGATGACTCAGATGTTCAAAGACCATCTTGGGAAAATAATGGAAGTCTACATTGATGATATGATGTATAAAAGTTTCAAGAAGGAAAACCATATCGCAGATCTGTATACGACCTTCGAAATTCTTCGTTCCTACAAAATGAGACTAAATTCTGACAAATGCCAATTCAGAGTCAAATCAGGCAAATTATTGAGACATTTAATTAACAAACAAGGTATCGAGGCTGACCCAGATCACATTTGTGCTTTGTTATCTATGCCTTCCCCAAACACATGGAAAAACGTACAAAAGATAGTAGGCAAAATAGCAGCAATAAATCATTTTGTCTCCAAATCTTTAGATCGGTGTCGATGGTTATTCAACTTCCTACGATAAAGGACGAAGAAAGGAAAAAATCAAAAGGATCCTGAGATCGAGTGAACTACAGAATACGAAGTGGCATTCCAGGAACTAAAATGCTGCTTGGGGAAACCACCAGTAATGAGTATGCCCAAGGAAGGAGAAGAACTTACGGTATATCTCGTAGTTACTGATAACTCAGTCAGCTCAGTTCTCATCCGACTCGACGAAAAAAATGGAAAAACTTGTCTACTTCATCAGCAAGACTCTTACTCCATCAAAAATAAGGAGCATTGCTGAGGAAGCCAAGGTATCAGTGCCTGAACTACTCTTCAGAGGAAAGATCTTCTTCACGACAAGATACGATGATTGTGCAGAAGAAAAAATCTCTACCACCGCCGTCTCTTCCTCCATAACCTCTACCACTCCCGCATGGTAGAGAAAGAAGAATGACTATATTTTTTTATAGAACCCACTCACCAGCAGGGTACCGACGAGGCTTCCTCAGACGAACGCCAACCGCTTCGTCTTCAGTTGTAACAACCTCCTTCATCAGCAAACGTAGCCCATTCTTGCGCTCTTCCTCCGATGTCAATCTATAATGAAAGAACACCATTTGGTAATATTCGTCATCCGCCTCCTCCACCTCTTCATACGTAATACCTTGGTAGGTAGGATGCACCCGAATTTGCGTCAGAAAGTCCAGATATTGGTTCCCAAAGTACCAGAACTGTAACTTTTGCACTTTAGCCAGTACCCTAGCCTCGTGAGACTGTCGTCTGGTGGTCACCATCCTCCCAATAAAACAGTTACAGAGAAGAAAAATAGCAGACGATATGGAATAAAAGTACTTGGTAAATAACAACTGCAGCAGCTAACCACAATACTATTTATACTGCAATTACCATTAAAGATGACGTTCCACATTCCCAATGTCAGAAGAAATTCCCATGCAACCATTTTAGCCAAAGCCATTGGTTCTAGGAACCCAACAGTCACAACAGATATTCATAAATAAACATTGGAAATGATCCCCGGGTATTAAATACAGTATTAATGAGGTTTCTCAACCAACACCACTCGCCCATAATATTTCTCGTGCTCTTGGTTGAGAGGGGGCGGTTGTAGTGTCTTATTCTGGATCTCAAACTCAAGCCCCATCTTCGACCATTATACATTTACTCGACCTCATCAACATACGATTACATGACACATTATGGAATAACTATAAAATTTTACTTATCATTCTCGACCTCTACATCAACAGCTCGATTCAACAAAACACTCTATCATTAATGAAGTCGTTACAAGATAGAAGGATCAGACCATTACACAATCAATTCAATGACTCATCAAATCTATATTGTAACGTCTATCATTAAGGATAATAATGGTCGTCAAACGATTATATTATAAGACCTATAAATAAGACCAGAGAACTACAGATAAAAAAGAAGATGTTCTACTTGAAATTCTACCCATAAACTATACACAAAACTACTCAACGCATCATTTGTAGTAGCTAACAATTATCAATAATACATTTCTTTCTAAATTCTCAAAAGAGGTCGTGGTTTTTAACCTATTCAAAGGTTTTCCACGCTAACCTTGTGTTAACAATTGTTTGATTCTTACTAACGCTCTAATTATATTTGGTGCGTGAGAGACTAAGTTCGATATACGAAATTAGGTTCTTACAACACCTTTTTCAACTTTTAAACGCATTAGGGAGCCTGGAGCTCATTTGACATGTATAAATACGTTATGCGTCAGGCACTACCAGGGGACTAAAAGTTTGTTCTAGAGCTTAAGATTCCAAGCTCGAACTCTAATTTTGAGCACTCCTGGAAATAGTTTTAGGGCCAGTTTCATGTATGGCTCCGGTTCTAATTTTTTGCTCAAGATATGCTTCACCATTTACGAATTATAATTCAAAGTCATGGTCATTAAAAGCGTTTTATTTTGTATTATATCCAAGTTTAAACACGACTCTCTTTTTTTCAACCCAAGTTTAGACACGACCTGTAGAATAATATTTGGTTGTATATAAAATAAAATACTCGTAGTTGGTCGCATAAAAGAAACCTATGGGGGCACTTTCCTAACAGCCCATCTTGTTTGAAATAGTCTCAATCAAGCATATATAAATTACTTACACCTACAACTCATTAAGCCAACAACTCTCCCAAAGCCTAAGACTCAATGGCGACCTCCCTCGCAAACACGACCGTGCCTTTCATCGCTCGACAGAGTCACAGGCACATCTACAATAAGCCGCGGCTGAAATATTCATTCTCGGCCCGAAATTCCCAGTACCGTAGCCTTATAACGGGACGTAAACCAACGTCCTGCAAGGTTTTAACGAAAACGAATACTAACGGATACTTGGCACCTGCGAATAAGGTGTTTGAGCTTAAAAATGAGGAAGAAAAAGAAGAAGATGATATTATAATTGAGGAGGAGCATAAGGAGCATTTAGCGAACCGTTGGAGTGAAATTCACGGGGGAGACGATTGGGAAGGCATGCTCGACCCGATGGATTCACTCTTACGGTCCGAGCTAATACGGTACGGCGAGTTTGCTCAAGCATGCTACGACGCGTTTGATCACGACAGTTACTCTAAATATTGTGGGAGTTGTTTGTATACCCCGCGAAATTTTTTCAAGTCTCTGGGAATGACGGGATTTGGGTACAGTGTTACACGATATCTTTACGCGACGACCCATGCCCCGGGCTTGTCAAATTTTTTTAAGAAATCCAAGTGGGGTAAGGTTTGGAGTGAAAACTCGAATTGGATGGGGTACGTTGCGGTCTCAAACGACGAAACGTCGAAGCATTTAGGACGTCGGGACATAACAATTGCGTGGAGGGGCACGGTGACTAAACTAGAGTGGGTCGCGGACTTGAAGGACATTCTAAGGCCGATACAACCGTATAACATCCCGAGTCCTGATCCAACGGTTAAAGTTCAAGCGGGGTTCCTCGGTGTGTACACGGATAAAGATGAGAACTGCCCGTATGGCCAGTACTCGGCAAGGGAGCAAATTGTGACGGAAATCCAACGGTTGACGAAAATGTACTCGAACGAAAATTTGAGCATAACTGTTACGGGTCACAGTATGGGTGCGGCTCTAGCAATATTGAGTGCGTATGACATTGCAGAAACCGGTCTAAATTTGCTAGATGACGGCCGAGCAATACCCGTTTGTGTTTACTCGTTCTCGGGCCCAAGAGTTGGGAATTCAAGGTTTAAGGAGCGGTTAGAGGTCGTCGGAGTTAAGGTTTTAAGAGTGGTGAATGTTCACGACGTGGTTCCTATGGCGCCCGGTTTCTTAGTCAACGAGCACTCGGCGCTGCTTATAAGAAAGTACATGCCATTGTTTATAAGAAAATTAATCGAGTGGTTACCGTGGAGTTACTCACATGTCGGAGAAGAGCTTGCACTCGATCACAAGCATTCGCCCTTCCTAAACGATACCTGGGATCCTACGGATTCACATAACTTGGAGGTTCATCTACATTTGTTGGACGGGTTAGTTTTTCCTCCCTAATTACTATTTGCTAGCGCGTCTCCGATGGTATCACCTACTTCAAGGCATTTGCTGGGCTAAAAAGCCTGACAAATGCCTTAAAGAACCATTGGAGAGCATAGTTGTCTTCTTTTCAATCCAAATCAAGCAATGCCCATTAAACTCGACTTACCAGTCTTTGAAAACACAAATAATATACACAAAGTCGTATTCACGATTTCTTTATCTAAGTCCAATTGTTGTCTTACCGCGTTCTTCATCATCTAATTTGTATTTAATTGATGTTAAGGCCAAGTCGTGCCAAATTAATTTGCGCGTAATTAAATCAGTGAGTCAACTCAGAGGTGAACCCCTACTAAACTATTTCTATGTGAATATTAATTACAACAGGTACCATGGGAAGAACAAAACATTTGAGCTTGCTAGTAAAAGAGACCATGCATTGGTAAACAAAGCTTCTAATTTCCTTAAAGAAGAACATTTGGTTCCACCTAATTGGCGGCAGGACGCGAACAAAGGAATGGCGAGGAATAAAGAAGGTCGTTGGATTCAACCTGATCGCCTTAAACTTGGCGATCACCACCACAAGAAACATGGTCTAAATGGCGATCATCATTGATAAATCCATTTTTTTGCTTTTAAAATATGTGAAAAAGATGGGAACATTACAATCTGTAGAGAAACATTATTTTGTGTTATAAAATTCCAAGTGATTAATCAAACGAATGTAGATACTGATTTATTTCATTCAATATATATATTCATTTGTCTGTCTGTCACTCTTCTTCATCATCTTCTATCAGGGCGTTTCACTTTAGATTAAAATTATTAAGCAAAATATTTCATTAATGAAGTACTGGATACCCATTACAACAAAGCATAGATTCACTCCATACAACTCAAACTCACTCTATTAATAATAAATAAAACAGAGCAAAAAACACACATATTCCCCTCCAAATTCTAGCCAACCCTAACCTCGATCGTCCTCGGCTTCTTCGTCTCAGGTGGTGGTAACTTCTCGACACTTACAGTAAGAACCCCATCTTGACAAACAGCAGAAACCTTATCAGTATTCGCGTTCTCCGGCAACACAAACTTCCTCATAAACTTACCAACCCTTCTCTCCATTCTCACACACTTCTCTCCTTCTTTTGCCTCTTCTTGCTTCCTCTCTCCACTAATAACCAACACATTCTCATCCTCAACACTCACCTTGATATCCCCTGATTTCAAACCGGGCATGTCGATGATGAACATGTAGGAGTTGGGGAACTCTTTGATGTCTGCTGGGGTTGATGCCATTGCTTTCGCGTCGCGAATGTAGGTTCGTGTTGGGGCGTTGGAAGGTTGAGAAGAGTGGTCTTCTGAAGAGTCTGGGTTGGTGATCATGTGTTGGAGAGTTGAGAAGAGTGGGTGATCGAAACCGAGAACTCGCAAATCCATTGTTTGATGATTGAGAAAAACAACTAGAGAATTGGGTTTGTTTGATTTTGATTGATTTGTAAGAAAATTGTGCAAGAAGGTTGTGTTTATATGGTTGTGGATAGAAGGTGCTGGAAGGTTCTAGAACTTTAAAGAGAAATGGAAATTGGGTTTTGGAAGGTTCTATAACTATGGAGAACATTCTAGAGTTCGAAAAGAGAGGCAGGAATGGGGTTGGAGAATGTTCCGTAAGAATTGAGAACATTCTAGAAGTTTTCGATAGTCTTCTACTTTCCTTTCTTTGCCAATTTATTTTGAGATGGAACCTCCCGCTCTAATATTTAAAAATAACTGGAGACAATGAAGCCTAAAAGAGGTATATAAATCTTGTGGTGCCCAAAATATTTGCACATCTTTTTAAGTGGTTTTATTTCTCCCGCCCATCCTTTCAAAAGACTTAGGATAAACGGGTGCTGTGGCAGGTTTGGGGTAGGGTAATTTGGTGGGTATGGGATGGTATTACTACACCCGCCCTAACACCCGTTCAGACACATGTACTGCATTCTGCAAGGCATTCTTTGGTTCGGATTCGACAACAGAACCTTGTGAATTGTACTTTGAAGGTTTTTATTTGCAGCATCAACTAGAAAGTTTAAGAGATCGACTTCCCCTGCCCATGGTTTAGTAACATTCTCCTTGGCTTTATTAGGCGAGCAGTCCTTAGATGGCGTCGGCACTTGAAGAACTCTGCACGAGGGCAATAAAAGTATGTGAAGTGAAAGAAATTGTACGCTATCCTCGTCGGGCTGCTAGAGCCAAAAGGATCTATACACGTTATTTTGGCTCCGTACTTCTGTGCAGATACGGCCTAAAGAATTATGGTTTGCTTTTAAAGGTATCCCGTTGGGGGATTCGATATGATATTTTACACTACGATCGACCTACTTTTGGGACTGGATCTATGTATTTCCCTAAGGCCTAGTTTAGGTATTTTGTATAGTAAAACCCTAATTCGGTAGGTTTCTACCACCGATTGTAGTAGAAGTAGGATTCTATTTCTACTATATAAATAGGCATTGTAACCCATAAGGCAATCAAGCCTCTCTAGATTGTAACCAGTTTTGAACAATGAAGAGAAAACCCTAGAGGAAGATTCTTCAATTTATTATTGTTTTGTTTTTATTTCAATTATTTGTTCCTTCTATAGATTGTGGATTATTCGGATATGTTGGTTGGGCTTGGTAGGCCTTGGTGGGTTGTTAGTGAAAGATGTCAAATCGTTCTAGAGTATGTTTAGGCAAAATCTGCCCACTGAAATGTAAAAAATTGGCTTTGTTGGCATTAATGCCTCTTCAATTGCTTCAGGGTCTTCGAACCTTAGACTCCTTTCACTACCAAATCCCGCAAAGAAGTTTGTCCCCAAAATCCATGAAAAAACATTATAAAGATCTCGCTTTAAATCGAAATCCGAAACACGGGTATTTTTTTACCTTTTTAGTGTCCCACAACTTGCGGAGGAGTAGGTCTTGTTTGGTAGGCCCCCTTTCTATAGATAAAATGACCTTCCAAACATGGGTATTTTCCCTATTAGGGTCCATATATTAGTTTAATTTTAAATCAAATTAACTTCTAAAACAAATGAAATTTAAAATTAGATTAAATACTAAAAATAAGAGAGAAAATGAGGACGACCATGACGTATAAACTCTCTTCGACTTTAAAATTAATCCATGAACTTGGATGTTGTAATTGCTTCTTCTGTAATGATAACAAACACTTCGGCAAACGGAACTGTCCTCAGAACTTGCCATAACTAACGCACTCCATAAGTGGAAAATCACATTATCAAGAGCTTCACTTGCTAAAATCTAAGTCGGAATAGGCTACATTGTAATTGAAATCTCCTTATAATTGTAGTTATACACTTACTACATCAAATCATGTAATCCTCCCAATGGGGATCAATAAACTTAAAGAATATTAGAACGATTGCATTGTTATGACTTGTGTCTAAAATGCCGGGTATGTTGGTTGGGCTCGGTGGGCCTTGGTAGGTAGGTTGTTGGTGAAAGATGTCAAATCGTTAGGAAGTTCTAGAGTCAATTGGGTATCATATCTTTCATTAAGCAAGTCGAGTACACTCTTTTCTTTTGTATTTGATCTATCAAAAGAAAAATTTATTAATACAAAGAGTTATTCGTGGATTATAACCCTTACCGCCCTATGTAAGAGAATAATGGTACTAACATAATGAATATTAAGAAATAATGGGAGTCCCCTGATTGGTATTCGTACAATAACTAATTATCAATATTTCCCATTGCAACTAGTAACTAGGGCTGTACACGGTCTGGTTTTGGCCCTAAACCGCGAACCGAACCGGATACTCCGAATTTTTTAGAACACCGAACCAAAACCGAACCGACCTCATAAAGAACCGAACCAAAACCAAATCGGTCGGTCCGGTTTCGGTTCAGTTTTTCCATTCGGTTTTTAATTATACAAAATGGCTTGAGTTAAGTTACTGTTGAGAGACTACAAAATTCTTAAGCATGTGGGTCAAAAATAATTCAAACCACAAAAGTCCAGGCCAAAAATAATTCAAACCACATGTGGGGATCTCAATGAGAGTGGATATGGACAGCTGTGTACAATATGTGGGCCGTTTTTTTTTGGATTTCTTCCTAATTACATTTTTATGATAATACTTTACCACCACATATGCTTTACAAATATGCCCTAATATTTTGTTGTTGTTCTAATGGCTGTCGCCTTTACTCGTCTTTCATGGTGAACAATTCATCTACAAAATTGGGTATGGGTCTGCTGTCTGCGTCTGCGTGATCATGATACCGTAAAATCCCCAAATCAAACAGAAATCCCCAAATCAAACGGAAATTGCACAAACAATTAAAAATCCCCAAAATAAGAGAGAGAGAGAAAGAGAGAGATCGAGTTACCTGCAGTTGCCAAAGTATGGTGGTAGTAGAGCTTATGTGGTGGTAAAGAATTAGAGATCATCCCCAAAGTATCGAAGACTAGAGAGTAGAGAGACTGAGAGAGAGTAGTAGAGATCAATCAGATCATCCCCAAAGCTTAGGTGGTGGTAGAGACTCCATATTCAGATCTTATGAGAGAGAGTAGAGAGACCGAGAGAGAGAGAATGAAAGATCAATAGAGAATGAGAGAATTATAGATAATATCATTGACCAAGTATGTTTAATGTAATGACATTATTCTCACTCAGCAGTTACTTAAGTTAAGTTATAACCCCTCCGGTTCGGTTTGGTCGGTTAACCAGGGTGGGTAACCAGTAACCAAACTGGGGTAGCCCGGTTCTCCATTTTTCAAACCAAAAACCAAACCGGCCCTGTAAAAACTGGGAAAAATTGTTGGTTTGGCTCGGTTCGGTTCGGTTTTACGGTTTGGCCGGTTTCTCTGTACAACCCTACTAATAACTGGGTCAGATTCCAGTGTCGCCCATTTACGAACATTTTGATGTTCAAAACAGGTACCTATTACACCACCACAAGGTACGAAGATGAGACTCCAACGCTCGATATATATGTTGGTTATGATTCACCATCTATCATTCGATATTTTAAACCCACAACCGACGATGTATTTACTACGAGATTCGTAGATTGTCACTTTGATGAGACGATTTTTCCAGTATTGGGGGGAGATATGACAGGTAATGCTGAGGAAGTTTTCAAGATTAGATGGAAAATACCATCGATGTCACATCAAGATCCCCTAACCAATAGCGGTGACAAGTAAATGCAACGGATTACATACTTACAATAAATCGCTAATGAATTGTCGGATGCATTCAACGATGCTGCTAAAGTAACCAAGGCGCATGTTCCTGCAAGTAATGCACCTGCATGACTGGATGTTTAGGGAACTGGAGTGCAACCCACAAATTAATCCAAGCCGCGCATCACGAGAGGACCCCCCGCTACAAAGAAGGATGCTGAGCCGAGGGCTAAAAAACAACGTACGGAAAAAAAAAAGACTAATGGTGTAGTCGGTTCATCGGGGATGGAACCTCCCATTGACAGGGCTATAATAGCTACGTGTCCATGTGAATCATTAGGAGCAAGCTTAGCGAGGTGCATGTACATGATAATCGAGAGATCTTAATTAACTTTATTTCTAATGGTACTACGTGGTATCATTTAGAAGTAGTAGTCGACGAAGTTTTCACTTTAGCTGCTGCGCTCACCATCAAGGATGATGATCTATAACTTCTCCCTGTACACGAATATAGAAGTTGTACAGATTGGCCAGAGTGGATGACTCCAATCAATGCGAAGCTCAGCTCACTAGCTAAACACAAAGTGTTTGGACCAATAGTCCCTAGGCAAGATGTCATCAAGCCTGTCGGTTATAAATGGGTATTCGTATAGAAATGTAAGGAACTGAGAAATATAGTTAGGTACAAAGTAAGACTAGTTGCCCAGGGCTTTTCTCAAAGACCTGGCATCGATTATGATGAAACCTACTTTCCAGTCATAAACGCTATAATGTTATGTTACTTGATCAGTCTGTCAGTCGTTGAGAACGAGCTTGCGTCTTATGGATGTAGTTATTGCGTATATATATGGGAAGTTAGATATAGAGATCTACATGAAGCTACTAGAAGGGTTTAAGCTTCTGGAAGTGACAATGCTCGACACACAGGGTACCTACGTAATAAAATTGGATAAGTCTGAGACAATCAGGGTTCATGCATTTTGCAAATAACCTTGTTTGCCCATGTATTTTCATCAAGAAAACGAATACTGGTTTCGCCATCATTGTAGTATATGTAGGCGACCTAAAAATCATCAAAACTCTGGGGGAGATCGTAAAAGCCACCGAATAACTTGAGAAGGAATTCGAAATAAAAGACCTTGGGAAGACCAAATTTTATCTCGATTTGCTGATCGAACATCTTGGTCGCGGTATAATCGTATATCAGGCGACATATACCGAAAGGATCATAAAAAATTTCGGTATGGATAAAACACACAATGTCAAAATGCCTATTCATGTTCGTTCATTGGATGTGAACAATGGTATTTATCGTCCTCCAGACGAGGGGGAGAAACTTCTAGGGCCTCAGACGCCATATCTAGAAGCTATCGGTGCTTTGCTATACTTAGCAGGGTATACTTGACCCGATATCTCATAATCAGTGAACTGTTTAGCTCGCAATAATCTTACACCTACCCAAAGGCACTCGAATAGGATCAAGCACATTTTGAGGTATCTCATCGGCACGAAAGACTAAGGTCTATTCTATCTGAAAAATAGTAAATGAGAAATTATAGAATACGCCAATGCAGGATACTTGTCAGATTTACATAAAGGCCGATCACAATTGAGTTATGTGTTCTTGCATGAGGATATAACAATTTCATAGAGATCGATGAAGCAGATGATGGTTGCTACATCCTTGAACCACGCAGAGATTCTTACACTTTATGAAGCTGACAGAGAATGCTTTTGGTTGTGGTCCATGAATAATCACATCAATGGAAGTTGTGGTATAAGTTTTATTCAAGATAAACCGACGACACTGTGTGAAGACAACGCAGCTTGCATCATTTAAGTCAAAAGGCAGATTTAGTAAAGGCAACAAAACGAAACATATTTCACCCAAATTCTTTTACATATATGAGTTACAGAAGACGAATGAGATTGACGTCGCTCAAGTCCATTCAAAAGATAACTTAGCTGACCTATTCACAATGGCTCTTGCACATCCTACATTCACGAGATTGGTACGCAGAATCGGCATGCAAAGTTTACATGATTTATTACCTCAGGGAGATCGACGTCAGATGGAGTAATCCGGTCCTGACGTGGACACATGCGTGTTGTACTCCTTTTCTTGATAGTATAGTTTTATCCTAGGATGTTTTACCGACTAGAGGTTTTGATGAGGCAATCTATACGCGTCCACAACCCAGGGTAGGTTTTATTGATGTTTTGGGTGCTACCTAAGCGAACTGACCTCAATGATGTGAGTTGATTTTGGAAAAAATAAGGTAACTTGCCTCCACCTAAGCAAATTACCCTACTGTTGCATTTGGTCTTATATAGGTGTCCCAATATATTTATGACACATTACCTATTAAGTTTGTTATTTTGAGGAGTTTGGTTTTTGTATGACATTTAAATTTCATATACACGTCATACCACTAGCTAAAATTATAGGTAATCTGTAGTGGATGCTCTAAGATCAACTATATAAACACTCTTAGCTAAGCCTTTTTCCACTTGCTAATCACTCACACTCTCTCTCTCTCTCTCTATATATATATATATATATATATTTTCTCTCACTAGAAATGAGGTGGAACAAACGTCAATTCTCCGTTCTTACCATGCTTTTGCTACTTCTTATAGCCACTAGTAAACATCGGTGCCCCCCCTTATTTACAATAATATTGTTTTTCTAATATTAAATCTCATGTTTTTCCATGATCGAGCTTTAACCATAGAGATTTTGTCCTTGAGATGCCTCCACAACGAACTATTATGATATCAGGCTCGCACAAGATTGGATGGGCGCAACTCCTAATGATGTTAACACATGTCCCACGAACTAGTAGATGACGTAGCTCAAAACTTTAAAGAACAAGTGAGAATAAGTCAATGACACCTGCCCCCCAAACTAATAGTTATATGAACGACCTCTGAAAGCTCTGCCACTTTTTCCCCCAATCTAGGAAAACGTGCAGCTGCCCACGAGCTAAGGAGGAGAGCTATAAATAGGACATGGATGATAGATAACAGGGATAAACATTTTTGGAGATATAAACTACACCTTCTATTCTTTTCTAGAACACCAACTTTTGTAACTTGTAATACCCAATTAATAAAGGAAATCTTCAAAATCCTCGAACTGAGGTCATGGTTTATACCTATTCAGAGGTTTTCCACACTAATTTCGTGCTATCAAAATATCTCCCTTACAATTGTTTGTGTTCTAGGTACATTCGATGTAAGAGACTGATTTGAACTATGAATTTATACCCTTACATTTGGCGCCGTCTGTGGAAAATTGGTACTTACCACAAAATCCTTAGATTGACAGCCACTCAAAATTCATCAACAAAAATCATGGCGAATACCGAGCAAGCTGCTTCAATAATCCAGTCGGAAATCATGTCAAAAAAACCTGATCAGTTGGTAGATTTAAGGGCAAGCCTTCACATAGAAGCCATCAAGAAAAATGAACTCGAACTTCAATTGATTCAGGATCAATAACTTTGCAGCAAAGAGCTGGAGAAAGAGCGAAGAACTTGATAGTTAGAATCTAAGCGACACAAAGAATAAATGACCACACTACAGGCCGTTTTGATAATCAACAGGGACAAACTCCCAAAGATAATGAGGCCATGCTTGCATTCTAGGGTATTAACGTGTCATAGACTAGGAACTCTAGGAGCCATAAGTGGAGGGCTAGCCAGGCAATTGTGCAACAATCAATAGGAGCCAGAAGTCTTGGTCCATTTGGGATAAGATGATCAACTTAAAGTTTGTAGAGGACACCGACACTCTAAACATCAAGTAAAGGAACTGTGACCTCCAACTAAGGTGTCAGTTAAGGAGAGGTTGAGTGATAGGAGTGGTAATCATAACCTGAGACCCGCTCAGCAATCAGCTTCAGTACCACATTGATATGTAATACACGAACACAGAGACCAACGAATCTGAGAACTGCTAGAAACACAAACTCTCTTCAATAAAGATGAGCTGACCAAACTCGAGGGAAGTTCGATTGCTAAAAAACTGTTCAAAATAAAAGTTCTAACAGGATTCCACACTTTGAAGATCCGCAAATATAAAGGCACCGATCCAGAAGAACACGTCCAACAATTCTGAGATTTGTTGGGGTTATATTCGAACTTAAACTATATTCTTTGTCGCTTGTTCGGGACAAGCCTTTAGGGAGAGCCACTTCGATGGTTCCATTCTCTACTTGAAGAGTCGATCTATACATTTGACCAGTTGCAAAAACTCTTCATAAAGACTTATGCCCACAACAAAGATCAAGAAGAAGATGAGATAGGGATGGAGATTGAGAACGTTAGAAGTCCTGGGAACGCTCACATGACAGGATAAGAGATCGTGAACTAAGAGAAGAGATGCACCACCGCGACCGTGACAGGACGAGAGATCGGGATAGGGGTCGTGATCGCGATCATGATCGAACACGTGAACGAGACTGTGTCTGTGACAATGATCGCGGCTGTGACCGTGGTCGTGACAATGATCGTAACTTTCCCCCTCTCTCTAAATTGATCAATATCGTGATCGCGGCCGTGACTGTACTAAAATCTCTGTGGTTTTTTTTCAAATCGATTCGATTTTGGTTGTTTCGGTTTACCTTATAAAATTCTGGGTCGGGTCGGTTTATGGCCTAATCGGTTTTGTTTACAATTTTAAAAACCGATTTAGGTCAGTTCAATTTTGGTTTAGGCCAAAACCTAACCCGAACCAACCCATGCTCAACCTTAGTTGATGGTGAGAACGACCATTTGAGGGTAATTCATATCAACAACACTTGAGTATTTACCCCATGGATAAAATTGACATGCCGACTCACAGGCTTACTTGGCTGGTGTATTAGGTATTTAAGCTAGATATCTTAAGATCGAAGTGGTATCGACCCCCAACATCGATCATGCCTTCATATGCGTATATCAATACTGGGGTCGTGATCAATTATAAACCGACGTATTAAAAGACCCGCAAGCGCACAGTGTACCGTTGAGTACAAGGAAAAGTGGGGTCGTATCCCAAGAAACTTGTGATGCGAATTATACTTTGAGCTACTAATTTTATCCAATAACAATGAGTTTTTGTGTAGGTTTTGAAATGAAAAAGGCAAATAAATAAAAGTAACAAGGTTTTGATATGAATTGGAGAGAAAACCAAGGCGTTATTCCATTATATCTGTTGTAACCGTAAGATAGTATATTTAGTTTGAGTATATCACGAATTCCCATATCGCATATTTTTCGTTGGGTATATGCATACATCATAATATGAGAAAATTAATTATTGGGAATTACTCATATGCCAACTTATTCAACCATGGTCCAGTTGATAAGTATGGCTTATGTTTTTTTCTTCATGTTCTCAACCATCTTGGTTGAATAAGTTAGATATAAATTTAGGAGTTGCACAAGTAAATATTACGTGCCTATCAGGTCGATGAAGAGGAGGAAGAGGATTGGAGGAAGCCTTTCCTAAGATATTTGGGCCCAGAAAATAAGTGTGATGAGGACCTCCTAGATGATCCAAAAGAAAGAAGGAAGATAATTAAGAATTTAAAACGTTACACAGTATAAATGAATAAGTTATATAGGAAGTCGGTCACTGGGCCTTATCTGAAATGCCTTTCACAAATGCTTAAAGAATTACACGAAGGAGCGTGTAGATCTCATGCTGCAGGACAATCGCTAACAAACTGGGCCATCATACAATGAGTATTCTGGCTAAAAATATATGAGAAAATAGACTAAAGAATATTCAAGAAAGTGCGATGCTTGTCAAAGACACATGGACATAAGATAAGAGCTTCTATACTGGAACTACATGCGAGTAAGGTATTTTGGCCATTCAAACGATGGGTTTTCAACTTAGTAGGATAATTTCCTAATATACCAGGCTCTAGTAGATTGACAGCTAATTGGACATCCAGCATAATCGGCATCATTAAATGCTTATAGATGAAAAGGTCCCGGATCGAATAGAAGACCATCGGTGATGGTATCCTTGATAATTTGTAAGATACGTTTTACCCCTGCCCAGTAAACGGTCGTTGGCGAGTATAAAAATTGGCAAACTTGATTCACCGCATATGATAAATTCGGTGTTGTTAATGCCAAATATTGAAGAGTGCCAATAACATTACGATACTCTGAAGGGTCGATAAGAGGCTCACCACCGGTGGGTTCTATTTTGAAGCCGGTAATTGTTTGAGTCAGAGATGGCTTAGCATCGTTCATCTTAAGTCAGGCATGGAGATCAACAACATACTTGGTTTGTGTTAGGTACAAACCATGAGATAATGAGCCTCTTGACCAAGGAAATTAATAATGTAATTTCCCCAAATCTTTCATTACAAAAGTGGACACAAGCTTTTTGATTAGGAGATTTACTTAGGTTGAGCAATTTCTGGTGACGAGGATGTCAGCCACATAAACTAGGAGGATTATGATTTTACCATGGCAATTATAGACAAATAAGGAGTAATCAAAAAATAACTTAACAAAACCCAATTCCTCCAAGAAATTTGAAATCGCTTAAACCACGCTCGAGGGGCTTATTTGAGTTCGTAAAGAGATCGTTTTAGCTTACAAACATGATTTGGATAGCTGGAGCCTTCAAAGCCTTTTAGTTGACGCATATACACTTCTTTCGTAAAAAAATCTATGCAAAAATGCATTTTGAACATCTAGTTGGCGGATGGGCCAATTTAGACTTACGACAATTGACCAAATTATATGTATTGTTTAATGCTTCGCAACTAGACTAAAAGTTTTGAAAAAATCAATTCCTTCCTTTTGGTAAAACCCATTTGTAACAAGTCGTGCTTTATGACGTTCAACGGAACCGTCGGCTCGACATTTGAGTTTATAAACCCATTTGCAAGGCATGACATGCATCGATCGATGAGACGATACAAGCTTCCATGTTCTTGCAAGTTGAAGCGCTTGAAACTCTGCTTCCATAGCCTCTCTCCATTCTTGACATGTATTTGCCAATCTAAAGGATGTAGGCTCAACAAAATTCTTAATGTTAGTAACATGAAGAGCGTACTTTGGATTTGGCTTGAAAATTCCATCCTTATAACGAGTAACCGTGGTATGACTCGCATTACCGGAGATAGGAGTCTAGTGACCGTAGACAGAACTTGAGGGGTAAGGTTTGAGTTTATCCAACCCAAAATTAGTTGGTCCTACTTCTCCCATGTGACAAATTTTGGATCTACCGTCCAGGGTTTGGTTGTGTTTCTTGGTGGTGGTACGGGCAGGTACTTGGTTGGACAAGGCAATGTTCCATAAACATAGCCAAAAAGACCAGTCCCCTTGAGAATGGGAAGGAGCGTAAACCATAGTGGCAAATTAGTTTGATTTAGCTTGATCGAGACTGAATTAAATAAATTTTTCTTTGAAGAAGTCAGCGAGAAAGATTTTTTTTTTTTGAAGAGATGAAACTAATATGTCATGAGACTTTAAGCTCTTGATACCATAAAAGAATTGTAATACTTTCCTTGATTTTATTCATATAGAGACATGGTTATTTATGGTCATTACAGAGAAGAGTTGGTTCTTACAAAAGAGAGAGAGAGTCCCTTATTGATCTGGGACATTATAACACTGAAGATAGTAGGAGTCCTAGTAGTTACAACTACCTTCTTTACTCTTCAGTCCTGTAGAAGAGGTCTTGAATCCCTGAATAGTAGGACCTGAATTAACGATGGTGTGTGGTGTGCTATTAATTAAAGCATAAAATTTCCACCAATGTTCCTTTAGTCCATGGTTCTTGTAGGGACATGTCCCTCGAACTAGAGTAACAATGAGCTAGTATTGTGCCAGACTTACACAAAATATACATAACATACACCCTGTTAATAGTGACACCTAGACTACGAACTAAGATAAAATATGGCTCGAGCACTCCAAATATAATAGAATGAGTCAAGGACATCTACCCCCCTCAAGCTGGCAGTTACAGGAAAAACCTCTACTATTTCTCTCAATCCAGGAGAACGTGTTGACACACATACGAACTGAGGATGAGAGCTATAAAAGGGATAACAGAGAAAGAGGAAGGGACCAAGGATTTTATACTCAAAAGATCTCAATTGTATTCAATATTCATTAGTCTTAAGCAATAAAGCTATTCTTACTAAATCCTCAAGCTGAAGCGGTGATTTTTACCTATTCAGAGGTTTCCACACTAAAACTTATGAAATTTTTTATTATCTATTTATTATATTTGTGTCATAGGTACATTTAGTGTAAGAGGCCATTCGAGCTACGAATTAAGGTTCTTATATTTGGCACCGTCTGTGGGAAAGAAGATATTGCACGTAATCCTAAGGTAGATAGTTACTCAAAGATCAACATTCAATCATGGTGATTCCCAAATGGCTAGCCTCTGTGGTTCAATATGAAATCTCAACAGAACTAGATCATCTAGCAAAATTAAGGGCAAACCTCAACACCAAAACTGCGAAGCAAAATGAGCTCGAACGCCATTTGGTGTACGACCGAGAGCTTCGCGAGCAGAAATTTGAGGAAGAGCGTAGAGTTTGACAGTTGGAGTTTAAACGACATGAATAACTGTAATAGCCTAATTCTGGGATATAGACTTAGCCTTTACACTAAATGTATTTAGAGCGATCAATAATAACAGACAATAAACAATAAGACAGTTTAGCGTGAAAAACCTTTGAATAGATTAGAAACCACAACCTCTCCTGAGGATTTTGAGAAAGTGATGATCTTATTGAGATTACTAGTTTATTAATTATAATGAACGATTTAAGAATATAGGATGATAGAGTAGAAACTTTTCTATGGTGATCGTTCCGTCCCTCATCTGTAGTTCTCCAGGTCTGGTCCTCTTATAGGTTCTCTAATATGACCGTTTGATGATCATAAAGTTCCTTAATGATGGAAGTTACAAAGTGAGTGTGAGATATTCTTTGACCAGGTTATGTAACGTTCCGACCTTTGTTACTGTACAACGGCTCTATTGCTGACTGTGTGCTTCGCATAGGTTGAACTATTGGTATAGAGGTTAAAAGTGATGTCTCGAACTAGAAAAAGTTTGGTTACGTCTTTAGTAGTGCTTCCTGTATGCTGATGAGATCGAGGGTGAGGTTTGAGTTCGAGATACGAAATAAACTATTACAAGACGGCTCTCAGCCAATAGCATGAGTGTTGCTAGGGATGAGTGGTATTGGTTGAGAAGCTCGTTTCGTACATATTTGTGATTGTGCCACGTACTCTGTTATTGAGGTCGATAGTTCGAAGATGAAACATGAGCTCGCAATACAAAATAAGCCACTACAACCGCCCACTCTCAGCCAACAGTATGTTAATGATTGTAGGCGAGTGGTGTTGGTTGAGAAGAGTCAATAAATATTGTAGTTATATCAGAGGTTCATTTCTAATTTCAATTTATGAATCTTTGTTGGTGTCTGTTGGGTTTCCTAGAACCAATGACTGTAGTCAAATATTATTGCATGGGGAATTTGTAGAGTCTGCTTTGAATGTTGATCTATGTATAATAGTTACTCTGAGTTGAGTTTTGTGGAGTAAATCCTTCGTATCTGATTTCTTCCTCATTATTTTCTTACGGTAACAATGGTGACGACTAGGACTTAGGCCTGAGAGTCTAGGATCCAGAGGAAGATGAAGGAATTGCGTATTAGGTATTTTGGTTATCAACCACTGTATCTGCCTACTCCAATTCCTGTGTCTTCCACTTTTCATCGTATGTCTTATGAAGAAGTGATGGAGGCAAAGGATGATTACTACCAAATGGTATGTTTTTATTATTTGGTGACATCTGAGGTAAAACGTTGTAATGGTCTTCGTCTGCTGGTAGTGGAGGCTGTTATATATGAAGATGAGTAGAAGGCATTCGGCCTTGGGAGTGGGTCTTGTTGAAGAAATGAGGCCTTTTGTCTGTCTCTAACATGCGGGGAGGTGAGGAGGATGCAGAGGATCATTTTCTTCCATTGACTATAGTTCTTTGGCCATGAAGAAGATCTTTTATCTGTGAAACCTATTTTTGACTTCCCTGCGTCTTGTAGCATGTGATCAGAGTTTAGGGTCTGCTTCTTCTATGAATTGTTAGTGCCAGGAAATTGATTTCGAGCTGATATTTGATGTAAATTGAAGTAATCTGTAAAATCTATGTTGTAAAGTATTCTGTAAGAGTAACTTTTGGACTGAATAAAATATATGATGATATTGTCTCTTCGAGCTTGGTTGTTTTCCCTTTTTGTAAGAGTAACTTTTGCATGTACGCGTCTGAGGGAATATTTTGTGCTATGGGGTAATGATTGGTCACGATATTCTGCATATATATTCTCCCAGTCCAGAGATGTTCGAACCAATATTTTCTGAGGAAAATTTGTAGGGTGATTAATTATGCATAGATCTTCCCTTGTCTATAAGTAGGGATTCCTTGCTGTTGTTACTTATATTGTTCTGGAGTTGTTGTGTTCGAGCATGGTGAGGACTCGTTCTCAACGTACGCAGCAGGCAGCGGATGGCCAGTTTCATATCAAGGTTGCTAAACTCCGTGAACGCTATTTTTGTAACTTGCCATATGATACTGTTCTTCCGGAATGGCCATTGAATCTGGTTGGCTAGATGATGAAGGCAGACGTGTCGAGCATGATCATTTCGTTTGGTGTAACAGTTTTCATAGGTCTCTGTTGGATCTCTGTGTGCGAGAACTGAATGTTCGACAGCTCGCATGCGATAAGATCGTGGAAGAGGATGTAAGGGCAGGGAATGGGGAGTTAATTTTGTGTGGGCAATCGAACCATCGGGGTTGCTTCAGATGTAACTGGGGAGCTCGGTTAGCTCGAGGTCGTAAGATTTGTTAAAAGTAATTTATTTTGTGGTAGTATTCTATGGTTGAGTGTTGAATAAATATAATATGAGAGATCGTGAGAGAATAAAGTATGTGATGGTTCGATCTGATTGAATAAAATATTATGTTATATTTGTTGTGTACGGATACTGTGTATGACAACTGTAGGATTTTAACAAATATAGGGATATCTTCAAATTTTAAAAATTAAGCTATTTTAAGAATGTTTGTACGATCTTGGTAGAGTATAAGTAAGATGAATGGTCATTTTGGTATTGGGCTGAGAAAAGGTGTAGGGTTGGTAATGGTAGATAACAAAGATAAACATGATGGTTGCAAACATTATCACAGAAGTCATGATGATGTTGTGAAACAAAAAGGTGTGCCTGCAACAATAGTGGGGATGACTGACACGTGTCAGAAGGAACCATAATTTCATAAACCAAGGAAGAGTATAAAAACTCGTCTCTCTCTTCCTCATAAATTATCTATAATTTTAGAGAGAGAAAAAAGTGGTACGCGTATTATTATCGAGGAGAGGAGGCGTTTGAGTGCTAATTATGTTTTGAGAAAGGCATCTTCATCGAGTGATGGGAAGTTGTCAGAGAGATGACAGAAATGCTCATATCCGAAGAGACATCCGGGTAAAGCAGTGGATTTCTGTTAAGCAAATACAGGTTGGTGATGAAAAACTTGTCTATGTTTGATTTTGTAAGTACTTTGTGTAGTAATCTGTAAACGTTAGTAATTTGTATGGTTAGTTTTAGAATCAGGGGTTTACAGGGGGTTTTGAAAAAATAAAAATGAGAGAAAGTTCGTAATGTAGGATTTGCGGTATATGTTGTCTTAGAGAGAGAAAATATGTTTATTGGAGAAGAATAGGGAAATTTGAATTGATTTGATTTGATTAGATTTTGGCTTTTTTGTTTTTGGGATTTAGGGAAATAAACGTGTTAACTGGGTAGAAGGTGGGTCTGTTTGTACTATTTGTAACGTAGTGATAATGATAAAATATGTCTCTGTATCTGCAGGTTCAGTATACATTTTAAACCTATTATTCCTGCTAGTAAGTTTGTAGTCTCGTCTGATTCCGAAAAAACATCGTCTTCAGGGAGTGGAAACAAGTGTAGTATAATGGAGGAAACTGTTAAAAGTGTTAGGGTGACGATAGAGGTAGTGGGTCCCAGTAGATCTGAGGGCGTGAAAGAGAAGGATGATGAAATGGAGAAAGAGAGAGTCCTTGTCAAATACCCAGAGGGGGTGGATGTAGGGAAATAATACTTACGATATAAAAAGAAATATCTAGGAGAGTGGGGTAGGTATGTGGAGGACCAAGGTCTCTGGTTCAGAGCCCATGTCTCCGAAAAAGGGAGGGAAGCAATGTATTATCCAGTTCCCTATTTGGAAAATTAGAAATAGGATAGAGGTGTTAGTGAGGGGGTTAGCCTATCGTATTACAATGGGCTTGGGTTATCAGGCCCAAGTGGGGGGTTTTTGATGTTTCCCCTTAATCAGGTCGTATATGGTTTTAAAATTCTACTGACCTATTTTTAGAAAGGGGTTATGAATGCGTTACAGTGCTGCCCTACCCAATTGAATGGGAATGTATATGAGATGATGAGGGTATGCGAGGCGCTGAACAAAAAATAAATGAAGGAAGGAACTGCGAAGCAGTTCGCAGCAGAAGATGGAGGGTCGAAACAGTGGTTACCTGTATAGTGACTCGGCTAGGCCGAAATTCTTTGATTTTGAGTCTGCGGGTAGACCATTGAACAACCACCTTGTGTGGGTTAAGGGTAGCTGTTTGCAAGTTCCAGGTGAACCAGCGCTCAAGCTGAACCATGGATATTTTAATCTGAGTAAGTAATGTTGACCAACCTTCGAATAGTTTATAGCTATGTCCGTATGTTGTGTAACTGATATTTTAGTCCTTTTTATTGGCAGAGCCCAAACTGTTGGCTACTTCGGATAAGACTAGTCTGCTTGATTATGTTGCTTGCGACCAAGATGAGCTAACAGAGGTACTCAGTGAATTGGGTATCCGAAGGCACAAAATAGTAGATTCGATAGTGCCAAAAGTTTAGCGAGCCCAAGAAAAATAAGCTATGGACGAGGGGAAGGCTGTAAAGACTGTTGTTGACTTACTTAGTCCTCCACCTTTTGTACCTCAGTCTACCAAGTGGCTTACTCGTAAAGCCTAAAAGCCAGCGCAACAAAGTAGTTCAGCTGTCGGGGCTGTGCCTACAGAACAAGAGATCGCAAAGCCTGCTACTGGTGGCGTGTAAGAAAAACCTGAAGTGTGCGTGTCTGCGCTTGGGGACGTTGAGAAGAGTCTGAATAGGAAATGGCATGTGGAGGAGGACAATGACCAAACTAACCCTCATGCTACTTCCAAGATGAAAAAGTTGGAGCGGAGATACTGTCATATGGCCGGGACGAACTCGTAGAAGTTTGAGGATGAGTATCTCGAGCACACGTTTGCGGTATGTGGTTGAAAAACTATTTACTTGATGTTGCCTTCGAACTGAATAATACTGTTGAACTGACTTTTCTATTTTTGTTATATTGGCAGTTGTCAACGATGTTGATGGGGGCCAGACAATGTCTTGACAAGAGAGACCAAAAATTTGACGCTCTGACGGCAAAGTTCGAGGCTCAGTCAACTCGCGTGATGGAGCTCAAGGGTAACCTTTAGTTGGAGGGAGAGAGAAGGGCTGTAGATGCTACCGCAGCTGTAGAAAAGTATAGCGAACTGTCAAAGCATGACAAGCTCATATCTGATGTGGTTGCAGCAGTCTTAGTGGAAATATACCACTTTATCAACTCGCACTATTAGATTGGGTTGAGTTTTGATGATGTGGAGTTGGCCTAAAGTGGTAGGTATGCAGAAATTGGGCTCCCTGCTGAGGAGAAATAAATGGCTGATGATGCCGCTGGTGCGTCTGAGAAAGCTTTAGACCTTCCTCCAGGCAGTGTAGAGGCAATCCATACTATTGAACAAACAGTAGATCCTCTGTTGGAATGTGCTGAAACAGTTTTCTCTCCAGAGAGAACGCTGAAATCTTTTTCCGAGGTAGACATTAGCAAGCCTCTTTAAACATTCTATGGTATCCTGTCTTCTATTTTTCAGCTCGTGTGACTAGAATGTGATAGTACTATGTATAATCGTGCACTATTTTCTTTTTGAGTAATATTTTAAAATATGCTTTTCGTGAATGTTGGTATTGAAATAATATATCTGTAATATGTGTAGGAGATAGGGCATTTAAGAAAAATAAACTCCGAATTGGAGAAGTTGCTGAGTAGAGCGAGGGACTCTGTGGCCCGTACTCAACAAGTACTTAACAAAACTGAATACGAGAGAAGGCAATTTAAGTTAAATTCGGAGAAAATCTTTAAAGAGTTATATGATCTGTAATGTAAATATGCTTAGATAAAAGTAGAGAGAGACAAAGTGTTAAGAAAGGAAGAGGAAAGGGGGGTATTAGAACCAAAACTGAAAGAGTTGGTTTGTTTTAACGACCCAAGTGATAAGGCGAGGTGTCAGAGTATACTATTAGTTCTGACTTTGTATTTTGAGGTTGAAGTAGATAGTGAATGATGGTTAAAGGAGGCTTATATAGAGCCTTTGAGGGAGAGAGGTGTAGTTCTAGACCCAGCTCGAGTTATGTTTTTAGCTCAAGAAACATGCAATCGTCATAGTTTAGAAGCAAAAAAATATTAAGCTCGTACTGGTGTGTCTGTTGTATGGGGTGATGTAAAACTTTTATCTGATGTCTTTGGCTTTATGTAGAATCTAAGGGCCATGAGGATTGTATTTTTTAGGATTTAGAAAGAGAAAATAGAGGTTCAAACACAATTAGAGGGTAAGGTGAAGGGGTTACAGGATGAACTATCGCAATACGTGGAGCAAAAAATGTCTTTAGCAATGTGGCTGTCGAAAGATGCGGCTGCTCAAATAAATGTAGAGGCGGAAATGAGGGCTTTAGGCGTGCTACTGAAAAATACGCGTCAGCGGTTACACAAAGAGTAAATGATATTGAAAGAACATCTATACCCATCGCAAGCAAAATTCGCTGCTCGAACGAAGCATGAGCGTCACCTAGACAGTGTTACTGAGTTTTATGGAAGTTCGTAGAGGACATATTTAGGAAGTTTGTAGAGGAATGCGGGAAGGATTTTAAGTGGAAAGTGCCAAAGTAGAAAATCTGTGGTTTTTCTAAGGTGAAGGAGAAATTGTTGGTGACCACTCCTTTCCTATACCGTGAGAGGAGTTGTCAGAAGAGGAAGATGTCGAGTGTCTGATACCCCGAATGCGGTATAAGCAACATCAACATGAGGTTGTGACTTTTACCACGCCGGTAGATGTACAGGTCTTGAATAGGAAGGCAGTGAAAGACAAGCTACGGTCATCTCCTGTTCGAAAGAGTCACAAATAGAGTACTCTTGTCCTCCTGTGACTAGTCCTTCGTACTGTTTGATGATAAATGTAATATGCTTTTTGTTAGAACATAATGACGTATCTGACTTACTCAGATACCATGTTCTTGATGTAACCTTGTGAACTGTTATATATACTCTGTTGTTATGAAGAACTATTATAAATATAATCTGTTGTGATAGGTTGATCTGGCTGTTATACAAAGTCAGTGCGATACGTTATGTGCCACGAATAAAAAAATGAGCGCTGAGCTAAGATCGAGTTAGGGTGTCCGAGGCAGTGTTACTGAAGCAGAAGAAAAATTGAGGGCGAAGATGTCAGAAGAACGAAATGCAGTAACCATCCTTACTGATACTCTACGAGAAAAATAGGTAGTATTGGCTATCAGTTTGTGAAAGATAGAGAGTTTAGAAGAAGAGATAAGACAAAAGGGTACTGAAGTTGGAAGTAGCTCGGGATGAGCTAGTCAAAGAGATGCTAAATTGCTATCTGTGTGAACGTAAATTACAGAACTACTGGTCGCGCTGGAGGGGGAATGAAATAATATAAAAGTGTTGAAGTTCCAAGTTAATAAGCTCGAGGCGGAGATATGCGATGTTCGAGGTCTTGCTCGTAAGTATGAGATAAAAAAGGATTGGAACAAAATACGTGAACTAGAGCGGACTGTATAGTCACAACATCTGGATATCCTGGAATACCAGTTTGAAAATGACAGACTCCGAAGCGCGAATATGAAGCTAGATGAGAATCTGTTGCAATTGGAAATACGTTACGACGAAAAGAGGGTAGAGTGTGAAGGCTATGAATTGTCAATATCTCTGATTTATCATATGGATAAATTTATGACAGTGTTGGAAGCCCGAAATTTGGTTGTATGCCAAGCAATGCGATGAGTGGACGATCGTTGTGCACAACTGGAAAGCGTATTGAAGGAAGCGCAACATAAACTAAGAGAACTCTTTCTCAGTAGGCAGGTGATAGTCAGGAGAGAGAGATGGTTGCAATAACATCATTTTTATGGCAGAATTAAAGAGGTTGAAAGCTGAGAGTAAGAGGATATGTGATGGTTTGATGGCCCAAGGTGTAGAATGTGAGATGGAGGTAATCCGATCTAAATATTTAGAACCCATGATTTCTAGGATTGGATCGTTTTAACAGAGGATGGTTAAAGAGGGAAAGAAGATTATTGTGTGGAGGATGCCTGAATTTATGTGTTAGATGTTACATAAGAGTGGTGTAAAGGACGCGGCAAGACCTTCTAATGTAGGTAATGAGTTAAGTATGACAGCTCTAGTGAAGAATGAATAATGTGATTATGTTGTTTGTATACAAACAATGGATATAAAAGAAATATGGATATATAAAGAAATAGTTAAAGACAAATAGTGAACTATACTGATCCTGTGAGGTACCAATGATAATGTATGTAATGCAGTGTGATATGCGATCGGATCAGCCAATGTGGTAAACGATCTGTGACGCATGAGATGATCGGTTTGGCCAAAGTGGCAAATCATATGTAATCTGTTTTCATAAGTACTCGTTGGAATTATTAGAAGAAGTACTGTAATGTAGATTAATCGAACAGAAGTATTTCATTGGTTTAAGATGGATGTCCAGCGAATATATTAGATAGATCGGTTTGGCCGAAGCAACAAACGATCTGTAATATATTTTAGATGATCGTGTGGCCGAAGCAACAAACAATCTATAATCTATGTATAGAAGCTTTGTAGGGCAATCGAACACAAGTATTTCATTGGTGTAAGATTGGCGTACAACGAATGTGTTAGATAGATTGGTTTGGCCGAAGCAACAAACGATTTGTAATATATTAGATGATCAATTTGGCCATAGCGACAAATGATCTGTAATTTGTGTATAGATGCTTTGAAGGGCAATCGAACATAAGTATTTCATTGGTGTAAGATTGGCGTATAGCGAATGTGTTAGATAGATCGGTTTGGCCGAAGCAATAAACGATCTGTAATATATTAGATAATCAATTTGGCCAAAGTAACAAATGATCTGTAATCTGTGTATAGATGCTTTGAAGGGCAATCGAACACAAGTATTTTATTGGTGTAAGATTGGCGTACAGTGAATGTGTTAGATAGATCGGTTTGGCCGAAGCAACAAACGATCTGTAATGTATTAGATGATCAATTTGGCAAAAGCAACAAATAATATGTAATATGTATATAGAAGCTTTGTAGGGAAATCGAACACATGTATTTTATTGATGTAAGATTGGCGTACATCGAATGTGTTAGATAGATTGGTTTGGCCGAAGCAACAAACAATCTGTAATATATTAGATGATCAATTTGGCCAAAGAAACAAATAATATGTAATCTGTGTATAGAAGCTTTGTAGGACAATCAAACACAAGTATTTCATTGGTGTAAGATTGGCGTACAATGAATATGTTAGATAAATCGGTTTAGCCGAAGCAACAAACGATCTGTAATGCATTAGATGATCAATTTGGCCAAAACAACAAATAATCTGTAATTTGTGTATAAAAGCTTTGTAGGGCAATCAAACACAAGTATTTCATTGGTGTAAGATTGGTGTACAACGAATGTGTTAGATAGATCAGTTTGGCCGAAGTAACAAATAATCTGTAATGTATTTTAGATGATCGTGTGGCCGAGGCAACAAACGATCTGTAATCTGTATATAACAATTCTGTGTGGTATAGTAGAAATTACTCAGATGTCTTGATCAAACAGTAATATTTTATTGATGTGAGCTCGTCATGATAGATTGGTTTGAAGAAAAGTACACTGTGACAGATACGTTATCTACGATACAATTTCAGTCTCCTTGTGTTCCAAGGATTAGGTATGTGCTCGCCATGCTCAGTGACGAGGTTGTAAGAACCGAGGCCGCTTTTCCCAATGACGACAAAAGGACCTTTCTAATTTTTGAATAATTTCCCTGCGCTGAGCTCTTTGTGATGTTTGGGAATCTCCTAGAGGACCAGATCCTTGATTTCAAACTCTTTATGCCGAACACGTTTGTTATAAGATCAGACTAAAGCTTGGTGATACCTTCCCAATTTCATGACTGCTCTGTCCTGAGTCTCCTCGATCCAGATCATATTGCATGCTAACTGGAATTCATTTTTTTATCGGTCATGGTATGGTCGCGAATAGGGTGATGATACTGTGTAGGGATGATTGCATCGGTACTGTAAGCCGGAAGGAATGGCGTACATCCAGTTGAAACTCGGGGCGTAGTTCGATAAGCCCATGAAACATATGGTAAATCCATGACCCAATTTCCTTTCTTTTATGTTAGGCACTTTTTGATTCCATCGACGATAGTACACTTTGTGATTTCGGCTTGGCCGTTCCCTTGCGGGTAATACGGTTTTGAAGGGGAATGTATGATGTTGTATTGATTGAGGAATTCGATGAACTTGAAGATAATGAACTAAGGTCCATTGTCGATCCTGATGAGAGGGGGGTAGCCGAAACGGATGATGATGTTTTCCTAGATGAACTTGATGACTTCATCTTCTCATGTGCGGCACAGGGGAACTGCTTCTACCTACTTAGTGAAGTAATCCGTTACGACTAAGAGGTGTTTCCATTTTCCTGGTACAGGAGAAAACTCGCTGACAAGGTTGAGGGCCCATCTTTTAAATGGCCATACAACATTGCTGAAATGTAGTTCTAAAGCTGGAGCTCGAATTTGGGGATCACGACGTTGACATGCATCGTATTTTCTTGCGAGCTCGATTGCTTGAGCTTTCATTTTAGGCCAGAAGATGCCTTGGGTAAGAGCTCAGTTGGCTAGAGATCTTCCTGCTGCATGGGAACCACAAGTGCCTTCATGTAGTTCGTGCAAGAATGCTCGAGCTTCTTTGTAAGATAAGCATTCAAGATACGGCCCTGTGACCAAAATCTTGTATAAGAGACCATTTTTGACGATGTAGCATTTGGCGTTATCAAGTACACGCTTTCAGTGGGGTCTTGAAAGAGTTTTCCATCGAATGTATTCTTAGTACCAATATACTTGAGTAAAGGTCATCTCCAATTGTCCTCATCTTCTTCAATGCCCCCAGTATTAACAGAATTTAAGCTTATGATGTTAATGCTGGGGGTTGATATTACTTCAATCTTGAGATACCGAGCTTCTGAGCCAAGGAATCCTGCGAGATATGCGAGGGAATCAGAATGTCTATTTTATCCGCGCGACAAATGTTTGATAGAAAATTTCTTGAATCTACTCATTCTGTTAGCTACTACGGCTGCGTAATCGATCATTTTCCCATTCTTTTGGAATTTTTCTGTGTAATGGTTTACAATGAGCAAAAAGTCTATATATACGGACAGTTCGGACCCTCTAATCTCTAGAGCCATATCTAAACCATGAATCATTGCCTCGTACTCTACTGCATTATTGGTTGCCTCAAAATTTAATCAGATCGCCTTTTTAATTTTATCGTTACAAGGTGCGATCAGCACGATTCCGATGCTTGATCCTGTGGGTCCAGATGATCTATCAGTTAGGAGACGTCATTCCTTTTGTATTATCCAGTCTGCCCTTTCTTCGAGCTGTTCTTCATGAATATTTGTGCTGTCTTCTTCCCAGTCAGGATCTTTTACAGGGAAGTCCGCAAGGAAATCTGCTACGGTCTGACACTTTTCAAAATGTTTGGGCTCAAATCGGATGTCATGTTCGCCAAGAGTGACTGTCCATTGCTGGACTCGTCTAGATTTTTCTCGTTTAGGTAACATTTCACGTAGAGGGTAGTTGGTCACTACTCGTATTGAGTGGGATTGGAAGTATTGTCCCAATTTTGGCGAGGTGTAAACATGAGCCAAAAGTAGTTTCTCGACCTTGCTGTACCAGGATTCTGCTGGAGTAAGAGTTTTACTAATGAAGTAGACAGGCTTCTCGGTTTTCTCATCAAGATGAATTAGAACATAACTTAATGATTCTTCAGTAACTGCAATATAGATGGTGAGCTCTTCTCCTTCGTTAGGTGTACTGATCACTAGCAGTGAACCCAAGTAAAGTTTTAGCTATTAAAAAGCTGCTTCGCACTCTGCTGTCCATTCGATCTCGTAGTCCTTCTTAAGTTTTTTTTGTTGTCCCCTCACGTAATAAGTTGAACAACCATCGACAGCGATCAGACAATTTTAAAACAAAACGGTTTATTACCGCAATATTTTCTCCTAACTTCTGGACGTCTTTCTTCGTTTTGGGGGAATACATAGATAAAAGTGCGTGAATGCGATCTGGATCGGCTTCAATACCGCGCTTGCTGATTAAGTGGCCCAAGAATTTCCCTGATTGAACTCTGAACTGACATTTGTTGGGGTTGAGTCTCATCTTGTAGAGACGGAAGATGTTGAAAGCCGTGTATAAATCCATGATATGGTTTTCCTTCTTAAGATATTTGCTCAACATATCGTTTATATATATCTCCATTGTTTTTCCGAGGTGATCCTTGAATATTTGGGTCATCAATCACTGGTAAGTAGCTCCAGCATTCTTGAGACTGAATGGCATTATGTTGTAGCAGTATAGGCCATGCACTGTAATGAAAGCTGTTTTCTCTTTGTCATCAGGTAGCATAGGTATCTGGCTGTAGCCTGACGCTGCATCCATCATGGACATAGCTCATGCCCTGACATAGAGTTGAGCAAGTTATTTATGACAGGGAGTGGGAAACTGTCTTTCGGAATATGCATGTTCAGGTCGGTGAAATCTATGTATACCCTGATCTTCCCATTCTTCTTTGGTACTGCTACAATATTCAATATCTATTCTGGATAATTGGCCTTGCGGATAAGACCGACTTCGATGAGTGTTTCAATTTCCCTGTTGACTTTATCGCAAAATCTAGGTACTAAAGTCCTCTGTCTTTGCATGATAGTTACGGCTTTTTCCTTCAAGTTGAGTTTGTGACAAGCCAGGTTCGGGTCGATACACGGCATCTCGTGAAACATCCAGGCGAAGACATCACTATTTTCTTTAAGGAATTGGATGAGAGTGTTGTGCTCCGCTGGGGGCAAATGTGTGCCAATATATGTCCCCCGCTTGGGTCTACTTAATTCAACGTATTCTGTGGTCTCTGCGGTGGGCTGAAGTTGCCCAACAGTATTGACTGTATAGTTCTCTGTAATGTTTCCTATTGTCTTATGTAATTTCTACGTGAGTTGATGCTCGGGCGGTTCTGGTCCAATGACGACAAATTTTTTACATGCTCGTACTAATTTCTGGCTTTCTTTTATCTCCTAAGCGCTACCCTACCACTCAAAACGTAATGCCAGGTGGTTGGTTGATGGAATAACGTGCATATTGTGTAGCCAACAACGTCCCATGATCCCCAGATAATGGGATTTCTTATTGATGATGTAAAAGACAACGTCGAGCGTTACCGGCCCAGCGGTGATATGAAGTATGATATTTCCTATCCACTCCTCCTTAGACCCATTAAAACCACAAATATCAACGTCGCTGGGTTAGACCTTATCGGCTAGGCCCATCTGGTCAATCGCGCTCTTAAAAAGGAGTTTGATAGTGCTGCCGGTGTCTATCATCATTGTATGAAGCACCATGTTCTATATTTTCAACATGATCACCAATGCATTATGGTGAGGATAGTTGACATGCCGAACGTCACAATCATCGAATGAGATCCCAATTCTTTGAGAGCTAGATACTGAAATTAAACGAGCTTCTTTATCTTGCATGGATAAGTCGTGACATTGGGCGACACGCCTTCGCTTGCTTATATTTGATTCTTTGATGACCTGGGTCTCTACGAGATGGCAGAGTGAGATATGGTACAAATGTTTTTCGGCTGTGGGTTCTTCGACTTGCAGAGTTTCAGTAGGGTTTTTGTAACTCCCACTTTTATAACTCTCTACGTTCACTATATGCTCGTGCATTCGTCCATCTGCGAAGATATACTCCAACAACTGTTATAAGGCAAAATATTACTCTGTCTCATAATGTCGGACCTTATGGTAGATGCAGTATGGTTTATTCTCGATCGATTGAAGGTACTGTGCATTTCAGAAGAATCTGTTTTTCTACAATATAGGATATATGCTGGCTATAATCACATTCATCTTTAGAAGGTTAGGTCTAGGCAAGTTACTCCCATTCCGAGGTCGCTCGTTGTTTGATTTGGTTTGTTTCCTGTCTCCTTCTTGATCCGTTGTCCGATTAAAATCAGAATGGTTTGACTGATCTCGAGCTATCAACGTCAATTTATGAGGTTTCTGCCTGTCGAACACCATCCGCTCTAGGTCGATGTATCCGGTGACCTTTATGTTCATGTCTTCTAATATTGTTGGTTTGCTGAGGACGAGGTACTCCTTTGCTCGACCATCGACGATAAAGCGTTGGTGAAGCGGAAATAGTGATCTTTTGGTCAACTTGATCTACTTTTTGGGCTAATTCTAGGAACTTTTTGATAAAGATCTCGAGTTTTTCTCTTGGCATCTGTTTGAGGCTGAAAAGAGAATATTGGTTATATTTTTTATCTCTGTTGTACGAGTAATTCTTGATGAAGAGTTCGCGTAATTGTTCGAAAGTTGTGATTGATCCTTAGACAATGTGTGGAACCATTGTAAGGGTTTGCCTGACAAGCTAGTAGGAAAGACCCGACATAGAATGTGGTTGGACGTTGAATCTAGGCCTAGAGCGTCTTAAAAATCTTGAACATGTTCTACTGGATTAGTCCCTTTGTACTTTTGGATCTATGGAGTGTGAAACCCCGTGGGGACTTCACTATCTAAGAGCTCTTGGGCGATCAGGCTCTTCTGTAATATGTTGTGGATCCCTTTAGTCGGCGTGTGGGCTTTGAGCAATTCTTTGATCCGCTTTTCGACATGTTCCTGAGTGACATACTGTCGAGCTGTGACGGTTGGACATGTGACCTGCCCTTCTCTAGGGTTGTGGTCACCACTCCCTTCACTTAGACATTCCATTGTCAGGACTCAAACTCTTCGAGGTAGATTTTTAGTCTGTCTGGCTCCTGCTAGGTCACCATCTACTTCCTATTGGATCTCCTGGATTGGGGCGGGATCCATATCCTGTTATTGACGGTTAGACCAAAGCACACCTCTTGCGTGAATGCCTATCGGAGGAGGCCCTATCCTGTATTGAACAGAAATCCGCGATCCCTTAGGTTGTATGGCTTTGTTCTTCTGGGCGGCGACCTGCTGACCCTGTAAGAATTTTAGCGCGTCCTGCATACTCGCGAGTTGTTGTTCCAGGGCTGTACGCCTTTCTGTTTCTGAGTTGAGAGTGGTCTCAGGTCTGCTAAAGCTGCGTTCTCTTCCACCTGGATGATCAGCGTACTTTGACCTGGAGGCGACAATCTGAGAAAAGGTGATCAACGGCTTTTGAGACAATGGGCTTAAGAATTTCAATTCCCATAAACGATGCTAAATATAATAGCCTAATTCTGGGATACAGACTTAGCCTTTACACCAAATGTATTTAGAGTGTTCAAGAATAACATACAATAAACAACAAAACGGTTTAGCATGGAAAACCTTTGAATAGGTTAAAAACCACGACCTCTCATGAGAATTTCGAGAAAGTGATGATCTTATTGAGAGTGCAAGTGTATTACAATGAACGATTTGAGAATATAGGATGATAGAGTAGGAAATTTTCTATGGTGATCGTTCCGTCCCTCATCTGCTTTTCTCTAGGTCCTCTTATAGGTTCTTTAATATGACCGTTTGATGACCATAAAGTTTCTTAATAATAGATGTTACAAAGTGAGTGTGAGATATTCTTTGACCAGGTTGTGTAACGTTTCGACCTTTGCTGCTGTACAATAGCTCTATTGCTGACTGTGTACTTTGCACTGGTTGAACTACTGGTGTAGAGGTCGAAAGTGATATCTCGAACTGGGGAAAGTTTGGTTACATCTTTAGTAGTGCTTCCTGTATGCTGATGAGATCGAGGGTGAGGTTTAAGTCTAAGATACGAAATAAGCTATTACAATAATATATGACAATATTGCAGACCACCTTGAAAGTTCTGTAAGACAATTAACAGGGACATGCTCCCAGGGAATAAGAGGTCGTACCTGCACATTTTAGAATATCAGTACGAGACAGACTGGGACCTTGAGGTACAACAAGCAGAGGACCTTCCAGGTACCACCGTAATGATCCATTGGGACTAGAAGCCTCAATTCATTAGGGATGGGAAGGCCAGTAAGAAATTAGTATGGGATACTGACACTCAAAGCGTCTAGAGGAAGAGCCATGACCCCCATTCAGAGTGCCAGTTTGGGAACGTTTGAGCAAAGGCAACAAAAATCATAACCCCAGACCCACCTACCAATAAGTTCCAACACCACGCCAATATGTTATACATGAACACATAGATCAACGAATCGATAGAAGCTCAAGATCTTTGCAGTAAAGATGATTTGGGTAAATTATAAGGCAATCCAATTTCCAAGGAGTTATTTGACATGGAAGTTCCAACAGGATTTCATACTCCTAAGATATGCAAATACTAAGGCACTAATCAAAGTGAACACGTCAAACAGTTTAGAGATTCAGTAGGGTTAAATTCAAACTTAAATCACATTCTTTACTGACTGTTCGCTCCAAGTCTTCAGGTAGAACCATTCCGATAGCTCCATTCTCTAACTAAAAATTCCATCCTTATGTTCGACCAGTTACAGAAAAAACTTCTTCAAGACTTATGCTCATAACAAAGATAAGGAATATAACCTGTATACTCTTATTACTCTCCAGCAGTCTCAAGGAGAGAAGTTCAAAGTTTTTACCAAAAATTTCTTCGAACTTGCCCAAAAAAATTGTTAGTTTTGATCAGAAGACATCAATTTTGGCGTTTACCAATGTTCTACAGTTCAATTGTAAAATGAAAGAACATTTTTCTTAAACATACCTCAACTTTAGAAGAAATGATTAAGAAGATAAATGGGTATATCGACCTGGAAAGGATGATGTTTGAAAGGCATAGATCTACTAAAAATATCCTAGCCACGAAGGGTCAAACCACGAATAAAGACAATGAATGCAATACTGACGAATAGGGTGACAAGAAGTGAGCCAAAATAGATACAAAAAAATCCTGTAAAGGAAATTTATTACTCAAACCCGTCCTTCCAAAGTTGAACGTTAAGTTTTTAGAGATATATCCTATACTAGCGAAAGATAAATTCTTCCGTGTGGCTCAACCTCTAGAGCCAATCAAAGAAAAACCATATTGTAGGCACCACAAGGTGACACATCACAAAATTAACAGATGATACACCGTACAGAGATTGCTGGAGTACAATTTAATAGACGGATGAATGCATGAATATATTATTGATCTGGAAGGATATAAAAATGGAAGCTACAAAATCCAGGTCGAAGTCATTCAAGTTGAAAAACAGTCAGAGGAAAAACACTTGCATCACCTCTACCTCAACCACATGATTGAGATTTATAAGATCAATAATTCGACCAAATTCAAGAGGCAAAGGTAAATACAGTGCCACGACCTTATGGTTCAAGAAAAAGAAGCTAAGCTACTACCCATATCAAGCCTTCGACAAACTGGTATTTTATTCGAAGATTGCTACATAGGTCATATCAAATTCCCACATCATGATACACAGGTTAGCATGTTAAAAATGAAAAACTTCGCCATGCATTCCATGATGATAGATGCGGGAAATGCCATCAAAGTCCTATTCCAAAGCATAATCGAGCAAATGGGATTAACAGAAAAAGTGGAGCCGAGTGATGTAGATATCAGTAGATTTAACAGGTCTAAAGAAGAAAGAGTAGGAAAAATCATCCTTCCAATAATATCCAGACCCACCACCCTCGATGTGATATTCTACGTAATCAATGCAAAATTTTGATTCCTGGGGATAATGGGGCCACTGCTGGATACACAACATGCTAGCGATCCCTTCCATAAACCATCAAGTACTCCATTTTAAATAAAATGAGGACATCTATGAGACCAAAGGGAGTCAGAAGCTAGCTCGAGTTTGTGAAAATATAGTATTTACCATACTCGATACATCCAATAAATTTGCTTCATAGCAATTACAAATAACTGGTCACGTCAAGGATAAGCCTTCCACAATTGAACCTACATAGTACATTGAGATTGATGGACATAATAGGGAAACATATATTGGTACTGAGCTTGTCCAATAGGAAAAGGAAGCTCTCATGCAATTCCATCAAACCAGTAGGGACGTGTTCGCATGGACTTTTCAAGAAATTCTAGGAGTTGACCCAGGAAAAACCTGCCACAAATTAAGCATTCGAGATAGAGCTACGACAGTCAAACAGAAGCAGAGGAGGCTCTCACCTCATCTCAGAGATGAAGTCAACAAAGAAATTGATAAATTGATCGAAGTTGGTTTCATTTGTGAGGCCAAATACCCGGATTGGATTTCGAATATAGTTGTAGTTCTAAAGAAGAATGAAAAAGTTAGAGTTTGTATAGATTTTACTAATCTAAATAAACATACCCTAAAAAATAGTTCCCCTATCCTAATAATCCACCAAATTCTAGATTTTACAGTAGGACACGAGCTACTTTCTATGATGGACGCTGCTTTGGTATACAACAGATGCCTCTCTTAGACGAAAATCAAGAGAAGACCACCTTTATCACTAAAAGATGCATCTATTACTACAAAGTCATGCCATTCGGCCTAAAGAATGTAGGAGCAGCCTACCAAAGGTTAGTTACAAACATGTTCAAAGAATACTTGGGGAAGACTGTTGAAGTATATATTGATGATATGCTCTGCAAAAGCCTAAAAAGTGAAGATTATATTGCACATCTTGATACAGCCTTCAACATATTACAGTCTTGCAGAATGAAACTCAATCCAGATAAATGTTAATTCAGAGTACACTCTAGGAAATTTCTGGGACACCTCATTAGTAAGAAGGATATCGAAAATAATACAGATCAGATTCGAGTTCCAAGTTCCATGCCATCTCCAAAGGCAAAGAAGGATGTACAGAAGCTCACTGACAAAATTACAACTATCAACAAATTCCTCTCCAAATCATTAAATTGATGTCGATGGTTGTTCATACTACTTCGTAGATCCACTAGAGGAGGTAAAAGATGATAAAACGTGGAGATCGATTGGACAGAAGAATGTGAAGCAGTTTTTCAAGAACTTAAAATGTATCTAGGAAAGTCTCCAATAATGAGCACACCGGTCGACAATGAGCAATTGATAATCTACTTTGCAGTTACAGAAAACTCTCTAAACTCCATCCTCATATGGCTAAAAGGGAATATTAAGAAGCCCATATATTTTATAAGCAAAATACTTATGTCGATAGAGATGCAATATTTTAAAATTAAGCAACTCCTTCTGATAATCGTTTATACTTCCCAAAAACTCAAACACTATTTCCAAACTCATTCAGTAAAAGTCATGACAAACTATTCCATCAGAGAAGTACTATCTAAGAAGGAAAAATCATGAAGAGTGCAACAATGGTCGGTGAGTTTAGGAGAGTGTGACATCAAATTGGAACAAAAAATATCAGAAAAAGGCCAAACAGTGGTTAATTTTTTAGCAGACTTTCTATTTGAAGATACAAATTAGGAAGAGTACGATCCTGATCTAATAGATGAGAGTGAAGATAATCTACCTTTAAAGCCTTTCGAGGAAAGAGCTGAATGGGTCACGTAAAAAGGATGGAGATTGCTTACAGATGGATCAACAGGATTCGCAGGGTCAGGGATATGAATCGCACTGATTGCACCATTCAATGACAAAATCAAAAAATCAATACAGTTAGATTTTAAACCCTCGAATAATGTCATAGAGTATGAATCCCTAATCCATGGGCTAAATATGGCGTTAGAAATTGGAGTACCCAAACTATCAATATATACTGACTCACAGCTGATAGTTTATCATCACTCTGAGCGATAAAAAAAGAATGGCAAGATGATCGAATACACAATACTAAATGTTGACAGAATGAGTAGATTCAATAAACCTATGCTTGATTACCTACCTCATGGTGAGAATCGTCACGCCGATTTCTAAGCTAGAGTATTAGGTACAGATGTAAGGTATAGGGATTTATTCTTCGATCTCACTCAAAATCGAGCTCGAGAAGCTCAATTTACCCCTATCTCAGGCTCACACATTTTTAACACTCAACACTCCAGTTAAACATTCCAACCATCCCCATGAACTACTCAAGAATGTGGGTCTAGCTAAACTCGGAAAACGTTATCCAGTCAAAGACACCTGTCTCCAATGAACTTGTCAGTTATTCAGTCAACCGCCACTAACCACATAATTCGGAAAACGTGTTCTAGCACGATGAAGAGTTGTGGATAAGACTATATAAAGGAAAAGTTCCAGAAGAGACAGAGACTTTAAAATTATTCAAACTTCTTTTTAACGAGATCAAATGTATTTTTATATTCTAGAGATCACTTATAAGAAAGATATCCACTTCAAGCAATAAAGATTCTTTTACAAAAATCCTCCATACGAGGTCATGGTTTTTTATCTGTTCCAAGGTTTTCCCCGCTAAAAATATATATGTCTATTTCTTACTTTATATTAGAGCATTGATACAGGTTCACTGGTGTGATAGCTAATTCCTAATCATATCGAACTTATAGAATTTGGCCATTATATTTGGCACCGTCTGTGGGAAAGATTTTATTTCCACGATACCCTAAGGCAATCTTTCATTACAATTTTCAATTATGGTTTCTTCCAGATGACAGGCCACAGGAACTCAGCTCGAAATTTCTATAGATCCAGGGCAACTCACCGAGTTACGGGCGAATCTCCATGCAGAGGCAGAGAAACGCGCCGAACTCGAACTTTAATTGACAAAAGATCGCGGGCTCTGAGGGAAAGAGCTCGATGCAGAGTGACAAGCTCGTTTGACAGTGCTCAAATGACACAAAGATCAGATGACGATGATACAAATTATAGTCGAGGCTCTATAAAATACTCAGCAGGCCCCTCCAGCCAGGGGTCACGATCAACTTCCAAAGACCTTCCGCATTTTAGCAAGGGAAAGGTTGGGACCTCGGGGAGTCGCCACTAATGCCATTTCCAGAAACCTACCACATGGACCACAACCCTTTATCCATTTGGGGGGAAAAGTTCAATCAGAAGTCAGTCGAGGTCACTCGCTTTCCATCCATCAGGAGGAGGACCAACGACCTCTACATCAAGTTCCAGTACGAGATCGCTTGAGTGATGGTACATGAACTCATCATCCCCTGCCAACACGTCTAGCTATTTAACCAACACGTCATTACGTCACAAAAGAGCATATGGACCAATGAATTAAGGAGTTGATTGAAGCGCAAGTTTTGGGTACTACCGGCGATACCACAAAGTTACAGGGAAGTCCGATTGCCAAAGAACTATTCGATATGGAAGTACCAAAAGGTTTATATACTCCCAAAATTTACAAGTATAAAGGTACTGACCCGAAGGAGCATATTCAACAATACCGTGATTCATTGGGGTTGTACTTCAACCTCAACCACATTCTCTGCTGTTTGTTTACCACAAGTTTACAGGAGGAACCATTCCAATGGTTCCATTCTCTTCCTGAGGAATCTATCTACACGTTTGACCAGCTACATAAATAGTTCATCAAGACATGCTCATAACAAAGACAAAGAGGAGAATTTATATTCTATTATCGGTCTAAAGCAATCACATGGAGAAAAGCTTGAAGATTTCTTCAAGAAATTCCTAGAGCTCGCAAGAAAGGTGGATAACCTCGACCAAAAAATAGTCGTTACCGCTTACACCAATGCTTTCCGGCTCGATTGCAAGGCCAAAGAATAATACCTCTTCCTTAACAAGCCAGCAACATTAGAAGTGATGATCACCAAAGTCAACAGTTACGTCGACTTGGAGAGGATGATGTCTGAGTGACAAAAATCTACTAAATCTATCCTCTCCACCAAATCCCCACCTACAGAACGGACCAGCACGCCTAAAGAGGAATAGGGAGATCATAAACGTACCAAGGGAAACACTGGATACCCTCGGGGAAATGGTCTGCAAAACAAACCCGTCCTCCCAAAGCTGAATGCTTAAATCTTTATAATTTTTCCACATCTGTTGAAAGACACGCTCTACCGCACCCTCAACCACTGGAGCCCATCGAGAATCAACCATTTTGCCTATACCATAAGGTAAATTATCATTCTACTGACAATTTCTATGCTCTACAGTGGATGCTCGAGCTCATTTTCAAGGAAGGAAGGATGCTCGAATGCATTATTGACCTGAAATCATACCAATATGGCAAAATTAAGAAATAACCCGAAGTTGTTCAGGTCAACGACAGGGCTGAGGAGAAGCATCTCTACTATATGCACCTCAGCAACACGATCAAAATCAACTAGATCACCAATTCCAACCGATCAAATCAACGGTGGCTCTCAGAATGCTATGATCTTACACATCAAGACAAAGAAGCCAAACTTCTTCCCGAGTCGAGCAATCACCGACTCGGAATCTCCTTCGAGGATTGCGATACTAACCACGTCAAATTTCTTCATCATGATGCGTTAGTCATAATGCTCAAGATGAAACAGTTTGTCATGCACACAATGATGATCGCTACTGGAAGCGGTAATGAAATTCTTTTTCAGAGTACGATCGACCAGATGGGATTGGCCAGCCAAGTCGTTTAGAGTAACACATACATCAGTGGGTTGAATGGCTCCAGGGAGGAACGAGTTGGTAAGATTATCTTACCTATTACTGCAGGACCAGCCACTATCGACATCATTTTCTATGTCATCAATGCCAAGTCTCGCTATCTGGGGATTATGGGTCGTTACTAGATACACAATATGGAAGCAATCGCTTCTACCTATCATCAAGCACTCCAATTTAAACACGACAATGGTATTTATGAGATCAAAGGTACTCAAAAACTCTCTCAAGCTTGTGAAAATACTGTCTATGCCATCTTAGATACTTCAGACAAATTGGCCGCATAGCAATTACAGAAAATTTGTCACCTCGACGATCAATCAACTACAGAGGAACCCACGGAATATGTTAATATTGATGGACCTAGCAGAGGTACATTTATCGGAATCAAGCTGGTTCAGCATGAGAAAGATGCTCTCATTCAGTTCTTACAACTCAATCGAGACGTTTTTGTATGGTCTTTCAAAGAAATGCCCGGAGTTGACCCGGCCATGGCTTGGTACAAGTTAGCCATCAACATCAACGCCACAACGGTCAAACAGAAACAACGATGACTTTCACCTCGCCTTCGGGATGAAGTCAATACCGAGATCGAGAAATTAATCAAGGTAGGATTCATTCGAGAAGCAAAGTATCCAGACTGGATATCCAACATTGTCGCTATCCCAAAGAACGGAATAGTTCGTGTTTGTATAGATTTCACAGATCTGAACAAACACACCTGAAAGGACAGCTTCCCTCTACCCAACATTCATCAGATCCTCAATTCAATAGTAGGCCAAGGTCTTTTATCTATGATGGACGCTGCTTCAGGGTATAATCAAATCCCACTTCTGGAAGAAGATCAAGAGTAAACAATATTCATCACCGAAAGTGGCCTTTAATGTTACAAAGTCATGCCCTTCGGGATCAAGAATGCAGGTGCCACATATCAATGATTGATGACCGCTATGTTCAAAGTACGCCTGGGAAAATTGTTGAAGTATACATCGATGATCTCTTGTATAAAAGTGTACAGTCAGATAATCACATCTCAGATATCAACACAATAATCAACATCCTTCGATCTTACAGAATGCGTCTCAACCCTGATAAATGTCAATTCGGGGTACATTCTGTTGGCTGCTTTCTCGACCACCTCATCAGCAAAAAAGGGATTGAAGCCAATCCAGATCAAATTTGGGCTCTCCTCGACATGCCTTCTCCAAAGACAACAAAAGACGTTCAAAAACTCGCCGGCAAGATTGCCGCCATCAACTATTTTGTCTCTAAATCTTCAGACCGTTGCCGATGGCTATTCCTATTACTCCGCGGATGTACTAAAGGAGGAAAGGTTCAGCCAGCTGCGGAAGTCACATGGACACCAGAATGCGAAACAACTTTTTAGGATCTCAAAATCTATTTGGGAAGGTCTCCCATAATGAGAACCCCAGTAGGTAATGAGGAACTGATAATCTACCTAGCAGTCACAAATACTTTTCTCAGCTCAGTTCTTATTCGCCTAGAAGGGAAAATTGAGAAATCAGTCTTCTTCATCACCAAAATACTCACACCAGCAAAAACAAGGTACTCTAAAATCAAAAAACTTTTTCTCACCCTTGTTTACATTTCGTAGAAACTCAAGCACTACTTCCAAGCACATTCAGTCAAAGTTATGATGAACTACCCACTTCAAGAAGTTCTGTCCTAAAAAGAGAAGTCACGAAGAGTGCAACAATGGTCAGTCAGTTTGGGAGAACATGATATTAAGTTCGAACAACGTCATTCTGAAAAAGATTAGGCCATTGCGGATTTCCTTATGGATTTTCCAGTGGAAGATCCCGAGTGGGAGGAGCACGACCCAGACCTTACCGAAACGATGCCGAAGAATCCAACCCCTAAGCCATTCAACAAAAGAGCTGACTGAATTACTTTGTCAGGGTGGAGGCTGCTCACAAATGGATCAGCAGGACTCGCTGGGTCAGGAATCAGGATCATTTTAATTACACCTTCTAATGACAGAATTAAGAAATTAATCCGCTTGGATTTTGAGGCCTCAAATAATGTCACCGAGTATGAAGTTCTCATTCATGGACTCGACCACGCACTTGAGCTCGATGTCCCAGAACTCTCAATTTATACCGATTCATTACTCATCGTTCATCATTATTTTGAGTAATACATGAAGAATGGGAAGATGATCGAATACGCAGCCCTCGTTGCAGATAGGATGAGTAAGCTTGCGAAAGTAACTCTCAAATATCTTCCTCGTGGTAAAAATAGACACGCCGATTCCTTGGCATATCTAGCCGGGGTCTTGGGTACAGAAGCTCAATATCTTCAGATCGAAATCATTTCAACCCACAGCATTGATCGCATATCTGTATGCACGATCAATACTGGGGGCGAAAGGGGGAGACAACGATTGGCAAAAGCTTTCCTTAGCCTACCTCAGTGTCGATAACAATCGCAATGGACCACTTTCAACAGATCCCAAAGAACGTCGAAAGCTGATTAACAACTCAAAGCGTTATATTACACAAAACGATATGCTATACCGCCTTTCCGTTATAGGGCCTTACCTTAAGTGCCTCTCAAAGTCAAAAGTAGATGAACTGCTCTACGAACTACACGAAGGAACTTGTGGCTCCCACGTCGCAGGTAGATCATTGGCGAATCGAGCTATAATTTAAGGAGTATTCTGGCCCGGCATGCACAAGCAAGCAAAAGAGTATTCCCGCAGGTGTGACACTTACTAGAGACATAAACATATAATACGCGCCCCTGCGCTCGAACTCCATGCAAGCAAGTTTTTCTGGCCATTCAAAAGATGGGCACTAGACCTCGTCGGCGAATTCCCTAACTCTCTAGGTAAATGCCGTTACCTACTCGTAGCTACAGATTACTTTACAAAATAGGCAAAAACAATTCTACTATATCGAACCAGAGAAGAGGGGATCATCTCTTTTATCTGGAGCCACATAATTACTCGATTCTGGTGCCCTCATCTAATTCGTATCGATAATGGTCCCCAATTTATGGGAAAAAAGGTTGTAACCTTCCTAAATTACCACAATATCATTCACTCACCATCAAATACATACTATCCTCATGGCAATGGCCAAGCTGATATCACCAACAAAACCATCGTGGATGGACTCAAAAAATGGCTTTACTCACTGAAAAAAGGGAATTGGGTTTGCGAACTACCTCACGTCCTGTGGGCGTATCGAACCACTCCCTAAAAATCAACTGGGTGTACCCCATTCCTCCTTACTTATGACACTGAGGCTGTCATTCCTTATGAATATCATCATCCAGTTCGTGATCACGAGCTAACTGACGAGGAAAATGAGTTCAAATTGACTTGCAAGCTCAACATGATATATGAGACCAGGGAACGTACCATCGCTAACCTAGGTCGATATCATCATATGTTTGCCTGATCGTATAATAACTGAGTCAGGAGCTGTACTTTCTAAATCCGTGATCTCGTCCTTAGAGAAATTCTTCAACCTCACAAAGAACCTTAAGCTGGGAAATTAGTCAACAATTGGGAGGGTCCATTCATTATCACAGGACTCTCAGGCCTGGGATCATACTAGCTCATGGCAGAAGAGGAAATCCCCATTTCAAATCCTTAGAATACTAGACGACTGAAACGGTACTATCGTTAGGTATCTTACTACTCTATTTCCATTGTTTGCTTTTTGTTTTTTAATTCCAAAAGTAAGTTTCTTATCTCCTTCCAATGTAAATTCAGAAACTTATCAATAAAAGTTTTTTTTTGAACAATGTCATTATCGAACATTTGTCCACATTCTATAGATTAAAGCATAGGTAATACTAGCTTACAATCAACAGTTCAGTAGGCTGGAACTAGGAAAATACTTGGTTTAGCTGAATCTTTACATATCTGTGATTGCTGCAAGTGTAGAAACTTGTTTCATATCAAAGACTCAGCCAGGCATAAGATAAAACATAGATAATACTAGCTTTTATCTCTTTTAATATGTCTGTGATATTTCTACAACTCAAATCAATTTTCAACTTGGTTTAACTATACACTTTAGTAGGCTGGATCAAGGATAATACTTGGTTTAGCTGAATCTTTACATCTCTGCGATTATTGCAAGTGTAGAAACTTGTTTCATATCAAAGACTCAGCCAGGCATAAGATAATGCAAAGGTCATGCAAGCTTTTATCTCTTTCAATATGTCTATGACATTTTTATAGTTTAAATCAAGTTTTAACTTGGTTTAACTCAGCCAATTTCTGCGATTAAAACGATGTGAAAAATTTGTTTTATATCAAAGACCCCACCAGACACAAGATAAGTCAATAGTCATACTAGCTTTAATCTATTTTAATGTGTCTGCGACAGGTCTTATTTATTTTTCAGGTCAAATTATAGAGGATTCTTTTCTGCTGATGGAGGGTCAACAATATTTCCCTCTGCATCAAGAGGTCTCTCTTTTAGTTCACGGGCAACAACAACTTTACCTTGTTCTATTGATTTAGCAGATTGAGGGCCCAGTTGGGTCTCCATGGTGCCCAGACAGTTCTCTCGATCAATACTAACTCTACAAATGCATCCCTTATCTAACAGCCTCTGGAACAAGGTATCTCGTTCTGACTCTAGTCTTTTTACTTTATCTACAAAATATGCAACAATCCCCCTTAACAGGTCAGATCGAGACACATCAGGTACTATCATGATTATAAATCTCGCCTTCAACCTCTCGAGGCGTGACTCTAGCTTAGCGTACTTATTCTTCCATTCAATTATATCCGTATCGACCTTATCATGATTGATCACATCTTCTTCCAACTTGGCAATATACTTTGCTGACTCAGCTAGGTTCATGGCTTATAAGTCTACTACCTAAGTACAAAGTCTCCCAAGTTCTGCGTTTGACTCTTCCCTAGTAGGCAAATCTTTCAATAATTCTTCTTTCCTCTTCACCAGTGATTCCTTTGCTTTGATCTCTCATTCTAGAACTTTCTCCCTGATAAGAGCTGCATCCATCTTATCCTGGTATTCCCTCAAATTCGCATTTCCCTTCTGGACTAAGAGGGACTTAACCATCACTTTGTAGGGTTTTCATTTTACAGTTGAGAATATTTTCGACTTTAGACTTGAAAGTGATAAATACATCGAACAACTGATCACGTGTGTATGTAATGGAAACAACCAACAATATTTTGAGAAATCATCAACAAAGACAACATAATAACGCAAACTACTTATTAAATTAACAGGTGCAGGTCCCCAAATATATGAATGAATAATTTTAAGCGGTTTAGAACAATTATTCAATGACGGTAAGAAAGGCAAACAATGACTTTTACCCGATTGACAAGAGCTACAAAAGGGTAAGGATAATCTGTTTCCTTTGACTGGAAGTTTAACACAAATACGATTTAGAATAGAAGATGAAGGATGGCCCAACCGTTGGTGCCATTGAGAGATAGTTACGCATTCCCCAATCAAGGCCATTGGATATTTATTGAGTTGATTTTGTGATACTTTGAACGGGTACAAGCCATTCTCACTTCGGCCATGAAAAAACATCTTCCCTGATGTTCGATCCTGGACGAAAAAACCATTTTGATCAAAGATGAATCTACAATTTTTATCTGTAGAAAATTTATGAACTGAGAACAAATTTGATGAAATAGTTGGCACATGTAATAAGTTTCTCAAGTGAAAAGATGCAGATGGTGTATGTAAATAGGCATAACCAGTATTGTGAATAGACAAATCTTGACCGTTACTTGCAAATAGCTTGTCACTTCCTTAATATTCAGAATGGAGAGACAAGTTTGAGAGATCTGAAGTGACATAATTTGTATCCCTTGTGTTGGTATACCAAGTCTGATTTGGCTTACTTGTAGTCGCGACTATAGCTGCAAGTTGTTGTGGAGGGTTCCTTCCTTGGAAGGCGTAGTCATTCCGATGGTAACAATCTATCGCTATAAGACCAACGTGTTTGCAGATCTGATACGTTGGTCGATTAGTGTTGGTAACGGTATGAGAACCACCATTAGAACGTCCGCCTCGTCCACTATAGGTACGATCTCTCCCTCGCCCGTGCTGTGGATTGTATGATTGTATGGTAGATTAGGGCAGAACGAAGCACGACCTAAAGATTGTTGATACGCTCCCCTTGAGGCAATTAAGGTTGTGGATTCAGTTGGCGGGAGAGAGGTTTTGGATGCAATTATTGATAGTTCTTCACATATAAGAAGGCTATCAAATTCATCAAATGTAATTGGTTCATGTCGCACTTTGACCGAAGTCTTAAAAGCAGAAAATTCTGAGGGTAACCCATTGAGAGTTACTAGAACAAGATCTGCATCATCCATCGGCTTTTCAACGGATGCCAATCGATCTGAGAGTTGCTTGATATTGAGAAGGTACTCCGAAGCTGAGAATGTACCTTTCTTGATAGAATGAATTTAATCTTTGAGTTGTATTATATGGGATCTAGACAAGCTGAAAATCGGCGGTCTAGAGTGGCCCAATCGATTTCAAAAGTTGGAAGGCCAATCACATAAGGGAGAACAGTCTCCGAAAGAGTAGCATTAATCCAACTTAGGATATTTGGATCTTGACGATGCCATTCGGTGTATTTAGGATTCACGGCAGGAGTTTCTTTCCCTTCCGAATCAGGAATAAACTCATTGGGACATGGGTGCGTGCCATCGACAAAACCGACGAGTCCATGGCCTCTAAGCACTGACATGAATTACGATTTCCATAATAAATAATTATGGCGATCAAGCTTGATAGATACAAGCTGAGAGATATTCGAGATTATAAAAGTTGGGTTATTGTTCAATGATGATGCCATTGAATAATTAGAAGGAAAGGAAGAAGAAAGAAAAAAGAAAAGAAAAGGATCTAGGATCTAGGATCTAGGATCTAGGATCTAGGATCTAGGATCTAGGATCTAGGATCATTGGATGTGAGTCCTTAAAGAAGCTCTGACACCATGAAGGTTTAAACAAGTAAAGAACTGAAACTGATAATTACTTTCTTGCTTGATTATTCTTACAAAGATTACAATGGATATTTATAGAGGAATACATGGAATATTTGATAGCATAATATATGGGAGGTGAATATTTGATTACATGATCCATGGAGGTGAATATTTGATTGCATGATATATAGGATTTGTAGGGACTTATCCCTCGAGCTAAGGACACTCGATCTCATCTATACCTCGAGCTCTATATGACTCGACCTTATCCAGTACCAAATTCACGCTTAAACAAACGCGTTAATAGTTACACATCGACCACGAACTCGAGCAGAACGTGGATCATCCACAACAGATATAAATAGAATAAGTCAACATACACCTGTCTCCCACGAGCTAGCAGTTACACACTCAACTGCCCATGACTCCCACTTTCAGGAGAACGTGTTCGAGCACGATGTCAAGCTGAGAGCAGGGTCTATAAAATGGCAGAGCTCCTAAGGAAACAGGTTGGCAGACAGAGAATTCTACACATACAATTATCTGATATCTAGCTATTCTATCTTAGATTAACTCTTATAATCAGATTCTCCCACTTTCTCAAGCAATAATACTACTTTCTCAAAATCCTCCACTTGTGGTCGTGGTTTTTTACCTATTCATAGGTTTTCCACGCTAAATCCCCTGTGTCAAGTTTTATCTCTTATTTAATTCTTGGCATAGTAGTTCTTGGTGTAAGGATCGATTTTAAGCCAGTTCGAGCTTTACGAAATCTGGTCCCTATATTTGGCACCGTCTGTGGGAAAACATGATTTTTTCCACGTACTTAAGGACCACGATTGATACTCATAAGTCGAGTAGTATTCAATTATGGTTCAAACATGTTAGTCTTCGGGAGCTCAGCCTGAAAGTTCGAGGGAACCTGATCGGGTTGCCGAGCTTCGGGCGAGCTTAATTATCGAAGCCGAGAAACAGAGTCAGCTCGAGCGCCAGTTATTGGAAGATCGAGAACTCCGTGAGAAGGAATCAGAACTAGAGTGTTAAGCTCGAGTTTTGGAGACAAAGAAGCAAAAAGCTCAGATGTTAGCTTTTTAAATAGCTCTGAAGGCATTACAAAGTAACCAACCACCACCAGCCCTGAGAGAGCGCGAAATGGTACCAACAATCTCAAGAGTTTCCGTTCACGAGAGGTTAGGGGCACATGAGATACATAGTATAGACATTTCTAGGATTCATTGTGAGGATCCACAAGCACCGATAGTCTCAATTCATTTGGGGCAGGAGGCACAGACAGATATCAGCAGAGATCACAGACCTTCCAAACAGCCCGAGGAAGTCTTGCGACCTCCTTACCGAGCCCCGCTTCCTGAACGTGTGAGCGAGGAAACAGGTGACCACGTTCCTAGACTCATACGTCAAGCAATTCCGATAGTTTCAGCAGCTCCGGTAGTTCCAGCAGCTCCTATCCCTCAGCATTATATTTCTCAGGAACTCATGGACCAGCGTATCAAGGAGATCATCGAAGCAACGATTTTAGACGCGAAGGATGACTCGCACAAATTACAAGGTAGTCCAATTGCTAAAGAATTATTTAATATGAATGTCCCAACAGGTTTTCATACACCTAAGATCATCAAATATATAGGAATTGATCCTGGTCAGCACGTTCAACAATTCCGTGACTCATTGGGTTTGTATTCTAATCTGAATCACATCCTTTGCCGGATCTTCGCAACCAGTCTTCAGGACGAACCCCTCCGTTGGTTCTACTATTTACCTGAAGGTTCAATTCATATCTTCGAGCAGTTACAAAAAATCTTCATCAAGGCTTATGCCCACAACAAAGACAAAGAAGAGAACTTATATTATCCTATAAGTCTCAAACAAGCACATGGGGTGAAACTCGAGGAGTTATCCAAGAAGTTTCTCGAACTGGCTCGGAAGGTCGACAATCTGGATCAGAAGACAGCCGTGTCCGCATCCACATTCACAAATGCTCTGCAGTTCAATTGCAAAGCTAAATAGTATCTCTTCCTGAAGAAGCCCAAGACTCTCGAAGATATGCTCGAGAAAGTAAACAATTACATCGATCTAGAGCGGATGATTCCCAAACTGAATAAACCTATAAAGGCAGTCCACAACACCAAGGTTCCTTCTACAGAGTTCAACAACAACCGTAGCTCGAGCGATCCAGGCGATCCTAAACGAGCAAAAATAGAACCAGAAAGAGACAACAATCAGAGGTCGCAGAAACCATCCAGAACAGTCATACCAAAGTTGAATGCCAAACTTTCCATGATCTATCCTATTCTCCAGAAAGATAAATGTTTCTGTCCAGCTCGACAACTTGATCCAATAGCAGGTCGACCTTATTGCGAATATCACAAGATTAAGCACCACAAGACCGACAATTGCTATGGTTTGAAAAAGCTCCTGGAAATCATTTTTAAGGAAGGGAGGATGCACGAATACATCATCGATCTTCCCAGCTATAAAGACGGGAGCTATCTGAAAGAAGATGACATGGCTTAAGCAACGGAACAACCAGAGGAGAAGCATCTATATCATCTCTACTGCAGCAATATGATCGAGATCATTCAGGTTTCAAATTCCAACAGAGTCAAGCAGAGGAAGTTGGGCGAGTGCTGTGACCTTGCCATCCAAGGCAAGGAAGCCAAGCTCCTCCTAGAGTCAAGCAGTCATCGAAAGGGAATCTCCTTCAAGGACTGCGACACAGGACATGTGAAGTATCCTCATCATGACGCACTAGTAATTATGCTCAAAATGAGGAACTTCGTAATGCACACCATGATGGTAGACGCAGGAAGTGGGGTTGAGATCCTTTTCCACAGCACAATTGACCAGATGGGACTCTCCGATCAGGTCGTTCAAAGTGAGACAGACATAAGTAGATTTAATGGGTCCAAAGAAGAATGAGTTGGGAAAATCACTCTCCCGATCACAGCAGGGCCTACCACTATCGATGTTATTTTCTACGTCATCAACGCCAAATCAAGGTATTTAGGGATATTAGGACGCTGTTGGCTGCACAATATGGAGGCTATCCCGTCCACTTTCCACCAAACACTTCGGTTCAAGCATAACAACAGTATTTATGAAATCAAAGGAAGTAAGAAACTCTTTCGAGCTTGCGAGAATACAGTCTCACCAATTCTCGACCATTCAAAACAGATTGCTGCATAACAATTACAGAAGGCTGATCACCTCGATGGTCAGTCTTCTCCAGCTGAGCCTGTGGAATACGTCCAGGTCGATAGAGTTAACCGAGGTACTTATATTGGTACAAAATTAATTCAAACAGAGAAAGAAGCTCTTATTTCTTTCCTCCAATCCAATAAAGACGTTTTCTCATGGAACTTCCAAGAAATGCCAGGCGTAGACCCCTCAAAGTCTTGACACATCTTAAATATCTGCGAAGGCGCTGTAGCAGTTAAACAGAAGCAACGTAGGTTATCTTCAAGACTCAGAGACGAGGTGAACAAAGAGATCGACATACTTATCGAGGTCGGTTTCATTCGAGAAGCCAAGTACCCAGACTGGATTTCTAATTTCGTTGCTATTCCAAAGAAGAATGGGAAGGTCCGGGTCTGCGTAGATTTTACAGATCTCAACAAACACACGCCAAAGGACAGTTTCCCTCTTCTGATCATTCATCAGATCCACGACTCTATAGCAGGTCACAAACTCTTATCCATGATGGACGCCGCCTCGGGGTACAATCAGATTCTACTCTTGGAAGCAGATCAAGAGAAGACTACGTTTATAACAGAATGAGGTCTCTACTGTTACAAGATCATGCCATTCGTCCTTAAGAACGCTGGAGCCACTTACCAAAGGCTGGTCACGAGCATGTTCAAAGAACACATGGGAAAAACAGTTAAAGTCTATATTGGTGAGATGCTTTGCAAGAGCCTAAAGAAAGAAGATCACATCTCTCACCTCTCTACAGTATTCAATATATTATGATCTTACAAAATGAAGCTTAATCCAGAAAAATGTCAGTTCGGCGTTCTCTCAGGCAAGTTCTTGGGTCATCTTATCAGCAAGAAAAGGATAGAAGCAGATCCAGATCAAATTCGAGCTCTTCTAGACATGCCTTCACCATCAACAAAGAAGGATGTACAAAAGCTCGCAGGAAAGATTGTAGCAATCAACAAATTCGTATCCAAATCCTCAGACCGATGCAGGTGGTTATTTATGCTACTCAGAGGTTCTACTTAACGAGGCAAAAGTTCAAAGAAAGAAGATATCGACTGGACACCAGAATATGAAGCAGCTTTTCTGGAACTCAAAATTTACCTAGGGAGAGCTCCAATCATGAGCACTCCGATAGGCAATGAGGAACTGATTATCTACCTTACAGTTACAGATACATCTCTCAGCTCAGTTCTCATTCAGCTCGAAGGAAAAATTAAGAAACCAATCTTCTTCATCAACAAGGCACTTACTCTAGCAGAAACGAGGCACTCTAAAAGAAAGATTACTTTTAACTATCGTTTACACCGTACAAAAACTCAAACATTATTTTCAAGCACATCCTGTCAAAGTCATGACAAACTACCCACTTTGGGAAGTATTGTCTAAGAAAGAGAAATCCAGAAGAGTACAATAGTGGTCCGTCAGTTTGGGGGAACACGAAATGAAATTTGAGCAGCGAATTTCTGAAAAGGGTCAAGCAGTCGCTAATTTTCTAGCAGACTTTTCAGTTTCAGATCCTGGCAGGGAAGAACATGATCCAGATCTCGTCGAAGATGCAGTAGATGAGATTTCACCCTCCAAATCTTTTGATGATCGGGCATCATGGATATCTCAAAAAAGGTAGAGGTTCCTCACCGATGGTTCAGCAGGACCCGTAGGGTTGGGAATCGGGATCGTTCTCATTACACCTTCCAATGACAGAATCGAGAAATCCATCCGTCTCGACTTCGAAGCCTCGAACAATGTTACAGAGTATGAGGCACTCATTCACGATCTGGACATGGCTCTCGAACTTGGAATTACTAAAATTTCAGCCTACACAGACTCTCTTCTAATCGTTCATCACTACTCATAACATTATAAGAAGAACGGCATCATGGTCGATTATGCAGCTCTGGTTGCAGAAAAACTAAACAAATTTCATAAAGCTACGCCGAATACCTTCCTCGAGGAGAGAATCGCCATGCCGACTCCTTGGCTTACTTAGCCGGAGTATTGGGTACAGAATCACGACACCTTCAAATCGAGGTTATTTCTAGCCCCAATATTAATCGTACTACAATATGTGTTTAACACTGGGGGCGATGAGATGGCGGAAGATGATTGGAGGAAACCTTTTGTTACTTATCTCGGTTAGGATAACTCATGCAACGGGCCACTTCCAGATGATCCACAGCAGCGCAGACATATCATCAAGAATTCAAAATGCTACATAGTCCAACCAAACGACGATCTCTACAAACGCTCGGTCACTGGTCCATAAGTGCTTCTCAAAGGAACTTGCCGACAACATGCTTCGAGATCTACATGAAGGAATCTGCAGATCCCATACCGCAGGACGAGCTCTTGCTAATAGAGCTATTACCCAAGGAGTGTTCTGGCCAAAGATGCGGAAGCAAGCTGAAGAATACTCAAGGAAATGCGATGCATGTCAACGTCATGGAAATCAAATTCGGGCCCCTGCCCTCGAACTCAATGCTAGTAAGGTGTACTGGCCGTTCAAGTGATGGGCACTCGATCTAGTTGGTAAATTCCCCAATACTCTGGGTAATAGGAAATTTCTTCTTGTTGCCATGGATTACTTTACCAAATGGGTCGAAGCAGTTCCTCTATGCAGAACTCGAGAAGAAGAGGTCATTTCTTTCATATGGCAGCATATCATCACAAGATTTGGTCGTTCACATTTGATTTGTATCGATAGCGGTCCTCAATTCGTTGGAGCAAAGGTCGCAGTATTTCTCAACAAACATAACATAATCCATTCTCCATCAAACCCATACTACCCCCAGGGAAACAGACAGGCGGAGATCACAAATAAGATCATCGTAGATGGTCTCAAAAAGTGCCTTATGTTATAGAAGAAAGGCAACTGGATACGTGAATTGCCTCACGTCTTATGGGCTTATCGAACTACGCCCCAAAAGTTAACACAATACTCTCCTTTTTTGTTTGCCTATGGAACTGAAGCAGTCATCCCAACGAAGGACCACCATCCTGTGAGAGACCACGAGCTCACAAACGAAGAAAATGAGTTTGAATTGGCTTGTAACCTCAATTGGATCGATGAGACACAAGATCGAGCTATTACAAATCTTGGTCGATATCATCAAACACTGGAAAATTCATACAATAAACGAGTTCGCATTCGGGAGTTCGCTATCATCGACTGGGTCCTTTGTGAAATCCTTGATAACAGAAAAGATCCACATGCTGGGAAATAAGCAGAAAATTTGGAAGGTCATTTCATGGTTATAGGCAAACTGCCTGGGTTCATACTATCTCATGACGGAAGCTGGTGACATAATTCCAAATCCATGGAATACAAGAAAATTGAAGTTATATCAACGCTGAGCAGCTCCTCCGCCACTCAGCAGCATTCAATCCACCTCGAGATTTCACCTCCAATGTATGTACAAACTTTTTTCAGTCAATGAAATCTCTTGTTTATCACAAGAATCCTTCCTATACAATTCCACTTCATCTCCATCCAAGGGTAAAATAGCAGTTTATCCTAGCTCGATCCCTAAAGGTAAACCATATCCAACATTGGTAATGGTGTAGATAATACTAGCCTAACTCCTGAAGATACTCATACATCCGAAGGCGGGGGCCATAACGAGCCTCTTAGCCTGAAGATAACAAGCCTAAAGCACAAGTGAGGAAAAAACTTGCTTGCTGCCGCTAAGCTCCAACATCCAACATTGGTAATGGCGTAGATAATACTAGCCTAACTCCTGAGGATACTCATACATCCGAAGGCGGGGGCCATAACGAACCTCTTAAGCCTGAAGATAACAAGCCTAAAGCACAAGTGAGGAAAAAACTTGCTCGCTGCCGCTAAGCTCAAACATCCAACACTGGTAATGGCATAAATAATACTAGTTTAACTCCTGAGGATACTCATACATCCGAAGGCGGAGGCCATAACGAACCTCTTAGCCTGAAGATAACAAGCCTAAAGCACGAGTGATAAAAAAACTTACTCGCTGCCGCTAAGCTCCAATATCCAATATGGTATCAAGGCATAAATAATACTAGCCCAACCCCTGAGGATACGAAAACCTCTGGGGATGAGGCCATAAAGAGCATCAGCCTGCGGGATTAGGCCTAAAGTACGAGTGAGACGTTGCTCGCTGCCGATAAGCCCAACTCTTCAATATGGTATCAAGGCATAGATAATACTAGCCGAACCCCTAAGGAAACACAGATCCGAGGCAGAGGCCATAAAGAACCTCTTAGCCTGCGGTGACCACCTAAAAGTACGAGCAAAGATAATACTAGCTCACTACCGCTAAGCCTCCCTGAAGTCCAAGGGTTGAAGCACAGATAATACTTACTTCTACACCCACGAACTTCTTCTAATTCAATGGGTCAAACCAAAGAATAACATCTACTACAGGCGTGGAAATATTATTTTCTCATATCAGCATTTCAAATTACAACGCTCCTCTCAAAGTCCTACATCGAGCACTGAAGCATTAACATCTGCTACATACAAAAGGTACTCGTTATCAGAGTTTAATTATATTTCTTTTTAACTCTACAGGATTTTCTTGATGGGAGAGCAGTCGACCTTCCTCCCATAACAGGAGTAGGTGAGACTACACTCGAGCTTCCCCCTATTTCAGTCCTGGATGCCATATATTCAGGAGCTCGTTCAGGAATAATTTCTCTCCCTCGAGCTATCTGTTCAGCCGTCATGGTCCCAATACCATGATCCATAACACCAATTGGATCTATGCTCGAGATATCGAGTTTACATACAAAAGTCCTAGAGAAGCAATCTTGCATCAAATCTCTCTCAACCTGGAGGAATTTTATTTCCTCGACAAAAAATGCAACCAATGCGCTTAATTGCCGTTGATGCAAAACTTTACCATCAAATTTTTCTTGTTCGTGAACTACTAGTTTCTTAAAGGCTTGGTGAGTAACAGCAGCGCGCTTGTTATCCTTCAAACGACGAGCTTTTGATTAAGCCAGTTCAGCTGTTAATTGATCAATACGTTCACTCATCTGCCTTGTAAGATCTATCGACTTCTCCTGAGAGTTTGTGAAATCAATAAACATATTCTCTACTAACTCTTCTTTTCGACGAAGAAATTCCTTCATCTCTCGACTCCCCTCACCAGAAGCAATTTCACAATCCCTTTTATCCAATTCAAATTTTAGATCTTTCTGATACTTCATTTCACGTACACGTAACTCCCACTCCGATTCGGAAATTCGCGTACATAGTTGATTAATTCTTTCATTCATCTCCTTCTCACGTTGCACAATCCTCCTCACATTTCAGCGAGCGTGGGCCAAATCATCCACCAAACTTTTGTTCTTGGCTTGAATCTCTGCTATATCAGCCCTGCTCTGAGCCTCTCTCCCTTTTAAACGACGTAAATCAGCCTTCACACGATCTAACCTGGCAATCAAACTATCATGTATTTGTGCAGAGTTATGCAATTCTTGATCTTTTCCCATAATACTACTGCTTAATTTTTCAAAATCGGTCTCAGACAAAGCCAAGTTAGTTCGCGGAGTATCCAGCTTGATCTTTCTCTTCAACAACTGCTCGTTCAAAGTACGAAGGTTACATTTCATATCAGATATCTCTTCATTTAACGCTCTAACATGGTATTCGGCTAACTCAGCCTCGTGCCAAGAACCTGACGCAACCTTTTCCTTCAACTCAGCAAGTTCGCTGGTAAGTTGATTTAAAGCCAAATCCCTGCTCAAAATTGTTGTAGTCTTTTCCTCGACTTGTCTCTTAGCTTCTTCGAGCTTTAAAGAGAGCTTCACATTATCATCCAATTGATCTTCATACTGGGTAAACAAAACCTCATATTCTTCTGCATACTCAACATTATACAAAAGAGTCAACTCTTCTCTCTCTCTAGCAACATCTAGCTCCTTCTGCATAACAGTTAGCAGGGACTCACAACATTAGTACCTAATGGAAAAACAGATCGACAGAAGCATACTGATAATCTTGCAGTACAGACACCTACAAGCTCGAGACCTCCTTGGCCTACCGATAATAACAAGACAAAGGGTACATACACAAACATCCTGAACTAGAATAAACATGCAAGGTACATATCCTTTCTCCTATTATTCTTGTTCATCTAGTTATTAATTTATCTAAATTATCTAACCTGCAATTCAGTAGAGGATTTTTTCTCCACTTCAAGCAAGCCCTCTAAGTCCACAACTCTGAGGCGCGAGCTTTCTATCTTCTACAATACGGAATTTCATAAGCAAAATGTTGTTGGCATCACACAACAATAAAATTACAAAGCTCAAGTTTATGTTTCACAACCAATGTTACATTACACGATCATCCTACCTGTTTAATAGTTTCCTGATTATCTGCAGCGGTCTTTTCAGAAACATTCAGACCATCCTCCCTTTCCTTAATATCCTCTTCATCCATAATTTCCATATCCTCATAACTCCCTTTGCTAAATGCCATTATCTCCGCCTTTGTATACCTCAGCTGGTAGAGCTTCCCTGCAAGGTTGTTCTGGGAAATAGCAGACGCGGTAACCAATCGCTCCGCTTCAGCTTCACTTTCGGCTCTAACTTCCTTCAACTTTAGGGCAAAAACTTCCCTTTCTTTCTCCCGCTCCAACTGGAAAGCTCCCCTCTCTCGAGTCAGGTTCTCTTCCAACTGGTTTTTCTCTCCCTCAAGTCGGGAGATCCTCTTTTCCAGCTTCATCGACCTATCCTGGAAACCAAGCTGAACGTCCTTCAGAGCACGAGAAAACTACAAAAAGAAATAAGTCAGCTCGAGCAACAAAATAGCTCGACAAAGTTAACCTTTTATTAACCTTCTTAAACTCATCATCCATAACAGCAACCATCTTCTCTTGAGCTTTAGCTCGACATTGTTCCTCCAAGAGACCGACTTCAACCTCAAAGCGCGGCCTCAAGTCTGCCCCCTCAGCGATCTTATCGCTTTCCTCTAGCACCTCCTGCGACTTTGTGGGAGAAGTTACCTTCCTCCTCTTACTGCTATCATCCACACTGACCGACGTAACCGAATGAGGAGCAGCCCCCCTTTTTGTAGCCTTCCTCTTCGCCAGGTTCCTTACAACGGTGCTAGAGACCGTGGCCATGTCCACTGGCCCATCCGGAATTTCATTGAGCCGCGCGAGCTTCAAGGGTGTATTAAGTTCAGGAGTTGACAATTTCTCTTCCATTGTGCCTGGAGTTTTCCCGGCCAGTCTCCTCTTCGCTTGCGATCTCCTAACCTTGTCGTCCTTACTAACTACCCTTTTGAACCTACTTATCTCTAACTCTTTGAGAACAACTTTGAGCTCAGTGCCTTCCCTGGCAATGATGACTATAAAAGATTCCTTCCTCGAAACTTTGTAATTAATTCCTGCATAAAAATCGGCAACGTAAGATACAGATCAACTATAGAAGTATAGTTCAACATACAAATGATAGTTCAATTTTTAATGGTATACTTACCCTTTGTTATAGTTCTATTATTAAGTTCTAGGGGTTCCTCATCAGACCGCTGAAGACATTCACCAGACACCCATACAAGGTTGTCGTTCCACACTCGCCCTGCTGAAGACAGGTCGAAGAAGCATGGTCTTGAAGAACTAGACGAGAGATATGCACTATCAGTTCCTGTGACATATTTCACAACATAATACTCTAAAAAATCCTTGGCAGTAATCCTCCTCTCACTACCAGATGCAGCCCATCTCCCATTCAGGGTTTCGCATACAAGAATAACTTCCCAAAAATTGCAATTCAATTGAGCTGGACTAGCCCCAATCAAATTCATAACACTCTTAGCCAAATTGTTCAAAGGCAGAGTCAACCCATAATCGAACTGGGCTAAATAGAAACAAAACCCATCAGTTCGACTATCCTTCACAACGCGTTGGACGCACTCCAAGGATACTTCGTCCCCCAAATGTCTGCACTTCTTTTCTTTGGCCAAATCAAGCAGCAAATACAAGTAATCCCCTCCTTGACTGACACAACAAGTCCTAAAGCAATTACCCCTATATGCGAAGGCGTGCCCCCAAATCCCATCTATACTACTTTTGGCCTTACAGAACTCCCTAAACCGACTATAGCCTGTTGGGTACTCAACACGAGAACCCTTCAGACGAGGCCATTATATCAATTTGGCTACAATATCCTCCTCATCCCCTACTCCAATGACGGGAGTTAACTGCCCTACAAGATCTGGTTCATCAGCCTTTGCACAACCAGAAATCGAAGCCATACTTATCTACAGTAAATGGTCTACTTTACAAAATGCTGGTCTAACAAAACCTACAGATAGGTCGAGGACTACTCCTACAATGTTGCTTTACAATTACAGAATCAAGCTCTTCGAAGCTCGATATTACAAATACTTTCTCAGACACAAGGACAGGTCTCTAGTTCTTTTCTCATTGCCAAGATAATCCTGATCTTCCAGAGAAACCTCAGCCACAGATCAAAATGTACAAAACTGCAACAGGTCAAAAACTTCTTTCCCCTTCATTTTCCTGCAGGAAGAATTAAAAGAAAAACGATGGCACCGAAATAAGCGATCCATCTTCCACCTCTACCACCGACGCCTCTTCCTCCTTATCCCCACTTACCCGGAGTTCGTGGAAATTGAGGAGGACCCTTACCTTAGAAATCGGAACATAAGTAGAGACCAGAGATTTTGCATCGCATACACCCCAGCAGCTAAATCAGACGCTACATAATACCCAGAAATATTTCAAACAACACTCCTTCAACAAAACAGCAAAGGGAATCTCCCTACTCTGATAACCATAAAACCATATCCAGAATCCCTCCATGATAAAAGAAAACTGGGTATGATACACTTGATTCCTCATCTTAACCATGATTTTGCAAAGGTACGCTTCCAAAAAACTCATATTTTTTTCTCACTCTACAAAACAAGCATGCTTGTTTTTCTCTGCAGCAAAGATGTGTTGCAGGTTATTCGGCAATCAAATCTGACCACTATTTATAGCAATACCGCAATTAATGCACGTTGTTTCCCCAAACAGTCATCCGCTCAGGAAAACTAACAGTCTGCCCATGACACTCACGCGTCATAATGGCAACACATTCTTCAATACAGACGTTCCGTTTTTCAAGCGTCGTTTACATCATCACAAGGTCCAAGTTTTAGGGTTTATCTCAACTAAAGCCACACGTGACTTCAGTTGCGAGGGGGTGATTGTAGGGACTTATCCCTCGAGCTAAGGACACTCGATCTCATTTATACCTCAAGCTCTATAAGACTCGACCTTATCCAGTACCAGATTCATGCTTAAACAAACACCTTAACAATTACACATCGACCACGAACTTGAGCAGAACGTGGATCGTCCACAACAGATGTAAACAGAACAAGTAAACATACATCTGTCTCCCACGAGCTAGCAGTTACACACTCAACTGCCCACGACTCCTACTTTCAGGAGAACGTGTTCGAGCATGATGTCAAGCTGAGAGCAGGGTCTATAAAAGGGCAGAGCTCCTAAGGAAACAGGGTGGCCGACAGAGAATTCTACACATATAATTATCTGATATCTAGCTATTCTATCTTAGATTAACTCTTGTAATCAGATTCTCTCACTTTCTCAAGCAATAATACTACTTTCACAAAATCCTCCACTCGAGGTCGTGGTTTTTACCTATTCACGGGTTTTCCACGCTAAATCCCCTGTGTCAAGTATTATCTCTTATTTAATTATTGGCATAGTAGTTCTTGGTGTAAGGATCGATTTCAAGCCAGTTCGAGCTTTACGAAATCTGGTCCCTACAGGATTGATTCTAGATAATATTCACAGGCGAATGTGAAGATCAATGAGCTGTAGAGTGAGAGTAATGATCCAATGCTTTACTATTGTTATTAATAAACACATGGGCAATTCAAAGGGACCCTGATGTGTGGAACAATCCAGATGATTTTATTCCAGAGAGATTCAGTGGTAGCAGTATGGATTTCAGAGGCCAGAACTACGAATTCATCCCGTTTGGGTCGGGGAGAAGAATTTGTCCTGGAATATCATTTGCTGTAGCAATTGTTGAGGTGGCTATCGCAAACCTTTTATTTCACTTCGACTGGGAGGTGCCTGGTGGTACTAATGCGGAGGAACTAGACATGATTGAAGGGTTTGGCATGTCTGCTAATAAGCGAACTCCTCTTCAGCTTGTCCCCAAAGCATGCTTTTCTTAAATGCTTTTCTGTATCTTTTTTGTGCCTTCGTTTTTGTTGTTGCTGATTTGAGTAATCTGGGTTCATAATTAGTCACATTGCTATACTTGTGTGATGTATCTGGTAATCACCAATTTATATTTTCAATAAGCTTTCTTTTCTTTTTTGTAACTCCCATGTTTTTCAGTTTTGGCTGAAGAGTTACACTTGATGCCATACCATAGAAGAAGGCCAATTCATTAACTTAAAAGAAAATTGTCGGTTAACGATTTTTTTTCATTTCGGGGGTGCTTCATGTGGAGGAATGTTACTTCGTTGTTTCCTACACAATTCAGAGATCATCATCATTAACTTAAATAAACTTAGTAATATTCATCTATCTGTCACTCTTCTTCATCATCTTGTATCAGGGCAGGATGTTTCACCGTTAACTTGGATTAAAATTATTAAGCAAAATATTTCATTAATGAAAGTACTAAATACCCATTACAACAAAGCATAGATTCACTCCATACAACTCAAACTCACTCTATTAATAAATAAATAAAACAGAGCAAAAAACACACATTCCCCTCCAAATTCTAACCAACCCTAACCTCGATCGTCCTTGGCTTCTTCGGCTCAGGTGGTGGTAACTTCTCGACACTTACAGTAAGAACCCCATCTTGACAAACAGCAGAAACCTTATCAGTATTCGCGTTCTCCGGCAACACAAACTTCCTCATAAACTTACCAACCCTTCTCTCCATTCTCACACACTTCTCTCCTTCTTTTGCCTCTTCTTGCTTCCTCTCTCCACTAATAACCAACACATTCTCATCCTCAACACTCACCTTGATATCCCCTGATTTCAAACCGGGCATGTCGATGATGAACATGTAGGAGTTGGGGAACTCTTTGATGTCTGCTGGGGTTGATGCCATTGCTTTCGCGTCGCGAATGTAGGTTCGTGTTGGGGCGTTGGAAGGTTGAGAAGAGTGGTCTTCTGAAGAGTCTGGGTTGGTGATCATGTGTTGGAGAGTTGAGAAGAGTGGGTGATCGAAACCGAGAACTCGCAAATCCATTGTTTGATGATTGAGAAAAACAACTAGAGAATTGGGTTTGTTTGATTTTGATTTTGATTTTGATTTTGTAAGAAAATTGTGCAAGAAGGTTGTGTTTATATGGTTGTGGATAGAAGGTGTTGGAAGGTTCTGTAAGGAGAACATTCTAGAGCTCGAAAATAGAGGCAGGAATGGGGTTCAAGAATGTTCCGTAAGAATTGAGAACATTCTAGAAGTTTCGATACTCTTCTACTTGCCCATATCTACTTGGGCTTTTGTTTAGATACGTCTAAGTCACGCCTTACACCTCAAGATATAATAAAATCCTGGCGCTACTCCCCCCATAATAATTGATTTTGAGATTGAGCCCCAGCTCTAATATTTTAAAATAACTGGAGACAATGAAACATAAAAAGAAGTGAATAAAGGCTAAAAGAGGTACATAAATCTTGTAGTGCTGAAATGTTTATGATCACAAACATTTCCGGTATACAAAGCCGATGATCACGAGCACTGCAAAAAGATCGGCATAAACACCAAAACTAGGGAGACCCCACATTCTAAAACGTTCATATTTTTTTCATGGGCAAAGGTGAGGCCACATCAACTTTACTATGTGTGAGGTGAGAGAGACAACGACAGGAAATTTAATTCATGGTTGATAGGGAGAGAAGTAGATGTAGTGCCCTGTTATATTTTTCTTTGCTTGTTTGTGCTAGAGGCTATTTACTTAGCTTGCATCTATAATTACATTAATATGTTTTTGGTTTTGTTTAACTTTGGAGAATACCCATTCAAACCACCACCGTATTTCTCCCTGAATTTACTCCATCCCTTCCTTTTTCTTCTCCTTAAAATATTTAGCCATTAGAGACTCTTAGAGTAAGAAGTGATTACCCTAAACCCGTTTACCTTCTAGCTCTCTTTTGTACCTGTTTTGGAGTGAGTTGGATTTAGATTTTGTCGAGCATTGCAAGGCGTTCTTCACTCCTCGATTTGTAGCAAAATCCCTAATCAGGCAAGTACCATTATCACTGAGCATTGATCATTGTTTATTGGTATAATTTCGGATTTGAAGTCAGTATAATCATATGATTATGTCATATTAGTTTTACTTGCTAATTTTGAATACTCTATAGAGATTTAGGTTGTTAATGTTGATCCAAAATTCTGCCAATGTATGATAATCTGTTATTAAAGGTATATCACAATGATGCTTCATGTTATGAAACATAGGTGGCATGGGTTCAGAATGTAATTACATTAGTATACTTTTTAAGGGGGGGAACTTTCTTTTAATTTAAGTGTAAATCTCTCCTGGCATCAGTAGCATAACTTAGTTTATATTGGGGTTATATTATACAACCCTCCTTTTTCATAACAACCTCTATTATAGGTAAATTAATAAATTATTGCCATAGCTTTTAGTGCATGGTTGATGCACATCAGTTCCTGTAAGGATTGTAGTACACTAGTGTGAGTAGTTGGGTCCGTGCGTTGATATAATTTGGAACTCCTAACTTTGATTATCATTTAACATCTTAACCTAGACTTCCTAGTTTAATTTTAAGACGTGTTATAGGTTGTATCATAGTTTAGCTTTAGCATCTATTAAGACACATTCCTTGGCATATAATAGTGACGTAATATAGTTAAATAGTGTACTAGAATCACAATGTGTTAGTGTTTGTTAAGGGGATATCCCTCATTGACAATCGAAATCTAATATAACTTGTCTAGTAGTTATTAATGACTAGAACCTAGCAAGTAAATATATTTGGTATGTGGCTTAACTTACCTACGATCATAGGACTTTGATTGATATAACCTTTATTAACTTAAGGTAGAAAGATCATTAATAGTCAGAGTATAATATCATCGACTGAGACCCCACTCCTATATATGTGAGGGTAAAAAGGTCATTGCGCATAAGATCGCCAATCATATGATATAGTCTTATTGCCTATAGAGCAAGGAAAGATAGGTTATTTTGATTGAGTGTCGATCTCTTAAATCATTCCTGCATAGGATAACTTAGAGTCGTGTACACAGTAGGGCTATGATGTCAGGGTCCTTGGGTTTGATTCCCTAAACAAAAGATTCGGTGATTGTTTATCAATGTTCCAGGGTTACAAGCCCCTAAAACTCTTCCCTAGTTACATATCAGCTTTGTTATTCTTTGTGAATACTCCCCGTGGGAATAGATCCCTAAAAGTGAAAATAAATAAGGCTTTAGACTTGCAGGTTGAAACTCCTTAACCACCTTGATCCGGTGATTTCCCCGCTAATTCCTGGCTCACTAAAAAGGAATTCGCCAATCCCTGGCTCGATAATAAGAGATACGCTTCTGTTGAGGACAGAATGGTGCGAGAGTGTGGTCCCACTGAATTAAAAGTGACCCTGTGTACATCGTCTGTTAGTTATCCCCCACACTTAATAATACTCTATAACTATTTTATAATACTGGTTGGCACCGACGCTTTAAAACAACATTAATAATTGAACCTCATTTCCTCAAAGCATTGCATCATTTATATATATTTATAGGATATTATATCACACTAGTACTTTTTGTATAATAGATCGGTCTGTCATGTTCAGTGACCGGTAATAGTTGTGCTTGTTTGACGGCCTGTGCGCTATATTTTTACAAGAGGTCGAGCACAATAGATTTTGTTTAGTGAGGCTTGGTTGATCATTTTCGGGATTCTTTAGAGTTTTTTGGATCGCTGAGCTGTCGCAGGGTATTTATGATCTTTTATTTCATATTTCATTATCATAGTTTTATTCTCATTTTTAGAGTCAGTTGAGAACTTTATTCATTTATTCATTTAATTTATATTTGAGTTGTCTACTGCGTTTCTTTGGTAAGTAGATGTAGTTTATTTTTTAGAAATATATTATATTTGTTGGGTTCAACCATGGGATGCCCGACTTGTTAAGCCTTAGAATGTGCTTTATGATTTATTATCAGAAAGTAGATTTTAGGGTGTGACAGTAGATGTGGAGATTAATGGGCCACCATTCAAACTCTCCAAACCTATATATATACATCACTTTCACTCTTCAAACTTCAAACCAAGATATCTCAAATATCTACAGAAACAACTTCAATATTGGTAGGAGTTGGGTCCAAACCCAAGCTAGGAACCCAACAGGGTTGGGGTGTCCTATTAGGACTCCTAATAGGCCTATAGGCCCGATAGGGTTATGGGGAGAGTTTGAGTAGGTTAGGTAACCTTTGTTGTAGGGTTATTTTTATATATCTCTGTATTACGTACAAAAACCATAATGATGAATCAATAAGAAATCTTTCTTCTCTCTCTCCTTTTTTTCATAAGATATAGTACTATTATATTGCTCTATATTGATTATCTCTCAACACGTTATCAGCACTCAAGCTCTAGGAACGAGGAGAGCAAAAAATTACCTTCACATCAGAGTTTTCAGGGAAACCAAGCGATAAGGAGAAGAGGTATTTTATAATTTTTTAAATACATATTCGATCTCTTTCAGAAATATGCTATATGATAGATTATCATGGCTCAAAAATAGATTTTCCCTATTTTTTTCGGATTAAAAAATTATGGCTTTTGTTGATTTTTACCCTTAAAAAAAACTGTATTCAAACTTGTATATCTTTCTCTCTGGACAACGGATAGAGGCAAGGCAACTTTGGTTGGATAGCCTACTCCGAGAGCTTTCCAATGGTATATGGAACATCTCTGGGAGATATCTCAATCACCAGGAATAGTACATTGAAACTAGGCAGTTTTACAGCCAAAAACAGTGTTTTCTTGGTCGATGACGTCAGCAAGATAATAAAATTTTATTTTTTTAATAATTATCTGATGTGACTGCATCATTATCCACTGTGACGCCAGCAGTGACACGTATCAAGAACACGTGGCATGTTGATATGGCATGGTACGCACTTGGCACGTGTGACATACATGGCACGCGTAGCATGTTTGGCACGTGCGTGACACGTGTGACATGCCCAGTATGTGTGGCACGTGGCAGTCACCGAACTGTCACCGGCCGAACGCCGGAAGTTTGCTAGAATTTTGGCCGGACGGTCGCTAGAAGACCACCAGAGCAGTGACATGGCAGACACGTGCGAGGCAAGTGTGGCACGTGTGCAGCCCGTACGTGTGGCATGTGTGGAAAAAATGTGTGTAGCTCATGCGTGTGGCACGTGTGACCTGTGCGTGTATGGCACGTGGTAGACCAGTTCAGACCAGTCAACCCGGTCCAGGCCTTGACCCATACCGGTCTAAAATCGGTTCAGACACTAAAACGATCATAAATAGCCCAATTTTTAGTCAAATTGAGCCTAATTTTTTTTAAAAAAATTTATTGACTGAACCTACCCCGTGGGGGGCCCGTTTTGAAAAAAATTATGAAAAATATTTTTTTTTATTTGTTTTTGGAAGCGATGTCTTGTATAGGAAAGTTAGCTCACTTATATGTGATATAAGTAAATGGTGTAATATCTATTTAAATATCTTATGATAGCTAATAGGATATTACTAGTATACCCCTAGAATACTAATTATAATGATCAGGGATCCGAAATAATATAAAATCAAGGCTAATTTACATACGACTGTGAGTCATATCTAAATCACAGTTAATTGTCACAGACAAATAACTAGAGCTCAATTGAGAATTGACTTAGTCTTATTTCTAAAAACTTGGTGTCTGAGGAACCAATTTTTCGTATCTAGGTGCAATTAGAAGTTACAAGATAACATTTAGAGGTATATTAGCATTAATAGTAACCTATAGTACCATAGTATGTCTGTTCAAAGACATGCATAATCAACCTATCTTGTGAACCCATCAGACTTCAAGGTGAGACCACTTGTCAGCTAAACATTTAATACCCTTCATATTCATAGCAAATATGGTCATTTGGCTAGAATATATAGACCTTTATAGAATTAGAGGGCTTAGAAAACCCAGTTCTCAGAATAAGGACAACACACATCTAGTGGTTTTGAATAACAATCTTGGCTAAGATTCGATTAAAATGCACACCTTAGATTAAAATCATAATTTTACAGGGTAAAATTTGGAATTTAATTATTAGAAAAGAATTTCATTAGTTTTAGAATATGAACAGGGTTCAACTATAATATGATTGGGAATCATTTATTTCTCGTTATGTTAAGTGTTATTTCTCGTTATACTAAGTGTTATGATCTGTCTTTAATGCATTTGATATGTTTATCTAGAATTATTTTTGATTATAATCTATATTTTGCATTACAGATGTCTGTGAAACTCAAAAATGTTGAATTTCCACCATTGCTGCTCACTGGAGCCAATTACCTCACTTGATGCATTGACGCTGACTTATTCTTGAAGTCACTTGGTCTACAAAATAGTTATGTACTATTTAAAGGAATAAAATAATTATGTCGTAAACAATAGTTGTGTAATATTTAAAGAAATAAAGACTAGATAAATGCGCAATTGAATATCAAACGTGTGATCTTTTGTCTTTAATGAAGTGCGACATTGACTTTATCATAGTCTTCTTTGCATCTAGGTATGATAATCTTCACGAGGAGTGTGGCGGTTCATGTGGTGTTGTTTCGAGATAGTTGACTTGGAAACATCAATTATTTCATCCTAAGTTCCCTCTTGATGTTTATACAATTATTCCAAGGTACTACGTGTTTGCCACAATAGATATCTTTATTCAAATGTGTGAATGTTTTTTAAAAGAAAAGGATTGCTTTGGTATTCTGAAAATATGACCAAGTGATGATTGACTTTAGGGTATGAAAGCTTAAAATGACACACAAGGGCTAAATTCACTATAGGTGACCATTATTCAGGGTCAAAGAGTTATTAATTAGCCTTACTTATAATTGTGTAATACCTACTAGACATACGAATCCAGAAGCAAATTAATGAAAAATGTTTAAGGCATTACCATTATAAGTTTATAATTACGATTATAGCTCTTATTCTAAACCTACAGCTGTTGGAATTGTTTTAACTTCAAATATTTTATATATCAAAATATAATTTTAAATGTTTTGTTCCACATTGGAAATAATTTTTTTTTTCTAATAGTTTTAATATTTTTATTGCTTAGTTGGATTTAAAGTTATACTCTAGGAGTGTGTGCATTCTAGCGAGATGTTTCGCATCAAGTGTGACTCGTCCGTGAGGGCGAATGGGCGTTTGAGATGCATTTAGGCGCACTTAGCACGCTTGCCTCGGTTGTGAGGTGCGGGCTCAACTAGAAGAGATAACCTCTTGGCTTCTATGACAGTTAAAGTTTGTAACTGGTTTATATTATTCATTGGGCATTATGAGATAAAGCCAATTAATTGGGCTGTTATATAATAAGTGTGACTTATTTTATATAAATACTTTAATGTATTAGTTAAGTAGTTTTAAAACTAAATATATGTGAGTAAAAAACACAGAGAAAACAAACAAGTTTTTTTTTCTTCCCAATTTTGTTTTTCATTTTTGGGCATTTAGGAAAGGTGAAATAAACTTGATCACTTTGTGCAATGCAAGCACATAGCAATAGAACGAGTCTAGCTTGGTTGAATCTTAGAGATAGTGCTGTTGAGTTCTCTTGCACCATTGGAGAGGCTTCGACTATCTTCAAGAAGCGTTTGCACGCCTCCTTGCTTGGTTCGATAATTGGTTTTCTTTTAGTAAAAAATTTCTATCTTTTTGAATTTTCCTAACAACAGCATCAAAAGTCTACATGTTAGTTGCAAATAGCACTGATCTAGTATTTAACAAAATTAAATAGTCCCTCTTTTGAGGCATGGATGTTATATAATACCAATTTCAGAGTTAGGACTGAAATAATTGCGTCGTAAACAATAGTTATGTACTATTTCAAGGAATAAAGACTAGATAATTGCGCAACTGGGTATCAAACGTGTGATCTTTTGTCTTTAATGAAGTGCGACATTGACTCTATCATATTTTTCTTTGCATTTAGGTAGGATAATCTTCACGAGGAGTGTGGCGGTTCATGTAGTGTTGCTTTAAGATAGTTGACTTTGAAACATCAATTAATTCATCATAAGTTCCCTCTTGATGTTGATAGTGCAATTATTTGGGTTCTTAATGAACTAAGCTAGGCTTAGACAACTTGATAGTTAACCTATATAATAACAAGAAGTTGCAAAGTCAAACACAGCTTATCGAGCCGTGATGTTCCAACATTGCTTCAAGTTTACTAGCTAACATCTTCCAGCCATCTGATCCCTCATAGCCCAGGTGTTTTACACCGTGATGTACACTGTAAGGGCCTAAATTCATTGCTCAAATCAGTTTCTTACACCAAATGTACCTCGATTGATCACAAACAATTATAAACAAGTAAATTAAATAGCACGAAATTAGAATGAAAACCTCTTAATAGGTAAAAACTACGACCTCGGTTCGAGGATTTAGAGGAATTGCTTTAATGCTTGGATGTTAGAAGTTACAAAAAGCCGGTTCTCTGGAATAAATTGATCAAGTGTTTTCCTATTTCCGAAAATGTACAACCTGACATTTCTTATTCATGACCTATTTATAGTACTCCTCCCTAAATCGTGAATAACAACACATTCTCCTGGAATAGTAGGAGTAGTAGAGCTAAAGTTCCTATAATTTCCAGTTCGTAGGATAGGCGTCCTTGACTTATTCTTCATTAGTCTCTGACGGTTCGAGCCACATCATCTGTTAGTTGATGGGACACGTGTTAACGTCATTAGGATGTATGGTCTTTGAGTTTTGCATGGTTCTGACATGCTGGTAATTCGCTATGTTAGTAAAACGAGGGATATGTCCCTACAAATTCCCCTCTAAACTGAAGACACATGTGTCTTGAGTTGAGAACTTCATCATCGAGCTTCGTTCTTGTAAATTGATATTTATTTAAATGCTGAATCTAGACCTTTGGTACTTGTTGCTTGACTATTGTGATTTTCATGAGTTTTAGTCTTCAATGTTGATTATGTTCATCAATTAATGCAGATATGGCTATAAATACGATTCTTTCTCTCAGAATTCCATCATTCTCTACTGTGAATCATGGTGACTACCAGATCGCAAACCCATGAAAATCAATTATTAGCCAAGATTAATGAGCTCTAGCTTCGCTACTTTAGAAACCAATCTTTGTCTGATGAGACTCCTATCCCTGTTCCTTCAACTTATCATGGCATGATGGAGGATGAAGGTGAGGTGGCGGACGATGATTATTTTCACATGTTCCGTTTCCATTACATTCTCAGGACTGTTCATGAGCACAAGGATTGTCTCATGCGCCTCGCGGAATAGGCCATGTTGGATGAAGACCAGGTTGATGGTATTAGGTGTAGTCGGTCGTGTGAATGTGGCTGCCCCGGTTGTAATTAGGCATTCTATAATTTTATTTGTATAAATAAAATTTGAATTTTGATCGATCTGCCTTTTATAATTTGTTATTCTTTGATCTATCCTCTTGTCTTTTCGATTTGTATTCTGTTTGTGAAAAGCTTTGATAACTGTTAGATAAATATGCCATCTGTCAAGATTTACTCTTGATTTCTTCTTATCCCGTGATATCTATGATTCTATAATATTCTTGCTTCTCAAGTCTTATAAATAGAGTCAGGGGTTAAGTCCTCTTCTCTGCATAACCATGTTAAGAATCCACTCTTAACGTATTCGACATGCTGCTGAGGGACGATTTGCTGAACTTTGTAAGAGATATTTTGGACTTCTTCCTTGAGAAGTTTTAAATATACCCCAAACTTTATAAGCTCACCCAAGCCAATTTATTTTATGTTACATAACAATTCTTCATAAGTAAGACAAATATGCCCCCAAAATGATAACATAAAACTCACCCCTCATATCCCAATCAGTCTTCTCTAACAACCTAAATAATCCGACTCTTCACAAGGTATTTTGTCGCTTACTTTTTTTATAAGCTTGCAAAAAGGGAGAAAACTCAAACTTCTCAAAATAGCAGTAACTCCTTGTTAGAAATTTTTTATTTAGTAAAAATGGGATAAAATATAGTTTTTTAACCTCAAAATTATATCAAGAGATGTAATGCATCCCATAGTACGCAACCTCATGATCATGATCCTTAATAACAAAAATATCCATACACTGATCAAAGTAAATACTCATTTTCATAGATTTTAAAAGATACATACACTAGAAATTTTACCCCTAAATATCTTGAATTTGAACCGAGAAGATATACTTGCCTTTAACGGAAGGGGGAGAAGCTAAAATACGGGGAGTGGGGTGAGCTACTTACTTAACCTTTTTCGCATTTTAATATTGTATTTCATAAAGAGATGGGGTGAGCTCATTAATTTAAAAAAAATGAAAGTGGGGTGAGCTTCTTAAGTATGGGGTGTGTATAAAATTTCCCTTCTTTCTTATGATGCTGAAATACCAAACTTTCCTTTGCAGATTGAGAGTTTGAGTGAAGAAGAGAAGCAGATTGATATCAATCGTAATTTTTGGTATGATGCATTTCGAGGTTTGATTACTGATCCAAGAGCTCAAGAGATTGTTGTCAAGGAGATTATTCTTAATGAGATAGTTTATGAAGGTGAAAAAGCTGTTAGAGGTGAAGTTATTCCATGTGGTGTAACTGGACATCTTGGTTGCTTCAAATGTAATTATTTTTCAATACGCGAACTGTTGTACAGTTTATTGAGATTGTGTATTTATTTGAATAAATGAAATTATAATGTGGCCTTGATTTCTTGAATATGTTCCACTTTTTTTGGGTAATATGTTAGAGAATTTGAATTTTGAATTTCAGTTCATATTGTTATTGTCGTCCAAGTATCTATAGTTATGACCATTTTGCTTTAGGATGGCTAGGTGCAAAGAATATGTTAAATTTTTTAAGAAAGATGTTTGGGCAGATTTCTTCAAGGGTCTGAGGCTTGATAAGTCTGTTAGATATTCCAAGAATTGTTATATGATCGAGCTAGGCAATTTGGCTAGGAATAATGATTTATTATTGGATTGTTTTTAGCAAGAGTTCAATTTCTTAAGGATTCTAAACCATTTTGCAGTAAAAAAAGCAAGGAAACTTAGGAGGGAGTTGAAGATAAAGACACGTTGGATAAAGGTTAGGGGAAACGAACTTGATAAGCAGTACAATTTTCTCTATGAGTGGGAGGACGAGTTAGTTAAGACTGCTATCGAACTGAGAGACTTTGAAGAAGAGATGAGTATGAGAGAAAGAAATTTGTCTTTTTTTAAAAGTGGGAGTGAGAAAACTTTGAAGAAAACTGTAGAGATCAGCCATAAAAGATTGTTAGATTTTCCATCTATACCGGCACTACTCTTCCGGTTCACGAGCAGATATATTAATAGGTCGTATAGGTGTTATTGGTTGTGACCAATTGTTACACCAAGTTAAGGTAGGTGGGACCTAGTGTTACTCTTTATTAGGGTTTGAAGGTATAATGGGAAGACCACTTTAACCCTATCAGGTTAAATAGAGAGGAAGTCCCTCTTGGAGGCTACAATACAGAAAACTATCCCATTGAGGTCTGCAGCCAATCCAAGGGAAAACCCCATTTAAGAACAGAGGAATTCAGAGAGAATGAGAAGAGGTTAGTATAATCTGTTTTCTATATCCTATTATTGATCATAGCAATTGTATGTATTTCAACCAATTGGTGTCAGAGCTAGGATACAAAATACTATGATTAATTATTAACGGTTTATAGATAAAGAAACAAAAATGTTGTCATAACTTTTTTCCTCATACTTTATTGGTTTGGTTTAAGTTTACTGTTTACTATTCACTATTTTTTACCGAGTAACTCTCTCTCTCCTTGACGCACTAAAACATAATCACTCCCCAAAGTTTTTTTTTGGGTTCCTTTTTTTTTTTCTCTCTCCTTTTATCCCAAATCAGATTTGAAAACCAAATACACAAATCCCAACATTGATTCCTCAATGGTTTTTTCCCTCTATTGTTTCTTTGTCTGAGATGAGACCCATTAGAGGTTCGAAGCATCGAGATCCTTTAATTTATGCCAGGAGGAGTCACCTTTGGAGACTCGAGTTGAAGAGGGATGGTTCGATACTACAGAATCTTATTCCCCTTTGCAATTTTTAGGCATTGGTGACAGTTTTCATGGTCCAATTTCTAAGTCTATCTCGGTGACAGTTTGCTCTAGTGTTTTGTCAATTTGTGAATCACTTTGTTCTCTCCTAAATTACTCAATGGTATTGATGTGTATTATTTTGGTGTATGAAGATTGGGGAAATCTAATTTTTTAGGGTTCTATTTCAAGTATTCTTTAGTGTATGAAATTGGGGAAATCCAATTTTAGGGCTCTAGAAGTGATTGGGTTTGTAATGTTGGGGGTGTGACGAATCATGGCATTGGTTTGTGATGCTTGGCAAATTTCATTCTAGGGTTTTGTAAATTTGATCTGCCACTCTCGTTCTTCTGCAGTCTGATCATGGTTGGTGTACATTGCGAGTGTTTGTTGAACTGAGAATTGAGGTTTTTGTGGTGGTTTTGAGCTTGCTTATTGTAGATTATTGGGGTGGTTTGTGCTTATTCATTCTTGGTATGTGGTGTTGCCATTGGATTTGTCGTTATCAGATTCATGTTTTTGTGGTTTGCTTGTTGTGGGTTAATTTTATTATCATCCTTGATGTTCTTTTATGGGGATGATCGGTGGGGCGATTCGACAACTTTTTTTGCTCAAATCCTTATATGGGAACATTTATTCTTGTGTTGCTTTAGGCAATCACTAAGTCACCCATTTTCACTTTACACCAGACTAGCTGGCGGAGAACAACAACAACATTGTCTTTCTTTGGAAAATCTTTGTCTAACCTGCTAAGGTTGACGATGCCCAGTTGTTACTAGTTACATAATTGGTTCCATAATCCATGTTCCTTTTTTGTCTTATATCGTGAAATATACAATTTTTGTATTGAGTTTGGCTCTTATTTACTGTTATAAAAAGATGAAAATTTATATATACTTTGCTTATGATCATGTTGAATCTCTGGAATTATTGTTATATATTAGTTAGCTGGACATTAACATGAGTACATGTTACCAAAAGAAACTCTAGTGTAAGAATATCCAATATAAGGTAACTCTGTTAAGAGATTACAATAAATTATTCACATTTATTATTAATTGGATAATAATATCCGGCATTAGTTATATATATATATATATATATATATATATATAGGTATTTAATGCCCAAGGATCTCCAATGGGGTTTAAATGAGATCAAGTAGTCGTTAGGAAGTCGGGATATAAAATAGGCAAATACACCCAAAGGAGTTTTGTCCATGGAGTTGAACGTTTCTCCTAATTTTGAGATTTTCTTGAAAAGTCTCATTAAGACTGTTTTGCACTAATTAAACTTGAAATCATTAGACCACCCAAAGGAGGCTAAAAAACTTCTAATTAATTAGTGGGTTGAGATAGACTACACGGTATGGGGAGATGAGGATGTTGAGAATTGAGGTAGCTACTCTCTCTTCCCTTCGAGAACGATATGCGAAAATCGCCAACCAAGTAGTAAATCAACAAGAACAATATAAAAGGACACAAGAAAGTTTCCCAGAGGAGGGAAGTGGAAAACCCTTGCGGATGAAAAAGCCACCCCCCATGAATAATTCACTATGATATCAAATAGGTTATAATGATCTCTCAAGCTTCTCAAGCTTTAATGGAGTCTCTTCAAACCCTAGCCTCTCTAAGGTTAAACTCGCCAAAAGATAGGCTCGCAACTAACCCTAGACACCCTTATAAACATGGGAAGTCATTACATAAGAATAGGCTCAAAGTACCGATCACGAGACAGACCAACGTCCCCAAAAACACCTTCTAAAATTGACTTAACGAAGTCTATTCGAATAGACTCTAGATCTATTCGAATAAGATGGGTTCTGAGAGTTTCTATTCGAATAGATAAAAGTCTATTCGAACAAACATCTTTTAACTTGTAACTATCTCCCTTTATTTGAATTGACATGACTTCTATTCGAATACACTTTTAACTGTCTTCTTCTGTTCGAACAGATAAAAGTTTATTCGAACAGGACTTTGAAAAAAAAACCCTTTTTCAAACCGTCTTCGATCCTCGCTCGTCCCACAAGCTTCGATAAACTTCCGCTAACACGATTCGAGTTTATATCATAGCAAAGGATAACCCTCAGCTCAAAGGTGAGGAAGTGTCTCGAGTTAAACTATAAGTGGTCAGTCTAGTCTTGAGCGTGAGTAATCACCAACTAGGGGGCAATGTATGTTTAATCACCACCTAAAGGAGGGATTCGATGATACATCGTTGTACCCGCAGAGTGAAAAGTTTATACCTTAAATATTATATACACTCTGACTCGACCATCCTAACCCTAGGTAGAATCAAGATTAAAGACATCTAGTTTTAGTTCTTTTTCAGATCAAGTTAAACGTGCATAAAATTTATTTTTACACGTCTTAAATATAAGTTATTGGTTCATGTAGCTATGGATCCTATGATCCAGAACCAACTGACTAATATTGAAACTTTGACAGATTCTAACTACTCCAACTATTGCCCTAGCTAGGTTACCTTGATTTTGATTTTGATTTTGTTCTTACTAGGAGCTGTTAGATGTCATTAAGAAATAGTTCAAGGGTTCCGTCAAGGGAAGGCAGTAGAGAAACTTATCTAAGTTTTTATCACTGAAGTATGACGATAGTAGAAATGTACGCTCACACATTTATGTTTGCTTTGAATCCAATTTGGTTGACGTTCCCACCAACTCTTGGTGGTCAGATTCTGGGGTAGCTGTTCATATTTTAAATTCTCCACTAGGGTTCATCAGCAGGCGGCCGACAAGATCTAAGGAGTAAGTTTTCTTATGAGATGCAAGAAGCCTTCCCATTGAGTTCGTTGGCATTTTCTGTTAGGTTTTAGGCATAGGTATTACTTCTGATTTGACAGACATTTTTTATGTTCATTCGATGAGACGATATCTGGTTTCAATTTCTAGATTGTACTCTTTTCAGCTATTTTTTAATTTTAGACATGGTGGTTTTGACATTTTTCATCATGATTCCATTATTAGTTCTGGTTTACTAGTTGACGGGTTATATCATTTATCTCTTAACCATTCTTTTGAGACTTATACTTTTTGATTTTCTGCTAAGGCTAGTACGTATTTCATCTACTTTTAAAATGTTTTAGAGTTTCTGAGCAATCTACTCGTAGGATAAACCTTTTACAGTTGATTCATACAAACATATATTGTAATGGCAAAATTTCATAGCTCGATATGATTAGAAATTAGCTATCACACTAATGATCCTGCAACAATACGTTAATATAAAGTAAAAAACTAAAACAGGTGTTTTTAGCGTGGAAAACCTCTGAATAGATAAAAAACCACGACCTCGTATGAAGGATTTTTATAAAAGTATCTTCATTACTTGGAGTGGATATTTTTATTACAAGTAATCTCTAAAATATAGAAATGTTTTTGATCTCGTAAATAAGAAGTTGAGTAATTTTTCTGGCCCCTATCTCTTCTGGAACTTCTCCATTTTATAGGATTTTCCCACAGCTCTTCGTCGTGCTAGAACACGTCTTCCAAATAATGCAGTTAGTGGCGATTAACTGAATAACTGACGAGTTCGTGGGAAACAGGTGTTTTTAAGTGAATAATATTTTCGAGTTTAGCTCGACCCACGTTCTTGAGTAGTTCATGGGGTTGGTTAAAATGTTGACTGGATGGGTAAGTGCTCAAATTGCGTGAGCCCGAAATAGAGGTGGATCAAATTGAGTGGTCTCGATTATGAATGAGGTCGCGGGATAAGTCTCTATAATTGCCCCCTCGCAACCGAAGTCACAAGTGGCTTTGGTTGAGAAAGAATATGTGTACAATCGTAATTTTGAAACGGAGTAATGATGGCATTTGACTGGGTAAAAGTTACGTGATATTAGGAAGTGATGGGTATTAAATGATGATGTGGATATATATGATGCTTGGGAAAACGTACCTGCACAATAAAGATAGGGTTATTTAAAGAGTACCTTGATCACCATGTTTGGATCAATTTTTGCATGCATAACTTTATATGAAATGGTGAAAACTCGGAGTATAGTTCTTGAAGAGAGAATTGCGTCTGAAGCGCAGCAGTTGAAGTTGAAGTACTTTGATGACCGGTCTTTGGAAATGGCGTTCCCAGCGCCTGTTCCTTCGATGTATTGAGGCTTGTCGAGAGAGAAAGCGGTTGAAGCTGAAGAAGATTTCAACTATAAGTGGAGATTTTATGTCTTCATCTTGACAGGCGAGGAACATTGGGCCTATCTTCATACTCTTGCAGAAGATAGGTTTAGGGGTTCATATGCAGGGAAGGGTGTATCTGTGGGACAAATACGCTAATTTTCTGTGGTATCAGGGATTATAAGGTTGGGCCCTCTTCATCTCTACCAACTCTGCGGTGGTGGTGGTTATAGAAGAGGCGGTGATGGCAGTAGAGGAGGAGAACTGGTAGGAAGATTCTGATGAGGTATTTCCATCATGGTTTTGTGCTCTAAAGACCTTCCATCTTGTTTTGTGGGTGCCACACTGAGTCTACTACTTACAAAGTTCTTGCTTGGAATTCGACTCTGCTTCAACCGAGCCATGTGAGGAGGAATTTTTGTTGGTTCCACTATTTTCTTTGCGTCAGGGTGAAAAAATACTACAGTAAGAAGAACTGGAAAACATGATGCCTCACCGTGCCTGAATGACCTGTAACTTTGAAAAAATAGGGAAAACTTGTTATTTGTAAAGTACCTGAAGTTTGGTGCTCGATGGATAACATTCTGGCGTATTCTTGCGTAAAAACTTGTTATCTGTAAATCGTATGTACTATGTGTAATATGAATAAAAGTTGATTATCATAAATTTTGTGTATAGAAAAATTTCTTGAATCGACCTTAATTGTGTTGGATGTTAGTTGAATAACTGTTTGATAAGTGCTGAAACAATGTTGCAATGTTGTCCGAACTGAGATGAATATTTATTGATATAAAATATTTATGTTTTAGCAAGAAATAGATAGAAATTGTTGAAAATATGTAAATTCAAGTTGTTTAAGGTCGATTGTAGTAGCCAATGAGTGTACTAATGAGGGGATAAGTTATAATAAGTGAGTCCAAGATTTTGAGTTTCTGTTACGCGATACTAGGTAAAAACTGAGTGAAAGGAGGAAGTGATTGAGAACTTTTATAAATACTGATAGCATGACCCGCAAAAGTTTGGAGAAAGGTTAGGATGGTGCGGACTCGGTCTCAGAGGATTCGTCATGCCGCAGAAGGTCGATTGGCTATAAAAATTGCTGAAGTGCGGGAGAGAATTTTTGGCTCCCTCGATTACGATACTGAGTCACCAATGAGGGTGTGTCAGCTCGAAGGGTTAGATATCAGGAGTAGAGAACTTGAGTATGCCCATTACTTTTATGAGTCATTCTTTCGTGTATTCATGAGGGATTCGGCAGAACGAGAAAGGTTGGTGGGTTTGATCGTTGAAGTAGAGATCGATTTTGAAGATACGAGGATTGGTGAATGATGTGATTAGATGCTGGTTGCTTTAAGTCCTCCAAGGCTGCAGTGGATATTATGTAAAGTACTTTCTTATGAATAAAATAAATGCTTAAATATAACATAAATAATATAAGTCAATCAGATCCTCAATAGGGGCAAATCTGTTTTGAGACTGTTTTGCAAACATTTTGAATAAATTTGAATATTTGTACGATTTTGAAAATGACGTCAATCACTATAAGTATGATAAACAAGGACTGTGAAACAAAAATACATGAGTACAGAAGCTTCTAGTTTTATTTTGCATAAAAAAGGAAATAGAGCTCTAACATCCCACAGTGCGAGTCATCATAAGTGAGGGGAGGTCAAGAAAAGATATGGAAAGAGGGGAAAAAATATGTTGAAAAATGAGGATAGTTGTAATGATGGAAAAGTGGTTTTATCGAAAAGGTACAAGGTGTCTGACATGGAGAGTCGAAAGGACACCTCAGTTCTGGAATCAAGGACAATTCATGCGAGGAGCAATAAATGTCAGCCGCATGAGAGAGAAAGGATAAATAGTTCTTCTTCATCTCCAAACAATCGTTTTATCACAAAAAACTTGGAGAGCACTCAGAGAGAAAGGCAAAAAATCAAGGGAATCAATCAAGAGTTATCTGAAGATGATAAACGGTTAAAAAGGGCAAAAGGTTCGGGATCTTGTAGGTGGGAATACAACAGTGTAGTAAGGGGAAAGCTTGACATTTAAGTGGGAATACAGGTGTAAAGTCTACAGTGGAAAGGAAAGAGTCTTTGTTGGACGAGGTTGCGGAGGAGTAGACTGAACTCGAACTGGTCTTGGGAGAACTTGGCCTGAGTAGAAAGAAGAGAGTTGAAAATAGGTCAAAAAAGGTTGCAAAGGCTCAGTCTACTAGGTCGATGGCAGGTGTAGACGAAGGAACAAGGCAAACAAGTGGAGAGGAGGTTCGAGCTAAGACTCCTGGGTTGGGCAGTTCAGCTCAACCGAACCTTACGACGAGTAAAAAAGGCTTTGTCGGCCTCTAATACCACTGTAAGTGGTGAGGTCGCGTATGGGAATAGGAGGAGGGTTGAGCCTTTGGGGGGCTCAGGAGAGAAGGATGTTGAGGTGTGATCTATTTCAGTGGATAACCTCAAAGAGGTCAAGGAAAGGGCTAGGTTAGCAATTCTACAAGGAAATGATGATACGAACCAGATGTTAAGTTTATATTATCAGGTAGAAATGTTTAATATACTTTGAGCTAGTAATTGAGGTCGATATAATTTTTGTAGGCTGCTCGTTTTGTCAAGGGGATTTAGCTCAGTATAGAAGAACCGGAATTCGAGCTGAAGAAGGCAAAGAGCGAGCTCGAGAAAAACCTAGCTAGAGCCAAGACTGATGCCCTGAAAGAAGTCAAGCAGCTGAAGGCCGCTCATGCCGTGACAATCATCCAGTTATAGGTCGAGGCAAAGGCTAATTTAGACGAGATGGCTGAGGAGCGTGATAGACTAGGTCGTCACTTGATACTGAAGGGCTACTCTAAGGAGGAGGTGAATGCCATTAAGGCTGACACCTATGCTGAGGAAGAAGAGGAGGAAGCAAAAGTACCGGGGGTTGTGGAAGGTTAGGATGATGTCTCCCCCCAAACAGTGCTTGATAGCCAAGGGGAGGATGTTAAGCTTCCAGAAGGTGGGAGTGAGAAGGTAGGGTAGACATGTGTTTTGTCTAAATATTTGTAAATTGTAAACTTCTGCGTGGGAAAGGAACTTCTGTATGTTGACTTTGTTTATAAATCTTTTGTAGGTAGTTAAAGAGATGAGTCTCAAGATAAATGACCTAGAATCTGGACTTGCCCAGGAAAGGGAGACCTCAAAAGCCATGTTGTCTGTGCAAGCGGAGTTGCAGGTTAGATTGGAATAGGTTGTTTAATCTTCATGTTATACCAGCGCTAAGTTAAGTGAATAGGGTAGAAATGCATAGCAAAAATCTAACGCTATTAATACCGAATAGGATTTCGAAAGTGTGTACCTTGTAAGCCGAAAGAATATTCATGAAGTGTTCATCTGAGAATGGACTCCAAACTTTTAACCTCAAAGTATTTGGAAACAAATGCTTAGAAACCACGTAGTCTCTTATAATGTTGTATGTATATGCACAAATGATACTTTCTGAATCGAACTGTACTAAATCATCGTTATATGTCTCAAGTCGAATTGGATGCATCTCGCGTACGTGAGGATCATGCACTCATGAGCTATCGGGAATTTACAGAGCATTTCGATAGGATGAAGGAGGCAAACGAGAACAGGGAGGATCAATACGTAAAAGTACACTTCAGACTTGAGAAGTTGAATCAGGTCGTCTCTGACCTGAATTGTGAGGTCGAGAAGAAAGATTCTGGGATTAAGAAGGGATTAAAAGATTTATCCAAGGCAACAGAGCGTGCCGATAATCTTTAACTTTAGGTTGATGCGTTGGTTGTGAAGAGTTGGCAGGCTGACATGGCTCAATACCGTATTCAGGCGCTAGAACGAACTGAGGAACTATGTCGATTTGTTCTCAATAGATGCAAGATCGATATGGAGCGAATAAGATAGAAATTCATTGGAAAAGATGATGAGTTGAGGGTAGCTCGAGAAAATTTATCGGCGTCGGAGGCCACAACTGAAAATTTGCAAATAGCCCTCCCCGCCAAGGATAAGGAATTCTGAGAAATGCAGTGCAGGTGCGTGAATTAAACAAGAGATTTGCTTGACTTAAAGCCGAAAGGGATTAAGCCATTGCTCGTGCCATGAAAGCTAAAGCTAGAGAGCGTTCTGAGGGAAGTAGAACTGTGATTAAGGCTCCTCTAGTTAAAGGGGATGTCGTTAGTCTCTCAGGTCACATTAGAGAGCTAGAAAGTGATGTATCTCAAATTCAGAGGCTTATCATAATCATAGAGCAGTAGAGATTCAGCTGAACCAAGTGGTATCCTCGATCCAGCCCACTGATGTGGACCAAACAAGTTGTAAAAGATGAAGACTAGTATTACATATGTATTATCTCTTGCTTGGCTCTTTGAAGTGGAACACGTTTCCACACTTGCCACCCTCGCGGATATGTATAGATTCAGCTGAACCAAGTTGTATCCCCGATCCAGCCTACTGATGTGGACCAAACAAGTTGTAAAAGATGAAGACTAGTATTACCTATGTCTTATCTCTTGTTTGGCTCTTTGAAGTGGAACAAGTTTTCACACTTGCCACCCTCGCAGATATGTATAGATTCAGCTGAACCAAGTGTTATCCTCGATCCAGCTTACTGATGTGGACCAAACAAGTTGGAAAAAATGAAGACTAGTATTACCTATGTCTTATCTCTTGTTTGGCTCTTTGAAGTGGAACAAGTTTTCATACTTGCCACCTTCACAGATATGTATAGATTCAGATGAACAAAGTGGTACTCTCTATCTAGCCTACTGATGTGGACCAAAATAGTTGTAAAAGATGAAGACTAGTATTATCTATGTCTTATCTCTTGTTACCTATATGTAGTGGCCGAAGCCAACGAAGTTCCTTGATCGAACTTGTGAAATGTGGATTGCAAGCTAGTATTATCTATGCTTGAATCTGTGGAATGTGAACGACTGTTTCGTGAAGAGATTAACATTATGTAAAAGAAAACTTTCATTGATAAGTTCAGAATTTACAATGGATGGAGATAAGAATTTCACTTTTGGAATTGATAACAAATAGCGAAACATGGAAATAGAGTAGTAAGACGACTAACGATAGTATCTTTTAAGTCGTCTAGTATTCTAAGGATTTGAAATGGGGACTCCATCTTCTGTCATGAGATAGTATGATCCTAGGCCTGAGAGATCTGTGATAATGAATGGACCCTCCCAATTATCGGCTAATTTTCCAGCGTGAGGCTATTTGTGATGTTGAGGAATTTCTTGTAGGACGAGATCCTTAATTTGGAAGGTGCGGCTCTTGACTCAGTTATTATAAGACCTGGCAAGCATATGATGGTTTCGACCTAGGTTAGCGATGGCGCGTTCCCTGGTTTTATCTATCATATTAAGGTTGTAAGCCAATTCAAACTCATTTTCCTCGTCAGTTAGCGCATGATCCCAAACTGGATGATGATATTTAAAAGGAATGACTGCCTCAATGCCATAAGCAAGGAGGAATGGGGTACACCCCGTGGACTATCGGGGAGTAGTTCAATATGCCCACAGGACGTGAGGTAGTTCGCAGACCCAATTTCCTTTTTTCTGTGAATGAAGCTGTTTTTTTAGTCCATCCACGATGGTTTTGTTGGTGATTTCGGCTTGGCCATTTCCTTGAGGATAGTAAGGATTTGATGGCGAATGGATGATATTGTGGTGATTTAGGAAGGCTATGACCTTTTCTCCCACGAATTGGGCCCCGTTATCGATACGAATTAGGTGGGGGCACCTGAATCGAGTGATTATGTGGTTCCAGATAAAAAAGATGACCTCTTCTTCTCTGGTTCAACATAGTGGAATTGTTTCTACCCATTTTGTTAAGTAATCGGTAGCGACGAGTAAGTGGCGGCGATTACCTGGAGAGTTAGGGAATTCGCCGACGAGGTCTAGTGCCCATCTTTTGAATGGCCAGAAAACCTTGCTTGTATGGAGCTCGAGCCCAGGGGCGCGTATCATATTTCCATGTCTCTGGTAGGTGTTATATCTATGGGAATACTATTTTGCTTGCTTGCGTATGCCAGGCCAGAATACTCCTTAAGTTATTGTTCGGTTTGCTAATGATCTACCTGCAGCGTGGGAGCTACAAGTTCCTTCGTGTAGTTCATGGAGAAGCTCATCTTCTTTTAACTTTGAGAGGCACTTGAGGTAAGGCCCTGTAACGGATAGGCAGTTAAGTATGCCGTTTTAAGTAATGTAACACTTCGAGTTATTGATCAGCTATTTGCGTTCCTTCAGATCTGTTGGAAGTGGTCCGTTGTATTTGTTGTCACGCCGAGGTAATCTAAGAAAAGCTTTTGCTAATCATCGCCCCTTTATCGCTCCCAATGTTGATCGTGCATACAGTTATGCGATCAATGCTGGGGATTGAAATGATTTTGATTTGGAGATATCGAGCTTCTATACCCAAGACCCCTGCTAGATATGCCAAGGAATCGGCGTGTCTGTTTTTTCCTCGAGGAAGATATTCGAGTGTTGCTTTCGCGAACTTACTCATCCTATCTGTGACAAGTACTGCATATTTGATTATCTTCCCATTCTTCTTGTACTGCTCGGAATAATGATGAACGATGAGCAATGAATCTGTGTAAACTGAGAGTTCGGGGACATCGAGCTCAAGTGGGAGGTCGAGTTCGTGAATAAGAGCTTTATACTCGGTGACATTATTTGAGGCCTCAAAATCCAAGCGGATTGATTTCTCAATTCTGTCATTTGAAGGGGTAATCAAAATGATCCCGATTCCTGACCCTGTGGGTCCTGCTGATCCTTCGGTGAGAAGTCTCCACCCTGACGAAGTGATCCAGTCAGCTCGTTTGTCGAATGGCTTGGGAGTTGGATGTTCTGGCGTGCTTTCAGTAAGGTCCGGGTCTTGCCCCTCCTATTCAGGATCTTTTACTGGAAAATCCACGAGAAAATTGGCAACGGCTTGACCTTTCTCAGAATGACGTTGTTCGAACTTTATATCATGTTCCCCCAAACTGACTGACCATTGTTACACTCTTCGTGACTTCTCTTTTTTGGATAGGATTTCTCGAAGTTAGTAGTTCGTCATCACTTTGACGGAATACGCTTAGAAGTAGTGCTTAAATTTTTATGAAGTGTAAACAAGGGTGAGAAGAAGTTTCACAATTTTAGAGTACCTTATTTCTGTTGGTATAAGCGTTTTGCTGAGTAAGAAGACTGGTTTCTTGATTTTCCCTTCCAAACGAATGAAAATCGAGCTGAGAGAAGTGTCTGTGACTGCTAGGTAGATTATCAGTTCCTCATTACCTATTGGAGTGTTCATTATGGGAGACCTCCCCAAATAGACTTTGAGATCCTAAAAAGCTGCTTCGCATTCTGGTGTCCATGTGACTTCTGCGGTTGGCTGGACCTTTTCTCGTTTGGTACATCATCGGAGTAACAGGAATTGCCAACAGTAGCAGACTGAAGATTCGGAGACGAAACGGTTGATCGTGGCAATCTTGCCGGTGAGTTTTTAAACGTCTTTTGTTGTCTTTGGAGAAGGTATATCGAGGAGAGCGCGGATTTGATCTGGATCGGCCTCAATCCCTTTCTTGCTGATGAGTTGGTCTAGGAAGGGGACAGAATGTACCCTGAATTAACATTTATCTGGGTTGAGACGTATTCTGTAAGACCAATGGATGTTGATTATTGTACTGAGAACTGAGAGGTGATTGTCTGACTGTATGATTTTGTACAAGAGAATATCCATGTAGACTTCAACAATCTTTCCCAGGTATGCTTTGAACATAGCAGTCATCAATTGTTGGTATGTGGCCCCTGCATTCTTGAGCCCGAAGGGCATGACTTTGTAATAGTAAAGGCCATTTTCAGTGATGAATGTTGTCTTCTCTTGATCTTCTTCCAGGAGTAGTATTTGGTAATTTCCTGAAGCAATGTTTATCATAGATAGAAGATCGTGGCCTGCAGTGGAGTCAAGGATCTGATCAATATTGGAAAGAGGGAAACTGTCCTTTGGGGTACGTTTATTTAGATCTGTGAAATCTACGCAAACGCAAACTTTTCCGTTCTTCTTTGGGACAACGACAATATTGGATATCCAGTCTGGATACTTGGCTTCTCGAATGAATCTCACTTTGATCAATTTCTCGATCTCGGCGTTAACTTCATTTCAAAGACTTGGTGAGAGTCATCCCTATTTCTGTTGGACTGGTGAGGTGTTGACGTTGATGGTGAGCTTGTGGCAAGCCATAGCTGGATCGACTCCAGGCATTTCTTCGAAAGACCAAGCAAAAATGTCTCGATTGAGTTGCAGGAACTGGATGAGAGCATCTTTCTCGTGTTGAACCAGCTTAGTTTCGATGAACGTACCTCTGCTAGGGCCATCAATGTTAACATATTATATGGGCTCCTCTGTAAGTGATTGGTCATCGAGGTGATCAATTTTCTGTAATTGTTATGCGGCCAATCTGTCCGAAGTATCTAGGATGGCAGAGACAGTATTTTCATAAGCTCGAGAAAGTTTTTGACTACCTCTGATCTCATAAAAACCATTGTCGTGCTGGAACCAAGTGTTTGATGATTGGTGGAAGCAATTGCTTCCATGTCGTGTATCCAACAGTGACCCATAATCCTAAGATAGCGAGACTTGGTATTGATGACGTAGAAAACGACGTCGATAGTGGCCGGTCCTACGGTAATAGATAATATAATCTTGCCTACTCGTTCTTCCCGGGAGTCGTTCAACCCGTTAATGTCGGTGTCCCTCTGAATGACTTGGTCAGCTAACCCCATCTGGTCGATCATCATTGTGTGCATGACAAACTGTTTCATTTTGAGCATTATGACTTACGTATCATGATGTGGAAATTTGACATGACTAGTATCGCAGTCCTCGAAAGAGATTCCCAGCCGGCGATTGCTTGACTCGGGAAGAAGTTTGGCTTCTTTGTCTTGAGGTGTAAGATCACAACATTCAGAGAACCTTTTGTGCTTTGATCGGCTGGAATTGTTGATCTGGTTAATTTCGATCATGTTGCCGAGGTGCATGTAGTAGAGATACTTCTCCTCAGCCTTGTCGTTGACCTGAACAACTTCGAGTTGTTTCTTATGGTTGCCTTCCTGGTACGACTTCAGGCCAACAATGTATTCGAGCATCCGTCCTTCCTTAAAAATGAGCTCGAGCATCCGTCCTTCCTTCTCCTCATTTTTTTACGTAGGTTGTATGGGACCCATATAGAGATAAAAGGGATACTGCACATGCGTTCAAGGAGATCACCTATTTCTATGGGGCGTTAGCAAGTCCAGACCATGTTCAGCCCTACTACCTAAATAGGGTTGTGCAATAGCTTTCTCGGATTTAAGGCATCTCCACAAAGCCAAGATGCCAAAAGGTATCCAACCTATGAATCTCAGAAGAGCCGAGAAAATGCAACCCTAAGTATAAGTGGGTTGATTGCTTTTATGGGAAGAACTTGAAGGAATGGGTATTGAAGAAGGATGAAAAAAGGCATAGGGTGAGAGAGGGGTCTAGAGTATGTACGGAGAGATACATGAAGTGGTTTGGTACTGTCTCATGGATGAGGATCTGTCCCATTACTGTTGACTTGGCTGAAGATGATGATGTTGGGTTATTTAGAATTCATCAACGGAAGGAAGCTTGTGTCAATGAAGAGGGTGACGTACCCGTGGACCAATGTGAACATGTTGGTGAACAATATGATGCATCGGTTAGTGCATCTTGCGACAATTTGATTAACTTGCCTTATAGGAGCCAAAAAAATTATTTTCTAATATTATGTTAACTTCTATGCCCCACTTTTGAAGCTCAATGGCCATGCCACTCTGTCTCCAAATGGGTATGATACCATGCAACCACGGGGGAAATTTGACGGGTTGGATCAGCAAATTCCCTTCATAAATGCCAAACTTCATGAGCTTAAGGAAGACAAAAATAAAGAGTCTGAAGCCAACATAAAGCTAGCAGAGGTCCTCAAAGAGAAGGTCAGTTATTCTAATAGAGATATGTATTATTCACTATCTACATGTAATTTAATATTAGTATTTATGTGAAGACTGCATATATAATATTGCTGAGTTCGACAATTATGGCAGTGTATGTGAAGTTATGCATATATAATATTGTCGAGTTTGACAATTATGGCAGTGTATGTGAAGTTATGCATATGTAATATTGTCGAGATCGACTATAATATAACATGACATAATAAAATATTGTCGAATTACCAGTGGGTCAACAATTTAGTACTTATTTTGGATTGAAGTTTACATGTGCAGTTTTAATTGGGTTATAGAATAACTATTTCATCTCATCTTAACCTCAGACAAGTGAATGTAATTTGCTGAGAGAAAGTATTGATCAAATGAAGGAGGATATACAACTGAAGCGTATACTTGATGAGCAATGTACATGAGCATATGCAGATCTACCGGGGCAATTAGATGCGAAGGTAAGGTCTTAGGAAGATATCATTACCCCCTTCATTGTTTGTTTCATTCTAAACCCTGATGTTCATAATAATAATTTTGATTGTAGATATTAGAGTACAAGAATTTACAAGAAAAAAAATGCAATTTTGGAGGCAGAGCTAAGGCAAAAATCTGGCTTTTAAGACTGTAATAAGAGCTTATCCATTGAGTTGAATAAGAAGGTAATGTAGTATTTAGATGTTAATAGCCTCTTATTACTTATTGGGTTCCATTAATCATTCATGCATATGGAGATTTTATTTTGCAAATGTGTATAGTCTAAAGAGAACGAGTCACTAAAAGCAGTCAATGTACTTTTGATGGAGCAGTTAGACTTACAACTTCTACCAGCTACACCTGTGAGTTTACCAAAACTTCTATTAGATTGTGGCTGTAGTATTTCCCTTATTTTTAACTCTGGTAACATTGTTCTTGTGCTACATGTTTTGAACAGCTTGTTATCGTCCTATCGCATGACCCTATGGCACACTTAAGCCTCAAATCGAAGTATGATGACTTATTATCTGCATATGAAGAAGTTCTGAGGAAGTTGACTACGAAAGAAGATTTTGTAAATCATTCAAAATGAATGAAATTAGTTGTAGAGACTTTAGTGTTTGGTTTGTGATTATCTAAATACCTCATCTCTCTTGGCTGAATTTGATAGTAGTGACTTTATTTAAGTTTAATAATGTGTAGGACTTTATTTTGTTTGTAAATCAGATGTTGTATTCAATTTGGATTCCATGTTGAATATGGGAATGGTTATGGTACAAATTGTCCACTTGGTATTTTCGGTTAATTCTATGCATCGACAATCATAACTAAAGTAATTGTCGATTTAGTGCCTCCAAACAGTTAGTTTTGCATACATAGCATAGTATTGCCGATGCATGCATGAATCGACAATAAATACCAGTTCTATATCACCATTAACTGAACTGGATATATATAGCTCATCTCTTGGCTGAATTTGATAGTGGTAACTTTATTTAAGTTTAATACTGTGTAGGACTTTATTTTATCTGTAAATCAGATGTTGTATTCAATTTAGATTCCCTGTTGAAAATGGGAATATTTATGGTACAAATTGTGCACTTGGTATTGTCGGGTAATTCCAGTAATCTACAATTACTACTGAAGTAATTGTCGATTTAGGGCCCTTTCGACAATTAGTTTTGCATACATAACACAGTATTGTCGGTGCATGCATGAATCGACAATAAATACCAGTTGTATATCACCATTAACTGAACTAGATATATATATAGCTCATCTCTTTCATGTCTTTGGAACAGATACTGAACTAAACATCCAAGTATAAGAAAGAGGTCACGACATATACAGAGTAAACTAGCGATCTCGTCACCCCCCCCCCCCCCCCCCCCCCCCCCCCCTCGTCCATATTTATTTCATGGAATGCTTATTTCACTGTTTATACTAATGTTAGAGGTCTTTTTAGTGTAACAAGTTACTTAATGCCGAAGAGATGAAGAAGACAATAATGAATGGGTATGACCTATTCCTAACTCTTGTACCTATGTTACCCCATGTCATTATTGATAAACTTTTTTTATGTGCTTATTAGTGTCTGCTTTAATATCTAGTTGATTTTGCAAGAGGTTTAGCGTCAATCATTGAAGAAGGCACTCGCGAGTGAAAGGATGGGGGACATGGGAGACCTAACCTTTGAAGAACTTGTTATCCAGAATAAAAGATTCTTCACAATAGCACAGCAGGGACCCAAGGGAGATCATCAAGAAGACTTGATCTCCACGGGGCTGACTCTTGAAAATGTCATTATGGCTAGGAGAGAGAATATGTCTAAGAAGAAGAAGTTATTAGAAGTTGGTTTGAAAATTAAGAGGGTTTAAAATGATAGTTCAAGACATCATAGAATCTGCTAAAGAAGTTGAGATGTTTGGTTGCGATACATATGTCTGTGTTAAAGACTTATTGTAGTGGTCAAAGTAAGACTATATCTTATCCAGCTTCAAAACAGCGAATTTAAAACTTTCTTTAATCTTCGAGGCCCTTTCGAATAACTTTGATGCACGAAGGGATAGGTGGCTATGGCATAAGGGATGTTGTAAGTTCTCTTCTGCCAAATGACTTTCATCATATGACCTTGAGAACTTGTTTCCATCAATCTCTACATTGTCATAATGAAAGCATCATATATTTTAAGAATATCGTATTTCGAGAAAACCTTTAAGAGGCGACAACATGGGTGTCCAACATACTCAAATAACTTACATCCACAATTACCCGTTAGCTTCTCTAAGTCTATATTTAGCTCAAATGACTCGGCACGACCACTATAGGACTTCACCGTAAGTTGTCGGAGATTGCCTTTTACATTTTTTTCTATTGCAACTAAACGGACTACCCGGTCAAACTAATCCTGAAGTTTCTAGAACATTATTCTTATGTAAATCTTTGCAGTATCTTTGAGTAGTACTTGATGAGGACCAACTTGACGATATCTATGTTCTGATGCAAAGCCTTCTCTACTTTCTCGACCATATACATCTAAAAGGGCAGCCTTGTACTTGGTCACAAAACTGTATAGTCCAGTTATTATTGTCAACCAACCATTAAAAAAATTGCTTGTGGACTCACCCTGTCCTGTACCTCTCATGCCAGCAAAGAAGCTTGGCCTACTCCATAATGGTATCCATCAATGTCTAATATTGAAGATACCTTGCATCCAAAGGTTATCATCCAATTTATGTTTCTTCATTAGTTTTATCCACCTGGTTTCGAAATCTACGGCCTCATATGTGTTGTGCATTATCGAATCAATATCTTCTTTGAATGTAGATGGGTCCTGATAAACATGGTTAATTTTCCTGAGAAATTTGTTTGTGATGTGTCATAGACATAATCGATGTCTGGTGTTGGGGAATACTTGAAAATAAACCACAACTTGGAATGAACGACAAAAGTGAGTAATATATGATATTGTCAATCACAAGTCGAGGTCGACAATAAAATGTCAATATCTTCTCCTACTCAACCATATATTTTCGACCTAAATGTTAAATCGACAATATCATAGCGTGTCAAATTTGAACTACTTCATTACCTTGGGAACAACGGCGGCCATAACTGCATCTTGATCAGTGATAATTGAAATAGGCTATTTATAATTCATTGCCTTGAGCCAAGTATAGAACAACCATACAAATGTGTTTTCTTGCTCATTTCTTGTAGAGCACATCCGTATTAAATCATTTGGTAGGGGTTGTTGAACCCTGCAAACGGAGCGAAAGGCATGTTGTAGATATTGGCCTGGTACGTAGTATCGAAGGTAACGACATCTCCAAATACCTCATATGCGTGCCTTGAACGTCTATCGATCCCAAAAAAAAAGTTCTCGGTCCTACTCATCTAATTCTATATCGAAATAAAACATCAGATCTTCATTTTGTTTCTTCTTAAACCACTTCAGCGCGGCTTATGCATCTCCTCTACCTAGTCGTTCCTTATTTACTTTGGCGTTATGGTTGTCACAATCCTGTTTGTTAAATGTTTTATCATGGAATAATATTGGCACCTTGATCACCAAAATATTATATTGTGGAACTCAAATGTCATTGTAATGTATTTTGCTGCTTCTGGAAAGAATATGTTAACCTTCATACGATGATGAATTTGCGGAGATACAAGTTTATGGTTATGGATATCCGTGAAACTTCTGATAACATATTTGCCTATTTTGGTATTCCAATTAATGTTCACCGTTGCTTGACACCCAAACTTATCAGATGATCTTCTGTTCCTATCTCTGTCGCTAGTCTCTGGATCAATCCCAAGGTTTTTCTTTGAAAAACCATACAACAGAAATGAGATCTTCCTATATCCTCGGATCTCGAACGCTTAATAGAATTGCGTACCTTGGTGGAGAAACCCTGCCCTCTTCCATATCATTTGTACCAGAAACGTGCATCCTCAACAGTATCAAAATGTTAACCCTCATATGGAGTTTCTGCCAATAACGGGTCTATAATACATTCATTTTTAGACCATTCTGGGGCCTCGTCGTGAATAACTTTTGTCCAATTCTCATCTGCGAAGTCTTCAATTGTAGATGTTGATCTCACTGACAATTTGAGACAAAAGAAGAGATTGTGAGTTACACGCAATTTAACCAAATATCACAAATTTGAATGATTCAAGGCCAATGCTTGTTCATTACATTTTAAAAACCTGTATTACATCACATGCTACAAATGAGGGAATACAAAATGTAAACAGTCACCCCACAAAAACTTGTTGTTTTGGTAAAGAGCAAACATTAACCCTCCTTAGACAACAAAAACTTCAAACAACTTAACTATCCTAACCAAAAATCTAGTTACATTCACATTCTTCCCAGCTATAATGACCCCTTTGCCACCCATCAGAAAAATCCTCAGAAGAATCGTAATTAAGCCTGTTACGCAGTGAATTAAAATATGCCAAATCTTGATCTGCCCAGAACTCATTTTCTAGTCGTCCAAATTCTAATTCCCACTCAATTTTAGGCTTCAACTTGTTGTAGTGCTGGATAGATTTCTTCGTGAGTTGGCAAAGAAACTGGGATGTATACACTATCACAACTCTCCACCTCATCCATGGCAAAACACGCACAAATTAATTTATGGACCCAGTTAAAAAAACTAAACCCCATAACAGGCCACTGAAATAACACAAATAAAATACTATAAAATTGGCATGCCTTAACAAAAAATGCTTACAATGTATGGGGTAACGAAAAACAAGCTCACTCACAGAAGTAAAAGCATATGAAATTGTCGACCTGAGACACAATCGACAATACATTGTCAATCACTTAGTTCTTCGACCGCCATATTGTCGATTATGTCTACATTTTGACAATTTCTATTATTTGACATTTCAAGTTCAGCTGTTCCGTTTCAAAGCATGTATAATATTGTCGGTATCAAAAAAATTTGAGAGTTAATATTGTCGACATTCAACAATTATGTTTGTCTATGTTAGGACTTAGACATAAAGCATTGTCGACTTATGAATTACTTAACAATTCATATGCAGTCATAATCCATCTACAAATAATTAATAAAAGAGAAATTGTGGGTTACACAGGGGATTACTCATCGTAGCTTTATGTCCCAAAGCTCCAAATCCTGATAACCTCCTGACTATAAATTCTAGAGTTTCCTAACCCTAAAAATTTCACAAAATTCCATTAAAAGTATAAAATTTGTCTCTAACTTTGAGAGAGATACGGGTGTGGAAATATCTGTGGAAGACCAAGAATAACAACCGCCAACAACAAAAAGCCAACAAAGTTTTTGTGTGATATCTGACCAAGATGGACTAAGAGTCTTCTGCTACTTTCTTCTAACACTGTAGGTGTCGCAGTTTTATGAAGATAACAACTTCAACTCTAATGGCAGAAATCGCAAGAAAGAGATATAGAATGGTATGTGGGAGAGAGAGAGAATGGTATGGGGAAGAGAGAGAGAGAGAGTGATATAAGACGGGGATAGTAATATGATTTCAAATTTGAAAATCAGGAGAGGGGGGAGGAGAGAGGAAGAGTTCCACCTGGCTGCCAGCTATTATAAGTTTTTCCACCTTATTTCCGTATATAGCAAATCACCTATTTTAAGAGTCACTCATCTAATAGAGATGAGTCGTTCGTATTGAGTGAGGCTTTTGTGAGTGTCTTTAAATCATTTATGTATTGATAAATATTCATCTGTCTGTCGTTCTTCTTCATCATTTTCAATTTTCTTTTAGGGTGTTTCACTGTGGGGATTACGTTAACTTGAATTAAAATTACTAAGCAAAATATTTCATTAATGAAAGTACTGGATATCCATTACAACAAGGCAAAGATTCACTCCAAACAACTCAAACTCAATCCATTAGCAAAAAAAACAAAAAACACACATATTCCCCTCCAAATGCTAGCCAATCCTAACCTCGATCGTCCTCGGCTTTTTTGGCTAAGGTGGTGATAACTTCTCGACAATTACAGTAAGAACCCCATCTTGACAAACAGCGGAAACCTTATCAGTATTCTCGTTCTCCGGCAACACAAACTTCCTCATAAACTTACCAACCCTTCTCTCTATTCTCACACACTTCTCTCCTTCTTTCGCCTCTTCTTGCTTCCTCTCTCCACTAATAACCAACACATTCTCATCCTCAACACTCACCTTGATATCCCCTGATTTCAAACTGGGCATGCCGATGTCGAACATGTAGGAGTTGGGGTACTCTTTGACGTCTGTTGGGGTTAATGCCATTGCTTTCGCGTCGCGAATGTGTTGGAAAATACAATATGATTTGTTTTTCCTTTAAAGTTTAAATGGTGGAACTAAGTGGTTTTAGTCCCACATTGGATATGAGGGAAACACAACTCTCCTATATAAGTAAATCAAACACTTACCTTGTTGTAATATGTGTGAGAGTTGGTGGGACACACGCGCATGTACGACATGTGCGGCCCATGTGTGCAAGCTAGCTTGGGTGCATGGGCTACCCATGGGCTTGCTCGACCTAGGAAACCTGCTTATTATTATAAGTCTATGATTGAGCCTTGGGGCTATGGGCTCATGGGGATTCCTTTAAGCACTTAGTCATTTTTTGGGTTTGAGGTGTGAGTTGGGGTGTCTCCAACAGACGCACTTTAAGGGGTGACTCTTGGCGAAGAGTCACCTATGTTCTATATAACCCAATTTCTTTTTCATTTATAATCATCAGTTTTTCAAAGTTTTCTTGAGTCTTTTTACAAAGAGAAAACAGACGCAATCAAAGTTCGATTGGCAGAAAGATAGAAGTGCTTTCTTCTTTCTGCGACTGATCGTTGTATCCTGGGAGATAGGGGCCTATATTCCTGTAAAGCACTGTGGCAGGGGCGAATCTGTCTTAAGGAGATAGTGTGTATACACTAGACTCGATCATCTCCTTAAGAGGTGTTGGTTTTTTTATGCAGAGTGGAATACAATCTTAAGACAGAATATTTTTTTTTCTGTGTGATCAAAAACTGCAGCAATGGTGAATCTCACTAAGAAGGAGGGTGTAAAGGGCAACCTACACATTTTGAAGATGAAGCCTAAGAAGTTCAATGGCACTGAATTCAAATGTTGGCAGCAGAAGATGCTATTCTTTCTCACAACTCTGAACTTAGCAAAATTCCTCAAGGAGAACAAACCAGAGTTGAAGGAGGAAGAAACTGACCTAACAACTGTATAAGCAGTGGAGGCGTGGATTCATTCCAACTTTCTGTGTCGGAATTATATTCTGAATGGGCTGGACAACACATTATATAATGTGTACAGTCCAACAGAGTCTGCAAAGGAACTGTGAGAATCCTTAGACCATAAGTATAAGACGGAAGATGCCGGACTGAAAAAATTTGTAGTTGGCAGATTCCTAAATTATAAAATGGTGGATTCCAAGACTGTAATCAGTCAAGTACAGGAACTGTAGATTATCCTACATGATATTCATGCAGAAGGTATGAGGTTAAGTGAATCTTTTCAGGTTGCTGCGATAATTGAGAAGTTGCCTTCATCCTGGAAGGACTTTAAAAGTTATCTGAAGCATAAGAGGAAAGAAATGAAGTTGGAGGAACTGATCGTAAGGCTAAGAATCGAAGAAGATAACAAATCCAACTAAAAGGAGGATGTTTCTCATTCTTACGATGCCAAGGCTAACATGGTCGAGGGAAACCCTAAACCCCATAAGAAAAATGGGAAAAAAGGAAAAAATGGAAAGAGTTTCCTGGGCTCTAAGGGCAAGGACTTTAAGAAGTTCACAGGGAGTTGTTATGTTTGTGGCAAACCAGGGCACAAGTCAATGGAATGCCGCAAGCGTAAAAGTAGACCAGAAAGTGGCAAAGGCACTCAAGCAAACATTGCTGAGATGGAGAACCTGTGTGCAGTGATCTCTGAAATCAACATGGCAAGCGATTCCAGAGGATGGTTTGTGGACACAGGGGCCACACGTCATATATGTTATGACAGGAGTTTATTTACTACCTACAATAAGACTGAACATGAAGAAAAAGTGTTCATGGGCAACGTTTCGACGTCAAGGGTCGAAGGAAAAGGAAAAGTAGTTCTAAAATTCACATCTGAAAAAGAAGTTACTTTGAACGAAGTGTTGCATGTGCCTGATATCCGCAAGAACCTTGTTTTCGGAGCATTGCTGATCAAGAATAGATTCAAGTTAGTGTTTGAGTCAAAGAGATGTATCATGACTAAGAATGGTGTATTCATAGGAAAAGGTTATGAGTGTGATGGACTGTTCAAACTAACAGTCTTGTGTAAACCAGTTTCAATTATCAATATGAATGAGAATTCTATTTACTTGCTTGAGTCATTTAATGTTTGGCATCAACGATTAGGACATGTAAATTATAGTTCGCTACGTAAATTAGTCCATTTAGGATTGTTGGATAAATTCAATCTTGATTGCAAACAAAAATGTGAAGTGTGTGTTGAAGCAAAATTTGCTAAACAATCATTCCATTCTATTGAACAACGCAAAACTGAACCGCTAGATTTGATTCACAGTGATCTCTGCGATTTGAAGTTTATTCAAACACGAGGCAGAAAGAAGTACTTTATTACTTTCATAGATGACTGTACAAGATATAGTCATGTCTACTTGCTCAGAAGCAAAAATGAAGCACTGGAAGTGTTTATTATGTTCAAAAATGAGGTTGAGACTCAACTCAACAAAAAGATAAAAGTTCTTCGAACTGATAGAGGTGGGGAATACGACTCTATTACATTTGGAGAACTTTGTGCTAAGTTTGGTATTATACACCAAACTACTGCACCTTACACTCCTCAGTAAAATGGAGTTGCTGAGAGAAAAAATAGAACTTTAAAGAATATGCTTAATGCTATGCTTATTAGTTCTGGTTTGCTGTAGAACCTATGGGGGAAGGCGTTACTTTCTGCGAATTATATTCTCAATAAGTTACCTCACAAGAAAATTGAAAAAACTCCTTATGAACTCTGGAAAGGCAGAGAGCCTTCCTGTAAGTTCTTAAAAGTGTGGGGGTGTCTTGCAAAGGTACAAATACCACTGCCAAAAAGGTCTAAGTTAGGACCTAAAACTATTGACTGTATTTTTATTGGCAATGCCAATAACAGTAGTGCATATAGATTTCCCGTATACAAATCTGAAATAAATGATGTGCATGAGAATACCATGATTGAATCACGAGATGCTATATTTTTTGAAAATATATTTCCATATAAAAAGAGTGATACTGTGAATCCTCTTAAAAGAACAACTGATGTTGCTTCTAGTAGTGATCAACGTATCAGTCCTACAAGTTCTGATTTTAATGCAGAACCAAGACGTGGGAAACGACTTAAAGTTGTTAAGTCTTTTGACAAAGATTTTGTAACATTTTTGTTGGAAAATGAGCCTCGAACCTTCAAGGAAGCCATGGCTACACCTGAAGCTCCTAGTTGGCAAGAGGCTGTAAAGAGTGAGATAGACTCTATAATGCACAACCATACTTAGGAATTGGTAGATCTTCCACCTGGCAACAAACCTATTGGTTGCAAGTGGATTTTTAAACAAAAATTGAGACCTGATGGTTCAATTGAAAAGTACAAAGCCAGACTTGTTGCCAAAGGATATAGGCAAAAAGAAGGTTTGGACTATTTTGATACATATTCTCCAGTGACAAGAATAACTTCCATTCGTATGTTGATAGCTATTGCACCAGTGCATAAGCTTGAAATACATCAAATGGATGTTAAAACAGCATTCTTGAATGGTGAATTAAATGAAGAAATATATATGAACCAACCTGAGGGGTTCATTGTCCGAGGCCAAGAAAATAAAGTGTGTCGGTTGGTTAAATCTCTTTATGGATTGAAGCAGGCACCTTTACAATGGTATGACAAAATTGATGGAGTCATGATTAAGGATGGCTTCAAAATTAATGAATGTGATAGATGTGTGTATATTAAAAGCATTAATGGTGAGCATGTCATTGTGTGTCTTTACGTAGACGATATGCTCATCATGGGGACTAACATCAATGTCATTATGTCAACAAAGAATATGTTGTCCAAAATTTTGATATGAAGGACTTAGGTGTTGCAGACGTTATTCTTGGCATAAAGATTAACAGAACACCACAAGGACTTGTGTTGTCTCAATCACATTATATAGAGAATGTACTTAAGAAGTTTAATAAATTTGACTGTCATGGTGTTCAGACACTATTTGATAATATGCGTCAATTGATTAAACACAAAGGTGAGCTTATTTCTCAAATAGAGTATGTACGCATCATAGGCAGTCTAATATATATTATGAACTGCACTAGACCAGATATTGCTTATGCAGTTGGCAAACTGACTCGGTATACTATAAACCCTGGACCGAGCCACTGGGAAGCGTTAATCAGGGTTTTACAGTATTTAAAGCATACAATAGACTATGGGTTTTACAGTATTTAAAGCATACAATAGACTATGGGTACGCATCAGGGTTTTACAGTATGTACATACTCATCCTGGAACTTCAAAAATATTTTAGTTATGAATATTTCAGATGCCCGAGCTTCTGCTTGCCAAGATGTCTTTAGATTAGGCTTTATTTGATGGGAAATAAAATCTTGTCGTTTTTCTTTTTCACGTCGACTTGTCAGTGCTCTATCATATTGAGTAACAAATTCTCGTAGCGACAATATTATTTTAAAGTACTTCTTTAAAAATTGGTTCATGCCTTCACTGCGTTGAGTAGTTGTCATACCAACAAGTAAAGCTATTATTAGACATTTACGCATACAAATGTGAAGAAGTAAATTATTTTCTTTACATGACAAATTGATAAATTGAAGAAGTTGAAAAAGTGGATAAAAAAACAAATATAATAAAAAGGAAGTTCAAGAAATCTTACCAGCACAAAAGTATTGTCGAGTGTAAACTTGCGCCCATTTTTGCCGCAACCCATATAAGGCTTGTAACCATTTGTTCTCCCCCAAATTATAAACCTTGAGTAATAAATCCCAACAGGTCTGAAATTCTTCTTCAGTCTCATTATCATATATGTAAGTCTTAAAATCTTTTGCAAAAGATTTTTAAGACTTCAAATTCAGTAGACAAATGTTTTGCAGCATTCTAATAAATATGCCAAAGACAAAGGTGATGACGTGTATCCGAAAATACTTCTCGAATTGCATTTCCAATAGACATTGTTTGATCTGTAAATACCGTGATTGGATTTTTGTCGTTCATTGCTTCCAAAAAGGTTTGAAAAAGCCACACAAAAGTCTGAGTAGTTTCATCCAATAACAAAGCACAACCGAAGAAAACTGAATGCCCATGGTTGTTCACCCCGATAAATGGTGCATAAAGCTTTTCGAGGGCGTTAGTTTGATATGTTGTATCAAAACACAAAACGTCTCCGAAGAAATAATAATCCGATCTTGACTTCGCATCGGCCCAAAAACAACTACAAATCTGATTGCTTTCATCAATCTGTATCGCATAGAAAAAATATAAATTCTTTTTTTTCATGGACTTGAAGTACTCTAGGAGCATTTGTGCAGCTCCCTTCTCCAAAATATCACTTCGCTTCATTCTTTGGATAACATTTACACAATCTGGAAGCATAAAGTTCAAATTTTGAGGTCTTCCTACTTTCGTACTCATTAGATCAAACATATCCGTTGATCCAATTCCCGAATCATACATATTTTTCATTAATACTTTCTCCTTGCTGTCTACTTTTCGTTCTGACCGGAGGTGATGAACTTGAGACGGAGGTGCAAGTTCATGGTTATGGTCTTCTTTAAATTCTACTAAACGGTAAATATTTCCAAACAACTTAATTACAACTTTCGCTTCACAATTTGTCCTAGTATCCAAGCGTTTCTTCTCAAGGGTTTCCCTTGAATGTTTTTGATATTGGCCCTGCTTTGAACAATATAAAACCCTTCTTCTAACTACTTTATTTGTTCACACGCTAGAAGATCATCTACGTATACTAAAACCAATCGATCTCGCGTAAAGGTTATAAAAATCGTAGGCTTTCTCCTCTGATTGAAATTCCATCCCAACTATAGGTAAATTTCGTACATTCTCACTACTATGAACTGTGTTCTCAGACGAATCCATCCTTAAAAATTAATTAAATTAAAAATTTTAATAAGGCAAGGGTTTGTATAATCTAACGGTTATATTAGGTATGATTATGTGAGCAATAAGAATAATAAACCAAAAAGTTTACAAAAAAAAATAACAAATAAAAAAATAAACATTGGAGGAAATAAAGAGTGTACCAAAATCTTATCGATTACAAAGTTATGGGGTTGCTCGATTAGAAAAAATTTATAATTATTTCTTCTCTTTACTGTTGGTGAAGAAGGGTGGGGTTGCTTGAAGAGATATAGTTTTGGAGGGAAGAGGAACATGCAACTTCTTTATTTTGTAAAATCTTAAAATAAAGATGTTTTTTTTTTCTCTCTCTCATCAATTAACAGGGAGTTACCGTCAGTAGTCTTTCTTCTCTCACTTGCCACGTGGCGTTTAGGTAAGGGTGAGAGACCAAATGTTTGATGGCTCAGGATAAGCGAAATTTTTTTCCCACTTTACTATGTGTGAGGTGAGAGAGACATCCACATGAAATTTAATTCATGGTTGATATAGGAGAAGTAGATGTGGAGTTTGATGAGCCACCACTCAAACTCTCCAAACCTGTATATATACAACACTTTCACTATCTTCAAACTTCAATATCTACAGAAACATCTTCAATATCTCCTATTTTCTCTCCTTCACTCTTCCAACCAAGATAATCTCAAATATTTCCTCCTAAGTAAAGCTTTTCCAAGTTCACTCCAATGGCCACTTCAGCAGCTACACAATCTATCCTCTTAATCCCCATGGCACGCATTGCGTGCAGAAGTAGCACAACAATGCTTCTTCCTTCCACGTCCTTGCCGCGTCAGCAGAGGACAGGTCGCATGCAAGTGCGATGCAATGCCGAGGTATGTATCATATTCACGACCATTATATATGGTGTTTTAATCATGACACTTCAAACTTATACTAAAATGTGCAATGTGTTATTTTGTATACCAGCCAGAGAAGTCGATAACACCTGAAACAAACCCCACAACTCCACTACTATCGCCACCACCACCGGCTCCAAAAGTAAACACAAGCTTATCAGACTTGTTGGCCTTCAGTGGACCTGCACCAGAGAGAATCAACGGGAGACTTGCAATGACAGGCTTTGTCGCCGCGTTAGCAGTAGAGCTAGCAAAAGGAGATGGTCTGGTTGCTCAGTTGGCAAATGGGGGACTACCCTGGTTCGTGGGAACCTCAGTGTTACTGTCCCTTGCTTCATTGATCCCCCTATCTAAAGGAGTGAGTGTTGAATCGAAATCAGACGGAGTAATGACATCTAGCGCAGAGATGTGGAATGGCAGATTTGCCATGTTGGGTTTGGTGGCGCTAGCATTCACAGAGTTTGTAACCGGCAGCACCCTTGTGTAGGTTCTTGTATATCAAGTACTATTTACTAATTAATGAAAATACAGAAATGAAGATTTCAGCTGTTTTCCCCTCTCCTAAAGTCTTAGTTTTTGATTTCGCAAAGATTCGCCCAAATTTCAGTATTCTATAAATTTTGACAAACTTCCGTGAAATTCAAATAAAATTCAATGAGACTCTAAGTTCATAGTTTCTGTCATCAATAAATTTGGCAGAAATTTTACTGTGTTAGGAAATAAAAATCTAAATTACAATAGCACGACAGCATAATATAGCCTACTAAGTATGATGAGGATAACACAAACATGGTGAATAAATATAAAAGTTTGCATGATATCATCTTTTACAATTACAAGAAAACCGCAAAAAAAAATTGACTTATTCGGCACATAATATAGAACCGTAAATAATCAGTTTTTATGGCGCTATAATTGAACAGCCAGTAAGATAAAGTAGAATATGACAAAATATAACAAAATGAAATAAAACGACAGAAGTCTCAAGTACTGTGCTCCTTTAATTGAAAAGATGATTAGCTAGTAGAATTCTTTATTGGTAGTACAAATACTTGTGGGTAGACTTCAATTGCTTAAATTTGTTATTTATAGCTTTAATGTCCATTGGATGAATATCTTTATATTATCCTAATTTGTGATTGACAAGATTAATGCTATATGTTCTAAATTTTGGTGGACTGATAGATCGTATCAAATCGGGTATTGTAATAGGTTAGGGTTGTCGTTCTTCACGGATGCAAAGATCAAATCATGTTTCTCGTATCAAATTAAGTAAATAGAATTATAAATTAATATAAAAAATTGATTGGCAAACAAGAACTTACATCATTGATTTACATAGATTTCCTAAAATATTCTAAAAGAATCATAGAAATCTATCTGGAAGAATACAAAATAGCTACGGTGGTTCCCAGAGAGAAAAAGATGAAATCTCATTCCTCTCTACAACTCTACTTTATCCCCTAACAAAAGTCTTACTCTCCCTTAACAACCCAGATTTTATGGAAATATTTTAGCTAGGCTTACTACTAAGTCTTCCAGCAGTTCTTGACAACTGGTCATCTCCAGCAGCTCTAGCTTGTAAGAGTTGGGCTTTAAGAGGGTTTGGTCACAAATGTCTCTTTACATGCAATAGTAAAAATATACTTTAATTAGACTTAGTGAAACAATAAATAAGGTTCTAGATCATGCAAATTCAAGGACAAAAATATACATTTTTCATGCCAATCAAATACCCCCAAACTATCATATTGTTAGTCCCTTAGCAAAAGAAAAGAAAACTAAACTCTTTCGTAGTTTTTTACGATTGCATTGAGCGTATGCAACAAGCCTTTCAACCTATAGGTTCCCCTTATAGGACGAGTTATGTCCCGTGAGGGTTTTCAGTGAATATACCCACAAAATTATTTCACAGACGTTCTGGTATTATAAACAACTAATAATTGTTGTTCCTAGTATCTCTAAAATTGATTAAATTCATCTCAAAGATATAACACTTAAACAAGGGTTAACCATTAAATACGTTTAGAATTTATCAAATCAATTTTACTACCATCAGATTAGATCAAGTTTCAGAATTTTATCCTTTTGTGTAGTGAATTTAGTTTTTGGAATAAAGGTGTTTAATAATTCATCCAAATAACTTTAGCCTTATATTGAGTGTGGTGGAAGAAATTTAGAAGTTTGTTCAACAAGTGCCCTAGTTTGTTCGCTCTATTTTATTGATATTTCAGGGAAAATATATATCCACACAAGCTTTTCAAGGTAAGACGTTACATTTGAGTTTTTATTTTCTTTTTTTATATTTGTAACTTGCCCTCTCAACTATACTCGTAGAGACTCGTTATTTTACTTTTTTGGTCTCTTACTTTCACATTGATTCATGGCTTGCCTTGAGAGTGGTAAAAAAATTCTCTCTTTAAGTTTTAAATCTTGCGAGGGGCCTTGAATTGTGAATGTCTTTTTTTTCTTCTTTTTTTAAATCCGAGTATGTCAGCTTCGTGAAGGAGCCAATAACTTGTGAAAATACATACAAACCCTTAGTATAAATTTATGAGAACAAAATTTTCCTAGGTAATTGTCTCCCTCGTTAGTCGTTACAAATTCTTTCTAACCCAAATTGTTGATTAATCAAAAGATAATAGTTAGTTTTAACAAAACCTTGATAACATAACTATGTGAAGTACAGTTATAAGGGTGATTTTCTTCTGAAACACGTCTAATAGAATTGTAGTACCAAAAACTTAAAAAAAAATGCACTAACAATTTATGGTTTAAAATAAACCATAACCTTATAATTTTATCCCAAGTGCAACTCTAGGATTTTAAGAATATTCAAAGATCAAAGTATACAAAAGATGTGTCTACAATACCGGAATGCCTTAAAATAACAACTTTTCTTGGAAAAAGTTATGCAAATCTTATTTACCCCTACCCTCAAACTGAATCAGCATGTGTCCCCACAGATGCCAAAAATGAAAAGAACATGAGAAAATCTAAAAATATTACCTGAATATGATAAGGGTTGCCTCCCGCAAGCACTAAGTTTAACATCTTCAGCCAGACTCACAAGATATTCTCAAAAGTACTACTCACAAAACTTTGAATCATATTGCACTCGAGTGGTTCAGAAGTAGAAGGGGAATGCGATGCATTAAAGATATTTAATTCTACTGTCAAGTTCCCGAAGGTTAACTTCATAATTCTATTGCGACAATTGATTACCGCATAACTGTTGTCAAAAAGGGGTAACCAAGAATCACAGGGATCTCGTCCTCAGGATTTGCCGCTGCTCAGTTGAGGTGGCTATTACAAACCTTTTATTTCACTTCGACTAGGAGTTTCCTGGTGGTACTAATGCGGAGGAACTCGACATGATTAAAGGGTTTTGCATGTCTGCTAATAAGCAAACTCCTCTTCAGCTTGTCCCCAAAGCATGCTTTTCTTAAATGTTTTTCTATATCTTTTTTGTGCCTTCGCTTTTTTTGTTGCTAATTTGAGTAATTTGGGTTCATAATTAGTCGCATTGCTATACTTGTGTGATGTATCTGGTAAACACCAATTTATATTTTTAATAGGCTTTCTTTTGATTTTGCCTCTGGTATAAAAATATCAGTTACTCTCAATTTTTTCAGTTTTGGCTGAAGAGTTATACTTGATTCCATTCCATCATAGATAATGGCATTTTCATATGATTGGACCTTAATACCATAGAAGAAGGCCAATTCATTAAGGGTGCTTCATGTGAGGGCATGTTACTTCGTTGTTTCCCACACAATTCAGAGATCATCATCATGTTGAAATTCAACATACTATTTCGTTAAATATATGTAGGGGGAGGATTTAGAGACACACAAACCAAGCACTAAAATCTCACTCAATACGAACCACTCATCCCTATTAGATGAGTGTCCCTTAAAATAGGTGATTTGCTATTTAGGAAATTAGGTGAAAAAACTTATTCTAACTGGTACTCTTCCTCTCTCTTTGCCTCTAGCCACATCGTATATCCCTCTCTTTTAACAAACAAAGAATTTAAAATATATTACATCACTCGTCCTCATCTCTCTCTCTCTCTTAGAGGCAAAATTGAGGGTTTTTGAATTAAATTCCCTTAAATTACTCCTCTTTGTCTCTGTATATCTCTCAAACATTTTCTCTCTCCATTTTGTTGCTTATCAGTCGCACTGTTATTAGAAGTTAAATTGGTGTTTGAGCACTCTCTAATTGGTTGTTGGTTAATTGGAGAACTGTACTGCAGATTAGTTGGTTAAGGTTTTTATTGGGGTTTACTTTAATTTGGGGGTTTCAGAGAAGAATCTAGAGTTTGTTGTTAGATATTGGAGAACAGTTTGTTGCAGTGTTGGAGATTGGTGTCTATTTGAAGGTATGCTTGTGCTGGTCAATCCCTACCCCTTTATATTTAGTTAGGCTTTGTTTGATGAAACAATTATAATTTGAAAAAACAAAAACAAAAAAAACAAATATTGGTTCTTTTCCCACGTAAATGGTTTGTGCCTTTTTTTCTTCTTCTTCTTCTGTATGCTACCTGTAGTAGCATATTCCCCAGATTCGATAAGAAGAAGCTAGCAGAACTTAGTCGAAGATATTCTGTCATTCGAGAAAATATCACATCTACAACTACAGATCTCGACCCACTATAGCAGCCATTATGTTTGATCAAATAAAGCCATTACAAGAAGATCCAAGACTTTACTATTTTTCTATCATTCACATCTTTGTTACCCATTAGCAATTGTAATAACAAGCACATATTGGATTTCACTACCAAATCCTCCTCGAGTTCGTAGTTTTTCTCAGGTTTTACTGAGTTTTCACGTAAAATCTAGTGCGTCTTAGTATTGAATTACAATCTCCTTACGAAAGTATTGGCAAGGTTTACCATCCGAAAAACATGTCATTACACTACCACCACCAAATAATCCAAATGGTTATCTCCCCCTTTGGTTAATGCATGTTTACACTAATCCAAATGTTAGTTTATCTCCCCTAGTTCATGTCCCCTTATGTAATGCATGATTACAAGTTAGAATTGTCAAAGCCAACAATTTTCCTGAATATTCTCGAGATTGACAATTATGATTGTCTATGTGAAGACTTGCATAGATAGTATTGTCGAGATCGACAATTATAGTAATGTATATGAAGACTTGTATATATAATATTGTTGAGATTGACAATTATGGATTATGTATATAAAGAATTGCATATATAATATTGTCAAGTTCGACAATTATGTTAGTGTATATGAAGACTTGCATATATAATATTGTCGAGATTGACGATTATGGATTATCTGAAGACTTACATATAAAATATTATCGATTTTAACAATTATGGCAGTGTATGTGGAGTTATACACATATAATATTGTCGAGATCGACAATTATGTTAGTGTATGCTGAGACTTATACTAATATAAATTACTAAATAATGTATTACCCGACAATAATTATACAGACAACCCTACCTACTAATATTTCCCTACTTGAATATGGTCTGATTCCATCTACAGGTAACACAATGAAAGAGACTACCTCCTACAGCTTCCAATAGAAGAAAAAAAGAGTTGGACATAACAGACCCGGGACACTCAGGCTTTAAATATCCAAAAAGAATGTCGAGAAAGAGAAAGACTCTTGAGAAGATAACAATGGTCCCCCCAAATACTGTTGAACAATTGCCAAACTTTGAAACTACGAATGAGGGTGTTCGTCAACACAGTGGAGCTGATACAATGGATGATATTGAAAATGGTGACGAGCCTCAAGTAAGTGTGATTTCAGAAATTCAGAGTGAGTCTGCCCAATCTACTTTGGGAGCTCAACCAACACTCGGTGAATATCGCGGCAAAACTAATTCTGAGGTTAATATTCCTAATAATGACGTTGATGAGGGTAATTATGAATGAAGTGATGGAGGTAATTGTGAAGGCAGGGAAGGGGGCTGCAAACAACGAAGATGTAGGACCTATTGATAATAGTTTGCTCAAGAGTTTCAAGTTTCATAGAACGAGGTCGATCGCACTAGGGCAGGTATACTATTTTTTTTTTATTGGTTGTTCCCATTATTGTTTGTTACAATTTGGAAATTTAAATAGTTACATTTTCTTTGTTAATCTCATTTTTGTGACATAATCGATGTTATTATTCAGGAAAAGTCGTGCCTTCATGTTCACCATCATCCGTCAACGTAAGAACTTTTAAGAGAACCGCAAATGGTCCAGGAATTGGTTAAGTTGAAGAGTTTAAATAAAATTAGGGTCATATCGTATGATTATTATAACTCTGGGCTTATTTCTGCTTTTGCTGAACGTTGGCAGCCGAAAACTAATAGTTTCCATTTCAAATGGGGAAAGATTACTCTAACTTTGGATGATGTGGAACAATTGATTGGGTTAGGAGTAGATGGTGATGCCACGGTAATTGGTGGTTCTTGGGGATTCCCCGCCCTTCTCGATATTTTTCAGAAGAATCTTTTGCTAGATGTTGTTGGATTCAAAACTATGAAAGCTGGTGGGGCAGGGAATTCTTTGTCACTGTCTAAACTAAGAGAATATTTTGCATACAAATTGGAGAAGGCTATCAGTGATGGTACTGCTGCAGCAGCTAAGAAGTGTTAACAGCCATTTATGTTGCTCATGCGTACATGTTATATGTTCTCGGTTCATTTTAATTTCCCACAAAAAAAGGCACTGATGCCAGCGCGTTGTATCTTGACTTGTTTGCCAAGGACAAAGTGGCAAAGAAGTGGTCATGGGGAACAGCAGTTCTTGTGCACATGTATCACAATCTCGGTGCAGTATCTCGAGATGATGGGAGGCAATTTACATGTTGTACGACGTTACTCGAGGTGATTCCCGTACTCCTTTACTACTATTGTATATAGGTAGTAGTTATTCCTGTAGTTTCCAGATATCAATTGCGACAATGATAACTTATTTTTAGATATGAACTGGCTCTTTGATAAGCAGTTTTTGATTGAATGTATGAGATTGTACTATCTATGGGATCTTAGTCTACACTGTTGTTGACATATGCATGAACCTGTTTACTAATTTAATTTTGTTTATTTATATACATGTAGTCGTGGATCTTTGCACATTTCCCAAAAAATTTAGAGATACCGAAGGAGCTGGATTCAAATAACTATGAGCACTGTACTTGCTAAAAATGGGATGGTACTGTTACGGATAGAAATGGTGGTTCAAATTTACTAAAGTTTAGGGAAGCATTGGACAATTATAAAGTCGAGGATGTAAGTTGATAAGATGTCTTCTCCGTCTTTATTTAGTATTTGCACAGTTCTCTTTCTCGTCTCTTTTGTTGTTCTTAACAAAAAATAGTCTTCTCATTTTTTTTATGTAGGTTATATGGGACCTATATAGAGATAAAAGGGAAACAGCACATACATTCAAGGAGATCACCTATTTCTATGGAGCGTTAGCAAGTCCAAACCATGTTCAGCCCTACTACCCAAATAGGGTTGTGCGGCAGTTCTCTCAGAATCAAGGCATCCTCACAAAGCCAAGATGTCTAGAGGTGTCCAACCTATGTATCTCATAAGAGCCAAGAAAATACAACCCTAAGTATGAGTGGGTTGATTGCTTCTCTGGGAAAAACTAAAAGGAATGGGTATTGAAGAAGGATGGAAAGGGGTAGAGGGTACAAGAGGGGTCTGCAGTATGTATACTTGGAGTGGTTTGGCGCTGTCTCATGAACGAGTATTTGTCCTATTACTGTTGACTTGGCTGAAGATGATGATGTTGGGTTATTTGGAATTCATCTACGGAAGGAAGAATGTGTCAATGAGGAGGGTGACTTACCTGTGGACCAATGTGAACATGTTGGTGAACAATATGATGCATCGATTAGTACATCTTACGACAATTTGATTAACTTGCCTTATAGAAGCCAACAAAATTTATTCTCTAATATTTTGTTCACTTCTATGCCCTACTTTTATAGCTCAATGACCATGCCACTCTGTCTCCAAATGGGAATGATACCTTGCAAGCACGAGGAAAATCTGACGGGTTGGGTAAGCAAATCACCTTCTTAAATGCCGAACTTCAGAAGCTTAAGGAAGACAAAGATAAAGAGTCTGAAGCCAGCATAAAGCTAGCAGAGGCCCTCAAAAAGAAGGTCAGTTATTTTAATAGAGATGTGTATTGTTCACTATCTACATGCAACTTAATGTTAATGTTTATGTGAAGACTGTATATATAATATTATCGAGTTTGATACTTATGGCATTATATGTGAAGTTATGCATATATAATATTGTCGAGTTCGAGAATTATGGCAGTGCATGTGAAGTTATGCATATGTAATATTGTTGAGATCGACAATAACATAGCAAGACATTATAGAAAATTGTCGAATTACCAGTGGATCTACAATTTAATGCTTATTTTGGATTGAAGTTCACATGTGCAGCTTTAATTGGATTATAGAATAACTGTTTCATCTCATCTTAACCTCAGACAAGTGAATGTAATTTTCTGAGAGAAAGCATCGATCAAATAAAGGAGAACATACAAATGAAGCGTGTACTTGACGAGCAATGTGCACTAGCATACGCAGATCTACCGGGGCAGTTAGATGCGAAGGTAAGGTCTTAGGCAGATATCATTATCCCCTCCATTATTTGTTTTATTCTAAACCCTGATGTTCATAATAATAATTTTGATTGTAGATATTGGAGTGCAAGAATTTATAAGAAAAAAAAATACAATTTTGGAGGCAAAGCTAAGGTAAAAATTTAGCCTTGAAGACTGTAATGAGAACTTATCTATTGAGTTGAATAAGAAGATAATGTGGTGTGTAGATATAATTAATAACCCCTTATTACTTATTGGGTTCCATTAATCATTCATGCATGTGAAGATTTTATTTTGCAAATTTATACAGTCTAAAGATAACGAGTCACTAAAAGTGGTTAATGAACTTTTGATAGAGTAGTTAGACTTACAACTTCCACTGGCTACACCTGTGAGTTTACCAAAACTTCTATTGGATTATGGCTGTATTATTTCCCTTATTTTTAACTTTGGTAATATTGTTCTTGTACTACATGTTTTAAACAGCTTGTTATCGTCCCATCACATGACCCTATGGCACACCTAAGCCTTAAATCGAAGTATGATGACTTATTATCTGCGTATGAGGAAGTTCTGAGGAAGTTGACTGTGAAAGAAGATTTTGTAAGTCATTCAAAATGAATTAAATTAGCTGTAAAGACTTTAGTGTTTGGTTTGTGATTATCCAAATACCTCATCTCTCTTGGCTAAATTTGATAGTAGAAAATTTATTTAAGTTTAATAATGTGTAGGACTTTATTCTGTCTGTAAATCAGATGTTGTATTCAATTTGGATTCATTATTGAATATGGGAATAGTTATGGTACAAATTGTGCACTTGGTATTGTCGGTTAATTCCAGTAATCGATAATTAGTACTGAAGTAATTGTCGATTTAGTGCCCTTCCGACAATTAGTTTTGCATACATAACACAGTATTGTCGGTGCATACATGAATTAACAATAGATATCAGTTATATATCACCATTAACTGAACTAGATATATATAGTTCATCTCCTTCATGTCTTTGGAACAGATATTGAAATGGACATCCAAGTATAAGAAAAAGGTCGTGAGATATGCGGAGGAAACTAACGATCTCGTAAGCTCCCACCCCCCGTTCATATTTATTTCATTGAATGCTTATTTTACTGTTTATACTAATGTTGGAGTTTATAATAATGGTGAAGAGATTAAGAAGACTTTGGAAGTAGATAACAATGAATGGGTATGACCTATTCCTAACTCTTGTACCAATGAAACCCCATGTCATTATTGATAGACTTTTTTTATGCGCTTATTAGTGTCTGCTCTAATATCTAGTTGATTTTGTACAAGGTTTGGCGTTAATCATTGAAGAAGGCACTCGTGAGTGAAGGGATGAAGGATATAGGGGACACAACCTTTGAAGAACTTTTTGACCAGAATGAAAGATTCTTCACAATAGCACAGCAGGGACCCATGGGAGATTATCAAGAAGACTTGGTCTCCACGGGGCTAACTCTTGAAAATGTCATCATGGCTAGGAGAGATAATATGTCTAAGAAGAAGAAGTTAGAAGAAGTTTTATTCTAACCGTGGTTGAAGTATCTAGATGTTCGCGGCGTTGACGTGGATGATAACAATTCTTATTTTAGGGTTTCGGCAATGATTCAGCATTAGAGTCAGCATAGATTCCAGGATGTAATAAAAATGTTGAAGTCATTTACCACCAAAGACTCCACATTTTAGAAGAGTATTTTCAGTCCAATATTGGGTGTACAATTCAGTCCAGCCGGTGAGAAGGTGTATGAATCTTTGCTGCAGGCATTTTTGTTTGGTCATCAGTATGTGGAGTATAGGCATATGGGGAATTTACTATCCACTTGCTATGAGAAGATTGTAGTCTTTATTAGCCACACTAAAGCATATACATTCTTACCCCTTTTTTGGGCATGGAAGAAAAACTCATTTTCGAATGAGGAGAGGTTCCAAAACCTTTTTATAGATACTAGTAAGTATTGGTGGTTTGGTTTGGGGGCAGAAAAACACTACGTTCGTTTGTTTCCAAGGTTTGATGCTCCAATTTCTCCAATATCTACTATTTTATTTGGTCATGCAAAATTGGATATTCCACCGGGGTTTCAAAAAATATATATGACGGGGTATTTTGATGTGAGGACCAGGAGCTTTAAGGCATTACTGAGAGAACACAAAGTGAAGGGTTATCAATTGAATGACTTGATCGATGTTTATTTTTGACAGTATTCTTATCCTTTCATTTTTGGATAACCATTGTATTCTCTTGTATGTATAGGGTTGTAACTTCTTATGATATATGTTTCTCAGATGGCTCTTGTTGATTCATTTTTTCTCGACAAGTGTTTGTATATCCATTTTTTTGTAGTATACACAGTTGTATTAGCTCACTGTTGTATATGAATCTTACTTCTGACTGTTGAATTCCAATATTGCCTTTATATAATATTTTAGCAGTGTTTCAATGATTCTTTGCATGTTGTTATCTTCATCTGAGAGTTTAATTGTCGATGATCAACAATATAATTAAATTATTTTCGACCAAATGGATAGCCCGACAATTTACATTTACTAAGAAATTTTACCTGTAATTGAATGATTACTTCCTACTAAGAAATTGTCGATCATCGACCATGTAATGTTTTTTTTTTGAAAAATGGACCAATTTGGAGACAAATATTGTCGACGAACAAAAAAAATAGGCATAATGGATTGACCGACAATTTACTACTATATGTCCGACAATTTACCCTGCATATTCAAATAATGCATGTCTTACATTATTAGTAATGTCGAGGAATTTACAAATTTTGAGAGGGAACATGAAGTATAATGCATTGCTAGTGTCCTATTTTCAAATTCATCAACAATAGTAATAAAATACAGATTTATTCATTAAAGAAAGAAATTCGCAATGCAAGTCAACTCCTTCTATTTTCCTAGTGTTGTGGTTGTCGTGATTCTCTTGCAATGGCTGAATAGAATCCCCATTACCGTCTCCTACATAAAATTCATTTTGATTATAAATACGGGATAAATACATGGGAAACATATTATAGAGTAATCAAGGAGAATATGTCATTTATGCATAGTGTCGAATATGTACCTACTTGATTCCACTATCTTTGATTTGAAAAGTGGGCATGTCCGTTTGTTATGGTTGCCGAGTACTTCACAACTTTTGCATGTTATTTTCTTCTTCATAACAGCATCTTCCATCCCTCCCCCCCCCCCCCCTTCCATCTTACCCATTTCTTGTGATCAATCTTCACTCATCCTTTGGTTTGAACAATGAGAGGGTTTAAAATGATAGTTTCATACATTATAGAATCTGCTAAAAAAGTTGGGATGTTTAGTTACAATGCATCTGTCTGTGATAAAGACTCATCATAGTGGTCAAGGTAAGACTCTATCTCGTCTAGCTTCAAAACTGCGAATTCAAAATTTTCTTTAATCTTCAAGGCCCTTTCGAATAACTTTGATGCACGAAGGGATAGGTGGTTATGGCATAAGGGATGCCGTAAGTTCTCTCTTGCCAAGTGACTTTTATCATATGACCTTGAGAACTTGTTTATAGCAATCTTCCACCTTGTCATAATGAAAGCATCGTGTATTTTAAGAATGTCGTATTTCAAGAAAATCTTCAGGAGGCGACAACATGGGAGTCCAACATACTCAAACAACTTGCATCCACAATTACTAGTTAGCTTCTCTAAGTCACTATTTAGCTCAAATGACTCGGCACGACCACTATGGGACTTCATCTTAAGTTGTCGGAGGTTGCCTTCTACATTTTTTTTTATTGCAACGAAACGGACTACCTGATCAAACTGATCCTAAAGTTTGTGGAACATTGTTCTTGTGTAAATCTTTACAACATCTTTGAGTAGTACTTGATGAGGACCAACTTGACGATATTTGTGTTCTGACGCAAAGTCTTCTCTATTTTCTCGGTCATATACATCTAAAAGGCAGCCTCGTACTTGGTTACAAAGTTGTACAGTCTAATTGTCATTGGCAACCAACCATTAAAGAAGTTGTTTGTGGACTCACTCCATCCTATAGTACTCATACCTGCAAAGAAGGTTGACCTATTCCATAATGGTATCCATCTATGTCTAATATTGAAGATACCTTGCATCCAAAGGTTATCATCCAATTTATGTTTCTTCATTAGTTCCATCCACCTGGTTTCAAAATCTATGGCCTCATATGTGTTGTGCATTATCAAATCAATATCTTCTTTGAATGTAGATGGGTCCCGATAAACATGGCCAATTTTCTCAGGAAATTTATTTGTGATGTGCCATAGACACAATCGATGTCTGGTGTTGGGGAAGACCTGAAAATAAACCACAACTTTGAATGAATGACAAAAGTGAGTAATATATGATATTGTCGATCACAAGTCGAGGTCGACAATAAAATGTCGGTACCTACTCCTACTCGACCCTATATTATCGACCTAAATGTTAAATCGACAATATCATAGCGTGTCGAATTTAAACTTCTTCTTTACCTTGGGAATAGTGGCGGCCATAGCTGCATCTTGATCAGTGATAATTGAAATAGGGTGTTTGTAGTTCATTGCCTTCAGCCATGTATGGAAGAACCATATAAATGTATTTTCTTGCTCATTTCTTAGTAGAGCAGATCTGTATTGAATCGTTTGTGGTTGTTTATCCCTACAAACGGAGCAAAGGGCATCTTATAGACATTGGTCCGGTACGTAGTATCGAAGGTGACAACATCTCCAATTGCCTCATATTTGTGCCTTGAACATCCATCGATCCAAACCACTCCAACGCGGCATATGCATCTCCTTTACCTAGTCATTCTTTATTTTCTTTGGCGTTGTGGTTATAACAATCTCGTATGTTGAATGTTTTATCTGGGAATAATATTGGCACCTTGTTCACCGAAATATTGTGGAGCTCAAATGTCACTGTAAGGTCTTTTGCTGTTTCTGGAAAGAATCTGTTAACCTTCATACGATGATGATTCTGCGGAGATACAAGTTTATAGTTATGGATATCCGTGAAACTTGTGACAACATATTTACCTATTTTGGTATTCCAATTAATGTTCATTGTTGCTTTACACCCACAATTATCAGATGATCTTCTGTTCCCATCTCTGTCGTTAGTCTTTGGATCAATCCCAAAAAATTTCTTTAGAAAGCCATTACTCATACAACAGAAGTGGGCTCTGCCTATATCCTGGGATCTCGAATGCTTAGTAGAATTGCGTATCTTTGTGGAGAAACCCTGCCCTCTTCCATATCATTCGTACCACAAACGTGTGTCCTCAATAGTATCAAAATGTTGACCCTCATATGCAGCTTCCGCCAACAACGAGTCTACAATATATTCATTTTCAGACCTTTCTGGGGACTCGTCGCGAATATCTTTCATCCAATTCTCATCTTTGGAGTCTTCCATTATAGATGTCGATCTCACTAATAATTTAAGACAAAAGAAGAGATTGTGAGTTGCAAACAATTCAACCAAATATCACAAATTTGAACGATTCAAGGCCAACGCCTGTTCATTTCATTTTAAAAACCTGTATTACATCACATACTACAAAAGAGGGAATACGAAATGTAAACAATCACCCCACAAAAACTTATTGCTTTGGTAAAGAGCAAACATTTAGCCCTCCCTGCACAACACAAACTTCTAACACCTTAACTGTCATAACCGAAAATCTAGTTACATTCACATTCTTCTTAGCTATAATGACCCCTTTGCCACCCATCAGAAGAATCCTCAGAAGAATCGTAATCATGCCTATTATACAGTGAATTAAAATATGCCAAATCTTGCTATGCCCATAACTCATTTTCTAGTCGTCCAAATTCTAATTCCCACTCAATTTTAGCTTGCCTCGCTTCTTCTGCTTTAACTTGTTGCAGTGCTTGATAGATTTCTTCGTGAGTTTGCAAAGAAACTGGGATGTATACACTATCGCAACTATCCGCATCATCCATGGCAAAACACGCACAAATTAATTTATGAACCCAATTCAATAAACTAAACCCCATATTAGGCGAATAAAATCCTATGAAATTGGCATGCCTTAACAAAACATGTTTACAATGTACGGGTAAACAAAAAACAAGCTCACTCACAGAAGTAAAAGCATATGAAATTGTCGACCCTACACACAACCGACAATACTTTGTCGATCACTTAGTTTTTCGACCGCCATATTGTCGATTATGTCTACATTTCAACAATTTCTATTGTTTGACATTTCAAGTTTAGTTGTTCCATTTCAAAGCATGTATAATATTATTTGTATCAAACAAATTTGATAGTTAATATTATCAGCATTCGACAATTATGTTTGTCTATGTTAGGACTAAGACATATAACATTGTCGACTTCTGAATTACCCGGCAATTCATATGCTGTCATAATCCATCTACAAGTAATCAATGAAAGAGAAATTGTGGGTTATACAGGGGATTACTCACCGTAGTTGTATGTCCCAAAGCTCCAAATCCTTGTAATCTCCTGACTATAAATTCTAAAGTTTCCTAACCCTAAAAACTTCACAAAATTCTATTAAAAAAATAAAAAATGTCTCTAACTTTGAGAAAGATACGGGTGAGGAAATACCTGTGGAAGACCAAGAATAACAACCCCCAACGACAAAAACCCATCAAATTTTTTGTGTGATAGCTGACTGAGAGAGAATAAGAGTTCTGCTACTTTCTTCTAACACTGTAGGTGTCGCAGTTTTCTGGAGAGAACAACTTCAACTCTAATTGGCAAAAATTATAAGAGAGAGAGAGAGTGTGTGTGTGTGTGTTATGAGATGGGAATAGTGATATAATTTTAAACTTGAAAATCAGGGGAGGAGAGATGAAGAGTTCCACTTGGCTGGCAGCTATAATAAGTTTTTCCACCTCATTTCCCTTGTATAGCAAATCATATATTTTAAGAGTCACTCATCTAACAAAGATGAGTGGTTTAGTATTGAGTGAGACTTTAGTATTTAGTTACTGAGTGTCTCTAAATCCTTTATGTATTAATAAATTTTCCTCTGTCTGTGACTCTTCTTCATCTTCTATAAGGTTGTTTCATCGTGGGAATTTATGTCAACTTGAATTAAAATTATTAAGCAAAATATTTCATTAATGAAAGCACTGGATACCCATTACAACAAAGCATAGATTCACTCCAAACAACTCAAACTCACTCTATTAATAAATAAGTAAATAAAACAGAGCAAAAAACACACATTCCCCTCCAAATTCTAACCAACCCTAACCTCAATCGTCCTCGGCTTCTTAGGCTCAGGTGGTGGTAACTTCTCGACACTTACATTAAGAACCCCATCTTGACAAACAGCAGAAACCTTATCAGTATTCGCGTTCTCCGGCAACACAAACTTCCTCATAAACTTACCAACCCTTCTCTCCATTCTCACACACTTCTCTCCTTCTTTCACATCTTCTTGCTTCCTCTCTCCACTAATAACCAACACATTCTCATCCTCAACACTCACCTTGATATCCCCTGATTTCAAACCGGGCATGTCGATGATGAACATGTAGGAGTTGGGGTACTCTTTGACGTCTGCTGGGGTTGATGCCATTGCTTTCGCATCACGAATGTAGGTTCGTGTTGGGGCGTTGGGAGGTTGAGAAGAGTGGTCTTCTAAAGAGTCTGGGTTGGTGATCATGTGTTGGAGAGTTGAGAAGAGTGGGTGATCGAAACCGAGAACTCGCAAATCCATTGTTTGATGATTGAGAAAAACAACTAGAGAATTGGGTTTGTTTGATTTTGATTTTGATTTTGATTTTGTAAGAAAATTGTGCAAGAAGGTTGTGTTTATATGGTTGTGGATAGAAGGTGCTGGAAGGTTCTAGAACTTTAAAGAGAAACGGGAATTGGGTTTGAAAGGTTCTGTAACTATGGAGAACATTCTAGAACTCGAAAAGAGAGGCAGGAATGGGGTTTGAGAATGTTCTGTAAGAATTGAGAACATTCTAGAAGTTTCGATCCCCATCACTTTCCCATATCTACTTGGGCTTTTGTTTAGACACGTGGTAAGTCACGCCTTACACCTCAAGATATAAGATTTTGATGCTACTCCTCTCTTGATTTTGAGATGGAACCTCCAACTCTAATATTTTAAAATAACTGGAGACAATAAAACATAAAAAGAAGTAAATAAAGCCTAAAAGAGGTACATAAATCCTGTAGTGCAGAAAATGTTTATGATCACAAACATTTCCGGTGTACAAAGCCGATGATCACGAGCACTGCAAAAAGATCGGCATAAACACCAAAACTAGGGAGACCCCACATTCTGAAATGTTCATATTTTTTTCACTGGCAAAGGTGAGGCCACATCAACTTTAGTATGTGTGAGGTGAGAGAGACAACCACATGAAATTTAATTCATGGTTGATATAGGAGAAGTTGATGTGGAGTTTGATGAGCCACCACTCAAACTCTCCAAACCTGTATATATACAACACTTTCACTATCTTCAAACTTCAATATCTACAGAAACATCTTCAATATCTCCTATTATATGTCCTTCACTCTTCAACCAAGATAATCTCAAATATCTCCTCATAAGTAAAGCTTTTCCAAATTAACTCCAATGGCCACTTCAGCAGCTACACAATCTATCCTCCTAAGCCCCATGGCATGCGTCGCGTGCAGAAGTAGCACAACAATGTTTCTTCCTTCCACGTCCTTGCCATATCAGCAGAGGACAGGTCGCATGCAAGTGCGATGCAATGCTGAGGAGGTATGTATCATATTTACGACCATTATATATGGTGTTTTAATCATGACACTCCAAACTTATACTAAAATGTGCAATGTGTTATTTTGTATACCAGACAGAGAAGTCGATAATACCTGAAACAAACCCCACAACTCCACTACTATCGCCACCACCACCGGCTCCAAAAGTAAACACAAGCTTATCAGACTTGTTGGCCTTCAGTGGACCTGCACCAGAGAGAATCAACGGGAGACTTGCAATGACAGGCTTTGTCGCCGCGTTAGCAGTAGAGCTAGCAAAAGGAGATGGTCTGGTTGCTCAGTTGGCAAATGGGGGACTACCCTGGTTCTTGGGAACCTCAGTGTTACTGTCCCTTGCTTCATTGATCCCCCTATCTAAAGGAGTGAGTGTTGAATCGAAATCAGACGGAGTAATGACATCTAGCGCAGAGATGTGGAATGGCAGATTTGCCATGTTGGGTTTGGTGGCGCTAGCATTCACAGAGTTTGTAACCGGCAGCACCCTTGTGTAGGTTCTTGTATATCAAGTACTATTTACTAATTAATGAAAATACAGAAATGAAGATTTCAGCTGTTTTCCCCTCTCCTAAAGTCTTAGTTTTTGATTTCGCAAAGATTCGCCCAAATTTCAGTATTCTATAAATTTTGACAAACTTCCGTGAAATTCAAATAAAATTCAATGAGACTCTAAGTTCATAGTTTCTGTCATCAATAAATTTGGCAGAAATTTTACTGTGTTAGGAAATAAAAATCTAAATTACAATAGCATGACAGCATAATATAGCCAACTAAGTATGATGAGGATAACACAATTATAATAACTCATTTACCACAAACATGGTGAATAAATATAAAAGTTTGCATGATATCATCTTTACGATTACAAGAAAGCGGCAAAAAAAATTGACTTATTCAGGAACATAATATAGAACCATAAATAATCAGTTTTTATGGCGCTATAATTGAACAGGCCAGTAAGATAAAGTAGATAAACATTTATAAGTTATATTGCAAAATATAACAAAATGAAATAAAATGACAGAAGTCTCAAGGGATCTGAATTTTAGGGGCATAGCCAAGTACCATCACAAATTCTTTTGCCGAGGTGCCCACAGTCGTCTGAACTTTTTCCGTGATTGATGGTGTAGTCTGTAGATACACGTCTATCAAATCGCACAGTTGCATTGTTGGAACCACTGGCTGGCCTTGGCATGTAATCTCCACCTGCAAACAATAAAAGTCCATAGTTACACATCTTACAGCAGAACATATTAGGAATGTTTTTAATAAGATATTAGACGTGACTCAAAACCATTGAAACACCTTTCAACTTTGCTGTTGGCCTTAATATTATAGTTGTTTTATGTGTTGAAGAGTTAAGAGTACAAGAAATAGTTCTTTGGAGAATAACAATTGCTTTCTCCCTGAGTGGCTTAATGACAGTCGTTCTCACACTACTGTTTGATGTTACAGTGGCTGAAATAAATCATATAGTATCATAGGAGCGATTTGACTACTGGAAAGGAGAGAAAGATGGACTCACCTCGGCTTCATTTGTAAGACTGAGTTTAGTTGCAAGATACTTTTGTACGGAGGAAACTGATGTATTGCCATCTCTACAAGGAAGACCAAAACAAGTCAATACGAAATACAATAAAATGCAGGATGTGTGTGCGCGAGGGAGAGCATTTTACAGCTCTTTGAGAATTCAAACAAAAATTTCCCGCCTCTAATGGAAAGGGGACACATACACATAATTAACCCATGCAATGCATCTCGACGACATTGAATGATTCCCGCACATTAGATACTTGTGTTTACTATTAATGTAGTCATTATCCTACAATATATATTTTTTATAGGAACAATAAAAGAAGGAATAATGACCTAGATTATGTATTCTTAAAGAAGGAACAGTTGACGGCATTGAGGACCTTCTAGGAATCCCATACTCAAGAGGGATGGGGGATAGGGGATAGGGGATGCAGTGATATTTACAGCAGTTAGACCGGACCATAACCATGCTAGTTTTTTGGTATTCTGCACTTTACAAGTTTACAATCTAAAAGGTTATTTTTAGAATAATAGCTTTATGGTAGTTTATATTTCATCCACTTGTCGGGTTCCAGTATTTTATGCTGCTAGAACCATTATGGTATGGACTTCAAGTTGATAGGACATTGGTACCTGACATTATCTAAGAGACTAAGACCTCTAAGTTTAGAAGAAGATTTTTATTTGTGATCTAGTCTCATATTTCTTTGTATGTTGAGTTGGATTATGCCGAAGGGTAGTCTACTAAAGGCATATGGTAAGAAACTATTTACATAGAAAGAGTAACGTAAGCATAGCATAACATTTATCAGTGCATGAATCTATGTTACCATATCATCTAAAGACAAGATATAAGTTGCCAAAACAAAGCTAATAATTTGAAAAACTAAATATAGTTAAGAAATTACGACTAGAAAGTTGGTGGGGGGTTTAAAAGAACTCACTTTATCCTCAAGTAGCCAGGAGATACTTGTGGCAAAGGTGCACTTCCCACCCTGAAAAATTAACCATGTTATCATGAAACCACATATCAAACTACCAAATTCAAGCAATGTAATGGTCAACTCAGCTTTTAATAAATCCTCAAGCCAATATATGGGCAACATTAGCTGATATATCCATTTATATACCATAATATATCTGATAAATCCATAATAATGCCAATTATGAAACATACTGTAGTATTTCTAATATCTTTGCTTTTATTTTTGAGAGAGTATAGTAACATCATCATTATTACTTTACAGTACCTCCAAGTAATTCCGAGTAAATTTCAGTTCTACCCTTTCTTCAATGACAAATCTTATTATAATCTAAGTAACCATCGGTTATTTTATAATAGAAGAGGTCAGAACTGAGATTTTCATACATTCATCGAAGACTGCACTTGTATAAACAAACAGAGAGATACAAAATGCAAAGCTAAGATGAAAATTTGTACACGTGTATAGCTTGACTAGTTACTTTAATCTACATGACTACATATCATGATACTCTTACCATTCATTTAGTTAATTTATACAGGTTATCCAGTCAATATTACTATATTAGCTCACTATATTACCCATATTCTGGATAATATATGAAACAAAGATTGAAATATAACACTAAGAAATTTGACTTTACTCCCAGAATACTTGCTTTAAGCCGTGATTAACCCCCACATTTATCATTTGTATGACTTCATTATCAGGGACATGGGTAACACTATTAACCTCGGTCAACCATCGTTGACCGCCAGATATCGAAGAAGGGCAAAGTCATAGAATGACAATTGTGGGACCTAACTGCTGATTCAACTTCTTATTAGAGTAGAAAACTCAAATATTCCCTATAATATTTGACTAACTTAAGAAAGTTATATGTCTTATAAAAGCAATGCTTTAAATTTCAGTATAAAAATGATTTCTTACCGTTCGTCGGAGGCTACCAATGTCAACCATATTGGATTTATTCTTCTATCACGTTTAGCACCCGCAGAATCAACAACAGCTTGAGCAGAGATTCGCACATCTTTCAAAGCAGGTTTTTTTTTCCGGCCCATCCTTTGAGGCTTTTTAGGGTTAACCAAACCTGTAGAATCTAGAGTACCATTATTGTCAGCATTGGCTTCTGATCTGAGCAAAACTTTCTTAGCCTTGGTTTTAGGCACATGTATTGCATTCTGCAAGGCATTCTTTGGTTCGGATTCGACAACAGAACCTTGTGAATTGTACTTTGAAGACTGTGTTTTATTTGCAGCATCAACTAGAAAGTTTAAGAGATCGATTTCCCCTGCCCATGGTTCAGCACCATTATCCTTCGCTTTATTAGGTGAGCAGTCGTTAGATGGCGCGGCACTTGAAGAACTCTGCACAAGGGCAATAAAAGTATGTGAAGTGAAAGAAATTGCAGGGTTGTTTTACGCACATACTCAGCCTCAGCATTTTAATAAAACACCTAATATGCCTAAATTTTATGGATTTTTCGGTCAATTTGAAAATTATATTTGTCAGTATTTGCAGTACGTTTAAAGTTCGAAAAACGAGGGGGGGGGGGGGGGGGGGGGGGGGGGGGGGGGATTTTACGGCGGTGTAAACTTCAAATCTACAAACCCCCGGCCTTTGGTTTTTGAGTATATTTTGATTGGAAGCAAATCGTTTAATCAATCAATAAACAAACAGAACAAAAGACATTATTTAACCTCCCATAAACTTAAACAAATTCTCTAACTTATTTTCTACTAATAGCTCTTGTTAAGAACCTAACCTAGGTCCTCTTTTTATAGATAAAGCCTACAAATATTACCACTTTCCTCGTCGAAATCCCTTAATAATGCAATAATGTAGTTCTAAACCAAATAAACTTATAAAACAAGAAAGATTCTAAATTAAATGGAATACTAATATCAAGGGAGAGAATATTCTAGAGAGGAGAGGAGAAGCCAACAAGGACCGAATACCGGTGGGGGACAACCATGACATTACAACTCTTTCCGATTTTAAAGTTCGTCCACGAACTTGGATGTTGTAATTGCTTCTTATGTAACAAAAACAAACACTTAGAGGAACAAACCCGTCATCAGAACTTGCCATAACTAACGCCACATTCCCCAAAAGTGGAGTATCGCATCACCAATTGTTTCGCTTGCCAAAATCCATGTCGGAATAGGCTACACATTGCAATTAAACACGTACCACATCGAATCATGTAATCTTCCCAATGGGGATCAACAAACATTGAGAATTTTTGGTTTCGTTGTTTTGACTTGAGTCTAAAATGCTTGCCGGGTCCGTCTGACCCGCCGGGCTGCTAGAACCAAGAGGATCTATACACGTTATTTTGGCTCCGTACTTCGACGCAGATACGGCCTAAGGAATTATGGTTAACTTAAAAGCATCCTCACTCAACTCGCTCACATGGAAGGATTCGATATGATATTTTACACTACGATCGACCTGCTTTTGGGTCCGGATCCATGCATTTTCCTAAGGCTAAGTTTAGGCATTTTGTATAGCAAAAACCTAATTCGGTAGGTTTCTGCAACCAACTGTAGTAGAAGTAGGATTCTAATTCTACTATATAAATAGGCATTGTAACCCATAAGGCAATCAAGCCTCTCTAGATTGAAACCAGTTTTGAACAATAAAGAGAAAACCCTAGAAGAAGATTCTTCAATTTATTATTGTTTTGTTCTTTTTTCGATTATTTGTTCCTTCTATGGATTGTGGATTATTCGAATATGTTGGTTGGGCTTGGTGGGTTGTTGGTGAAAGATGTCAAATCGTTCTAGAGTATGTTTAGGCAAAATCTACCCCCTGAAATGGCAAAACTGGCTTTGCCGGCATTAATGCCTCCTCAATTGCTTCGAACCTAAGACTCCCTTCACCACCAAATTCCGCAAAGGGGTTTGTCCTAAAATCCATTAAAAAAAACAAAAAAACATTATAAAGATCTCGCTTTAAATCGGAATCTGAAACAAGGGTGTTTTCTTACCTTTTTAGTGTCCCACAACTTGTGGAGGAGTGGGTTTTGTTTGGTAGGCCCCCTTTCTATAGATAAAATAACCTTCCAAACATGAGATTTTCCCTATTGAGGTCCATATTTTAATGTAATTTTAAATCAAATAAACTTCTAAAACAAAAGAAATTTAAAATTAAATTAAATACTAAAAATAAGAGAGAAAATATCCCAGAGAGGAGACGGGGACGCCAATTAAGACCTGATACGGGTGGGGGACGACCATGACGTATAAACTTTCTTCAACTTTAAAATTCATCCACGAACTTGGATGTTGTAATTGCTTCTTCTATAATGATAGCAAACACTTCGACAAACGGAATCGCCCTCAGAGCTTGCCATAACTAACGCACTCCATAAGTGGAATATCACATTATCAAGAGCTTCGCTTGCCAAAATCCAAGTCGGAATAGGCTACATTGTAATTGGAATTTCCCTATAATTGTAGTTCTACACTTACCACATCAAATCATATAATCCTCCCAATGGGGATCAATAAACTTCAAGAATATTAGAACGATTTCATTCTTCCGACTTGTGTCTAAAATGTCGGGTATGTTGGTTGGGCTCGGTGGGCCTTGGTAGGCTATTGGTGAAAGATGTTAAATCGTTAGGAAATTTTAGAGTCTGTTGGGCAAAATTTGCCAACGGAAATGATAAAACTAGTTTTTCAGCCATTAACGCCTCCTCGATTGCTTCAGGGTCTTTGATCCTCTGATTCGCTTCATCACCAAATTTCACGAACAAGTTTGTTCCAAATTTTATAAATAAGCATGATAGAGATCTCGCTTTGAATCGGAGTATGAAACGAGGGTGTTTTTTTTTTACCTTTCTAGTGTCCCAGAACTTGTGGTAAAGTGGGTTTTTCCATGTTAAACCCAACTAGCCGAGCGACTTTTAGGAGACCCAAAAGAGTCCCTCCCTCGACCGGCTACATCACGGACAACCCCTAAGGTTTCGGATAAGTTTGTTCTCCATCGAATGATGGTTGTTGTTTTGCGATTAACAGACCTCAAAAAACTTCAACGAAATCCTTGATCGTTTATGCAAGGACATCAATTTTTTCTCTGGTAATAGTTTTATTTTTCTTGCCCATTGTAGTGATTCTAACGAATATGTTTTTTTTAAAAGACTCTTACCTTGCTCTTGATACCAAGATGATATAAAGCAATGACACGCAAGCAAATCGTTTGAAACCTCAATCAATAATCAAAATAATATAATTTGATTTAATCTTTCATAAACTTAAACGTATTCTCTAGCTTATTTTATACAAACAACTTTTATTAAAACACTATCCCATCCCTTTTTATAGAAATAAATGGCCTTATAAATATGGGTACTTTCCCTAATGTCTTGTTATTAAAACAATTACAAATCAAATAAACTTCTAAAACAAGAGAATCTAAATTAAATGAAATGCTAAATTTAAGGGGGAGAATATTTTAGAGAGGCGAGAAAGAGAGAGAAGTTGACAAAGATCGAGACTGGTGGGGGACAACTATCACATATCATATTTCCTTATACAGGTGAGAAAAGGATTGTTTTCATCAAAATATATAGTGGGGTAGCCGGTGAGGTATGATTGTACATTATCAGGTTTCTCTTCTTTTTAACGACAAACTGGGGTCTAAATAACCCAACTTGTATACAAACTTGCGAAAGCAATTAGAAAGTTTGGGATTGAGAAGAGAAGATTGGAGCAAATGGGGTTCAAAGAAGAAATAAGGAGATTAGAAAAGAGAAATTTTGTATATAGTTTGAATCCTCAAACAATAAGAAGTAATATAATCAAAAGATGCTAACGAGCAAATTAGACTCAATATTCATTAATCAAAACCTTCGCTCAATTACTCCTAAAGTATATGATAGATATATACCTTATTCTTTTTTTCGAAATTATAAAGATACCTAAGAAAAAAATACCCATAAGTACTAAAACTTCTAAATAAACTCAAAGTCCCCTTCTATTTCATAACAAATAATTAGAATTTCGAAAGGAGCCTATCACTCTTAAACTTAGCAAAACTCTATAGATTTTTGTGTGCTTATGTTGCCTCATCTTTTAATAATATATGTTTGGCTTTAAATTGAGGCACAACTCTACTATTTGAAGTTCCTCCAAACAAGACTAGTTCCCGACCATATTCCACGAATTTATTCACGAGGTTAGACTGGAGATAATAAAGAATAATGATGGAATTTGACAACAACAAAATGTAGTACACGATTAAAGTTAGGGCTTATACTTATATATTCTAAGTAAGATACTGATAGTGATTGATGTATAGGTATGATGGCCATCGTAATGTGGTTTGGTGGTGGTGGTGGTGGTGGTGGTGATGGTGATGATGTTGGTACCCGGCTAAACATGTCATCCATGAAACTATTAGAACTAGAGGTTCCATCTCAAAACCAATTGGCAATGAGAGAAGTAGCCCCAGGATCTTATATTATTGAAGTGCAAGGCTTAAATATCAGACGTGGGACTATATATTTCAACACACCCCCTCACGTGTGGCGTAATTTTAGAGCTCAACACGTAGACGAGTATTTAGGTGACGCAGAGTAGAACGTCAGCCGTTGGGCTCGACACATAGAAGAAAGGCCCACTCTTATACCATATAGAATTGGAGGTTTCATCTCAAAACCAATTGACAATGAGAGGAGTAGCCCCAGGACTTATATTATTGAGGTGCAAGGCTTGAATACCCAATGTGGGACTATATATCTCAACATAAACATTTGAGCTCTCTACTGATATCCTCGATATATTTGAGAGAATCCTTTATACTCTTGAGATCTTTGTGAATGCCCAAATCATTATAGATATCTTCATCACCATTGATGAATCTCTCGTGTTTTTGTGTGGTAGGGGTATAATTGCAATCTCAAGATGGCCAAGGAATTGAGTGATAACTCGAATATGTTATTTTCGGATTTATTAATATAATATAACTCAAATATATATAAATACCCACAAGTATTAAAATTTCTATAAGAAACAAATATGACTTTCTAAATTAGCCTCGGAATCTCATAATTACTAAAACTTTTAATATCCTACAAAAACTAAATTTCTCCATTGCTTTAATTTGGTGTTACAAGGACCAACATTGCAACTTGATCCCCGGCGTCATAAACTACGTTAAAATCTATCAGAATATGTTATCGCAATTATTATATGCTATCGTACAACAAATATATTGAGTCAAATTTTAGATTTTTTTAGATTTTTTCTATGATATATCTATATCATCCGATACATCATGTCTGTAAGAAAAAAAAATTGAAGAACGATATATCAAAGTTTCTAAGAATTTTGATCCATGGGTTTCTCCATATATCTTGTAAAATAATGGTTATGCAGAACAACCCCGTGCATCTTAAGTACGTGAATTTGTGCAAACAAGAGTGCATCTCCCTTACCTTTCTTCTGTTTTGAGCAATCCTAGTTAGGGTCTCAGGTGAGCTTGAATTCTCTCCTGGATCAGAAAGATGACAATCCTCCTTTTCTTTGGGTTCCTCCACGCCAATACTAGATCCTCGTGATGCAGTCCTTCTTGCAAGAGCTTTCGTTCTTTTTCTCGTTAAGCCTGTTTGTGCAGATACTTGGGGAGTAATAACCACGAGTGACGAGAGCGATCTCTCCTTTCTTCTTGGTGGCAATGAAATTGACGGTGAATAATCCACCTCATTATCCTTTTTCTTTTCGAAAGAAAAAATTTTGGCCCTTAAATCCTGTAAATTGTGGTCGGGCCTGCAACTACCAAAAAAGCAAACACTTGCTTCCGTAAATAAAAGTCCAAGAACCTCGACATAGTCGAATACTCGAATTAAACAGTTTGGAGATAGAATAAGATTTTTCCATATGTTGATGTACACATAAGTTTATGCCAAGAGCCAGTACAGAAAGAACTAAAATAAAGCAATATATTGATCTAAAAAATAACAATAACAATATATAATCTTATAATTTTTATTTTTTTGAGCTTTCAAAGAAGAACTAAACCTAAATTCAACTTTCCAATAATTAGGGGCAAGCGAAAGATATGAAGAAACCTGAATTAAAAAAAAACAAGGTTTTTATTATATTTTTCCATGGTTTGCTTCTCTGTTGCCAACAAAATATTTCATTTGTTAAATAAAACAGGGTTTCAAACCAGTACAAATGGGTAAACACAAATAAAATTTTAAAATCCAAGATCAAATATAAAGTTTTATTTACGTTTTAAGCACTTATTAAAAATGTTTATCACGAGAAAGAGGAAAAACTTGTTTTTCAAAAAAAAATAAGGGTTCCTACTTTTTTCAAAGTTCGATGTCGTTTACTCAAGTTAAAACCGGCCATCTCTTTAAAGCTTGTTACTGAATTAGAAATTTCCTGTAATCTAATACATTTTCAATTAGATTCTCTTACTAATTGTAGCATTAGTATGGATAATGCCAATCTGGGGAGGGCTAGAGATGAAGTTTTTGATTATTTTATTAGTAATCGGGATTAAGATTTACTTGATAATTTGGTACTTGGTAATGGTAGTGGTTGATACTTGATGGATGTTTAACGGAAGTAATCTTTATGCAATTCAATTAGTTTTGGTTTGCTTACCTCTTGATACTTGTTATGTTGTGATTTTTTCTTAGGTTAAGGATAATGACTTTGATAAATACAACATTCCGACATTTTCCTTCTGAATTAAACTCGTTTCTTATGGCTTTTTTTTCCGTTTTGTTCACAAAATTTTCCAATTTGCCCCCGGATTGAGTCTTTTAAACTGCCGTATGAGACCTGTATTCGACAGCACAGCGGGCTCCCCTTGTTTCTTGGCATTCATTATGTTAGTACCATTATTCTCTTACATAGAGCGCTAAGGGTTATAATCCATGAATAACTCTTTGTTTTCCTTTTGATAGATCAAATACAAAAGAAAGGATTGTACTTGACTTGCTTAATGAGATATAGATATGGTAGCAAAACGGTAAGTCAGGAAATATTTTACCTGAGCTTTTCCAGTGGAGCACATCCCAAATACATGTTGCATTTTGGGCAACAATCCACTTCTTCGTCCGCCAGTTTCTCGTATATGCATTTCCTGCAAACTGGTATGAAATATCGAACACAAGTATCAGATATTTCCCCTTAAAGAATCCAAAAAAACTAAACATTGCTACATGGCACATTCTATCAGCTCATTAACTCCATACACTTTTGGCAAACTTCTCAAAGTACATTTTCATGCCTAAAATTAATGTGATTAACGTCCACGCATTACCTCCATAAACTAGAATATAGGGTAGAAAGATTCCCTTACCGATTTTGGGTTGTTCATGGTATAATTTTTTTATCTGAGTTTTAGTAATGTTGTTTATGTAATCTGGATCGTTACAATTTTGCATTCTTATGATGTGGGTTGGTTGTATTTTCTGATCTCATGAGGTGTGTTTCTCTTTATGTTGGCGGTATTTGTTTAGTTTTGTAACTACGTGTTTATCAACATATGAGTATTTTTACTTGATATTAGTCAATTCACGTAGTTAGATGTTCTTCGAATTTATAGTTCATTACTTGTGGAAGTGTTCATAAGATTCTGGGATTATGGTTGTTGTTTGGTATAAATGAGTTGTGACTTTACGCACTGGTTGTGACACTAAAGTTAGTAATTATGTGGAAACTGGCTCAAAAAGTGAAAATTATGGCTTGAAGTTGTTGTTCTTACCGGTCATAATTTTCACTTTTTGAGTCAATTTCCACATAATTACTAACAGTAGTGCTAAGACCACTGTGTAAAATCGCCACTCATTTATACTAAATAACAACTATATTCCCAAAACCGTATCAACACTTGTATAAGCAATGAACTATCAATTCAAAGAACATTACAAATCAAAAACCGTCTAACAACTCGAATTTACTAATATCAAGTAGAAATATACATATGTTGATAAACACGTAGTTATAAAAGTAAACAAAGACTTCCAATATCAGGAGAAACTCACATCATAAGATCACAAAATACAATCAACTCACATCACAAAAACAAAAAATTGGAACGACCCAGATTACAAAAACAACATTACTAAAACCTCAGATCATAAGAAAGCATACCATGAACGACTCAAATCATAAAAACTCAAAACACAAAGACCTCATATCATCATATCATCAAACCAAATAAAAATAAAAATCAAATTTTTATGTTTGAGAGAAAGTGAGAGAAACTCACACGTATGCAGGCATTCGGAAATGGTGGTAGCATCAGTAAACAATTTCAAACAGATAGAACATGTCATGCACGACACAATCGACTCTTTCTTAACTTTCACTACAACTTGACTCATCGTCGTCGTCTCCACCTAAGCTCCCCTTCAGACTCAGTGCATGTTATCATCAACCATCAACCAAACACACCATCATCGACATTCCCTCCTCCCCTCTTTCTCTCTACAACTCTCTCTCTCTCTCTGTTTCTACAATTGCTCTGTTTCTACAATTGCTTCTCATGCACAAATTGCTCTCGATCTGCGCAAATTTACGAAAAAAAGAGAGAGATGAGGTGTGATAATTTGACGAGATGGGACGTGGGGTTAGCTTGATTTGGATGAAGGAGTTGTGGGTGATGATGAATTCGAGGTCCGAAAATGGAGATTTGGACGACTAAAGTTTGAGTTTGTTTTTTTTTTTCGAAAATAAAAGGGGAAGAGTTGCGAGAGTTGTAGTTTTAAGCGTGGTGAAAGATAGAAGTACGACGAGTGTGATAGACATAACGCCTTATGGTTTTCGAGTGCTACCGGGATTAGATTGGGATAGTTAATTCTGTATGACAAGTGGTTTTTCTTTTTATTTACTACTACGTTTTGATTCTGAAGACGGGATACGTGGTAGTGGTGGTTACAACAGTGAAAAGATTGGGGGAACCGAGAGAGGCGTGGCGAGAGATGACGAAGAACCACGTAAAAGAGGTGTCAGGAGTAAGGTTCTTTTAATCTCGATTATACTGAGGGATAAGTTATCCGGATAACTCCTCTTAACTTTTGAAAAAAAAACAAAACAAATTTCTTGACAAAAATCTTTTAGCAATAAAGGATTAATCCAGATTAATCTTATTTGATTGGGTCAATTGATTTGCTTTTTATTTTTAGTTAAATCTCATTTAAATTAAATAAATAATTTTATATTCTCAATTAATATGTATTAATTGGTATTAAATTGATAATTATACCAAATAATTTAATTTAAATATAGTAAATTTTTATTATTTTTAATTAAAGAGCATTATAATAAAATTGTATCTTCTGCTTAAATGAAAAAAGATATTAACCATTTATGACACAAATTTTATGATTAACAACTATTATTATTAATTATTATTATTTCAACAATAAAAATGTAAAGAAGTACCTTTTAAATGGATTACAAAATTTATGTATAAATTTTCACAGTAATCATACTAATCCACAATTTATTATAATTTATAATGTATTGATGTGAATAAATATTAATTTTGAATAAAGACAATTATCTCTATTAATAAAGAAAAACATCAATAAAGTTGAGGCATAACTATACATCAATGAGTTGTCGTTTTCGAGGAGTGGATTAAAGGCCTAAGACAATGTTAACAGAAAAAAAAAAAAAAAAAAAAAAAAACCAAAGAATAAATCATGTCTGTCAATTTGAAACTCAATATAAGCCCTCTATTTGCATAAAAAATATACTTCTCGAAGCATCTTCTTATAAAACATAATTGTCTATTCATTTTTTTTTTTAGCAATTGTCCCCTCTTCTCACTTCACCACATCTCCAGGCCATAGTTAGTATTAGAGATGTCGTTGAACAATTTCAAGGCATTTAGAGATGTTTTGGTGCTTATCAGTACAACATTTGATCATAGAGCATAGTGACCACGAATGAGAGAATACCACCTAGCGTTTGTATAACTTGTAAACTTTGTTAGTTGATTATCAATTTTTTACTTTATATATTTTGAAACTAAATGACTTTATCCATATCGTGAGTTAAGATATAGGGTCACGTAAAATATATTGTTTTAAACAAAAAACCTAATGATATACGTCATTGCGGCGCAATTTGTTTGAATGCATTATTACTTTATCACAAATAATTGTTCGACCTCTGTTAAGTTCTACAACAATTTTGTAAAATTTCTGTAAAATAAACATCTCCAATGATACACAACAACATTAAAATATTTCATTAAAAATATACTAAACATGGCTTTAATTTAATCCCTTTTTTTTCATTAAATATTATTTAATTTTAGCTGATCTTTTTATTTTACTTGCTAGGAAGGTAACCCATCTCAAAATCCACGTGTCATCTTGTGAATGGTATGGTATTCTTGTTAGGAAACAAAGGGGGCAAATGGTAACGCGGAAGCATAATATGATTGAGCAAGAACTGAAGATCTAACTCTAACCACAAAGAATTTAATCAAAGAAATAAACACATACACAAGGTTTAAATTTAGGTGAAAACCTAAAATGGACAAAACCGCTTCCAACAAGCACGACGAATCTATTATCAATTAAGGTTACAAGAAGTTCCAAAGATCTCTCAACCTCACCTCTACCCTTACAGATAATCCCCAGCAAGAAACCCAAGAAATCTCTCTAGAATAAAACCCTAGATTTATCTATTTTCTCTCTCTAGATATTTTTCTCTCACGTATTGAGGCTTTGAACTCACACTATATATTTATAGACTCTCTATTAGGTCATCAGTGAAGTACGCATCACGAGACAAACCATCGCCTCCAAAATGAACTTACAAAACAGCCTACGGGGTTTTCGTTCGAACGACTTTTACGAAACTAAGTTTCCAACCTAGAAACAAACTTTTCGTTCAAACAACTTTATGTCTCGTTCGAACGATTTACTCTATTTTTTAGCCGCAACCCAACACTTCTAGTCTTATAACCCTAGGGTCTCTCAAGCATTTCCATTTGCTTATATATCTATGTTGTAGAGTTTATGTGGTTAGATGGTTAACTGTTGAAGATTGACTCTAGGAAATTAATTTCATACGTAAACCTTATAGTACTTCGTATGAAGATTGACTCAAGAAAATTAGGATTGTTGGTTATAAGAAGCTACCAACATATTACATATGTACATACTTCATAGCCGACAACTTCAATGTGACTATACTTTCCACTTCTAGAATTGTGAAAAATCAGATGTCTATCGTTGCAGAGGAGAATAAGTTCAATGTTCTTTCGAAGCACCATAAGTAGGGATGTGAAATGGGTTGGGCTAGGGTCAACCCAGCCCTGCTCATAGCCTATAACATCAACCCTTACCCACCCATTGGCCCTAGTGTTAGGGCTCAGGGTCGGGCTAAGGGTTTGGCTTCCCCGTTTGATCGACTTTAATGTCTATTAATAAAAATTAAAACAAAAAAATAGGTATTATATTAAAATTTTAGAATATTATCAAATATCTTTTGATAAAAACACTAATCAGTTTATTAGAAATAATGAAAAACATGAGAGGGGGACATATATACCTTACTTTTCACAGTGTTGCAAGGCTTAGTGTGGGCAAGTTTTAATTAGGGTTAGATTAAGTGTAAAAGGGTTGGGCTAAGGGTTGGAAACATTAGACTTTGGCCCTACCCTACCAGTTGCAAGAAACGAGTCAGCCCAGCCCTTAGATGTTCAAAGTATGGCTTTAAAGGACTGAAGCCCTAATTTGTAAGGGCACTGTTGAGCTGAACCAAGGGTTGTTTTCGCAGGCATAGGCTGAACTGCATAAATACGTAGGCCGTGTAAAAAATCATATGAAACAATGAATTGTTTAGTCCAAGATTCCATTACACAATAGTTCTTCATGACCAAAATCTCAATTTGATTCCAAGAATAAAAATCTGATGAGGAAAGATGTTTTTGTTTTACAATAATCCCAGGTCAAAGGTCGTACGGTGAACCATTAATTTCAGGTGGTTTTGGAACAAGTCGTAATTCTTCGCTCTCCAAATCAAACAATCAAACGACAGAATTTGCAGCTCCCTTATCCTAATAGTAATGGGTGTTTAACGAATGAAATGACCCGTTGAGAAATACTTGGGGCCGGGTCTTGCAATTCCCATATTTATAGACGGGACATTAGCTATTTTTTCCATGAACTTGAGCCTAATGTGTATATTGCAATTCGCAATTTCAGAGTGACTATAGCTGAACTTGGATGTAATAAACTGTACGACCTCGAATTCCTGAGTAGAAGGAACGAACCCGAACCCCGATACAATGATGCCGAACAACTTCTTATTTAAATTATGGTAGCTCAATGAACTCGTATGTAGCAGGATTGCAAATATGCGTGGAGCGATGGTTGACGGAGAAACATAGGAGGCTACGTGACGATCCAATTACCTCAATTGCTCCAAAAGTGCCATTTGAAACGATTCTGGAGCCTTAAAAGATCCACCATCGTCCTCTATATAGTACACATCGCCTTGATTGAGAACCGTCTAAGTCATGCTACACTGTCCACGTTAACTTTAGATATTAGGAATACAACATAACAATATAAGCCTATAGTGTATTCCGCTTAGATTTGTGTACATGGGAGCACACACTTAAATGAAACAATATAACTTTCAAACTAATTGAAAATAAAATCAACAAATATTTGAAGACCTAGTCATATCTCGAAAAGTAAAGCTCGCTCATGAGTAATTGCTCGTTTTATAAGATAAAAATCAATTAAAAGCCAACAATTTCACGTTTTATATATTATAACAAAGTTGAAAGAAAAAAAAACTATGCAATTAAAATTTCCGATTAAAAAAATATTGGTGAAAAAGATTGAGGGAAAAAGGGGGGGATATTGAACAAATGAAAAGGAAAAGATTGGAGATGGAGGGAGAAAAGAAAGAAAAAGATGCGAAGAGCTTAAAAAGATGATAAGGTTTACCATGTTTGGCTCACCAGAAATGATAAGGTGTTTAATGATCTGCTTAAACCAGCACACATTGTTATGTCTAATATATTTTGAAGGACATTAAGAGTAGACTCAGGGGTAACTTGAAGCATGTAAATGATGATCAAAGGAACAGAGATTTGTGTCACAACTGGGCCTGCATCCAGAATTCAGAATTAAAGAGTTGGTGTTTTGTAGCTGGGGTCCTTCTCAATACAGATGGATCTCCAGCAGATCAAGGGGGCATGGTGGTATTGCAAGGGACCATGTTGGTAGGGTGCCTTTTGCTTATGCAGGAGGGGAGAAGAGAATGTCTGTTATATATCATGAGATGAAAGCTTTAAGGAGAGGTTTGCATTTATGTATTGAGGCAGATGAAAGCAGAATTGAAGTGGCTACTGACTCTAATTATCTGGTGCAGATTATGTAAGGCAAAGTTGGTGCCCCTTGGCAATGTAGAGTTATGTTGGCAGAGATTAAGGTCATAATAGCACAGTTAGAGTTCTTCATCATTTACCATACTTTCAGAGAAGCCAACCAATGTGCTGATTTTCTTGCTTCTTTCTGTAGTAGTTTTGTTGAACTTATTTTCCCCCCTAACACTTTGCCTCAAGGGATAAAAGCTAAATCAGAGGATGATGTAAGGGGTAAAAAATTGTAACATTTTTTTAGTTTGTCTCCCCCCTATATTAATGTACTCCTGCAATCGATTGAAAATGTTAAATAGTACAGAAAGGAGGAAATGTTATCATAAGTCTTTTTTGAAAAGAAAAAAAAAAAAAGTCTTCATTGATACAAACTTTTATGATGCAAATGTCAAGTAAAGCATTAAACATTATACAAACTTTTTATTAAATCAAACCGAGGCTAAACTTCATTAACAAGATTTCTTAAAAAAAAAGACTTCATTTGCAAGAATTACATCATCTTCTTCAAGGAAAATAACATAAAAGCTATAACAAATAAGACCCCCAATTACGGGGATCAAAGGAGCCTAAAGGAAGTTAGCTAGAAATAGATCTCATTACGGACCAAACCTTCTCACCCTTCACCAGCTCCGCATTCATGAAATTTGGGCTCTTAACCCCCGCGACATATCTGGCACTGTTTCTGAAGCAAGAATCACACTCTCCATGGGCCCACAAGTTCATAGCAACTCCATGCTTTGTAATTGTAACCTGTTTTACAGCACCTACTAATATTTTCCACTGTAGAGTTTGCAGGTGATGCATTCGAAGATCACACTTCCTTACTCTCTCAGATGTCCTTCTCTTATCTTCACTAAGGTGGTGACAGCATTATGACAACCGTGATTTCTGGTGGATCTTTGTTTAGAGCATTCTTCCATCATTAGTAAGGTGATGGACTTTTGGACCATTAATCCTTTCTCATCTAGGCTTCAACAAGGGACAATTACTTTCCAGGATAATTATACTTTAAGAAACATACGCACCTGCCAAGAAGAAGTTAAGTTAAAAAAAGTAATATGAAGTTGTTTCCACTAATTATCATGAACCAAATCAATTTCCATATTATTTCTATGAATTAAATTGTGGGCAGAGAACGAGAACGTACTTCATGCGTTTCACACATAATACTCAAGCCAGAATATGATTAATCCGGTATGGGATAGACTACATGAACTCAAAGTAGTTTATCGAAGAAACTGATTAGCTGGGCACTCCCAATTCACCAAGCAAAATAGGTATTGTATTGGCCACGGATAAATCTAAAGCTCCATTAAAGATCATCTGCACTACCAGGTAGAAGAACCTCCTCAAACAATGTAAGACCTTCATGAGCAGAACAAAAAATTCCGTTCATAATGGTGCTTCAAGATCAAATTCCTGATCCAAAAACTCCAAATTTTATGGAAAAACTAAGCGAATCTACTTAAATACTATTAGTGAGGAAATGTGATTCCACAATAGCGACATATCCTTTAGAGTTTAGACTGAGTCCAGAAAAATTAACACTTCTTTACCCCATTCCATATTAACATACAATCGAACGAATCCCACATCCCATAACCAAGCCATCAAACAAACAAGATTGAATCCCAATTACCTCAAAACAATAGTTTAGAAATCAAACATGTCTGTTTACAGCAATGGGTACTCACCTGACTAACCATTAACAACAGAAACCAACCCCCCATCAACAGCTTCCTCCTCATCAAGAAACAAATCATCGGTAACCCTAAACACCCCATGTAACGCCACAACCACAGCACCAATCACCATCGAAACCAACACATTCAACCCCACATTCGTAAACGCCACCGCAACAACCGTAACCAAACTCAACACCACCAAAACCACACCATCCCCAACTCTCCTAGCCCAAATCACAACCCCATCATCCCTACTGAAGTACAAATACACCCACCCAACAAACACAATGAAGAACACAATCATCGACAATGGGTGCCATAGTAGACTCAAGAAGAGTATAAACAAGACGCTTAGGGCATAGTTTTGACGGAAATGGTTGAGGTTTTTGGTTAATCGAAGGGTTGATTCGGTGTAGTTGTAGGGTTTGGAGAGTGATGATGGATCTAAGAATTGTTTCCATGGGCGAATGTGGGGTTTAGGGGTTTGGTTAGGTTTGGAGAAGAATTGGAGATTGGAGTTTGATGGTGATGATATTGTTGTGGGGATTGTGGTGTAAGGGTTTTGTGATTTTGGTGACATTGTTGTGGAACAAATTGTAGCCCTAAAATGAGAGATTTCAAAGAGTAATGAGGAGAGGTTATAAGGTGATAATTAAGAAGGGTGACAGACGGACGGACGGACATAAATTTGTTATATCTTTTGATTTTGGGTGGTTCTAAGTGGAATACGCTATTTTGCTAATCTCCCTTCCCCGTCCATTAGTAGTCCTTACAGCACCCCAAACTTTGTTTAGTCACTATTTTGGTTAAAAACATATTTGTTAAGTTTTCATTAGAGACCGCGTCCATAAAAAAATAAAAACTTTTGAGTTTCCAATGGTGAGTCATAGCGTTGATGGGTAATAACAAAAGTTGTTGGCATTGCGTTTCTATAACATACAAAACGCAAGTCCTAGCATTGATGTTAGGTTTTGCGGCTCAAAAGAAGAGAAGAAGTTTCTAACATTTTTTCTTATTCGAACATAGGAGTCAGACTTGGCTCTGTTCGAACAGAGATTTATAAAAGAGACATGTGTGTGTGTTGGTGGGGGGGGGAGCTAAAATCCTCCATGGCTAAGCTTTGTAGAGAGATGAAAGAGTAGTCTTTGCAATGTTGTAGAAATAGGAGAATTCTCCTGGGGGTTTGATGAAGAAAGGGGAAGGGTCTCTCCGATGTTAAGCTAAGAAGTGAATCGAATGGAAAAGAGTAGAGATGATTCAAGGAGAAGGTAATCAACGATGGGAAAAAACAAGAATAGTTCAAAAACGGTGGTTCCGCGTAGAAGCTTCGTTCGAAATGGATCGTAGCAATTTCCGGTGAGGTTGAGGTAACTTCGAATTTTTGGATGGTTCTCATAATCTATTGTATACCTTGAAAGTCTATGTGTGTTTTGTTGTAAGTTAGAGATCTCAAAGTGTGATAAGATCTCTTAAGAGCTTGTAACAGTTTCTCAGATACATAGTAGATTCACAGGTTTGGTGGGCCTAGACGTAGCCCTTCAAGGTGAATCACGGTAAATATTTGAGTTGTGGATGCTTCGTTTATCTCTTATTTCTTGTCGTGATTGTATGTTATGTTTAATCGGATAAAGCCAAACGTCAGTAGGGGATATATTCCACTCGGTTCCCCCCATCTAGTGGTATCAAAGTTGACGGTTCAGTTGGGAACATAGTCCATTGTGATTGACGAGTGCTCAGGGGGGAACATGAATGTGCGAAGAAAATGCGGTGCTTAGGTAGAGAAGATAAGTCGTTGCATATGGATCTAAGGTGAGATGGTGTACCACAGGAACTCAAACCAAGGTGGAGATTGTTGGTGGGCGTGTATCTATTCATATCGGTGGTGGCGGACGGTTGAAAACTAACGGAGTTTGATCCAATGTGGAGATTGTTAAGATTGATGGATTGTTAGTCCCACATTGGTTAAAGATGTGGTCTAACACAAGGATATAAGGAGATATGATGTTCTAAATTGCACTGAGGCCTTTTTAGATAAAACCCTGCAGCTAGCCCATACTAGGTGGTCAAAGTGGGGACAATAAAAAAAAATTAAATACATCCCATACTTAATTAAGAAGCCCGCCTCACTTTATGTTCACCCCACTTTTAGTTTGTTTAGATTAATAAGCTCACCCTATTGACAAACTGAAATATCAATTAAGATGAGTAAAAAGTTAAGTAGGTAGCTCACCCTATTCCCACATATTTTAGCTTCTCCCCCTTCCGTTTTAAGGTTTCGAATCATCAAGTATATCTTTATTTATCATTTTTACTAAGTCCAAATTCAGGATATTTTGGGATAAAAATCGCGTTTTCTTTTATTGTTTCTTTTAAAATCTATGAAAATGAGTATTTGCTTTGATGATTGTATGGATAACGATCATGAACATGGAGTTGCGTACTATGGAATGCATTACATCTTTTGATGTAATTTTGATGTTAAATAACTAGCTTTTATGAGTTATCATTTTGGAGGCATATTTGTCTTTACTTATGAAGACAAATATGAGTATTTGGGATAAAAATCGCGTTTTCTTTTATTGCTTCTTTTAAAATCTATGAAAATGAGTATTTGCTTTCATGATTGTATGGATAACGATCATGAACATGGAGTTGCGTACTACGGAATGCATTACATCTTTTGATGTAATTTTGATGTTAAATAACTAGCTTTTATGAGTCATCATTTTGGGGGCATATTTGTTTTTACTTATGAAGAATTATTATATAACATAAAACTAATTCGGTGGGGTGAGCTTATATAGTTTGGGGTGTATTTAAGACTTCTCGAGACAATATCAGTGCAATGTAGAGGCTCGGGCCCAACAGTTGATGGGTAATATAGAAAGATGAGCCTTGCGTTTCTTTAACATACAAAACGCTAGGTTGGTTGGTAGGGGAAAAACTTAGAAAAAACAAAAAAAACACTCATGAGTTTCCAAAGCTAAGAGCCTAGTGTTGATAGAAAAACCCTAAAAATTTTTTCGTAAATTTCTTCTCAAAAACTCATCCAAACATGAATTTTAACAAACTTTCTCACAATCACATACCCAAATTGACTTGATCATTATCTCTCAAGTTTAATTTTGATTATTAGGTGTTGTCATAACTTTTAAATTTTGAGATGAGATATGTCTATAGAGAGAAAGTGAGATGCAGAAAGAGGACAAATGAGATGAAGAAAGAGAACAAAAGAGAGACGACGGCGACGATGAAAATATTAAGCGGGGTTCTAGTACTTTGCCGAAGTTTGAAGAACGAATTGAGGAAAAGAAAATTATGGAGAGAGAGAGAGGAAGAAAAATCGTCGGAAAGCAAGAGAAACTCATGAGAGAGATTTTTTATTTTTTATTTTGGTTATGATTGGAGTCCTCCTTTTTTAAGTTATATACCCAAAGGAGGACTCCTCTGCGTAGTGTTTTAGTAAAAGAGGGTAGTGAAGATAGAATGACCCTTTGATTTTAAAGTGAGTATAACGTTGTCCGTCCATAAATTTGTGATATCTTTTGTTTAAGTGAGCATATCGGAAAACGTTGTCTATTGTCAGTCGAAGGCATTTGTTTTTGAAAGCACCATATTTTCATACCACAAAAGTTACAGAAAGTCGAAAAGCTTCGAATGCTGAGAAACGTTGAAACCTAAAGTTGCGACAGACATAGGGCAATAAGAAGGATAGTAAAAACATATATTATGAGAACCAATAGAGGGACAGAAGAACGAAGAAAAAGAGGGGAATGGCTTGAGTCGAAAAAATATTAAAAGAAACATCAGTAACCATAAGCGCAAAACCTTCAGGTACCAAAATACGACTCACAGCTTGCCCTGGGATACTTCAAGGGATCATAGTAAGTACTATTAATGAAATATGAAAGGAAAAGATCAAAGAACGATAAGAGTAAATTCAACAGAGTAGAAGAAAAAGGCCCCTTGGATGAATTCATGGATCAGATTTGGCGAGGTACCACATTCTGTCTGGCATTTCAAAGAAACTTGAATTTGTATAACGACAGACGAAAAAAATATATAACTAACTACCAACTTAGATAGTCAAATACTGAGAATTAGATAGTTAAACTTAAACAGCCCAGTTACATTGTAAGCAAATATATACTACAACACTGATATAGCTTACAGAGAATATACATTACAAGGGTCCAGTCTGAAACAGTAGAAGCAAAACAACTTGAGCATTTGAAGCAACAAAGATTATCTACCTATTTCTTCCTTGCCATCTTCTACGTCTGGTTGTTAGCACGATCAGGAAATAGGTCCAAGATAATCACCCACCAAGCTAGCTAAAAGCTGAAATTCCCGCTGAGCCTCAATCCATTTAGTACCTATTACTTTGAATCGAACCTTCGCATCCTTTTCTACCTTTGAGAGCGCCGCGTTCATGTAAATTGGACTTTCCCCTTGGACATAATTGAAATCTGGCATTGTCATACTAGAAAGAAAAACGTTCTCCACAGGCCCACATGCCATAAATACCCCTGGTTTAGTAACTCTGTTTACAACGCCTACTAAGATCTCTCCCATGAAGGGTTTGAAGGTGATGCAGTTAAAGATGACGGGGAAGAGCACGCCCCCTTGCTCCCTCACTTTCCCTTCTCCTATCTTCTCTAAGGTGGTCACAGCAATATGATACCCGTGATCTTTTGTGGCCTTTTGATTTGCAAACTCCTCCATTAGTTTTACGATGACAGATCTCTGGAGCAATAATCCTTTCTCATCTAAGCTGTCAGGAGAGATCATCACATTCCAGGGTAATTGTACCTTAAGAAACATAGTTTTTATGCCTGACATGAAATAATTGGCAGGAACAAGTTAAGTTGAAGAAAGTTATAAAATTATTTCCATAGAAAAAGTAATTAAACACTACAATTACTTTGATACCCATTGTACAAAACAGCATCTGTTTACCGTCCACAATTTTTCTTATACACCTATCACAGAAGTTCAACTCTGTACATTTCGATGTTTATGAGCTACACATTTTTACATTTTACAATAAATAAACTTTCATTAACAAAAAAAAACATAACCAAGATGATTATTGGTGTAGATAATAACTAACAAAAAGGGCATTGACATCGGCAGAAGTGCCAAATATTCTCTGCTCTTCTGAGATTAAAAATTATATATCACTTACGTTACGCCACTTTCACCTAGTGTTATACTCAGCATAACTCAACCCTCATATCAATAACATACTAGAGAAGCTCAACTATATTCATATATGGTATCCGTTCACAATTTTCGGCAACGTAAAAGTCTGTATAAACTTGTAGCATGTATAATTGAGTCATAATATACCAAAATAGCATTTTGAAACACATTAAAGGGGTGTTTAATGTGCAAAATATGTTTAGGCAACAGCATTATGATACTAAATAAGAAAATAAAATTAACCTTTGTAGCAGGATAATATTAGGGTTCAAAAACCAAAATTTGAGTTCAAGGAATGAACTTGGTTTTGATGATCAAGTAAGAATAACAATGTTCTAACATGCAAAAAAAAAAAACCTAAATTCAAATTAGATCACAAAACCCTAAAACACAAATTCAATAGCAAATCTCATTGTACACATTTACACATTTTAGTTAGTAAAGCAAATTAAAACCCTAAATGCTCTGAAATAAACCCTAACAATTTCAGGAAAAAAAGAAACCCTAATTTACTTACAGAGGAGAGACGTTCCTGTTCTTTGGTTGCTCTGTGAGTCTGAAAATGGTGGAGTACAAAGATGCTTGTGGTGGATCTTGTACTACCGGTTGTTGGATTATAAAGCGCCTACTGATATATTATGTGGATGCCACTTGTTACCCAAGCTGTAATAGGCTGAACTTAATCCATTATATTGACTCTCGGCCCAGTAATGGCTCAACGTGACCCAAAAAGGCGCGCCACGTTTTCATTTTTTTAATACCTAGGCCCTCGGTAGTCGGTACCTTTTGTTTGCGTCGATACGCCTTGGAGACTATTAGTCCATGCTTTGATGAATATAATTCTGATCGGAGTTTCTTATGGTTTTTTTTATTCGATGCATTTGAAGAATTAATGAACCTGAATCACATTCCTGGGAGACGCCGAAAGAGTGGATAATATCATACATATAAGCGACGACTTAGTTGTAATTAGAATAAAAATAAAGTAAAAATTGCAGCAACAATCTCTAAGGGGGTCTTTGTTTTTTGCTCTAAGTTAAGTAAGAGTTCTTACTCAACTTTAAAAACATTTACTCAACTTAAAGAATAGTAACTTGAGTAACATGTTAGAGACAAAAAACATACGTGCAAGAGGAACTAAGATTGCAAAATGGGTTTGCTTAAGTCTTTTTTTATCTCTTTTTTACCCCTCTCTATTCCCCTAATTCCTAACCCTAGTCCCTCTTCTCCCCAAAACCAAAAACCCAACTTTCTTCCATTTTCTTTCCTTCCAGTTAAAATTACAGATACAGTCTTTTTATCTATGCATTTTCCAGACTTCAGTAGAGCATCTCCAAGGTGGTTTCCATATATTATATGGTCAATTATTTCCTTTGCATGCTTGAAATCAGTAAGAATTTCCAGTTGAGTAAACCTCAGATTAAGAGCAATTTCTCGTCCTTTGTAGATGGAAATCATCTCCATTTCACCACTTTTAATAGATTTTTTTTGCAGCTCCATTGTAGGCAACAATTGACATACCATTTTTGAGTCTAAAGATCCCTGTATATGTTTTTCTATCTGCTTTAATAATACCATCACAGTTAAGTATAATAGACTACTGTTGAGAAGGAGTCCATGATACCCAGATAATGATTTTCATTCTTCTAGGTATGTACATGATGATCCAGTCTTCTAAGACATCTTTCATTCTAAAAGAGTTAGATGAAAAACTAGATTGTTCACACCTGATAGCAACTTCATACCTTAGGTAGGCATTTGGAAATAATTTCCTCTGCCTGAACTGTCTTGTGTTCCTTTCAAGCCATATATATGGTATATATACAGTGGAGGGCAGAGCTATTTTAAGCTTAGCATTCAACAACCAATTGATTTCAGCATTCCAACATAAAATATTATGCTTTTATTCAAGTTTATACTATGCTTAGAGGCCTTTTGGTAGCTTACAAAGAATCTTAATAGCTTATGTATTAATGAATCTGAATATCCAAGTTTATAGCCACATTCCCCCCTCTTCAACAAGTCTATAAATTGTTTTTGTATTGTTTGTGTATTAAAGAGTTATTGATTTGATTTGTAGTGGTTCTTGACAGGTTGTGAACTCTCTATATCTCATCTCTAAACTTTGAGAAGGTATGACAAAAAAATAATTTGTAGATGATAATTCGATATTGTTGTTGTACATGTTAATGATATATTATTTAGTAATATATTATAAATGATGGTTGTTGTATCGTGCAATATTTATTTGTTAAACTCTTTTTAGGGGAAGATGAATAATTGTCAATATCTATTAGCCATTATTGCAACCATTATCTTATACATAGAGTTGGTCAAGATTAATAGGAAGGTTCGTTAGAAACTTTACACTTCTGCACTGACTGGAAAACAATGTCCATAGGATGGGATAAATATATCCATGGATGATGTGCCTATCAGTCCTACAACTCAACCTAGTCTTGCTAGTACTCCACGCACTCTAGCATCTGGAAATGGATCTGCTAAAGGAAAGAGGGTTGCTGCAAATGTAAAACCATCTCTATTCAGTTTGATCACTGAGCTGATATCAGCTATTAGTAGCAGTGGCCCAGGTTCTAGTTCTAACAACAATGACAATACAATGTCTGAGGTAATGAATATTTTGGACAAAATGTTGGATACTAATGAGATAGAGGAATCTTTTTACTACTTGGTGGTGAAAGTGTTGGGAGGAGCAAACCAGTTCAAAAACAGGACTACTTTTTTTAGAATGGAGGAAAGACGTTGTCTTGGGTTTCTGAAAATGCTTATTGGGTGAGTATTATAGATGTGGCCTTGAACTCTTTCTTAGCCTGTGTGGTAAAAGACTATTTTTGTTATGTGAACTTCTCTTTTGGTGATGATGTAAATCTATATTGATTTAAGGTTGTGCTTCAACTTGTGCTTGTGTTATTAAGTACAATTGCTATCCATGTTATGTATAAATTTTTGATATGATATTCGGGGTGTATGTGTTGTTATTTTTGATGTTATCCAGTACGTGTTGTTATTTTTGATATGATATCCAGGGTGTATGTATTGTTATTTTTGATGCTATCCAGTATGTGTTGTTATTTTTGATATGATATCTAGGGTATATATTTTGTTATTTTTAATATGATATCTAAGGTGTATGTGTTGTTATTTTTGATGCTATCCAATATGTGTTGTTATTTTTAATATGGTACCCAGTGTGTATGTGTTGTTATTTTTTATGCTATCCAGGTAATGGTCATATTTCTTTGATGTTATCCAGGTTATGGTTATATTTTTTATGGCAGAGGCAGGTAGAGGTTATGGTGGTGGGAATGGGAATGGGAATGGGGTAGTGTGGAGGTGGTGCTTTAAACATGGGATAAATATTTGAGCTTTTATTAGGGAGAGGGGTAATTCAGTAATCTATGATTTTGGGGTTTTAAGTTAGCTCTAACTATTTTAAAAAACAAACATATTATCATCTAACTGTCATGACGAAGTTGAGTTAGAACTGAAACACTCTCCTCTAACTTAACTTCTAAGTTGACTTAGAGAAGAGTTAAATGTTAGAGGTTTTACCTCTAACAAAAACAAACTTCAATGTTTAGTGTTTCCTATGTTTAGACAAATATGTTAGCTTACACTGAGATGACATATTTAAATAAATGACTACTGTTGCTAGAAAAAAAAACTTATATAGCGGTCATAAGTCCTAAAGTTTCAATATATCAGCTGATGAAGAACAGTTTCTAATATGTTTAATTACCAGTTTACTTGATACCCTATGATTTGAAATATCAAACATACATACACAACAACAGATACACAGATATGTTAGATTAGTAACCAGTACGTGACCCGTTGAAGCAGGATCCCATAGCTATTTCTTCTAAATTTCCGATTTCAGCGTCAAATCTTTTTCATACACGAGACAGAGAAAAGAACCTTCTTTTGTTAGCATCATCATCCTGCTCCCGCTGTAGATGAATGGAGTTCACTCTAGCTTCAACTGTTTCCCTGTTGAATTAAAAGTATCGCTTAAAGAAGTGTTACTGCAGCCATTGTCAGAAACTCGGGATGTCCTCAATGGGGTCGATTTATGAATGATCAAAATACTAGATTTTGATCATTCAAATTGCCAAATAATATAATAAAATCCTAAAATATTTACAAAATGTCAGAAGACGTACTAAGTGCATTTTCTTTCTTGGTAGTTTTTTTTTTTTTTTTGAGCACTCTCCAATCTAATATCATTTTACCTCCTTTACATGTTTTATAGACTTTAGATGCAATTTTACTGGAGAATGCTACTATATGTTATTAAGGAGATGTTCAAACTTCTGATATATTTGTTTACAAATAAAACTAAAAACATATCAGGAAAGAAGAAGTGGTGTAAAACTTTACCGGAAAACATTTCGAAGCTCTATGTTATCGGGATTCAGTTTTAGAGACTTTAAGAATGCATCTGCTGCCTCGGCATACTCCTATAGAGTAATGCATAATATGACAGTCCATGTTTCAGAATTTATAAGTGAAATTGAGGGAAGGAAAAGAAAAATGGACTTACTTTGCCTAGATTCAGTGCTACCCCTTTCCTGTAGTATGCCTCTGACCAGTCGGGCCTCAATGTTATGCAACTCTTAGCATCAGCTAATGCGGGCCCTGCCTTTCCCATTAGTGCCCAGCATTCACTCCTTTTGGAAAGTAAAGTGGCATCTTGATCATCCATAAGGCCAGCCTAGATTTCCATTGCAAAATTCAAGCAGTGATTCCAGGGGGCGATATAGCGAATAAAAATGAAATTTGACAGATAAAAGATCTTTATGATCAAAGTCTTCATTGAAAGGACAAAGACAGACAACGAAAGATTAAAAGGCTGGAATAACTCAAAAGAGATGATATGCACAACAATGTCCTTGAAAAACCCTACAAAAAATGTAAGTGGCTCTTAGTGTAGCTTCTATGTTTCACATATACATAAATGTAATAATTAGTATATCGTAAGAAACTACTAAAAGTTGATGAAAATTCACTGCATTTGGATTTGTTTAGAATTAAGAAAAGAAACTAGATTTGTACGAACTGGAACTTGTATTATAGTAAGAAAAGAGACACTTGTCATGACATCCATATTATGGGTATATATATGACCATCAAGAGCTTAAATATGTCTTTCTCATTTACAGCCTTAGTCCATGACTAATTCTGTTGCGAATTTGGATTGGGATTTGCTTAACAAGTAATCCGCTGGCAGCTTCCGATTTTCCATTCAAAAAGAAAAGATATACGCAACTAAACACCTCTCTCTTGAGCCACTTATCTTACTGTATGTCTTACTATTCCATTCTATCTTTGATAAATCGAGAAGTCTATCTTTGCTTCATCTATATTTAAATTGGTGTTATATGTTATAACACACGACCAAACCTTAAATTTATCAAAGGACCCAAAGCAAAAGATAGGTGTAAGGTACTGATTAGTTATAAGACAAGATATACAATTATTATGATGGAGAAGGGAGCGAAAATTTGTGATTCATTTTCCCTATTGTTGCGTTAGATTTCAATATAGGCCTGCAAGGTCCTAGGTTTTTCTTCTAAGAATAATAGTTCTTATAGATATTACCATTACGAAACCAAAAGATTTGGTTTGAACAACAACATTATAGCAAGCTTTGACCGTAACTATAACAGCTAATGTTCAAGAAAATACCACTGTGTACCAATATACCCCCATGTCATACTCCTTGCTCCTAAATGAATCTTCTGCCTTCAGTTTCGTCTCTAATAAGACCTCCTTAGCTTTGCGCTTCCTCTGTGTTCCACAATTAAGATTTTGAATACAAGATTGCAAGAAAGAAATGACAACTAAAATCTTAAACATCAGGTCCATAGTATTTTCCTAAAAGAGTCCTGATTAGCTAACTCATAGGGAGCAATCTAGCTACCCCTGGATTTTTCTTTTAGCGTGTGTTTTAATGGGGAGAGAGTCTCCTCCACACGTATCTCCATCACCAATGGTAGGGTTGCTGATCTCTATAAAATATAAATATACAGCAACGATGTACTTGGGTTTGGGATGCAAGACTAGAGTTGTCGAACCCCAAAATCTACATAATTAATCCTAGTCCGAGTCGTTGCACGAAAATTCATCATGCTTTTAAAGACAAAGTTAACAAAACTTGACAGCATCTACTATTGTATGTGTTTGGTGGGTGCTGTGGAATGAATGCAACATAGTAGCTTTTTTCTAAGAAAGCTACATCTAGAATGGGTGTTGATGAATATCATTAGTTAAGCAAAAAAATAAGCAGGATGACAGGGAATAAGCAGGAAATTAAGTTATAACTTTCACTACTAAAGACCCCACATGCATCTGTCTTGGTCAAATGCAAGACCTTTATCCTTGAAGTGAAGCTTGGGATGGGACACCAATATGTAAGCCAACCATAGCGATATAGGAACAAGCATGGTTCAACACAATGCTATTGAATTAGGGAACACAATCTTTGAAAAAATCATTGGAAATTCATAGGTCACCAAGTCGTGACTGTAATAGTATTAAGGTAGCTAGCATTTTCAGCATCAAATATTTTAGGCACTAATTTAGCACACTCAATATGATGAAACCCATGAACTCAAAAGTGAGATATAAAGCCATTACCTTTTGAAATGCTTTTCTAGAACGAACATATCTAACTATTCCATCAACACTCCACTCCGAGCATGCAGGGATAGGAGAGGTCACAGGAAAAAGAGTTTTAACATCTTGAAGATGACCCTGAAAAGCTGATATTTCTATAGGCTTTTCCCCATTCTGTAATCAAAAAGAAATAATGATAAATAAGTCCGGAGACCAAATCGTGGAATATTATTAAGTCCTAAATGAAGTAATCATGGTTGCTTGAAATATAATGCTCACGTGAGGTAGCTGCTAATAGCTAAATTAATGATTGATGAATTATTAAGTAATATGTCATGAAACTTCCATTTTACATGGCCAGAGTACTGTTAAAATGTAACAGGGAGAAAAATGTCAATAGCCTAACCCAATCGACCCTATTTGGATCATCTCCAGCTTCTAATAAATATTTTATAATTTCGGATTCCCCTCTATGGGTTGCATATCGCAAAGGTGTTGACTCCAACGAAATACCATTTGGATCGGCACCTGCCTACACAAGCACAACAGGAAAAGAAATATCAAAAGCCAATGTTTTGGGTACTAAAACAATGAAGAAAATTATAGTATTCCGAGATTAGGTTACACTTAGTTACAAGATGTAGGTTCAAACTAACTTAAATATGAGAACATTGTGGAAGCTATGACCACCATAATACTACTCTATAATATCCTAATCGACGCTCGATTAATGATAGGATCGCATGGATCACTTGCACTGTAATTTGATAGTCGTTTATATCTTCAATACAATACCTAAATTTGATAGTTTTTGTATTGTGTAAGTCAATTTTATGCTGCAAGCCCTACGCCTATAATCATGTGGCACCACTCGGCTCCCCGTTTATAATTAATCTATTCAGCATGTTATGCACTTTGGTCTTCAAAGGTTACTTTATGATAGTTTTTTTTTTGTTTGAAAAAGTACTTTATGATGGCTGAAGAGGCAAATCTGAAATTCCAAATAGGATTGCAGAATTGAAAAGAAATAAGTTAACAACATGGATACTAATAAGAATCTGAAATTTGAATAACGGGAACAACAATAGCACTTCTGATTATTAGAAGAAGAAAAAATTCGAGAAATATACATTCAACATTAATTGAGCCTAGGTTCCGTCTTTCAAGTAGTAGAAATGTATTAACAAGAAGTTATTTGTAATGTTACACCAAGAGACATGAAGAACATGGTCAAAGAACATGTCTACCTGAATCAACAACTTTACACATTCAAATGACCCAGTAAAGTAGTAGAAATGCATTAACAAGAAGCTCTTTGTAATGTTACACCAAGAGACATGAAGAACAAGGTCAAGAACATGTCTACCTGAATCAACAATTTTGCACATTCCACTGACCCAGTAGTAATACTTGCGGCCAGAGATGTGCATAGATGTGCTGCAAAAAAGTTGGGCTGCAAATAGAAGACAATAAGCCAAACAATTAAAATAATTAAGCTCTTCTTGAAGACATAAATGGGCAGTAGATAATTTCTTTAGTGTGTATGAAAGTCATTAAACTCACAAAGAAACATCATTAGTTAATTATATTAGTACTCAAGCTTACATCAGCGTTGTGATCCAACAAAATCTGAACAAGTTCTGCATCTCGACTGCATGCAGCCAATAGAATTGCTGAGCCTGATCTATTTTGAGCGTGCAGATAAGCACCTTTGGAAAGTAACAACTGTACTGTGTGATTAAGTCCTACAGCAAAAAGAATTTATCTAAAACTGCAAGCATGTAGATAGATTATTGACCAAAATGATACAAGACATGGAGATCAATAAACATGAAGAATTGGTTCAACGTGATAAATTAGCTACTATTGACGAACCTAGAGATGCACCGACCAAATAGCCCTTATGGGCTTGTTTGACTTAGCTTTATATACTATAATCTGGTTTGAAGTATTTTGTAAGCACTCTTTGGAAATTTAGAGGTGTGGGCAATATTGCTTTCCAACAATTGGTTTGGCCAACAAATACTAAAAGTAGGAGCTCCTAATGAGAGCAGGGATAGATCTGAGTATAAAACTTGCACTGTTCAACCCCGCACATAGTGAGGGTCAGGACTCAGGATGTACAAGAGAACTGCCCGTAAATCTGTTGTATGTATTAGGTCACCCACGCTCTCTCTAGAACGTTAAAACGTCAAATTCTGAAAGTTTACTATTTTTTCTTAGCTGCTGACAACGCTTTGTCAGCTCTTTAGGACTCATAGACAACTAAACCTACACTTTTGATATTTTTATCTTTTAGTACCTCAATATATATTTTTTAAACATAATCTCCATTAGATTCAGTTTTTCGTAGACTGTATTCAATTGCATACAACAATCAATAAAACAATTATCTAAAATTTCTAGCCAAGGTCACAAACCTGCTGCTACAGAAATCTGCAAGGGAGTACTACCATCAGCATCTGCGTTTGGTATAGAAGGATTGGCACCATTTTCGGGAAGATAAGTCACTGCCCCTAACTGATCCTGTTTAATTGCAAATGATAAAGGAGTTTCACCTGTAAAAAAAGATCAAATAGTAACACGGAATAGTAAGTGGATAGCTAAAAGAAATATTGGAATACCTAATGGCAAAAATCTTGCAAAATGTTCACAAAAAATAATGTAGTGGCTTAATGGCGTTAAAGGCATTGTTCTTTTATGTTTTTTCTCTTCAAATAAATGAAAATGAGAACTACTGAAGCAACTCAAATCAACCAGAAAATTCGTAGATTTTGGATAAATTCAGAGTATAATTAGCAGTACCTTTATTGTGTAGGGCATTTACATCCATTTCGAGTTCCTCGACCAAGAACTTGCACACATCAATTTGCCCATGTGCAGCTGCTGCATGAAGAACCCCTTTCCCTCTCTAAAGTTTTCGCCAAACCCCTTCCATCATCCAACCGATCTCCCAATTCTAATCGAAACCCCAACAACAACAACAATAGAACTTATCACAACCCTAAATCAACAAAAACCTAAAAATTAGTGTTACCTATGAGTGTGGTGAGATCTCCAAAGTAAGCAGCTTCGAGTATTCTATCCTCAATTGAGATTTCACCTGCAAATGAGGTCAAAAAGGGAAAATCATAAAGTTGATTAGTGATATAAAGACACTCAAAACTGGAGAGAAATCATGAAATTAGGGTTTTTGTTGAAACCTTCGGAAGAACAAGACGCCATTAGAGCCAAAACTGGAGAAGGAAGATGGACTGGTTTCGAATTTTGAGCGCCAAATGCCTATTTTTTGAAATTCTTGCTCTGTTGGACACTTTTTTAGTCCAACATCGATGTACGACACGTGTATCTACCAATCCGTGGGTCCCAGTCGCTAGTGTGTATGTGGTGGTTGTAGATGTGCAGATGGACCAAATTTGGTCTGGCGGAGTTTTAAATAATAATAGTTTTTGTGTTTTGGGTGGTAGGGTTTTACAGGAACGTTGTCTTAATTTGAATTAAATGAAAGTAAGTGATAATATCAGGCATAAAATTATTAGAGTCAGAACGGCACAAAAGTGTTACATGCCAAACCATCAGGCAGTTTTTGATAACCACCATTCGAGCGGATCATGTGGCAAATTTTAGGATCAGTTTACATTTTTTCCACCTAGTTCATATCATGCTGACAAATTTCATGGCAGACCCAAACTCAAGGATTATCTATAGAACATAATTCAAAACCAACCAATTTGGGTTATTAGGATTGGGCGCGCAATGCATTCGGATACCTAATTCAAACCGGATCACAACTTGGGTTCAGGTTGAATGCTGTCCATTGCGTTTCTGCCAGCGCATAGGTTACGGAAAATCAAGTGAGGCTTAGAAATGAGATACATCCTCATCTTGGCCACTCTCAAATCTGTTAATGATTCCTACATATTGATTCTTCATGAATATCTATTTTAGATTGGATTTCAGATTAATCAATCAACAGTACTATTATACTGTGGCACACATAGCAGCTACTGCACGTAAGTTTAATATGCACAAAAAATATTCATAAGTAAGTCGCCTAATAATAGTTTCAAGTGGGCAAGAGTGTTAACCTCGACTCCTCAGATGATAGCAGTTTCAGTTTTCAAGTTAGCGAACAAGTTGACATCCTATGTACAAAGTTATGTAATCTACGATCTACCAGATTCAGTAAACATTGAACACTTCAAGCTGCGGCAACTGCGGAAGAAACAAAAATACGGCATGCAGTTTATACGTTGAGTAAAATCACCGTTCTTGTTGCGCTCGATCTCTCAACGCCTTCCTGTTGAAAGGAATGGTCAAGGAGGTGAGTTAAATAAAGAGCTACCAGGAAAGAAAACTAGGAAGGCATGACTGACTTCTATTGATATTCTCATCCAGCTTAAAGCATGGCTGAGCTATATCTAATGAAATTTCAATATGTCAGACCAATATATCCAAGTTTGTGCGGAACGGTACGAAATATAGACAAGATATAATTTACGATAAGTGGTTCTTGAATAATATCAAGATATGTTTGACTGGTGACAATATTATGATCCACTGGGTTAAAGTAATTCAGAACTTGGAGGCAAATACGATCTTTTTTTGGAGTAGGTTTGTAGGTAGGTCTAATAGTAGATTTCTTCAGGCAATTCTTAAGACGTTCAATCCGTAAAAAAAAATGTATAATCTCGTGTCATTATTTTACTGAATCTAGGTCCTCTAGGATCATCCCATTCTACAAATGTAAATCTTGTTCAGGCAAAGATCGCAGAGGGCAAAGAAAGATGGTTATTTAAGCTCTTCGTAAAGGATATCATAACTCAACTCAAATGTTATGGCTAGAATTGTTATGAGGCTTTAAATTGCATATTTGCAAAAGTGCAGTAAAATAACCGACAAGCGTACACTCCAGGCCACTTTGAACTCTGAAAAAGAGCAAGAAAAGATTAGCCAACTGGCACATCTTCTCGCACTCCCTTAAACATAGCGAACTACAGAACATTTCACTCGTCATACAATCTGGAGCTTGGAGGGCAGGGCTTGCTTTCTGTAACGCTACCCACAACTATCTAACACATTGCTACTTTATGCTAGACAACCAAAAATCTTAGAACCCTTTCATATGGTGTTTTCTAGTACTTCAAAAGATGCTACTTTTATGAATCTATTTTACTTTCTATTAAAGTTTTATTTCCTTTGGCATCCAAATTAAATTGGAAATTTTCAAGAAATGAAATAAAGATGGGCAAGTTAGGGCCATTGAAGCCAACTTTTAGAAAACAGTTACCAGAACATATTATAAAATAGATGTAGTACTCATAACACTTAACTGGAAAGCACTTTGAAGCTCGCTGTTTTCAGGTTCGAGCTTTAAACTCTCAGCAAAAGCATCTACTGCCAAGTCAAATTCCTGCAACATTACACAGAATTTTCCAGTTCAGAAAACAAGAAACATGTTTTACTAGAGGACAAAGGAAGGTGCAATAGGATCACATACTTTCAGTAAATTATATGCGACTCCAGCCCTGTAATAACCCTTCATCCAGTTAGGCCTAAACCTTATGCAAGCCTTGGCATTAGATAAAGCTTCACTGGCTATTTTTAGACGGGCATAACAAAGGCTAAGATTGGATAATATAGTAGCCTCCCAGGGTTGCAGAGCGTTTGCCTACATGTTCATCAGAAAATCATGTCAAGACAGTTATCGTCCAAAACATCAGGTCATGAAAGAATACGGGGCCGCTGATAATCATTACTGTAATCTATTTAATCAACATTCACTCCCTTCTGTTGATTCGATCGCTTCCGAGCGTTTCTAAAGGAGAGTGCAGGAGCCTGAAAACCTCACTCTACTTGGAGTACCATATTTGTGAGATGTTGTTTAGGTATTGCTTGAATTAACAGGCATTATTTTATTCAGGGGTACACTTACAAAGGAGCACAGGACGGTGTTTATAGGAGTTTAGCGAAATTTAAAATGTGACCAATTTGTAGTTGATCCCAAATTAGAGATCTTAAGAAACTGAAAGAGTGGTACAACCTACTTTTGATTATTCTGCGCAGTCAAATGTTTCATCATCGTCCTCCTAAGCTACCCACTTATTAGGGTTTACATAATACTTTACATTGTAGTTTGCGGTGTCGGTTGTCTTTATTTTATATACGTAAATTCTATTAATACCAAGCCTAATTCTGAGAAGAGATGCGACCAAAGAACTACAAGACGAAGGACATGAAAAGCAAACATCATTCTAGAAAAAGACAGATGAACCAGATATTTATATACTTTCATCTATTCCTTCAAACAATCTCTTTCGCTGAAGATATTCCAAGAAATTGAAAGAAGAAGAAAATCTCCTCAATCAAAATCGTTATTTCATTTGGAGGGCTTTTAACCAATAAAATCAACCATCACAAAAGGCTCCCAACAAAAGGTGGTGAAGAAAAAATACTGAAAATCTAGGTAACCACGACACGGATACGGGTGTCGGTGTCCGACACTGGTACGAGGTGTCTGAAACGGCAGAAAATAGAAAAGCATCTTGTAAATAGTCTTGGACACGTGCACCCGAGTGTGTGAGTGCCCGAGTGTCGGACATGTTTGATTTTTTTAAGGTGAAGTGTCGTTGTTACCTTGCTGAAAATCTACTCGTACTCTGAACCATGTTATAGAAAATTATTCAGTTTGACCTCTTATTTAAGCCTTTTAAACTAAACTATAAGATCCTATATAAAAACATTAGCGAATGACGAGCAAAATAAGAACAAAGATAACCTACATAAGACTTTTCCAAGAAAGAAAAAAAACTAAGATAAACTTGCACCGTAATACATAAGAAACGGCGACCTGATGAGACAAAGCTATGATAATATAGAATTGCGGATGATGAGGGGGACCATCAAATTTGCAAATCCACTTCCTTTTTACATTGGTGGAACCAAAGCACAATATACAGCCAAAACTGGTTAAAATGCCACAGTCTATAATGAAAAAAAAAACAACAAAGGCAAACACTTGATTTCATAAATATAACCTAAAGGCGTGGCGCGAACACCTTCAACATAAAAATAATTGCAATAGTGGAAAAACTTGCAATAATACATTATTACTCAACTCCAACTGATTGAGCATTAATCTAAAGGAGTACCTCGGAGTACCAAGCTATTGCCAGAAAATAATCCTTTGTCCTAAATGCATCTTCTCCCTTTGATTTTGCCTCCGAAAACCTCTTACATCTGTTAAGCACTATCTGCATCACATATTTAATATTTTGTATTAAAAGGTATAAAAGCTAAGACCAAACACAACAGATTTACGATATCAAATGCATGAACACACTTGTAAAGAAACAACCCTCCAAAGGCCAATGATCAGACCATGTGACCGACCAAATAATCAATACTCTACACAAACCCCAACAGATATTTGATACCCTCTCACCCGAGTATCCACAACAACTTCCCCACGAGAGCCACATTCCACAGAAATATTCACAAAAGTTGCAGTAAAAAGAAGGAAATTTCAATTTATGAAGGAAACAATGTTTCATACTTTAGCGCGAGAGGAACTCGTGAAATCAAATCGGCGGAAGCTTCAATATACGATTACACTAGTTATAGAATTCCAAATTCAACTAAAACTAATCCTCCATCCCTTACCATTTTTGGGCAAGCCCTATTTACAGTAGTTCCTACTAACCTATTTTCTAACTCCTAATTCTCTACTTGGACTGAGTCCTTTATTTTACTTTTTTGATAAGTGTAAATTTTATTGATGAAAAAACAAGCACAAGGCCAATACAAGAAGAAACCAATAGAAAAGAAAAACACACCTCTCCAAGAGGAACACACGAACGCAAAAGGAAAAAAAAAAAAAAAACACACCAAGAAACCACTTCTCAAGGCACTATCAATTAAGAATATCCGGTGATCGTTTCCTTCCACTTCTTCATAAACGACTCAAAAGACGTCCCCGACATATCCGTCGTGGCTTTACTCCACCAAACAATAAGAGCTTTAATAGAGACCATGACCGAAGCTCTTGACTTCTCTTTCCTTTCGAACTTCCTCGCATTACATTCTAGCCATATAAATCACATCACCGCAAAAGGAAGAAAACACCATAACACTTTACCCCGTCCAACAAGGTTTCTTATCTTCCAGTTTGTTAAGAGTTCCCTAACATTCCTAAAGCAAGGCCATATAATACCAACCCCAGTAAATAATTCAATACAAATACTTTCAGCAATGAGTCATTTATTAACCCAAACAAAAAGGAGAAGCTAAAAATAAGTAGAGAATTATAACATCTCGATCATTGTTAAGTAAATAAATAAGTAGAGAATTCTACTCTTTAACTTTGCCCACACTAAAAAATATTCCTAGATCCGCCACTGTCTGGGATAGTTTCTCTGGTTCAGATAGTATAGAGTTCGCAGGCTACAGATTTAGAAAAGCTAGAAATAGTAACAGCAAACAAGAGCTGATTGCAAAGGGGAAACAGTAAAGAAAATCATCATTCATTAATCAACAAAATACTGCAAACAAGATTAGGTAAAATATTGCTCTATTATGAAGATAGTTTGAAAGGGAGTGGTTTGGATCAAGATATCCATACCCATATATAACCGCAATTGAGATTGAGATCTGCTTCTGATCTCATATGACATGGTAGATCCATATCCAAATCATTTCGAAACTAGACCAAATGGTCGGATTCAAATATCAGCAAAATTGTTATTAGAGATAATTTCTAAACATGGTTCAAATGATTAACCAAATTATTCAATATTTGATTAGTTAGATCTAGAAAACATAGAGACGTGGGAACTGGATAGGAAAATGTCCTCTCATATAGTGGACACCCGGGCTGGTCAGGTCATTAAACACAGGTATTTTCTGAAATAAGTGGTGGATGTTGAGACTTAATCATTAGTAATTGATGAGGTGTATCGTGTAAGCCTCAGTGGGGTTTTTTTCTTTTAAAACCATGTGGGTTAATGCTTAACACTGTTAGCATAAACGACAGCTAAAAAAGTTTTGTAGTTTCAGTAGTATATCAGGCACATATTAATGATATTTCACACGGCTAGGATATAACCAAAGACGATACAAACTTAGGATTGCTATTATCAAATATCTTTAAAGCACAATATAACCCTTTACCTTATCTCTGTATTCTTCAGAATGCACGTGCCTTATTATTCCTTCAACGCTCCAGTCTGGGTCAGCTAAAAATTGGGAGGTCACGGGAAAGAGAATTCTAACATCTCGATCATTGTGAGACAACGCAGCCACTTCAATTGGCTTCTGCTCGGCCTGCGGTCAGAACATAAAGAACCCTCGGAATTCAGATTAAATAATAAAATCGGAAAAGAATATCTCATTCCACAAGAATATGAAATTACAATGACAAAATGGATCAACGAAGCAGAAAAAATTACAGATTTATGACAAACAACTATTACATTAAGCATGAGTAAGAAAAAGTGCAACGATTTTTTATCCTAGACCAGAATCCCCCACTACTTGAATCAAAAATGTGTACAAACTAGAACTCTAACTTTAATCCATTACGAATTAATAGTCTGAAATGACAAAAAAAAATACATGAAGGAGTTCTGCACTAGCAGTTAAACTTTTAATACCCTGAGTGGCACAAATATAAATGATGGTGCTTCACCGCTGCAATCAAGTTATTTTTAATTTCAATAGTATAGGGATATGTTTGCTAAATAGACTTGGAAAAGTGAGTTCATATTAATTTTATGTTTGTTAACTAACAATTAAAACCTCTTTAAGAGTAGTCGTTTCACAATATACTTGATACTAGACATAAACATGAATGTCTGGAGAACATTTGACTCCATTTCATTTACTTGTCATGGAAAATTTTCTTTTCCAGCAAAAATAAATAAATAATGATATTAATATTCTTCTTAAAGTGAGGTTTATTGTAATAGCCCACATCGATTACGATCTCGTCAGGACTGCCATTCCGTACTTGACATTAACCATATACACGTATTATTCCATTTCATACGAATATGAGTAAGAAATGGCTTCAACTGAACGCATTATGATTATTTTTACCCCTTTTTTGCATATCTAATTTTCTTTCTAAACTTCTAACAATTTTGTTTCGTATCATCTCCAAATTGAACTCAACCACGAGCAAAGTTGTAAGTAGCCTTACAATATCTTCCATATTTGGATCAGCTCCAGCTTCTAATAAACATTTGATAATTTCGGTCACCCCTTTAAGAGCTGCAACTCCTAAAGGCATTTCTCCTTGTTGTGTTTTAGCATTTAGATCCGCACCTGCCTATAAAAGAAGGTAACAGAAAGCAAGTATTTTGTTATGAGGCACAAAGAACCAGAGCTATGCAAAGCAAGGTGTGTTTTTATAAGGTGTTAAACCCCAGGCAGTAAATGCAAATTTATGCCCCTCTCACTTTCCAAAAAAAAATAAAAAATTTATTACTAAATACTTGAGGAAAATTAAAATTAAATTAACGTAATGAATAGAAAATAATGGTAGTGACTATAGAGTCATTACCTTTTTTTTAAAAAGGCATAAAATCCGAAAGAACGACGCACCACTCGTGCAGTACTTTGCCCACTCTGATCAGCCGTTAATAAAGAAACATCTTAATGTTTACCGTTTCGAACACCAAGGTAAGGTGCACTCCTAGCAAAGGACGGCAAGTGTGAGTAGGAAACTAATTTTAGACAACAAAGGATTTGATATTTTTAACTTAAAGACGCCATCTTTTTCACCAAAACTGTAAAAACAAACCAGTTGGAGAATATCTGTGGAGGTGTGCCCATCGATCTATGAGGCGTGCAATTTTATGCGGGGCAATGCGGTTGAGTTCTATGCCAGGGAAGGACTAAGAACTGGAATCTACACAATCGACAAAACCTAGTCGAACGAAAAGCTGTACCTGTTGGAGTAATCATGCATACGATCACTCCAGCGACAATTAGTGAGAGGAGGATAACGGAGATGTATAGGGACAAGGAGAGAACCTCAGTTAATCCTTTTGAGGTTAATTGATAGATGCAAGAAGCAGAAAGAGGCGAAGAGCAACTATCGATTCTTCGGTTTTGCAATGCTCAAAGTATAAAGGAAGTAGATACCTTCCAAATTTTAAATTTTCCACTGTCTCCTCCTTTTAAACCTTGGGTGCACATATCAAACCCATGTTCTGTACTTCACGGGCAATTAACGATAAAGAAAAACAAGATAGCGGTGTTGTGAGTCAATACATATGCTAAGTATCTTTTGGAAATACAAAGCAGCAATAAGCAAAAAAATTCTTTACTAAGCACTTATCTAGAAACTACCATAGTGAAGGTATAGATTATTAAGGTTAAACAGCTTTTGTACCTGAATCAACAGTTTTGTGCATTGCAGTGACTTGAAAGTAACAGCCGTCACCAAAGGTGTACCAAGATGACTAACACTCAAATTAGGCTGTAAATTAATAACAGGAAAATCAGTTCTGACAAGTTAAATCCAGGTACAAAAGAAAGGTAAGAAATTAGGAGCTGCAAAAAGCATCTGTTTAATTTTATCTACAGAAGAAAACATTGAAAATAGATATCAATGTTCACATGGAAGGAAGAGAATTCAAAAAATGCTCAATTTTTTTATTATCTAAGTGTAGAATAGAATATATACATCAGCATGGTGATCCAATAAAATTTTGACGATATCGTGTTTGCCGGTACTTGCAGCCATTAGTAATGGTGTGGCATTGTCACTTTGAGCATCAACATTAATACCTTTGGAAAGTAGCACATGTACTAACTCAGCATTACCTACAGAAAAAAAAAATATATATATAAATAACAACCATGAAGAAGATTCAATGTGGATTGTTAGAAAAAGTAATAAAATTAATAATAAGTTTGAAAGTAAAACCATACTTTCAGAAAAGTTTAAAACCATCCCAAGAAAGCGAACTAAGAGAAGGACCGCGTCTGGATTGATTTCTATTTAGACTGTTTAGTTTCTTGTCTACAAGTTTCAGATGGCAAAGAAAATGCTGCCTCAAGTCAAAAAATGGATCGATTTCTTATTGTCTAAAACTTTAATACGCCAAACATTTAGAGCTTCTAGTCCGAAAGGCCGAGAGATTTCATATATAAGAGATCATTTCATTCAACTTTCTTTTTTGTCGACATTCTCTTTTCTTTCTTTTTTTACTTTTAAAACCTTATTAATTTCGTAGTCTAAAGAAGTAGAAAGATTACGCAGAATTAACTGCAATAAAAGTCGAATTAAGTAAAAGGATAAGTTATCTTGACATAATTATGGGAGCTCAAATCTTCCAGCAAATCACGAAATTCACAGTTCCTGAAATTGAGTGAAGTCGGAAAAAAATCTCAAAAAATGTGGCAAACCTTTTTCAGCAGCATGATGCAAAGGAGTGAATCCTATATCGTTTGACGTAGCAGGATCAGCGCCATGTTCAAGAAGATACATTGCAGTGAGCATGTGCCCCTCCATTGACGCATAGTAAAAAGGAGTTTGACCTGTGCAATAAACGTAAAAACGATCACTAAATCGATAAAAGTACCTCACTAACAATTAATGGAAATATTAAGGGTCTTTTAGACTTTACCCCCTAGTTAAGTGGTTCACAGTAGAGCAGTGTTGAACAAACATCAAAACCACCTCCATTCCTACACCCCTTTCTTCTCAATTCATCGACCCCCGTGCCCCCAAATACCCACCATGCACATCAAGGATAGCTCAACCCAAATCCACCATTTATCTCATTCCTGCTAAAGCATATGCATAAACCCTCACGTGACCCATTTAAGGCATAGTCCAACCCTAATTCAATGATGACACCTTATTTTATCACTACTTGGTACTATCACAATTTATATACCCCTTAACAACTGTATTTCTCAAATCACTTTTGAAGTTTGCGCTTAGTGTTAAAAATTAAGAGCTATATCCAACTACAATAACGAATTAAAACGCGCCCAGCGTTCCCTGTGGCCCTCACAACCAAGTCTCAAACACCACAATTTTCCTACGCAAAATCTCACTTAAATATTTCTACATGTACAAACACAGAATTGAATCATACCATCGTCGTCCTTATCATCAACATTCACTTTCACCTCCTCGATCAAGTACTTGCAAACATCAATCTTCCCATACGAAGCAGCAATGTGAATCACACCTCCACCAAACGGATTCTTAATATCCGCTATCGTTCTCTTTAACCCCCTCCCATGGTCCAATTCCCTACCCACTTCTGCAAAAACAAAATGCCATCAGATCCTTAAACCCTAAATCAAAACAAAAAAAAATCAAGAAATATAATTTGCTCTTACCCTTGAGTAGATCGAGCTTGCCCCTTGAAGCAGCTATTAGTAGCATTTCAACTGCAAATTGGGAATTAATACAGAGATTATTCAAATTGAAAGAAAAAACTATAGAAAGAGAGTTTAATTAGAAATTAAACCTAAATTGGGATCCATTGGAGGTGATTTATAGGTTTTGATTGAGTGACAATTGGGGTTTTGGAGAGAGAGAGGGTTTTAGTTTTGAGGAAAGCGCGCGAAGATGATTAGTTGATACTGTACATCTGTGCTGATGGAAACTAGCATTGCTCCCTTCTATCCAAGCTGACACGTGAAATAAAAAAATTTGGAAAAACTACAGTTGTCAACTATGACAAATGATATGGCATATTAAGAGTAGAAGTAATGAAGTGAAACAATGACTTTTGCTTTGTGTTGTAGTTGTAATCACATCTCACATGGCACATCTCCTAGAGTACTTCACTCACTTGGTTTTTTTTGAGGTGCCACGTAAGATTTTCCCAATCCAGCAGTACCTCACTCACTTGATTTTTATCCTCAAAAAATTAAGGTTGAGTCTTGCTTTCCAAGGCTTACCCTTGTTTTTTTACGGGCGCCCAAATATTGGGCATCTGTTTGTTTTCTAAACAGTTCTTCAATTGTTTTTTGTTTTTCAAACCAAATTTTAAATCGGGCCTAAAATTTTGACGCCCAATTGTTAAAAACAAAAACAAAAACAAATCGGGCGCCTAACAGTTAGGAGCCTCATTAAAAAATATATCAAAAGAAATTAAACGGGCACCCAATATTTAGGTGTTTGTTAAAAAAATCAACTAACCAACTGAGGTACTATTAGATGAAATTGGAGCTCGCTCAGTTGATTTTGATTTTTTTTTTCACCCAACTGAGTGAGGTACTTTAGGAGATGCTCTAAAAGTGTGAACAATACTTGCATTTCATTTCCTATTTTAAAAATCAAAAGGACAATCAACTAGGGTTGTTGCTCAGTAGATAAAGTTAGCTGGCTAGTGCTTGGAAAAGCAATATATCTTAGAGCATCTGCAACAACTAGGTAAAGAATAATGTGGCAAGGTAGATTGCATTCACCTTGCTCCACCTTCAATCCACCCACAACAACTAGGTGGATTGGCTGAGTTGTCCACCCCAAACCCACCTTGAGGGTGGGTGGATTGATGCCCCACAGTTATGAATTGCGGGTAGACAATAAACCAATTACATGATAACATTTATCAAGATTTAAGAGGCTCTCATGCCTCGTAGTTCTAAACTGCGGGGCATATATAATCCTTAAATTAGTTAATTCAAAATAGCTAGGTGACATCATTTAATTGGTTCTCATGCCCTACACTTCTGATTTGTTAGGCATTTTAGACGTTGGATTTGTGACATGTTGACATATCTCAGCCATCCATTGTGCCCCGTAGTTTTGAACTGCGGTGAGTAATATTCACCTTGTTTGGAGTTCAAACTGCTGTGGAGTGGATTAGGGTGGATTGAATCCACCTAGTTTTTGGGTGAATTCATCCACCCTACTGTTGTGGATGCGGAACAAATCTCATCACAAGTAGATTCTAACTTAAAATAATAATAATTAATTAAGCAGTGAACTATGCCTTGGATGTAACTCTTATTAATCGTTGTAAAATACTAAAATGTTCAGTCATGACATGTATACATAGGTTGTACAATTTTGTTACCTGTGAACTTGCATGTGGGGGAACCAGTCTACTTGTTTCACTATGTTTATCAGGGTATTCCTGACCAAATATGTAACGTGGTCGACACTACTCATAAACCATGGGATGGTGACCGAGATGGTGGCCTGCAAACGATCGAGAGATGAGGGATAGAGATGGAGGAGGAGATGAGAAGAAGAAACAAGTAGGAGGGAGAGAGAGATAGATAGATGAACATTTTTTTGTAAAATCTGTAGCTTTTGAATAAGGCAATAGACACCCCCGCTTTGATAATTTGGACATAATTTTGTTCTCACTAAAAAAACAACAGAAACAGACGTGGTTTTTAGTAGATATCGTTTTATCATGAAACCTCGCAAATATCCCATGTCGTTTTATCTCGCAAACCTCACAAATAATTTATCTTCTTCAACAGTCCTTTGTAAGCGCTGACAGAGATTGCCAATCCACCATTAATGGATAACTAAACTTATCACTCTTCTACTCTTCCTCCCATGTCTCTTGTACTCAGTCACCAAATCTACCCAACAACAAGCTTTCTTGATTCTCTCCAAACCTCTTTCTCAAGGTTTCATCATGGTTCTCGTCTGCAAATACTGAGGTACACTTCTTCAATCCCATCTAAAAAGCATAATTTTTTTGTACCCCATAACTTAAATTATGTTTCTGAGAACTACCCACAAAGGAATTCGTCTTCTAATGGAGATTTCTCAACACCCACTAGTTGGATAGATAAATGGAGTGGATCCCAACAACCCAAATTTCAAAGGGACTCACAAGTTGCATTGGACTATAGGGGTGGTGTTTCTAGTGATGAAGATGAGGAGAGTAATACTAGTTTTAGTACTGGTAGTAGTACAATGAAGAGAATTGTGGAGAAACTTAAGAGGTTTGGGTATGTTGATGAGGAAGTTGTGGAAAGGAAAGAGGAGAGATTGCCTGAAAGAGGGTCAGTTGAGGATATTTTCTATGTTGAGGAAGGAATGTTGCCGAATTCACGAGGTGGGTTTTCGGCGGAATCACCATTGGGTTTTGGAAGTGGTAGGGAGGTGAGGTTTCCATGGGAGGCTTCGCCTAAACCATCAACGAGAATGGAGGAAGAGCGGATTTCGGTTAGGCGAAGGAGTAGAACGTCGTCGGCGGAATTAACGCTCCCGGAGTCGGAATTGAGAAGGTTGAGGCATTTAGCGATTCGGAGTAAGCCGAGGACAAAGATTGGAGGGGCTGGTGTTAATCAGGCTGTTGTTGAAGGGATTCATGAGAAGTGGAAGACAGCAGAGGTGGTAAGACTCAAATGTGAGGGTCCTCCCGCGCTTAACATGAAGAGGATGCATGAAATATTAGAGGTTAGTTGATTTCTATGATACTATTACTTGTGCTTTTGCTGCTTTGACAAGCTATGTAAAGTTCTAAGATACTATTATCTTAAGCAAGTTATATAATGAAAGGGATCAATATCATTTGTTTATGTTGCGTTGGAGAAAATGAATTGCGCTTTTGTTCTCTAGCAAACAAGACTAATTCAATATTCCGACACATTAAATTTGGCGCTACAGAGTGCAAGCTCCTGAAGTGTCTCATTTGTTTATGTGCTCAATTGCTACCTTTGTGTGTCTCTGAGGAGGGATTTTATGCTAGGAAAGCGTTGTAACTTGTATGTTATTGTGACTTTTGATTTAGGAGGCTATATGAATAAAAGATTGTGTTTATGCCTATCTTTTGGATGGGTTGAGGAAGGCGTTGTATGTTATTGGACTTATGATTTAGGAGGCTATATAATTAACAATTGTGTTTATGCCTATCTTTTGGATGTGTCGAGGAGGACTGTTTGTTGTTTCGCTTAGTAGGGTGAAAGAATATGGCAACTAATGAAAAATTGAGTGTTCTCAGTAAGTCATTTTACTGAACTCTAGACTGTTGTCCATGTATACTCTTTCCTTCCCCGCTGGCGCGGATCCTTCTTGGCCCAGTGGTGGTTGTGACCCTCCACCAAGAGAGAAACCATGGGTTGGAAACACCATGGGGTTGGAAACTCAGGGTTACGGGTCCCTATATAAAACCGGCTTGCTTTGAAAAAAAACATTGGTGCACGACAGAGAGTCCATCAATCCGAGGTAAACACTATGGACACTGATTTTTCATATGACCATATAGGATCCTACCGTTTGAGAGGAGCATAATGTCTTTCACTGATATAGAAGCAGCAATATACATTTTATCATTTTCGAAATTAAAGGCCTTTTGTTCAACTGGGGAGAAATCATCATGTATATGGAAGATGTCATATTTGCAGACACTGTCTTTGCTTAGGAGGTTCATGCATGGGAAGCGAGCTCTTTATGTTATTCCAATATATTTGCCCATGGCAGTTGGTATCTAACATGTCAAACTCGAGATGCTGAGAGAATCATAGACCTAGTAGGGAAACAAAAGTTGATACTATTATACCTTCTCTAAACCTTTTCACTTGCAGTCTCTTAGAAAATCCTATTATTGGATCTTACTCAAACAAAAATTCTCACACTTCTCATTCTATATGAACCCTTTCCATGTGTCTGTTCCGCACCATATTTTGTTGTTGTTATACTAAATTTGGAAATAAGCCCATTTGTTGGTTATGATTTAAAACATTGCATATAGGGTTATACCAATTAATCCATTTATATACTTACAGAAAAGGGGAGACTATTACATTTATTTCAAAGTCTATTTTAATTAAACCGTTTTATTTATGCTTTTCAGAGAAAAACAGGTGGATTGGTAATATGGAGATCTGGCACATCTGTTTGTTTGTACAGAGGAGTTAGCTATGAGCTTCCTTCAATGAAACAAGTTAACAAACGGTTTCAAAACAACGACATCAACTCTGATGCAACATCTTCTTATAGAATTAATAGGAACCCCATCGGAATTAAATCTGATGGTGATACAAGCTTAGTCGAAAGAATAGCACCTGTCGAGGAGGCAAAAGAAGTGATATCATTACCAGAAATCAAGTATGAAGATGAAATTGACAAGCTATTAGATGGTCTTGGTCCGCGATATACAGACTGGCCAGGTGATGATCCATTACCTGTAGATGCCGATTTACTCCCACGTGTCGTCCCTGGCTACAAACCTCCCTTTAGAATTCTTCCTTATGGAGTGAGAGCTACTCTAGGAGGCAACGAAGCAACTGCTTTAAGAAGAATTGCTAGAATATTACCTCCACATTTTGCCGTAGGTGAGCAACATAGTTTTACTAACAAGCTATTTGGAAATGCCCCCTATCATTTGGGGTTGTTTTCTTATTCTCTTTTTTTTGTGATAGCTACAGGCTAAATACTATGGGTATCTCCTTCTTCAGTAAAGAACTGCTAACTAGCTGAGTTATCTCCCTAAATGTTGTAATCTTCTGAGATACCCCCTACATGCAGGGGATATTGCAAAAAAAAGAGGGGTATCTCAGTTTTTTAAACAAGCGCTCATGGTAACCCCCCCCCCCCCCCCCAGGAAAGCATAATACGGGATCGCAAAATGAGTTATTTGGAGCTGTCTCTTATATTCCACAGTCGCTCTACAAAACTCCTCACATGTTCAATATTAAGAGATAGCCCCCTTCTCCTGCCAGCGACTGATGAAAGAGTTGAGGTACCCCCGACATGAAGTAAATATTATTATGAGAGCCACCTACTTGCAGATTATAGGTTATATCTTCAATCAACTCTTCGTTGGTGAAGGAGAAGGGGCTACTGAACAAGTAGGGGGTATCACAAAATGATACCAAATGCAGGGCATTATTTCCAAATATCTCTTCACTTATTGTATTCATTAATGCAGAACCTTTTGCTCTTTAATATGACCAATCTTTACCATATCCAGGGAGCAGTAGGCAACATCAAGGCTTGGCGATTGCCATGATCAAGTTATGGGAAACAAGTTCAATCGCAAAAGTTGCACTGAAGCGTGGTGTGCAACTCACTACAAGCGAAAGAATGGCTGAAGACATTAAAGTAAATTATTTCTAGTCCATTATTGGAGTGTTCTTTCATTTTCGTTGCACATGTTGTGTTAGCTTAATTTGTTATTTCCAACCAAATTGTTAGTTCCAATTTTAACGCTTTATGTGCATTTCCAGTCTTTGGGGAAATAGAGAGAGAGAGACTACTGTTTCAATGGTGATGTCAGTTGGTATCTCTTCTATAATTTCATCAGGTGTCTAGTTATTTTTAAGTGAATTTTGACTTTGTCCCCTTGTATATTATATAAGCTAAACTGTTACACCATAATCTAGCAACTTTTGTAATTTGTTCTTGAAGATCGGGGTTTAAGTCTAATTCTAGTAAATAATGGCCATCAAAAATCATCTCTCCAACATCGTTAAAGTCATCTGTTTTTGTAGGTATAAGAAAATATCGTAACAATCTTAGTATTCTCTTCCCGCTGTTTTCTTATCCATTCTCTTCTGACATATCGTATATTACATATACATATGCCTATTGAACAATATATGTAGAAAATTTACTTGAATTGCAAAGAAGTGCACTTGATATTCTTTATTAGAAATATATGATTAGATACTTGTACCTAGTCAGAGAACCTTTCTCAGCTATCTTTATAGATTTTGACAATTAGATACTTGTACCTAGTCAGAGAACCTTTCTCAGCTATCTTTATAGATTTTGACCATTAAATGCAGAAACTGACAGGAGGGATGATTCTTTCTAGAAACAAAGATTTCATTGTATTCTACCGAGGGAAGAATTTCTTATCTCCGGATGTGACTGAAGTATTATTAGAAAGAGAGAGATTGGCGTCTGACTTACAAGATGATGAGGAGCAAGCACGGTTGAGAGCTTCGGCTTTTGTTATTCCTAGTATGGACAAAACTGAGGAATCTGGTACTGCGGGTACACTTAGTGAAACTTTAGAAGCCGATGCTCGGTGGGGAAAGAGGCTTGATGACGAGTGCCGGGATAAGATGATTCAAGCTGCTGATTTGGCAAGGCATGCAAGTCTTGTTAGAAAGCTGGAGGGGAAGCTTGGAATTGTAAGTTTTTCAACCCATTATTCTCTTAACTTGAACAGTGGCAGCGCTCTTCAAAATATCAATATTGAGGAAACATCTATATAATGGACTGTTTCAATGTGATATATTGGTTGGATAAGATACGAAAAACATTTTACGTTTAGTATGTTAAGATGAGTCAGTTTAAGCAGCTATTCTATTTATCATATACGGTATTGGATACATTTCTTTCTGCTAACTTTTTGTTGTTGTTGTGTATAATGAAAAGAAAAAGCAAAATGTTGGGTATACCTATATATCTGATATATAGTATATATATGACCAAAATCCTGATATTATTGATTAGTTATATCTAGGTAAGTCTATACTTCAATTTTGGTTCTCGGACAGTTAACATGCTCTTGGTTTCATAAAGAAAATGAACACTTTTTTATTTGACTCTGAATGGCGTAGCTTTGTTTTTACTTTCTTACATTGTAAAAATGATAAAATCTACTTGACCTGATACCTTAATTGTCTGGAATGTCAAAATGTAACTACTTCCGTTTTGCTGTTGTCCATTGATCTCGAGATAGTGATTGCAGATGGATTATGTGTATCTCAATGACACTCTATGACCAGCTTTAAAAAATGACACTATGCCAACACATTTGAATGTTGGCGTGTAAAGGACCGTCTCTAGTCTCTAAGATGCGCAAATATCTCTTCCATAAGCACATATCAGTCCTGGCTATAAATTTGACGATCTTGCAGCAATGTTGGCTAATATTCTTTGATTAATTTGTTTCTTGACGTCTCAAACTTCTCTGAAACAGGCTGAGCGGAAGTTAACGAAGGCAGAACGAGCTTTAGCTAAAGTGGAGGCATTCTTAAAGCCAGTGGAAAGATCAACAGATCCTAAAACCATAACCGACGAGGAGAGATTTATGTTCCGCAAAATCGGTTTGAGGATGAAAGCTTTCCTTCTTCTAGGTAATGTGACTTAAGACTTAAAGATCAGCTCCTTAGTTCTTAGAGCATCCCCAGTTGTTGATTTATACGACTTCTTACAGTTTTCATTTTTAATAATTACGGAGTCTGCCCAAATCATTTTGCAAAGGATACGATACGAAAAAGTCTATAGTTTTGAACTCAAGTGAGGTTAATAGTGAAGGCCTGTAACTATATTCAACCTTGTAACTTGCACTACGTTTTTTTCTTTTCTTTTTTTCAATGCTTATTTTCTTCCTTTGAAGCAGCTTCTACAACGGTATGGGTTGTATTATCGTACAGTACAAGTAGTCTCAATTCTTAGTTAACCGTAATTTTGCGGATATGGCATCTGCTGTGTCATTATGACATTTACAGACTTGAAGCCAATTGACCTTTGAAATGCCCCAAATTTTCTTCTATAATTTGGAGTCGGAATTACTGTCCTCGGTGTTGTTTTAAGATGGAGCCACAAACGACTTACTTTATGTAAATTAACATACTTTATATGATCTCCTTCGTTTTTCATGTTGACCCCATCTAAGGAAAATAGTTTCTGTGATTTTATATTCATGGAAAGGCTACATCATAGAAAATGGTTTTCCTTCTCTTAATTCGCTATGAACGGTACAATCATAATTCTTCCTAAGTCTAAACTCCGAAAATTGCATTTTTCAGGAAGGCGGGGAGTCTTTGATGGTACAGTGGAGAACATGCACTTGCATTGGAAGTACAGAGAACTGGTGAAGATCATCGTGAAGGTCAAAACCTTTGACCAGGTTAGAGGCGTTGCTCTATCTCTGGAGGCTGAGAGTGGGGGCATTTTGGTTTCTGTTGACAAAATTTCTAAAGGATTTGCTGTAATTGTATATCGTGGAAGAGATTATCAGCGGCCTTCTACTTTGAGGCCGAAGAACCTCTTAACAAAAAGGAAGGCTTTGGCTCGCTCGATCGAGCTTCAAAGGCATGAGGTATGATTCTAACATTGTTACAAAATAAAAGAAGATATTGCGGATGATATCACTAGTGTTATCTTACTTATTATTCCTTAAAGCAGTAGATTTCTTAGCCACGGAACAAAAAAAAGCACAATGTTAGCAGTATTTCTTATGAATTCATACTTGTGCTTATGAAGTATTCGCTAGGATTCCTTGGATATGTAGCTGAAATACTTTGACCAGTAACAATTCAAGATCATCTTAAGTTTTACCGAGATATTCATTTACGATATTGTTACAGACACGATTTTCGAACCTTGGTCTTAACTCATTATTCTCTTTATTTTCATTGGGCAGGCGCTCAACACTCACATTTCTGCTCTGCACAAGAGGATGGGGCTCTTGAGATCTGAACTTGTCTGAACTCCAAAATTTTATTTCAATTTTTAATATCAGCGGGATCTTAAATATGAACTTTGCATGACCATCGCATTCTTATTCTCTCTCCTTGACATTGGCAGGATCAAATGGAAATTGTGAAGGAACGAGGAGACGAGGAGTTGTATGCAAAATTGGATTCTGCATATTCAACTGAAGATGAAGACCTCCAGGTTGATATTTTTTTAGAATTTTAATTACTACAATGCAAAGATTAGCCAGTTTTCTCATTTCCTGTATTTTTCTTCTCCTCTGATAGGATGAAGGCGATGAAGCATATCTAGAGACTTACATCAGTGAAAGCGAGGAAGGTGGTAGTGATGACGATTCCATTGACAGTCTCCACCCCAAGACAAATTTCCCTTCTGATAGCGAAGATGACTCTTCATCGGAAACAGACACCGAGACATCCGAACCACATGTATCTACGGAATCTTATACCCGAGAGACCGGGGTCTATAGTGAAGCTCAAACAGAAAACGTCGATTTCCATTACTAATCACCAAGCTCACATTTTCAGGTTTTAAAAGCATTGTAAATTTATCTTACTAACAAATATTTAAACAGATGTAAGAATTTGTACAGTGATAAATTCAGAAATGTTCATCACCATTATATGTAATGAAAACGCAAAATCTTTCAGCAGCCCGATTTCCCATCTCTACGCTACGAAAACATTATGGTATGTATGTGCATTGATTTCATATAGTATATCGATGTACATCAAACTGAATCCCACGAGGCGTGTATGTATCTATGAGAGGTGAAGACTTGTAGAAGTCTTGTATTAGTATGTATGTATGAGGTGAAGACTTGTATAAGTCTTGTATTAGTTGACCACGTTTTAATTGTGAACGATTGACTTGCCGTTGACCACGTTTTAGATGTGAAACATAGCCTAAATGCTACTTTTTAAAAACTAATTTAACCTTTCATCACTCCTTATATATAGTCGTTGTATTTGAAATTCCGGGGAAAATAAGTTGAGAGAGGGAGGACAAAAGCTAAACACACAAACTTGTAGAGAGATGAATCGAGGTGCATTCGTCGTATACAAAGAACCCATTGAAAGATTGGAGCAGAGAAATCCCGTTATGGTTTCGAATGAAAGAAACATGAACAAGAGAATGATTGCGTTCTTGCGAGCACTTCCCTCTACAACTGATAATAAACCTAAGAGTTTGGAGAAAGATCGATGTTTCGGACACATGGTTTGTGAGAGACTAAGGCGCGAGAAGGAGAAACAAAACTACGCAGCTCTTCACCCGCTTTTACCCGCTGGAACAAAGGTATTCTTTCTTTCTTCACTCTTTTTTTATAACTCACATTTGTTTCAAGCAAAATTGTAGACCATTATGCTTGTTTTTCACATTGTCCTTAGGCGATTTATTGCATTTTTCGCAATTAATGTTGATTGGGATGTGTTTTTACGACCTTTTTTTGGTGCATTTTATTTGCAGATTGATAAAATTTCGATAGTTCAAATGGCTACTCTACAATTACAAGATCTGCAGAACGTAAAGGAAGAGCTGCGAAAACAAAACTACGAGCTTGAAAAAAAATTATGCGTGAAGGAAGAGGAGAAAATCAATGTAGCTAAGATTACATTACAAGTAAAGGGACCATCTTCTTCGATGGATTCAATGATTGGGGTATTAAGATGCTTGAAGAGTATGGGATTGAAAGCTAGCACAATTTCGTCGCTGTTTTCAACCGATGAACTTTCGGCAGCAATGGACATTGAAACTAAGGTAGAATCATGTTCAACAAACTTCATATTTTTCTTTGTCGTGTCCTCTTTTTGCTTAGATGGAGGGGATGTGTTGAGATATATAGTCCCACATCGGGCGCACATACATAGCCTTGCACATCAAAATATAACATCATGGGGTATTAGTATCATTGCCGGTCTTGAGATAGAACCTCAAATTCTAATAGGATGGCGGTCACGAGATGTTGGAATCTGGTTTCTCCTCCTCTATCATTTATGGTCGGGTTTGGATCCTACTTTTTATTATCTACTTAAATTTGGGTCTTTTTTGACCCAAGTTAAACTTTAAACATCTCCCTAGTTTCCGACTTTCGAATCTCCATACGGATGATACGACACTTATCTTCAATTTCTCCTCAAAAATAGTGAAAAATCCTTTGATTTGCTCAATTTCTTATGGAAACTCAAAGATATCTCACTTATAATAATAATGTATCTTTAATTTGCAAAGAAAAGATAAGCTTCAACAATTTAGATATTCATGATAATACTTGAAGTTTATAGGATACGATTATGAGGATGTTTTTAAACTTATCTTGAAGAAAAGACCAAGGGGTCCCACTTGACAACCATCTAAAGTTCTTACCGATGATAGTCTTGTGAAGCAGTTATTAATGTAATGATTGCATCATTTACGTATAGTTTTATTGCAAAACGTGACAAAATCTATAAACGTTAGAGATCTAATAAAGATCTAGGACTTAATACGATAATCACAATAAACGGTAATGCGGAAACATAATTACATATCTTGATCTATAGCTTTATTGATTGAGGTATGTCCATTGAGTTTGTCGGCGGTGGTGAGCGGTGACAACTAGGTTTTCTCTCACTTAATATTTCCTTTGAGATAATGCTTTAGTTAATGAGCTAGACACACTTATATAGGTAGAGAGAGGACCTAGTTTCCTATTTCAATTAGAACTGTTTTCCATCAAAGTAGGGAGTTGTAGGAAATCATAACCTCATTAACCAATATGATTAGTTTTCTATTAGGACTTGGATAATCATAATTAGAAATCTATAATTACTAAAAGACCTTTACTCATGTGGGCCATAATAGGTCTTACATTTTCTCACTTGGCCCATATGAAGTAGGTTTGAAAATCATACTCGATAAAACTTAAGTTTACAAAATTTTTGACTCAAAATGAGCTCGACGATTAAATAACTGACACGCGCGCGATTTAAAATATATCCAAGTCATACTATCTTTATTGGTTATCATAATGCCAAAATTAAATAATTTACTAAAACGAGTCATGGCGGTCTTATGCAATTTTGCGACACATTTTATTTTATGTACTACAACAATAATGAACTGAACTTGGTTAATAAGTGAGGCTTATAGGCGTGAACAAATAGACATATAAAAGGTCTATTAATAATGTATTGTCAAAAGACTTTCCTATTATCATTCATCCAATCATATACATGTGTACACATAATGGTAAACAGAAAAATATCATAAACATACTATAATAAGTTCTTAATAGATGTCTAAAGAAAACAATCAAACTAAAAAATCCATAACTATAAAAAAAACATCATAGAATCCGCCCAAGACCCATACTCTGAACATGTTCCTTAAATGTCTTTAGCGGTAATCTCTTAGTCAATGGATCTACAACCATAAGCATTGTGCTTATGTGTTCTATAAACACTCGTTGTTTTTGAACAAACTCCTTGACTGATAAATATTTTATCTCCATGTGCTTAACACCATTAGAATATATATCATTTTTAGAGAAAAATACTGTTGTGGTATTATCACAATAAATTCTTAACGGCTTGGAAATAGAGTCTAGAACTCCAAGTCCTGAGATAAAATTTCGTAACCATAAGCCATGATTTGTGGCCTCATAGCATGCCACAAACTCAGCCTCCATAGTAGATGAAGAAATACTATTTTGTTTTGCACTTTTTCGTGAAATGCCCCTCCAACCAATAGGAAAACATAACCAAAAGTAGACTTCTTACTATCAGGGCATCCAGCAAAATTTGAGTCTGAGTAACCAATTACTTCTAAATGATCAGACCTCCTAAATGTGAGCATGTAATCTTTCGTTCCTTGCAAGTACCTCATAACTTTCTTTGCAGCTTTCCAATGGTCCATCCCTGAATTGATTTGATATCTACCCAGCATACCAACAACAAACATTATGTCTGGTCTAGTACAAGTCTGCGCATATATTGGACTCCCTACGGCAAACGCGTACAAAATCTTTTCTATCTGTTTACGTTCCCATTCAGTCTTTGGGCATTGTATAAAATTAAATTTGTCACCTTTTTGAATTGGTGCATTGCTAGTTGAATAATTCTCCATATCGAATCTCTCTAGAACTTTATTGTTATAGGCTTTCTAAGACAGCCCTACCAATCTTTCATTTCAAAGTTCTTAAAGAGAAACTTCTTAGTCTGGTGAAGCAGACCAAAATCATTACTAGCAAGTAAGATATCATCAACATACAAAACCAAAAATATAAACTTACTCCCATTGACCTTGAGGTATATACATCGATCAACAATGTTTTCTTTAAAGCTAAAATGAACAATGGTAGCGTGAAACTTAATGTACCATTGGCGGGAAGCTTGTTTAAGACCGTATATTGATTTTTTAAGCTTACAAACCATATTTTATTTCCCCTCTTTGGAGAAACCTTCAGTTTGATTCATATAGACTTCTTCATTTAAACTCCTATTTGGAAAAACAGTTTTTACATCCATTTGGTATAACTCTAAATCATAATGAGCCACCAATGCCATAATAATTCTAAATGAGTTCTTCTTTGATACAGGTGAGAATGCCTCTTTGTAATCAATGCCTTCTTTATGAGTGAAACCTTTGGCCACAAATCGGGCTTTATATCATTCAATATTGCCATTACTACCGTGCTTGGTCTTAAAGACCCATTTGCAACTAACTTTCTTATATCATTTTAGCAATTCAACGAGATCCCAAACTTCATTTTTTTCAATTGATTTTAACTTTTCTTTCATAAGATCAATCTATTTAGTAGAATTATTATTATCCATGGCTTGTAAAAATGAAACCGGATCCTTAATAGTCCCTATATCAAATTTAGATTCTTATAAATACACCACAAAGTCATTCGAAATAGCAGATCTCCTTTCCTGTTGGGATCGGCGTGGTACTATTTCTTGTGGTACCTCCATTATCGATTCATTGGTGACAATCTCATTATAGAGTGGTTGATTACTCAATTGTTGCCCAGTAACATCGATTTGATCAACGACCATATGAACAACAATAAGATTAGAAGTTATGGGTAATAAGACTTGCACCCTAACTTTCTCAATAACCATATTTCGTGATTCACTACTCTCACTAATTTTACTATTTTTAAGGAATCTTGCATTACAGGTCTCAACAATTCTTGTACTATGGGTAGGATAGTAAAACTTATACCTTTTGGACTTATCAGAATAACCAATAAAGTACCCACTAATAGTTTTAAGGTCCAATTTCTTTTCATATGGATTATAAATTCTAGCCTCCGCTGCACATACCCAAACATGAAGATGTCATAAACTAGGTTTCCTTCCAGTCTAAAGTCCGAATGGAGTTTTCAAAACTGCCTTACTGGGAACCCTATTTAATAAATACACAATGGTCTTTAGAGCTTCAATCCATAAAGATACGGGTAAAGTTGAATTACTTATCATACTCTAACCATTTCTATTAAAGTACGATTATGCCTTTCAGCTACACCATTCTGCTGTGGCGTTCTTGGCATTGTGTATTAAGTACGAATACCAAACTTCTTTAGGAGTTTGGTGAATGGGCCAGGGCACTAACCCGATTCGTCATATCTACCATAATATTTACCACCTCTATCTGACCTAATGACTTTTACCTTTTTGCTTAATTGTCTTTCAACCTCAGTAATGTATACCTCAACGGCATTTACTGCTTGAGATTTTTCACTTAATAAATAGACATAACCATCACGTGAAAAGTCATCAATAAAGGTGATAAAATACTTTTCTCCCATAAAATAGGGAGTGGTAAAATGTCCACAAACGTCTGAATAAATAATTTCAAGATGCTCCGTACTACTTGTGGCACCATTCTTGGTGTGTTTGGTTTGTTTGCCTTTAATACAATCTACACACATATACACCGAAATCAGTAAAATCTAGGTTCGGAAGAACTCTATCTTTTACTAATCTCTGCATTCTTTATTTGGAGATATGCCCCAGTCGTCTGTACCACAAGATGGAGCAATTTTCATTAGTTATGCTACGTTTCGTTCCAACATTACGATGTAGGGTCAAAAGGGTTTTGGCGAACATGCTATTAAGATTTAATTTATATAGGCCATCGTACAAAACACCAGAACCAATAAAAGTAGAATTCTAGAATAAACTGAAAGAACCATTCCCAAAGTGAAAAAAATACCCATCAAGGTTTAAAAGAGATAAAGAAAGCAAATTGCGAGAAACTGAAGAAACATATAAGGTAAGCGATAAATCTAAATAATGTCCAGTGTCTAAGAATAAATAAGAGGTCCTCATGGCTTCAACAGAACTTTGACTATATTTTCCATGAATATGAAATTTTTATTTGGTTCAGTGTTCTGGGTTATTAGGAATCCCTGCATCGTATTGGAAATATGAACAGTAGCACCCGAGTCAATCCACCAAGTATTAGAAGGAACTTTAGTAAGATTTGATTCGAAACATACAAAAGCTAAATGATTACCTTTATTTTCAAACCAAGCCTTACGTTTTTGACAATCTTTCTGAACATTCCCCATCTTTTTTCAGAAGTAGTACCTATTACATTCATTGTCGCGTTCTGTCTTAGGAGCCTTAGTAACATTAGAAGGCCCCATTATCTTGAGTGATCCTCGTTTCTTATCAGGCTTCCTCCAATTCTTTTAACTTCTTGTGTTCTAAGACGAACTTAATGATTTCCTTGTTGCTTAAGCCTTACCTCCTCTTGAACAATCATGTTGGCCAATTCATTCACATTCCACTTATCCTTAATAATGTTGTAATGAATTTAAAATGAACCAAACTGAGAAGGCAAAAAGTTCAAAATAAATTGAATAATAAAGGAATCATTCACTTCCATCCCCAATATTTTAAGTTTAGCAGCTGGATTTATCATTTCTAAGGCATGTTCATGCATGCCTTATACACCATCATATTTCATTATAGTTAGTTTAGCCATTAAAGTCCCAACTAATGACTTATTAGGAGCTTTAAAATATTTTGCCACAGATGTTAAAAATTCTTTCGCATTTTCAGACTGAGGAAGTGAAGACTTGATATTAGTCGCTATGGTCATCCGCATAAACATAAAGCTTAACCTGTTTGACCTTTCCCAAGTTTATGGAAAGTCTTCTCATCCCCACTGCTCTCGGTAGAAAGATCAACGGGTTTGTCTGACAAGAGTGTTAAATCAAGATCTAGAACACCTAAGTGAAACTAAATTTGTTTACTCCAGTCTGAAACATTAGTTCCATTGAGAATTGGAATAAATGAAACAAATGAATATAGCGAAACAGGGTTCGGTATTTCAAAAATAATTAAAAGCTCACAAAATATTAATGCTACAAGTTATAAATAAATTAAACATGAGTTAGAATATAAGAAATTATAACCAAATTATATTCCGATGATGAACTAATTATATCATCACAAATTAACCTTTGGGTATAAATTACAATATATAAAATATTCACTCAAATATTAATATAATATGGCTAATTAAAAGTATACACCAAATTATGTATGGTCCTTCACCTTTGGGTTATTAGTTCCAAAATCAATCTAGAATACATCTCAATTATCCTATTTCAATTTATAAATCTCACAAAAATTGATCCGCCTTTGGGCAAAACCATAATATTTTTGAGATAAAATAAATCGTTACATACTCGGTTTGATATCCATGCTTCATAATAGTTTGGTCACTTTGGCGACTTCCAATCGGCTTAAGCAATAGATTTCAAATCGATATTATGACATAACAAAAAAATAATATCATCTAATGATAAATTAAGAGATCAAAGAAATTAAAGTAGAGGCGAATAAAACTAGCACAATAAACTGGTACACTAGTATATTTACTCAGAAGTTGTATATCAAAAGTACTAATAATTGCCTATCTCAATAATGTATTGCCCTAAACAGATCATGCAAGTCTAGCTAATTTATGATTTACTTGAGGCTTATTTGAAAGGCTTCATAATTCATATCAATGAAATAATGGTAGGAAAATTATGCAATTACTAACGAAACGTAACATAAACAAATCATAATCGGAAAATCGTAAAAGCTCAATCATAGCTCTAACACTACATGTAAAACATGACAAGATCTATAAACGTTAAAGATCTAATAAGGATCTATGACTTATTGCGATAATCACAATAAACGATAGTGCAGAAACATAATTACATACCTTGATCTATAGCTTGATTGATTGAGGTCTGTTCTTTGAGTTCGTCGGCGGCGGCGAGCGGTGACAACTATGTTTTATCTCCCTTAACTTTTCTTTTGAGATAGTACATTAGTTAATGGGCTAGGCATACTTATATAGGTAGATAGATAACATAGTTTCCTATTTTAATTAGAACTACTTTTCATCAAAGTAGAGAGTTGTAGGAAACCCTAACCTCATTAACCAATATGATTAGTTTCCTATTAAAACTTGGATAATCATAATTAGAAACCCATAATTACTAAAAGACCCTTACTCATGTGGGCCATAATAAGTCTTACACTTATACTCTTGATTTATTTATTATAGAGTTATCCAAAAAAGCATAGAGGGGTTTCAAATATGTTCAAGCAATAAAGACCCAACACTAAGACCCGAAACTGACTAAAAACCCAAAATTTAAATAGATCCATTTAAGGGACGGCCTTGTTAGGACCCGAACCCGATGTACCCAACTTAAATGGTTATGGGTCCTAAAGTAACCTTACCTGAATCCGACTCGTTGCCACCCAAATGTGCATTTTCAATTACCGCATCAAATGGGCAATGTTTAAAACATTACTTAAAAGTATGTTTTTTTCCCAATAGTTTTGACTAGTTACATTATGAAAATAATAATTTAGGCTAATGTCTCAAATATCTATTTAGTAATCTTTCTTATGCATGCATTTGTGATTGACTTTGGCAGATTGAGGCTGGTTTGGTAAAGAAGGCAGTGGAGAGTGCTCTAGCTGAAGTTGAAAACAAGTTTCAATCTAAATTTTTGTGATTTTGTTTTTAGACCCTCTGTGTTTAAATTTTTTTAACTTTTAGACCCCTGCATGTTGGGAGCATGTGAGAATCAATTCAAGGTAATTTTGGGCATATAAAACATAACTTGATTGCCAAATATAATTTAGGGATTGTTGGATCAAGGCAAAAGGGAAGGTCATTGCAGTACAAGGTAAACTAAAATTTGAATTTTCTTACTCTACCATTTGAAGCCATGTCTAATGAAATTTATGAGGTATTTTACCTAATAATTAAGTATAGTGGGGAGTGGGATGAACCATGTAAGAGTGGGTACAGAGTGAGTTAATACAAGGGTGGTAGTTATTTAGTCTTAACTGTGCCTGTAAATATTAGTTTTGTAGAACTGGGGTTAATTGTTGATGCGAGAAAAACTCGATCTTTAAATATCCCGCTCAAAAGTACGGGTGTCGTAATATAGTAAGGGTAAGCGGGGGTCGAATCCACGGGGAGTAAACGTATTAAAAATATAATTTCCTAATTAACTAATAAACGAATCTAAACTAATTTTGATAAAAATGTTTTGATCTAAAACATAAATCTAAATTACTAATTTTCGGTACGTTTATAAGGAAAAGAACCTAGGCTTTGGATCACCTCCGACTTAGTTTACTAAACGATATGAAAACGGTAGCTTCTATCCGCACGTAATAGCTATGGCTAGGTCTATTCGGGTCTAAGATCTAGGGTTTGTGGCTAAAACCCTAAGTAAGAACTTTGTTGTTCATGGACAATCGGATCTAGGGTTTATAAACTCCTTTCCATGGCTAGGTGGAGAATATTAACTCTAGTGATCTAGAATTCTCTTTGAGCGTGAAAACAATCGAATATGGCTAATTCGACATCTTCCTCATATTTGTAGTAACTTAGAGTTGTCATGGCTAGATCAACTCTTCGTAACTACAAATCAAAGAATTGAAGACTAATTCTAGATCTAAACTACTATTAACATTAATTTAGCTCACTTCACCGGAGGTTCAATCCTTAGCCTAAGCTAAGGAGATTAGCTCTCCATTAATGGTGTTGATCACAACTTAAACTAAAAGCATAAAATAAAATAGAGAGATACTAAAAACTGCAAGCTTTGTTCCTTGGAAACTGAGATGCAAAATACATGGACCTGCTCTCCTATTTATAGGAGATAGGAGAGACTTGTTTTCAGACTAAAACTCTATCTCTAAGTAAAGATAATTCTTTTCAAGCTAATCCTTGTAGAGTCCTTCTTCATCTTGGAGTAAATCTATAAGTACATTGAATATAGACATCTTCCTTATACCTGAGAGACTATTGGAGATGCTTCAGCTCTTTGTACCTTCTATTAGATGTCTTTTTATACTTATTAGCTCCAACAGTGATAAGTGCCTGAAAATAAGAAAATGCTACTAACATTAGAAATTAATAAATCGGGATTAACAAAATGATACTTTTAGGCGTATTAATCCTACGTGTTTCTACGTCTATCAAATACTCCCGAACTTACCATTTTGCTCGTCCCGAGTAAAATAAAGAAATAAAATTAAACTAAGAAAGGAAACCACTTTCGCAGGACTCGCGATTGCATTTAGCGTATGCAATAAGCCGTTAAACCCCCAGGTGTCCCTGGTAGACGAGTGTTGTCTCGTGAGGGTTTACATTGACTATACCCACAAAAGTCAATAATGACATTATGACAATTCTAAATAACAAGAGACTCATTTCCTGTCAATTTATCCTTATTTAGTTATGACAAAAATATGCAAGCAGGAAATTCCTTAAAACCTATTATTGCCTGAGTATACCATAAAATATATTGTACTTATCCGAAACTAGAGATACTACCTCATGATTAGAAAGAAATTTAAGTTTTTACCAGATATATCTGAGTGTATTGTGAAGATAGTTTTATTGCTTAATACATTGTCTAGAATTATTGAGTCAGTGTATGGTAGTCGAGTACTTACTGGAATAAATTTAACGGTCAGTTTGACAAGTGCCTTAGTCAATTTTACTCCCCGGTATCTTATTTTTTATAGCCTTTTTGAGTACATTGTTTCTTAGTGAAGCCTCCATAACAAAGAGTTTTCGGTCGACAATCCCCGCCAGTTGACTAAGGTTGTCGGGGTTTGGTGCCCCTTCGTGACCTAGACTCAGGATTTTTACAAGTAACATTTTTCGTACTCCTTTCACATAGTTCATGGTCATACTCGAGATTGGTGATAATTTTTTCTCTTTCAGTTCTTAATCATGCGAGTAGCCTTGCAGAGTGAAAGTTTTAGGAGCAAATTTGGCCTTTTTTTTTCTTTCGGGAATGAACTTATTCTTAGGCAGTTGTCTCCCTTGGAGCGAATTATTCCTAACATAAATAATAGATTTTCCTAAAACAGGTCAATAACCTATCGAATGCATCAATTACAAAACTATAGTGAAGTACAAGTTTTCAAAATATACTACGTTAACTTGAATTATTTGCTAATTAAAATATAGTACTTCTAACTTAAGATGGTGTAAAAATATTGTAGTGTATACTTGTAAACTTTTAAGTTCATGGTTTCTTTTTAGATTTATTCGGGTTTTCCCACCCAATATTTATGTCAAAATAAATTCAGTCTAAATGTTAGAAATTTATCAAAAGTATATCATAAATTGCCAAGAGTGTCATTATTTCACATTTTTTCAATTTTTTTTCTACTACATACTTGTTTCACAAACCTAGACATACATAAGTACTGCTTTTTAATATCTATCCTTCAATTACTCTCTTTATATGTTTTATCTTTATTTTTTTTTCTCCCTCTCTCTCTCTCTCTCTCTCTCTCTCTCACTCTCTCTCTTGTGATCACTTGGTACTCTATTAGGAAAGTGTTTGAGTTTGCTGGTTCTTGCAATTGCATTTCTTTTGTGTTTGGGGTTTGATTGCTGAGTTTTCCTGAGCAATTTGTAGCAGTTTCGATTCGAGATTTCTCAAGGTTGCACTTTGGGTTTAAATTCTTGAATTTACTTGTGCCAACCTCACCAATTTGGGCATGAATAGATTGAAGGAGATGGATGTGGTTGATTAAGAAGGTAAAAGTTTGAACACTCTGTAAAGCCAACATCAAAGCAAAGCAACAAAGACTTTTAGTTTCTTAAATTTTTATCTATTTTTAGTATTGTAAGGATTGAGAAGAATTCTTGTATAAAGATTATTGAGTGACGCTCTGTAAGGTGAGGAAATTATACTCTGCTGCAGGTATAGCTTTGAAACCCCCACTCAAGCCGAAAATCATTTTAACGCGTACTTCGCCAACGATCCTGAGTGGGCCTTCCCAACGGTTTCACCAAGGTAACAAAACGTGCCCCTAAAAATGCCACCCTGTAGGTAATCATCTTTTCACCACACCCTCCCTGTCACGGTTTATCATTGTTCAATTATTGTTTGATTGGTTAAGTATTTAATTTTTATAACAACGCGTAGATAAGGGTGAACCAAAATAGGATTTCATCACCCGTGTGTGCCCACGCATTAGGACCTCGGGAGTTCATCGCCCAGTTTTTAATCTTTTCGGTATCGACAGTTCTGACCACTTTAAAGGATTTTTAGATAAGAAGCCATAAAAAACATAGTTAATCAAAAGGCTTCGCTCGGACCTGGAGCAACACGCTCAATAGGAAAACCCGATAAAGTAGCTATGTTTATTGGGGGATGTACGTTTCCTGGCATAACTAGTGTGGATAGGTGACTCTAAGCAATTTGCCTCGCCTTCCAGCACAGGTGCTTATAGGTGACTAGAACTGCATGCGAGTTATCACCAAAACGAGTACAAACAACTCAAGTGCAAACCGATCTACTGCCAGGAGTAGGAACATTGAACCCTGAGACTGGGTTTACAGCTTGATTTAAAAATAGAGACCAGAAAAATATTCTTGAGTGCTTGCATCATTCTTAGGTCTTTTAGTGTGTTCGCATCTATTGATTGAGTTGCATATTTAATTGGGGTAATACCCAAACTCGGACTAAGAATGCTGCTAAAATCAATATAAGCAAAACTTATAGAAACGGTCCCGAACCTGTTGCTGCTGCTGCGGAGAGAATCACTCTCCGCAATCGAATGGATCCTACAGTGGTTAGTAAACCTTCATGTATTGTGATTCCCAGAAATGTAGGAAACTTTGAGTTAAAATTAGGATTCTTGTCAATGCTTCCCAAATTCCATGGTACTCCCACTGAAAACCCGTATAACCATCTTTGAGACTTTAGGGATCAAATGCTTATATTAAATTTTGAACGTATTATAGAGGATTCTCTAAAATTATGTGTATTCCCTTTTTCTCTTATGGGAAACGCACGCGATTGGTTGTACACTCTTGAGGAGAACTCTGTAAACACATTTGAACAACTTGTTAAGGAGTTTTTGAAGAAGTATTTCCTTAACCATAGAACTACTAAGATACGACAGAGTATTTATAGCTTCACGCAAAATCGAGGAGAGTCATTGTATGACTATCTACAACAGTTTAGGGATTTAGAGCAAGGATGGCCACATCACGGGATTCAACTGTTTAATATAGTTCAAACTCTTTGTGAAGGTCTAAACTATGATACTAGAGCTCGTGTTCAATCTATGTGCGCAGGTATATTCGATGAGATAACTGACACCGAAGCTTGGACATTTTTAAATGATATAGCGGATAAGACATACCAATGGAAAACGTTGAGAGAGGAAAGACCTTGTCACAGTGCAAATGTGCACCAAGTGGACTCTAATTTATAGTCTGCCACTCTTAGAACCATTTTTGATAAAATTGAGAACTTAAAGACCGACAAAAGGAAGAAACACCCTACCACTTCTTCTGTTAACCATATGGTGATGCCACTTTGTGTGGTTTATGAGAGTTCAGACCATCTGGTTTAAGATTGCCCTGACGTGCTTAGTTTAAGAGAGGGTAGGAAAGACCAGGCCAATGCCATAGATCAACGTCCTAATAGCCAATCTTTCAATGGTGGATGGAACAATAATTTTAACAACTCCAATTCTTGGGGAAGTCAAAATTACCACCAAGGAGGTTCTTCTGGTAGAGCCCCTTATTAACCGTACAACCAAGTGAACCATCACCAGTCTAGTTCCTCGTGGCAACAAAATTCGTCATACCAAGCTCCCCTTAATGTGCCTTATGTTCCTCCATACAATAGGAATCTGCCTACTCCAACTACGTCTTTAGAAGATACTCTTAATGCGTTTATGCAAGTAACCCAGTCGTCTATTGCCAAACTTGAGTGTCAAATTGGTTAAATGGCAACAGAGATAAGCACGAGAGATAAATGAATGTTTCCCCTGTCAAACTCAAGCTAATCCTAAGAACATCCACAACAGCTAGGTACACCATGACGTGGCAAGGTGGATTCTCAAATCCACCCTCTTCTTAAATCCTTCACCTCCCAACAGTTTGGTCAAAAATCCATGTGGCAATGAATTTTCCACTTTGAGGGTAGATTCTTCACCCTTAGGGTAGATATTTGGTGGATTGTTGTTTCCCAGTTCTGAACTGCGTATATATACAACGGCTTAGATTTAAACACGCGGACGACTTAGATTTATATGAAACCAAATGGCTAGTTCTTGCCGCGCAGTTTAGAACTGCGCGGCAGGAGCCTGTATGAAATATATGTTGGTTCCCCCTTATTACTTGGTTTTTTCCTGATCAAACTTAGACAATAAGATGCTCAACGGCTATAAACGGTTAGTTTTTCTCTATCTATAAAACCCATTCATCTTCTACTCTCTTAATCTTCTACAATCAACTCATTTATCTTATATCTCAAAACTCAACTTTCCTCCTTTGTTATCAATTTCGCTGAATCATGTTTGACAAAATCCTAGCTAACCTACGCATGTATGACAGATCACTCTCATCTTTAGAGTTATCGTCTTCATCATCGTCTGAAAGTGAAGAGCTCTTCCGATGTCAAATTGAGATGATGCACGAGTATAACAAGATTATGATTGAGATGGGAGAAGCAGAAGAAAAAGAGCAAGATGCAACATCATCACGGAGGTGGGGAGGTAGTAAAATGGGAAGGATTGACAAGCGAAAAGGCCGTGATTATAAATTGGGAGAGTTTAGCCTTAATCGGGATTACTTCGGTGACAACTCAAGATTTAAAGGTATCCCATTTCGTCGTCGATTCGTATGAGCGAAGGTGTGTATCAACATATTTATTATCAAATACTTTCTTCGAACCCCTATTTTATTCAAAGAGAAAAATGTCGTTAAGACGATGGGCTTATCCTCGTACCAAAATATAACGTGCACACTTCGCATGTTATGTTACGGTACGAGTGCAGACGCCCAAAAAGAATACCTTCAGATTGGGGAGTCTACGAGAATTTTGAGCTTGAAAGAATTTTTTAAAACAATTATAACGCAATTCAAAGCTCAATACCTTAGATCTCCCAATGAAGACGATACATTACACTTGTTAGAAGTGAATGGATCGCGAGGCTTCTCGAGGATATTAGGTAGCTTAGATTGTATGCATTGGAAATGGATGAATTGTTCTACCGGGTGGGCAGGACAATATACTGGGTATAAAAAAATCTCGACGGTAATTTTAGAAGCGGTTGCATTGCAAGATCTTTGGATACGGCACACATTCTTTGGGGTGCCTGATTCTAACAATGACGTGAACGTCTTGCATCAAGGGTGGTTTTTCAACAACTTGTCTAATGGAGTTGCGCCGCCATGCAATTATAATATAGACACGATACCACATACTATGGGGTATTACTTAGCGGATGGAGTCTATCCAAAATGGCAAATACTTGTTCAAACCATAAGAAATCCGTCCAACGATGCCGAAAGACATTTTTTGAAGATGCAAGAAGCATACCGGAAAGACGTAAAACGTACTTTTGGGGTATTACAAGCGAGGTTTTAAATATTGGCACATGGTGCGCGATTTTGGAAACCTAATGATCTAGGAAATGTTATGTACGCATGTATAATCATGTATAATATGATCGTCAAAGATGAACGTCATACTTACATCTGACAAATAAACATTGATCCTAAGTTTAGAACATCCTTGAATGATTGGAAGGATGACTTAAATCCTAGACACGCGATCAACACTATGGCAGAGTGTATCCAGAAGGTTCATGAAATTAAAAATGAAGGTGTCCATTTCCAATTACGAGATGAACTTGTCGCGCATTTATGGAATCGAAAAGGGGCAGAGTAATTGTAGTCTTCATCATTGTTTTTTTATTTTTTAATGCAATGTATTTTGTTTCCAAGTTTTATGTTGAAGTTGTAATATATTTTGCTTCCAAGTCTTCATCATTGTAATACTTTAAAGAAACTTGGTTTATTGCTTCTACTTTTTGATTTTATACCCATTTCTTATGTTTTATTGTTTTGGTAGAGATAAAGAAAAGGAGAAAATCCCAGGTCCTGTAAGAAAGAAGTAAGAAGTAGAGTACATTATCGCAGAGTACATCCAAAAAGTTCAAATGCGAATTAGATTAATAACAATTTTAAGAATTACGTACGATTAATAACAATTTTATTAAAATAATAAAATTACATAGAACTTAAGAACTACTATTAACGCTAATGATTACATCAATATTCCTCACTAGAAACGTCGTCATCACTTGGACACTGCTCCTTCAACTTCTTCGAATATTCTTTAATATGCTTCTTCATCCAACGCCTTTGTGCTGGTAGTAGGTTACTTGGGTCCGTTATCATCACCTTAACCATATGCGCATCTTCGACGACTTTTTTTCGAGTTAGCTCCGCTTCACACCTCCTTTGAATCTCAGCCTCTCTAGCTAACTTTAGTTCTTCTCATGCTCTAGCTCTAGTTTCCTTTTCCTCTTTCTTTTACTTGTCTCTCTCATTCTATGCCTTCATCATGTTGGTCGTTGTCTCAAGCATCTTTTTCCCCCAATAACCTATACCTGACTTTGCCACTTCTTTTGCCTTGTATTTTTTTTACCCGTACGGTTGTACAACCCCACAAGAATATAGTGGTGCATCCACGTCGATAGAATCATCCAAAATTATTATATTTGGAGTGTATGATTCAGGTGTTTCAGGATCGGTATTGGTAGAGTTACTCGGGCTATCGTTAAAATTTTACTTCCTAGCGACGTTACGGCTGAGTTGCCCGATGTAATAAATTTGTAACCATTTTGGGCAAGTTTCCTCAACTTTGTGCGCTTCCCCAAGTGTAAATGGTTTGTGTTATAGTTGTGCGAATGTATTGTATGCCATAGGTTCCCAGAAATCAAGTTAGAAAATTCTTTAGAGTATGATTCACCTTTGAACATTAATGAAATGAGAAAAATAAATGAAATACTTACGAAGTCAGCCATTCAAATACCGATAAAATGTCGGCTCTCAAGGTCTTGAATGATGCCTCTAAAAATCAAACATTCCTTATTGAGCCGCCCTTATATGCACAATTGACACCGTTGTACGATCGCCACATCGATTGGTCAACATAGAAGGAGTTTAATTGATCACTCACCTTGAACCAAAATGTAGCGGCTTTTTGGTTGTTTGTGGTAGCGAGGTTTTGAGACACTTGAGACCAAGTGCGTGTAAAATTCATGAAGTCATCGGACGACCAATTTTTTAAGTTTTTATATCTTTCTTTGTCGTCATCAACTTCATCCTCAACTACAATAGGTGTCAATGTCGTCTTTCATTTAGACTTTGCCTTCCTACGCGTATTACTTCTCGTGAGAACCGGATTGAGTTCCTCAGCCTCAACTACATCCTCAACTATAATAGGTGTCGATGTTATCCTTCTTGTAGACTTTACATTTCCGCGCGTATTACTTCTTGTGAGAACCGGATTGAGTTCCTTGGCGATGACCAGAGAGACAACCGGAGATGCAACCGACGATGTGTTAATATTTAAATCATTTAAACCATATGTATATTGCATCGGCGTAGTACTCGAACTTCCACCGGCGAAACCGATTTGAGATGAATAATATGGATTCCCCGGTTGAGGGTACGAGCCTGTATACCCATCAAATTGAAGGTAATATCCTTGGTTTGGGTAATGAGGGTAATATTCATGGGTTTGAGACTGAAATTGATTGTCGGGTGCCGGGAATAGTTGGCGAACATACCTTAGATCTTGGGAAGTGTTAGGCATTTATAACGGATCACTCATTCCGAATTGAGGAAGAAAGACGTTTCCTTGTTGGTTTGTATTGGAGGATTGAGAGTGGTTTTAAAAATTAGATTAAGAGTTTGATGGAGATATAGTGGTTATGTTTATAAGGTAAGGAAGGATGAGAGTGTAGAAGATTAGAAGGGAGGAGAGTGTAGGAGATGAATGACATTTATAGTTAAAAAACACTAGCCGTTAATATGGCCATTGAGTAACTTGGACAACAAGTTTCCAAATTAAAAAAAAAAGAAAAAAGAAGATTAAACAAGATTAATACTCAACATATTTTAAACAAAACATAGTTTAAATAAAACATAGTTTAAACAAAACATGGTTTAAACAATATTAATACTCAACATAGTTTAAACATAACATAAATCAAAGTTCTAAATAAAATATAGCCTAACTAGAATGACCTCTCTTCGTTTGGCGGGCGCGTCTGCTACGTGCGAGACTCTCGTCATAGGTACATTGTACAACCGGCTCTGTCTGGTAGGAAATTGACATCTCAGCTAGTCTCTCAGACGTCTATCAGATGACCTCGTGTGCCTGCCTCAGCTCCCTCTGTAACTCATTATTTCTGTCAACTAGTTACCTCGAGTCTTCATATGCCGCATACTGCATTCCTTGGGATTGATGCCGCAACTCATCCATACTATACGTAGGTGGACACGGGTATGGTACCTGCATCACTGGGATCGGTATGCGTCTACGTTAATCGTTCATTCCCGCCACATCCATGAACCATCCCATATCATGTGGATCGCCGGTCGCCTGAACACCATAGTCTTACACCTGTAAAAACGTAGCTAAACTCGGCGTAGGTGGCAAGTGTACATCGGGCCTCACTAGATCACGTCCGACCATCTAAATATTTCCCACCCTCTTTACTAAATTGCAACCGATCTTGGGATTTGGATGAACGACACGCCAATATCTTATGTAATCTACGTCTGAAACAAGATAATTGCGACCATCGTAGAAGTCCACATCTTTCAAACTCTGATATAACTCTCGATCGTACCTTGGGAATTCTATAATCTCTTGAGAGGGATCATAGGGCACACTATCATGCCTGGTCATCTGACGCATACACCGGTCTCCTAAATGCCAAAGTGTACCGTGCCTGTATGGGACTGACACCAATAGAGCCCTCTGGAAGGTCAGCGCTGAAGCAACTCTTACCTCTGGACAGATTAAATATCTAGATCTGTGCCATGGTTGCCAATCTATGTTGGTTATGTTCTTCCATTATATCATTTCTCTGATCACAACAAAATAGTGATGGATTTGAGACCCCGTACTAGCCCTTTCATCTCTTCACGCACCCATACGGGGATAAATATGGTTAAAGTTTTGTACCTTCACTAGATAAATTCCAACCCGATAGTACTCGAAGAACCAGAACTCTAACATCGCATAGAATCTGGTGATTGATTTCTTCACCTTCCCGTCCTTCAGAACTGAGACTTCATCAAGTCCCCAATACAAAGCCGCTATAATCGGCGTACCCCAGTAAAAAACTGATACACCAATAATATTGTAGTATGTCATGGCTGCAAGATAACCCGCTCGAAGAGATGTACTACCATTTGAGTAGAAGAGATTACCCATTATATTGGCAATAAATGCCCTTGCATACACGATATCTATTTGTGGGTCGTAATTATTGAGACGTAGATTCAAAGGCTTTTTCCACGTCTTTAAATATGCGAGAGTGATGTTACTGTACCTGATGTCAGAGCTTGTGATTCCTGGGAACATCTTTTTTGCTTCCTCTAACTTGGAGTACCTCTCGTCGTACAGGAGTTCGCGACCTCTCCCAAAAGATATGCCCGTTAGCATGACAAAGTCTAATGGTGTGAAACCCAGTTCCCCGCAAGGGAAGTGAAAGGTATGGGTGGAAGGCCACCATCGTTCCACGAAAGCATGAATGAGATAGTTATCAGAGTTTCTCGCCTTAATCGAGCAAAACTCCACAAAACCCAAATTGTCGACCAACTTCTTCAATGTCGGGTACACGATATTCCATTGGTACCACTTCAGTACCTTATCCAATGATCCCCTACACTGTATTTCATCTCGGTTCTGACAGAAAAAACACATTAACACGTTAGACTTTCATTCGGGTATTTCATCGAACATATTGTAATATACGTTAATAACACTTAAAATTTATACAAAACTTACCGACATTTCCTCCGATCCAACAGAAATATGAACCCAGCCGTCCGGGAGGATATCTACTCGGTTCAACTCTTTGAGCATTGGGGAGGGATCGTTGTCCGATGTTAATTGTAACGGCCAAATATGTGTTACTTCGGCGTTCCCCCTTCGTTTAACTTTAGCGTTTACATTGCGTTTAGTTTTGGTAAAATTATACCTTGGTAAAATGAAAGGCAGTCAAAAGCTCTCACGAGCTTGCAAAAATACCGTCTCTTCCATACTTGACACATTTGACATATTTACTGTATAACAATTACAGAAAGTTGGTCACGCCGATGTCCAGCCTTCCATACAAGAACCAACAAAGTACATAGACATTGATGAACCAAGCCAAGGTACTTATATTGATACCAAGCCGGTCCAGCACGAAAAGGACGCTCTCATTCAATTTTTACAAATGAACATAGACGTCTTCACTTGGATTTTAAAAAAAATGCTAGGAGTCTACCCAGCTAAGGCATGTTACAAACTGAGCATCAATAACAGCGCCACGACATTCAAACAGAAACAAAGAAGACTCTCACCTCGTCTACGAGATGAAGTCAACAGTAAAATCGATAAATTAATCGAAGTCAGATTTATTCGAGATGCTAAGTACCCGAATTGGACTCCAATATTGTCGTAGTTCCAAAGAAGAATGGGAAGGTTCGAGTTTGCATAGATTTTACAGATCTAAACAAACACATTTCTAAGGACATTTTTCATCTTCCAATTATTCATTAAATTCTCTATTCAACGATAGGATACAAACTCTTTTTTATGATGGATGTTGCTTTAGGATACAATCAGATACCCCTTCTAGACGACGATCAGGAAACGACCACTTTCATCACTGAGAGAGTGCTTTACTGTTACAGAGTCATACCTTTCGGACTGAAGAACGCTGGAGAAACTTATCAAATGTTAATGACAACAATGTTCAAAGCATACTTGGGGAAATCGTTGAAGTATATATCGTAGATCTCCTCTGTAAAAGCTTACAAAAGAAGGATCATATCACAGATCTCGATACAGTCTTCCACATTTTACGCTCATACATGATGAGGCTCAACCCCGATAAACATTAATTTGAAGTGCACTCAGGCAAGTTCCTGAGACATCTCATCAGTAAGAAAGGGATTGAGGCTGACCCAGACCAAATTCGAGCTCTACTTAACATGTCGTCTCCAACAACAAAGAAAGAAGTCCAGAAGCTCGTTGGCAAGATCGCTGCTATCAGTAGGTTCGTCTCTAAGTCTTCAGATCGATGCCGATGGTTGCTCCTATTACTTCGAGGATGTACTACACGAGGAAAAATTCAACCCAATGAAGAGATCGATTGGACAAAAGAATGCGGAATAGTTTTTTAAGAACTCAAAACCTACCTGGGGAAGTTTCCCATAATGAACACCCCGATAAACAATGAGGAATTGATCATCTACCTCGTAGTTATAAAAATCTCTCTCAGCTCGGTTCTCATTCAACTTGAAAGAAAGGTTGAGAAGCCAGTGTATTTTATCAGTAAAACCCTGACTTCAACAAAGATACAATATTCCAAGATCAAGTGACTCCTTCTAACCCTCATTTACACTTCACAGAAGCTCAAACACTACTTCCAAGCTCATTCAGTCAAAATTATGATGAACTACCCACTCTATGAAGTTCTATCTAAAATAGAAAAGTTGAGAAGAGTACAACAATTGTCCGTTTGCTTGGGAGAACATGATATCAAATTCGAGCAGCGCCATTTAGAAAAGGGTCAAGCAGTTGCCGATTTTCTAGCAGATTTCCCTATATAAGATCTAGACTGGGAGAAACACAATCCTGATCTCACAAACGAACTCATAGAAGATCCACCTATCAAACCCTTTGATGAATGAGCTGAATGGGTTACAAGAATGGGATGGAGGCTTCTTACAGATGACTCAACTGGACCCACAAGGTTAGGTATCGGAATCGTACTGATTACTCCTTCAAACGACAGGATCGAGAAATCAATCTGCTTAGATTTTGAAGCCTCAAATAATGCTGCAGAGTACGAAGCTTTGATTCATGGGCTCAATTTAGTACTAGAACTGGGCGTTCCCAAGCTATCAGTCTATACAGATTCATTACTCATAGTCTACCATTACTCCGAACAATACAAGAAGAATGGCAAAATGGTCGACTATGCAACCCTTATTGCTGATCGGATGAGCATATTCAAAATAGTTACACTCGACTATTTACCGCAAGGAGAAAATTGACACGTCGATTCCTTGGCTTACTTAGTCGGGGTCTCGGGTATAGAAGTACGATACCTCTAAATCAAAGTAATCTCAACCCCCAACATTGATCTCCCCTTGGATGTACAATCAATACTAGGGGCGATGAAGAGGAGGATGACGATTGGAGAAAGCCTTTTATCGCCTATCTCGGCCCGAAAAAATGAGTGTGATGGGCCCCTTCCAGAAGATCAAAACAATGCAGAAAATTGATCGAAAATTAAAAATGTTATTCAGTTCAGAAAGGTAGTTTATATAGAAGATCAGTAACAAGGCCTTATTTAAAGTGTCTCCAAGCAACAAGCAGATGGAATGCTCAAAGAGTTACATGAAGGGACTTGTGGCTCCCATGCCACAGGTCGATCACTTGTAACAGAGGAATTATACATCGAGTATTTTGGCCAAGAATACAGAAACAAGCGGAACAATACTCACGAAGATGCGACACATGTCAATGACATGGGCACATGATACGAGCACCTACACTCGAACTCCATACTAGCAAGGTATTCTGGCCTTTTAAGAGGTGGGCACTCGATCTAGTGGGAGAATTCCCCAATAATCTGAGTAATCAAAAGTTCTTACTCGTAGCAATAGATTACTTTACAAAATGGGTGGAAGCAGTTCCCTTATGTCAAACTCGAGAAGAAGGGGACATCTCATTTATCTGGGAGCATATTATTACACGGCTTGAATGCCCCCACATGATCGAGATCCATCAAATCAATAACTCTACCAGATTCAAGAGAAGGAGAAACGGGTCACAGTTCGTTGGAGAGAAAGTCGTAGTTTTTCTCAGCAAACATAACATCATTCATTCCCCATCCAATCCGTACAACCCCCAAGGATATGGAAAGACTGAAATCACCAGCAAGACGATAGTGGATGGAATCAAGAAGAGGCTCTGATAAGAAAAAAAAAGGAAATTGGATAAGGGAAATGCCATATGTCTTATGGGAGTATCGTACTACACTAAGACAATCCATTGGATATTCCCCCTTCCTCTTTGCTTATGGCACTGAAGCCGTCATCCCAACAGAATACCACCATCCAGTTAAAGACCACGTACTAACAGACGAGGAGAATGAGTTCGAGCTAGCTTACAATATGAACTGGATCGATGAGACCCGAGCTCGAGCTATTGCCAACATGGGTTGATATCATCATATGTTAGCCAGCTCATACAATAGAAGAGTCTGAAGCTGTGAGCTCCAAATTTACGATCTAGTCCTCAATGAGATCAATAAGTGCAAAAAAAACTTAAATGCTAGAAAGCTCACAAAAAATTGGGAAGGTCCATTTCTAATCATTGGCCGAACTGGCCTCTGATCATACTACCTCATGACAGAGAAAGGCGCCTGAATATCAGGCCCTTGAAACACTAGGAGATTGAAACGATATTATCGCTAAATTCCTAGTTCCCAAGTACAGGATACATCTTTTATAATTTCTTACATTCCAAAAGTGAGATTTCAATCTCCAACATTGTGTATATTCTTTTCTACTAAATGAAAACTTTCAAGTTTTTTCCCACATTATTCTTTACAGACATACATGTAGCATCTACTAAATCTCAAAGATTAAAGCAAAGGTAACACTAGCTTTTAATCGATACATTTATACACATATCAATGATTAAAACATAGGTAATACTAATTTTTAATCCAAGATCTCTAATATCTCTAAAACAAAGATAAAGCATAGGTCAAACTAGCTTTCATCTGTCTAAACATCTACAATACAAAAACAACAGGTCACTTATACAAGTTTTCCTTGTGGAAGGTCAGCTGCACTTTCCACTACCGTGGGAGGTCGTGAAGCCATAAAATCTAACGCTCGAACAACTATAATATCTCTTCCTCGCTCTACTCGTTCTGTAGTAATGGGGCCTATATCGGTTGCCATCGATTTCAAGCAATTACCTCGGTCTATTTCAGTATTACAAATACAACCTTTCAATACCAAATAGTCATGCATTGTATCCCTTTTAAACTTAAGCCTCTTTACTTATTCTACGAAATAGGGTTCAGCATGGCCAACTCAGTAAAATTCACCTTTAATTTCTTATGATTTTTATCCCAATGTGCGTAATGAGCCTTTGCTCACACCAAACGTCCCTCTAAGTCTGACACGACATTAGTCAATTTTGATACCAATCCCATCGACATCTTTTGATCAGCTCGATTTGTCTTTTTTAACTCCTCGAGTTCGCTACGCAATGCCAACACCTCCACCTCATATACATTTCTTCCCTCAGCATTCGCGTTCTTCAACATTTTATCCTTTCTCTTAATAGCTTCTTTCGACTCTATCTCTTTGATGAGCGAAGCCTCTAACCTATGATAACTCTCTCTAGATCACTCATTAGCTTTCCTTATGGAAGCTCGAATAACAACTAGATCTGCCTCCAACTCTTTAATTCGAGCCTGGGTACTAGCCACATCACCCTTCGCAGTCGCCACCTCGATGTCACTCTTTCTCTTCTTTGATCACTCTGTAACATCCACCTTCTAACCGTGCGAACTGGCCAAGTCCATCTTCAACTTTGCCACTCATTCATTAAGTTTATCACATTGATTATGAGTGCTCTGAAGATTAAGATCTTTTACTTGTATGGCCTCACTCAGCTTCTCCACTTCGCTTTCGGCACCTGTCAAATCAGCTCACACTTTCGCCAGTTCAATTTCCTTCTTATCCAACTGCTCCCTCAAACTGACAAGATTGTCTATCAACTCTTTTGCTTCTACCTCTAGCGCTCTGATGCGATATTGCACGACATCTGTATCCTTACCTTTTGCCCAAAATAATTCTACCATACTCTTTAATCTTGCCACTTCCTTCTGAACAATAACTAGCTCCCCCCTTGTAATTTTTCCTTTTCGGCATCTTTACTTTTGATATGATGGGTTAAATCATTTACAATCTTCTTTACCCTAACAAGCCTAAGCTCCACTTTGACATACTGATCCGCACTATCTTCATTTGCCTGTTTAATCCTATCAAATTTGAGCTTAAACTCATGATTGTATTGAAGAACATGTTCTTCACTCGATCGTACTATTTTTAACTCTGTCTATACAAACAGTTCGATTCAACGGTACATCACATAAATGTTCAAATCTCCTACAGATTACTACATTACTCACATATCTAACAGACAGTTATATATATCACAAGCCAACAACACCAGATGCTACTTAGCCCTCAAGCTACGAAGTTTTCTACCCTGGTGACAATACCATCTGCATCTCAAAATTAAATATAACCACTGATTCTCTAATTTCAAGATACACATTTTTTATGTTCTTATTCTTTCTCTCACATTCCAAAGCAATTTGATTATACCCTTCTTGGGTTACTTTTGTTCTCTTTATATGACGCAACAACTCAAAAATGATTTCAACCTAAAATGATTTATATCTGTCCTCTTGCAATACTTTTTTCTATTCTTATATACCAACCCCAGAGATGTTCAATCTATAGAAAGTCTAAAATTTTGAGCTATTTTCTAACCTGAAGCTCCATGTGCGACTTCAACAGACTTGCTGAAGAGTTTTGTTCCTTAGCGAGCACTTTCTCTAAGTCCTCAATTTTGAGGCACATAACTTTAAGTTCATACAAATCAATATTTACAGCGTATCGTAGACTACTCCATAATTATCCTCCAAATGTATTATATACAATAAAAGTCTTCAATTCACAAAAATAAAGCTTTACTGTTTACTTTACCTTCTCATCCTCTCCTCCTCGGTTCTCTAGGTTAGTTATGGTGGAGACCGCATCCAACCTTTCCACAATCTCTTGAGGAGGGCTACCTTCAACATCAGGCTCATCTTCAATATCGGGCCCCTCCACTTCAAAAAAATGCCCTTCCATTATAGTCTCAATATCGGCTAAAGAATATCCCACCTCGAGGTGCTTTTGACAAAGGTTATCACGCGAAACTAAACTTCCTCTATATTCTTTTTTCCTTCTTCTGCGATCTCGAGCATCGTCACCTGGAATGAATCCTTCAGGTCGTTTATCGCAGAGATCGAACACGCCCTTTCATGTACTAAATCTGCCTCAAGCTGAACAATTCTCTTTTCGAGCTCCTTCTTCCCATCCTCGAACCCGAGGCAGATTCCTTTCAACACGCAAGAAACCTACAACAAATAGAGAATTCAGTTCGAAGATTTCATATGAATATAACAAAATGTACTGTGACACTTACCCTACACATTTCTATTTTTACCCCCGTGTCCAAACGCTCTAAATCTTCTCGAGCTGCCACTCTCAACTTCTTCTCCAAAACCAACAATTCATTCTCCACAATCGGACTGGTTCCAATTTCCTGAACCTTGCCCACAGTAGTAGGAGCATCCACCTTTCTTTTTTTTGAACTCGTCACGACCTCCCCACTCTCCGTGGTCGCAGAGTTTGAACCACCAGCTTTTACATTCTTACTCTTCGGATGCCTTTGGATTAACTTGTTAGGTATAGCCCCCACAGGCTTCAGCTTCAGGGACATCGGTGCAGCCTTTACTAATGTCGGACGTGTTCTGACGTTCGATACTGACTTTCCTCCATCCCCTGAGGTCACGCCAGTTCCAGCCATTTTTCTTTTTCCTTGATACTTCTAATTTTTTTTTGACCTGCTATTCACCCTCTTTGAACCTACTTATCTCGAGCTCGCTCAATACGACCTCGAGCTCTGATCCCTCTCGAGCTACTATATCAATTAGAGATTCATTTTTATCTACTTTAGAACGAGGGTTTGTACACAAAACAAAACATTGTTACGTATACACAGGACGATAACACCAAGAAAATAGTTCGATATCGCAAACAATTACTTACTTTTCTTCACAGTTTTATATTTAAGATCCATAGGCTCCTCATCCACTTGCTGGAAACATTTTCCTTTCACCCTTATCATATTATCATTCTACACTCGTCCTACCGAATTGAGGTCGCGACGAACTGGAAGAGAAGTACGCGCCCCCAGTCGCCGCATAATATTTAACAGTATAATAATGCAAAACATCTAAATGAGTTATTCTCCTCTCCACCCACTAAAATGCCCACCTCCTGTTCAAATTATCGTACACATCCCTCTCACGTTTCTCATGCTCAAAATCAGACAGTAGGAAAAAGTATTGATCCCCATTTTTAACAATACACCCCCTAAACGACCTCCCATCATGTTCTATCACCTCACCCCTTACACCACCTAAGCTACCTTTAATTTTTCAAAACTCCTTGAACACATCTGAATCTACAGGATATGGTAAGTAGTCACCAGGGAAATCTGGAAACTATAATTTATTTTTCCCCTCCACCTCGAACTCTACTGTATCCGGGCTCTCAGTTATTAGCTCACCCCCCCCCCCCCCCCCCCCCAGATTCTATAATATCAACTCCTACAGGTACATCATCAATCACCCGACCAGAGGTCGAAGCAAGAGTATGCTTAAAATTGAGGCTTATTTCTATGCAAACTTTCTCATGCCTCTACTTACATACAGGTCCATGTATTTCAATCAAACTTATTTATAATTTCTTATATATATATATATATATATCTTATATGTATTTCCATACAAAACTCCAAATTACAGAAAAAGCTATTTTTTCACAGGTTTCCTAATATAACAAACTTTTTAAATTTCAAATATACACAAAAATGATCATCTTCAAACCCTACACATATGATTCTTCTCAATCACAAAAAAAAGAGAAATCAGTACATTCAACTGTCACTAACCTTCAACATCCAGAAACAAATCAGGGATATCACACGCCTCCTCTTTCATAACAGAACTACGCAATAAAAGTTTTTTTTTCTCAATCTCAACAATGGTACGATCATTTTCCCTCTGGCAAAGATGACTACTCTCGTTTGCTCTCTCTCTCTCTCTCTCTAGTTTTTTGTCTCCCTATTTTTTGAAAATGCTTGAATGAAGAAGAGGAGGGGTTATTTATCTTTTCTCTCTCTAACGGCTTACAGTTGTTGGGGCTCACACAAGCCGCCCTCAGTTTTGTAACCGAAGCGTCCCTTCCACTATTTCTGTTAGACGATTCGTACCTTTTAGGTAAAAAAACCTTTCAATCATTACCCCAAGTCCTATATTTAAATATATTTCTCTCTCTCCTGCCCAAATTACTCTCACACATTCTCACACTCATGTTGATATACTCCAATTATACGCAATCAAGCTATATCACCAACAAAATACTCATAATCATGATCCATATTCTCCTAATCCTCTTACTTATACCACTTCTAAAGTCATTTCCAATGATACGCGAATTTGAAATTCAAATTTATTTTCAACAACTTCCACAGAAAAACAAGGAGCAAATTCAAACAGATGTATTATTACTCTATTTTACTTACATTTATTTGAATTAATAGTAGTTCTCACTCTTAAATATAATCGCACATAAAATAATAAGATGCCCTGGAGTACTACATTTGATAAGTTCATTCCCAGCAATCCTCTCATATTCCTCAACTATTTCATCCAAAGTAATTTCCTTTACCGATATTTTTCAAGCTTCAGGCTCAACGATTAATTCACGGAATACCTCACACCAAAAGTGACGACCAACCTTGTTTTCCCTCACCCTCGAGGTCAAACCATCAAACTATATTACAGATTTGGGCAAATTGGTATCATAGTCTAGCTATCCAAATATCCTCTCACACACTTCAACAACCTTTATCACTAAACGCCCCTCAGACGCATGCTGAGCTCTTTAAGAACGAGTCCTCACCATATTTCCTCATTTAAACCTACTATTTCCAACATTATTTATAAATACAGATTACGATCACATACAATCCCCCCCCCCCATTCATCGCATAGACTAATAAGTATCAAATCACCCTTATCCCTAAATTCCATACCCTCAAATCATGCTAACAAATTTATTTGATTCCATCTTTTTAGAGAGAACTCCAATTGTATGAGATATTCGACCTTATGTTTTTTTGACCTCATTTCAAAATCTATTAAACGTGTTTTACCTTAACCACACACATTTCCATCGAATTCTCCGTTTCACAACATTCCCTTTTTACTACATATTGCAAGGTCGTCAACAAAAGCACGATCAATAAAATTCTTTTAGTTTGACACAATTCACTGTTTAGTGCATTCAACGTATTTATCTCACATTATCCATCACACAGGCCAATATATGGTTATTTCAATTACCCATGATAATTTCTAGTTCGATATATCAACACATACTTATTGGAAAAGTTTTTTCATTAGCTCGAACATTCTTTACATAATACTTTACAGAAAGCACAATATTATAGAAACTTCCTACAAATCGATCTCCAGGTTACAATACTTATCAGTTTTCAACAATACTTCCAATTCGAGCACTAAAGACTTCTCCCGCATGAAACACTTCTACAAGAAAATGAAGATTGTTGCAACAGATAGAAGCATACTTCCAATCTGAAGGGTAGAAACATATTTTTAATCTGAAACCACTACTACCATCTCTTCCTCCGTAACCTCTACCGCCTCAGAAAGGCAGAGAAATAAGAAGAGACCACCTTCTACATAGCCCAATCGCTCGCAGGATAGCGACAGTACTTCCTGGGACGTACACTGACTTCTTTATCTACCTCATTAATGACATCCTCTGCAAGAAGACGCAGGCATACCCGGCGCTGCTCATCTGACATAATCAAATGATAGAACTGGCAAATCTGATAATAGTCATTCTCAACCTCTACTACTTCCTCATCCGTCATCCCATGATACATAGGCGGAATAGGTATATGAGTGGGCAAATCTAACGGTTGGTTCCCAAATTATTGAAATTGAAGTTTCTGTTCTATAGCAACAACCCTAGATTCATATACTTGGCGTCTAGTAGTCACCATTCTCAAATACATGGAGAAATTACATAATATTTCAAGTAATAGCGTACCATCAGAAGGATAACCGGTGATACAGTACCAATAGTATTTATAGAAGAACAACATTCAATGCACGGAAGGAATTTCAAGGCAGTCATCATTCAAAACAACACTTTCTGATAACCAAATACATCAGTCCTCTAAGACACATTCAATACAAACTCCAATCTCCAATATAAAAGTTCCAACACCCAAGTTATTCCCCTTCCAAACCCAGCCTTTTCCAATTCCAATGCACAAACATTTAATGGACGTTTCTAAACTAAAGCCACCTGTGCCTTCAATTGTGAGGGGGCAATTGTAGGGACCTGTCACTCAACCTGTTCCAAACTCGAACTACCTCAATACTAGACTCACACATTATACACGTGACATTCACAATCTACAATGACACCTGAATCACGAACTGATAAAGAACGTTGATCGAGCACTACATATAAGATAGAACAAGTCAAAAATACCTATCTCTCACGAACTAGCAATAACAAGTCCAACTGCCACTTTACCATATTCTCAGGAGAACGTGCTTGTACACGATAACGAACTGAGAGTGAGATCTATAAAAAGGATAAGTTCCAAAGGAGAAAGGACCATAAATTTTATACTTTAAGACCAAGTTTTTCTAGCTCAAGAGATCACAAAACTTGTAATAAAAAATATCAACCTCAAGTAATAAAAGTTACAGTTACTAAATCCTCAAGTTGAGGTCATGGTTTTTACCTATTCAAAGGTTTCCACGCTAATCACCTGTGTCATTTCTATATTGAATTATACTAATTCTTGTCATATGTACATTTGGTGTAAGAGCTAATTTCAATCTATTTCGAGCTACTACGAAATTAGGCCATTATATAGACCTAAAATACTAAGGTGAAAAAAGGCATATGAGGCAAATGGTGTGGTGAGACAACCAAGATGATGCAGTAAGTATCAAGCATTTGGCTACAATAACAGAACTTGTAAAGGTTAACCTGCAGAAAAACCAAACATGGGGAGAGGAGGATCAAAGGCATACAGATTAGACACTAAATTTAGGACACTCAAACTTCAATTTTAATAAGGGGAAGGGGGAGAGGGAGAAGGACTGGTAGAGGAAAAGGGAGAGGTAATACTAGAGCATTTGAACTATCACAGCCACCTCAACCTTCAACTTCTTTATCGCATACTAATACTACTCAACCATCACAGCCACAACAGAATAATGCTACTCAACCATTACAATAATCTCAGCCATCACAGTCATTGTAACCATCTCATCCTTTTCAACAAGCTAATCCCCCTAACCTTTTCCCACCATCTCATTCAACTGGTCAACATTTTTTACCACTTAGGCAAGATCCTAATACTAGAAGTGAACATGGTGGATATTGAGCCACTCAGACATCTCGAGGGTTTGCATATTGGTTTGAAGCTTCAGGGCAAGGAAAACCATTTAATAATAGAAGGACTAATAAAGTTGCACCAGTTAGGGCCCCTTGGAGAATTTGATCATTTTGCAGCCAATTATCTTAATGCTACTTTTGAGAGTCCACATAACTTGTGAGTTTAAAAATTGTGATGTTTAACTGTCATGTGGGATTCTTTTTGTAAGACAAATTGTTATTTGTTTTTTTGTTTAAATACAACATTTCAGAAGTATATAAAAACACTTTTATGTCATTACATTTTCTCCTTCTTCTCCACTATAACTTTTGTTAGCAAATTGAACTACAAATTTATCTAATGACATATCCGCTGTCATTTTCATATATTTTTTTACAGATTCTTCTCTTATTGCATCACTTAACCAAATAAAATTATTACAGATTGGATCTTCACATTCCAAAAACTTTTGCCCAAATGACTATTGTGTCTTAGAAGTAAACATTTTCATAAGGTAATTACATCCATGTGCAGTACAGAGAAATCTAACCCAAAGACAGTCTCTCACCCAATGGCTACTTTGACCACATCCAAAGCAGCCATTTAAACTTGATGAACCTCCTTCTGCTCCCCTAGCTTGATTAACAACATCTGATAACCATTAAAAGGATCCACAAATTGAGTGTTGACACTTTAAGAACTTCCTTTTATAGTTATTTTCAGTGAGAGATATCATCAGCTTCATGATGTCATTGCACGTTACTTTCTTACATTTTGTGTAAACCCAAGGATATTTTGATGCAATGTGACCCTCGAGATTGTACATTTGACAAACAACCTGTGAAAAATTCAGCAAAACCAATATTTCAATTTTAGTTTTTAGACCCCCTGTATCTTAAATATTTAGCTTTTAGACCCTATTTTGTTGTGAGCAGTTGATAATGTGGATTTGATGAGAAACAAACTTCTTACCTTAGATTGTGTGCTAGCTTCATGTTTTCCACCACCCATTTTGAGTTCTGAAGATGAAGTTACTTCCAAAATAAGAAGATGAAGTGGTTAATGTGAGAGGAGACGAAGATGAAGTTCTAGGTTGGTTTTATAGCTGTAACTGGCGTTGCAACGGTTGGATTTGTAATAACCGTTGGATCTGTTTGATGAAAATTACAACATGTCATTATGATATATTCATACATGAGACTCATAATTACAGCGTGGCATTAGTATATAATCATATGTGGCAGAGCTAAGGGTATTTATGGTACTTCATATTATTTTTATCTTGGAGATAGACTTTCGTCCAAAAGCTAAAAATGACAATCATGGGGGTTAGACCAATTCGTGGTTATTATTTAGAGTCTAAAAGCTAATTATAAAACTTTCACAGTGTTTTTAGGCCAGACTCAGCGAGAAATTTTAGTAAACCAGGCTTTAAGAGCATCTCCAGCAGCCACAGTATGAGTATATGATTTACCCTACTTTGGCAAAAGATCACTCCAACAGATGTATCCGGTTTAAGGTACCCCTCCAAAATACACGTGTAGACGGGGTGATAGCGTAATTTCTATAACAAAACTAACTTAATGACATTCTTACAAGCAGATGATTGACGATTATCTATAACTACCGTGTTTAACAAATGAAAACTTGATTATTTTAGTAGCATTAGGAGTATTTGTTAGTGGTAATAGTTATCTAATTTTTTAATTATTTTTATCATATTGTTTATTATCATGTGTTAGGCAAAGCTCTTGTGTAGAGGATAGATGCAAATGTCAAATACCTAAACCACTATGTTAGAAAATTGAATTGAAGAACTTGGGAGAATTAAGTAATTTAAGAGTTTTAAAACACAATATAATCGTGGTGATGGATACAAAAGTCAATTTTAAGCATAGTATTTGTTTAAAATAAATTATCACATACGAAGAAATCGATTTCATTTTAAATTGGTTTGCGGAAATGTTGTGCTTAGCACCAAATTAGATTTGAGCAGGTGGCTCATAATTTCAAAAAAAGAAAAATGACTCATTTGCAATGAAGTCTAATGTTGTTGCCATCCTAATACTACCTAAGACCATCTCCACAAGTGCTAGAATAGACCAGTTTCAGGGCCACGCTAGAGTTTACACTCCAGCAGGGTCCCAATCCGATGCTCAAGATCCAAGCACCTCCCTGCATTGGCTTTATGCTCCAACAATGCCTCGTGCATTAGATCTTATATGTCGTCATAGGCACACTTTGATATTAATCCGTCTCTCTTATATTTCACAATTATCCACTTCTCTCACCTTTTGGGTAAAGTTTTTTTTAAGAAAGTTGTTTTTGTGGGTCACTTCATAGTTTGAGCTCCTAGAACATTTTGAGTTAGTGCAGGAAGCCGAGTGCTCTAAATATGAAGCTCGAGACACTGCTAGACATGCTGTTAAGAAATAAAACGGTTTGTAAATGTAATCATTATTTTTATTCCATATAACTGGTAATGAGAGGTCATGGCATTAGTAGCATAACGTGTGTTAAAATTCTTCAGTAATACACACCAATTTATCAGCCTTTCTTGGCAGCAACAATGCATGGGCGCCAATTGGAGGTTATGGACTGAATTTCCGGTTTACAAAAACCAGAAATGGGAGAAATGGTTTTACGCTTATAAATGCGCAATTACATGAATACATCGAAATTCTCATTTGAGCATCAGAGAAGGTGAAGAAGTAACTGTGAGTTGCTGCTATTTTAGGTACGATTTTGTTATTTTCATCCAGTCGGAAAACTCTCTCTTTCGCTAGATTTAGGACTTTGTTTTCAATACTTATTTTGAATGCTATTACTGCGAATTACCCTTCCTCAATGCATTCGATCATGCACTTTACATTGCTATTCTTTCGGTCGTATTTTTTAAAATGACAAAAATAACCCTATCCTTTTTAGTATCAAACCCAAATTGTGCTAAAGTTCCGTTAGATAACGTTCAGTAACTAGAGTTCCCTTTATTTCAAAGTTGAATCCAAACCCCACTCACTCATATCACACTCCGAGAGAGATGTTTGTTTAAAGTCAACTGTTTCTGACTTTAAGTGGACCCCACTTTCCGTCACCGTTTACATATAACACAGTGAAACCGTAACTGAGTTTCAAACTCGAACCTGGTCAACAACATCGGGACACGTATCCACTTTCTTACACCTCCTCCACGTGTCACATTCCTACTCGTCAATTTAATTTAAATATATTTAAAAAAAGTTGCCGTAGGACCCTCCTTCTGACGAACACTTTGACAAACTCACTTAAATTAAAAAATATCTGAAAAAGAAGAAATAAATAAATAAAAATAAAGGTTGGTGGGGTTCACCTTCCCGTATCTTTGACAGAGGCGGCAGTTTCGTTTCCAACATCTCTCTGAATTTTTATTTTTTTTGCTTATTATTAATAATTAAAAGATAAGAGTAATTATAATTAAATAATAATAATTATTAAAAGATGGGAAAATTAAAGAGAGCGAAGTCTTCAGTTTCACACCTTTCAACCCCCAACACCTCCATGAAGGAAGAATCTAGGGTTTCAAAGCTAACAACAAAGGTCTGATTTCAGTTTTTTCCCCCAAATTTGAATTTTTGGGGGTGTTTTTTAATTTTTGATTTTAATGAGAAATTCAGCAAAAATCATTAAAGTTGAGATTTTGATCAACCCCAATCATGTTTTTTGGCATTAATTGAAATGGGGTTTTGTTTAATTGTAATATGGAGCTAAGTTTTGGGGTTTTTGAGATTCTTAGGTTTTGAGGGAAGAGTCATGGAGGAGGTTGAAGAAGCTAATAAGTTAGCTGTTGAGAGCTGCCATAGAGTTCTCAATCAGTTATCTCATCCCCATGATCAAATCCAGTATAGGAGTTTAATGGTGGAAACAAAGGAGACTTTGTTTAAGTTTAAGAGAGTTGTTTCTCTCTTAAGTGGTACTAATGGGGTTGGAACTGTTGGTGGTACTGGTGTTGGTGTTGGTCACTCTAGAGTTAGAAAATGGAGAAGATTTCAGTTCCCATTTCAATCCCAACCTCAATCTCCACCTCCATTAAGCATCTTTTTAGATATCCCAGATGTTAAAGTTGAGTCTTCGCCACCTCCAACAACTTTGCCTCTATTGTCACTCTCTAATAGCCCTGTTGTAGAGAAGGATGTAAGAGCTAAAAGTAAGACTTCTCTACAACTTACCCAGAACATGTTCTTAGAAAACCCGGCGTTACAGATGAGTTCTTTTCCTAAAAGTTCTCTTCAAGTTGCTCAACCTCCACCACCTCCACCGCCACCTACACTACCTCAAGCACCAACTCTACATTATCAGTTGTTTCAACAACAACAGCTTCAGAAACAAATGCTTCAGCTTCAGCAACAGCATCTGCATCAACAGCATCAGAAACAGCAGATGCAGATGAAGATTCAAGCTGATATGATGTATCAAAGGAGTAACAGTGGAGTGAACCTTAAGTTTGATAGCTCAAATTGTACTCCAACTATGTCATCCACTAGGTCATTTATTTCATCTTTGAGTATGGATGGGAGTGTGGGTAATATGAGTGGAAGTGGAAGTGCCTTCCATTTGATTGGGGCACCACAGTCATCGTCGGATTGGAACTCACAACAGGTTATGAAGAGGAGGTGTTCTGGTAAGGGGGATGGTGGAAGCGGGAAATGTGGAAGCAGTAGTGGTCGATGCCATTGTTCTAAGAGGAGGTTAGTATTATAGACCTTAACTTTATTTCCAATTTGACTTGTTTAGTTTCTCAATTTGTTGATTACTTGAAAATTATGGTAATTGGTTTGTTGCTTGTGTTTTTAGGAAAAATAGGGTGAAGAGATCCATCAAGGTGCCTGCTATTAGTAACAAGCTGGCAGATATCCCACCTGATGAGTATTCATGGAGAAAGTATGGGCAGAAGCCAATCAAGGGTTCTCCACATCCTAGGTACTTCTACATTTTGCTTTTCTGATTGTGTAATGGGTTATGATGAATGATGCAGATAAGGTTAAAGTTTGGGTGATATTAATACACAACTTTCTCGATTATCTGCATTAATTGTATGATTATCTTGTTTATAACTCTACAATTGAGGCTTCAGCAAATGGAAGGCACTGAGAGAGAGGTATATGAGCGAAGGAGTAGTCCGATAGTAGTGTAGAGAGTAGACAAGTAGAAGAAGAGATTTTTGTTATATCGCTATGGCAATAACCTAATTGGGATTAATCCTGTATTACTACAATTGATTTATAGCAATAACTTAAAAGCTAAATTACAGCAATAACCGTGTTTTTTCCTTTCATATGTGCCAAGAATTTGGCTTGCGGTTTTCCTAGTAAAGAAACTAATAGGCAGTTATGCTTCTCGATTTCCTTAAATAGTATGCATTCTAGCAAAATTGAAACAACCACGGTAGTGTAGTTTAATGGAGAGGGTCATATTTGTTGATCAACCTAGAACAAATGGACATGAACTATTTTCATCTCAAACAATCTCTACTGTTTCACAACTCCTATTGTATCCTAGAAAAATAATGCAAGTGACATACATGTTCGGTTGGCTAGTCATCCCACCAGTGCTTACTTTAAGATCAAATACTCTTATGGAAAGTAGATAAATGTAATATAGTTACGTAAAAAGCAGTTGATAGTGTATTCATGGTGATAATTGTAAAGTTTCCTGATATAAAACGATTGGAAAATCATCAATATTAATTTTCTCGTTTTTGAATTTCATTGCAGGGGATACTATAAGTGCAGTAGCATGAGAGGTTGCCCAGCGAGGAAGCATGTGGAGAGGTGCTTAGATGAGCCTGCAATGCTCCTTGTTACTTATGAAGGTGAGCACAACCATTCGAGGATACTGCCTCAATCTGTCCAGACAGAAATCACCATATAGATTTTCATCGAGAACCCCTGTTGCCGTTCTTTTCAAGTAAGTTGTTCCTGTACATAATGTGTGTGGTCCAAGCTCGAGATTGCAGATGATGGAACAATTTACTAGTCGGGGGAGTAGTTTTTCTTTTTGGTTTTTTGGACTCTTGGGGAAATGGAGGGTATACTCAACACAGAAAATGGGGTTAGAATTTCTAAGAACTAAGCTAAGTTATGTTTCTCAAAAATTGGGTTTCTGAAATCTGAATGGATTCAGAATCTTTAGTGTGTGATTTAAAGTTTGATCGTATCTCATTTATGTTTTTTTTATTAAATTTAAATGTTCATGCTCTTTCTTATTTTCGTTTAATTTACCTGCTTTTACGTTAGGATAATCAAATGACCTTGGAGAGTCTTTTCTTATCAGTAACAAAAACTGGGATGCCTATGCCTTCTTAAACTGTTAATATTAAATATGTGTACTTACGAGTTTCTATATGGCTGGTGTCTCCATTCTCTGAATAAACTTCTCTGATCCCACAACTCTTCCTCCGTCCCACTTTCATTCCACAACCTTTTCTGTCACCCCCATCTTTGTTGGAAAATACAAAGAGAGTTTGGTTTTCCTTTTGTTTGAATGGTGAAACTAAGTGTTTTTAGTCCTGGATATGAGGAAAGATCAACACTACTATATAAGTGAGTCTAATACTTAACTTGTTGTGGTGTGTGTGGGAGTTGGTGGGTCACACGCGCATGTGCGACCCATGTGTACAAACTAGTTTGGGTGCATAGGTTACCATGTGTTTGCTCAACATAGGAAAATCACTTATTATTATTATAAGTTGATTCGCCCTTGGGTTTGAGGTGTGAGTTGAGTTGTCTTCAACAGACATAACTTAAGGTGTGACATTTGGTGAAGAGACACTAACTTGAGGTGTCTTAAGGTGTGACTCTTGGTGAAGAGTCACATATGCTCTATATAACTCAACTTCGTTTTTATTAGTTTTTTTGAGTCATTTCTTCAAAAGAGAAATAAATGCAATTAAGGTTCGTTTGGTAGAGAGATAGAAGTGTTTTCTTCTCTTTCTACGACTGATCGTTGTATACTGGGAGACGGGGCCTACATTCCTGCAAAGCACTGTGGCAAGGCATACTATACTTGATCATCTCTCCTTAAGAGGTGTTGTTTGTTTATGCAGATTATATTATAATCTCATCCTGCCACATTCACCACTCTAGTATAGGTTTCCTTCTCTTTCAAAGTCAGGTCATCCTTATATTTTTTTTCAATTATAAGAATCATTTTTTATATCGAATCATTTGTTCCCTGTCATTTGTCAACGTCCTTCAAATAATTCGGATAATTTTGTTTTTTGAAATATAATTATAGTTTATGATCTTTTTAGTGAGTGGGGATTGTGGTGGGCAGAATTAAGGCATCCACCTTGAGTTTTAGGGAACAATATGTGAAAGGTAAGAGGGAACAAAGGAGAGTGTAATTTATTCCTCCACTGAATTGGCTCAGAGAATATACTTCAAGGTCTCTCATTTCAAAATGCTATTCTTAGATACCAAGTTCTTTCAGGCTTCTTTTGTGCTACTAGGCTTTTACATATCAGGCCAAATCTATGCTGTAAATCTGGACTGGAAAGTTGACGAGCATTCAATTCCGTTGCATTAGCTGTAACACCATGTAAAATCCTTTGTAAACCATTGTGGATCTGAAACTCCAGAACGAAACCATGTTTTGTAATCATTACCAGTCACCTACTACTACAAGGCCATGTTCTGCAAGCGTTAAGGTTCCACAAGAATTAAGGTTCCGCGCCTTTTTGGCAGTCTCCCTGTCTGGTACCACCCCATCCATTAAAATCTTTCGTCCCACTCTCATTCATATGTTATACACCTGATTGTTGTACGCTTAAAGACACTAAACATCCTTACGTTCCTAATTAAAAGCAATGTACTTCCTATTGAAATCAAGTAACATTTTTTCTTCTTTCCCCGCATTAAATTAAGTTCCCAATACAAACGATTGAGAAAAAAAGTAGGCCCAGTATTACGAGCAGGGCCATAGCAAAACAATAATCAGAAGTGGAAAAAAATGGATTGTAGCTAATGTTATTATTAGAGCATATGCAGCGGCTAGGTGGGTGAATTCACCCAAATCCACCCGACAACAGTTTGGACATCAAACAAGGTGAATACTACTCACCGCAATTCAGAACTGCGGGGGACAACTGATCCAGGAGAATCTGAGTCTGTTTAAATAAATACATGTCTGAGTAAATTGTTCGAACAAACTTTTAGTCTGTTCGAACACACTAATTTTTGTTTGAACTGACTATTGTTCTATTCGAACAGAGACGTGATTTAGCTTATTATTTTAGGCGTTTAAGGGCATAATTGTTCTATTTTGTAACTAGGAAACTTGAAACCCTCATAAAGGGGTAAGGCTCGACAAGATAAAATGATCTTAAAATGATCCAAATTTTTGTAAGAGAGACTTAGAGTTTTGAAAGGAATTCAATTAAAATTAAGTATTTGAGCAATTGAAGCTCTAAAAGGGAAATTCTCCCACCAATTTGTGTTTGTTCTTCATTAATTTTTCAAATTAGGTTACTCTCGATTCGATTGTGGATTAAGTGGTATAAAAGCTCCAGCAACAATTTTTGAGGGGATTCTGGTCTATAGTCTCTACACGTAACCGACTCAAGCAAATGAAGATGAACTTAGTGAGTCCGTTGAATATTCATCGGAAACCTAACTCGACGAAGAATGCAAATTTGGAGATGGGTGATTCTGAAGATCGACTCACGACTTTGGAAATGAAGGTTTCTGACCAAACTACTACTTTAGGGGAGTTGGTAGAGCAATTACGTCTCACGAAACTTATGAAAGCTTTCGCTTCAGTGAAACGGCGAGTACGCTCGAAGAAGAAATGGGTTGTGGAGGAGGATAGAGTCGAGGGTACCGAGGAGGTAGATAGTGATTCTAGTGATGTCGAATCTGTCGATGAGCGATCGGGTATTGGTAAGTCAATGAATCTTATGCGTAATCTTCGTATCGATTTTCAAATCGAAATTCTGGTATTCGACGGTTCAATCGATGCCGAGAAGTTAGATAATTGGTTAGATAGGTTAGAAACTTATTTTTCCATTTACGAATACTCCATTGCTAAGAAAATATGCTTTTCTACATTGAAATTTACAAGTCATGCTCTCACGTGGTAGAAGTCCTATCGGAAACATCACGAGGTAGGAAGTTTGAGTTGAAAGGAATTCAATGTATTAGTGAGAAAACAATTTTAACCGATTGGGTATGAGCAAGAGAGATGGTTCAAATGGCATAATTTGTGCCAAAAGTATGGGCAATTCGTACAAGAGTTTACTACGGAGTTTCATAACCAAGCATTGGTTTTGGACAGTGATGTAGACGAGTATGAGGTGTTCATGAAGTATACGGGGGGTTTATCGGAGTTCATTCGAAGGGAGTTAAAACTCTTTACTGTGGAAAATATCGATGATGTTACCGTTAAAGCAATTGTTATTGAAGGCAAGTACTTGAAGAGTGACAAGAAAGACGACAAAAGCAAGTTAAGGTACAAGTATAGTTGGAAGAATGAGCATAAAGGGGAGTCCAAAGGAGAGGGGTCTTCATCCAAGGGGAATTACTGCAGTCATTGTAAGGCAAATAAACACATTTCAGATAAATGTTGGAAACTTCACCCTGAGCTTAGGTCGAAGGAGGAGAGGAGCAAGAAAGAGAAACGTGCACTAGTCGCAATGATTGTTGATCTTCCGAATTTAGATAAGCCAAATCCTCACCTTGTTTAAAAAATTTCATCAATTTTTTACAACTAAATATGTCCTACCAATTTTTTTGTCCCCGGCAGAGGGCCTCATTTTTGGACCTCGCCTAGGGCCCCCTAAACCTCAGGGCCGGCCCTAGAAATGAGTTTCATATAAATGCTTATAAAGACCATGTCCCCACCAATAATTTAGTAAAGGCGACTCAGGCAAAGAGGTTAGTTAATGCGAGCGGCAAGTTTGTATTGTTCCTGGTGCGACCGGTTCAAGAGGGTCTGTCGGCTAAGGTGTTGTCTACTTTGGCAATGTCTCCAAAGTAACAAACCGAAATGGGGAAATTGCAAGAGGAGTATAAAAACTTGTTTATGGGCATATAAGGGATGTCGCGCAGGAGGGATGTGGAGCATGATATCACCTTGGTGAATGATGAGCCACTACCCAACATTGGGTTGTATCAGACTTTTGTAACCGAGTCTGATGAGATTAAAAAATAGGTACAAGAACTCCTAGAGCAAGGGGTTATTGATCTGTATTGCTCACCTTGTGGTTCACCGGTATTATTGGTGCCGAAGAAGGATGGGTCTTAGAGAATGCGTGTAGATTATCGAGCGCTGAACAAGATTACTATGAAGAATCGTTATCCACTTCCACAGATTGACGAGCTTTTAGATGGGTTGCAGAAGGCTCAGTTTTTTACTAAGCTGGATCTTAAGTCGGGTTACCATCAAGTTAGAATCCGGGAGAAGATAGTTGGAAGACAACGTTTAAGACCAAACAAGGACTTTTTGAGTTGTTGGTGATGTCTTTTGGGTTATGCAACGCTCCGACGACATTTATGCGGTTAATGAATGAGGTACTTCATGCTTTTATTGATGATTTTGTGATTGTGTATTTGGATGACATCTTAATATATAGTCAAACATGGGAGGATCACTTTGTGCATATACGCAAAGTGTTGGGCGCATTGTGATCGCAATAACTTTTTCTAAATGGGAAGAAGTGCGAGTTTGGGAAAAAGGAGCTGGTATACTTAGGATTTTTCGTTGGTGGCGGTGAACTTGAGGTCGATCCAGAGAAGGTCTCGATCATTACTAATTGGTCTAGACCCCGTGCAGTAACGAAAGTAAGGCGTTTTATGGGTTCTTGTCAATATTTACGAAAGTTTATTCGACATTTTTCACAAATAGCCGCACCGTTGCATTATTTGACAAAGTTTTACTCCAAAGGAGAGGGGTCTTCATCTAAGGGGAACTACTGAAGTGAGGCATTTTATGGGTTCTTGTCAATATTTACGGAAGGTCTCGCCTACCGTCATTTGATGACTTATGGATAGAAAGAGAAAATTTGTTGCATGAGGATATTATTCTAGAGAAGAAAGTTCATGCTACAAGACGGGGTAGTATTGAGTCGTTCTGAGTTGGGAAGAAAAATCAACTACCTAGCAAGTTGAAGTGGTACAACAGGGAAATGGGCATAGCCGTATTCTCACATCTCCAGTTCTAGCTTGAGCAGGTGCTCAAGGCTCCTAAAGGGGGGAGCCATGATCCAGGAGGATCTGAGTCATTTTTTTTACTTTTGTTAAAGTTTATTCGAATAGACTTTTAGTCTGTTTGAATACACTCATGTTTGTTCAAGCAGAGTTTTATGTTTGTTCGAATAAATACTTGTCTCAGTAAATTGTTCGAAAACACACATTTTTGTTCGAACAGACTATTGTTATGTTCGAATAGAGACACGATTCAGCTTATTATTTTAGGCGTTTAAGGGAATAATTATCCTATTTTGTAACTAAGAAACTTGTAACCCTCATAAAGGGCTAAGGCCGGGCAAGATAAAGTGATCTTATAGGGATCTAAGTTTTTGTAAGAGAGACCTAGGGTTTTGAGAGGAATTTAATTGAAATAAAGTATTTAAGCAATTGAAACTCTAAAAGAAAAATTCTCCCACCAATTTGTGTTTGTTCTTCGTTAATTCTTCAAATTAGGTTACTCTCGATTCGATTGTGGATTAACAACCAACACCTGAGATTTAGCCACATGTCAAGATCGTAACGTTTTTGATTCCCCGCAGTTTAGAAGTGTGGGGAATCTAAATGAATCAAACAACACCACATATCTGATTTAATAATTGGCTTTTGATGCCCCACAGTTCAGAAGTGCAAGGAATCAATAAAGTAAAAATCCACCCTAAGGACGGTCTCACCGCCCTCAATGTGGATTTTTGGTTGCCACGTAAGCCAATTCACCTAGCTACTGTGGGTGGATTTGAGCTCAAACAAGGTGAATTTACAAATTCACCTTGCCATGCCATCCTTCACCTAGCTGCTGCATATGCTCTTAAGATAGGTTATCTATGTAGTATCTGGGAACTAGTTATAGGCTCCTACTCCTACTAATGTCTATAAACCCGTAGGGTTGTACTTGTCTAACATTTGAATATATCATTTTCTCCTCCTATATCTTGATTTTATTAGTTACTAAATGAGACCTGGTCGGTTGTACTGGAAAACCAAGAGATCCTGGTAAGAGTGCAACTAAAAGTCTTCCATGGACCTACCAACATTTGACAATATTGTGAGAGGCTTGCTTGTAAGAGCATCTCCAGCAATTAGAAAAATGGGTTTGATAGTTTTGTTAGATCGAACTTTGAAGTCACACTTTTGAGCTCCTAGCCATTGAAAAAATGGGTGTGAGTTGCTTACGTGGCACTGTCAAAACTCAACCGGGCGTGGGGAGCTCACAATAAAAAAAAAGAGTTTAGTGGAGTTTAAAACACTGCGTTGACTAAAAATATTTGCGTGAATTAAATTTTACCGCACAGATTAAATATTATTTATTGGTGTGAGAGGAGATGAATTATTGTGGGCGGAGTAAAGAATTATTTTAGAAGGAATTTTTGTAGAGGGCCTAAACATTCTTAAGAATTACATTTAGTACCTGTAATAGCCTATTTTCGTATTGGACGAAGATAGTGCCTTACACCCTTGAAATATGGAATATTAACTAGGAACTAGAAGCAATTTACACAAGTTTTAGCGTGGAAAACCCTTGAATGGGTTAAAAACCACGACCTCTCCTGTGGATTTCTAAAAGAATAGTATTTATATAGATGCTAGCTATTACAAAGAGAAAAAGATTGGATATCTGAGTTTTGGTAGGGATCACTTCTTCTAAGAGTTCTGTAGATGATAATAACCGTCCTGGATCCTGATCTCTAGGTCTCTTTTTATAGGTCTTATATTATGACCGTTATTGCTTTAATGTGGAACGTTACAATATCAGGTTTGATGAGTCTTTTATGAGGTCTCTTGTAACGTCTTGTTATCTGATACTTGTTGATCTTGTAACGGATCTCTTGATGATCTTAGCTGTAACTTCAAATTGTTGGTGAAGATGCAATCTCTAGCGAAGGTCGTATGTATACGATCTGTTGATGGATATCTGAGTGCCTTCTGCAGTGCGATGTTACTAGATGCTTCAATATCCTTGAACTGTAGGTGAGGCCGTCTATATTGTAATCTGCTTGCTCTCAGTCCTTGGTTGGTTATCAGTATGTTTATACGAACTATGTAAGCTCGAATATCGGGCTTAGTAGGAGGATTAGAAATAAGCCCTTACAACTGCCCCATCTCAGCCAATAGCAGGAGAAACGTGTGTAGCGAGTGGTGTTGGTTGATCTTTTCTACATCTCTCTCTATGTAATAGCTAGCAAACATCTATAAACATCTCTCTTTCTAAGATCCTCAGGAGATGTCGTGGTTTTTAACCTATTCAAAGGTTTTCTACGCTAAAACTTTGTGTTTATAGCTATTATTTCATCTACAGCATTATCCATTTCAAGGGTGTAAAGCACTGTTTTCGGTCTCTACGAAAATAGGCTATTACATTTGGCGCCGTCTGTGGGAAGCACGAACGATGAGCCGGTGCTCGAAAACCAAACCAAGACGCCGAGTTAAAGTTTATGTTTATATTTTTTACAATATTCATATTTTATAAGGTGATTCGCGAGAGCCACAATTCGACTTCACCTCCTCTCTCTCCTTGTCATTCTCTTTGTCAACAAACCCTTCTCAATCCCTAACAATGGCTTCGAACCAAATTCAAGCTTCTCAAATTCTGCAGCCTAATACAAGGGGTGTTATTGAAGATACACAAGGATTCTATTATTACCGTGAACAAGCAGTTCCCGTCGGCCTCCACATCTCCACCGTGATTTGGGAATCAAACCAAGATATATGTGCGAATTGGTTCATTATCGACAGTTCGTGAAACACAAATGCAATTTACAAATCGAGGAACACAAATGCAATTTACAGGTCGCAACAGTTCGTGAAATCCCAATACGACTTACAGTTCGAATTGATTCACCACAGACAGTTTGCGATGGTACGATGATTTTTTCAATTCGAAAAGCTAAGTTGAATGATTAGCGTTACCTCCTTACTCCACTCCCATCAGTACTCTCGAGGTGGGTTCTTGTTTCGTGTTACCAAGTTCTTCGTCAAAGAGCCTGATTTGGTTTGTCATTTCTTTAACGAGATGAGTATTATGATTTGGGTTGATGGGGAACGAAGCGAAACTTCGGATGAACAATTCGTAGTTTCGTGCAGCCACAATGAAATCTACAGGTCAAATTATCTTCGGCAGAATGACAGTTCGTGAAACTCTAAGTTTGAATGATCTCTGCATTAACAGTCCCAGCGATTCTGCTGTTATTACGGTAGCGTCAAGGATCGCAGAATCTCGACCTCATGGGCGCGACAACTTCAAAATCAAGGAATTATTTCCATCATTAAATATATTCATATGGAAGCCAACAACCATACTCGGGGCAAGCCTGACCTCAGCATCTAAATCTCTTCACAAGAATTACACAATACCAATGAGCCATTATAACTTTGTTTTGGTGTCCCGTGCTAATGACGAGCAGATGCCAATGACCAACAGCTACTACTACAACTAATATGCCAAGTTCACAGCAACAACAACTATTACTTCAGTTTCAACATCAACATAATCAGCAGAGACTAATATGAATCTCAAGCCAAACAGAAAATTCAAACCAAATTATGAAAGCGCTCGAGGTCGAGGTACTCGAGGCAATTGCAACTTATTCAAGCTATACTCGGGGTGAGCCCGATCTTTTCAACAACATTATTAAGGCGCTCGAGGTCGAGGTACTCGAGGCGATTACAACTTATTCATACTCGATTTTAGCTTCGGACACAATGTTCAACCTCAACTACAGACTGAATATTAATCGACGTAAATCATACTCGGGGCAAGCCCGACTTCATATTCAGACACAACGCTCATCCTCAGCTCCAGACTCAACACTCGATCTCATACCTCATCTTTTCAACATCATCACACCGCATTATGAGGGTGCTCGAGGTCGAGGTACTCAAGGCGATTACAACTTATTCAAGCTTATACTCGGGGCGACCCCGATCTCAGATTCATACTCAATGATCGAACTTATCAAATCACATTATGAAGGCGCTCGAGGTCGAGGTACTCGAGGCGATTACAACTTATTCAAGCTTATACTCGGGACGAACCCGACCTCAACTTCAGATGCAAACGTTCAACCTCAACTTCAGGCTCAAGACAACTTAACTCATACTCGAGGCGAGCTTGACCAAAATCTTATAGCTCGGTTACTGGATCGTCCAATTCGACTAAACAGAGCACATTCTACAAATCTAAAAGTTGCCGCCTCGATACCAGCCCAGCTCTACATTCAATATATCTCATTACAATCGCATATTGATACGCTCAATTCGACCTGTCACTGAGATCTACTATATAGTCCGTCAAATATACTCGCTCTCCAAGGGTCGCTTATTGAGTCAATCAATTCGATTTGGTAGACACGCACCAAACAACTATTTAATATTCAATATATCTCATTACGATCGCTGATTGATACACTCAATTTGACCTGTCACTGAGATCTATTACATAGCACTGTCGGTCCTATTTGCAGCTGCTTGCAGAGGATGTGGTGGTGACAGAAAATGAGAAGGCTGGGGTGCCGTCTATGAAGTATTGCCGATATCCTGCGAAGGATTGGGTGTTGTAATGGTGGAGGTGGTCATTCGTCTTCAGTGGTTGCGAGATGATGAGGATTACAGAGGGGTGGTGGGATTAACTTTGTCCTCTACCTCACTCCAGTTCCACTTCTTGAGCTTTGAGTTCTTCTATTGGGCCCGCCATTATTTCTGCTTAAGTGTTGCACTGTCATGTGTAAGGTGGACTATTCTTTGTAAAAGAAATATTTGTTTGTAGAACTTGTAATCTTGATTTTCGAACTGACTAAAGTATTCGTCATTGTAAATGGCTTGTCTTGAATAATAAATTCGAACTTTATTATCTTGTCTTGTAAGTATTTGAAGCTGCTTGAATGAACTGTTATAGGACTCCTTAGAACAATTATCGAACTAGTCAAAGATGACATAGGTCAAAAAAATTTAGATCGAATTGTTGCTGAGTTGGATGGAGTATATCTGAACTGTCTAGATCGCGCTATATATTTGTTGCCTTGTTAAGATATATTGTTGTCGATCATAATATCTTTCATGCGCGATATAAGCTTTTGCTGTGAGAGTATCACCATAGACAACTTGAACAATTGATGATCCTGGTGTGGAACTTGGTCGCAGCTTCTGATGTGGTGTGCTTTTCGAACTTCTGTTAGATGTAGAGCTATGTGAAGTAGAAGTTCGAGAAATCGTACTGGATAGGCTTGCTAGAGAGGATGAGGGAACTGCTGGTGGGGAAATCAGTCCATGTGGTGAAGAAAACCATTCGTCTGTAATTATATGCAAGGTCGGATGCGTGATCATATTAAAATATTTGTTTGTATTGAAGTCGGTGTGTCATCACTTTCTGTATTTGTGAAAAAGATTGAATAAAATATAATTGTAGTAGGATTTGTTGCTAATTTTCTGCTTCTGTCAGATCAAAAGTAAGATAAGTGACAGTTGGAAAAAGCTGTACTAGGGTTTTAAACTGGCACTCATGCTATAAATAGTGTAGTAGAATTGTGCAGCCGCAGAAGGTTGTTGCTGTACGTAAGTAATCGTGCTACATGATCTGTACAAATCTTCTTGAGCAGTGAGTCCTTAATAATGGCTGAGGAGAGAGACAGACGTGATAACCGAACACGTTACTCCAAAAATCATTATGAGGGAAAATGAAAAGACGTGCCTGCTAGGAGAGATGATGCTGACACGTGTCCCAAAGAGCCATTATTTCATAAATTGAGGGATAATATAAAAGTTTGTCTTTCGTCTTCTCTTAAGCCACAATCAGTTGTAGAGAGAGAAAGAAGCATTTATAGAGAGAGAAAATCTTCAAACTTCGATCGTAGTCCACCATTAAATTGTGATTTTGCTAGGAAAACCATTGTCTTACCGTCTGAAGTGAGAGTGGTGACCGGAAATGATGACTGCTGCTCTTCTAGTACAGGTTAGTAATCCTGTTTTCGCCATTTTTGTTGTTTATTGCTTGTCATGGTAGATAGTAGTTTGAATACTTTGTTGGGTAAGACTGAGGGAGGAGGCATGTTTTAGTATAAACTCTGAATAGACTTTTCCTGTATATGGTAGATGCGTTCCAAAAATTCAAAAATCCAGTAGTAAAATGGTTGTATCCTCCAGTAAGGAATCATCGTCGTCTGATAGGACTATAGATGATATAGAGGAGAGTAGCACCAATGCTGTTGATATGCCGGCTGTTCATTCTGGGGAGGATGGGGAATTGCATGTGGAGATTGAGACTGGGCAATTTTTTAGGTATCCTGATAATGTAGACGTAGCAAAGAAATTTTTGCAGTATAAAAAGGTTTAGATGGAAAATGGGGGCATTATGTGATGAATGTGGGGTTGTGGTTTAGGGCTCTAGTGAGACCAGGTGGTAAGATAGAGCGCTATCAGGTGCCTTCACTGGATCAGTGGAAGAGAAATATGGCTATAGGAGATGATATAGATATCTCTTATTACAACGGGACTGGTGCAGAGGTCGTAGAGGAAGGATTCCTTTGTTACCTGAACCAGGTCGTATATGGGTTGAGCATTCCCCTAACTTTTTTCCTAAAGGGGGTAATGAATACTCTAAAGAGCTGCCGTGGCCAATTAAATGGTAATGTCTTTGAGATGATGAAGGTCTGTAAAGCCCTTAACAAGTGATGGAGAGATGGTGGTATTGCGAGACAGTTCATTGCGGACGATGTCTTGAAATACTATAAGTTTAAATATATGAAAGATCGAAAGAGTGGATACTTGTTTTGGGATTCAGCGAGGCCAAAATTCTTTAATTTGGAATCTGCTGGGAGACCCAGGTACGACCATCTTGTGATGGGGTGAGGTAATTGTATGCAAGTGCTTGGGGAACCGGCGCTCGAGCTGATATATAAGAATTTTAACGAAATTAAGTGTCTTCATTCTGCCTGTAGTTCATCTTTTAACTTGTTGCGAGCTGCTAACATAGTTTATTGTTGATTTGGCAGAGCCTAATCCCAAAGGTGTTGCTGATACGCCGAGTCTGTTTGACGTCGTTAGTCGAGAAGGAAACGAACTGAACAAAGTTCTTGGAGAACTAGGTATCCGCAGAGAGAAGAGGCTGAACTCTATAGTTGGAAAAGTGCAGCGAGCTCATCAGAATTGAGCTATGGCTACTTCTAGTTCTGCTTATGATGACATTATAGAGATTCCTTCCTGTGTCGCGGGTACTTCGAGTATCCAAACTCGACGACCTAGAGGAAAAAGGGCGTTGCCCCTTTCAGAGCAAACAGCTCTTGCGCTGACGTCGCAGGTGGAGACTGAGGTGGTGGATGTTGCTGTAAATATGGCGCCTCCTCTGAAGAAGCAGAAACAAGAGTTCGGGAAAGATAACCGAGCTTCTTCAAAGGTGGTCAATCTCAAAGTGGTGGAGCAGGAGACGCTAGGGGTGGTCAATCTCAAAGCGGTGGAGCAGGAGACGCTAGGGTAGGCGAAGCGTGATCCAATACGCCTAGATACTCAAATTCAATCCAGTATATCACAGGTATGCATGATGATTATATCTGTTTAAGTAATGATCCGATCTGTAATATTGCTTTGTTGTATTTGTGGTGCAGCTTTCGGTTGCTTGGCGATCAGCTGTGGAGCGTACCGAGCATGATAAAGAGAAAGCAACATTGAATGAACAGTTAAAGGAGCAAACTGCGCCATGTGAGTAGTTGCAGAAGGGGAAGGCTTTATGGTCAGAGCAGCTGGAGCGTGAAAAAACTTTGCAGAAGAAGCAGTTCGAGACAGAGATTGTTGCGTTGAAGGAGGAACTCAGAGCTGAGGGTAAAAAAGCTATCGACGGTGTGGTGGCTGCTCAAAATAGTCTGGTTCAGGCATTTTACTTCTGGGGGTTGAGGAAAGATGATGTCAATCTTGCTATTATTGGGAAGTATGGTGAGAAAATTTTCCCAGAGGAGGATCCTTCTCCAGTAGCTGAATGACCTTCTGAGCATACCCCAGCTCCTTCAGTGGCTGATGATACGACCCAGGAGGTAGCAGGAGCTAATCCTTGATTATGTAGTTGTAATCTAGTTCTGAGACTTGTCTGATTGAAGTTGTCCTTTGTATTTGTGATAGAACTATTTTTGCTGAGACTTGAATTTTTTGCGGTTGCTATTAATATATGTTGTTTTGATGGTGAATGTATAATGTGTATGTAGGAGGTAGTTTGTTTGAGGGAGAAAGTGACCGAGATGGAGAAGGCCTTGAGTCAAGCAAGGGATTCTATCAATCGTAGTCAACAGGTACACAATAAACTTGAATATGAGAGACGTCTTCATAAATCCAACTTTGATAACACCTTTAGGGAGCTATTAAAACTTCAATGTAGATATGGGAAGGTAAAAATTGAGGGGGGTGAGGTTTTACAGAAAGAGAACGACAGGTTTGTCTTATTCTACAAATCCCTTAAGGATAAACAGTTTGTAGATGAGAGTGACAAGCTAGAATGTCAAAGGTCGTTATTGTCTTTGACAATTTACTTTGAGGCCAAAGTAGATAGTGAGCGGGGTTTGAAGGAGGCCTATTTAGAACTGTTAACTGAGAGAGGTGTAGTACCCGATCCAGCTCGGGTAAAATTCTTAGCGCAAGAGGCGCGTAATCGTTATAGTATATAGGCAAAAAGATGCTCAGCTCGGGCTGGTGTATCAATCATATGGGGTGGTGTAGGTGTAATGCCTGATGAGCTTAACTTTTGTAAGGGCGAAGAATGATGAGTATCCTTTTCTTCAATATAAAGAAGGAAGATAGAAGGGTCCAAACACAATTAGAAAATGATCTGAAGCATGTTGGTGACGAACTGGAATGATGTAAAGAACGTAATGTGTTTCTGGAGAGGAAAATGTGGAGTGTGATAAGTTGTTGTAGAGTTTGGAGAAGAGGGTGAAGTTGTTGGAAGTGCGTTTACTAGATACGAAGAAATGTCTGCAAGTCTCCCAATCGCGTTTGAAGAAGTACCTTACTCCAAAGCGGGGAAAACGTGTTGTTAAAGCAGACTATGAACGTCAGATAGCTGATGTGATCGAATTTTATGGGGGTGAGCTTGAGAGAGTAAAAAATGAATTTAGACGTTATATCTCGAGCTGTGGTAAAGATGTTGAAGTAGAGAATAATAAAGTTGTGTGGTTTGCAAAAGCTAATGAGGGTGGAGGAGCTTCGACCTCGAGACCGCGAGCTGAAGGGTCTGAGGAAGAGGAGGTAGAAGATTTGCTACCTCGCACACGACATAAGACTCGGCATCAAGAGGTCGTAATCTTTGATGAACCTTTGCAAGTAGATATGAGTAGTAGTAGGGTTTCATCATACGCAAACTAAATTGTGGCATATAATTGTGCTCTGCATAATGTAGTTGATTTGTGTATCATATCTTGATGTTGTAATAAATGTTGTTGAATGATATGTCTTGCTTGCATGAATATTTGTTGATAGATGTATGCCCTTTGTAATTTCCTCTTCTAGGCTGATGTCGATGAGCAGAACGAACTCTCTGCCTCAAATAAAGAACTGACCGCAGAATTACAGCAGTGTTCATTGGCGGTTGAAAATACAACCTTGTTGAACTTGAAGCTGGAGGCTGATATATTAGAGCTGTAGAGTCGGCTGAATGTTGTGACTGTAGAGTTGTCAAGTAAGGATGTAGAGATATTGACTGCCCATAATGAGGCCAAGTTGTGGAAAGTGTCTTTAAAGAAGAAAAAATTGGAAACCATGACTGCGAACCAACAAGTCTTGGATCTTTCGAGTACGATTGAAAAACAGAAAAATGATATGTTGTATCATCAGTCGGTAGTAACAGATAATGTTGATCTCTTAAAGAGGCGAGATGCTGAACTCTGTAATATGCGAGAGCATATAAAAAGGCTGAGCTGGGATTTGCATGAGGCTCGAGATTCGTGTCAGAGAAAAAGTGATCATGCCAAAACTCACGAGGAAGCATGTTCCAAGATAAATCGAAAGCTGAATGAAACCACCAATAAGTGTAACTCATGGATTGCCGATCTTGACCGGGAAAAACAAGCCTTGATACTAGAGTGTATACAAGGTAATGAAGTTTATGAGGAGCTCCATGTGAAGTATAAGGACTCGCAACAGCTGGTGGAGGCAGTGGATAATGATAGCGAGTATAAGGAGTTGTGCGAGAAGTTGCAACGCATGAAGCAGGAGATGAGTCATAGTGTGCAGGTAACGAAGCATTATAGGGTTTTATTGCTGAAGGAGAAAGAGTCTCTGGTGGATCGATGCAAGGGTCTTTACGACGAGCTAAACAAAGTGAAGACCGAGCTGTGTGAAGTTATGCTGCTGACTGCAGATAATGCTTCATTATGTACTATTGCTATGTTGCATGCGGATGTAAAGACATTGCGGCAAGAGCATGATTCGATCTTGGTTGCTTTGACTGAACATGGTATGGAGTATGACATACTGCTAGCACGGCTATCTTATATAGATAATCTGATGCCGAGAGTTACGGGGCTGTTGAATGCGTCTCCTACTGTAGTTGATACTGCTATACCTTTCCCTGCCTTACTTTCATCTGGGCCTGGGGAAAGTTCGAATGTTGTACGCCCGAAGCGAGAAAAATAGTTAACTGTAATTAGACAGAGTATAAATATGTCTTTGCTGTAGAAAAAATATCAAACGTTGAGTAAACAAATGTTTTTGTTTTTGTTCTCTCTATGAATTGTCAAATTGAGTGAACCAATAAACGACCATGTATAGATATATGACTGGAACGATGTTGTATTCTCCTTTGTATAGGTCAAATTGAACAAGTCAATAAGCAACCGTAAAAGGATACATTGAATGTTAAATAGTTGTATAGCGTCTCGACCAGGTCGAATTGATTGACTCAATAAGCGACCCTCGGGAGAACGTGTATACTGGAAGAGCTATATTGCAGTTCTCAGTTACAGGTCGAATTGAGCGTATTAATAAATGACTGTAATGAGATGTATTGAATATGGCATAGCTGTATAGTGCATCTTTTCCAGATCGAATTGATTGACTCAATAAGCGACCCTCGGAGAGCGTGTATATTTGAATAGCTATGTTGTAGGTCTCAGCTACTGGTCGAATTGAGCGTATTAATAAGCAACTGTAATGAGATGTATTGAATATGGCATAGATGTATAGAACATCTCTGCTAGATCGAATTGATTGACACAATAAGCGACCCTCGGGGAGATTGTATATTTGAATAACTATGTTGTAGGTCTTAGTTACTGGTCGAATTGAGCGTATCAATAGGCGACTGTAATGAGATGCATTAAATATGGCATAGCTGTATAGTGCATCTCTGCCAGATCGAATTGATTGACTCAATAAGCGACCCTCAGAGAGCGTGTATATTTGAATAACTATGTTGTAGGTCTCAGTTACTGGTCGAATTGAGCGTATCAATAAGCGACTGTAATGAGATGTATTGAATATGGCATAGCTGTATAGTGCATCTCTGCCAGATCAAATTGATTGACTCAATAAGCAATCATCGGAGAGCGTATATATTTAAATAGCTATGTTGTAGGTCTCAGTTACTGGTCGAATTGAGCGTATCAATAAGCGACTGTAATGAGATGTATTTAATATGGCATTGTTGTATAGTGCATCTCTGCCAGATCGAATTGATTGACTCAATAAGCGACCCTCGGAGAGCGTGTATATTTGAATAGCTATGTAGTAGGTCTCAGTCACCGGTCGAATTGAGCGTATCTATAAGCGACTGTAATGAGATATCTTGAATATTGGATAGTTGTTTAGTGCATCTCTGCCAGATTGAATTGATTTACTCAATAAACGACCCTCGGAGAGCGTGTATATTTGAATAGCTATGTTGTAGTAATTCTCCGGTATATAGGTAGAAAGGCTTGAACTGAGTAGACTTGCAAGATAGTGAAAAAGGTACTTTATTGAATAATATCGGATATTACAACATGTTTATCTTTGATACAACTTCAATCGATGGGTATTCCATGGATTAGGAATAGGTACACCTTCATATGTACTGAGATCGTAAGATCCTAAACCATTTGTGCCAGTTACGATAAACGGACCTTCCCAATTGTCTGCTAGCTTTCCAGCATTAGGTATTTTTACAATTTTGTGAGATTTCTCTGAGAACGAGGTCTTTAACTTTGAATTCTCGGTGTCGAACACGCTTGTTATAGGATCGGGACAACGCAATCTGATATCTTCCAAGATTAACAAGGGTTCTATCACGTGTTTCTTTGATCAAATTCAGATTGCATGCGATCTGAAACTCGTTTTCTTCATCTGTCATCTCGTGATCACGTATTGGATGATGATATTGAGTAGGAATGATGGCTTCAGTCCCGTAGGCCAGTAAAAATGGAGTATATCTTGTTGTTGTCCTGGGAGTTGTTCAGTAGGCCCAAAGTACATGTGGTAACTCGTTCACCCATTTTCCCTTTTTGTCGTCTAAACGCTTCTTGATGTCATCCACAATAGTTCGATTAGTAATCTCAGCTTGTCCATTTCCCTGTGGATAATAAGGATTAGATGGGGAATGAATGATGTTGTGTTCATTGAGGAATGCGACAATTTTGGAGCCAACGAACTGTGGTCCATTATCAATTCTGATGAGGTGTGGTTTGCCAAATCGGATAATAATGTTCTCCTAGATAAATCTGATGACTTCGTCTTCTCGGGTTCGGCACGGCGGGACTGCTTCTACCCATTTAGTAAAGTAATCTGTAGCGACCACCAAATGTTTTCATTTTTCTGGTGCTATAGGAAACTCTCCTACGAGATCGAGAACCCATCATTTGAATGGCCAAGTTACTTAGCTCGAGTGTAGTTCGAGTGTTGGAGCTCGTATTTTAGGTCCATGCCGCTGACAAGCATTACACTTACGAGCATATTCGATTGCCTGTACTTTCATCTTAGGCTAAAACATTCCTTGAGTTAAAGCTCTGTTTGCAAGAGATCGTCCTGCTGCATGTGATCTGCGCGTGCCTTCGTGTAGATCGTGCAAGAATTACTGTACTTCTTTGTCAGATAGACAAAGGAGGTATGGACTACTGACCAAAATTTTGTATAGAAGATTGTCCTGAACAATGTATCTTCGAGCATTGTCAATTAATCTCCGCCGCTCTATAGGATCCTCAGGAAGTGGACCGTCGAATTTATTTTGAGGTCCGATGTATGTAATGAAAGGCTGTCTCCAATCATCTTTGACCTCCTCACTGCCCCCAGTATTAATGGTATTGGACACGATGGTGTTAATGCTGAGGTTAGAAATGATGTCGATTTTTAAGTAACGAGCTTCTGATCCAAGGACACCAGCAAGGTAAGCAAGTGCATCTGCATGTCTATTTTCCCCCCTTGGGAAATGTTCTAAAAAAATTGTCTAAAATTTGCTCATTCGTTCGACCACTGCAGCATCATAGTCGACCATTCTTCCATTGGTTTGATATGCACCTGTGTAATGGTTGACAATTAGTAATGAATCTATGTAGACAGAGAGCTCTGCTACACCCAGTGTGAGTGTCATGTCCAAGCCATTAATTAATACCTCATATTCTGCCTCTTTATTGGATGCTTCAAAATTGAGGCGGATGGATTTTTCAAGCCGATCATTGGAAAGAGTAATAAGAACAATCCCAATTCCTGATCCGGCTGGTACGACGGAGCCGTCTATCAAAAGTTGCCAACCTTTCTTTGTTACCCAATCTGATTTATCTTCTGACTAGTCCGTGAGCGATTCATCTTTTTGACCAATAAAATATTCTTCCCAATCAAGATCCTCTACTGGAAAGTCTGCTAGAAAATTTGTTATTTTGGAATGACGTGGTTCGAAATGTATATCGTGCTCCCCGAGGGTTACTGACCATTGTTGGATACGTTGAGATTTTTTGCGCTTGGATAAGATGTTGCGAAGTGGATAGTTCATCAAAACATGAATAGTATGAGCTTGGAAGTACTATTTTAATTTCTGGGATGTATAGACGAGAGCGAGAAGAAGCTTCTCAATTTTGGTGTATCTTGTTTCAGCAGGAGTCAGAGTTTTGCTGATAAAATAGACTAGTTTCTCGGTCCTTTCTTCGAGTCAAAGAAGAACAAAGCTGAGAGACGTATCTGTGACAGCTAGGTATACTGTGAGTTCTTCTCCATCTGCTGGTGTGCTCATAACTGGTGGTTTGCCCAAATAACGTTTGAGTTCGAGGAAAGCCGTTTCGCATTGGTCTGTCCATTCGATCTCAGGATCTTTCTTTGATTTTCCTCGTGATGTACCTCATTTTAACAGATTTAATAAAGGTTGACATATGTCTGAAGACTTGGATACAAATCTGTTTAGTGCTGCAATCTTCCCGGCTAGCTTCTGAATGTCCTTCTTTGTCTTTGGTGAAGGAATAGTTAAGAGAGCTCGTATGCTTGACGGACCGGCTTCAATCCCTCTTTTGCTTATTAGATGGCCAAATTTTTTTCCGGATTGAACGCCGAACTGGCACTTATCGGGATTTAAACGCATTTTATAAGATCGTAAAATCTCGAAAGTTGCTCGCAAATCTGTAAGATGGTCATCTCTCTTGAGACTTTTGCAGAGCATATCGTCAATGTAGACCTCTATTGTTTAACCAAGATGGTCTTTGAACATCTGTGTCATCAATCTTTGATAGGCAGCGCCGACATTTTTCAGGCCGAAAGGCATGACTTTATCATAATATAGACCTTGTTCAGTGATGAACGCAGTCTTGTCTTGATCTTCAGGAAGAAGTGGTATCTGATTATATCCTGATACAGCATCCATCATTGAGAGGAGTTCGTGCCCTGCCGTAGAATCGAGCAGATAATTGATGATCGGAAGTGGAAAGCTATCTTTCGGGGTGTATCGGCTGAGATCCATGAAATCAACACAGACTCTGATTTTGCCATTCTTCTTTGGGACTACGACAATGTTCGAGATCCAGTCCGGGTAAATAGCTTTGCGAACAAAACTGACCTTGATCAATTTTTCGATCTCTTTATTCTCTTCGTCTCGAAATTTTGGTGCTAGAGTTCCTTGCTTTTATTTGACCAGTTCTACTTTATCTTTCAACCCTAGCTTGTGGCATGTTATAGCGGGATCGATCCCTGGCATTTCATGAAATGTCTATACAAAGACGTCACTATTATCTGTGAGGAATTATATGAGATTTGAGAGTTCCTCCGTACTCAAGAGAGTTTCAATGTGAGTTCCTCTTTGCGTGCCACTGATCTCGATGTACTCTGTTGGTTCGACGTTTGGCAACTGAGGTTCTGCTGGAATTGACTGTTGTAATTGCTATGCAGGAGTTGTTGTAGCTGGCTTAGCTTCAATGGAAATAGTGTTATCGCAAACTCGAGCTAATTTTTGACTTCCTTTGATTTTGTAGATCCCTCCTTTCCAGTCTAATCGTAACGCCTGATGATATGTGGAGGGAATAGTTTTCATGTTATGCAACCATGGTCGCCCCATGATGCCCAAGTAACGGGATTTGACCTTGATGACGTAAAAGACTACGTCAAGTGTGACTGTTTCGGTTGTGATAGGAAGTATGATTTTCCCTACACGTTCTTCCATAGAGCAGTTGAATCCAGAGACATTGATGTTACTTGGTTCGACCTTGTCTGATAAGCCCATTTGGTCGATTGTGCTCTGGAAAATTAGTTCAATGTTGTTGTCGGTATCTACCATCATCGTATGTAGAACTATGTTCTTCATTTTTAACATGATCACAAGTGCATCATGGTGCGGAAAGTTGAAGTGACGAACGTCACAGTCTTCGAAAGAAATCTCAGCTCGTCGATTGCTAGATTCTGACAACAAATGAGCTTCTTTATCTCTCATTGCCAAATCATGGCATTGTCCGACGTGTCTGCGCTTGGATCTGTTGGAGTTGTTGATTGTTTGAGTCTCGATAAAGTATAAGTATTTTTCTTCATTTGTTTCGTCAACTTGGACGATCTTGGCACCAGTCTTGTAGCTGCCATCCTTATAACTTTCGATGTTAACAATATACTCAAGCATTTGACCTTGTACAAATATACTCTGGAGAAGAAATATCAATGCGAAACACCGCTCCGTGTCATGATGTTGAATCTGTTGGTGAATGCAGTATGGCTTTCCTGGTATGAGTGGAAGAGTATTGGCATTTATGAAGAATTCATCTTTTTGTATCAGCGGGTATAAGTCTACAAGAGTAGTTGTTAATTGTGGTATGCACGAAATTGGCTTCCTTCATCCTTGGTGTCCTTGACTGTCATTGGACCTGAATTGCTTATTATCACCCCCATAGTCTTTATTGCTGTTATGAGCTCGTTCTTCGGGATGGCCTTTGGTTGGTAGGGTGATGCGTTGAGGTCTTGGCTTCTCAGTTGTCAGTCGCTCGAGGTTGATAAAGTTGTTGACCTTCTCAATCATATCCTCCAACGTCAGTGGCTTGTTGAGAACCAGGTGCTCCTTGACTCGTCCATCTACGAGCAGTGCATTGGTGAAAGAGGAGATTATGATCTTCTTGTCGAGGTTGTCAATTTTCCGACCTAGTCCAAAAAATTTCCTGGTAAACGTCCTCAATTTTTTGTTTGGTGCCTGCTTGAGGCTGAGCAAAGAGTAAAGACTCTCCTCTCTGTCTTAATTGTGCAAATAGTTTTTGATAAACAGTTTGTGAAGTTGTTCGAAAGTGAAGATAGACCCTTCGCTGAGAGTGTGAAACCATCGTAGAGGTTCGCCCTTTAAACTGGTCGGGAAGAGACGGCAGAGGATGTGATTAGATGTCAAATGTAGCCCTAAAGAATCCTAAAATTCTTGGATGTGCTCCACAGGATCTCCTCCCTTGTATTTCTGAATCTTTAGAGTATGAAAACTGGTGGGTACTTCCTCGTCCAGCAACTCTTGCGCGAGCGGGCTCTTCTGAAATTTAGTATAGTTGTTTCTTCCAGTGAGTATTTGAGCGTTTAACAGCTCCTGGATGCGTTTCTCCACCTATTCCAGAGTGCGATATTGTCGAGATGTGACAGCTCGTCTTGTTGCTCGTCCTCCTGGTGGATTGTGTTCTCCTGTTGCTTCGCCCATGCGATCATAGACCGAAATTTGAAATTTTTCTCTATTTTGTTCCTCTTGTTGTTGCAGATCGATTATTATTCCGGTGAGTAATTGTGGATTGACGTGACCTGGAGGTGGGACTAGCTCTTGCTGAATTTGGGGAAGTGCTAGATTTTGGCCTCGATGTCCCAGGCGATCATGGACTGATATCCTCGAGGTTGCAGGCAGAGCGTTCTGTTGTCTCGGATTTGCTGTTATTTGAGCTTGAAGTGCTTTGATTGTGTCCTGCATGGTGGCGAGCTATTTTTCTAGTTCTATTTGTCGTTCGGCTTCTGCTTGCACAGTTGTTCACAAATCCGTCACTCCTTCAGCAGCGTCAGGCAGAACATTGTGTGATTTTTCTTGATTTGCCATCCTTAAAAAAAATGAATACGGAAAAACTGGATCGAAGAACGCTGAGTGTATGTTTCGTTCCCACAGACGGCACCAAATGTAATAGCCTATTTTCGTATTGGACGAAGATAGTGCCTTACACCCTTGAAATATGGAATATTAACTAGGAACTAGAAGCAATTAACACAAGTTTTAGCGTGGAAAACCCTTGAATGGGTTAAAAACCATGACCTCTCCTGTGGATTTCTAAAAGAATGGTGTTTATATAGATGCTAGCTATTATAAAGAGAAAGAGATTGGATATCTGAGTTTTGGTAGGGATCACTTTCTCTAAGAGTTTTGTAAATGATAATAGCCATCCTGGATCCTGATTTCCAGGTCTCTTTTTATAGGTCTTATATTATGACCGTTATTACTTTAATGTGGAACGTTACAATATCAGGTTTGATGAGTCTTTTATGAGGTCTCTTGTAACGTCTTGTTATCTGATACTTGTTGATCTTGTAATGGATCTCTTGATGATCTTAGCTGTAACTTCGGACTGTTGGTGAAGATGCGATCTCTAGCGAAGGTCGTATGTATACGATCTGTTGATGGATATCTGAGTGCCTTCTGCAGTGCGATGTTACTAGATGCTTCAATATCCTTGAACTGTAGGTGAGGCCGTCTATATTGTAATCTGCTTGCTCTCAGTCCTTGGTTGGTTATTAGTATATTTATACGAACTATGTGAGCACGAATATCGGGCTTTGTAGGAGGATTAGAAATAAGCCCTTACAGTACCTCAAAGTTTTGTAAACTACAAGTGGACCCTATTCTCAAGAATTAATTTCAATTAGTACCTTGAAACTCTTATATACTATTTTTTAAAATCATATTCATTCTATTTACTTGAAGCCTAGACTACTTAGAGTACCTCCAACAACATGGTATGCTGTTAAGGTTTCCCCATACTCTTGCGAAAAAATACATCCAACAGGGGTATGGGGTTCAGCATACTCACCCCCATACCTCTCCAAAGTATGCGAAACCTGAACTTGGCGAGGAGTATTCGCATACCGCCTAGGCACTGAACCGTTCAACGCCCAACAACTTTTAAACACAGTTGACATCTCTCTCTCCCATCACAATTTCTCTATCTAATATACCACTGCCTAGACGCTGAACCATTGAGCGCGTCAAAAACTTTTTAATACACGTGGCATCTCTATCTCTCTCCCATTACAACTTCTCTCTTAAAACCGTAATTCTTTGTTGGACGAAAATAGTATGCGATTCTAAAATACTGGCATGGTAAACCGGAATCGCATACTCTTCTGTTGGAGGTGCTCTTGACAAGTAAAAGTGGAAAGATACATTGGGTTTCGTGTTCCAAGGTCTACTCACTTTAGGCAAACGTACCCAACTGATTGACCATCGGTACTTCTTCGAAGCCTACATATCATAGTCAAGAGCTTGTCAAATTCATTATAGCCATAGTTTGGTGTTATGGGGCATTATGTTTTCTCATTCCTCTCCGGAGTAGGTGCATATACCGACATTTGGAGAAAGCCTGTTTTAGATTCTTAATATTTTCCACATTCCATACTCTCAACGATCCAGTAAATTGCCCACCATGGGTTCTAATGCTAATGATAAAGGATAATAATTAATCATGCCATGATGTCATATATTACTTGAATTGGTTCGATTCCATGGGATGATTTACTTCATATTAGACTTTAGACCCTGAAACTCAATCTTTCCTTCTTTCAATTTTACAAGTATATAAGAACACAAGATAAATAAAAAAGTACAAAACAACACTTTCTCTCTCTCTCCTCTCCCTTCTCCCTCTCTACCCTACCTCCATTAACTCGTAGACACCTCTTACCCACAACCTTCTACACTGTTAACCTTCTTGCTTCCTTACACCCTAACTAATAACACACCATCTCTTACGTTCTTTCACCAACCATCCTTCATTTCATACTAACCCTAATACCATTTTAATCCTTTCTACTCTCTCCCTCACCCTCTCCAAGTACAGGCACTAAGCACCTCTACCGATGACAGAAAACACACCATATCTTACGTAACTTCCAAACTCCTCCATACTTCAACTCCGCCATCCTCCATCCCTTTAGTGAAACTGTTTATCTACCTTAACCCAACTCCTTCCACACTATCTCAAAGCACAGTTGCTGTACAACACTACCGATGACAGAAAACACCGACGAAGACGCTAGTTACCACAATATGGCTACCGAAGAGGGAGAATTAGCGGAAATGTTTCAAGGCTTTTCAACACACTACCCAGTGCCCTTTTATCTTCTTGACGAAGCATTGTGGAAGAACCTCCAAATAAAATGGCAATTTTTGATAGCGTTCAAATCGATTTCTCCTAATATCAAGGAACAAGTTATAACGGATGGGGTTTCTAGAGCATGGGGAAAACTTGTCTCTCACATTCCTCCACTTTCGTATGAGCAAGATTCTAAGGTCTTTATAGCAAATTTTGACAACCATAAGGATCAACAAACCATCCTAAATGCCCAACCAGCCAATGTTTTCAGATTATCTATTTTACAACAACCTTTTAATCCTATGTTGCACCAATCAGAGATCAACTTCTCCAAATATCTTTGTTGGGTACAGGTCTCCGGCCTACCGTGTTGCATGTTAGGAAAGGAATTGCTTAGGCTGATCGGTAACAAGATCAGAGAATATATTCGAGACGATTTTGAAGAATATCAAACAGAGCCGCATAGGGCTAGTTTCGTGCGTATCCTGGTTAATCTGTTTACAGGGAAACCACTAGTTCTCTCTAATCCGATTTTTAGGCCGCAGCAGTTTAGAGACGCCCAGATCACGGTTAAATACAAGAGACTTAAGGGATTTTGCCCATATTGTGGGATCATAGCCTATCCCCTTTCACTATGCAAAAGATTGGAGAAGGTGATGAAGGAAAGGAATCGCCTAAATATCAACACTAAGTTCGAGTTCCACTACAGTTCACATATACAAATCAACCCGTCCAAAAGCATCGTTTCTTTGTCATTTAAGCATTTTTATGCAAGTACTCAAGATACATACCAAAATCACAACCACACTCAACAACAACACCATGCATGCAGCCAAGGAAATGAGGTTAGATTCAAAGAGTCCAACAGAGAGACTAACGCCATTACCTAAGTTAGATACGGCAATACAGCCGACTCAAAGGCACCCATCATCTTAGAGCCGATGCAACTGTCCAAACAGACCAACTTTGGGCGATCTCAGGGAGACAACGCCGAACAAATCATCGGCATGCACTGATTGGGATTCGTTAGACGACTTCAGAGACAACAAAGTCATCATTACAACCTAAGCGAGTCCAGATCTGGCACACTTTCCAAACCAACATATCATGATTCACTTACGACCGTTGAGGCCTTCGGAGGTGACGGTACAATTGGTGACGGTGCAATTAAACAATTGCTTGGCGAATTTGATTTAAATTTTTTAGATAGCTTTCTTAGCCGCAAAGACAAGCAGTTGATGGGATATTGCAGAGAACAATCATTTTCCCCCACTCATTCATTTCCAAAACAGATGAGAAACGAGTTATTTAATGATGTAGGGACCCATACAAGCTCACCAGCATGCAACAAGCCAACGTCACCACTTTACAGATTGAAAGAGAAATTTACCCAACCGGGCCTACTCCAACAAAACCCAAACTCATCTCACTTTACCGATCCACATATGCTTGAACAAGGCCTGGACGGTTCTATCTGCACCCCTAATTTTTTTGACCTCGAAAGTATGGGCTTGCCTCGGGCAAGAAAAAACTGGATATTACAAACTTGTACACCCCCCTCTCTATTAACCCGATTATCCAGCCCATACCTCACAGGCCCCACGGGCCAACCCTCAACAAACATCCGGCATCCACTCACATTCTATTCTCTCTTAGCCCATCGGGCTCGGCCTTGCAATGATCGCCATTTTTGGCCATCCACCGACAGGAAGGTTCACCAGAGTTATCCTCGGATCCTGAACCACTTGAGATTGGGTACTTATCATCTGAGCATTCGGTTTGGGTCACTCCGACCAAGGAAGACATTTTTGGCCACAACTCGGATAGGACAGCCGGCAGCTCAGAGCAAGGAAGCTGGGGCAAGGGTGACCAGAAGCAGGAGATTGTAGATGCGTCATCAGCAGAAGAAGGTACAGGGGACTCTCCACACCTCGCTAAGGTACGCGTTATTTCCTCTGTCAGACTCTTTCATTTTTACTCCTTATTTGATCATGCGTTATTTAGATTTTCTTCACCTTGTGGTCGATTGACACCCCAGACCTTTCATAGATTCGTCGTAGTTGACCAGGGTAAACAACCTGACTTTAGAAATTTTCGGCATAGACAGATTAGAATTGACTCTAGGCGACCATGCGGACTGGCCAACCATACCCCTTCCCCCACTCTTGGGGCTCACTCTCATACATCTTTGAACTCGGCCAGTAGAGCATCTTACAAGCTCTTAAGTAGGAAAAGAGAGGATCTAAACCGTAGCATCTTGTTTCGTCGGATCGTATCGCTCTGGAACCGTGCATGATAAGACTCAGAGAAGGCCTACTCTTTCACACAAACTCATCCAATACATGAAAGGAACTATCTCTTAGCCCAATTTCCACATCAGAAATTTGATTGCCACAACTCAATTTCTCCTCTCCCCCCATAACTTGAATGTGAAAGCCGCTTTGTCGGTTTGCATCAACCGTGTCTCTAGTTGTGTCTCTCCCCATTCTAGGTGATCTAGGAAAATTGGAAGATTACTCAAAGTCGTTCGAATGAGGTTGAGAGTCGTTCGAACTACCCAATTCCACCTCTCTGGAATTTGGCTCAGGAAACCCAAGTCGTTCGAACAACTCCCAATTTTGTTCGAACGGCTTTTTTCATGCTCTCTAGAATTTGGTCCATAGAGAATTTTCGTTCGAATGAGTTGTCATACCGTTCGAACGAGTTGTCAACTTTCTAGGGTTTTAGACCAATTAGGCGTAAAATCGTTCGAACGAGTTTATAAGACGTTCGAACGACTTTGGCATAGTTAAAAAATTTTAGGGGGTAGTTTTGCCTTGAGATTCGTTCTTTTATTATTTCGAGTTCCCTAGTATATAAATAGAACTTAGGTTATTTTTCTACCTATGTTAGATCTAGATAAAGTTATGAGGAAGAACTTAGGGTTTAGAGTATTATCATTGTAATTACTTTGTTATTTGCAATTGAATCTCTTATTTTTCCCAACCAATTGGTGTTCTTCGTATTTTTATGCTAACTAGAGCTTCTCTATCGTATTGTAGATTAAGTGGTATCAGTTTTCCAACTACGATCTTCAGGGGTTGATTGTGGTTTATAGTCTTTACACGTGACTGTCTCAAGCAAACAAAGGAGAAGCTAGTGACCGTCTCAGTTTTGTAAAGTAATTACGTCTCATGAACCTCGCGAAGGCTTCTGCTTTGGCGACACGGCGAGGTTGCTGGAGGAAGAAAGGGGTTATGGAGGTGGATGGAGGAGATAATTTTGCGGAGATCGATAATGATTCTGGTGATGCCGAATCCAACAAGGAGTGATCGGGTATTGGTAAGTCATCGAATCCTATTCGTAATCTTCATATCAATTTTAAGATTAACATTCTGGTATTCGACGGTTCGATCGATGCCGAGAAGTTGGATAATTAGTTAGATAGGTTATAAACTTATTTTTCCATTTATGAATACTCCAAAGCTCAGCAAATATGCTTTGCTACGTTGAAATTTGCAAGTCATACACTCACGTGGTAGAAATCTTATCGAAAGCACCACGATGTAAGAAGTTTGGGTTGGAAAGAATTCAAGGTATTAGCGCGAAAGCAGTTTTATCCGATTGGGTATAAGCAAGAGAGATGGTATAAATGGCATAGTTTACGCCAAAAGTTTGAGCAATCCGTACATGAGTACACTACGGTGTTTCATAACCAAGCTTTGGTTTTGGACATCGATGTGGACGAGTATGAGGTGTTCATGAAGTACACCGATCAAAACTCTGCCGAGGAGATTAACCTCCAGACCACTCTTGAGCACACACTCAACCTTGAAGAGAACCTTTGGAAAGACAAATCCAGAGAACTCGGGCTCAAAGAAGGCGACCAGAATACACGGTTCTTCCACACTTCCACGGTATGTCGTAGGCGGAAGAACTCAGTCTCCAATATCCGAAAAGAGGATAGTTCTTGACCGTGGACAGACAAGACATTGGCGATACCTTTATTGATTATTACAAGAAGCTCTTCTCTTCTTTGAATCCTACTACGAAAGTCGAGGAGCTAAACATCTTAGAGGAGCTGATTTCCCTAGAGGATATTACAATTCTGACCAAAAACTTCTCTATGAAAGAAGTCAAAGAATCCCTTTTCTCAATGAACCGCCGGAGATCTCCAGGGCCATATAGTTTCACTCCACTCTTCTACCAAAAATCTTGGGACACTGTTAAGAACAACCTCTTTCAAGCCACCCTCACTTTTTTCAGACTGGCCACATCCTCAGTTAATGCAACCATACAAACATCACACTCATCTCTAAGAAGAAGAATCCTACTAGCCCGAAACATTTCAGACCCATCAGTCTGTGCAACGTCAAATTTAAAATCATTACCAAAATCCTGGCTAGCAGACTCAAACCGCTGCTTCATAAAATTATTTCCCCTACCCAAAATGCTTTTGTCCCTGGTCGTCAAATATTTGACAACATTATTATGGCTCAAGAGATTCTCAAATCCCTTAAGAAAAAGAAAGGTTCTTCAGGGAATATGGCGGTTAAACTTGATCTCAGTAAAGCATTTGACAGGATGGAGTGGAGTTTCCTAGGGGATACAATGAAATCCATGGGTTTTTGTGACAAGTGGTGTAATTGGATTCAACAATGTATTTCCACCACTGCTCTATCCTTCAACATTGGCGGATCCCCGTATGGTTTTCTCAAGCCAGACAAAGGTCTCAGACAAGGCGACCCTCTTTCCCCTTTTCTTTTCCTCATCTGTACTGAGGTTCTCTCCAAGATCATCATCAAAGCGGAGATTGAGGGAAATCTACATGGCATTAAGACGTCCAGAGGCAGCACCCTGATCTCCCATCTCCTCTTTGCAGACGACTGCTTCATTTTTTTGTAGAGCTCACCTCAAGGAAGCAGGCATGCTCAAAGATGTTATGAGCATTTTCAAAAGTATTTATGGCTAAGAGATTAACCTGAAGAAATCGCGTATACTCTTCAGCAAGAATGGGCATCAGAGACATCACCGGCTCATTCAACGTATCCTTTACATCAAAAAAGATGCGGGTGGAGACAGATATCTGGGAGCCCCTCTGGAGTTTGATCGCAAGAAAACCCTTAACTTTCAAGATATAATCACTCGTGTTTCAAACAGAATCGAGGGATGGAAAGCTAAGAACCTTTCTCAAGCGGGCAGACTCACCCTTATTAAAGCTGTTAACTCAGCAATTCTTTCATTCCATATGCCTATCTTCTCCTTCCCCCTTAAAATCTGCAAAAAATTGGACTCCATTAATTCTCGATTCATGTAGGGCACAAATTGCGCTGGGAACAACAAAACTCATTTCATCAGTTGGAAGAATATTTGTCGCCCCAAAGATAAGGGTGGTCTGGGAATTAGAACCGCCCTGGCACACAATCATGCTCTCTTAGCCAAATTATTTTGAAGGATCATCAAAGAGCCTGACAAAACTTGGGCTTACAACCTTAAGAAGAATTATTCTCCTAAAGAGTCTCCGATGACCGCATCCCCCAAGCCTACTAACTCTTAGATTTGGAAAGACATTATTGTAGCCAGGGATAGAATTTAGAATGAGCTCATTTGGCACATCGGAGATGGTGAAAGCGTGGACTGTTGGTTAGAACCTTGGATTCCGGGTATCGGATACGGTCGCCCGTGCAGCCCTCCCCCAGCCTACAGAGCAGTCACTAAAGTGTCGGACCTCATCTACCCCATCTAGCGGATTTAGAAGGAAACGATTATTCGATCCTGGTTTCATCAAGATGTAGCTGAGATCATCCTCAGAATTCTACTGAGTAGATTCCAGGCCAAAGACACTCTTAGATGGAGAGGGGAAAAGAATGGTCTCCTCACGGTTAAATCAGCCTACCAAGCATCTCTCCAAAATCATAAGGCAGAAAACTTCAACATCATTGGATCAGGCCATGAACATGACTGGGGGGCCATCTGGAGAATGAAAGTATCACATAGAATTCAGTTGTTCCTTTGGAAAGCACTACAAAATGGCATCCCTACAAAATTTAATCTCTGGCATGGAGAGAACAACAAAGATATTGTCTGCCCTAGATGTGGAGAAGAAGAAGAAGAAACCACTACGCACGCCCTCTTTTTCTGTAAAAAAAAATTAAAGGGTTTTAGTACGCTTTTGACCCATCCTCTAATTTTGACAGCTGGCCTTACACAGACTCCCTCTATGGTATTTTTCTTAAATTGACCTGCCAAATTACGATCGAGCCCAACCTTGCTAAGTGGAGTAAGATCAACTCCATCTTTTTTGTCATCTGGATGAGCAGAAATGACCTTGTTTTTAATAATATCAAGCCTAATCTTTTTGTCTATGTGAATAGGTCCAAGAGCTACTGCCTCAATTATAGGTCTTACAATGATTACCAGATCTCCCCTCCTGTACAGGTCCTACTTCCTTTCGTCCAAGAAGGCTGGCATTTTATTATGGTGGATGGGGCCTGGCATAACAGTGAAACTAGGGGGGTTCTGGTTTTGTGATTAAAACTCACAATTTTGTTGTGGTAAGTGCAGGATTTGACTCCTCTCAGTCGAAGGATTCCAAAGAGGCCGAGGCGCTTTCTGTGATCCGAGGCATGGAGGAAGCACACAGGATAGGCATTGAGCGAACACTGGCTCTTACAGACTGCGGGAGACTCGTCCGGGCATATGAGACGAGATCCGAGGCATTGATGCTTGCTTTATCATCCAGCTTTTCGGAGTTTAGTTTCCAGTTTTTCAGTAGATCGTTCAATTCGGAAGCACACGCCTTAGCTGCCTTGGGAGTACACTCCCCGGCATTTTCTTTGTATGAGCTATGAGCCTGATGAGGCGACAAAACTTATTAACTATGTTGTTTCTCTTCAGCCTGTAAAGGCTTAATTTATATATTATGACTTTGCTTTAAAAATAAAATAAAAACAACACTCTCTCTTTTCCTCTATTGTTATTTCTGTTGTTGTTCTTTGTTACATTGTTTATTACTACTAACCAACCCAAATAAAATTTAACAAGGTTTATTGGGTTTGCAGTTAATTACACCGGTAAAGCATGTAAGCCGGTTTTGCCTTAATCATCTCCTTCCTCGTGAAAGGCCTCTTCTTGCTCGGGTTCCGGATTGTACAAAAAATACACCGTTCATCATAAGATCTCCTTCCGGTCTCCATGTCCATTTCTTCCATTCACTCTCCAATGAGTAATCCCTTTTTGTCACCTATACAACACCATCCCCCAAAAATAAGAAACCGCAAGAAAAAAAAAACACAGGGTGATCCAAGATCATAATTTATCACCATTTGCCCAACTAATCCCTGAGCCACGTGAGAACCCTGCCAACAACACACATGCCGGGGAAGTCAGAATAAATCAAGGCGGATGGCCCCTGTTGGCGGTGAATCGAACTCAGGACCTCTGCTTCTTCCGTACTTTTTAAAAAAAATTGGCAAAAACATCGTATGAACAACCTCACGCCCTCATTATTATATGGAAGTATGGAACAATAAAAGAACAATAAGGCAAAATGGATTCTAAATCAAATTAAGAGATACAAAAAAGCTCATTTCAAATGGCTGTCACTGACAAAGTATTACAACATCAAGTCCACAAGAACAAAGGAAGAACAGATATGGAACGTTCTCTTTCAAAAATTAGAATAATTATAAATTCATGCATCCTAATAGTGCTACCTGATTCACCAAGTTTACAAATACTGGAGCAACTTCTTGGGGCGTCAACCGCAGAGCAATGTTTTGCAGGAACTGGTGCCCTCAACCCTCAGCAGTTTAAGCAAAAATGTAAGAAAGGTTAGTGACCTAATTGCTATCAGATTCATTCCCTGAATCTATTTCCATAGCAGCAACAGGAGTGCCCTTGTAACCAGCCACGGCCTCCTTGTACCTCACTGTATCGGATCGAGCTTTTGCTTCATATGGCTCTTTCTCCTCAGCTGGATAGATAAGAATGAGTCAACCACAAGGTACGAGAAGAAAGCTCAATCAAAGAATGAGCACTTTAGATACGGCGTGAGATTTGGGGACAGGAAACTTTGACAACGCTTTTCAAACCTTAGAGCACACAGGATACCAATTGAGAATATTCACCATCAGATCATCCTCATAAAGTTTCAATACCTTTACAAAAGTTTGCAACTCAATGGAGCCGGTTTCCAGTATCGAGTTGCAAATATTATCAAGTTAGAAGAAGCATTGAAATGCAATCAAACTTTGTGAGAGTGATCTACTGGATAACTGATAACATAGACAAGAGGAACATTCTTAACGGGAATTAGCAGAATTGTAATCCATAACCTTTAGTCCAAAGCATTCTAATGTTTGAAAAGCTTATCATTGTTAAGTGGTTAAGATTCTGTTGTCATCTCAGGGTCCTTTTCCAATAAATACTGTATTCAAAAAGTATGATTAGCATACCTGTCAATTGCCTCCACCTCTCTCCCAGAACTCTTCCAACATCAGTAAATGTTATTCCAGGATTGCTTTTCTTCACATTCTGTATAAAAATTGATTATTGTTTACTTCTCTAAACGACTAGAATTAACCAAAAGAAGCAAATGATTCCATAGCACGTACTTTACTGGACTGTGCAATCAAAGTCGAACAAAATATTAGAAGAAAAAACAATCCATCTAATAACAAGATTATTCTATATAGATATATGTGATGGTTGAGTTGTTAGCTGAGTTCTCAGTGTATTTTATCAATGCAAGTAACTCAAAAGGTATGACCCCATAAATTTGTAGAACGGACTCATATGACATTAAAATAATAAAATTATTGTAAATTTAAAAATTGGACGATAATTCGATAAACATTGACTGTTTTCTATATAACATAGTCAGGATATCAAAAGACAGCTTATAATTGGGTGAGTGAACTGGTAGTGGTCTACCCGCACACCTCTTGATCTAAAAAACATCATACATCTCAAAAGCATTGTGCGGAAGATAGATCACAGAAGCTGTCTTCTGACATCGTTTCTCTTCTCTGGAGATTGAAGGTTTAAAGGCAAAGAAAGCTGACATTGCTACCCAAATACTTACTTCTCTTTCGCTCTGTGAGAAAAACATAAATGCAGAGAGTGCCTTCTTGGGTGCATTAGGATCCTTCTTCTTCTTCACCTTTCTCTTCTTTGAGCCTTCTTCCTCTCCGTCTTTTGTTTTCCTTTTTGCAGAAGAAGATGGTTTAGAAGCAGTAGGAGCTTCTTTCTTGGCTTCCTTTTTGGTAGGCTTCTGAAATGTAAAGTCAGATCACGAAATCATGAAATACATCAAACAAGTACTTATTAAGATCCAAATATATTCTTATTATCATATAAAAACAGAGAATCAAAAAGGGAAAAAAAAAGGTGTTTACCTCTTTGTCATCTTTATTTTCACTTGCATCAGAATCTTCTCCTCCAGAAGAATCTGTAGGAGAGCCTGAATCATCCTTTCCGGCAACGAAGTCCTCATCCTGGAAATGTAAGAACAGAATTCAATAAAGAATTTAAATAAACAGATGCTGATATTTCCACATCTATAACAGATTTAATGTAAATACTCTAGCAAAACACTTCTGCAGGAAAATGTTTGTTTGGTTGAGGGAAGTCCAAAATATCCTCATTTGCAGTAAATAAGACGTTGTTGCTCTGTTTTAGGGCAACACCAGATTTTCTCCCATGATTTCTCAATCTAAGTTATTCCTGACCTGATTTTTTTGGAATTCTCCCGAGATTTACAATCTCCAGATTCTCTCCACCAAAAGTTTCTCTCATGAATCACTCGGACCAAATTTTCTCTCTTTAGGTTTTTCGCAAGAATATCTAAGCAAATATTTCTCTAAATATTCTGATTTCTCTTAAACAAAATTTTATCGCTCTAGATTATTTCACTCCAAATATTTTATGTACTATTTCAATTCAAATGTCATAATATAAAATTCAATACCCGGGTTTTCTTCCTCTGTTCACTAATCCAAAAAAATTCAAGATTCTCTTGCTCTCTTCATATAAAAAAATGAAGATCAGCAATCAAATTCTCTGTCTATGTTCTCTCAATTCAAATATTATAGCTCCAAAGGTTCTCATCTAGAAGTACTAAATACGTCCATTGTCTGAATCCACATTTTCTTCAAAGATTCTGTTAATCCCAATTTTCTCTTTCGATACTCTCTAGTATTTATATCTCTAGATACTTGGATTTTTTTTTTCTCCCTTTGCAGAAAAGAAAATTCAAGAGGATGTTTTTTGATGGAGAATAATTTACTATGGGAAATAATAAAGCATTCTGAAAAAATAATACTATTATAAATAGTATTTACTGGAAGATTTTCTAGGAATTAGTTTTATTCAAAGACGTGTTTTGAAATTAAGTTTCAAGAAAGAGAATATACTTTCAAAATTTTGAAAAGGATGTTGGCTTCCTACATTTAAAACAGTGTAAAGTAATAGACAGCAAATTGTTTCCTCTAATTTTCCTCACAGACCAAAACATGGCAATTGATCCTATGGGATTTTTGTTTCTGTGAACCAAAAGACAGCCTACATGAAGTGCATCAATAACTTTTATTTTGAACGTGTAAAAGGAGTGATACATTGTGATGTTTTGAGATAACTTTATTAAATTTTAAGCAATAAAAATAATAACAAAGTATACCTCTTCGTCGCTCTCATCACCGCCAGCTGCATTTCTAATCCGCTCAAGATGTGGGTCAACAGCATCGTCATCATCGTTCTGAAGAACAGCAGCAACACCATCTGTCGTTCCAGCATCTCCAATGTCCATTATTTTCAAGCCTTTCCCACTATATGGAAAAATGGAACATTTTTTACTTCACATAACTAACGCCAACATGAGGCTGTCAGAAATTCCCATAAATGAGGTCTCAAAGCAACTAACCTAATGAACTCACGGAGATTATTGTACTCATTTCTTTGAATACTCCTAAAGAGATGTGCTTGTTCGCTCTTTAGTTTAATAAGAAGATCAAAATAACTCATATTTGCTCCGGCAGCACTATGTCTTTCGAAATCCACATAATCAATCTACAATATAAATGAAGTGGATTATGTTCCGTAAGAAATAACATATCAGGCAGCATGAATTTTTATGTTAACAGATGTTCACGGAAATAATACCTCATCGTGAGTAATGAGAGTTGGTGGTTTTGGAAGAAAGAAAAATCCCTTTTCCAATGGATACAAAAGTCCATCTTCAGCTTTCAGTGAAGACTTCACCGCATATCCATCTTGACAACTACGGAATTTTCCAGGTCTAGTAACTTTGGCACCGGATAAGCCACGCAGTATCATCGTAAACACCTCATGAATAAGTCCCTGGAAATTTATTCACAAACGAATTAAGCTAGTACATATGTTCTATGAAGAAACTCATTGGATTTGTATAAGCAGATGTTTAGATTTATACAAAATTTATTGTGATAACATTGGTAGTTAGAACCTTGATAGCAGTCTCCAATGTGATTGATGTTTAATACCCAAATTTTATGTAAACATGAGAAAGCGTATAAAACTATGTATTGAAAGGGAAAATTATAACTGCTATTATTTATTTTAGAGTTCGCCATACACATTATTCAATTTTCTTTTCGTATTAATAAGCGGGGAATACTTGCTACTAATGGACAGTTAGTTCTTACACTACGATCTAAGCTTTTAGATGCTGTATTTTTTACCTAGTTTTAACCAATTTTCCAAATTTTAAACTGATACTTTACTCAACCTTTTCCCCCACACTGAATTTCTATTAAGGGTGGAATCGTTCCAGACACACTAATTTTACTAATAACTAAAGCCCATTAATTAACAAAAGAAACTGATTGTGTACCTTGTATGAGGCTTCTAACTTGTCCTTGTACTTCGAGGCTAAGGTATCTTCACTCAGTGTCAAAGTGCTTTCGATAACATAGTCTGTTTCAAACTGCATAAGGTAGATACACACCACACAAATCTTAAAAGATAATAAATTGGCAAAAAAGGAACCTATAACAAAAATAGTAACAACTAAACATACCTGGAGAACAATATGCGGGTACAATGTTTGTCCCTTACGGATTGGAGGGTCAAGGGTAACAACAACAAACGTATGTTGCTGATTAGACTGCATCCGAAGTAAAAACAAGTGGACATGAGATCCAAATAAGGAGACTAACAAATTAAAGATCAGAACGAAAATGTATACCACTGTGAATGAATTTTAATATGAAAGAATTGCCCCTACAAGTAACTCAAATTTCTTTCAAATCTCATGTACAAGAAACTAATATGACCGCGACATGTTTTCATTTCTAGCAAAATTAGTTATATTAATAATCCAGAATCGTCTTAAAAAAATCCCGAACCCAAGAAAATAGCGTATCAAAATAGTAATTAAGAGGGCAAGGTCATTTGTTCTATTATAAACAAGATTCAGCTGGATTGCCAGAAGCCTGTATGAAAGCATAAATTCATCATCTAATAGTGTTTAACGAGGCTGGGCTAACCTTAGGCAGCAGAAACAGGCGCACAACACTGCTATATTGGATCTTAAAATCATTTGCCGCCGCCATAAGCCGCAAAAATGTAGAATGAAGTTCAACAGTGTACCGCCCCCTGCAGAAAGCAAGACTTTGTGTTAGACTCCCTACAGATGAACCACCAGAAAAGGAAAAAATAAACAGGGACATCGGACTGTAAGCCACTACACCACAGCTGTAATCTCTCACACAGATTCCAAGTAGATTTCGCACAAACTATTTCAATTGCCAGGATCATATCTTATGATGCCTTGCATTTATGTATAGATAAGTACCTTGGAGTAAGAATAGCAATCCCATCAAACACAGCAACAGCAACAGCACCATCAGCAGACACATTAACATCGGCCATTGACATGATTTTCTCACGGAAAACAAGGGCTGCGGGATGTTCTTCGTCGCCAATGAACTGGGTGTTGGAATTTGGTACGTGAAAACTTATCTCCATCAATGAATCTTTCTGTATAAGCCAAACCACAAGCAAAGAGAGAAGAATCAGGGTATTGGAATATTGCTTACCATATTTGTAGATCAATAATAAGAAAATAACAGTTACTCCAACAAAGACAACTGAAAGGATTCAACTACGAATTGCACATTTGAGCTCAACAAAAAAAGGAACAGATTTGGTCCTCAAACCTCATTAGCGCCGCTTGAGTCATTCACATGAAATTCCAATGACACGTCATTTTTCCCTTGAAGCTGTGTTTGCTGTACATCTGCTAAAGATATTTCAAATGCTTGCTTCTGCTCTACTAAAAAAGTCAGTGTATTTCCTGCAAACACAGCATGCAAGGTTTTACCAAAATTCTGAGGATTTGGAGGGGGATTATAAATTCTAAGAGGATCTTGTAGTATATCTTGTATTTGCACTAAAATAACTGAATTCAAGAATGTAAACTTCATGCATATCTTGCAGTATACATTATGCACAGTCCCAAGTAAAACACTAGTTTGATTAGTGCACCAAAAAATATGGAATGCAGAAGTCTTCCAACGACTTAATAACCGATTAAGTGATAACAGTTGACTATCAGAAAAGAATTCTTGGCAACAAAGATCTAACAATTATTCTCAAGGAGTGTGCGTTAAAAGCATCCAGAGCAAACAGCGAAGCGCTAAGTTACCTTAAGGGAATGTTTAAACTTGGTAAATTAGGGTAGCCAGTGTCACACCTTAAGAGCAAAAAAAAAAAACTGGGAAAAATATACATACCATTTAAGTCAACCTCACCCCAATTATGGCCACTAATAGAAAGTTGTTTATCCTCTGGTGTTATACCAACATTCTTTTGGATATATGCGGTCAAACTACTAACATCCTGCAATAAAACCAAGATAAAGTTAGCAAGAACATAATGCGGACAATTGAATCTACAAGAATTTCAGTAGAAGATTCTCCGGAAATGTATGCCAAAGTATTGGTTTACTAACAAGGAAGGTGGGAGAAATTACCTGATCACGAAAACCGGTGAATTTGTGTTTAAGGCCATTTTTAACTTTAATTACAAGCTGATAAGCCCTAGGGACCTTTATCCACGTGACACCAGCAATTTCATCTTTCTCAACTTCGACTAGCTTCCCCCCTCCTTGTTTCTTCCATACAATGCCCCCTGAATGAATCCTCATTTGCCCAGGGTTCTGTAACTCATCAAACTCTTAAAGTATAAAACACGGAAGAACAAGTTAAACCTAAAAACAAAATTGGAATAACATTACTATGTATTCCAATCTCATATAACATTGATTTTACTAATATCTTCCCCCAATCCTCATCTTCTTTTCCCAATTCATTTTGCCCTAATTTGGTAATCCCGAAACATTACACAATCCTAATCAAACCCTAATTTAGAAAAACAGATATATAACTTATTTTAGGGTTTGAGAGAGATAGTAATTACGCTTCCGGTGCGATCGCTGAGAAGAATGTTGTTGAAGAGATGACCGTCCGTCATGGCTACTCCTATTCTCACTCAGAGAAGAAGAGAGTAATGATGTCTGCCTCGAAATGAAAATTTGTGTCTCTGATATCAATCAATTTCAGATACGCCAGATAAATAGCCGTTTTTTAACATACTCACAGAGTCACAACTGCTGGAGATGCTGCAACAATAATCAAAATACGTACATGGGAGTGTTGTACGGTTTGGAAATCACGTGATATTGTGGTCCCCACTCAGCACGGTAACACGGACGTGCAAAGTATATATGGAACTGACAGCTAGTGGCTAGTGTACGCCTGTAGTGACGTCAACTTGACAGTCTGTAATCTTTCTTTGTCAGACACATTGCTGTCGGCAATTTCCCGACGCTTTTAATAGTTTGACAAACAAAAACACTTGAATCCAAAACACTAGTAGCAGCGTTCCTCTTGCAGATACAGATACTGGATCATTCTCTGTGAATTGAAAACATGTTTCTTCAGATCATCATCAATAATAACAATGCAAGGACAACCTCAGGACTTGTTCTCCGGCCTTTTTAACCCCACGGGTTAGCTAATCAGGGAATACCAAGATGCATCGCTCATTAATAACAAGTTGTTCCTAGAGTGCAACTCAAGTAGAGAAAGACAACTTATCATAAGAAGCATGAGCATCCTCAAGAATACCAATCTACTTTTAAGTTTTAACCCCATGTCGTATGTACCTGCCCTGCCTATGTATTGCATACCATACCTTGTTCACACACACATGATCGTTGTGACCAAACATACAGTTACTTTAAGTACTTTATGCACGACACGTGTCAAGTCAAATGCATGAGAGAAAGATTAAAAAAAAAATGTTGTATGCGCGTGTGGGTTACACTGCTGTACAGTACTACTTAGTGTGGGTCCCACGTGCATTTACTTTTGTTTTTAAGTACTCGTACGGCGCTGAGTGCCGGCACTTTTTATATATTCACACGTCTTACGCAAAAATCACAAAGCAAGAGTGGAGAAATATATCTCGCACGACAAATGACTCGTACGATCACTTTTACCTTCGATAATCATCTTGATAGCATGTGGTTGTGTTGCCGAAGGATAAAACTTACATATCGAAAAAATTTGCAACAATCACGGTGAGTATGAATTTTGGAAAAATTCGTTATTCATTTGAAGTTGATAGAGCCTGAGATGCTAGGTAACTTAGATTGAAATGGGTGAAAAAAAAATTAATTTTTTTTTAAGAAACTATCATTTTTATTTGAAGAATTTAGGTGAAATCAAAAAATTAGTCATTGGAGAGGGGAGTCGGGGTCACAAAGTGTGGCGCTTTACTGAAGAGCGCATAGAGTTCAAGAAAAATAATAATTTACGCGCGCTTAACGCTTCAATACTTTGACAACTGTATTAAAAGGTGGTTGGGCATTTAATGGTTAGAGCCTAGGCGGTATACAAATGCTCCTCGTCAAGTTCAGGTTTTGCATACTTTTGAAAGATATTAGGGTGAGTATGTTGAACCCAATACCTCTATTGGATGGGTTTTTTTTACAAAAGTATGAGAAAACCTTAATAACATACCGTATTGTTGGAGGTTCTCTAACATCCAACAACATGGTGTAGCATGTTGTTACGGTTTTGACCCTCTTCCAAGGTTCAAACCTACATTTGGCGACGACTATTCACATACTGCGCACATCACCAGAGCCGAACGGTTAAGCACTCCCTATATATATATATTTTTTATCCGCACGCTTATCTGTTATGCGCGCGCCATTTGATTTGATTTGATTTTTTTTTTGAACAAACCATTCGGCTTGTTAGAGGTGCTCTTAACAAACGATCTAGAGATTGAGTTAACCAGGAAATAAATACAGTACTACATCAACATAAAAATAAAAACACTTTTTTGTTTCAACTTTTAATTAAAACTGTCTTCTTCTCCCATCACATCAACTGTACAACATCTCTTCATTAAACTCAAAAAACTAATAATCATTCATCTGTACTACCACCATCAACGCCACCAAGGGCAAATTAGGAACAACAACAAAAACAAAATATTCAGATCATCAAATCAATCGCAACCGTTGGATCAAAATAGTGGAGGAGGAAAGTTCAGATCAAACCACAAAGGTTTCTTCACCTCCTTCTCCTCCACCACCACCGGTTCAAACCCGGAAATTACCGGAAATGTCATCGGAACAGTTACATCGCGGCGAACACCGGCGACTGGAGTCCATCGTTGAAGTTGAACATGTTTATGACAACTAGATCCACCAAGAATGGGGAACGGGAGTCCGAAGTTCGTTTTGGCTTTAGATCCACGTAGATTAATCGCGGCTTCATCGTAAGCCATCGCTGCCTCCTCGGCTGTATCAAACGTACCTAACCATTTCCTCGTCTTCTTCCATGGATCTCGAATCTCAGCTGCGAATCGTCCCCATGGTCGCTTACGTACGCCTCTATAATGTGCTTCTTTGTTAACCTTAACCTTCTTCTCGAAGTCCTCCATTCTTAGTTGAAGAGTGTCGACCGCCATTGTTGCTCTTTTAATCTCTCTCTCTCTCTCTCTCTCTCTCTCCGTCTCTAAAAAGATGTGGGGGAGTATTTATAGGGAGACGGTCTTGGTTAAACCCGACAGAGGTAGTTTCGGTAATTTATGGGGATGAGTGAGGGTCAAAAACAGGATTTATTGCAGAGAGAGAGACTGTGGGTTTTTGATTTTCTCATTTTCGTGAGATTTGATTGAGTTTGTGTTTTGGTGGAAGTAAAGATTTCAACGGCTGAGATTGAATGAGTGATGTATCGTAGGATTTTGTAGGGGAAATGTAACATCATGGCAGCTGTGGATTTGTTTTGAGGATTCAGGTGAAATGATGGTGATTTTGGTACTATTATTATTAGGGCATCTCCAATTGAAGGTGTAATGTAATTAATGGGAAACTTTAGACCATCTCCAACAATGCATGAATTGTTGTTTATTGCACTGCACAAAAGTAGGAGGCCTGGGATAGGGTCGGGGCTAGGGTTTGGGTGGCCTAACTTTTTTTTGGATGCCCAATAGGTGAAGAGAGGAAAACAGGAGTTTAAGTTTTTTTTTTTTTTTTTTTTTTGTTAGGAGGCCCTATAGGTATTGGAGTTGCTTTGGGACCTGCGTCCGGGGACCCCAAGATGCTAATGAGAAGTGGATGAAAAAATGGTGGCATTTCAGCTAGTTTAATTTACTAAAAACCAACTATAATAAAACTCATCCAAGTTAAGCGCCTCTAAAAATGACTCCCGTCTGAGATACAGTACTCCTCTCCCTCACTCTTAAGGTGATTGTCGTCTTCGTATGATCATTGCAACACCCATCTATGGTCAAGATATTATGCAGGTGCAGTATAAGTATAAAGAGGAGTGAACCATAGGAGCATAGTCCCCACTAATACGAGAAATTGAAACATACTAGCCATGTGATGATAAATATCATCTCATATCTGCGTTGTGCAGAAGAGACAGAAGTAATTTACGATACTGCCATTGTAATCCGTTTTTTTTTCTCCTCAAAGGGAACACGAGTTAATGCATAACAAAATGACCATATATACCCCTACTACAGATAACGGACCCACCGTACAATTATGTAAGACCCGGTACCATGATATCAGATGTTTTTAATTATTAATTATTTTATTTTATTTAATTAAAAGCCGGCTAGACGGCCTGTTTTCCTGCTCTGATATGTCCACTTTAATTTTATGGCTTAGTTTAATAAACTGTCTACTTAGCCGAAATTAAGCTAATTAAAAATCACATATAAAAGCTTTTTTAATCTATAATTTACGCCGGCGTGGCCGTCTGCCCGTCGGGTTTTGTTTACTATGATGACAACAATAATGATGATGTTCCGTCCCCTGGAGAGTTTTTTTTTGGCTTAAACCATAAGTAAAGCAGGCCTAATAACCTAATTCGAGGCCACTTCGCCATCACTACCTGTATATACGCTTACAAAAATATAATCTATGTATGACAAGGCCTCTATGAATATCGGGTAACAATGTTTTGAGTTTGAACTATTATGGCGGTGTGTACACTGGTTTAGTCTTAATTGGGATTTGGGAGGCAGTCAAGTGTCATTTATAACTAGGGCAGCATTGGTTCTTTAATTTCAACAAAACACATTTAAGCATCTCTTAATTACATGTTTGACTACAATTTTTTTGGGTCATTAGGAGGCAGGCATCAGTTATTCCCAATCTGTCAGACATAAGCTGATAAGCAGATAAGAAACAAAAAAAACTAAACACAAGTAAACATAACATCGAACAGTGTAACATGTCCTTTGGACTTAAAACAGTGCATGCAGGAGGCACCAAAAAGATATCAGATCAGGAATACTAATTACTTTAATGTAGTAATTACCAAAAAAAAAGGTACTAAATGCAGTGTCACCATATAAAATGAGTACTTTATAAATAAGGATAGAACAAAATTTTGCAACTCTTTAAGGATAAATCTTCTTACAACAGTTTCTTTTATGAGTTTAGGATTCGTGAAACAAATTTCAAGTTTACAAAACAAGAAATTAGGGGGCAACAAGCTACATCCGTACCTCTATGCCTTCCTTTAACATGTGTTCTTTTACTGAGTGGATGGGTATCTGCAAAAAACCACAAAAAGACAATGAAAGACCTTCCAGGGTTATACGTAATTCTCTCTTGTATTTATTTTTAATTCATCAGTTCTTTTTCCAGGTAAATATTATAATATTCTCTAGCAAAAAGAATTGCTTCCAGGTAAATATTATAATATTCTCTAGCAAAAAGAATTGCTAGACTTTTTATTACTTTGACGATATAACTACTTAAGTTTGAAGAGGAAAACACCCCAAAGAAAGGCTTTTTTGGCAACAAATCTCCAGATATGGGCTTTTATAATGATAGTTGTGATACCACGCAGTATGTATGAAAATCCAGTTTCACTGACAGGGTTAAAACATTATCCGTCTGAAAGGAGTTAAGTGAAGAGAATATATGGGTCAGATTTTCAGTTAGTTGAACTCTTTTGGGCCCCACCTCTCCTGATTCCCTTCCTTTTTCTCTTTCGTTAAAGGGATCAGGGTTTAACCCTGTCGCCAAATTTTCACTCGAAGAGACTACTAGTAATCAAGAAGATGTGCTTTTACAGGAATTACCTCTTTCCTATGGAAAATACCGGCAGCAAGGGCAGCAGAAGCGTTTGTCTTCTTACAAACCTCTGAGAAGTGCTCAACTGCACCAGCGCCACTACTTGCTATGACAGGGATAGTCACGGCATCTGAAACAAGCTGTATAAGGTCTATATCGAACCCTTTTCCTTGACCTGCAACAATAACAAAAGCTTTTTCCATTAAATTTGTGTTCACGATAAGAGTAAGAAGAAGAAAAAAGAAGTTGAGATAATCATCATAAAGAGATAACATAAAATATGGTTAAGGAATAATTAACAATATAAATTACCATCGCAATCGATGCAATTGAGTAAAATTTCCCCAGCTCCAAGCTCCTCGACAGCTTTTGCAAGCTCATACGCTCCAATAGGCCGACCCTCTCTCCCACCATTAACCTGTTTGAAGAACATTAAGGAAAAAGTGTTTAAGAGGAAAACAAGCATTGGCAATGTACATTTGAATAGAAAACTAGAAATCTAAGCCTAAATTAGTTCTCCCTCATATGTTTTCTCCTTTGCCTTTATATATCTTTTGTATATAATATTAAAGATAATAAAAGGAGGTTTACCGTGCACTGATACCAGGCATACTCTTCTCCGTTAGGACCTGTAACAAGCATATGCAAATCATGGTCCTATTATGAAATTCCCTAGTAATGGAATCTCATTAGTAAGAGCATCCCCAATGGTAAGGTAAAATTGAATTCACAATTTGAGACCCAAAAAACTTCTCCAACGGTATTGGCGTATTGTATAATGGTTAAAATAAAAGGTGAAAATAAGAAATTTGCAGCAAACTTGCGCTGTGAAACCCTTCAGCTAAAGTGAATCACACGACAAAGGCAATCGGCAAAATTCAAAAAGGTGTGTGCCTGCGTGTTTGCTTGCCACCTGATGAACCAGCTAACAAACAACCAAATAATATACGCTTTTTGATCTGTCTTTTCTTTTATTTCAAATGATGTTTTTGCTATTCAATCAATAGACAGTTGCTAATTGCTAAAGAAGTCCTCAACCATTAGAGATTTTCAAAATAGAAATCTGTGGAACTGTAAATTGTCATGATGTCAACGTGACAAACACTTCAGCTGAAACCAACAAAGTTTAGACGCTAAAATTTACCTGGATTTGTAACTTTTACAGTCTTGAAGTCTGCATCTTCAGGATTCTTAATGTATACTCTACGGGGATCAATACTTACAACCACTGCCTAAGAGAAGAGTAAGATTAAAACCAGAACCATAATCAGGAAAAACAAATTTAAACAGTAAAGACTGCATTTCATAGACTCGTGCGCGAGTATTTTGATGTGACAGACAAAAAATAAATTGTAACGAAATACCATCAATTTATTGTGTTAATTAAACACGATGAATCCTCATTATGTTTTTAGCATTCAAAGATCAAATCCCTCTTAGGGGGTAGGGCAAATATGGCCAAACTGGAAGGTTTCACCATAGAATATTGAACACATTTTTTTGCTAGATCTTACACCCAATAGTACTATAAGAATTGTTTTCCATAGCTATATCCCCAAAACTCAAATTTTCTAATTACACCTCAGTTGCCTTTCTAAACTATCTAAGTTTCCACTAAATCGTAGAGGAATGCACAATGTTTATTCAAAACAGACATGATGGGGAGCTAATAATTAGGATTAAAACATCATTAAACAATGTCACCGCTTCACTTCTCGAGTTAAGAGAACTAAGAACGAGTAGTGAAGGATGATAGAGCTTATGAAATCTCAACAGGTAAAGCACCCCCTCCATCGATTTCACAAGGAGAATGAGGTGCAAAATTCATAGATCAATTCGTATTGCTGTTAAGTTCATTTCAAGGGATTAACTTTGGGAAAATAAAACTTTGTATAATTGCACTAAAGTTACCTGATTTCCATAAACTCGGGATATTTGTTCCAAGCTACTCTTGCCACTTTTTACCTGAGAAAGATTTAAAGAATCGTCATACAAAAGTACCATTATCCGTTGCATATCAATACTATTTGTGAAGAAACTACAAAAGGCATAATACTTACTCCAGTTCTTAAATATGCTTCAGCCGCATAAACTGCATCGCTTCCTATGGAAACCTTATCTGCACCAGACCTGAAGTATTCTGACGCAACTTCCAGACTAGTATAGTGTCTGACAAGAGATTATCAATTTCAATAATAAGAAACTAAAATATGTGATCACCCGACTATTAATATCTGCTCGGCATCGATTTAAAATGCTATTCGCCAAATTTTAGTGCCTTTTGAGGGTTGAATGATTTTTTTTTTTAATTTGACAGTTCTTAAAGTAGTTTGTCATTGATTAGTTCAGAAAACTATGAGAGTACCTTCCATTTCCATCAGTGAAGTCTCTAATACCCCCACCAACTGTCAGAGGTACAAAAACATTTTCTGATGTGTAGCGCAGTACCTACAAAAATATCAAGTACCTAATAAGGATAACTTGAGAAAAGAAAAGCAAAACTTATTGACGTATATAACTTGTAATAACTGATCGACAAACCTGTAACATTGGTAGATCGCCTAGAGGAAAGTCACGGAAGCCTGTAATGTTCAAAAAGGTAACCTGCAATGGCATTGGATAATCGACAATACGATAGAGAAGCTCTAGTTAGCTGAAAAGTACGAACAACAACAATTGATTGGGAAAAATAAAAGCTTCAATTGCTTAAAACGAAGTTAATTACAATGAATTACTCCAAAAAAACTCTAGGCTTCTTCCTCAGAACTCTTTCTAGATCTAACATAATAAAAAAAATAACCTAAGTCCCCTTTATATAGAGGGAACTAAAAATTACAAATAGAACGCATCTCGAGGCAAAAGCACGCCTCAGAAGTACAACCACAACCAAAGTTGTTCGAACGAAATAGGGAGTCGTTCGAACGACTTTACGCCTAATTGGTCTAAATCCCCTAGAACGGCATGACAACTCGTTCGAACGAAAATCCTCTATGGGCCAAATTCCAGAGAGCATGACAAAGGTCGTTCGAACGAAATTGGGAGTCGCTCGAACGACTTTTACTAAAGCTTCAAACGTTCCTAGATCCTCCTGGATCATGGCTCCCCCCTTTAGGAGCCTTGAGCTCCTGCTCAAGTGAGAACTGGAGAGGTGAGCCCTGCTGTACCACTTTGACTTACTAGGTAGCTGACCCTTCTTCCCAACTCGAAACGACTCAATACCATCACATGTCTTGCCTGGCAGCAACTTTCGGCGAAACACACTACACCCCATGGGATCATCATATCCTGCAACATACGTTGACGTAACAAAAGGTTGTATCTGCATAGAAACTAGCATAGCATAAGTAGTTGGTAATGGGGGTCGAGATAACTTATCAGCCATTTTGTTGTCCACTCCCTTCTTATACTGCATAATCAAGGGAAATTGTTGGAGATACGACATCCCCTTCATCCGGCGAGCTTGCTGTAGCTTGGACTGTGTAGCTAAAAACTGGAACGGTTTGTGATCAGTATGTACCACAACCTCCTCTTGCAACGCCCCCATGTCGGTTGGTTGCCTATAAGACGTTGTCATAGTAGACAACACTCTAGCCGACGTACCCTCTTGAACCGGTCGAACCAATAACACAAACTTGCCGCTCGCATTAACCAATTGCTTCACCTGAGTCGCCGTTACTAAATTAGACGTAGTGACATGCTCCTTACAAGCATTGATATGGAACTCCTTTCCCTCCTTCACAAGACAATACTTACGAGCTCTACGGTAATGAATCGCATCTCGGTCCCAAAGATAATGGCTACCCAAGATGACCTGACTCACATCCAAAGGAACCACCTCACACGTCACCTCGTCAGTAAATCTTTTAGTGATCGCAAACTTGAAAGTACACTGCTTCGTGATCATCAAATCCGCATCTTTCTGAATCCATCCCAAACCATACGGCTTAGGATGAGTTGTAGTCGTCAAACCCATCTTCTTCACCAACGTCTCAAGAATCAAATTTTTCTAACTACCCGGATCCACAATGGCCTCGACTAAACTCTGCTTCACCTGAATATTGACATGAAAAAGTTATTCCCGACTCTCCTCCTCGGTAGCCAAATTCCGCTGAAACATAAGTGTAAGCTTAGGATTCGGTTTATCTAAATCCGAAATGTTAACAACCTCTGTGGCTAGTACATATCTCTTTTTCTTGCTCTTCTCCTCCTTCGGCCTAAGCTCCGGGTGAAGTTTCCAACAATAATCGAAAATATGCCCACTCGACTTACAATGATTGCAATAAAACTCCTTGGACGAAGACCCATCTCCTTTGGCCTCTCCCTTATGCTCGTTTTTCCAACTAGACTTGTACCCCGACTTGATCTTGTCGTCTTCTTTGTCACTCTTCAAGTACTTGCCTTCAATAGCAATTACCTTTACGGTAACGTCCTCGATATTGGCCACAGTAAAAAACTTCAATTTTCTCCTAATGGACTCCGACAAACCCCCCATGTACTTCATGAACACCTCATACTCGTCCACATCAATGTCCAAAACCAAAGCTTGGTTATGAAACGTCATAGTGTACTCCTGTACAGATTGTTCAAACTTTTGGCGCAAATTATGCCATTTATACCATCTCTCTTGCTCATACCCAATCGGATAAAACTGATTTCGTACTAAAACTTTGAATTATTTCCAACCCAAACTTCCTACATCGTGGCGTTTTCGATAAGATTTTCACCACGTGAGTGCATGACTTGCGAATTTCAACGTAGCAAAGCATATTTACTGAGCATTGGAGTATTTGTAAACGAAAAAATAAGTTTCTAACCTATCTAACCAATTATTCAACTTCTCGACATCGATTGAACCGTCGAATACCGGAATTTCAATCTTAAAATTGATACGAAGATTACGTATAGGATTCGATGACTTACCAATACCCGATCGCTCCTTGTCGGATTCGGCATCACTAGAATCACTATCGATCTCCTCAAAATCGTCGTCTCCATCCACCTCCATAACCCCTTTCTTCCTCGAGCGGCCTCGCCGAAGCAGAAACCTTCGCGAGGTTCGTGAGACGCAATTGTTCTACCAACTCCCCTACCGTAGAAGTTAGGTCGGAAACTGTTGTTTCCAAAATCGTGAGCCGATCGTCGGAATCGCCCATCTCCAAATCGTCATTCTTCTTCGAATTAGGTTTGTGATGGATCTTCAACGGACTCACTAACTTCTCCTTCGTTTGCTTGAGACGGTCACGTGTAGAGACCATAAACCACAATCAACTCCCGAAGATCGTAACTGGAAAACTGATACCACTTAATCCACAATTCGATAGAGAAGCTCTAGTTAGCTGAAAAGTAAGAGGAACACCAATTGATTAGGAAAAATAAAAGCTTCAATTGTTTAAAACAAAGTTAATTACAATGAATTACTCCAAAAAACCCTAGGCTTCTTCCTCAGAACTCTTTCTAGATCTAACATATAAAAAAATAAAATAACCTAAGACCCCTTTATATAGAAGGAACTAAAAATTACAAATAGAACGCATTTCGAGGCAAGCGCCAAAGTCGTTCGAACGACTTTACGCCTAATTGGTCTAAAACCCTAGAAAGTTGACAACTCGTTCGAATGGCATGACAACTAGTTCGAACAAAAATCCTCTATGGGTCAAATTCCAGAGAGCATGACAAAGGTCGTTCGAACGAAATTGGAAGTCGCTCGAACGACTTTTACTAAAACTTCAAACGTTCCTAGATCCTCCTGGATCATTGGAGTACAACTGCACATGGTTCAAAATATCCATAATCTTTTGATATATAGGATCAATAATATCAAAAATCGGCTGAGCGATAAAAGATGCATCTGCTAGTCTCAACATTTCCCATAACTTCAGCTTTTTGAACCAGCAATTGTCAGCCAATTTTCCGATACATCGAGGAAATATCGAAATAGAGCATTGTATATTGATTGTTTGCATCTGGAATATCATAATACCAGAGCCAATACATACATTTGATTAACTAAATAAAAATCAAAGAATACATGCTCACCTCATCCGCCCCATCTTTATAGTATTCTCCAGCAAGCTCCACCGGCTTGCCAAGGTTTCGAACCTTTAAAATATTTATACAAAACAGAATAACTTCACAAGTATTATGTAGTCATAAACAAAATAGTAAAAGGAAGAGGAATATGCAAAGAAATGAATACAACTAAATCAGCTTTACGGTCTTTCAAAAATTTATTCAATCCTTAGAATATTTTCCTCTGGGTTCAAAACCCGTCCAACTTTCCTGTCTATGTAAAAATTCCATCCAATATCCCATTTTACATTAATAATCGAAGACCAGGAACAAATTTTTCTGCAGTGAGTAAAACTGATAATGAATCTCCACTAGTTACTCGATTTAAACTCAGTTTCTATCCCATGTCAGAGCATTCTCTTCGAGGGGATGAATCTTGTGGAAGTTGCTTCAAAATGTGTGGATATATTTTTTGGATAGACAAACCAAAGAAAAAGTATAATAGAAAGAAGGAAAACTTGCATAATACCGCTTTCTTAGTAGAAGTCACTTCTGGGTGTTAGACTGTAACTGTTTAACGTACCTCATTCTCCTTTGTATGCTCTCTAACGTCATATTGATCTCCTTTTGTCACAACGAGGTCCCCTTTATCGTTGGTTCTCACATCAAGACATGCAATTACCTGACTTTAACAAAAAAAAGTATGTAAATCTAATAAAATAATTAGACAACTAAACGAAAACCAATGATGTTTCCAGGCTTAAGAGCACTTACTCTCTTGGCAAGTCTTGAAGCTTTTCCTTTGGATGCAGTCTGTATTTTTCATGAAGCATCTATTATTAGACCAACTAGCATACACGAGGTCATGAAAGATGCATGCATCTCAAAGGTTCAAAGCTAAGTTTACCTTATAAGGCTTTGAATGCAGAAATTGTCCCACTATTGAAAGCCCAACATCTGAATGATTCATTTCCAATCTTTATAAGCATTGATAAGAAACAAATACAAGTAGAACAAATACATCCCAACAGACAAATACTCACAATGGTAGATAGACGCGGTGGGCTTTAAATAATTTAGCAAAAGAGACAAATGAATGATGAAAATATTATTGCCAAAAATCTGCTATAGCAATTAGTGTTACTTACATCTGCCCACCCATCCGTGCCACCTTTCCAGAGGAAAAGAATTTATATACTACAAAATAAGCCCCATTTTGGAGAAAATAAAATGCCCTCTGGATTTAGCTAAATTTCAATACTAAAACTTAAGAGTGATAATGAAGGAAACTCAAGTAGCCCATCTAGTTACTAACAAGAAACTGACCTCCACTTTTCTCTGGGTGAAACTGGACTGCGTGCACATTTCCCCTTCTGATAGACGCAATAAAATTATCACCATAATCGCATGTTGATGAGATCCATTCCTTATTGGTGTCAGACTACAAAAAAATGCACAAGAATGAATTGCAATAAGCACGTATATTTTCTTTTACTTTGCAAACCCAACACAGCAATAATGACAAAGCTAGTAGTAGAATAGAAGCATTTGTATAATAATAATCAAAGTAGCATACAGGCATTGCACGGTAAGAGTGAACAAAATAGACATGCTGTCCACAAACATCATCCAAAATTCCAGCATCTTTTCTGATTTGCAGAGCATTCCAGCCAATATGAGGTACTCTAAAGCCAGTAGAAGAATCAAAACGTCCAATCACACCAGGTATCAAGCCGAGACCTTTTACTGGCAATGGTGTAAGACAACCGTCAGTTATAGTTATAGGTGGAACAAAACAAAAATACGTGAGAAGATGCTAAAACCCCCATAGTTTTTCCAAGAAGTCAGATCAATCGCAAACAATAGAGAAAATGGAAAACAGAAAACAATAATAAAATTTCATGTGGTTCACCCTAACGGCTATGCACATGATATAATGCCAGCGATTGCATTTCACATTCACTGTTGCAAATAACCGACTTTTACAGAAAAAATCTCCTTTACTCTCTTGTCTTCTACTTGCGTTTAGGTCTCGACCAACTCTTTCTTCCTACCAAATTTTAGTACCTCCAACTCCTTAAAAGTTATTATCTATATGACGCCCCTAAGAATAAGGTAAACAGGAAGAAAAAACATGAGATCATAGAAATGCATTATATTTTTCCAAGCCTTACAAACAAAAAAGTTTCTCAGTAGTCCTACTTTCAAGAATAAAAACGCAACGACACATAAGTGAGATGGTTTAAAAGCCAGCTGAGAAATTAGTGCAATTAGACAAGCAGGCTTTGGCAGGACAGAACTAGTTCCAGAAAGGAGTAGCATATACTAATTCAATTGGGTGTATGTGATTTATGCTTACCCCTGAAATTCGCTTTTGAAAGAATTTTTGTTGTTTTAGAAACAAATGATACTGAACAATTTCTAGACGGGGTTTTTTCTTGCAAAGACGCCAGTGATATTAATTGGCACCCAAACTGTACATTGGTTGAAGCATCAATAAGCAATGAAACAAATAAGAAAGAAACATCAGACTTACCGAGTCCTTTCTCCTCACTAGATTCAAAAAGTAGTTGAAGCCCAAGACAGATTCCTAAGAAAGGGCGGTCATTTTCAATGTAAGTGCATAGTGCTTCAGCCATTCTGCAAAAGATAGCATTTCTGAGAAGAAGAAAAACTGTAATTTATCTTTACTTTGGTGAATAATAAGAAATTATGTATGCATGAACTTCTTCATAGTACAATAAGATCTTCACGCGTCCAATACATTTTTAGTGCTTGTGTGTGAATTCCAGAAAACTTGAGCCACAATTTTCAGCGAGGGCTCATGTACACATAAGTTTCCCAAAATAAAAAATTTCACTCAATAAATGGCCTAACGCAAGTTATACTCTCTCAAGAAAAGTGTCCAAAACATTTACCCATTACGATTAAGAAAATCCATTGCAGCAGCAAATGCCCCAACCCCAGGAAAAATAAGACGCTCCGCATTGAGTATGTCTTCGGGTTTTTGTACCTACACATAACAAAATGAAAGAAAAAAACAAATAAAAATCCGTCAAATCATATCATTTCTTCAAATAAATCAAATCAAAAGGTGCCCTACACTTATACTTGCCCTAAGGAGTGATGGGGGGATCCAAAACTAAAACATTACTAAACATAAACAAACTCCCATTTCTCAAAATCCCATTTTTCCTAATTTTTTCACTTCAAAACTACTCACTATTTAGTAAATGTGATCAAACTAGATTGGGGATTCTGCAAAACCACTTTGATTTTACACAAAAATGAAAGATCACATTAGGAATGAAACTCACATCTTTGATATCGTAACCGAGTTTTCGGATAGCGTTCCTCACGCTACGAACATTTCCAGCTCCATAATCCAACAAAGTCACAACTACAACATTCAGAGAGAGCACATGAGGCTCTATTATGAATGAAGAAATAAAAAGTACAGAGAGAGAGAGAGGTTACCGTTGTCACCGCCATTAGCAGAAGCTCGAACTGAGAGATTTCTAGGTTTGATAATGAGATTTTGTTTGGGGAGAAATGAGAGAGGAGGAAAGAGAGTCGCCTCCATTTTCGACAGAAATCTGAAAAATTGAGTCGTTCTGTTTATTGTCGTTGTTTTGTGAAAAATAAAAAATGCTGTTGTTGCCTAAAAACAACAGGTGTAGATCCCCGTGGTCAATACCATGATTTTAAATAACCATTATAACGGTAATGTCTTGAGCCCATTGTTCCGTTATGTGCCTTGTTTTGTTCTAAAAAATAACACCCATTAGTTATTTACTAACAACGCGTTATTTTCAGTATTCTATTTTACAATTTTGACCAAAGTTATATACGCTATTTGTAAAATAATGGTCGTTATAATTGAAAACTAGTACAACATTTAAGGAAATAAAAAGTTGTCGTAATATCTACTACTTTAATGGCGGAGGTGCGAGATAAGTACCCCATAGAACTTCATATGGATATATTAGTATTATCATTATTTTTAAAATTTTAAACAATTTAACTATCCTTGACTTGTTATTTGGTCTTGGAAAATATAAGAGCAAACGCAGCAGGGTGTGGGTTGAGTTGGGTTTGCCAACCCACACCCAAACGTCTCCCAGCAGGCACTGTTTGAGTGTGAGTTATGTGACCTGGCGCTACAGAAACTCAACTAAGTGTGGGGAACTCATAAAAAAAAAAATTGAGTTTGGCGGTGTCAAAATCACCGCGCGGTGTTCTTTTTACCGCGCGGTAAAAGGAATACCGCGCGGAGATCTAAATACCTCCAAACTCAATTATTTTGATCAACTCTCCCTGGCTTCTTCTTCATCCCCAAAACCAATTTCAAAGCAGAGGAGAACCTCTACGCTCTTCCCAAATGGCGAACTCCGACACTAATAGTAATAACTCTACACCATCGACCGCATCCTCTTAAAACCCACCTTCAACACCATTCGCTCAACAACCATTATTACAATTCACTCCATACCTCTGCCAAAACCCATCGCAATTTCAATCTCAATTCCAATCACATACCCAACCTCCGTTTAGTATGTCGCAAGGGGATCCCAGTTATGGACAATATCAAAGTTTATTTACACTATCTCAACCGCAACCTCAGGCGTTTAGCCCGTACTATCAACCCTATCCGCTCACTCAACCTCAAGATTTTCAACCGACAAATTACTTTCAGAACTATCTATTCCATGATGAATCTACTCAGCACAGTCAAAGTGATGCAAATGCATCAATACCTATTGAAGCGGCGGCTCCCCAGAAAGAAAAAGGAAAAGGAAGAAAGAAAAGAGCACCCGCAAAACAAAGACCAAGCGTGCAAGTGTCAGAAGATGCTGAGTTTTTGGACGAGACGAATGATGCTGGAATGCATTGGACGGACGCAGACTTTGCGTGTCTCGCAAGGGCGTAGGTAACAACTTCTGTCCAAACAAAACAAAGGGTTTTACTTTTTATTAAAATGTCAACATTGCCTTCAACAGAGACCCCGAGTACCCCACACGACGATCATGTGGGTCGACCAAATCTCAGTGGTATGCCCTTAATGCACAATGTGGGTGTATAAGGGGATAGTTGCTCAAGAACGATTTAGGAATAGCAGCGGAAAAATAGAAGAAGATCGAGTACGTTATAGTTTCCTTTAACTCAATTTCAATTATTTCTCGCGGATATACACGTTATTTATTTGTATTGGGTAATTTTGCGAATTATAGGAAAACGATGGACACAAAATCTATAAAGGCTTGAATGGCGACAATGACTTCAAATACCGTGAAGCGTATACGATTTTGGCTCGGGAACCACGATGGGCCAACCTGAGGGATGATGGGCTAAACCATGCGGTGAATATACCAAGAAATGTGGCCAGGAGAACATCGGACAATTCTTCTCCGAGGAACTCGGTCGGATCAAACAATCTATCGGAGGACCCTGACGGCCAACCTACACCACAATCCGCGGGCCCAAATTCTGACTTAGATGGTTCGTTGTATAAGGGTGGAAGCAGGCCCATCGGCCAAAAACTCTATAGAAAGAACATTGCATCACAAAAGGCAATGGAGGGTGTTACTGCATCTGGTAGCGGTGTCCATGTTCTGCTGGACGAACTACGGTTGGAGAAGATATAAGCGAAAAAAGAAAAGGAAAGAAGAATAGTAGAAGCAATGCAACACTGGCAAGCTAAAATAGATTTGGAGCAAGCAAATGAAGATCACAAAATCATGGAGAAAGACTTGAGTACTTTTTCTGGAAATCAATTGCAATACTATCTACAAAGGCAAGCTGAGATAATTGACCGTCTGGCTAATAGGGGCGGACCAGGTACTTGAAGTGGTGATGAAATGTAATTTAACTTTACTGTATATTTGAGTTTTATTTCTAAGAATGTTGTTTACCTTCCAATAATGTAATCGTCAGAATAATGTACTTTGTTATTCAATATTGCAATCTTGTTTTTGAAATGTTTATTTCCGATTGCGTTAAAATAAATACAAAATTAATGCAATATAAAAAACTTGTTTAATAAACTTGTACAACAAGAAACATTAAATTACATGAATAACACTCAGATAATACAAGAAATAGAGTACTAGGTTTGAAGATTTCCCTTCACGGCCCACAAATGCTCGATTAGATCATCCTTTAGATCAAAGTGAAGTTCTCGACTTCGAATCCGGTTCATTTTTTATATAAAAGATTCTATTGTTCTACGTTCGCGTACAATATCGAACCGTTCGCCTTCGATAGTTGAGGGCTCGGCCGGATCGTAGTCTAAGTATGATGGGAATGCACCTCGTTCCTCTTCGACGATCATATTGTGCATTATCACGCACGCCTTCATGACATTGCTCAAAATCTGGGGGTCCCACAATTTCACCGGATTTTTTACAACATTGAACCGAGATTATAAAACCCCAAACTCCCGTAATACGTCTTTTCGGCAACTTTCTTGTTGTTGAGCAAAAAAATTTTGTTTCGCTGTAACCGGATTGGATATGGTTTGGACAAGTGTTCCCCATTTGGGGTATATGTCATCCGCTAGGTAATACCCCATATCATAAGTTTTCCCGGCAATTGTATAATTGTAAGGTGGGGCGATACCATCGGCCAGGTCGGTGAAAATATGTAATTGTTGCAGGACATTGATATCATTGTTAGACCCAGGTAACCCACAAAAAGCATGCCAAATCCAAAGGTCGTGTGAAGCTACCGCTTCAAGAATCAGTGTCGCCTTGGGATAATGACCAGTAAATTGACTGTGCCAAGCTTTGGGATAATTTTTTAATATCCAATGCATGTAATCAAGGCTTCCTAACATGCTGAGAAATCCCCTGGACTCTTCGATCGCTTTTAACTTTTCGACGTCGGCCGCGTTTGGTGCTTGAAGATATTCCTCGCCAAAAATTTGTATAACCGCAACACAAAACCTTTTCACACATAACAAAGTTGTGTTTTCTCCTATTCGGATATCTTCGTCAAAAAGATTTGCCGCAACACCGTAGCTTAGGAAACGTAGTGCTGCGACTACCTTTTGGTACGGTGATAACCCCATAGTACCAACGTTGTTGGGTTTCTGGACAAAATAATGATCATGTGCAACGACTGCATCGAATAGACGCATAAACATGTCTCTACTCATACGAAAACGTCGCTAAAATTCTCATGGCTCATATGTGTAATTCGGCTCGAAGTAGTCTCGTATAATGCTGTAATGCCCCAATAGGTGATCTCGCTTCTTTCTTTTATCCTTACGGCCCATGACACTCCCGTAAAAACTCGAAGTTACATCCTTAACTACTATGTTTACTGTAGCTTGGTACAGAACGAAAATTGCCGCCGCACAATTATAGATAAGATCGTCATCGGAGGACGACGACGATAAACCTGGAGGATCGGGTATGGATAAATCGGATGATGAAGAAGACATTTGAGGCTGTGGAGTTTATAGAAGGGTGTAATACCAGAAGGCAGATAAGTTTCCAATGGAAGAGAGATGTAAAAATGGGAGAAATGTAAAAGGGGAAGAAGTTGTGGGTCTTTTACCCAAGATTTGGCGGTGAAATGAACACTGCGCGGTGTTCCTTTTACCGCGTGGTGTTTATTTCACCGCCAAATCTATGTTTGTATTCCTCAGTGACAATTTTGCTCGAATAGAATTAGGTTCTATTCGAATAAAACTGCTCAGTGCCAAATTATTCAAATTTATTCGAACAGACAAATAGCCTGTTCGATTAGACATTGAAAAAACTTTACCAAAAATCTAAAAACATCACCAAATAGTCTGTAGAAATATAAAACACCTCAGTGCAAATTTATTCAAACAGACAAATAGTCAATTTCAACAAAAACTTTAGTCAATTTCAACATTATATAATAATGGCTAATAAATATTAAAAACATCCAAAACATTGTCTACAAATATATCGTCTACTCAGAATCATCTACATAATCAAAGCACAGCTTCTACGTCGTCTAAAATAAAATAAAAACCACTAATATCTACTCAGAATCATCTCTAGTACCCCGCCCCCTGCGGCTAGTATTGCCTCCCCTGGTTTGCGGACCAGATCCACGCTGCCTCGTCCTCGCGCCTCCTCCAGGTGTTAGTGACACCACCCGTACGTCACGCCCCCTCCTCAGCTATAGGTCCTGAACGGGACAAAGAAACTTTATAAATATTTTGATAAAATAAATATGACATTAAGAAAAAATACCGCAATAAATACATAAAATAAATTACTTACATGGGCATATAGGTGATGATCTATACTGTCAATTTGCCTGCGGGGCAAGCTCTTCCTCCACCTCCTAGATCCTCTGTGAGTCCCACGCAGACTCTGCAAGGACAAGTCGTCGCATACCATGGGTTAGGTACCACAACTCCTCTGCGCCGTAGGATGAAGACATGGGTGGCAGGTCCCTCAAGCAGGCGATGGGGAGCCTCTCACACCGTCCTGTATACTCCATATGCCACCCCAGGTCTGACCCCTCCGCCTCACCAGGCAAACTGAAATCCTGGGACAAGCTATGAACCGACGCTGACGTAACCACAACAGGTGTAATACCAGTTCTGAGTGCACTCGGTCCGAACAGATCTAGATTCCCCATCCTCTGGGAATCTATCAACATGTGGCCTACCTCCAAAGTTTATTCAGCCCAATATGAGGCGTAAGTCTCTCGCTCCTCCTCTACCACAAACTGCTCATAGTCAACAAACCCAGTCTGTCTCATCTCATGTAAAGTCGCTGAACTAATATGTGGCGACATGTTAAGCGAAGGATCCAAAGGAATACACACCTCGCCAGTCACCTGCCTCCAGCATCTATCCCCCAAGTAATATTTGCAGTTTCCGCTTGGTACTTGAAGTGGTATCCTTTTACGGGATAGGAGTTTTGCATTCAGTACGTCCTCTGTCTCAGACACTGCAGAATCGAACCAAGGATCCCATGTGATCGTCTCAACAGTGCGGTGATCAATATGGTATTTGCCAATAATAAACAAATTGGCCGCCTGGTCATTTGTTTTCCTCATGCTCCCCCTCTCCCATACTCTGAGGCGCGGATAGGCCGGGTACTTTACCTCTTCCTTGACTATAGGGTGACCAACCCCACAATACTCGTAGAACCAATACTGTATTTTGGAATAACAGAAAAAATAATTAGAATTTATATTTAAGACGTTTATTGGAAGATATTTGATTTGTAAATGGAAAGTGTTAGTGTACCGGAAGAAGTTGTACAAATCCAGTGATGGCACCCCCGGTCGTGACTTCGGTATCCAAACCATGGTACAGGGAAGTAAGAATAGCATAACCCCAGTCATATTGGGCAGCTGAGACCAAATCATTCACGGCCGCGAGATATCCAAGCGGGACGATGTCGTTAGCCGTTTGGAACCACAAATGTCCCATCATGAAGAGGATAAAAACACGAGCAATAGTAATATTGTCCTCCCGATTAGCTTCGACGGTCAAGTACGTCCTCAAATATACAATGTTGACGTTCTCACTCTTTATATGGCTGGAATTAATGTTGGGGAGCAATTGCCTCGCATTGAATAAAATAGACCATTTGTCATCATATGGCACCTGTGTCGGATATCGGTCGAGTGACAATGATGTCAGTATAGTAAAATCGAGGGGAGTGACCATTATCTCTGCACAAGGGAATAGAAACGTATGTGTGGTCGGCCACCAACACTCTGTAAGCGCCTGAATTAGCCGATTATCTGAATTGCCTAAGCGTTTATCCATAAACTGCCCAAAAATATTCACCACGGCGTCCTGTACAGCTGGAAGTGTGGCAATATCCTTCCACATTGTGAACACCATAGTAAATGTGTCGTGCACACGCATCGAATCCCGATTCTGTTCATTGAGGTATTTTGTCAAACACTTGATTTATAGAAAAAACAATTTCATAATTACACTAAAACTTATCGTGAGTTCCTTTCCCGTGTAATAGATGTGACTGACTCCGTCTGGGAGTTGGGTAACACACCTCTGCGGGAAATTATCTTCGACTTGGTTTGGTATATCTTGGGGTTGAACATCTTCAAATTCTACCCACTTTTTCTTCCTTCCAGACCTCGAGTGAGTTATGAAACGCTCTGGATCTCTTGTTCCTCTAAACCCAGGCAGAGTACTGGGGTGTATCTCCCTCAGGCATATGCATTTTAATTTTGTTAGAATTCTAAGATTTTTTTACCAAGGGATTTTTGAGAGAGTGGTAGATGTAAAAAACTAGAAAATAGTCGAATTCACTAGTGAGTTTTACTTACAGATAATGCGGCGGTGTCTAGAACCCCGCGCGGTGATCTTTTTACTAAACACCGCGCGGTGACCTAAACACCGCCAAAATCAATATATTTTTTAGTGTGAGCTCCCCACACTCAGTTGAGTTCCTATAGCGCCAGCTCATAGAACTCATACTCAAATAGTGCCTGCTGGGAGACGTTTGGGTGTGGGTTGGCAAACTCAACTCAACCCACACCCTGTTGTGGATGCTCAAACGGTAACGACCTCTGCCCGATACACCGTTATAACATACCATTTTAAACCTGATCAATACTACGTTAAAAGTAGCATTACCCTCTGAGTTAATTATTTTTAGGCTCCCCTTGAGTTAATTTTGTAGGAATTGCATACAATTATTATGATCAATAATAATATATGGAAATTAAAATATACTAACCTCTTTTCCTGCTTTTGCAAAATCTTCTTGTTCTTGAGTGGAGTCTTCTCTTGGATTGGTTGTAGAACTTAATGAGATATTTTATGTGTGGTAGTCTCCAAAAGGGACTTCCCATAGGGTTTGAGTGGTCTTCCCATTATACGCTCAAGCCTTAATAAAGAGTAATACTAGGTTCCACTAACCTTAACTTGGTGTAACAATTAGGCACGACTAATAACTCCTATTAACATGTGCGCTCGTGAACCGGAAGATAAAACATTGAGTAGTGCCGGTATAGATGAAAAATCCAACAATCTCTCACCCGGCGCTAACTCGATTTTTAAGAAAAATATTTCTAGCCTGATTCACGGTTTTATGAAAAGCGGATGGCTATTATTTGCTTTTAAAAAACACACGTGATAATTTTTTGAAGGCAATGTTACATCAAACTTTACTGTCACTCTACGACTAAAAGGATGGTTAGCACTAGAGCTGTCAATGTGTCGGGTGGGGTCGTGTCCGGGTCGGGTCGTCACGGGTTCGGGTCAATAAAGAGCCAACCCGAACCTGATCTGCTTACTAAATAGGTTAAAAAATTAATCCGAACCCGATCTACAAATTATCGGGTTGACACGACCCGACCCATTAGACCCGCAAAAACCTGGCAACCCAGGTCAACCCAGGTCATCCCGACCCATCAAAATTCTCATAGTTCATAATTTCAGAAAAGACAGTACTGATTATATCATTATCACTTATCATTTTATAAGTCATCAAAAAAGACATAAATGAATTCAAAAATTCATATAGAAATTACAAAGACATAGACAATACATAGTCATAGACATATAGTCAAAATTTATAAAGTCACAAACAGTCAAAGTGTCAAACACCATAGTGACAAGTGTATCATACAGTCATACTACTTATAGTCTCCTATAGTTCTACTGTATAGTATTCATACTTGACATTTGTTCATCATAGTTCATAGATTCATACTTCATAGTGTATCATCATCTCAACTACTCAAGCTGTCAAGCATTCATTACTAATACTATCATTAGTTCATTACTTACACAAACTGAAATAGTCAATTCAAAGTTCAAACACCACTTCCACTTGGTCCATTGCCGCCATTACTTGCACTCTCTGGCGATTCATCCATGTCGCCACTAGCAACTCCATGAGCATTTTGTCTTATACAGTATATACATATCAAATAAAATATTTAAAACACAAAGTTAAATAGGACTAGGTCATGAAAATTATATGCACTCTAAATGTGATATTTTTATTTGGAGTTCCAAATCCAGACTTCAAGTGATGCCCTTTTATGTTTTATATACACCGTCATAGACTCATAAGTCATAATGTTATATATATATAGAGTGTAGACTTATGACCTTATAATTAAATAAAACATTTGAATCAAGCTCGCTCCTCTATAGAGTGTAGAGTTTGTAGACTTACTTACCAACATCCAGAAGTGACAACTCTTCACCAAGTTCCTCTATAGCCAATTCCACAACATCATCAACATTTGAATCCCCTACAAAATTTATTTATAAAGTAAGTAATGAGATTATGAGATCACTCTCAAATAAACAATAATTATTAAAATGCAACAAAAGAATACATAAAATCAATGTAAAATGAGATCACCTCTCGCTCTCTGATATAACCAATCACGGGTACAAACTATAGCCTCGTCACATGCAGGCTTTAAAGCACTACGGAAAGGATCTATAACTCTTCCACCAATACTAAAAGCAGACTCGAAAGCTATAATGGATATCGGGATAGCCAATACATCACGAGCCATCAAAGCAAGCTCGGGATATCTAAATTGGTATAACTTCCAAAAGGAAAGTATATCGAATCCCCGCTTAAACTAAACTTAGTCTCCTCCAGATATTGTTGTAGCTGAGACTTCACCGGAGCATGCTCACTCTCGTCAAACATCTCAAATGCCTAAAATGATATAAACTTAGCAATATCTACTAATTCATGGCAAATATGGCAAATTCATGGCAAATATATCAACTTAGCAATATAGATTAGACATTAGAGACATGCTATATTGCTATTACAAAATATCTACTAAGTCATACTCATACAAAATGCTATTACAGAATATCTACTAAGTCAAAATACTATTACAGATTATACATTAGACATTAGAGACATGGCAAATAACTACTAAGTCATACATAGTTACACATTCATACAGAATCACAGTCATCACAGATTAGACATTTGACATTAGAGGCATTGCAAATATCTACTAAGTCATACTCAATTACTCATACAGAATCACAAATTAGACATTAGACATTAGAGACATTAGGCATGGCAAATATGAAATATCTACTAAGTCATACTCATACAGAATCGCAAATTATACATTAGACATTAGAGGCATCAGGCATGGCAAATATAAAATATCTACTAAGTCATAGTGTCATACTCATACAGAATCACAGATTATATATTAGACATAGAGGCATGATAAATATATCTACTAAGTCATACTCATACAAATTATACAGCCTATAGATTATAATATAGATTAGACATTAGAGGCATGCTAATGTAGTAATATACTATTACAGACATTACACTTTATAGTCATATAGTCTCATACAAAATCATAGATTATAGAGACTATAGGATATAGATTAGACATTAGAGGCATGCTAATATAGTAATATGCTATTGCAGACTTTACACTTTACAGTCATACAGTCTCATACATGGCAAATATCTATAACAGAATCACAAATTACAGTCATAGAATCACATATTATAGAGCCTATAGAATATAGATTAGAGTTAAGCTAGGCATGCTATTACAGACTTTACAGATTTAGACTAGTACAGCTGTACAGATTACAGTCATACACATACAGACTACAGAGTAACATATTACAGTCATACTCATAGACTCGTACATAATCACAGATTATAGACTAAAGTATTAAATTTAAAAGCAAAAGGTATAATAAATTAATAATATCTGCACAACTTCCATGTCCAGATTTGACTTCATGGAATAAGAACTTGAATTAGGAGTTGGCTTGGAACTAGAAGGAGTTCCCTTTGAATACAAAGCCACATAGATGTCAAAAAGTTAATTCAACTTCTCCTTGAAGTCTCTAAACTCCTGATTTTCCAGCCCATATATCTCATTGTAAGCAAACTCTACAAAAGTAAATTTGTACCTAGGATCTAAGACGCAAGCCACAACAAATTTAAGGTTATGCTTTGACCAATATTTATCAAACTTAGTCTTCATTTGCGATGCCATGGATTTCATAAACTCATCCCTACCCTTCACAGCTTTTGAAATATGATGTTGAGCCAAATAAACTTGAGGAAAATATAAATTTGAAGTGGGGTACTTTGTCCCGAAGAAAAGACATGTCGCATTGTAAAATAACTTCAAAAACTCGCATATCTTCCCAACTCTATCCCATTCATCGGAAAGAATGGCAACACTTATAGTTAGAATCACTTAACTCCAAATAAGTAAAAGCCTTTCAGTAGAAAAGAGCACTATCAAGCATCATGTAAGTGGAGTTCCAACGAGTTGGCACATCTTGCATCAAACCCTTGTTAAATGGTAATGACGTTTGCCTAACATAATCCCAAAAAATTTGCTTCCTAAGTTGAGAACCCCTAAAATACCTCACACTCTCCCGAACTTTAGAAACCGATACATCAATCTCCTTTAAACCCTCTTACACAATTAGATTTATCACATGAGCACAACACCTTACATGAAAAAACTCTCCATCAAACAACAAAGAATTACTCAACTTTAATTTACTCTTAAGCATCCCAACAAAAACATCATTAGACGAAATATTATCTAACGTAATAGAAAAGAGTTTCTTCTCAATGCCCCAATCATAAAGTAAAGTATAGATCTTCGCACATATGGTCAATCCGGTGTGATGAGATGACATATAAGAAAAACTAAGAATCTTCTTCTCTAAAGTCCAATCGAAATTCACAAAATGTGCTGTAATTAAAATAAAGCCATCCATTGTAATAGAACTCCATAAATCAGATGTTAAACTAGTTCTTCCCGCTACCCCACGTAACACAATCATAACCTTCTTTTTCTCCCTTTCATAAATCTTGATAACATCTGCCTTAGATGTATTTCTTGACACTAGCTTCAACTCCCTATTAGCAAATACCGCATAAGTAAAAACATCACGAATTCCCTCATACTCCACAAACTTGAAAAGGAGTTGATGCTTAATTATTGCTAGATTCAACATCTCACAAAAAACAAAATGGTCAAATTTTGCCGCCCTCAAAGACATGGAAGACTCGGATTGAGACAAAAGTATTTGTCTCAAATCACGTGTTGTAGTCTTCTCACATGTTTTGAGATGGCGAGAAAGATTGTCGGTCCCATGTGAACTAGCAGACAAATAAATGGCACCACATTTCTTACACTTAACCATTTCTTTCTTATCCTTACCAACAAAGATTTTAAAAAAACACAAACATGAGAAGTTAGTTTTCGCTTACGATTACCAGATTTCCTAGTAAGTGTGCCAACACTTTCATCTCCAGTTCTAGCCTCTGACAATGGGACATCAATCTCCTCCATCTCCATATCATCTCCATCAAGATTAATGTTGATGTCATTATCATTATCTAACTCAATAATTGGATCCATTTAGAAAAAAAATCAGATTCAAAATTATAAACAATTATCGAATATGACAAACAAAATAAACAACTCATCACGTAAAAATTAACTTCTAATTTATTAGTAGATGTTAAGGCAAATGCCATTACAAATTACTTCCAAGTCTAATGAAAATAATTATAATTACAAATCACTTAGCTAAGAGTAATGCAATTACAATTAGAAGTGTTGCCTAAATAAACAAAACCCATACAAAATTACATCCAATAAAAACATCGGTGAGATAGTTATCCCTAATCCTAGGTCTCATAATCTCAACTTATTTATATTCATCAACTTGTTCCCCCTCTTGTCCTAGGTCTCCTGCCCTGAGTCCCCCAACAAGAATATCCTCCCATATAAATGACTTGCATTGGTTTTTGAATTGGGGAAATGATAAAAATAATGACCATTGTTATTCTTAGTGTTAGCCCTATAATACTTCATGTATCTAGCCCCACAAGTGCAAGGAGGTCCAACTTGTGCCATTTTGGTAAAAAGCCTAAAAATAACCAAATTAACATTTAACTAACAAAGATCACCATATCACTAACCAAATTTTAGAAATTTGATAAATTTGTATTTAGATAATTTTCTTCATGAGCTCAATCCATTCTTCTTGTACATTGTATCATAGATTGATTTCTAAGTAAATATTTCATTGTAGAGTGGCAGCAATCAACAAATTCATGTGCAGCTCTTTTGTTGAAGCCTAATATTTTGGCATTAGTAATTGCACATATTCTTTTTTATGAAAATTACATTTTTTGGGCATTGAAAATTGCATTTTCTTGTTAAAGAAAACCTCATTGCAGTTTTCATCACCAAAAGAATGTAGCTTCCACAAAAAGAGTATCACACATAATTGATATTGCATAAAAGAGTGAAGCGTCAAAAGAGTGAAGCATCAAGCATGCAACTGTTGCCCAGTGCCCACATGCTTAGAAGTTATAAGTATTCATTTCATTCATGATTTCATATACAAGAATATACTTATATACACAACAAAAAGATATTAAAAATATATTTATATCATACAAAAGAGTAAAAATATAAAATCAGGCAAAAGATAGAGAGATTACTTGAAAATTTGTTGACTGTACTTGAGACTTGAATCACTTGATTGAGATTTGAGAGTTGAGACTTAATAGAAAGATATTGAGAGTCTGAGATATCATACAAAGAGTCAAAGACTCAAAGAGATAATCATATCATACAAAAAGAAAGACTGAAAGACGGAGATAAAGACTGGTCCTGTTGTTGAACTGAAAGCTAGTAAGGTATGATATGATGATATGAGACTGAAAGCTAGTAAGCTAGTAAAGACATAGAGAAAGACTGAAAGAGTAACCTGGTCAGCTGGTCCTGTTGTTGAACTGATGAACTGATGATATGAGACTGATCTCCAACTCCAAACGATGATATGAGAACTGATGAACTTATGAAGTGAATTAGTGAAGTGATGAACTAATGATATAAAACTGATCTCCAACACCAAGACTGATGAATTGATAAAGTGAGTTAGTGAACTGATCTCTCCATTGAAGTGAACTGATCTCTCAACAGTCGTTAAGAGAAATTGAGACTGATATCCAACTCTAAGACTGATGAATTAATGAAGTGAAGTGAACTGATGACTGATCTCTCCACAGAAGTGAATTAGTGAACTGATCTCTCCACAGTTGAGAGAAACTGAGAGAGGATGCGAGGAAGAAATCAAGGTTTAGGTCTTTAACCTTTAGGCTTTAAGTTAACTATTTATACCTATGGCAATAGACCAAAAAGCCTTTAAACCTAAACTAAATTACATAACTAAACGGGATAGCGGGTCACCCGTGGGTTAAAATTTGAGATACTAACCCGACCTGCTTCGTTAACGTGTCTAGCATGTCAGCCCATTTATGACCCAAACCCGCCAAGGGAGAACCCAAACCCATTTTATATCAGGTCGGGTTCGGGTCGTGTTATCGTGTTCGGGTTGGATTGACAGCCCTAGTTAACACGGTTCACAGACAAATTTTGGTCAGGCCTTTGAGCACATGCCTAATTCATAGCATGGATATCGATCTAGCAACCTCAATAGCTTCAAGTGTAATTTCTTTATTGGTGGATTTTAGCGTGTGAATGGAAAATGTACGCCTTAATGATGTGTTGGTACATTTCTATTAGTGTCCTGCAACATGTGTTTAGCAGACACATGTTATTTCAATACTTAAACAAGCCGTCATGCGAAGTCCATCGCTCATACTGAAATGATGGCCAAAGGATGTGGAGCCTACCCATATCCAGCCCAAGCAAACTTGAGAAACTTTCTAGTATTCTCTATATGTACTTGATACTTAGACAACCATCATGTGATAAAATCACTTATATCTAAAACTTTATTGCAATTGCATAATTGAAACTGAATATGTGTACATATGATAACGGATCCAAATATAAAAGCAGCTAAATAATCAAAATCAAATCTGAATGTCGACCAAAATAATAACCTGGAATAACTCCCACAAGGATAAAAAAATCATAATGCAGTAACAATAAATTAATTAAATTAAAACAATAACTATTCCCAGGTAAAAGAGAGATCCTCAAAGAGACTCCAGCAATCCCATACGCGTAACATGTCTCATGAAGGTTGGTATCGGAAGTCCCTTAGTAAGCAGATCAACAATCATCTCCAGTGTCGACAAATGAGGAATCTCGATAATCTAGTATGTACTTTATCAATAACAACGTGATACTTAATGTCAATATAACTGATATCCATAGTCACGTTATCATTCTTAACATATTTGACGACTGCCTCATTGTCAAAAAATACTCACAACGGTCTAAAAATTGAATCAACAACCTTCAACTCATAAATAAATTGCTCGAGTCATACAGAGTATCGGGAAGCCTCAAAATAAGCCACATACTCTGCCTCCATAGTTGAGGAAGCTAGAAGAGACTATTTGATACTTCTCCACGAGATAGCGCCATGAGCAAGCATAAAAACATAACCATAAGTAGACTTCTTGTCATCTTTGTCATCTACAAAATCTGAATCAGAGTGGCCCAAAACCATGCAAGCTCATCTAATCTCCTATAAACCAATCTATAATCTCTAATCCTCTTCAAATAATGAAGAACCTTCTTGGCTGCCTGTTAGTGAACAATAGAAGGGTTTTATTGGTATCTTTCTAACATCCCAACATCAAAACTAATGTCGGGTCTCATACATATCATGTCATACATGAGGCTACCAACAACTGAAGCATACTCCTTAAATATGTCTAAAGAAATTATCTCGTGCGACATCGTCTTTCTGAAGATATCTTCCTTGACAACAAGGACTTCACCTACTTTGCAATCCTACATTTCATACCTCTTCAAAACTTCATCAATATACGCACTCTGAGATATGCCAACTATCCCTCTGGTCCTGTCTCGCTTAATCTTGATGCCAAGAACATAATTGGCATCTCCCATATCCTTCATATCAAAATACTGAGATAAGAAGGCTTTCGTCTCCTAAAGAAACCGGACGTCACTGCTAGCGAGTAAAATCTCGTCGATGTATAAAATAATAAAACGTCTCCCTCTTAGTTTAACGTAAATACAATGATCAATTTTGTAGTCGACAAAACCGTGGTTCGAAACCACCTCATGAAATTGTAGGTACCAGTGCCTAGACCTTGCTTGAGACCGTAGATGGAACGATTATGCTTGCAAAATAGTTGAACCTTCTTTCGGTCACAAAATCTTCAAGTTGGTGCATATAAATTTCCTCATTGAGACGTCCATTAAGAAAAGTTGTCCTTACGTCCATCTGATAAAGCTCCAAGTCAAACTGCGTCATAAGAGCCGAAATTATCCGTAATGAATCGTTCTTCAAAACTGGTGAGAAAGTCTCGTCAAAGACAATTCCTGGATGCTGCTTAAAACCATTTACAACAAGTCTCGCTTTGAAATACTCAACCTTCCCTTCAGAATTACGCTTGGTCTTAAAGATCTATTTGCATTCAACTGCCTTAGATCCTTCAGGTAAAGGTGTCAACTCCCACACAGAGTTGTGAGACATAGAATCCATCTCCTCCGTCATGGCATTACTCCACTTATCTACAAAACTACTAGCCATAGCCGTACTAAAGGATATTAGATCTTCAAAATCAAAAAAATCCCCTTCAACTGAATAAAGATGATAATCAGAAGAAATGGCTAAACGCTTCTCTCTAGAGGATCTCCAAGTAGGAGCAAGAGGCTAAACTAGATATAGAATGACAGAAAGCTGAACAGGAGCGTGTGGAGGAAATATCTGAGGGAGAACCAATGCTACGACAGGGTCTGAAATAATAGATGGGCCTGGAACCGTACTCGTCACAGTGTGAATATCAGATAAATGCGAAAGCATAACAACACTGATCGGAATAGCAGTAGGACTCCGAGTCTCATAACCCCCCTCAAAGACAACCTCTCTATGGATAGTACTAGTAAAGTGATTTCCCTCCTCTCTGAAATGAGCCTTAGCACACTCAACAATCTCCATGGGTCAAGAAGGATAATAAAACCTTAAACCTTTCGATGTCTCTGGGAAACCAGCGAGGAAATAACTTACAGTCCTCGAATCTAACATTTTGATATTTGGGTTAAGGAATTTTGCCTCTACAATACAACCCCAAGCACGCAAGTGATTAAGACTAAGACTTTTCCCAGTCCATAGATGATAAGGTTTAACTGGAACAGAACGATAAAGAACTCGATTCTAATTATAGACTGAATAGTTTACAAGCACTCTGCCCATAAATTCACATGTAAAACAGTTTGACATAACATGCTGCGAACTGTGTTCTGATAAGTTTAATTACGGCGCTCATAAACACCGTTCTCCTTTAGTGATATAGGGGTAGTATACTGGGCAACAATACCCTGATCCTTTAAATACCTGATAGAATGGTCCCGAATGTTAACCGCCTTGATCGATCTTACCATAATACTCATCTCCTCGATCTGACCGGACAACCTTAATCTTTTGATCTAACTGTTTCTCAACCTCTAACTAGAAAATCTTGAATACATTAAGTGATTCAAACTTCTGATGGATATGGAAAATGTAGGTATAACGAGAAAAATTGTTAATGAAAGTGATAAAATATCGATGACCACCGCGGGATGGAATAGGAAAAGGCCCACTTATATCTATATGAATCAGCTGTAAAAGGTTTGTGCTACGAGTATATTCAAATTTCTTGATCTTGGTCAATTTTCCACGAATGCAATCGACGCAAGTCTAAAAATCAGAGAAGTCTAAAACCTCGAGAACCCCATCTCAAACCATAATCTATAACATATTTCTTGAAATGTATCCTAGTCGTTTGTGTCATAACATTGTAGATTGCTCAGAAACTCTATAATGTTTAGAAGTAGATTAAATACTAACATCAGCAGATAAACATAATAGAGAAGTCTTAAATGAATGATCAAGAGATAGACGATATAACCTATCAACTAGTAAACCAGAACCAATAATGGAATCATGATTAATAATGTCAAAATCACCATTTCTAAAATTGAAAAAATAACTGAAAGAGTACAACCGAGAAACTAAAATTAGAGATCGTCTCATCGACGGAACATAAAAGGTGTCTGTCAAATTTAAAGTAATACATGTGTCTAAAACCAAGTGAAAAATACCAACGAACTCAATGAGAAGGCTTCTAGCATCTCCCAAGAAAACCTGCTCCTTAAACCTTGTCGTCCGCTTGCTGATAAATCCATGTGGAAATTCAAAATGTAAACAGTTTCCCCATAATCTAAACACCAAGAGTTGGTGGGAACATCAACCAAATTAGATTCAAAGCAAACATAAATAGAACTAATACCTCATTTCCTAGTCAACCAGTTTTTGTAAATTTGACAGTCCTGCTTTACATGACCTTTCTTCTTGCTAAAGAAACACATTATAACTGATAAAGTAGTTGCTGGCGAAGTCGCATGCTGCTTCCCATTCCCATTTCCTGAATGAGAACTCTGTCATGGACCAGACTTGAAAATTTTCTTCTTGATTCTCAAACTTTTTTTTCCCTTGAGAATTGATGGACAACCTCTTCATAGAAGTAGTCAGATGAGCCAATTTTATTTTACCTTTCTTCTAACATTCTTCCTAAGAGACCAATGCTGCAATCAACTCATTCATTTCCCAAGTCCTCTCATAGATCATAGAATCCATAGCTGCATGAACCAAAGACTTATATTTGGATGTGCAAAAATTATTATTATTATTTTTGCACGTTTAACTTGATTTGTAAAAGATCTATAACTTGATGTCTTTAATCTCGATCCTACATGGAATTAGGATGATTGAGTTAGAGTGTTATGCTATATTTAAGGTATTGATTTTTTAATCTGCGAGTACGGTGATGTATCACCGAATCCCTCATTTGGGTGGTGATTTGACATACATTGCCCCCAAGTGTTTTGGAGTTAGAGTGTAAAATAGTCTTAATGAGACTTTACAAGAGAGTCTCAAAATTATGAGAAAGGTTTAACTTTATAGACAAAACTCTTTTAGGTGTATTTACCCATTTTATATCACGCCTTCCTAACGACAACTTGATCTCACTTCAATCCCATTGGAGATCCTTAGGCATTAAATCCCTATATCATTAATGATTTATCATACTGTCTGCCAGATATCTTCATCCAATTAATATGAAATAATAATTGGTGTTTAATTTTTCAATCAATAATGAATTTGTAAAAAAACTATAATATGGGTTACTATAGGATTTGGTATATCTCGTAATCTACATAATGTATCAAAATATTGACTGAAGTAACCCACTAATCCTTTAGTTAGGACTAAGAGTGGATATATGTAAATATGATAGTTCATGCACCCATCTTTAGCATAACCAAACAATGATAATTGGTGTCTTAATATGATACTATGATATACCACTCCAAAATACTGTTACCAGATAGCCATCGATGACATCTACGTCAACACAATACAATCACCCATTAACATAGAATAAAACAACCAAACAATTTTAGGCTAAAACAATTCTAGGCTAAAACAACCAAGCTTCGTTGATGGTAAAGAAATTAGGCCAAAAATTTGCCTTGCTGAATTGAACTGAAGTATGGCCAGAAAATTGACCCTCGCCTCCCTCTATAAACCCCAATCTTCAAACACTTTTTCCAAACCAAAGGCCGCCTGGAATTCTCAAAACTGATAGGTGTTTTTCCTCCTAATAGAGGGAACTTGAACCCAATGTAATCACACCACAATCCCAATGGCAAACAACTATCAGGAATCACTAGGAGAATTACATACACTACCTGCAAACCCTAAATACATTCAGTAAATCTAATAACTAACAGGACAAACCCAATGGCAACACCTCAGTAGAACAATCACCAAGCACACACCAACCCAACACCTGCAATAATCACACACTACCACAAAACCCCAATTCCATCAATTCAATAATCAACCCAGAGCAGCAAACTAAAACAATCATCAGAGATCACAAGCCCCAAATAATTTAAGCTGGATTTCCCCTTACTGATCGACTTTCCTCTCAAATGCTTAAACTTATAATTGATCGAATTGGGTCTGCAGATGAATTAGAGACGAGATTCAGAAGAACGATTGAGACCAAAATCAGAACAATGGAGGGATTCCTATAAAGAAGAACCCCAATTGGCAAACTATTTCAAATCATATTCAAAACCTTGAATCTGAGAGCAAAACTTAGCACAAATCGAATTAGAAATCGTGTTTGGTTTTGAAATTTGATGATTTGGTGAACAATCGTACTCGGTTTTGGGATTTATTGAATAATCTTGATTTCAATTTTTTGTTTGTTTTGTTTAATCGATTTGGGTGTGTTTCAGCTTGGATCCCTTTGTCTGAATTCAGAGAAACAGAGGTGATGACGAAGGTGTATTGGGGTGATGCGAGGGAAAAATTATGTGAAGGTGTTGAGGATTTGAAATTGGAATTCAATGTAAAGTTGTTTGGTTTGATTTGTTGTTCAATTACAGAAAGAGAGAGAGACTCTTCTTAGGAAAAGTAATAAACATCAAGTACTAAAAAAACTATTAAAGTACAAGAAAAAGCTTCTTACAACAATTTTTGTTTCAATTTCATTTCTTTATCTCTTTACGTCAATAATTAATCATAATAATACGTATCATAGCTCTGATACCAATTGTAGGAATTACATATAATTATTATAATCAATAATACGATATAAAAAACATATTATACTAATATCTTCCCATGCTTTTGCAAAATCCTCTTGTTCTTGAGTATAGTCTTTCTTGGATTGGCTGCAAACCTTAATGGGATGGTTTTATGTATTGTAGCCTCCAAGAGGGACTACCTCTCTATTTAATTTGAAAGGGTTTGAGTGGTCTTCCCATTATACCCTCAAGCCCTAAAAAAGAGTAATACTAGGTCCCACCAACCTTAAATTTGTATAATAATTGGGCACAACCAATAACAACTATGCGACCTATTAAAATGTGTGCTTGTGAGCCAGAAGATAAAACATTGAGTAGTACCGGTATAGTTGGAAAATCCAACAAATTTTTGTAATGAAAACAAACAATGTTGATCTGCTGTAATGGAAATAGGTGATAGGCATAAAAAATACTTATTTTTGTCCTTCAATTTACATTATCTAGGAACTTATTTTATATTTCACTGGGCCTAATTGAAGTATGTTTGACTATTGCAGATAAAGAGATATTTGTAATCAAACCCTTCTTAAAGCCCAACTCTTATAAGCTAAAGAGCTGCTGGAGATGATCAATTGTCAAGAGCTGCTGGAGATGATCAGTTGTTAAGAGCTGTTAGAGATAACTTTGTACCAAGAGCTGCTGGAGCTGCTAGAAGACTTAGTAGTCAAGCCTAGCTAAAATCTCTCCACAAAATCAGGAGTGGTTGAGGGAGATGAGGAATTTGAGTTAGGTTAAGAGGGAGAGTTGTAAAGAGAAAAAGATTATCTTCTTAGTTTTATCCTTATTTCTACCGTAGTTCTTATTTTTGTTTGATGAAAACCATTTTCAATCAATAAAAACCAGTTTTTATTCATGATTTTGATCTTTGCATCCTTGAGAACGAAACCCTCTGTGTTTCAAGACCCGGTTTGATACGGATTATCAAATGGCGCCGCTGCCGGGGATGTAATCGATTTTAAAATCGTGTTTCTTTTGATAAATTATTGCCCCGTTTGACGAGTTTTTTTTTTTTTAATTGTTGTTTTATCATCTCTCTCCCCTCAATATCTCTCTGAACACCAACACACACGCACACACACTCTCTCTCTAAGTTTTAATTCCAATCTACTCTCTCAATACTGAAATTCTGATTTTTTTTTTTTAGGGTTTAAATCTCGGTTTTCGATCATCACCACCATCTGATTCGGGTTAATTTGCCTGCCTTAGCTGTGATTAGGGGCTATTATTAACGGTTTTTGCGATTGCAGAAGAATCGAGCCATATATTACAGAATAAAAAAATCTGGGGTTGTTTTATGATCTGCTTCGTATACCAAGACGGAAAATCTTTGTTGATGAACAGGTTGATTGGGTACTTGTGGGTGATGAAATTTATTTAGTACTATCACAATTCTAATGTGGTGCTGGCAGTTTCTGGGTTGCTTTCACAAGTTTTTGGCCGCTGCTACTAGTTATCGATTGTTGTCACAATACTTGGTGATGTTAATAAATTATGCTGTTGTTTACCCATTTATTTAGTATTGTTTGTTGAGATTAGGGGTTGTGTTGATGTTGTTTTGGGTGATGGATTTTGGGGTTTATGAAGCTTAGGGTTTCAAACTGTTTGTGTGATGTTTGGATGGGTTTGCAGTTGGTAATTATTTTGGTCATAGTGATTACGCCCCAATGTCTGAATTTTGAATTACTGGAGTAATTTTTTTTTATCGTTCTAGACTTGTAAAATAATTGATTTGAGTTTGTTTTCATTGATCTAAGCTTGTTTTTCATGATCTGTGTTTCAATCTCGTATCATGTACTAGATTGAAACTGTTTGGTTTGACGATTACAGTTTTTGTCTTATCTCACTATCTTATACCTTATCTTCTCCGACTTCAAGTCTGGCAATTTTGAGATTTTAATATTTTGGGTTTTGATTTTAATCGCGATTTGACATTATCGATTGCAGACTCCAGCTTGTGATACTAGGGGTCCGAATTGAATACATCTTCTTCGTGCAGAGCTAGGCTTTTGATCCGAAGAACGGTGGTGACACCCAAGCTCGGACTAACACCCAAGCTCGGACTAAGAACATTACTAGAATCAATATGAGTGAGACTGGGGGGGACTAATGGTCCCGAACCTGCTATTCCTAGGAGCGGTCCCGAACCTGCTGTTACGGAGAGAATCACTCTCCGCAATCGAATGCATCCTACAATAGTTAGTAAACCTTCATGTATTGTGATTCCCAGAAATGTAGGGAACTTTGAGTTAAAATTGGGATTCTTGTCTATGCTCCCCAAATTTCATGGTAGTCCAACTGAAAACCCGTATAACCATCTTAGGGACTTTAGGGATCATATGCTTCTATTAAACTTCGAACGTATTACAGAGAATTCTTAGAAATTACGTGTGTTTCCCTTTTCTCTGTTGGGAAACGCACGCGATTGGCTGTACACTCTCGAGGAGAACTCTGTAAGCACATTTGAACAACTCGTTAAGGAGTTTTTGAAGAAGTATTTCCCTAACCACAGAACTGCTAAGATACGACAGAGTATCTATAGCTTCACACAAAACCGAGGAAAGTCATTATATGACTACCTACAACGGTTTAGGGATTTAGAGCAAGGATGCCCATATCACGGGATTCAGCTGATTGATATAGTTCAAACTCTCTATGAAGGTCTAGACTATGACACTAGAGCTCGTGTTCAGTCTATGTGCGCGGGTACATTCGATGAGAAAACTGACACTGAAACTTGGACATTTTTAAATGATGTAGCAGATAAGACCTACCAATGGCAAACGATGAGAGAGGAAATACCTAGTCACCGTGCAAATGTGCACCAAGTGGACTCTAATTCAGAGTCTGCCACACTTAGAACCATTCTTGAGAAAATCGAGAACTTAGAGACCGGCAAAAGGGAGAGACACCCTAATACTTCGTCTGTTAACCATGTGGTGATGCCAAATTGTGTGGTTTGTGAGAGTTATGACCATCTGGTCTAAGATTGTCCTGATGTGCTTAGTTTAAAGGAGGGTAGAAAAGACCAGGCCAATGCCATATATCAACGTCCCAATAACCAACCTTTCAATGGTGGATGGAATAATAATTCCAACAACTCCAATTCTCGGGGAAATAGAAATTACCAAGGAGGTTCTTCTGGTAGTGCCCCTTATCAGCCGCACAACCAAGTAAACCAACACCAGTCTAGTTCTTCGTGGCAACAAAATCCATCATACCAAGCTCCCCTTAATGTGCTTTATGTTCCTCCGCGCAATAAAAATCTGCCTCCTCCAACCACGTCCTTAGAAGATACTCTTAAAGCATTTATGCAAGTAACTCAGTCATCTATAGCCAAACTTGAGGGACAAATAGGTCAAATGGCAACAGAGATAAGCACGAGAGACAAAGGAACGTTCCCCAGTCAAGCTCAAGTTAATCCTATAGGGAATATTGAACATCCTAGATCTTCCAATCGTGATGGAGTCAACGCCATCATTTTTCTTAGGAGCGGTACGAAAGTTGATAATTTGGTGAAAATGCCTAAGGAACCCGAGCTGGAAATTCAAAGTAAACCTATAGAAGAACCTGCGAGTGCGAGTGAGGAAGAAATCACGATAACACATGTTCAGCCGCTGGCTCCTTTTCCTCAGCGGTTAACTCTTGCTAAGAAGGGCAACGTCTATGAGGAGATTTTAGGGAATTTTAAGCATTGTGTGATTAACATTCCTATCCTTACGGCCATAAGACATATTCCTAATTATGCAAAATTTCTTAAAGATCTTTGCACTTTAAAGCGGCGCATACATGTCCCGAAAAAGGCTTTTCATGTTACAAGAGTGATATATCTATTATTTTAGATGCACATGTTAGTGTTGTCCTTTTGCGTAAATCCCTTCCAAAATACAAGGACCCTGGATGCCCTACTATTTCATGTACGATTAGGACCCGTAAGATAGGAAGAGCTCTACTTGATTTAGGTGCCGCCGTGAACCTCATTCCTTACTCTGTCTATGAGCAATTGGATATCGGAGTACTTAAACCCACTAATAGGACCCTTCAGCTAGCTGACCGATCTATTAGGATTCCTAGCGGAGTAGTTGAAGATGTGTTGATCCAGATTGAGCAATTTGTTTATCCAGTAGACTTTGTCGTGTTAGATACTGAGCCAGTGGCAAGCCCTGAGGATGAGATCCCTGTGATTCTAGGTCGACCCTTTTTGGCAACAGCTAATGCGGTAATCAATTGCCGTAATGGAATTATGAAGTTGACTTTTGGGAACATGACTGTAGAATTGAATATTTTTTATGCGTCGCATTCCCCTTCTAATTCTGAACCACTTGAGTATAATATGATCCAGAGTCTTGTGAATACCACTTTTGAGAGGTCAAGTAACTCAGATCCCTTAGAGGCAATTTTGTCCAACTTTGATGGAGATTGTGAGGACGATTCGTACATCCATGAGGTGAAAACCTTATTAGATTTGGCTTTAGAAATTTTAGAGCCTGAAGGAGAGCATGAAATCTTAGATGTTAAGAAACCCATTCCGGAGGCTCAAGTAACCTCCCCAAAGATAGAGCTTAAACCTCTTCCCACTCACCTTAAGTATGTCTTTCTAGGTCTTGACGAAACTATGCTCGTCACTATTGCCGCTGACCTAGAACCCCTTCAGGAAGAGAAGTTGATTCGTGTTCTTAAGGGAAATACGAAAGCTATTGGCTGGAGTATTGAGGACATTAAAGGAATTAGTCCCTCGGTTTGTATGCATAAAATCAATTTGGAAGATAATTCCAAAAAGTCCAGGGAAGGACAACGGAGATTGAACCCGACTATGGCCGAAGTAGTTCGGAAAGAAATTTTAAAACTCCTTGATACTGGGATCATCTATCCCATTTTTGATAGTCTGTGGGTTAGCCCAATCCATGTTGTCCCGAAAAAATCAAGAATCACCGTTGTAAAGAACGAGAATAACGACCTCGTACCCACTAGAACGACCACTGGATGGAGAGTCTGCATAGACTACAGGAAGCTTAACTCGGTCACTAGGAAAGATCACTTCCCCTTACCTTTCATTGACCAGATGCTCGAGCAACTCGTTGGGCACAAATTTTATTGTTTCTTAGATGGCTACTCTGGGTACAACCAAAAACCCATCACACCTGAGGACCAAGAGAAAACGACTTTTACATGTCTTTTCGGTACATTTGCCTACCTTCGCATGCATTTTGGCTTATGCAATGCCCCTGCGACATTTCAGCGTTGCATGCTAAGCATTTTTTCTGACATGGTAGAGCGATTCCTTGAAGTTTTCACGGATGACTTCTCATTATTTGGCAACTCATTTGAATAGTGCTTTCATCATCTTTCTCTAGTATTACTCAGATGCCAGGAAAAAAATCTTATTTTAAATTGGGAGAAATGTCACTTTATGGTAAAAAGGGGGATAGTTTTGGGGCCTATCATATCTGAAAAAGGAATAGAAGTTGACCAGGCCAAAATAGATGTCATTTCTAACCTTCCCCCACCACGAAATGTCAAGGACGTCCGTTCCTTTCTAGGACATGCAGGCTTTTACCGTCATTTTATCTAAGATTTTAGTAAGATTGCTCGTCCTTTAAGCAGCCTTTTGCCAAATATGTGGCCTATAAGTTTGATGCACCATGTCTTGTAGCTTTTGATAAGCTTAAGACCAAGTTCACAACATCACCCATTATTAGACCACCTGTTTGGAATGAACCATTCGAGTTAATGTGTGATGCCTCTGATTATTCTGTAGGCGTTGTTTTGGGACAGCGGATAAACAAACGCCCCCATGTCATCCACTATGCTAACAAAACGTTAAATGACGCCCAATTGAATTACACGACCACCGAGAAAGAACTTCTGGCCATTGTTTATGCGCTAAAAAAATTTAGATCTTATCTTATAGGATCTAAAGTGATTGTTTACACGGATCATGCCGCGCTTCGACATCTTTGGTCAAAGAAAGATGCTAAGGCACGGCTAATCCGGTAGGTATTACTCTTGCAGGAGTTTGACCTCGAGATTCGAGATAATAAGGGGTCAGACAATGTTGTAGCCGACCATCTTTCCCGTATAGTGATTAAGTCTGTTGATGAGTCTTTGCCGATTAGAGAATCCTTCCCTGATGAACAGCATATGGCTGTAAAATTAGTTCCCGAGTTGCCGTGGTTTGCTGACATTACTAATTATTTAGCCACAGATACCATTCCTGATCATTGGACTAAACCTGACAAAGATCGTTTCTTTAGTCAAGTGAAGTACTTCTTTTGGGATGATCTAGATTTTTCTAAGTATTGTACTGACCAAATCCTTAGGAGATGTGTTCCCCAGTCTGAGTTTACCAATATTCTCTCATTTTGCCACACCCAAGCTTGTGGAGGCCACTTTAGCTCTAAGAAGACCGCGGCAAAAATTTTGCAGTACGGTTTTTATTGGCCTACCTAATTTCACGATGCGCATGCATTTTGTAAAGCGTGCGAGAGATGCCAGAAAATGGGAGCCCTTTCTCGACGAAATATGATGCCCTTACACCGTATTTTAGTTATTGAACCTTTTAAAGTTTGGGGAATTGATTTTATGGGCCCTTTTCCCAAGTCTTTTGGATATGAGTACATCCTTGTTGGAGTGGACTATGTATCAAAATGGGTTGAAGCCATCCCTTCGAAAACGAATAACAGTGCAGTTGTTCTCAATTTTTTAAAAGAAAATATTTTTTCTCGATTTGGAACACCTAGGGCTACCATTAGCGATGAAGGGACACATTTTAACAACAAAAACTTTGCTGCCCTTGCCAAAAAGTATGGCGTAACCCATAAGGTGGCAACACCTTATCACCCGCAAACGAGTGGGCAAGTTTAAGTTTCAAATCGGGAGATCAAAAATATTCTCCAAAAGACTGTTAACCTAAATCGCAAAGATTGGTCTGTTAGATTAATTGATGCACTTTGGGCTTATCGTACTACATATAAAACATCGATTGGAATGTCACCTTACCGACTCGTTTACGACAAAGCGTGTCATCTTCCTGTAGAACTTGAGCATAAAGTTTTTTGGGCAATAAAAATACTTTAACTTTGACACTTCAACGGTTGGGTCCCACCGGAAGCTACAACTCAATGAGTTGGATGAGCTCCGAAAAGATGCATATTAATCTGCAAAGATATTCAAAGAAAGAACCAAAGCTTTCCATGATAAAAATATATTGCGAAAGACCTTTGAAGTGGATCAAAAAGTTCTATTGTATTCTTCGCGACTTCATTTGTTTCCCGAAAAACTTCAATTCCGTTGGACCGGGCCGTTATTGTCAAAGTTGTTTTCCCACATGGAGCTATTGAAATTCTTGACCCTCGTACTGGTCACATTAATAAGGTAAATGGGTAGAGACTTAAACAATTTCACGAGTACTTTACGAGTTCGAGCGAGGATATGAATCTACGGGACCCATCATATGAAGCATAGGTATCTTTATTTCTACCCATAGTCTAATCTAGTTTGGGGCACCTATCATCGTCTGGTTGAAGACGTTAAACTTAGCACTTGTGGGAGGCAACCCTTATCATGTTCAGGTAACATTTTTAGATTTTCTCATATTCTTTTCATTTTTGGCAACTATGGGGACACATGCTGATTCAGTTTGAGGGTGGGGGTAATTAAGATTTTCATAACTTTTTCCAAAAAAAGTTGTTATTCTAGGACATTCTAGTATTGTAGACACATCTTTAGTATACTCTGATCTTTGGATATTCTTAGAGTTGCGTTTGGGATAAAATTATAAGGTTATAGTTTATTTTAAACTGTAAATTGTTAGTGCATTAAGAATTTTTAAGTTTTTGGTACTACTATCATATTAAATGTGCTTCAGAAGAAAATCACCCTTATAATTGTACTTCACGTAGTTATGTTATAAGGTTTTGATAAAACTAGCTATCACATTTTGATTAATCAACAGTTTGGGTTAGGAAGAATCTGTAACGAGGGAGACAATTATCTAGGAAAACTTCGTTTCTCATAAATTCATACTAAGGGTTTGTATGTATTTTTAGAAGTTATTGAGCTCCTTCACGAAGCTGACATACTCGTACAAAAAAAAAAGGCATTCACAATTCAAGGCCCCTCGCAAGATTAGAACTGAAAGATGAATAATTTTTACCAATCTCAAGGCAAGCCATGAATCAATGTGAAAGTAAAAAAAATGAGTATAGTTGAGAACTACGTGAAGGAGGGAAAGTTGCAAGTATAAAAAGAGCAAATGAAAACTCAAATGCAACGTCTTACCTTGAAAAGCTTGTGTGGATATATATTTTTCCAGAAATATCAATAAAATAGCGAATAAACTAGGGCACTTGTCGAACAAACTTCTAGATTTCTTCCACCACACTCAAAATAAGGCTAAGGTTATTTAGAAAGATTATCAAACACCTTGATTCCAGAAACTAAATTCACTACACAAATGATGAAATTCTAAAACTTGATCTAATCTGATTGTAGTATAATTGACTTGATAAATTCTAAACATATCTGATGGTTAACCCTTGTTTAAGTGTTATATCTATGAGATGAATTCAATCTATTTTCAGAGATACCAGGAGCAATGATTATTAGTTGTTTATAATACTAGAACGCCTGTGATAGAATTTTGTGGGTATATTCACTAAAAACCCTCACGAGACACAACTCGTCTTATTTGGGTAACCTATAGGTTGAAAAACTTGTTGCATACGCTAAATGCAATCGTAAGAAACCACGAAAGAGTTTAGTTTTCATTTCTTTTGCTAAGGGACTAGCAATATGTTAGTTTGGGGGTATTTGATAGGAATAAAAAATGTTTATTTTTGTCCTTCAATTTACATTATCTAGGAACTTATTTTATGTTTCACTGGGCCTAATTAAAGTATGTTTGACTATTGCAGGTAAAGAAACATTTGTGATCAAACCCTTCTTAAAGCCCAACTCTTACAAGCTAAAGAGTTGTTATAGATGATCTGCTGTCAAGAGCTATTAGAGATGAACTTGTATTAAGAGTTGTTGGAGCTGCTAGAAGACTTAGTAGTCAAGCCTAGCTAAAAGATCTCCACAAAATCAGGAGTGGTTGAGGGAGATGAGGACTTTCAGTTAGGTTAAAGAGATGAGAGGTTTAAAGGAGTCATATTTTTTCACTTTGGGAATTGTAGCTAATTTTTGGTAATTCTTCCAGAGAGAGATTTGTATTATGTTTGGAGATCTTGGGAAATCTATGGAATTTGTAAGTGTTTTTCAATAAATTCTTATTTATAATTTATATATTATTCAATTTGATAACTAGAATTATGATTTTATCTATGCATCTCTAAAGAACGACAACCCTTTTTATACTATAACACCCGATTTGATACGGTTTATCAATGATTGTCAAAATGTATGCTTTTGTAGTTGTACTATACCAAAGTCTTTGATTTCGCTACTGTAATGTCCTAAATTCCTAGTCAAATAGCTTCAAGTATTACACTTTTTTTTAAGAATATTGTTTTCCAATGAATTTTCTAATTCAATACTATGTAATCCTAATGGTTCCACGCCACAACAATTCTTTGTTTTGTAGAATTAGCAAAGCAATGCCCTTTTTAATGAGAATTATCATTCTTGTAAATTTCGTCTAGCGTGTTTAAAGGCAATTTTTATTAGTTTAAGAAACCAGACATTATTTTTGCCAAATCACGGGTTTTCTTTGACAAAAAAAAGAGGGTAAAATGAACTCCCATTATATATACTCAGCGCCACAATGTGTAAACTTAAAGATTTTATGTGAATACCTAAGACTATGTTTGTTTTTTTGTCAAGGGTGAGAAGAGGTGTGATCTTTTGGAAACTTCTCACCATTGACATTTTTGTTTTTTTATTTATAAAAGTTGGCAATCTCCCCAGAATTCTAACCAAAAAACTTTTAATTTCCCTTGACTTGGTTCTGAGTGCTAGTTTCCCCACCCCGAGACCGGTTTAAGTGCGGGTTTTCAACAAAAAAAAATTAAATTTGCCGAATGAAGACCCATCTTAACCCCAAATAAAGCAAATCAAAACCCACCCCAACATTCTCCCCCCCCCCCCCCCTTCTCTCTCTATTTCTCCCTCCTCTCTCTCTCTATCCCCCATCTCTCACCTCTCTCTCTCTATCCCCTCTATCTCCCACCCTCATACAACTCTCTCTCCCTCTCTTTATCCCCTCTATCTCTCACCCTCATACAACTCTCTCTCCCTCCCTTTTATCTCTCTACCTCTCTCTTTATATCTCTCTCTCACTCTCTCTTCGACTCTTTCCCTCATCCCTCTCTCCTACCTCTATCTCTCTATACAATGGTTGTTTGACTTGTTTGTTTCTCCATCTCACTCTCTCTATGTGGATATGTTGAACCATGTACCTTATATATTTGGTTATCTCTCTCTCACTCTCTTTTCCCCTTATTCCTCGATCTCTATCTCTCTCTACAATGGTTGTTTCTCCATCTCACTCTCTCTATGTGAATATGTCGAACCATGTACCGTATATATTTTGTATTTTGGTATGCAAATGACTTATACACGTGTTTTTGATATTTTGTAAAAACACTTATAATCTGTGATCAAATTAAATAGTTCAGCCAAACTAGTGAGATGTTTAAGTTAAAAGTCAGGATTTTAAGTACAAATTTTGGCCTAAAAGACTCGAATAATAAATACAAGAACGCCGGAAGTCTATATATAGAATCAGGACAAAACATCAAAAGAACTTAAAAGGTCTGAAATTCAAAAGTTAAAAGTCACAATTCTGACTATGACCTCAACTAAAAGCAAAATAACTGCACCCACATTGCAGCCTCAGACGAGATTGTACGATGATTTAACATTAAAACAGAAATAATCTCTCTTCTTTACTTGAGAGGAATGAATCGGGATGAGTGGGTAGCACCGATACCAGGGCGTCCGTGTTTAACTGGCTTGTATGAGATAGAGAACTCGGCCAGATAATGTCCAATCATTTCAGGCTTGATTTCTACTTGGTTGAATGTCTTTCCGTTGTAGACACCGATGATGCTTCCTATCATCTCGGGGACAATGATCATGTTTCGGAGGTGAGTCCGAACTGGTTCAGGCTTCTCCCCAGCTGGGGCATCCTTTTTCTGTTTCAAGAAACGGTAGATTAATACACTATGACACTGATGATGAAATATATATTTGACAAAGTACAAATTAAACAAACATAAGGATTGATCGTTGCATACAAAATAGAGACTCAGGATACATCTTCATGACCATTCATTTTGACAAATTACAGATTGCATTTGCAAAACATATATTTTCGAAAGTCAAATATGAGTACTTACATCAATAGGGAATATACACAGAAAAGGATAAACGAATAAGTCGCAATAATCTCAAAGAAATTAATAGAGTTAATAAAGAATGTCTAAGCATTTGAATGCAAAAGGCAGAAACAAAGTAACAGCAGATGCCAGAATCACAGCTAAATTTCTCTGTTGGCAACGTACAGCGCTATAAGTACTATTGAATTAAGCACTTCAGAGACTCTAATTTGTTGCCTTAATAAAGAATCACAAATACAACAGAAAAAGGTACATAATACAAGCAAAAGTGTTTCATCGTGATTAACTTTACTACCAGCTGTTATAAAAAACCAAGTACATAAGAACTATATATTAAATGTTCAAGCATTTGAATGCAAAAAACCGAAACAAGGAAACAGCAAATTCCCGAATCTCAGCTAAATATCTCTATTGGCAACGTACAGCGCTATAAGCACTATTGATTTAAGCAAAATCACTATATATATTAAATTTTCATGCATTTGAATGCAAGTAGCCGACACAGTTAACAGCAAATGCTAGAATCTCAGCTCAAAATCACTATTGGTAACGTACAGCGCTTTAAACGCTATTAAAATAAGCACTTCAGAGACTCTAATTTGTTGCCCTTAGGAAACTGAAAGTACAATTTAATGATTACCTTTATTCGTATTTAAATAGCACGCATTCTAAATTAATCCAAAAAATAGTACTTAAATATATTATCTAATGCTCAAGAAATTAACTTCGTAACATATATTCAAAAATGTAACCTCAAGTAAACTATATAATTACATTATTAAATGTCCAAGCATTTGAATGCATATAGCTGGGATAAAACTAACAGCAAATGCCAGAATTTCAGCTTCTATCTCTATTGGCAACGTACAGCGCTATAAACGCTATTGAAATAAACGCTTCAGAGACTCTAATTTGTCGCCTTTAATTAAAGATGTTGGAAACCCTAAAACAAAACGAGGGGTAAAAACATAAATCACAAGAAAAAAAATCAAAGGATAATAGCAATGAGTAGCCTCAGAGAGCTGGGATTATGTAGAACATCAACAGTCTACAGAAGACCTCAGATGGTACGAACAATATCTCACATCACAGGCAAATGGGTTGACAATATTTTTATTTAGAGGTACAAATAATACATCATCAGAAGAGAGTAATACACTCTGAAAAGAAGTCATGTTTTTAAACTAAAACAGTGCTAAATGTAGATGCATATGCATTCATCATCCTCAATATCGAAATGACCAGATTATGATATAAGGAAAATTTGTAACTTGGAAAACTATTGAGTCGGGCAAGAGAGGATCATCGGATAAGAACCAAGCATGGTTATACGAGGTTAGTCCAGCACCAGGAAAACAACCTCCAACATCGACTAAAAGATTAAACATTTTCAGGTTATTTCTGGCTCCCATATATCCAGTGGTACATTTTCAGATACCCTGCAACTGTCGTTCTACATTTCATTGTAACACTCAAAAAGTACAAATCTGAGCATGACAAACTATATAACTATAAAAAAATCACCAAATTCATAACAAATTTATGAAATTAAATCATACAACAATACACAAATACCCAGACAACAAAATTAATTTATCGGCATATGGGTAATACTAATACTATCATAAAAAAAACATAATTGAAGTCTTACCGCCTTGCGCAACTTCTTAATCAAAGCCATTGGCTTCCTCTTCAACCCCCTCTGGAACCTACACCATTCACATCATACTAATATCAATCTCAATATCAATCTCTCTACAAATCACAAGTTATAGGGTCAAAATGCATACCTTCTTCGAGCCCTTGCAGGGAAAAGCTTAACAAGCTCATCAGTAGACATGTCAAGGAGAGCATCCAAATCAACCCCTCGGAAGCTAAACTTCCTAAACGTTCTCCTCTTGGGTTGCCCTGCAACATCAGTCTCAACATCCGCCTGAAACACACAAATCACAACAACGATAATGTTAGTAGTACGAGAACAAAATCAAAGATTAGGGTTTGTTGCTGTTGTTGCAGAGAGAGTTACCATTGTCGATAGTTGTAGATTGGGGAGAGAAACCCTAACCCTAGCTGCGCCGAAGATGTTTAAAAGCTCAAATGAAACTTAGGGTTTCAAAAGTATGGAGTTTGTTCTGATTTTATACGTTTGATTGGGTTGGATCATGGGCTTGGATATGAGAATGGCCCATCATTCAAAAATAGCTTAGTAGTGTTAATTTGAACATTATAATTGCATATTATATATTCACTGTTTTTACATGATATTTCTTCTTAACATTGTCATTTTTTTATTTTTTTTTTAAGCAATAAACTGAAATAAAGCTAGCCCCCATGGGGCGAAAAAGAGTTTACAGGGTTCGCCAAATTTACTGCCACTAAGGGCTCAAAACAAACAAAAGAGGGGAAGTGGGCACCCTTTGCGGCTAAAGCATGTGCCTCGAAATTATAGAGACGATCTAGGTACTCCAAACGGAAATCCAAAAATCGAGATGCTAAAAAAAGTATATTCGGTGCCAGGGTGAGGGCACCCCAAGAAAGATCAACAGAATTTGCCTCAAAAGCTGTGACAAGACGACGACAATCCGTGAGAACCAAAACTCTCTTCAGGCCAATTTGGAGCGCTTCCTCCCTTCCTCTGATCACGGCGATCGCCTTTGCTTCTTATGGGTTCGCCGCCCTGGAGGAATCGAAACCTGCACCAATGATAAAAGAGCGGTGAGTTTTCATAACAAAACCGGAGCCACTAAGAGAGTCTTTGTTGGACCAAGAAGCATCCACTGAGATGATGTGCCAACCTTCCCCGGCCATAGGGGGACTGCACAGGTTGGTCTGTTGGTGGAAACGGGAGTGGGGGTGATATCAATTAAGTATTTTTTTACATTTTTTATTGACTCTTTTGGGTTAGGCTTTTTATTATTGAAGATAAGCTCATTTTTGTTTGTCCAGATAACGTATAAGATGGTGTTAATTTTCCCCCACATGGAGATAGTGTCAGTTTCAGAAACATTATGTTGGGATAAAGTTTACAAGATTTTAAACAGGGAGTCCGAGTAAACCCAGTTGCTAAAATTTAAAGAAAGGTCAGAAGCATACCAGTACTCCTTAACATTTTTACAAAATAAAAGAGTGTGCGTGGTGGTTTCTTCTTCTTCTCCGCATCTTGGGCAAGTGTTGCCTCATTCATCATCCCCGTGCCACAGGTTTATCTTTGTTGGAATTTCGTCCTGCAAAGCTTTCCACATAAAAAATTGGATTCGAAACGGTACCTTCATTTTCCAGACTTTATCCCAGGTAATGTCGGCCTGCTTAGTTGATCTGCTGCGACGGTTGATCCAATCTTGGTCCTGTGTGGAGGATTGGTAGGCAGATTTTACCGTAAAGGATACCATTTTTATCCTTTCTCCATCTAAGGACGTCCTTTGCTGGGTTTTTACTGAGCGGGATATGGAGAATGAGATTTGCAATGTCATGGTGGAACAGGGAACAAACCAGGTTCTCTCTCTCTCTATACGCGATGAAAGGGGCATATAAGCTCAGCCACTCTAGAGATGGTTCTGCTGAGGGGAGGAGGCCCAACCGGTCTCCCGAATTGAATTTTGGGAATCCATGGTTCCATCCAACAGTCAACGTTTTCTCCGTTTCCAATGTGCCAAATGAGGTCAGGCCAAATTCTATTTTTAGCTTTGAGAATACCTTTCCAAATCCAGGAGTCCGAGGCTTTGGGAGAGGAAAGCATCGGGGACTCCTTAGGATAGTGTTTTTTCATCATGTCGTGAGCCTAAATTTTGTCAGGTTCTTTTATGATACGCCAGAAGAGCTTGGCCATGAGGGCATGATTGTGTGCAAGGGTAGTTCAGGTGCCCAGACCTCCGCACTTCTTAGGCCTACAGATTTTTTTCCAGCTAATGAGATAGGTCTTATTTTTTTCTTCATTATTTTATCCCCACAGGAATCTTGCATTCATAGAATCCAGTTTGTTACAGATTTTGGCAGGAAAAGGGAAAACTGACATAAGGAAGGATGGGATTGCCGAGTTAACAGCTTTTATAAGAGTAAGTCTACCTGCTTGAGAGAGATTTTTTGCTTTCCAGCCCTCAATCCTGTTCGAGACGCGGGAGATGATGTCTTGGAAATTGTGGCTTTTGGATCTGTCTAAATTAAGCGGGGCTCCAAGGTATTTTTCCCCGGTAGAATCTTTTTTGATGTGAAGGATTTTTTGAATAAGCTTGTGGTGTCTATGGTGACAATTTTTGTTAAACAAGATGCAAGATTTTTCCAGGTTTATCTCTTAGTCTAAGACATTCTTGAAGGTGTTAAGGGCCCTTGCTTCCCCCAGGTTAGCTTTACAAAAAATAAAACTGTCGTCCGCAAAGAGGAGGTGGGAAATAAGGGTGCTGCCTCTGGCTGTTTTGATACTGTGAATGTCACATTTCATTTCTGCTTTCAGGATGATTCTGGAGAGAACCTCAGAGCAGATGATGAACAGGAACGGGGAGAGAGGGTCGCCTTGTCTGATGCATCTTCCCGATTTAAGAAAACCATATGGGGTACCATTCAGATTAAAAGATAGAGCTGGGGTGGAGATACATTGATGCACCCATTCGCACCACTTATCACAGAAACCCATCATTTTGAGGGTGTCAATAAGGAAACTCCATTCCACCCTGTCGAAAGCTTTGCTGAGATCAAGTTTAACTGCCATGCATCCGGAGGTTCCTTTCTTCTTTTTGAGTGAGTTTAAGATTTCCTCGGCCATGATGATATTATCAAAGATTTGCCTGTCAGGGATAAAAGCATTTTGGGCGAGGGAGATGAATTTGTCGAGGAAGGGTTTAAGACTGCCAGCCAAGATTTTTGTAATGATCTTGAATTTTATATTACAAAGACTGATGGGTCTGTAATGCCCAGGGTTTTCTGGGTTCTTTTTTTTAGGTATGAGGGTAATATTGGTATGGTTAAATTCAGTGAGCAGATGCCCAGATTGAAAAAATACGATAATGGCCTTGAAAAGGTCATGCTTCACCGTTTCCCAGGATTACTGATAAAAGAGTGGGGTAAAACCGTCTAGCCCTGGGGGTTCATAGAGAAAATGACGTATTTGACTTCCTCGATGGTAGGGTCTCTTGTGAGCTAGTTGTTGTCCTCATTCGAGATCAGGTTCTCCATAATATTAAGATCTTTCACTTTCAAGGTAAGGTTGGAGGAAGCGAAAAGGTCCTTGTAAAACTCGACAAAAGTATCCCCGATATCTTTTCGCTCTTGTGCCTAGGATCCGTCAGGTTTACAGACCTTACAAATTGAATTCCTCCTTCTACGGCAGATAGTGGAGACATGGAAAAACCTGGTATTACGTTCTCCCTCTCTGAGCCAGGTTTCTCTAGATTTGTCTCTCAGCAGATTTTCTTCTTGGTCAAGCGTGATGTCAAGATTGCGCAAGAGGTCTTGGTCGAGGTGGGTATTTCTTTCGGTCGATGGTTCTTTTTGTAAGGCATTGATACGGTCTTTAAGGTTCTGGATCTTCCTAGGGATGCAATTAAATACTTCTTTGTTCCACTCGATGAACTCTTTTTTTGTATGCCAGAGCTTTCTGTAAAGGCGCAGGGGGCGAGAGCCCTCCTGCTCGATGGCCCAAGATTTCCTGATAATCTCCTGACATTCTTCATGCTTAGTCCAGAGGGATTGGGAGTGGAATTGTTTAGGGAGTTTGTGAGAGACCGGGTTAGTGTCCAGGAGGATAGGTCCATGGTTAAAGTCAATAATGGGCATGTTCAGGAGAAAAGCATCAGGGAAGGTAGTTTTCCACGGGACCGAGAAAAGGGCTTGATCAAGCCTTTGTTTAATTAGATTCCCGCCTTTCCTTTTATTAGACCAGGTAAAAGAAACCCTGGAGAAACCCAAATCGATTATAGACGCTTCGAAGATAAAATCTTTCAGGGGGTTGGGAGTTGTGGTGTTAAAAACATTTTTTCCTCTTTATAGGTAGTATAGTTTAGGTCTCCTAAAATCATCAAGGGGACCGAGATGGAGTCTGCCATACTGGCTATAGATGCCCAGTATGTGCTTCTAAGCTGGGTCTCCTGGGGGCCGTAGATAATGGAGCACATCCACGTCATTGGCTCCGATTCAGGTGTAGAGTTGGGGGAAGGGGAGGTAATAAGCGCATCAATCCCTCTTGGAGACGATGAGAGAATTGTGAGACCGATGCCTTGGTTCCAAGCGAGCCAAAGCCCTCCCTCGTTATTCTCATAGGCCTTCACAAGGTGGGAATGCTCAAAACCTAGTGTGGTGAATTTACGCATGGATTCGGGATTAGAGGATTTGGTTTCAGAGAGAAAAATTATGTCCGGGTTGCAACTCTTTTTGTGGGCTAGAAGCTCCCTAAGGGTGGAGGGCTTCCCGCTCCCCCTACAGTTCCAGGATAGTATTATCATTTAAAACCAAGGGCCGATGTCAGACCCGCTTCCAAAGTTTGGATGGTCTGAGAATTTTTATACTTTTTGGTGGGGTCAAGATTTAGGGTACGGAGCTGGAGGTTATAAAATCTCCTGGACCCGCGCGCTTGAAACAACAATTTGTGAGGTTTAGCCGAAATAGCAAAGTGGTTTAGGTCATGTTGTCTGGGGGAGATGAAGAGCGAACGACAAAGACCCACAAAACTCCAATAAAAGGCGTCAAGGCTCTTACCAGTCTCTTTCTTCAAAAAAACTAGAGGGGGTCAGGTGGTATGTTTGTTACCCAAGGTTGTATACCCCCATTTCTCCCTCAGCCCAGGTACAAAGTCTCGTCGAAAAAAAACCTTTCAGAGGCTCTCTGAACATAAGATAAATTTATACCAACAGTTGGAGCATCAATAAATACACTAGCACAGTAAGGTATTCAGGCAGCAAATATGTGTTTTAGCGCAGCAATAGCAGCAAGGTGTTCAGCAATCTCTGGTCGGTAATAAACAACAGGTCTAAATTAGGTAGTAACAATGGGATACAGCGGTAGTAATTACCAATTTGCAACGTTGGCAGAAAGAACTAATTGCAGTCAGTTAAACTCAAATGTAAAGAACTGATTGCATTCTCAGGTCGTTGAAAGAACTAAAACAGTAACAGCTTCGGCAAGGTAATAAACAACAGTAGCAGCGCAGTTTGTACTCTAGGAAAACACAGCAGCAAACTTCGGCAAATAAAAGCAAGTAGATGAGTTAACAGGCAGCAAGAAACAACACCGGTAATAGCGATGATTACTCCGTTAACAGTTTACAACAACAATTAGTATAATCTGAAATCGGAGTAACTCGAGGCGTAGAACACACTCTCTTTAAAGAGTATTTCGACAACCCCAGGTACAGGTTTAAGAAGTCGAGTCTCTCCTAGGATACAACAAGCTGTATACGGAAGTCTCGATACTCGGAGATAGCGTACTTGATTGGTTTATGCACCACAAAGAGAAACCAGAGAAACCGTAAAGGGAAGAAAGCAATTAACTGATGAACAGTGAGAGAACAAAAGCTATTTATGTGGGAGAGACGATGAACAATAACTTTTGTTGTTGTATTTAAAAGTGGTATAAACAAAGCCTTTTATAAGAGAAGAGTTACAATGGCTCTTTTCAAACGTGCATGCATTTTAGAAGCCATTAGATCAGGTATTCCCTAAAGATCAGGTCTTTAGCTGAGAGATTAAAAAGACCAAACCATAAAATGATAAAAAGCCTAAACCCATAAGATAAATTTATACCAAGAGGTTTTAAAAAAATCCAACAATCCCCCACTTTTAAAAAACTTTTTGAATGAGAAAAGAAACAAGATAACGGTTTCGATATATAGAGATGTACATAAGTAAAGGTGTCCTTAGACTTGAACCTTTAGGTAGTGGACAATTTTCAACGTATAAGAATAATAAGTGATCAGAGTCTTGAACTCATTATTCACTTTTATACAGTGAGGAAAATCACATACAACCCTACCAGGTACAAGTCCTAAATGTCAGCACATTTCGGCCATGTGCTTAATCCCAGTATAGGTGAAGGCTTTAGAGAAATTAACCTAATTTATCATAGGAAGCGGCTGCACTTCCACAATCACCTTGGTAAGTCTATAAAGAGTGTTCTTGTAGCTAAACACCCCACTCAAATAATGAGATATAGAACTCATTAAGAGTTTAAGAAACTCAGCCTCACAGTCGCTTCAAGATATCATGCATATATACATATATGTACAGCGAGTTGAACTCTGGAGTGACAAGCTCCTCATTGCATGATTATATATTACAGTGATTTGTTTTCCCCATTGAACCTATTTCTTGGGATTTCCAGTCATTTAGGTTGGGTTCCCACCACTTGTGATTCTATAACAGGCTTTAGCCTCATCCCTAAGGATGTGCTCCAAACTTTGTCACGAGACAGTCCTTTCGTCAAAGGGTCTGCCAAGTTGTTTTCTGATCTTACAAAATCTACTGTAATAGTACTAGATGTGAGATAACCTCTCATCGTACTTTGCTTGCGATGTATCGCTAACTTCTTACCATTATAGTAATTGTTTCGTACTCTGGCTATCGCAGTAGTACTATCTGAGAGGATCAGAATCGGCGGTAAAGGCCTACTCCATAAAAGAATATAAGACAAGAGGTCTTTCAACCATCTTGCCTCCTCACTAGCTGCAGCTAGTGCTACTAACTCAGACTCCATAGTCGACTAAGCTAGAATCGTTTATTTCTTAGATCTCCAAGAAACGGACCCGCCAGCTACACTAAACATGTATCCACTGGTGGCTTTGGAATCATCTGAAAATGAGTTCCAATCTGCATCGCTAAATCCATCAAGGACCGCGGGAAACTTATGATAGTATAAATCTAAGTTCATGGTCCTTTTCAAGTACCGAATAACTCGATAGAACCCCTATAGCATAAGCTATATCGGGTCTAGTACAGTCTGTAGCATAGCGAAGGCTACCAATAATACTTGTGTATTCTTTATGTCTAATTGTCTCCCCCAAGTTTTTTAAAAGTTTAACTTGTGGATCACAAGGAGTACAAACAGGTCTACGATCAAAATATTTGTACTTCTTCAAGATCTTCTCAATGTAATGAAATTGATCAAGAGTAATACCGGTGTCTGTGCGTGTGATTTTCATGCCAAAAATTACACTAGCCTCACCTAGGTCATTCATGTCAAAATTATTATTAAGCATGTTTTTGGTTTCTAAAATGATATCAAGTGTAAAACCAAAAATAAGTAGATCATCAACGTATAGACATATCATAATACAACTTTCACCATATATTTTATAATATAAACATTTATAAACAACGTTAATCTTAAAACCATTTGAAAGAAATAATTGGTTGATCCTGTCGTGCCACTATTTTAGAGCTTGCTTTAGACCGTATAAGGTCTTGTTCAGCTTGCAAACTTTGTGTTCCTCACCAGGTATCACAAAGCCTTCAGGTTGATCCATATATAATTCCTCTTCAAGTTCTCCATTTAAAAAAGTAGTTTTTACATCCATTTGGTGAATAATCAAATTGTGCACGGCAGCAATGGCCAATAATACTCTAATGGTTGTCACACGAGTAACTGGGGAATATGTGTCGAATAAATCAATATTTTCCTTTTGCACATATCCCTTTGCTACAAGTCTAGCCTTATATTTATCTATAGTACCATCTGGTTTAAGTTTCCTCTTTAATGTCCATTTACATCCAATAGAACGACTACCAGGAGGTAGGTTAACTAAATCTCAAGTTTTATTTGTAGTAAGAGAATCTATTTCATCATCAATGGCCTCTTACCACAAATCAACGTTACTTGAGGTCAACGCTTCCCTGATAGTATTGGAGTCAAATTCTAAGGTATGTACAACATAATCATTACCAAAATCTTTAGCAATCTTTAAACGTTTAGCTCTATGAAGTTCTGGGTTTGTATCATGAGAATTAACAACTCTAGGAACTTTTATTTGAGGTACATTAGGGGTCGAAGAAGTAAAAGGTTGATAACCCCCACTGTCCCTCAGTAAGTAGGGAAACTTATCCTCAAAGAAATCAACATCATTTAAATCTACTTTAGGAATCATAGCAAGTTTATTCATATGTGTACAAACTTCTTATTTACATGACATAGTCAAGAGTACCAAATACTAAAAGAAGGCAACAAATAAACAGAAGCAGATTTATTCATTTTAATACTCATTTTGAATATTCCATTACAAGCAAAACCTTATCCCATAAAAACCCCACCCTTAGTCAAAATGTACTGATCAGACCCAATGGTCTGCTGAAATCCTGCCTTGTTGAGAAGATAGCCAGAAACAATATTTTTCCTCATTTCGGGAGTGTGCATCGTATCCTTCAAAGTCACTGTCCTTCCAGAGGTAAATACTAGTTCAACATCTCTAGTGCCTAGCACTTTGGTGCAATGAGAATCCCCAAGTAGCACCTTCTGGTCTTCAGTCTCCTTGTAGGTCTTGAACCAATTGCGTTCATAGCATGCATGCCTAGAAGCGCCCGAATCAGCCCACCACCAGTCGGTTCTACCGACCATGTTAATCTCTATGATCATAGCCACTAAGGGCTCTTCGGTAACGTTAGCCTGAGCAACAGGTATGCGGTTCCGACAGTTTCTATATATGTGTCTAGGCTTTTTACAGTTGAAGCACATAATAGAAGCTGCTCCATTGTATGTTGGGGTTTGTTGGTTTATTCCCTTATTATAATTCTGGTGTCCATAATTCTGATGGTTATTCGGATTACCACCGTTAGGACGGTTGTTCCAATTACCACCATTCTTAGCCTTAAAAGGTTTCCCTTTAGGTTTCATATGGACCTTCCCTTTGGCTTGAACCAGAAAGATTTCCTCTTTCAAGTCTTGTTTTCTAGATTCTTCTTCAACCCTCATACGAGTAATCAAGTTCTCCATGGTAAGTTCCTTTGACTTGTGTCGCAGGATATTTTTAAAGTCTTTCCAATTTGGCGGTAAATTGTCAATCATCACGGCAACCTGAAATTGATCATCAAGAGGTATCCCTTCGGACACGATCTCATGCGCAATTCGTTGCAACTAATGTGATTGGAAAATTACCGAGTTATCGTCGACCATATTGAACTTGAGATATCGGCTTACGACAAACTTTTTAGAGCCTGCCTCTTCCGTATCATACTTCTTCTGTAATACATCCCAAACAGTTTTTGCAGATTCGGATTGTAGATAGTAATCGTACAGTTCGTCCGCTAAATCGTTCAGAATGAAGTTACGGCATTTGAAATCAGCTTCAGTCCAGTTTGAAATAGTCTCTAAGGTTTTATCATATTCGTTTAAAATAAGATCAGGGTCTACTGCATGTACGGGAACAAGAGGTTCAACAGGGCATTATTGTTCCAGAACATACGCAATTTCCTTAAGTGTGAGATAGAAGAACATTTTGTTCTTCTACCTCTTGAAGTTTAGACCAACAAACTTATAGGGTTTGTTGGCATGGGCTTGGATATGAGAATGGCCCATCATTCAAAAATAGCTTAGTAGTGTTAATTTGAACATTATAATTGCATGTTATATTCACATGATGTTTCTTCTGAACATTGTCATTTGATCTTCGCAATTCCTTTCAATGTCTAATAACTTTCTTCCTCTTCTAATTTACAAGTTTTGAAACAACGATGAGACATATTTAATCATGGTTGTTATCTTTTGAGACACTGGATGATACCAAATATTTGTGAAGATCTTATGTGAATGTTAAGTTGGAGTTACCATCCTTGGGTTTAGATGTCGAGGAGAAATTCATGCACGCACCATTGCCTAAGATATTGGATTTTTGGTATTTGAAATTCATTGTTGCTATTTATTTACTAACCAGATTGGAGTCAACAAATATCAATATGAGAATATGTGACAAGTTTAGACCCATTTTTTACCCAATGAATCTGTAACACTTCATAAATATAAATTATTTATCGCGGTATTTTGTATATGTCAATTAGAGTATCACAGGTAATAACGGTTAGTAAGCCGTTAAGGCTTGGGCAGTAAAATGAATAGCAATTGGGCCACCATTGAAGGTTACTCAACATTTACCAAACCAAAGCATTATCTTTAAAATGCCTCGGGCGTGGAACTGGCCAAAATTCAAAACCAACTAAAATCTCGCTCAATAATTACCTTCTAAAAACCTAAATAGACACCAAAAGCTTATGCACTTAAGTATGAGTAATCAAAAATCTTATTTTCTCTTCCCAAGCGGCTATAATATCAACACCTTCCCGATACATTCATCATCCATACCATACCATACCCTCAATGTTGTTTACAAATTCTCCTTCTGAGAGTACTCAGAGCGAGCAAGAGGCGCATAAGCTTTGGGCACCAAAAAAACTGTTAATCAAAAGGACTGACGGTCGTTTCCCACCGTGTTGCGGTCTATTAGTGGACAGTGGTATATCCCGTGAGAGAATTCGAGAGAAATGGCAATGGAGTCTGAGTTGACACCATCACCTTCTTCACCTACAACTCCAGAAGCAGAAGCAATAACAAATGGGAAGAAATCATGGCAGGGTTTCAACACAGACGATCTCAAGCGAACTGTTGTTGAATCGACAGACTCCGCTCTTCGATCCGCTCGCTCTTTCCAGGAGAATTCATCCACTCATATCCGCACATTTCAGGTCCCCCTCAATCTTCATCTATCTCTTTTATAGTTCTTCGCACTAAATTCAACAAAGGGTTGCTTTATTTATCCATTTTAACATCTGGGTAGTTGTTAATTTTGCTCTAGAGATTGTATAATTTGTGGGGTTTGATCAATGGTTAACCTTAAGGACCTGTTTGGATCACAGTAGTTATGTTCTATTACTGTTACTAAGAACAATGGATTAAAAATAACTACCTTGAGGGTAATGACTATAACTACCCAGTAATGTAGCAGGTTCTAATATGTCACAGATTACGCTTACGACTATAATTCGATAATTTATTCGATATAGTAGAAACCAGAGTTGAGAAAAACATAAGAGGATTAGGATATTGTGATTAAAAGGGACATATGAATTTTAGTAAACAAACGAGAACATTTAAGTTTTTTTCTTTCTAAATGAAAGCCTTTGTGGCATTCACTAATTTTTTCTGAGCTGAGGGTTTATGGAGTTAGAGATATTAGTCTCGAATGGTAGTACAACATAAAAATTGATTGACAAGGCTATAATGTATAGTCCGGATATAATTAGTGTACAAAATCGACATGGAAGCTTTAGCTGATACAATGTATGGGAAACAATGTATTCTGTAATGTCCTTCATTTCTGCAATGGCTTACCGCTTTCAGGTGACTGGTAGAATGTTCCTCTGAAGTACAGGAAAATGTTCAAAAACAGGCCAAGCAATTAACTACAACAGGACACATTTTACAGGATTTTTGGAATCAATGCTCTACTATAAATTTAGGCTACTATTTGACTTCCTCTAGATCTGTTAGGAAAGTTGGTACCAGAGATTCAAGGTTTATGTCTGGAAGACATCATTATCTACGTGTTATGATGGTTTTGCTGTTCAGCATGACTTGATCATCAATCTGTACCACGTAGATTCAACGTGGTGTAATACTATAAGCCGACTACGGTAGTATCCTATCCTTCCTATACATTGACGTCACATGGCCAATACAATTTTCTTACACATGGAATTTTACTGCATTTAATTTTTGCGGGTATAGAGTGAAACATAGATAATCAGCACATCTTTTCTAACGAGGTATGCTCAACTCAAGTATTAAATTATTCACGTTATTCATGACTTCGAATGTGCTTGCAATTTGCAGTGAGCTGTAATTTTTGTTTCTTGCATAATGTGTTTCCACTTCCCATTTTTCATTTTGAGTCTAATTCTTATATGTAGGATTATTTCAATTGGTGGAAAAAACACGGGGGACTTTCTTTACTTCTTTCCTTTATACATGCTAAGAGAGTTATTTACAATATGCAGGATTTCATACCACATATAGGACCCAAGTATAAATATTACGAAGAAGCTTTCTTAAAAAAGGTTAGAGGTATGTTGCTGTCTCTTCAAACCTATCTTAAGATATAATGATATATCCCCCTTTCTTTCTTTTTTGAAAGGCAAACCAGTTTTATATAGGGATCTGTAACCCTGAGTTTCCAACCCATGGGGTTTCGAGCCCCCGACTCCTCTCTTGGTGGAGGGTCACATATTGATATACACATGTCGATATATTCATTCTGTATTTGATTGTTTTATCAGAAACAGATATCGCAAGGTATACCAAATGTGGTTGATACGTTATATGGTTTCCTTGTCCTACTGACATCTCCAAAATAGATATTGGACCTCGAATCTATCTCCCAGACTATTCATGTGATGCCCACCTGAATATCTGATGAGTGTGCATGATAGAAAAGCTGGTAACCCGTGTTCCAGTCTAGAAGTATACCCCTACCTATATAATTCCATTAATCTTTTTTATTGAACTTCTATCTCTATGTTGGATCATTAAGGTACTCTATGTTTCACTACTACTACTCGTAATATGTCCATTTTTTATTTTATTTATTTATTTTAATATTCTACCTTTCACGGAATTTTCTAGATGAATTGACAAGTGCAAGAGAGCATCCGGCTGTGGCCGGTGGAGTAGCTGTTGCGGCTTTTCTTCTTCTTATGCGAGGTTCTAACTAAATCTTTTTGCTCTTATATTGCAATTATGTTTATGTATTACAACTTTCTGTAGCATGAGATTTAAATTTCCAAAACTTGAAGGACATTATACACTCATTCATTGAAACCTTCCTTTCAAATTGTAAGTTTATCTTTGTGCATGTTAATGTATACTTTTTATAGAACTGAAGAATATTGCAATCTGAGAAACGAAGGAAACCTAAAAAAAATAGCCTTCTTATGCCTTCCATTTATGAAATCTGTGAAAATTGTCCTCATAGTATTGATGTAGGACTAGAACTTGTGTCCTAAAAACAGGAAGACATTAGAGCTGCGAGAAGTAGGGATATCGATGGAATACTAAGAGATGATTTTGGTTAAGAGGGTTAATATTTTTGAATTAAAGAGTACCCTAAATATGTTCTTAACCTGAACTTTGAGAAATGATTAATATACATTCGAAAAATATGATATACTGTGATGTTTTGTTGATTTTCCGTTTCAGCTGGCGCCTATGTCCGATATTAACACATCTTTGCATTTAATTTCAAGGCTCTGTTGTGGTCAAAGTTCATAAAAGTTTTTTATATTAAATGGATGTGAGATCTCATATGAAGTTCCTGCCCTCCCCTCAGTGAACACTTTATAGCCAACACATACCTGGAGATAACTCTTCTTCTTTTGCAGGCCCTAGGAGGTTTTTGTTTCGACATACGCTGGGACGACTTCAGAGCGAGGAGGTAATTCACTTGTATATTTATGCTTTACAAAGTATTCTTTCAATTAGAACCATTCATGTGCTAACAATATCAGATTAGACTTGTTATGTTTCATATCACAAGTTATTTGCAAATATCCGCTATGTTTAGTGGTCATTTTACGTTCTACATGTACACTAATAACAAATGCCCTAATACAATGCATTAAACGTGTCTCCCAACTAAAGAATAAGAACGCTAATGATTTTGTCCCTGCTCACAATTAGCCCACTATGTCATGGTTAGATCAAATAAAGAACTCTCCAAAGATTCTTAAATTCAATTTAAGTCCAAAAATTAATTCAACTCTCATTACAAAAGGCCTTTTATAGGCTACACATGTTTGTTGCTGAAGCAAAAGGCTCCTGAACTCTATAAGCCTCTTAATAACAATAGCTAAAACTCTTGAATTCTATCACTCACAACAAATGGCATCAAACACTCTAACTCTCTTAGTAATAACTAAGACTCTTGGACTTCATAAGACTCAAATAAATGACAAGAATCTCACAAGCAACAAATGGAATAAAAAATTCTACTATCTTAGAGAAACAAATTTTATTCCCTTAAACCATCCTTAGTGGTATATCAGTATATGAAAATGTCATCTATTAGTAATTGTTTTTTCCTTTCTTTTTTGGAATGAAAGTTGGGGTTAGAGCAGAACTCCCTGATTTATAGAGATCTACAAGAATTTACAGGCGATAGTGTCTTCACATAAAGAACGCCACTCAGGAATTCTTTTACATGGAAACCATAAGCCAGGTATGAGCACTAAGCTTCTCTGCAGCTTTGGAGCTTAAGTCTCTTACTGTCATGGGCAAAAGATCTGTCAGGAATCTTCTTCTTCTTCCAACAAGTTTGAGCTGTGGTCAGCAAAGCAAACAAATTCACAAATCAAAAAGATCTCAAGTAAGCTTTTCCTTGCGCGCCATCTTTAACCATAGACTTGAACTCCTCGTCAAAGCAACTAGGGATCGGTTGGATGTAATCTTAACTCTTTGACAGTTTAGAAAGATGGTCAGCTGCTTCCTTTGACTCCCCATAGGTGTGACTAATGGAGAATTCTTCAATTGAGAGCAGCAGATTTCTTGCATCTCAAGGAGGAGATTTGTTTCAGTCTCCTGTAATTATTAATATGGTCATTTCGTCTTCCCTTGCCCCTTTATTCCTTTTTTTCATTGACTTTTTGCATATTATACGAACACCATTTTCTTGGCTATATAAAGGACATCTTTCAGCTAAAGAGAAAAAGTTGACTCCAGGTGATGTTTTGGGTGGTCGGATATATCTTTTTTTTGCAAAAGCAAGCTGGGGCTAGGTTCCCCATGGACCATATATTGATAAGAAATGAAGTACAAGCTATAACAAGCATCTAATCTACTCTCTAACATACAAGTACCCCGAAGAAATAAAAAATATGGATTGATGATCAGTATTCGACCAGATTTGATTTACTAGCTCCCATGTTTGTTGGGGCACGATTGACATATTTTCTCTAGAAAAGGTTAGAAAATCAGAATAGAGAAATATTTTGAGGTAGAGTATCTAAGTAAGAACCTAGAAGACAGGGGCGAAGCCAGGACTTGAGTCTATTGGGGTTAAAAAAACAAAATGAGGGGGTTTGGGGGCATCGCCCCCAAGAAAAAAAAAATGGAGCATATTAGGGTATTTTAGTATCGCTTATATTAAAACTCATGCCAAGTTATAAAAAAAAAAGTCTTAGAAGAGAGTCCCCAATCTAAAAGTTAATTCTTAATCATATATAATGTTAAATGATGAAGTAGGACTTGATAATCAGAAAATGTAAAAATGAGGCTATGGGGACTTGAACCCTTGTTTAGGTAGTCAAAACCAACATACTTGTCCATTGGACCGATAACAATTATATGATTAGAACTGAGTGGGGTAAAATATATACAAATTATACATATATTTATCATTTTTAACTATCTGGTAAGTGATTTCTGGCAAATTCAGTGGGGTCGACTCCACTGGTCCCCCCCCTAGCTTCGCCCCTAGTGGTGCTAGCCCCATCTTGCTGAACTGTTCATTTAAGGAAGGTTGTTTATTTCCTAATTTATTCATATCAGCATCAGCATATCCATGGCATATCACCTTTCCATTGTACTCATTTATACAAAAAATGCAAAAAAGACATAACTTGCTACTGAGCCGTTAAATAGGCTGTGCGAGTCGGCAATGTTATTTATATGTACATATATTTACTTCTGAGTGTTCATTTTTAGCTACAAGTTGAGACATTCTCTGCAGGCACTGTTTCTACGAGCTGAAAAGAATGTGAAGGAGCTGAATCTTTCTGTTGATATAATGAAGAAGGAGAGTCAGAAATTGTTACAAAGAACAGCTCTTGCTGAAAATGAAATGAGACGTGGCCATACCCAACTTATGTAAGCACGATCTCTTCCATATTTTTTGCATATACACGAAACGACATGTTATAGATGATTGTGTCACTATCCATATACATTATTCATAAAACATGCCCAAAAATTAATCTCTTTGTTTTGGGGCCCAGTTCTTTTTATGACTTGGGCTTTGGTATCCAAAATTATTGTTAATGACATCGGTATCCACATTAGTCCTACACATTTCTATAATGAAATTTTAGCCTTTGATTAATCTTCAGTTGGGGCCACTTATCCACTCACATAGACATACATTTATCTATCGTCCCATCGGTACACGCAGGGCTGCTGGAAGTCATGTTCAAAGACTTGCTAAATCAGTTTACAGGATGGAAACTCAAGCGGCTGGTATGTTTGGTTCTTCTTTGAATGACTTGTGTAAATAGTGCTATAATATGTGTTATTTGTTTGTTAGCTGGATCGTTCTGCTATAGGTTAGTATATCACTTTTTTCGAACTTCGAGCTCTTTTTCGGAATAGCAAAAATTTAGCCAAAAGCTTCTTCGGTATTTGCGGTTTAAGGTGGGTATAGCAAAAGCCACTTTAAACGTTTCTGCTGGAGCTAAATCTAGTGGAATCACCATGCTGTTAAAAAATTTATTTTGCCCTTGTAACTATTTATTGGCTTATTAAGGATCTTTTGTCCAGCTAAACTTTTCTTTGTTTCCTACTTGATTTTCCAAATGCCAATGCTAGTAATGCTTCTTTATTTTACCTAACAAAAAGAAAATGCCATTGCTAGCTTTAAAGTTTTTACTTAACCTTTCCACCATGGTAAACTCGTCCTAAACTACCTCATCACACTGATTTCACTGAGAACGGTTAGCTGTCCGAAATGGATCCTTAGGGTGAGTATTTACTGTATATTTAGCTTAAACAGCTTGTTATCTACGAAACTCGTAAACCCGTGCTTAAAATTCTATTGATTATAACACAATAATAGTATTAGTGTGCTGCACTACCTATATGAAAAATCTTCTTGAAAAAGAGTCATGAATTTAGGAAAGAATATGTTTGGGTGTGATTGATATATGTAGGTTAATGATACGTTTCTATAATTGGAGTCATCCCACATTTACCCAACTTTCTACAATTGAACTTTTGTCTAGATCTGATGGACGGACTGCGGGAGATTCCTGGTAGGGAGGCTTTGAAGCTCCGGGCAGAGGTAAGTTTGACATATAATATTGCCAACTTTTTTCTTCCAATAATACCCTTTGATTTTTACAAGGCCGAATATAGCTTCTGAAAATCGTCTGATTTTCGCTATTATATTCTAAACATTATTTTTTGTCCCTTTTTCGTTTTTCAGGCTGCATCCATGGCATCCTTTGTGAAACAACAAAGGAATGCTTTAAACAAAAGGATAATGAAGATATCAGAACTAGGAGTACCAGTGTGATTTTTGAAGATGAAGATCCTAATAAGTTTTTGGTGTTACTTTTTAAAAAAGAAGCTTTTGGTTGTTAAAGTAGGCATTTTGAGACATGGTGTAGGTGAAATTATCTTGTTCTTCTTTTGCTTTGGGGATGCAGACATTAATATGGTATGTCCAATTTAAGAAAGCCCTTCCAAGGATAACATAGTACATATTATGTTATATTTTTCATTCACAGTGCATTACACCCGCTATTTAAGTTTGGACGTGTATCTTGCTTGTACATGGAAGTACTTCCAAATAATTTGATTTATCTGTATCAATTATTTTTCACATTCTTTGCAGAAAATATGTTTGTGATAACCTGCCAAAGATTCTGCAGACAATTTTATGATAGTTCCTGCTTCAAGTATGAAGAATTTTTCTCTTCGAATATATGATCAGCATGAACAAGTAGTCCTCAATGATCATTTTTTTTGGTAATCAACTCAATTGGACAACCACTGAATGCTTTCACTGACTTAATTATGCAACACAAAATAGGACACTAAACCTGTTTTAGATGGAAATAGGTAACCGATACAAAATAGGCCGACTAAACCCTAAACCAATTAGTTATGGAAGTGTATTCAGTGTTCCTGCACTTGTTTGACTTTGGTAGACGTTTCAATCTAGTACCAAAAGCCTTTGCTTGCAGATTAAACACCCTAAAAATAGATTAAGGATGAAGAGGTTAAAGGGGAAGAATTCAAAAGTTAATATAAGATGATAAAGGAAACAGGTGCAAAAATAACAGTTTGAAGGGAGAAAACTCCCACAGATTCACCTATTTTACAAATTAATCAGATCTTCGCATGAACTAATAACCATAGTTGTTCCCATAAACTGGGCCACCATATCCAGGTGCAGGTGCAGCTTGGCCTGGATGTCCGGTGTTCGAAGGTGGAGATGTATACACTGGAGCTTGACTTTGTGGATACGAACTGAAGTTAGCATCTGCTTGAGTTGGTGGATACGAATTGTAACTAGCATCTGCTTGAGCTGGCGGATACGAATTGTAATTAGCATCTGCCTGAGCTGGCGGATACAAATTGTAATTAGTGTCTGCTTGAGCTGGCGGATAGGAATTGTAATTAGTGTCCATAGAACCACCTATAGGGTTCTGAGCAGTAGGTGTAGGATCAACCATACAGTTCTGCAAACAAAATTATAATATGTTCCATTAGCAAATAAACAGTTGAATGGGAAGGGTTCCAAAGAAGTGGAATGCCACAAAGAAGGAAACATTAGAATCGTCTCAAATGAAATACTAAATCTTTTAAATCATGGCACAGATGAAAGAAAGATATAGCGAAGAGCAGAAATAAAATAAAGCCTGGAAAAGAAGAGGTAAACTGAAATATATGCAATGACATAGAAGTAGCCATGGGTGAGTAAGTATACCTGTATCAACTGCTGAGCAGCTTGGACTTGAGACGCAGATCCATTGATCTCAACGGTCATTTCTCCAGGCACACCTCTTGTTTCTTGTATGGTAACGGTTGCACCACTGGCTCGTCGAATATAGCTGATATTTGCCCCTGCCGTCCCAATTACAGCATCAGCATAGGAGAGCGGAACTTGCATATGTTGTGTCACCTGCAGAAAACATGATCCATACCATCAAATTTTCCATTCCAAATTACATATAGTTTATTGATTCAATAAAAGCAACATCAAGATGCATTCATTGACATATGCACCTAGGGAGATTCACCGATGTCCTGTTTATATCTAATCATCAAGATGCATCTATAGGAAACAATCTTATGATCCTTTTTAACCTATTATATACACTAATACAATAAACTGAACAGGAAAATGTCCACTCACAGGCCAAAAGACAGATTGGCACTTAAATAAATAAATATGTGAAGGGAAAGGTATAAATATCCAATTAGCAATAAACATTAATCTAACCTATGGTGCTGGCATATTATTCATGTGATAGAAAAATAAACAGATCATATGACAGATCAAGTGCCAAAGTAGGTAAATACATGGAGAGTAAAGGAGTACCTGACTTTGGGGCCGTTTGTTTTTTTGCCTCTGAGTCTAACTTGATCTGAGTCTGAGTCTGAGTCTGAGTGGGAGAGAAAAAGAAACTCGGACTCAGACTCAGATGGCATATTGGATCTGAGTGGAGAGGGCAGTTTTAAGTGAAAAGACTCAGATGGCATATTTGATCTGAGTGGAAAGGGCAGTTTTAAGTGAAAAAATCTAAGTCTGTAAAAAAAGAACACCTAGTCCAAATCACTGACCAGACTCAGACTTAGACCTTTGAGTCTGACTTGGTGAAAAAACAAACGCCACTTTTGTGGTGATATTTTCACAAATACTATCCTAGATATGGAATACACTACATATCAGAGGAGAAAAAGATAGATACCTGTGACGATGGTGGTGGTGGTGGTGCATTCATTGACAGATGAACCCCCATAGGTGCATCTCTTCCATACATGCTTAGGCCCCGGTGAGGCTGTTTATCTCTAGGAGGACCAAGGTCAGCTGGTGGATAATAATTGTCGTGCCGCGGAGGAGGCATATATTGAGGATTCATCCCAAAACCAGGGCCTTCTCCACCATTTGGCGGAAAACCTTGAGGAGGACCCCAGGACTGGTGTGAAGGCATGTTGCGCTCCATATTGGCATGTGGCATTTGCATTTGCATTTGCATCTGCAAGAGAAGGAAATCTTAAGTTAAGATAAGAAAAAGGTGGACTTCTAGACCAATGCTCATGAAGGATGCAGTGATAAGAACAGACTTACTTGTTTTTCAAACAATCCAATTACACTCCGATCAACCAAAAACTTCCGAAGAGTAGATGCAACTAGTTCGAGTGCTTTGTGCATACCACTCGGCTCCCCTGCTATCTCAACTATTCTGTCATCTTCCAGAGCAAAGACAGGCAGCTCTTCTGCAGCAATTCAAATTTCAATCAATGGATGTGGACAATATATCATCTATTATTATCAACAAGTCAAAGGCATATGCATGTATGCAAGAACAAAGTTACAATAAATCAAGATATAATGACTGAATTTGAGCAATATATACATGAGCACATATTATGATCTATCTTCCACATACCGGCATATCTTCCCATATATCTGCTATTTCAACAAATTGAATCTATGAAAATATCGAAAATTATCAAACAATGAGTTACATACGCCATTTAGTAATTGACAAACATCCAACAAACAAAAAATCACATGCCTTCTCTAAATTAATTTTGCACACTATACTCATATTTCCATTTCTTTATGACATAATGCATTCCAAAATTCCTTTAAGAAAGTCTTTTTTGGAAAATATTCCTGGTTCCAAAGAAATTAATTGAAGAAACACCACTCTTATCATTCACAAAATGACGGCTTATTCCAAGATGAACAGAGGATTGGAATAATGAGGCACAAATGACTGAATGAGTAACAAGAAATGATATTTGTTAAGATATGTCAAACGAAAGCTAATACTAGAACAACCTAAACTCATATGGTTTTTCCAGAAAGGCAAAACAAACAGTTTCAAATGAAATTTAGGAAGGAAAACCTGGTCCAAGCACTCGGACTATGGCATTTGAAGCTTCTTGAATAGATTTAATGGTGGTCCCCTGCTTCCCTATCAAGAATCCAGCTTGTGTAGCGCCCAACAATAGCCGCGAGGAACTCATACTTCCAGGATTTGGGGGACCATTAGCAAGTTCATCATCTAAATCATCGATCATGCGCTTCTGAATCCTGAGCAGACCGTCGATAGCGGGAGGAATGGGAGTATCTGGTTCTTCTCTAGCTGAAATTAGAACCTTTTCAAAGCGATAAAAGAGAGGAATTAGTAGGATATTTAGAAGAAACACATGAAAAAACGCTATGCACGAACAAAAGTATTTACAACAATTCACGCAGAGCAATATTTACTTAGAAGGTTTTTTTAGAAGATCCTATCAACAAGAAATATCTTGTGTAGCACTGATATAGATAAATGTGTTTGTCAAGAAATTTCCTCTTTTTGCTTCTCTTTCATTTATTCAGGTTATAAAAGTGGGACTATACTCGAAAACCTCCTTTCATGTAAATCTCTAGCGTCCTCTCTTTCCTTTCAATATCCTCGCATTGCATTCTTAAACGTATTGCCAAGGAGAAAAATCAGCGCACTACCTTACAGGCTTACCTCGATCGATAAATTGCTATGTTTATAAGTTGCTAGGGGTATTCTCACTCGTTTGTAGTTTTATAATATTTGGATGCGTGCTACATTATTAATATAAGATTGTGGATTTTACAAAAGACCCCTAACACATGGCTTGATAATTTCATCAGATATCATTTACCGTTCACTATTTGATTTCCTTGAACATGTATAAGAATCTGTATGTCGCTTTTGTTATGAATATATTAAGTATTGTATTTTTACTAAGAACTATGATAAAGGTGGCTTGTCGTAGTAGTTTAAACATGCGCCTCAATACATAGTCAATGAAGTTTTGAGGTTACCGGATGGAACGTAGATCTTCATGGTTAGGAAATTTGTTCAATGTATATCCGAGTCACGTGGTGATTGATTTGTCCCTTAGGTTCACAGACAGAACCTGCACAAATTCAATTTGGTTATTATGATGAAAGGTATATTATCTGAAATTAAATTTAGGTAATTTTTCTTTTATTTATCTTTCATCATATATTTTCAATAGCCTAATTTTGTATTACATGATATCCTCGTCATCATGAATATCAGTTCTACTTAATAAGGAAACTTGATCTTTCAATCATTTTTTAGTAAGGTGACTCTAAATAGCATCAACTAAAGCGTGGATTTAATACTTCCATTAATCTTCTCCATGAAAACTTTCATTTTCCTGCAGTCTCTTTCCTGCCAAATAGCTCAAACTAGTAAGCGAAAGAAGCCACCACCTCTGAGATCTACTAGAAGCTTGAAAGTTCTCTGCTGGCCTTAGGAACTTTACAAACCATGGTTTTCTATTCCACTGAGGACATACAAGAACATAGTTGCAAAACCAAGTAATGCCAGAAACACCTACGAGATTTACAATCCAGGAATTTAGGGTAAACAGTGCAACTAAGGAGATAATTACAGAATATTTGGCGGTACTTTATTTAAGGTGTAGTGTGGCATAACATAATTGAAAGTCCTAGTCAACTTAGTTATTACTAGATTATAACAACTTAATTTCTTATTCACTATTATTCTCTTTAGAAGAACCTATTTTTAGTTTATTTCTATTAAGAGCTCTCCCAAAGCTTCCTATTTAAATCCAGATTAATGCAATGCGATTAAATGAGCCTATCGACATTACTATCCAATAGTATATAGTTTAAGAGCATGCCCCTCTGACAAGAGCACCTTGGTCTTAATGTTTATTCTTGTACATCAAATATATCATTATCCAGTTTGCTTGTTTTTCCCTAGCATTCCCTTCTGTCTTTGACATTAATAACCTTTGGATGCCTCAGTTTATTAGACTAAGATTTAACTATCATGTTAACAAAAAACAAAATAATAAGAGAACAGAGGTAGACCATCAGATTTTACTGTTGGTTTTGGTTTTATTTTTCTTTTTTGTGATTTTTGTGCTTAAGTTAAATTTTATTGAGCCCCACTTCTAATCAGAAACAAATCAAAGTTTGGTGGGCCGTGTTGCTCCATTCGTCCGAAATAGGGAAAAATAACAGAAAATGTTTTCGCGAAGGGATAGAAGTAAGAAAGTGAGAATGAATCCTCAAAACCTTTGGTCGGCCGGCCATAACCAGGCTTCTCCAGTATATAACACTACATCTGGAAAACTTTATATCTCAAATAGTATAAATAAAACGTCATAAACAAAAGATCATTGACCAATTAGAGGAGGATATAATCAGCGTCAATTGATAGCCAAGCGTAGTAGCTTATATATCAGATAACTCTTCAAGAAACAACTTACAGCTCTATGTTGAGTTCCCGGTGGAGCATCAAGAATCTTAATGCGAGCTCTTGTCTCCTCACACATTTTCTTAATGAGCTCTCCTTTGCGGCCAATGATACCGCCCACCTTATGTATAGGAACTAAAAGTCGAAAAACGCTTTCTCCAGGCCATCCAGGCCATCTCTTTTCACCTTCAGCTCCTGAATCATCACCATGTTCTTCTTGTTCTTGAGGGTGAGAGTCTCCATTACCGTTATTTGTTATGTATTGTTCATCAAAATCCCCCTCAGTTGCGTCCATACTGTGTTTCTCTAGACAATCCAATGAACAAAATCAATAATCAAGTACAAAAGCTAAAAGTATTGGAGCTCATTCACAACTGTATTGAAGATAAATTATGAATCACAAATAAAATCATATAGCACCCGTCCAGGCTAAACACCACATGTGACTAACGTTCATCAAATAAAGAGCATCCAATCATATATAACAAAAAAACTAAAGAAAACAATGGGTGTCTCCAATTTTGTTACTTATATCACATTCAACAATCACCATTCACCAAGTGTTCCAAATACCAATGTATGTAATGTAATGTAGGTATACAAGGAGTCTGAAGAAATCATAAAAGGCCAAGTACCTCAGTATTATCGCGCATTTTAGTCAACGATGAATTCTAACCCATAAAAAAAGCAAAAAAAAAAATGAAAATTTTTAAACTGAGAGAAATTCAAGTGTTATCATTGAACTTAATAAGATTCCCAGATTGCCTAAACTTCCAATTTCTTGGCCTCTCAAACAAACTGAAAAAAACCCTTAACCTAGATATCTAAAATCAAAATAGACACTAATAAATTGCAATTTTACCTGGAAATAACATATGATAATAAACCCTAACTTGAGCATATTGTAGAATTCGTAATCAAATGATTCAAATTGCAGAAATAAATAAACAGTGAAATGACATAAAGAGACCCTAACGGTTCTCCATCAAACCCTAATAGAGTAAGATTAGTTTTACTTACAAGGTTGATGACGTCAGAGAAGCTCGCAAGTTGGGCAACAATGGCGAGCGAGAGAGAGAGGGAGCGTTTTATCCTTAGTTTTTGGTGGTTTTAGACAGGGTTACATGATTCTCACGTGTTCGTCACGTGTTCCGTAAACACATGACAAGTTCCGTCGTTTCCTTGAAATTAACTCACCGAGAACTGCAATATCATTCGGCATTTTGATCAGGTACGTTACTGTAGCACTACAACAGACGCATGTTCATTGATAACAGAAAACAATTGAAATGTCACAAAGATTGTTCCGCATTTATACGAAACACAGTTTGATTTGCCTGTTGTTCTGCTAAAGACGTGAGCCTTATAGACAAACCCTCCGGATTACAATTACAGATAATTTTAAACGTATTACAACTTAACGAAAAAATTATCTACTTGAACGTTTTTCTCTTTCGAGTATAAGGCTTAGTTGCTGGAACGTTCTTTGAAGTGCCAGGGAGGTTCTTTGCATTTTGTGGTTCCTCTTCACTTTTATCATCATAACTCTCAGTTTTATCTGTGGATTCATAACCCTCTTCTTGTGGCAACTTTCCAGTGCTTTCTTGCTTTGATAGTTGGTCACGAAGCTCCCTTAGTTTTGCTTTCTTCGAATTCAAGACCCCAACAAACTAAAACCAGAACCAAATAAAAAGAGTGAATAAACGCAAAAACGAAAAAAACAACTTGGATATAACAAGGTCCTCAATGGAACTATGAATAACCAGACCAAAATTGGTAATCTGGATGGAACTAACTCTATCTTACAGAAAAAATTACGGAAATTTGTATCCCATTATGACCATGAAAAAATTAAATTGCTAAAGTTATATACAATATGGTATATTGTAATTGATACAGTACGTATGTGTCAAACTTATTGATATAATCGTGTTTATAGAAGAAAGAAAAAAAGAGCTATTAATTGATTGTCTAAAGAAGAAGAAAAATGAAATATTTAAAGAAGTCAAAGAAACATGTTACGAAAATTCACCCATAACACACCTTTGCATAAATAGCTGACTCGAATTCTACTTTCTCGTTTTTGAACTTCTCACTCTGTTCTAAACACTTTCCAGCTTCCATCTTCAACCTCTCAAATGATTGGGTCTTTCTAACAACTTCTTCCTGTTGACAAAAAGTAATTGATTAGGTTACATACATCATGTACGATAACACTTTTTAATATATTTTTTTCCCACATAGAAGAGAAATTGTGCTAGACCCAAAGAAAAACAAAAACTTAGGAGATTCTAATTTCCTCCTGGCGTAAGGCAAATAGATTTAGTCCAATGGTAGAAGGTTAATAAATTTGTTTTTCATTTTTCTCGAAACTTAGCATTTTATATAAAGAAGATATGACGGGTATGAATCAGGTCATAAAATGGAGAGTTTATCAAGAAAGCTTTGAGCTAGGGAAGTCTTCAATGGAAGTAGCGGAGGAATCAAAAGGAGAAGAAAGATGACGGTTTTACGGTTGGAGAGGAAGAGAGATGGAGATATTGTTGGTGTGTTGAAAATACAGGTAAATGTACAAGAAAAAAAATTCTGAAGTGTAGGGACGAGAACTCCATGCGGTCATTTCAATAGAAGAGTGGTAAAGTATCAAGAGCGGAGTAACAGGCATAAAGTATGAGCAACCAATGGGGGGACAGCATCCAACACTAATACGATGGCAGCACACCTGCTGCCAAAGGACACAAGAAGTGGTGTATGCCCTTCAGAGCCTGCGGAAGGGGCAGTCCTCATTGGCCTCTGGAGGTGGTTTTATTCCAAATCCAATCTCCTTCTAACAATCCAGCCTTATCTCTTAAATATTCTGATTTTCCAGAATACTATTGAATGCATTGGCATATAATAACTAGAGAAGAACTCCAGGGTCAATGTCTGTTTCAGTAAGATCTCGCTACCGAAATAAGGATATGCGTAGACTAGTACTCATTTCGGTTTTTCAGAGCATTTTAAATAAGGATAATGAGCACGAAGACATAAACATGCTTCAAAATTCATAAAATTGACAGTTGTAAACTCACTTTCCGGGAGTATATGTATTGTTCCAACTTATGAAACAAACAATACCATTTTATGCAAAAAGAAAGAGAGAGAAAAAAGTAGAAAATGAGTTTACTACTGTTTAGAAAATTGGGAAAGAATGCTAGAATAACTCAAGATAAAAATACAAAGAGAGTGCTAACTTACACTCAGTCGTATATTTGCATCCATAAGAAAATCTACGACTTCTGTTGTAGTTCTTTTATCATCAAGTGAAGCTTTACATTTCCATCGCCATTCTAACTTTGTTCCTTGCTTCTCAAATGTCCATGACAACTGCGGAACATTAACCAATAATTTTACAAATGATAAAAACAAAGAAAATTTGGGATTGAAGTATATTACTCACTCTTTTAAACCCATTTCCAGCATTCATGAAGGCATAACTAGAACCGGGCTGTCGAAACCCTAAATACCTCTCGGCCGTATCGATGTATTCTGAAACGCTTTGGTCCCATTGCTTCGCTCTCTCTTTAACATCATCTTCTGACGCTGTAAACACAATCAATCAAACATCACTAATTCAATTATCAAACAAAACTAAATAGAGAGAGAGATTGTACCGTTGCAGATCCAAGTGTTGAGTCCGTTTGTAATTGAGAGGTTGAAATGGGATTGAAACCAAGTGCCTTTGATGAAGATCACATCTAGGGTTTGTTCGTCTTTGATTTCGAGTCGAAGACACGTGTGTCTACTGCTACAACTGGACTCCATGAATGAGCATTCCCAGCAGCTTGGCATTGGCTTTGGCCCAATACCACTGCCACGTCCTCAGTTTTTTTTTTTTTTTTACAGCTCCGTATGAACAACATCGTTTGTTTTTAAATACTTTGTGAGTTTCGGCTAGTTTCCACCCTTAAATAAGTAGCATTTTGTTTGATGATTCCTCCAAAAAAAATTACTTCTTTTTCTTATCTAAAATTTTTCCTTCAAAATTCATACTCCATCATGTCCGATTTGCTCAAGAGATTGAAAAGGATTCCCCAATTAGAAGATCCGTCATCTTCTTCATTCGAAGAAGAATGCGAACTGTTGTATCAACATGCACAACTCTTGCTTGATGAGGGCAAGAAATTGATTGCGGAGGCGCATGCAGAAGAGGTCGGGCCTTCACGCGTAAGGGGCGGAAGTGTTATTGGAAGAGTAGACTTACGGAATGAATGAGCAGGATCATCAAAGGGGCCATGCTAATTTGATGAGGGATTACTTTGGAGATCCAATAACGGTTTTGAAAGAATTAAAATTTCGTCGTCGATTCCGTATGAGCCGAGGTGTTTTTCAACGCATTTTCGATACCATTTTAGCAAGTAATATTATTTCGCCCAAAAGACAAATGCGGCTCACACGGTATGCTTATCTCCATATCAAAATATAATGGCAGCTTTCCACATGTTATGTATTGGTACGTCGGCAGATTCTGCGTAAGACTACATTTAAATAGCAGGATCGACGGCAATGGAGTGCATGAAAAAATTGTGTGAAACCATAGTTAAAGTATTTAGAGGGGAATATCTTAAAGTTCATAACCAAAATGTGGTCGCACGATTATTAGCATTATCGAAACAAAAAGGTATGTCGGGAATGTTAGGTATTTTAGATTGTATGCATTGGGTATAGAAAAATTGCCCGTACAGATGGCAAAGGTAATTTGTAGGGTATAAAAAAGAACTGACAATGGTTCTTGAAGTTGTGGTCTCATTTGATCTTTGGATATGGCATGCTTTATTCGGGATTCTCGGTTCGAACAACGACATCAGCGTATTACAACAATCGCACTTATTTTCCCAATTAGCCAATGGTCTGGTGAGTACATAATCGATAAACCGCCTGGAGAAGTCCATGAGCACCATATGGGGTATTATCTTGTGGTTCCTCTTATGTAATTGGAGAAGGTTCCACTGACATATCTGAATCCCTGACATTAAACTCAGTCATTATTATTCCTGCTCTAGAGTACAATATTTTGTTTGTCAGTAGGATCACTATTGTACTTATATGTACTGTGACGTTTTGGCATCAATTATGTATTTTTCAAGACATAGTGACTCGGCAGGTTCTTGGTAGTGGTGTTAGAAAAGGCAATATCTACTATTTTGACCTGACTAATAGTGGAGAACAGAGAATTCATCAGGTGAATAAAGTTGAAAGAATTGAAGAAGCAAAAGCTAATGTGTGGTTATGGCATCGGCGACTGGGTCATCTATCCTTCGGGTATCTTCAGAAATTAAATTCGTCGTTATTTTCGAATTGTAGTATTTCAGAGATTAAGTGTGATATTTGTGAACTCACTAAGAGTCATCGTATTACATACTCTCCAAGTTTTAATAAAAGTTTAGAACCTTTTAGTATTATTCACTCTAATGTATGGGGTCCTGCACGTATTCCTTCATTGTCTGGAACTCGCCATTTTGTGACTTTTATTGATGAGTGTACTCGTATGATGTGGGTATCCTTAATTACCCATAAAAGTGAAGTCATTAAAGTATTTAAAAAAATTTATCAAATGGTTTTGACCTAATTCCAAAGGAGGATACAAGTATATCAATCTGATAATGGAGGAGAATTTACTAGTAATGACATGTCGGAGTTCTTGACAAATAACGACATTCGACATCAAACCTCTAATGTTTATACCCTACAGCAAAATGGATTAACTGAACGAATGAATATACAAATGTTAGAAGTTGTTCGTGCATCTATTTTGGAATGAATATGCCATTAAATTATTGGAGAGAAGCGTTAAAATCTGCTGCTTACTTGATAAACCGCACACCATCTAGGGTCATTGAATTTTAGACCCTCTTCCAAAATCTTTATGATTTTATCACCATCCCTGCAATGCCAAACCTAGAACCACGTGTTTTTGGATATGTTGTCTTTGTTCATATACCTAAACATCAGCGAGGAAAATTGGATCATTGTGCTCGAAAGTGTGTTTCTTGAATATGCTGATTTTTAAAAGGGTTATTGTTGTTATGATCCTGTGGAGGGGAATGTGTATATCTCTTTGGATGTTTCGTTTCGAGAATTGGATGCATATTTTGTGGGATCTTCCCGTCAGGGGGAGAAACATAATGATGGTGAAAGAAAGTTCCCTATTATTGGGGATATGTTTCAGGAACTAGAGGATTTGAAGAGTAATTTGAACAGGCGTAGTAACCTAACTGATGATGAAAAGGAAAGTGAAGCAGAGCAGATGACAGGGGGAGATCAAGGTATTGAAGATGAACTTCATATGAATTGAGAGGATCAGACGACAGGGGAAGATCAAGCTGAAGTAGTAGAAGTTGCCTGTGACTCCAACATTCTAACACTATTTACCGAAGCATTACCGTTGAATGTCGAACCTCAGGTATTACCTAATCCTAACACTGTTAATGATATTCAACCTAGACGTTCAGAAAAGCCTACTAAAGGTATTCCAAAATCTACTTATGACCCAGATATCAATTTTAAAGCCAAATACCCAATTTTGGATTATGTGTCCACCCATAGGTTGGCTAAGTCGTTTACATGCACTATGAATCAATTATCCTCTGTATCTATTCCTAGTAATTTGTAGGAAGCACTATCAGATCCGCGATGGAAGAAAGTCGTGAATGAAGAGATGAATGCATTATAAAAGAATTCCACTTGGGAACTTGTTGATAAACCCCACGGATATCGTATTGTTGGGTGTCGTTGGATCTTTACTGTAAAGATAAATTCAGATGGAAGTATTGATAGGTATAAAGCCAGACTAGTTGCCAAAGGGTATACGCAGACGTATGGTATGGATTACGAGGAGACCTTCACCCCAGTGACAAAGATAAACATTATTCGTGTACTCATTTCTCTTGCAACCAATCAAGGTTAGCCATTACAACAGTTTAACGAGAAGAATGCATTTCTCAATGGAGACTTAGAAGAAGAATCATGCATGGAGTTACTACCTGGAGTCCCGAATTCTGAAGGAGAAAAAATATACAAATTAAAGAAGGCATTGCACGGGTTAAAATAGTCGCCACGAGTTTGGTTTAGACAGATTTTGAAGAGCATGAAGGCATTTGGATATAGACAACGTAATTCTGATCATACATAGTTTATAAAATGGAAGTCAGGAAAGCTTACCGCTCTTATTGTTTATGTTGATGATATGGTTGTTACTGGAAATGATTCAGTAGAAATGGAGGCACTGAAGAACTATTTGTCACGGGAATTTGAGATGAAGGATTTGAGACAGTTAAAAATACTTCTTAGACATTAAAGTTGCAAGATCAAGTCAAGGTATTTTCATGTCTCAACGAAAGTATATATTAAACCTTCTTGTAGAAACTAAGATGTTTGATTGCAAACTGATAGATACACCGATTGAAGCGAATCATCACTTGGGAATGTTTCCCGACCATGTTCCATGTGACAAAATAAGGTACCAACGCTTAGTGGGAAGACTAATTTATCTCTCCCATACTCGACCGGATATTACATATGCCATTAGCGTCGCAAGTCAATTAATGCATAATTCAAGTGAAGAACATATGAAGGCGGTCTTTTGAATACTAAGGTTCTTGAAGAAATCTTTGGGAAAATATCTCTTATTCCATAAAGGTGGTGATATGGAAGTAATGAGATACACCGATGCAGATTGGGCAAGAGATATTACGAACATGAGGTCAACCTCAGGCTATTTCACGTTTGTATGTGGTAATTTGGTGACATTTAGAGCTAAGAAGCAAAATGTTGTTGTCATATCAAGTGCAGAATCTGAGTTTCGGGGTATGGCTCATGGAGTATGTGAACTACTATGGATACGAAATATATTGAAGGATCTTGGATTTAAACTCATGAAAACAATGGATCTACACTGTGATAATAAAGCAGCGATTATGATTGCACACAATCCAATTCAACATGACCGTATGAAACATGTTGAAGTGGATCGGTTCTTTATCAGAGAAAATATTGACAAAAGGTGTATATCTTTTCCATTCGTGAAGTCGGAAGATCAACTTGCAGATATTCTTACGAAATGAGTTTGTGGACGAATATTTAACGAAGTGATTGACAAGCTCGGCATGATTGACATCTATGCTCCATCTTGAGGGGGAGTGTTGAATATAAAATATACCTAATATAGGATATATACTAAATATTGAATTCTCTAAATATATGATATTCTTACTTAGCACCCAAGTAATTGTAACTATATAAGAAGAATGTCTTATTCCATTCAAATAATCGAATAATAATAAAGTTAGTCATTCTCGAATCTCTTATTCTTTGTATTAGTTTCTACACGCTCTAATCAAATATGAGATGTATTTCTTTCATTTAAAGTTGTAATATTTTTTTCATGTATTGTAATCGTATGTAAATCAATTCAAATTCCTTTCATAACTTTAAATTCATCGTAGGTGTTCGACAAAATGCAACGAAGTCTTGCAACTCAAAAGAAACACAAAGTATGGAAGAGTATTTTTCACTGAGGGTGCGACGTGTCTTTACCGTCGCATCTACTTAACTGGGAAATAATGAGAGTCGTTCACGTGACACTTTTTTAGCCGTCAGATGGGCGGCGGGAAAGTCTTTACCGCAATACCTATAAGCCAACCATTGACTGTCTACGGCAATTGGATTTGTGTTTTTTTGGCATATTGACTTGATAAGCCAAGTTGTTGGTGGTTTGATAAAAAAAAATGAGTGGTTTTTTTTAAGGCCAATGCCAAGTTGCTGGGAATTCTCTAAAGGAAAGAAAATTTCAACAATTTTATTTTCCCGCGTTGTTTAAGAGGAGTCTATTACTACCATCATCATCAAATATCATCACACTAACGAAGTAGAGAACAACTTCTTCGAACATAATGATGACCTCCGCAATCCAACAATCGGCATTTGTAGGACAAACCGTTCTTAAGTAACAAACTGAACTCGCTCAGAAGATCGGTGTTTCAATGCGTAGGACAGTAAAGAGCGTTGCATCAAGCATGTGGTAATGTTGAGATATATAGGTTCAGTTTGGTTCGCTGCAAAATTGATGCAAATGCAAACAATTTGCATTTCTAACTGCTTCTACGTGTTTGGTTTGATTTGCAATTACAATGTGGTGCCTTTAAAATATTTACATGTGTTTGGTTCACTTTTGCAAAGCAAATAAGTTGCATTCCTATCCAAAAGGTTTTCTTTTTGTTTGCAGTAAAAAATCTCTGCAACATAGTTTGTATTTGGGTTTTCTACTTGGGAGATAAAATAGGAGAAAAATAAGTACCTTTTAAAGATATTTTTTTTTTGTAGTTATCATTTGCATTTGCAAGTAATGCACCTAACCAAACACAAAACATCATTTTGCAATCACTTTGTTATGCAATGCATTGCAATTCTGCTCTTACTAAACAAACACATTGGCTTGTATTGCTATACAACTCATTGCAAATGCATTGCAGTTGCCTTTGCATCTTACTTGCAGCAAACCAAACTGAGTCATAGTCTTACATCGGGCACATAGAGCCTTGCAACTCAAAATATAAAATCCTGGGGCTACTTCTTTCATTGCCAAATGGTTTTGAGATGGATCATCTTGTTCTAATATGGTATCAGAGCGGGCATTTCTTCTACGTGTCGTTCCCAACAGCCATGTGCTACTTTACGTCACCCTTATATTTGTCCACATATTGAGCTCATAAATTATGCTACACGTGAAGGGGATTGTTTAGATATATTGTCCAACGTCGGGCACATAGAGTCTTGCAACTCAAAATATAAGATCTTGGGGCTACTCGTCTCATTGCCAATTGATTTTGAGATGGACTCTCCAATTCTAATAAGTAATTATATCGTTACGTATTTGTAAACAGTCGTACCCTAAATAATATGGCATCCATTCTCATATTAATTTTTTAACTGTCAAACAGTCAAACAGGTATGGTCTAGACCGTCGGAAGTATTTAGGCCCATTTTTCGAGCAGACACCTACTTACTTGACTGGAGAATTTCCCGGTGACTATGGATTGGACACAACTGGGTTATCAGCAAATCCCGGGATGTTCGCAAATAACAGTGAACTTGAGGTCATCCACTCACGATGGGCGATGCTCGGTGCACTCGGCTGCATCTTTTCCGAGGTTCTATCCAAGAATGGTGATAAAGCTAGAGAGCAAATATTTTTTGAAGGAGGGCTTGATTACCTCGCAAACCCAAACCTTGTTCATACTCAAAGCATTCGAGTGCCCTCCTTCAAAAAATATTTGCCATTGTAAATATCCCTATGTATCTGAAGTTTCTTGTAAATTCTGGTCTGCTACTAAGATAATTGTGCAAGTGTACTTTTATCTAAAGGAATATCGCTCTGCTAGGAAATGCTTAGCATAAACCATTTATTTGAGTAACTACATAGCAAACATGTGGTCGAATTCTTAAATCGGTATATTTCAAGAATTTACATGCAGTAATATACAGTTGAAAACTTTCAAATGAGGATAACGAAGTTACAAGTTTCTATCAAATAATCTCATAGTACACAAAATTATATGGAAGGGAGATGAAGATGTAGTGCCTCAATCAAGGTCTTCATAACGGGGAAAATTGTGTTCCAACAGGAAAGTGAGTCATGGGAATTGAAGGTTAGGAAGAAAACCATGGAGATTTGTGTGAACCTATATGTCAGCATACTTACAAGTCCCTATATATACACACATAGGGTATACGATGTTTCTTGGTCACCAAGGACATTATTTTGATGTTCAAATGAGAAATCTCGCATTCGTTCTGTTTCAATTGGGTTATACGCCTTCTACCAGAATTCGGATATTTGATAACGGTCTTTTGGGCTCTCGTGCATTGCAAAATAAACAGGCATTTACTTACCCAAATGGAAGATCAGAGATTAGTGAACTTATACCAGTAACAGGTAACAACTATCTTGCAACAAATAGGGTTTTTGCTGAAACAAATGCAGAAGTACAAAAGGTGAGACTTAAAATTGTAACAATTTGTATAACAGAAAGTTCAAAGATCATAGGGTCAAAATGGAACAACTATTTCACAAACAAAATCTTTTACAGTAACTGCAAATGTAAAAGATGATCATATGGTGTCTCTATAGAGAATACCTCATCCTCTCTAAGAAAGAGAAGATAGACATACTAGAGAAAGTCGCATGATATTAATAATTTCTCCACTAATCTCTTAATTCCCTAATGAGGTTAGCGGCAGTAGTCGCGGCGCTAACAGTAAAGAACAAACAAACAGTGTCGGCCTAAAACTCTCTATCTCACAATTCAGATGAAACCATGAATCAGGCACAATCGTCCTCCACCTTTCCCTTTGGAACAACATCATCTGTAGTCTCGCCTTCCTTCTTTCCCTCTGGAACAACAGCATCGGTAGTCTCGCCTTCCTTCTTTCCCTCTGGAACTATCTCCCATTCCGGACTCGCATTAGCAACAACTGGAGCAGCAGCAGCAGTAGTCATCAAGGTTTCAAAGTTGTCTGTTTTCTCCAGAAATATCTCAATCTACAAATCAAAAACAACAAATTAATTAGATGATAAATTGGGGCATTTTGTGATGAAATGGGAAGTTTTAGCGTCTTTTTTTTTACCTTGGCTTTCTGAACCAGTTTGCCTTTGGTTTCATCTTTCATGTCGACAGTGGAAGTCGTAATGCCTGTTGTAATGAACACAACATTGCAATTTGATAACATTGTAGGGTTGAAATTCTAGAGAAAGAGGAGAAATTGAGATCATACTCTTCTGGATAGCTAAACCATTGTTCTTTAGAATCTCAGAAATCGTCACCACAGTAGTAATCGCTGAAGTACCAATGATAATGATGATGTTAGTCTCGAAATCGAAAAACACAAGAACAAAAAGAAGAGATACGAGATCATCTCTCTATTTCTCTCCACAGAATCAAAGATTCAAGAGATTTCAGTAAACGTACCCATGCCCAAAGCAGAAAGCTCAACCACATCATACTGTCGCATATATTTCTGAAACAAAAACAGAGCAGAGCAGATCAATTACAGAACAATACAAATCAAACGAAGCATGAAATCGAAACTGTCTCAAATCGACGATCTACAACAAAGATGACAAAAAGATTTAAAATCAACTACGGGGAACCAAAAACTTCAAATCCTCAAACAAGTTTCGAAACTACGATCACTTCGAAACAATCAGAACCTAAAAAAACTTTGATCGTCAAGAAACGAATCTCACTGGAGATTGAAATTACAACAATTAGCAACGAAGAAAAATCGAAAAAAATCACAATATCACACTTATATTCATGAAACAACAAACAAAAGACCTTCTCATAAACATACAAATCATACAAAAACAGAAGAAAGCTTTAATGGCGGTCAAAATCTCAATTCGACTGCAATCAAATCTTCTCTCTAATAACAACATCTCACCGAAATCAGCGAGAGCGAGAGAACAACATTTCAACCCATAAATCACAATCTCTCACTCAAAATCACGAAAAAAAAACAAACTTAAATCATCATTGATTCAAGAAGAAAAACAGTATCAGATCTTCTCGTAACAAAAACACAAATGAAATCATCTCTCTAGAAACAACATTTCGATGAGAGAGAGAGAGAGTCTCGTACGTACCTTGGCGAGGTTAACATAGAAGAAGAGAGGTTTCTTGGTGTTGGAGACTTGAATTCGGTTCTTCTTCTGAGATCCGTCATTGTTGTGGTGAGCGATCTTGGCGTCTGCGACTGCAACCGGCTCCATTGTTCAAACTTTTCTCTCTTTATCTCTCTAGAAACACCGGAGAAACAAATTGCAGATATTTCGAATCGTTGCTCCAAAATGGGGAACTGTAATGAAACCTTTGTCTTATATAGGCCTATGGATAAACAGCCAATGTGAAAATGACACGTGTCTACTTTATCATGTGTCTGTTAGAATCTTCTCCAACATGGTTGTTATTTTGCTGGCGTGGAATTAGTATAATGACAAAACGACCCTTATGTTTGAGTGGAGAAAGTTGTTATTGTCTCGAGAAAACAAACACGATTGATACGACGGTTGGAACAAAATGAAAGGTCACGTGACTAACATGTGCGTCGGATTACGACGTGAAAGATGAAGATGAATGCTCAGTTTGGTTCGCTGCAAACATGATGCAAATGCAAATTATTTGCATTTTTAACCACTTCTATGCGTTTGGTTTGATTTGCAATTACAATATGGTGTCTATAAAATATTTCTATATGTTTGGTTCACTTTTGCAATGCAAACAACTTGTATTCTTATCTAAAATATTTTCTTTTTTGTTTGCACTTGGTTGCATTGCAACATAGTTTGTATTTGGGTTTTCTACTTCGGTGGCAAAATAGGAGAAAAATAAAGTTTTTTAAGATATAAAAAAAATGTAGTTATCATTTGCATTGACAAGTAATGCATCTAACCAAACACAAAACATCATTTTGCAATCACTTTGTTATGCAATGCATTGCAAATTCTACTCTTACTAAACAAACACATTGGCTTGTATTGCTATACAACTCATTGCAAATGTATTGCAGTTGCCTTTGCATTTTACTTGCAGCGAACCAAACTGAACCGAAGATGAGAGACGAATACTGGATGGACAACGATTTGTGACATTCTCTTATTTTTACCTTCCCCACCAAATAAAACTGTCGATTGATTTGTAAAATTTTGTCCGAATATGTATTTTTTTCCCAATTTTGCTAGTAAGTCCCATAACACGATTCTAAGGTGGCTAGTTTAGTCCCACAAACAACTCTCACTTAGAGCATCTTCTAAAATTCCTCACTCATTTGGTTTTTGAGGTGCCACGTATGATTTTTGTAATCCAAGAGTACCTCAATCACTCGGTTTTCATCCTCAAAACGCAAAGTGGAGCATTGATTTCCAAGGCTCAACGTTGTTTTATTACGTCGCGATCGGGTGTTTGTTTGTTTTCTAATCGACGCCTAAGGTTTGAGTGCCCAATTGTTTTTTTTCAAAAAAAATTAATAAATCATATCGGGGCGCCTAGAGCCTGATTCTTTTTATATTCTTATAATAAATTTAAGCGTGGCTGTTAAAAAAAACCAATTGAATTACTATTTGATGAAATTCGACCTCACTCTTGGGTCCCAACCCTTAAATCCATCTATTAATCTCTCCCTCAATTATTTCCCATGATCTCATAATATTTGTCATTGAAATGAAAGTGAAAACTGCTTCTCTTGTACAATTTACTAATAGCCACACCAAATTTTAGAAACTCGTCATGAGTTAGTTATGTTGGCTCCCCCTTCATCGCCCTGATCATGAATTAAACCCAATACACATTCTCATGTCTTTCGCATGAAAATAGTTTGGATATATATATATGTGTGTGTGTGTTAAACAACCCAATACATTTTTAGGTGGTTTTGGGTTGTTTAACACATAAATGTAAATGATGATATTCATTAAGATAAAAAACAGTGAGATTAAGATGAGGGAGAAAACTGACAACACATGATGAGGGCGGAATGATGTAAATCTCCATCTTCGTTGAATATGTTATTGACAGGACATACATAACTTCGCGCGACATGAATAAGCTAAGATACCCACTTCCAATCGCCATTCATTTCTTCAAGAAGAAAGAATACACACTTGTAGCGCCCCGTTATTTTTTTCCTTCTCCTTTGGGTTCCAGATGCTATTTACTTAGCTTGCATCTGTATTACATTAGTATGTTCTTAGTTTAATTTTACTTTGGAGGAAACCCATTCAAACTACCACCACCAAATTCCCCAAACTCCTCCTCCTCCTCCTTCCTCTCCTCCTTTAACCTTTCTTCCCTCTTTTTATTTTGAAATCAGGAGATGCTTATTAGAACCTGTGTGTATTCGGGTACATTTTGTATAGCGAGTGGTGGTAATATTGGAGATCAGATGTGCGAGTTCATTGGGTTGTTTATCCTTCATCTTCCTTCTCCCGATCGATATCAGGCAAGTGCTTTTATCCATGATTATTTCTTGATTTGACCTTGATAATTCATGAATCTTGACCGAGTTATTGAACTGATTTATAGTTGTAATCAGGTATATAATGATTGTCTCTGTACAATGTTTAACTAGGAATAAATTACGGTGTAAGAGCTTCCTTTTATAGCTGTACAGAACTTCAATTCTTTTAGTTGATGAGGAAATTGGTATGTATATATGAACGGGATGTTGGGGACTTATCTTATTGCTATAATGGATAGTAGTTGATTAAGCATGTCTAAGATGCACTGGACCCAGAGGTGTACATATGGGTACTGCTCTTAAATCATCTATAGTGGCTGAATATGTGTAGCTTCTAATACCTGTTAATGGCTTTAATATTTTTGTGTCTTATTTACATTGAAATTTTATAGACAGTAGAGTTGGGGTTTAGACAATGGTGATAAATATTGATAAATGATATGTTAGGTTATGATAGATTATGTTAACTTGGAGCTTTGGTGTAACGACTAGTTGATAGGTTCCTTTCATACTTGGATTTTCTTCACATACTCAAAAACTCTTGGCTTCTTAGAATTCTTTTAACCCGGTATTATGTTATGATTTTGACACTAAGCAAACTTAGAATAGTGACAAGTTAAGCCATACATCTTAGATTTAGATTGACAGACAAAAAGGCTATGGTTAGGTTAGGAATTCCATGGTGAACTTTGTGATTGTTGTCTGGTTGTTTTTGAAGTGTTACACAAAGAGCTTTTGGGCATTTGTTTTGTTTAAGGCAGATATGAAATCCCATTAAGATGGTATGTTGTGGCTAACAATATGGGTTGTGATGAATACTAGTAGCTTATACTAGTATTTATATATGAGTCTTGAGTTAAGAATGTGTGATATTGGAAATGGTTGGACACGTGTGGTATGATATTAGAGGTATGTTAGCATAAGCACATTAAGAGATATTAGTTATATCTACTTAGGATAAGGAAGCCAGGTGATGGGCATTATTCATTGGGAGGTTAGTATTCTAAGGTGTGAGTAGAGTAAGCGGGTTCCTTATATCACTAGGACATTTGGGCGAGTCCTTTATTCTAGAACTTAGATGATCCCTTGGTTTGTCTTTTGTGACAACCATTTAAGAGAATGGATTTTCCATGATTCAGTAGTACGCGACTTAGATTCGCTTTGATGCTTAAGGTTTTCTTTTGATATAGTCGCACTTATTGGGCATGTTACGACAGATATCATTGGATATTGGAGTTATACTTCATTTGATAGAGTCCCCACTTGTTATTAAAGTGAGGGCAGATAGATCATCTGGTTGTAAGAGCGGTAAGTATTTGGATTTAGTCTCAGGTACTGATTAGACAGGGACAGACAGATCATTTGATTCTTATAGGATTCAAACTTCTTCCTTTCCATTATGTTAGGATAACTTCGAGTTAATGTACACAGTAGGGCTATGCTGTTACGGTCCTTGGGTTCGAGTCCCTAAACCAAATATGAGGTAACTGTTTTATCAGTTTTTCCGGGTTGCAAGTCCCAAAATTCTTTCCTGGTTACTTCTCGGCTGTATGCTTCGCGAGCATCCGGTGGGCAGATATCTAAAAGTTGAAAATAAAATAGGCTTTAGACCTGTAGGTTAAAATTCCTTGAACAACCTGATCAGGTGCATTACCCGCTAATTTCTGGCTCACTAAAAATGAATCTGCCAATCCCTGGCTCGCCAATAAGGGATACGCCTCTGTTGAGGACAGAAGGGTGCGAGAGTGTGGTCCCACTGAATTAAAAGTGACCCTGTGTACGTGACTTCCAAATTCTCTTTTCTCATTAACCGTACTTCTTAGGTTGTAGTAGTTAGATCTAAGTTTAGGTTATCGTTGATATCTTGATAGGATATTAGTTTTACTTAGACTGCCTCCTTAGAACTCGTAGCTTGGTTGATATTCTCCTATACTTCCGTTAGAATCTTCATGTCTATTTTTTCTGTTTATCTTGGTCTATCATGTTTTATGACCTTGGATATTTGTACTTGTTGGGCGTTGCTTGCTGACGCCTTGCGCATATATACTTTTTCAGGTGAATTGTTGCGGTAACGATACTAGTAGTTGGAGTAAACTGGACTTGCATCTTTTGGAATTCTGGCTATCCTTGTGGTATTATTTATCATTTATATCTCTTTTAGATTTTCTTCCGCTGCGTAGTTTCTTAGTGTTGTAGATGTATTTACGATTTATTTTAAATTGTAGTACGTCTTTTGGGGGTTCATCTTTAGGATGCCCGACGTTACACCTCAGAATTCGCGTTCTTAATAATTTATTAAGAAGCCAGTTTTGGGGTCGTGGCAACACTCTTTCTCTTGTTTGGCAAAGAACTGACATTTGAAGGCTATCATGTTCAACAACGAACAAGTGAAATATGGTATCGTCCCTTGTCAACACCCTTCCTAAATATTTCACCCTTTGGGAATTGCCAATTGCAGTCTGCATGATGATTTCAGGCCAACTTTGCAAGTGGTGATTATATAATTGAATAGGAAAATGAACAGGTTAGCTATCTAGTAACATGCTCATTCTAATTTGTCAAACAAGGCAGGGACAACCTGAAGACTCGTTCTTATGTTTTCTCAAGTATTTTACTTTTGTTTCTCTCTTCGCCCCCCCCCCCCCCCCCCCCCCCCACAAAAAAAATAAAAAATAAAATAGAAAATAGACATTTTGAAATGGTTTCGAAAATTGTTGCTACTACTTTTGTTTATCTCTTAACTTGCATTTTTATTGGAGATGTTGCTGCATGTAACATTTTCTTCCCTCCCCCCTCCTCATTCTCAATTAAACACATCACGTAATTGTGTTGCCCAATTTCCATCTTTCCCGCTTCGAGAAATTAATTTACTGCTGGTCGTTTTGAGGCGGATTGTTTTTTCAAATACGGTTTGCGAAGGATTGTAATTAACCGTGAGGGAATCTTGCGGTACAAGTTTTCTAAGACCATAATTTGCAAATATTATGACACCTTGTAACGTAAACCTTCATAGATGCCAAATAACATACCATTGAAAACATTGTGTGCATAAACCCTTACCAAATTATTAATTATTGTTACTCCCAAAAATAAGTATGTTTCTTTTGCTGGGCATAAACAACACTCTCGGTTTTGTTCGCTGCAAGTAAGATGCAATGCAAATTGATGTTTATGTTTTGGTTAGAAATGTAAATTGGAGTGAACCAAATTTGGTGTTTATGTTTTGGTTGCAGTGAACCAAATACGCCGTAACATTTGTCAACTTTAAGTCCTATTTCCTTTCTGGATAACATCCCTTCACCCATTTCACCTTTCCCTCCAAAACTCAAAAGCCCCCCAAAACTGACCATGATTGCTTCTCTAATTCCTTCCTCCCTAATCCTTCAATCCATCAAAACCTTAAACCCCTTAATATTTTTCAACAAGAAACCTAAAACCCTAATTTCCAGAGCTGAATCCACCAGCTCCAATAACCCCAATGTAAGAAACCCAACCCCAAGTAACAACAACACCAAACCCAATCGCAAAAATCCTAGAAAATCAAAATACGGTACTTCGAGAAGGTCGATTCTGAAGAAATCACTCAAACAGGAGCAATTGATATTCACCACCCCAATTTCAGAAGACCCGGTGGTTGCGATAATTGGCGGAGGGGTTTCGGGGTTGATTTGTGCGCTTAATTTGGAGAAAAGGGGGATTCGATCTACGGTTTTCGATACGGTGAGTAGTTTTTAAGTGTTTGTTTGATTGGTACAAATTTGGGAAACATTGTAGTTTGATGCATTGTGATGTTTAATTTTTAGCTATGGTTGTTTGCTTTAGGGTATTCATGGTTTAGGAGGGAGAATGGGAACACGAGTAATTGATCCTCAACCATTGGTATTTGATCATGCGGCACAGTTTTTCACAGCTAGTGATTCATGGTTTGCTGAGTTGGTTGATGGGTGGTTGAAGAAAGGACTGGTTCGAGAATGGCAAGGACCAGTTGGAGAGATTGAAGCAGGTGGCCCATTTGTTGAGATTCCTCATTCATCGCCACGATATATTGGTGTAAATGGGATGCGTCCACTTGCAGATTCAATTCTATCTCAGGTGAAGTTTTTGACTCGTACAGTAGTTTGTAAGGTTATTTAGAAGTAACACGATCAAGGTGTTTCATGTATAAGATGTATATAATACACTGAGACGTTATATGTAGCGCATCTTTCAGTGGACTTGCATACTAGAGTTAGTGTTTGGCGATCTGTAGCCATCAGATCTATGTATCTGAAAATGCCTTGAAGACTGCACGTGTTATCCATAAAAGACTAAAGCCTGATGGTTGAAGATTTATTAACTTCTTTTAGCCCGTCATTCTAAATTTCTCATTTTGTCTGTCTCGCTCGAGCAGACTTCTATGGTTAATGTGGAGAGATCTTGTTGGATAAGTAAGCTAGAGGCATTTAATGGAATGTGGTACTTGTCTGAGAATGGAAAACCTCGTGGTCAGTTTGACGCTGTTGTTATTGCACACAATGGTAAGTACATATCTCTCTAGTTGCTTTCTATGTTTTTTTTCCCTATCTTATACTTCTATTGATTTTTCCAATGTTGTAGAATACTTATCAGCTGTTTCACGGTAAGCGTAGAAAGTATAACTTAATGGGGGATGTGTGTTGGAAAATACAATACAATATGATTTGTTTTTCCTTTAAAGTTTGAATGGTGGAACTAAGTAGTTTTAGTCCCACATTGGATATGAGGGAAACACAACTCTCCTATATAAGTAAATCAAACACTTACCTTGTTGTAATGTGTGTGAGAGTTGGTGGGTCACACGCGCATGTGCGACATGTGCGGCCCATGTGTGCAAGCTAGCTTGGGTGCATGGGCTACCCATGGGCTTGCTCGACCTAAGAAACCCGCTTATTATTATAAGTCTATGATTGGGCCTTGGGGCCTTGGGCTCATGGGGATTCCTTTAAGCACTTAGTCGTTTTTTGGGTTTGAGGTGTGAGTTGGGGTGTCTCCAACAGACGCACCTTAAGGTGTGACTCTTGGTGAAGAGGCACTAACTTGAGGTGTGACTCTTGGCGGAGAGTCACCTATGCTCTATATAACCCAATTTCGTTTTCATTTATTATCATCAGTTTTTCAGAGTTTTCTTGAGTCTTTTTTTACAAAGAGAAAACAGACGTAATCAAAGTTCATTTGGCAGAAAGATAGAAGTGCTTTCTTCTTTCTGCGACTGATCGTTGTATCCTGGGTGATAGGAGCCTATATTCCTGCAAAGCACTGTGGCAGGGGCGAATCTGTCTTAAGGAGATAGTGTGTATACACTAGACTCGATCATCTCCTTAAGAGGTGTTGGTTTTTCATGCAGATTGGAATACAATGTGATATGTAGAGAGTTGACTATTAGCTTTGTTGAGTAATTAGCTCTAGTTGCTACTTCTGTGTTTGCTCACTTCTTTGTATTTAACAAAGGAAAGTGTATCTGGTCTCATTCTTTCTTTATTTACTTTACCATAGTCGTGACTATGGATGTTGCTAATTAAGCATATGACATAAATTTACTTCTTTTTTGATGAAAGGAGAAATTCCATTTATAAGAAATGATTGTTGAAAGCCAAATGGAGCGTTTAGAACACAAGAGATACTAAATGAATTATCTGATAGGAAACCATTTAGGCACAGAAGGTCAATATCTGATGTGAACCAAATGTCTAGTACAGGTAGGTCGTCGCATGATTGTCCTGGATTGAAATAGTCATGCTTGCTTTGTGGTAACACGGATGGGACCATCCATCATTTACTTTTACAGTACTCATTTCTAATGGAAATGTGGGGACACTTTCATAACTTACTTGGCATCACTTGGGTGTTTTTAGAGGGCTAAAATAATTTATTAAAGGCCCCTGGTGGTGTAAGGCCTCTGGAAGGGACATCTAGAAAATCCTTTTGATATCTCTCCATATGCTAATATGCTAGTGGGTTGGTTCTTTGGACGGAAAGAAAAATGCTCAGTAATTTGGTGGGAAGGCAAAAAGTGTGGAAGAGGCCGTTCTTGCCAGTCAAAGACTGTGGAAGAGGTCAATCTTGCGGGTCTACTGTAGTAGGTGTGTATGTCCAGTGTTATAAGGAGGGTTAGATTTGAGGACCGAGGTGTGAGATGGAGAACCCTTGTACTATTGGATCCACAACTCTTGCTTTCGTTCCCTCTTGTTGAGGCTTCTCTTTATCTTTTACCTTCATGTTGAACTCTTTCCATCATGTTGTTTTGTTAATGCACACAGTAAGACCAAATCTAGTGAGTTTGGCCATTCCTCTTAAGTTCTACCATCCTCTTCTCTATAACTTATCTCCTTATGGATTATGTAGCAATTGAATAAACATGTTTATCAGAATTTACTTGTTTTCAATTGTACTTTGTTCCATTTTTTTTAATAGGTACTGAGTTCCCACCTCCAAAGAGTAAAAATCTACAATTTGGCTAAATTGTAGCTAGCTTTCAAAGTAACTATGAAATATTGATAGCATTGAACAGGCATTAGTAAAAATCTTCTGTGGAGAGAGGAAGAGTAAACCATTTAGGGTAAAACACATGTTTCCTTTATTATATCGTAGCCCAATCCATCACAAGCCATAGACTCAGAGTTGAATTTAATGTTGATTATTCTGGTTGGTATTGATCACCTTATTTGTCTATTGTATCACCAACAGGGAAGTGTGCAAATCGTTTGCTTGGGTCATCAGGTTTACCACTAATTGCAAAACAGATGAAGGTTTGTCTCAAATCCTGCACTTATTTATGGATTTTAGATAAAAGTTAAATTGTTGTCACTTATGTCTGTATGTAGAGGCTGGAACTGAGTGCTATATGGGCTCTTCTCGCAGCATTTGAAGATCCTCTCCCTATCCCATGTAGCACAAGTACAACTCCATTTGAAGGAGCTTTTGTAAAAGGTGTCGATGCTCTCTCATGGATGGCAAACAACACAAAAAAGCTGTTCCCTTCCACAATCAGTGGTCCTCAATGTTGGACATTCTTCAGTACAGGTGCTTATGGAAAGCGAAACAAAGTTCCACAGGTTGGTTGTCTATGATTTAAAATTTCTAGTTAGCAAATCCATATGATTAAAATTTAACACAGGCAAATTGGGACATTGGGGTGGCTGTCTTATTTTTATCTTCTAATAATGTGAAGTGGTGGTCAATTTTGCTTAATAATTGCCATTAACTCGTTTATGTTTAATCAGGAGAATATTCCGAATGCCACTGCCGATAAGGTGAAGGAAGGCATGCTTGAAGCTGTTGAAATTACACTGGGATTGTCAAAGGGCTCACTTCAGAGACCATTTTATAGCCGAGTTCAACTATGGTAGGGATTGAGAAGGGCGGTATATAATTTAACGTGTCTGACAAAACACGGAGGTCTCTTGTTCTGAGTGGGTCCTTGGTCCATGAGATACATCATATGGGTACATTATGTGTATCTCAATGACATTCTACCAGAAACATGAGACAGGCTTGTTTTCATGTCTCTAGAGAAATGCAAATGTCAGAACTCCTTTTACCTAATTCTACCATCTATTTTATCTTTTGTGTAGCTATTTCGGGTTTCATTTTCATTTCACGAATGTGCAGGGGTGCTGCTCTCCCAACTAATACGCCAGGTGTTCCGTGCATCTTCGATGCTCAGGGTCGTGCAGGAATTTGTGGTGATTGGCTACTGGGTTCAAGTCTAGAGGCTGCTGCATTAAGCGGTTTGGCTCTTTCCAATCATGTAAGCTCTTGTATGGGTCATATACTTTTACATACACGTTTATATTTTTTGTCTCAACCACGATTCAAGACATGTGATACATCGGATGTATATAGCGAATTGTAAAATGGAGGTCATCCACTGACCACATGGAATTTTTCTCACTACACTTTCATACCTCAATTTAACACTTATCCTTCTGGTACAGCAAATGATCAGATCATCAGCAGAGTATTTTACACAAAAAAAGATAAATATACTGTTCTTCTTCAATATGCATAAATCGACTTTAATATGGGAGGCACATATTCTATTTTAATTTGTCCACAGATTGCAAATATGTCGTGATATTTATCATGAATATGATATTTATAACTCGTTACAAACCCTTGGTAGGAAGGAACACAATATTAGATGAACAATCTAATTGATTCCCACATTGATATTGCTATTATCTGTTTTTTGATCCACTTTATCATTTATAGTAATGTTTATAAGAATTTGGTTATGCTGCTAAGATTATTCAATTGGTTTCTGCAATGCAGATGGCAGATTATTTGCAAAGTGGCGCAACTAGACCCGATGAATTTTCTGTTGGCTTACACGATGAGTTTAGACCCATTGGGGGGTACGAGATTGGCCAGTTCCCAGGGATGGAGTCCAGAGAACTAGTAAAATGATCAGGCACATAAAACTCCAAACACAAACTTTGAATAGAAGAGAAACACTGAAATTTTGGTGAGTTCGTATTTTCTCGACTCATTTTTATTTGTGATTTATTGCGAATCTTTCCAATATTTGTTATTTGAATTTATGGATAGATGATAAACTATGTTATAATTGTTTGCAATTTGAAGGGAGTCGGTGGATTTTGTAAAGAATGATACCAGGGTTGTATCACTAAAATGTCTTGAAGAATCTCCTGTTGCAAATTGTCGACTCTCACGGCTCTTGATTTTCACTGAAGGCTTACAAAATGGTATGTTTTCCTTTGATCTGAAGGAATGTCTCAAATGCCTGATAGAAATTTCTGTAGCTTACATTGAATACATTTTGTTACTTGTAAGTATATTGTTACTATATTTTTCTACTCGAACTCATGACTGATGCGGTCCCGCTTTTAAGGGAAATCATTTATGTAAATAATAACCATTTGTTAAGAGCTACTATAAGTCTAAAGCCATAAATGGTAGAGTTCTTGGAGATTCTCTCATGTTCTTCTTCAAGGTGATACTTTATTTATTATCAGAATGATGTCTTGTGATGAACTTTGTAATCTTGCTCATTTTTGTAGCAAGAATTAAACTGGACTGAACCATGTTTCAAAATTTTGCAATATATTGTAATTTTGGGGATGGAAATGTACTAGTAGTAGTGAACACCATGGTGGTCCAAACAATCAAAATTATTCTTCTGTTTCCACTTAGGTGAAGCTAATGTTTTACTCAGAACTTAGTTAGTTTTATATGGGTGCTAGGGTAACTGTTATTCACAAAAACCTGTAATGACAATAAGGCAAACTGATCGGAAAAAAAAAGTAATGGTGCAAGTCTGATAGATTAAACAAGGTGTTTCTAGTTTGGTTTGAGACTGGATTCAAGTTTCAGTACATATTTTGGAGTTCAGATCCTTTGATATATTTTTGGATTAGATTGGAAATTGGATTCTCTGCTTGCCTATTATGAGATTGTAATCAACAAATTAGTGTTATTGAACGATCGTGTGGGGATGACGGGGCATTAATTAAAAACAAACAAACAAATGTAAGAATATTTCAATGTTCATCTTCTTCTTTACCTCTCCCATTTCCTTCAGATTCGGTCGTACCTGTATATATAAAGGGGCTCCGTATTACTTGTGTTCGGGTTCTACAAAATGTGTTCATACAAAATGTGTTCATACAAAATACAACCAACCGGACAAAATATGGATATTCCCGCTTTTAATTCGATAAAATATCTAACATCTCCCCGTCAGATTTGCAATAAGATACACGTGTCAAGCAACAAGATAGATCCTCGCCTAAAGATAAGTAAAAATGACCTTTTTATTATCCTAATTTAATTAAACCGGTGAAAAACGTCTCATCTCGAGCCGAAGAAGAAACAGAGAGAGGGGGCGTTTATTTCTCTCTCTAGATCTCAAACTTTTGGAGGGGGAGAGAGAGAGAGGAACCCTAAACCCACCGATCGATCGATCTTTCTTAAACGAAGATGGACGAAATCTACAAGGACGTGTTAGATTTCATGAAGAAACCAGCGATCTTCGAAACATTTGTCGACATTTTGCTTTGTGCAGTCCCGATTTGGGTGGCGATCATGATTGGATTAGTCATCGGTTGGTCATGGAGACCTCGGTGGACCGGTTTAGTTTTCTTAGGTTTACGGAGCAAGTTTCGCTTCCTTTGGACCGCTCCACCTGGTTTTGGAGCTCGTCGGCTTTGGTTCGCTTTCACCGCGTTCTCGGCTTTCTCGGTTGCGCGAAGGCTTTGGTCTAGTTTTCATGGCAAGAGTGAGGAAGCAGTTGTGTCGGTGGCGGTGGCGACAGCTCAAGCTGAGGAAAGGTGAGTTGACATTTTATAATACATACCTGTAAGATGTTTTTTTTTATCAAATTATATAACAAATTGTAAGTTATTTGGTTAAGGAGTTCAAAATGTATGAGTCATGAGTTTAGTTTAGTTTGTATTATAAGGTTAAAATTAGTGTGGTTAGTGATTTATTTTATGAGCGGGAGCGATAAATTATGTTTAGCAGTATTTGGATGTTAGGCAAATTCATATTTAGGATTGAAAGAGGGATATGCTCCCGTTTCTTAGGATTGGTTTGGGTTAATGGATGGCATAGTAGTGAGGCGAGATTGACGGGGATGACTCCCGTTTTCTGCTAGCTTCTGGGCTGCGAAAGAATCTGGTTAAAATCAATGTCATGGGGATTGATGAGGTCTTTTGGGATGTGGACATGGTGCTTAAACTTCTTGTTTAGGTTTACCCTTGTCGACGAGTGGATATCTTGATTCTGGGATTTTGGTGATTTTGACAAAAGGTCGGCTCTATGGAAATGGAATGACCACCAAAAGGAGTTTTGCTCACTTTGATTAAGAGTACTTAAACTAGTTTGCCGGCCCGTTTGCTTGTACCCATGATTGATTTATCGTCTAGTGTGGCATTGAGGTTCTTGAGAAATTTCTTGCGGGAAATGTTCGATGGTGGGGGAAGATTTTATCTGCTTAAGTGGTTACATTTAGGGAAAGAGATGTAAGGGCTGGGGTCTTTAACTTTTGAGGTAGATGAATGTTGCCCACTTCAGGAAGTGCCTATGGAAATTTGGCAGAATCATGATTTTCCCTGGATATTTTGGTGAAAACAAAGATGGAATGGAGGAGTCTGCATTGTTTCCATTCTACATGGCCATTGATGAACCTCTTCCTTTCTATATAGGTGTCTTGTGAGCCTAGCAGGGATGAATTACTTACAGTTATATTAGGAAGGGAACTCAGTGGACTGGAGCTTTCTTTTTTCCAGGGATTTGTCTGATTATGAATGACCCCTTGGAAGATTGATTCACATTATTCCCTTTATGAAAATTAGGAAGCGGGAAGATGAATAGAGATAGAAATGGGATAAGTTTGGGAGGATCTAACTTATATCCTTTTCAAGCCACTTGTTAGAAATGAGTAGAAGGGAAGAATCTCCCTGTAGGATTTGGAGGAAAAAGTTCATATTTTATTTTATTTTATTTTTCTGATGAAAATATAAAAGTAAATAGATAAATTGAGAAGGATTATGGTTATTGATTTTTTTTATTGCATGCTTTGCCAAATGGGAAAAAATAATTTATTTATCTTCTGTTTCTGTACCCATTCCTGTTGAGGGTGTGAGCGTTTTCTGAACTTGTTTGTAGTCTTGTAGGTTCTCTAGGCTGTCTTTATAAGAACATTAAAGTGTCGGGTATAAATCCTCTAGGGGAGTGATAGGAAGTTTCTATGGGATCTTCAGCCATTAGATAATCCTTGTCTTGTTGATAAACCGTATCAAATCGGGTGTTATAGTATAAAAGAGGGTTGTCGTTCTTCAGGGATGCATAAGATCAAATCATAAGTCTAGTTATCAAATTAAGTAAATGGAAATATAAATTAATATAAAGAATTTATTGATAAACAAAAACTTACATCATTGATTTCCCAATTTAGATTTCCCAAGATTCTCCAAAAATAATACAACATTATCTCTGAAGAATACTCAAAGCTACGGTGGTTTCTGGAGAGTAAAAAGATAACTCTTGGTTCTTTACAACTCTCTCTCTTTAACCTAACTAAAAGTCCTCATCTCCCTCAACCACTCCTGATTTTGTGGAGACATTTTAGCTAGGCTTGACTACTAAGTCTTCTTGCAACTCCAACAGCTCTTGGCACAATGTCATCTCTAACAGCTCTTGACAACAGATCATCTCCAGCAGCTCTTGAGCTTGTAAGAGTTGGGCTTTAAGAAGGGTTTGATCACAAATGTCTCTTTACCTCCAATAGTCAAACATACTTCAATTAGGCCCAGTGAAACATAAAATAAGTTCCTAGATAATGTAAATTGAAGGACAAAAATAGGCATTTTTCATGCCTATCACTTGTCCATTTCTTTGTCACAACGTTATCATGGTGTCGACCTAATTCTAAACCTTCTTCTACCGGCTGCTGACAAACAAAAGTAATCGTTTTCTACCGGAAAGTAGCTTTTTGCAGCCATGGCATTTTATAGTTATCAACTGACACACGTTACACATACAAATCTTGTGCGGAAAGTTTCTATTGTGGTCTCCAACTTTATTGGCGTCCGATGCTCATGCTACTACCATGGAAACATGTCTAATGTTAGGTGTTTTTGGTTGTGTCATCATCCAATTGTAAATATTGTATCACAGCTATCGCTTTATAATTGGAATGATTCTTGGTAATCTAATGAACCTTCTATACCAATGAGGAGTTGAACTCAAGCATGCATTTTTTTGTCCTTGGTATATAGCTGCATAACTGGTACGAGTTCTCTACTTGATTTTTTGTTGGATGCTGGCTATCATCAAAACCATAATTTTCAGCCCAATTCAATCAGGGCAATTAAATCCATTAATAAGGCTAAGTTAGGTTCATGGGAACAGTTTGGACTACCAGCGGCCATATCATAATTGATTTGGTATTGAATTGGGGTAGCATATTAAGTTAAGATCTTCCCAGAGAGATTGGCTTATGTTATCTCATGTTTTTCTAGCCTTGCTGGTGGCATTTCAACAGTGGATCGTGATATTGTCACGGGGAAGGATTTAGAGCACTTAATATATCTTCTTGAGGAAAAAGGAGGACTTGCGGCATGGCAAAATCTGATGGACCGGACTACCTCAAATATGTCATACCAAGCATGGCGTCTAGAGCCTGAGGTATTAACTCTCCCTTGTTTCTTCTGCTTTACCTTTCAACAGCTTGATAGTAAATAGTAATCATAACATATCTCTGCTCTTTGAGAACGTATATGTACGAATGTCGAGTTGTTACTATTATTTTTATGTTTGGTAATAATTGCACGAATAGTAAAAAAAATACTTTGGACTTACCTCTCTTATGACACTTGTCTTTGATATATAAGTGGTGTAAGTTTAATTGGTCATATAATGTGGTTGAGTCAATATCCCTAAGAAAGTGCCAACATTTTTATAAAAATAACTTTGGGCTGTAATTTTAAATTCAGTCAAAATTCATTTAAAACACCCGATCACATGTTAGTGTTGTGGTCTTTCTTGTTTTCTTACTGTTTATTCCTTTGGATTATCCTTTTCTTGTCTGTTTCCCTTCTGCTTGTTGTAGTGTTTTTTCTATTCCTTTATATTGATAAAATTCTATACGTATCAAAAAGAAAGTAGGAAGATCTGCATTAGAAGTGACATCGTTTATGTTCATCAGACAGGCCCTACAGTTTACCGCAGCCGAACAGTATACGAGGATGCAAGCCCTGAGTTGGTTAGAGATTTCTTTTGGGATGATGAATTTCGGCGCAGATGGGATCCCATGCTCTCTTACTTCAAAATAGTTGAGGAATGCCATCAGACGGGGAAATTAATTGTCCACTGGATCAAAAAGGTTAGTGAACTTCATTTACAGAATATGTGCAATTGACCTTCTCATCTCCAATGGCGATCTCTCGAAATTTAGGATGTAAAAAAGTCCAGTTTTGAAGTATAACTTGGCTTCCTATAGTTGTAAATTGTTATAATGGATCTTAATTTGCCAACTCTCTTAAAGAGAGTTTTGCCAACCATCTTTATCAGCCATTGAAGCTATCATGGGGAAACAAACTTAAATGGGCTGTTTATTTTTCTCTTTGATCTGCTGTGGTTATTGTTTGTTGGACAAATGATGGGGAGGGCTTGTACTATCCACCTTTTAGGAGGGTTGGTAATATCGGCAGCTGCCAATGCAATGCGATAAATTATCAATTACGAAATGTTGTTTCTCTGGCTCTCTTATTTAAATCAAAGTAAAGTTGGACGCCAATGTATTTGGGGTCTGCCAGTTTTTCTGTTAACTTATGAACTTAGAAATCTGCAATTCCTCTCTATCTAGCATTTAGGGCGAAGTCTGTAAACAAAAGCATTACTAGCGAGTATGCTCTGTTTTTATTCAATTGTAGAGCATCATTGAGAATGGCAGAATGCAGACCTTGTTTTTTTTTCTTTTCCCTTGCTTGTTTTCTATTTTGCTTATCTGTTATCTATAATATCTAACTTCGTCAAAAAAGACATTAACCCCATTAAAGGAAATATTGGTGCATTATATTCAGGCTTTTTCTATGTATTGTTTTTTCATACTGCATTTGGATTTACAGCTTGATTTGGCTTTGTCAATCGCAGTTCCCCTTTTTCTGCAGCGATAGAGAATATATCATTGGTCGAAGAATATGGGAGTCTGGAAAGACCTACTATTGTGTCACCAAGGTATTAGCTTAGAAAGTTTACAAGTAGAGTAGTAGTTCTTCAACTTAATTTGTTTTTGGCTACTTCTTATTTGAACAACGGTGTTCATTGTGTATTAATAACAAACATTTGCAGAGTGTGCCGTATTCAGGTCTAGAAAAGCATGACAAGCCAAGGCGTGTAGAGCTTTACTATTCTAGTTGGATCATCAAGGCTGGTATGTGTGACTATAACTTTGATATTTTCAATATACTTTCTGATATCACCTTACAAGATATTTGGCATTTAAATACTATCTATTCTTAATATTGTCGCAATATACTGTATAGCAAAATTTTGCACTAATTATGCACCAATATAAAAACTAACAGAGATATTGTTACTCATCTAGCCAGGGCGATGTATACTGGCTTTGACCACCCACCGATATTGTCATGTCTATTCTCTAACTACAATCTTGTCCTTTTTGACCATATACAATATCTAGAACTTAATATTTACTAAAGACACGATGATGTTCAATCTCTTAACCCATCCATAATATATTCGTATTTGCTTATACGGTTAGCTTCCGTTTCATTAAACAAACAGTCTAATAGCTAAAAAAAAGAACGAAGGAAATTGATCTTTGAACTCTTTTTCCTTACATTAATTAGCATCTCCATTCTTAATGTACTCTTTTTTGTTTGTTGAACCGAAAAGCAGATTGCTCTTACATTTCAGAGTTGGAATATAAATAAAACAGCCAGCACTTAAAAAATAGGTGTCTCACTGCTGCAAGTGAGGAAAACCTGGAAGCTAGAGTCACTACTAATCGTTGTTTTGTAAATGTTTAACTGTTTTGATCTTTCTTAGCTTATATTTGAATATTTTGTGAACGCAGTGGAATCTCGTAAAAGAGATGGACAGTTATCCGCTTGTGAGGTGACCCTTATCCATTACGAAGACATGGGGATCCCCAAGGATGTGGCAAAGCTTGGAGTCCGTCATGGAATGTGGGGAACCGTGAAGAAAATACACTCTGGAATGAGAGCCTACCAGGTTGCTCGGAAGTCGGATACGCCGTTATCAAGATGTGCACTTATGGCACAGATCACCACAAAAATTCATATAGAATCTTCATCAGATCCAGCAGAATCTGAGGGCGAAAATCAGGAGAGTTCAGTACAGAAGATTGAAAATGGCATTGATTGGAGATGGGTAGTTTTGGGTGGTACAGTCGCAGTAGTTTGTGGACTTCATACAAGTGTGATTGGGAAATCGTTATTAATTGGAGCAGCTCGGAGACTTGCACGAAAGTGAGTTTGTTTTTTTGTGTTTATATCTTACATTGATGCAATTTTACCCTCTTTTTATTTGGGTTTGAGAAGGGAAAGTTATCGGTACGAGACCGTTCTTAGAAGTTCATGAGACTGTCTGTGTTCATCTAGGATTGATTAGGATGGCATTAACAGATTGTTTATTATGTTTATTGGGTTACTAAATTAACTTTCTCTCTCCAGTATGATTTTACAGAGCTATCCCATTGTGGTGTGGTTGAAGCAAATTGATCCATGAATATCTGGTCAGTGAGATATCACTATCTTAAAATCAGCTTGGTTGGTAAGTACTACCTGTTTACATGTGCTAACTAGCCTGATTTTCAGACAATGATATCCAACCAGATATCATTGTGCCCCATATCACAAGCTATGTAACTGTGGTGCTCAAGTGTTCGTACTAAAGTATCATTTGGTACATCAATGATTCGGTTGTGCCACCATACTTAAAGCTGCAGAGCTCTTGAGTTTGATTCTCACGTGCCTCAGGATGGAAATAGAGCATCTGTTTCACCAAGTTTCACTAACCAAACTTTATTTGCCTAGTTCTTAAAATCAAAATGGCTACTCTCTTACAGATGCTCTTAGTGAGGCAAATAGTAATAATAAACTATGAATACAAAACGGCAGTTTGCGGGAAATATTTAATTAGCATTGACATCTTGGAAAATGAGCCTCTGATATTTCTATGGGCCCTCTGAACAAGGAGGGCCTCGTGGTCCAGACATTGTTGGACTTTTGACAAACACGTCCCTAGCCAAAAACTTCAGAATGAATTGACCTCAACTCGTTAGAAATGACGAATTGGATTTCCATGAAATCTCATTTTCCATAGTTTTCATCAAAATTGTGGAAAACCTATTTTTCATGAACTAAATGCACCAATGGTTTTCCAAGTCAAATTTTATTGTAAATTGGATTTTCATCAGGGATTTTAAGTTGAAAGTCGAGAGATCTCGACCCTGACACCTTGGTGAAAAACATAAATAACCTTGATGCAAATAAGATGTCAAATTTTCCATATTTTGCTTTATTTTTTAAAATGATGGAAAATGAGTTTTCATTTTATATTTTCCTTTCCCAACCAAACAAAGGAAAATAAATTTTGTGGAAGTCCAGTTCACCATTTTTGCCAGTTTTCACGAACCAAACACACCCAACATCTTAATGCAGACACAACCGGGTCCACTGTTATTTATGGTAATCCACCACCCATTATTAGAATTTAGATGAACATAGAAGCTTTGATTGATTCTACTTGTGCTTTTGTCTCCAATGGTGGTAGACAACAAGAAGTTGGTGAAATGGTGGATAATTTAGATAATGAGCATCTCCTTAATCCTAAAGTACCTCACTCTTCACTCATCATTCATTTGGGTGAAAAAAACAAACAAAATCCAACTGAGTGAGGTACCTCATTGGTTTTCTCAATAGGCGCCTAAATGTTGGGTGCCCATTTGATTTTTTGAATTTGTTTTTTAAATTTTTTTCAATTAGACTACCAAGTGTTAGGCGGCCGATTTGAATTTTTTTTTTTTTTGTAAACAATTGGGCGCCCAAACCTTAGGCGCCCAACACTTGGGCGGCCGATCACGACGTTAAAAGGTTAAAGTTGCATATTGGAAAGCAAGACTCAACTTTGTTTTTTGAGAATAAAAACCATATGAGTGAGGTACTTTAGGAGGTGATTGCAATGTTGCAAGAAATGGACCCAAAACCTACACTTTGCATATTTTAGGACTCCTCTTCCTTATCTACAAATTCCTTATCTACAAAGTCTATCATCTAGTTGCCAAAGTGTCGACATATTTATTATTGTCCCCCTCCCCGAAAAAAATTCTAAAGTTGAAAATGTTGATTTATGTTATCCTTAATAAAAAAAAATTGGAGTTCTTTTTTGTCAAGATAAATTGCCCATATGGAAAATAAGAAACGGTTTGGGATGGTAGTTGGTGTACCGGTCTGGGACCATACCCCTCAAGAAGCAGAGGTCCTGGACCGACTCACTATAGAGTGGGTCATTCACCACATTTATCTTGATTTACCTGATATGAGAGCATCAACAGGCTTACATATCAATAATGTAGTGATCCAAATGTTGTAAAAACTCATTTTTCATGATTGCTATCGCTCAAATAGCACTCCTATTTTATAAAACCAGTGGCTATATGTGGTAATGCTGTTATTCTAATAATTTGTCAGATGGCCCACAAGTTTAATATTTTTAAGTTGGTTTTGTGTGTATAATATGTTTTATTTATTTATTATTTAATAAAACAAACATGTTGTGAGCGAATTGAGTTTGTTCAAAAAAAAAAAAAAAAAACCGACATATTATCTACTTGGTGCTTAGGCATCCTTCTTTGAATTTTTATTATTATTTATTTTTTGTACCGATTGCCACATGTCAAACTGTGGCTGGTTAATAATATACCCAGCCTGCTGCTGATGCCCTGAGGGTCTAGGGGACCTCACGTGCCTCAGGGATTAGTCAGACCAACGCCAATAAACTATGAACATTAAATCCGAATAACCCGTGTGAACAAAAAAGAAAGTGGAAAAAGATTATGCGTGAACCCACATGTATTGTAAGCTACACTTCCACTGATAAAATTGGAAAGATACGGCAACAAATGTATACACGTGGCAGCCCAATAACCTCAAATTCGTTGCACAAAAAGTCGGAAACATTTTAACCGCATGTTCTCACAGGTCGAGCGGCACTGCTGTCTGTCTCTACTGTAGCTTTACTACTCACTCTGTCTCTCTCTAATGGAGCTTCAAACATGAATGTTCGTTCCTTAAGTTTGAAGACCTAAGAGGTATTTATTTGGGTCTTTATAACTTTAGTTTTTCTGCAATGGGTATCTCTTATTTTACATGGGTTTTGCTTTGTTTCTATGATTTCACTGTGAAGAGTGGAGTTTAGTTGGTAAACCTTGATTGTGAAACTAATAATGATGCTTTATTATTATTATTATTTGGAATTGATTCAATTCAATCTTAATCTTTTTGTAACGATGGGAATTGAGTTTCATAGAAGTTGAGGGCTCATGTTGATAGTTCGAACTTAGAAGGAATTCGTATAATTCAATAATAAAATATGCTTTTTATTTTACTTTTTAAAAGCATCTTAGAATTTGGGATTGGAACATATTAATTGAAAAATAATAGAACTTTGGATTTAGTAACTCAAATTTGAATGATAAACAATAATTGATGTACTTTATTTGTTCTTTGATGAAGTATATTATTTTAATATTTTGGCGATTTTGTAAAATCATTAGAAAATTAAATTGTGATTTACGAATTCGAACTGTGGTTAAAAGAACTTCTTACAAAATCTTGAAAGGAGCTGTTAGAAAAATCATGCTATAATGCCATTGGTTAACTACCCTTTATGTAGCGAAAATCAAGTAGAGGCCATAAATCTTTACAGATCCCCGGACTCTGTTGGGCTTTCACCGAATCGCCATAACCACCTCTTTTCTTAAAGTAGACATTAAATAGGTGCAATCAAAGACTGCAAGACTTCTTCCCATTTTAAAAAAAGTTGATTGCTGTTAATTCTAGACTTTCTAGTATACGTATCAGACGACAACAGGGTTAAGTGTGAGATATATATGGTGGCAGAAACTCCAGTTTGCCACTAGTACTCAAGATGATGCGAATAGTAGAAGATTAATGCGGATTAAAACAAGCAAGTAGACGACCAATTTAAACATTATACTCTTACAAGACGAAGACGGTGAATTCTTGACTAAAATACTAGATTGAATCGAAACATAACTCAAGAAGATTGACTCTAAACTCTTTCTTTATTGAATAGCTTGAATAAAATCCTAATAACTGAAAACCCCAAATAACCTAATAGCCCAAAATAGCAACCGACAAGAAAATAGGAAGCCTTTATGGAGGCTTTTATAGAAGTATGAAGCCTCTAACCCTAATTCTACTAACATTAGGTTTAAACTAAGGAGAAGTCCAGCAGTTACCCCACTAGCCTATTACTAGGGATGACAATGGGGCGGATTTGGGGTGGGGGAGCTAATCCCATCCCCAAAACCCATTTAAGCTAAGCGGGATCCCTATCCCCACCCCCCATTACAAAACTAAATCCCATCCCCGCCTCATTTAACTAATACAACTTTTTTTACGACAAAAATTCTTTTATTTAGATTTTTCATTTGCATATTTAAAGGGTAATAACAATAAACTATATAAATGAGGCAGGGTGGGTACAAATTTCTTGAGGCAATCCCAAATTGTGCCCGCTTCCCCACGAATTTATGTTATGCTTTCCATACCCGGTTAACACATTCCAAACCCGCCCCGCTCCGGGGTGGGGCGGATCTCCGACGGGGCGGGTCAAATTGCCATCCCTACCTATTACATCAATTATTAAAAATAAATAAAATAAACATGGAGAGTGACGTCGGCTAAACAACCAAGAGAGAGACGCCATCTCTCAAGGTATATGTTCGCGGTCGTGAGAACCGTGATACATCAACTCACCCCGACTTTGAAAAAATTCGTCCACGAATTTTAAAGTTGGAGTAAGAAGCCACATACAGAAAGAAAACATCTGGCGAAACATCCTCACGTGTAGACACATTTCGCAAGCTTCGAACCCGTCCACGGTACTTATCGTTGCCCTGGGTTGTACCTTTGTGCGAGGGTGCAATGTTGTCGCCAATATCCATACGTCGAACGTCGAATGACGACCAAAAATGAAAGTACCCGCCTATTGTACAAACCTGAAAAGACCTCCCATATTGGATCGAAAAATGGGTGTTTCCCATATTCGCCCTTATCATGTACCATGAAAGAGTAATGGTAGGTAGTATTCCCGATCTTAATTAGGACTACATGTATTCTGCCAAGTATTTCTGATGTACCGATACTATGAGCAACACCCTTATAGCATACATCACGGAGTCTCAATAATCCACAACGCTCAACCCAACTTTTAGATACTAGTGTTGAATGGGCTCCCCTTTCAACAAATGCCTTCGAAGGTATACCATTTACTTCCATGTGTACATACAACATTAACACCCCTGCAAAAGCTTCAGGATTGTACTCTAGTGCAGCTTCCCAATTCTCATCTATTTCTTTATGGCGAATAGCAACTTCAGTCTTCTTATGGGATTCCATATCAAAACTACCGACATACATCAGTGCAAGTTTCTCTTGTTTACATACATCACTTGGCGGATATCGTGGAGGAATGGGTTCATCGGTCGAAAGTGGTGCTTGCTGGTCTTGGTCTCTCATCGTGGACTCAAGACCGACGGTGATGTTGATGGGTTGATTTTGGCGAGTCGACATTCCGGTTTTTTCCTTTTGGCGTGGGATCCAAAACTCGGATGCTTTATGTTCAAAGACGTTGCCTTGCCGTTGTTGACGTCGACCCAGACTCGACAAGTGGTCGGAGAAGAGTGGGATCCCATGGTCGGTGCATAACCTTCTTTCCCGTAACAACAGATCTGTCACCATGTATTATGTATACCAAACATAAGAGACATAGTTAGAGACTTATTATACATGACCAACATATATATACCCTTGCTAACGGATCGGGTTTTTAAAGGGTCGGGTCATGGTAAATCATAACCCGATCCTTTACCTAACGGATCAGATCATTAACGGATCGGGTCGTAGAGGATCAATTATTTTTCGATCGTTATCTTTTGTTAACGGATCGGACCGGATCGGATACATGGTCAAATCCAACCCATTGGCAACCCTAGTCTCAAAGGCCTGCCCCCTGCCTTTTCCTGGGAGTTAAGAAGAAAATTAAAGTCTCCCATAACAGCCCAAGGGCCTCTTATGTCCAATGACAACCCTAGTCTCAAAGGCCTGCCCCCGGCCTTTTCCTGGGAGTTAAGAAGAGAATTAAAGCCTCCCATAACAGCCCAAGGGCCTCTTATGTCCAATGATAGCTTATTAAGAGCTTCTCACAACTCTTTTCTCCTTGTCATGCAAGTGCTCCCATAAACCAATGATATGTAGATTTTGATCCCACAATTGTCTATTGTCAGAGTTATGAGTTGTTCCTCAATTTTAATATCAATGACCTTAATGATAGAGGGGTCCCAGCCAACCCAAATTCTACAGAAACTGTTAAAGCCACTAGTAACAGCCCTTAATTACTGTTGTAACAACTCCTAGTTATAGCTGCATAACAGCTTCTACTTATGGTTGACCACTTAGTTACTGTTGTATAACAACACTTAGTTAATGTTGTAACAACTCCTAATTAGCCTTGTAACAACTACTTAATGGCTCTTGTAACAACTCCTTGTAAACTGTATATAAACCCTCATAGAGAGAAGAATAAAGCAAACAAGATTTCTAATCCTTGCATGGTATCAGAGGGTCTAACGATTCTACTTTTCTTCTTCATTCTTACCTAGTGTTTAGTGTATCTTGCACTAACAACCACCACCAGTGCAGTTTACTCTAAATAACATTATTGCGTCCGCCGTCGAGACCATTCTCCGGTACGTGATATATAGTTGTTGATTTCAATCCAGCAGACAACCCCTTTGCTATTCTATAATCTTCAATTTGGTCAATATCAACCATGTCAACTACTATGGCTACCGAATCCAGCAACACCGCTGCCACTTCTTCATTTTCTGCAGGGCCTATGATATCCCTTTTAGGTCCTAATGTCTTGTACTTTTTAAAGTTGACGGAGACCAATTATTTGATATGAAAGCGACAGGTGGAGCCTTTTCTCCATGGGCATGATTTTATGAAATACGTTGAAGGTACTTATCCGGCTCCTAGTCAGATGCTTCCCACAGAGGGTGATTTGTTGACTGACGCGATTGAATATCGACATCTCGTTGGCTCCTTGCAGTATCTTACTCTTACTCGACCAGATATAGCCTACGCAGTTTAGCATGTGGCTCAGTTTATGAGTGCTCCACGTATTTCTCATTTAATTGCTGTTAAACGCATCTTGCGCTACCTGAAAGGTTTGATTGAGTTTGGAATTGCCTTCAGACCATCCCCTGGTCCACAAGCTCTTGTTGTTTTCTCTGATGCTGATTGGGCAGGTTGTCCTGACACTAGACGCTCCACGTCTGGGTATCTGACATTTTTGGGCTCTCATCTTATCTCATAGAGTGCTAAGAAGCAACCAACCGTGTCTCGCTCTAGTGCTGAAGCTGAGTATCGATCTCTTGCTCTTTCATGTGCCGAGTCTATTTGGATTGCTTACTTGCTCCGGGAGTTGCATCAACCCATTCGGGCCACCTATCACTATGTATTGTGACAACCTCAGCACCACATATATGGCCTCTAATCCCGTTTTTCATGCACGGACAAAACACATAGAGTTGGACTATCATTCTGTTCGGGAACGAGTTGCTTCTGGAGTGCAGTTTGTTCCTTCTATTGACCAAACAACTGATCTTCTAACTAAAGGTCTTCATAAACAATGCTTCCAATGGCTTCGTTCCAAACTTGTCTGTCTACGACCGCCAAGTTTGAGGGGGAGTGTTAAAAGCCACTAGTAACAGCCCTTAATTACTGTTGTAACAACTCCTAGTTATAGCTGCATAACAACTCCTACTTATGGCTATAACTGACCACTTAGTTACTGCTGTATAACAACACTTAGTTAATGTTGTAAAAACTCCTAATTAGCCTTGTAATAGCTACTTAATGACTCTTGTAACAGCTCTTTGTAAACTCTATATAAACCCTCATAGAGAGAAGAATAAAGCAAGCAAGATTTCTAATCCTTACAGAAACAATCCAATAACAATCCAATCAGGACATATGTTCTTGGTAATTTTAGTGAAATTAATTTCATTGGCTTTAGTTTCAACAGCCCTACACAAATTTAGCTTATGTTTAAGAATCTAGTTTTTGACTTCAAGCTGTTTAAGGGGATCATTAATCCCTCTTATGTTCCAACAACCAGGCTTAATCATAGTAAACAACTTGAAAACTTACCCCCCCCTCTGGTTACCATAACCAACTCAATAGTTATAGACTTTATCATTTTGCTTTCAGCAAGTTTATGGCCATAGGTACACTTGCAATAGTAGCCACAACCTGCAACACACGAACAAAGGCACAAGCATAATATGTTGACCCTAGAAATCTCAGGGTGGATGTATGAAGATTTTTTAAACTTACTAGGATGGCGGCATATAATAGCTTGGTCATAAAGGGCACCAGTTAAGAGATAGCACACTGGAATGTCCTTATGCCTAGGGGGTTCCTGCACACCCTCATCACTAAAGTAAATACCTCTTGCCTCACTCAAATTCTCTATCCTTGAAAACTGTTCAAGGGGGGCCTCCAGCTCCAAGCTAACAATTATTATGCTGCCTCTAGATTTTGGAAATAGTCTTAGGATAGCATCTGCCTCAACTTCCAGAGTTTGCATAAAAGCCATGCCTCTAGAATTTGGAAATAGTTTTAGGATTGCATCAGCCTCAAAAACTAGAGTGAGCATAATAGTTGTTTTCTACAGAGATGAGTGCCAAAACACATACCTATCAACGGGAAATATATGCAGTTTATATAGGGGAGCATGCACCTTGATTTCACAAATGACTGAAAATACTCTTAGGATTTTAAAATCTGCCTTAGTCATTTGATAGAAAACAAGTTCAGTACCCTCCAACCCCATCAAAACCTGTTGCAAAGGACAAATAGACAAGTTTAGGCCTAGAAAACTCATAGATTTGGCAACCGGCAATACTTACTCTGGGCTTTTCTAGTGAGAAAAAGATTTAGGACAAGCTTCAAGTTAACAATTATTATGCTCGCTCCCTGTAGAGATTGGAAATAGTCTTAGGATAACATCTGCCTCAACTTCTAAAGCCTGCACAATAGGACTGCCTCTAGAATTTGGAAATAGTCTTAGGATTGCATCAGCCTCAATATCTCGAGTGAGCATAATGATTGTTTGTTGCAGGGATGAGTGGTAAACCACATGCATATCAATGAGGGAGATATGTAGTTAGGGGTGAGCGCGGGTCGGCTTGGGACGGTTTATGCCAAAACCCAAACTCGAAACCGCAATTATCGGTTTCTAAATTATCAACCCGAAACCGAACCGAACCTTAGCATAAACCAAACCGAACCGAACTGAACTGATTGAGAATAGTTGAAACCGAAACCGAAACCAAACCCTGTAGCAAAGGTCAAACCGAAACCGAAATTGAAACCGAACCGCAAAATATACTTAAAAACCGAACCAAACCGAAAATAAAACCTTGAATATTTAGAATAAAACTGCAATTATGATATAAAACTGTATAATATTTAGAGAAAACATGACAAATTTAATTACATGCATAATGATCTATAATAACCACAATAATATTTAGAGTTTCACAATTACTTGCTTACATTAATTCTTACAAACTTCTACTACTAACCACAAAATGTAACTACATTAATAAAACATAATAATCACCCCCTCTTCATATTTCAAACCATCTATTAATCGACAACATAGAGCAAAAGGATAGTTATTATTGCCAACATGAAAAAAGAAGTATTAGTACCAAAAATATTAATTAACGCCTACATGTAAAGCGCACTATTATAAATGATATTTTTAAATACAAGTTATAAGTGCTTACATGCTTGCAAAACCAGGCAACACTATTTCACTGCTAATCCTCCAAAAAAAGCTCTATCTCACTATGATTGCCTGAAAATCAGTCCAATAAACTATATCATCCACACTTACAAGTTAATAATTGTCGTAGATATATGCTCAAAATGTGAAGAAGTTGTGCATTGGTAAATCAGGTAAAAGACCAAATAAAATAAAGATTGTAAAGAGGCATATAATTGGTCTTTATCTGGTCGCATGTGCTCCTCCAAAGAAATGAGCCACAAATCATCCTTCTTTAAGTTAGATATGAATGTGTAAGGAGTAACTCCACATGTGAGTAACAAAAGGAATAGTCAAATATATATGTTGGAGGTAGACTATTTAATGTACAACTCTGTACTCAAAAGGAATAGTCAAGGAAAACTGAAAGTTGAAAGCATGAAAGAAAGTATTATCGAAATTAAACAACAAAGATTTTGGAAAAAATTGAAATACCCCATTAGTTTACAATTCTTTTTATAAACGAGACATTATAATTATAAATATTCTAGTTAAGGTCTTGCATTCTCTCTAGAGCTGATTGAGATTTCAGATCCAGTGTTTTAATTTAATCGCCTGTCATTATATATTTGTCTTTGCAAAATTTACCTCCTAATGCCAAGATGTATATTTCAAATTTTAGTTGTGGTTCAGGCATATCTTCTCAATATAGAAACTAAACCACCAATTTTTTTATCTAGCTTATATAACATATGCGACAAATAACTATAAGTCTATAACAGATTTGTTATACAGTCTATAACAATACTATAAGTTTATGACAGACTGTATGTGGAGTGGCAGGCTCTTATTATTGGCACTAGCAATACTATAAGTCTATAACAGATCTCTAAGTGAAATCATGGATATACAGTTAATCATGGATATACTTATAGATCTGTTATACAGTCTATAACAGATCTATAAGTCTATAAGTCTATAACAGATCTCTAAGTGAAATCATGCACTAGCAATAATAAGGCTCTTATTATTCGATCCCTGGATATACAGTTAACAAATCTCTTCATTCTTTAAAAAATGAAATCATGTAACATGGATCCTTGGATATACTTGGGTTTTAATATATTTCCTAGTTTTGGCACTGGCAATACTATTAGTCTATAACAAAAACTCTCTATAACAGAAACTATAAGCCTATACTTGGATATACAGTTAACAAATCTCTTCATACTTGGATATAACAAAAACTCTAAGTCTATACTTGGATATACAGTTAACAAATCTATAACAGAAACTATAAGTCTATAATAGTTAACAAGTCTGTAACAGTTAACAAGACTACACTTGGAGAGAAAGCTTTGGTGATTATTTTCTAAATATCAAATCAAAAGAAAATATAAGATTACTTTTTAGTGGGTAAACATCAATCCTCAACAAAAGAAGGATGCAAAAGTGATCCTTCAAGCATCTCTAAATTCAAATAAGAAGAAAACACATGCAATAAATAGTTGCAAAAAATGTAAAGTAATATCAGGATAAAAATAACTATGTAAATATGTCTACCTTTATTAAGTTGTTCAAGTTTTTCGACTTCATCCATCGACTCCCGAAGATCAATTGGAACCATTGATGGTCGGAGCCAATCTTGTGCACATACAAGTGCTTCCACAGTGGTAGATCCAATGAACTATGAAAACAATCCAATCCAGTATACGACCACCCGTACTAAAAGCGGACTCTGACGCAACCGAAGAAACGGGAATCACCAATACATCCCGTGCAACAAAAGAAAGAATCCGATACCTTGAAGAATTAGCTTTCCACCAATCTAAAATGTCAAAGTGATCATTCTTTGGTGACTCGCACACCTCTGCCAAATATCTCTTAACTTCAGACTTGTTCACTAAATTATCTTCTTCCAAATGTTTTTCAAACTCATCAGCCAATGACATGCCATCGTCCTTTTCGTAATCATCTCCTTCACTCCTTAACCCTTGGGAAGATTCACCGATATTCTGATGTTGCAATGAATTGTATTTCCCAAAATGCCAATCATGGAGACGAACTAATGTATCTTTCACCCTCGATGATATTAGATCTACTTTCGACGTCTCAAATTGCAATTTCGAACTAAGACAAAATCTCACATATTTCATCTTGAATCGTGGATCAAGAACTAATGTAACACACAATAACAAGTTCATTTTTTCCACATCCCAATATTTGTCAAACTTTTCTTGCATTCTCCCCGCCATACACATCAATCCAACATCTAGACTTTTCTTATATGTAATCAACTTTGTTTGAATAGTGACAAGTTTTTGAAAAAAAACATTTGAAGTAACATATAAGGATCCCGAAAATTTTAATGTTGCAATGTAGAAAATTCTAAGAAACTTCACAAGCCTTCTTGCATCTTCCCAATCTGAATAAGTTGGAGGTTCCGAAATATTCTTCCCTCCTTCTCCCTCCTTAAAGTATGAGCGATATGACAACTCTCTATCATGTAATATCTCAAAAGCTATCTCAAACTTTTCTGTAGCCTCCAACATTAAGTATGTTGAGTTCCACCGAGTTGGAACATCTAAGCATACCAAGCTCTTATGCTCCAATTTTGCATTTTTAACACAGGTTTTAAAGCGTTCCAACCTATATGGAGACGATCTCACAAATCTCACTGCATTTCTTATTCTTAAGATTGCATTAGTTAACTCTTTCAATCCATCAGATACATGTGTAAAAATTCATGATTTAAGATGGTGTTTTTCCAGCCTTTTGTATTCCTTCTCAAGTAATCAATGGCCGTGTTGTTGGAACTGTCATTATCAAGTGTAACACAGAAAATGCTATCTACACCCCCAATCAATCAGGAACTTCTCAACTACTCTTCCAATGGTCTCTCCCTTGTGATCTGTAACTTGACAAAAGTTTATGATTCTTTTTTCCAATTTCCATTCCTTATCTATCCAGTGTGCGGTGAGACACATATAACAAAGATTTTGAATAGATGTCCATGTGTCTGTGGTAAGACAAATTCTTTGATCCTTAAGAATCTTCTTTAAGCTTTGTTTCTCATCTTTATACAACTTGAGACAATCCCTAACAATCGTGAAACAAGATGGGACGGGAAATCGCGGAATAGCAACATTGCAGAAGTGTTTAAACCCAAGACCTTCTACAAATCTAAATGGTAATTCGTCCATAACGATCATCTTAGCTAATGCTAGTCTACATGCCTCCACATTCCAAGTAACTCCCATAACTTCATTTTGTCCATCTCCTTTTGTTTTAAAAGCTAGTATTTGCTGACCTTTTGTAGCATTCCCATATTTCCTATACGGATATTTTCTACAAATATTGTTCAAGTGATTCAACATAGTACTTATTCCATTACTTTTAGAATGACATCCGATACTAGTTTGACAATAATTGCATTATGCTCTTTTCGGAACTTTATAAGTACCTTCTATGATAGTAAAGTGATTCTATGTTTTAGATGTTTTGCGTTTCATACATCTTTTTTTCTTTTTAGGTGATAATGGAACATCGGGTTTCAGATTTTTGCCATCTGGCCCAACTTGAGTTGTTTGTTCACCATCTTGAGTAAGACTTTGTTCCATCTACAAATCAGTAATAAAGAGACAAGTGATTCAGACATCTTGACTTCACAAACATAATTCAAATGAATTTCTACAAGTTATAAACACCACTAAAAAACTTGATAAAGAACTTGAGAAAATACATGATTGTCATGGATTGATTGTAGATCAACTATTACAGACTCACTACGTTCACTTCTTTGCCCCTATGATTCCCCCGAAGGAGTGGTGACTATAATCATACAAAAAGCCAATTAAGAGTAAAGTTATGATCAATTTAAAGTATTTTGAAATCATCCTCAGAGACAACATATATTATTTCAATCACTAATTCAAGAATAAAACAAAAACAAGAGAAACCCCAACTTAGAGAAAAAATCAAATTAAAACCAAAGGAACCCAGTATTGTATGGTAGAGCATCAGTTTTAAAAAGCTTGATACTGTAGCATCATTGAGAATCTGAGATACTCAGCAATATATGTTAATAGTTTCATCATTAGCTCAACCAAAAGCAAAAACTCAAAAATTCAAAGAGATTACTGGAAGAGATGATATAGTTTCATCATTTGCTAGGACAGATGATTTGATCTAGAAATAGAGGAGCTCTGAGATGCGCTGCACTGAACTGAAGAGATGCGCTGCTAGGACAGATGATAGTTTCATCATCTGCCTGAACTGAGGGCCTGAACTTTGAGGAAAAAAAACCCTCATTTTGCCCATAAGAGGCTCAGAGCAAAAAAACCCTCATTATGCAAAGGAGAAAAGAAAAAAAAAATGATGAATTGCAAAGGAGAGGTAGAGATGATGATGAATTGCAAATGAGAGGTGGAGATGATGAATTGATGATGATCTATTGCTGCAGACTGTTCAGAGAGAGAGAGATCATACCTTTCAAAGTAATCTTCCATTCAAACTTCAAAGTAATTCAGATTTCAGAGAGAGAGAAGGTAAAGTAATCTTCCATTCAAACTTCAAAGTAATTCCAATTTGGAGGAGAGATGAGGGGAGGAGGCATTGTTTGTGTGGGGGAGGAGAGTAGAGGAGAGGGGGTAAAGTAAAAGTAAAATTTAAGTTTTATTTAGGGTATGTATTTTTCGGTTCGGTTCGGTTTTTACCGGTTCCAATTTAGGGAAACCGAAACCGAACCGTTTGTTGTCGGTTTCTTCTTTTACAAACCGAATTCGAAACCGACTTCGCAAAAATCGAACCGTTTTGTTTAAACTGATTCGGTTCGGTGGTTTCTGCGGTTTTCTGCTCACCTCTATATGCAGTTTATATAGGGGAAATTGCACCTTAATTTTAGAATTGACTGGAAATAGTCTTAGGATTTAAAATCTGCCTCAGTCAGTTGAAAGAAAACAAGTTCAGTTCCCTTATCTAAACTAAGGATTTCAACATCATCAAAAACAAATCACAATTTTTTTGTTGTATGGATGATCCTGCAGGACTGTAGGGGATTGCCCTGCAGGGTATGGCTCCAAAAATTGCAAGCTGCACAAGAAGCATGAAGGTTAGAAAAAACTCCCACTCATTGAAAAATGACTCCAGATTGGGGTGGATTTTTGCTGCTTCCCACTCTCTCTCACTCACATAAAAAGTTTGTATATGCATTTAAAACCTTCTTGCAACCCTCACTCTCCCTTAATTTTTCAAGTTAACTTGCTTCTTGATTTTTTCAGCAGCAACTTGTAATTCTTCAGGGGACATAATGTACTTCTTTCTAGAAGGGTTTTCCTTATAATAGGGCTTGCCTTTATTGCCTGTTTTGCTAGTATTAATGCCACTGTGATCACCATTCCTTTTTTGATATTGGCTGACTTGAACTGCATTCTGTTTTTGTTTTCCTTTTTTGATTTCCTTTTGATGTTCTTTTTGTGCTTCCACCTGCCTTTTCTTCTCCATCTCTTCTTTTGTTTTGTTTTGTTTTGTTTTGTTTATTGTCTTTTTTTCTCTTAGCTCCAGTCCCACCATTGTTGTTTAACTGCTCAATCTCCATAACTACACCCTCATCTGTATAATTTGTTGTTCATTGTTTATCTGTGGTCAGCTGTCTGAGGGCTTCAAATTTGTTATTGTTTCCAACACTGATATTGCCACCATTCACTTTCACCGTCTTCTTGGGATTTTGTTTAATAAACCCCTCCTCATCTGCTCTTCTAGCTTTACTAGTTTCCCCTCTTTCCTTTCTTTGCCATCAAAGCTTATTTGTTCTCTAGGAACTGTTGGAAATACATACAATTAGCTATGATCAATAACTTAACATAGAAGATTATACAAACCTCTTTTCCTGCTCTTTGTTTAATCACCTGTTCTTGAGTGGAGTGTTCCCTTAGATTGGCTGCAGACCTCAATGGGATGGTTTTCTGTGTTGTAGCCTCCAAGAGGGACTTCCTCTCTATTTAACCTGATAGGGTTAGAGTGGTCTTCCCATTATACCCTCAAACCCTAATAAAGAGTAACACTAGGTCCCACCTACCTAAACTTGGTGTAACAATTGGGCACAACCAATAACACCTATACGACCTATTAACATGTGTGCTCATGAACCGGAAGAGTAACCGGTATAGATGGAAAATCCAACATGAACTGCTGCTATCTTCTCACATGTTTCATGACTGTGTCCAAATTTTTTACAATGGAAGCAACTAACTGGGATCCAGGAATACTCAAAAGACATTAAGGCATTTTCATCTTTTCCCCCAAAGAAAACTGGTAAAGTCTTAGGCCATTCGCCAAGTGCAGATACTTCAATGCATACCCTAGCAAAAAATGAGGATGCTAGACGATCTTCAGTGTATCTGTCAGGATAAAGAGGGGTTCCTAGGGCACTAGCAATCCTTTCTAGACCCTCAGTGGACCTCATATGATGAGGAATGTTCCTAATCAACACCCAAATAGGAATAAAAGTAAAATTAACGGGCTCCATCTCAATGAAAGGTCTCCACTCCCTAATAAGGAAAACCCTACTTGCTATGTGTTGAGTGCCCATCTCAAGGACTTTCTCTCTATCCTCAAGGTTAGCAAACTTAAAGAAGAAAACATTTAGGTCTTGTAAAGTCATTTCAAAGTCATTTGTGAGCTCCCATAACTTAGTGAGAGATTCTTTCACAAACGGGTAAGCAAGCCTCCTACTAACAAAACACCCCACCAAAAACTCCTCACTATACTTTTTTTCTTCACTAAATTCACTCTCTTTAACTTTGATAGCAATCTTGCCATCAACAAGGTCCGGAGAAACATAATTGAGTATGGTTCTACCTTTACCTTTTGAAGGTACTGCCAGTAAAGATGTCCAACTTCTAGGGGATAGAGGTACCTCTTTGTTATAGACATCAACAGTTCCATCTTGCTTAGTAGCTGTCTCTTTTCCTATCCTTTCACCATCCACTACCTCCACATTTTCTCTTGTATGAACATTGTTCTTGCTAGTAGTGCCTTCACTAGCATGTTCTTTTGCTTTTCTCCTCAACCCAGACTACAAGAAAGCAGGGCAAGACCCTTGTCTGTAACAACAGGTTCATCGCTTGGTTTTAAACCAGTCTCTCCCTTAGTCTCTTCTATGCTCTCTCCAGGGTGATCCCTCCCTCTACAGAGTTGGGCCCCTCACTTGATACTTCACTACTAGGGAGACTCAGATTTTTCAGCTACATGATCCTCATTTGTGCTAATCCCTGTGTCCACACCCTGAGATTCAATTTTGACAGTAGTAGTAACAAGATTGGGAGTAGATAGGTTACCTCTGTTCTGTTGATCTCTGAAAGTAGAATGATGCCTCTGCTCGCTATTGCTTCCATTCCTCTTTTCACTTTCTCTACTATTTTCCAAGAGACTCCTTTCAGCAGGATTATTCTCTAGTCTAGAGTCCAACATAACCCTGTAGATTGCTCTCTTCCTCAGATATCGTTGGTATTCCTTTCTTGTTTGGTTTTCCTTTTACCCAAAGATCCAGCTCAAAAATGGTCATCTGAGAACGAGGGTTCCTGATCTCAGCTCTTTCAACAGCAACATTTGATTCATATATGAGCCTCTCCAATTCTAGGTCTCTAGTGGGATTTGAAGTTGATAAAGGACTGGTTGCATTTATCTCCCTTTGAGCTGTGTTCAAAGCTTGGATACGATTTCCATTATATTTGGTATTGAGATTTGAAAATGAATAAGGATTTGGAGAGACAGACGCCGGAGTATCTGGGTTAGGGGAATTGTCATGGCCCGAGGCCATCCCGGGAGGGAGGCTGTCTAGTTATGAAAATGCTACAGTGTAGCAGATTAAACCAAAAATAGAAAGAAACGACCTAAAGGCTATCTCCACCACTCAGATCAAACCTCATCTATGGTTGTGGTTGAGTCTGGGAAAAGAGATTAAATTACACTTGAAGAATCTTCATGTGCTAACATGCGCCTGCAAAAAGTTAGGTGGGAACTTTTTTTTGTACACTTAATTAAGTGGTTTAATTTGCTTTTTGGAAATCTTTAAATTGACTGGTTATGTGGTATCCGTTGGTCGGAGCTCGGAAAGACTTACCTAATTTGTTTGGTTCGAGTTGGTTAGTTCAGAAATGCGAAACAACTTACTGTTAACTGGGATAACTTTATAATTGCGTTAAAGTATTAACCTTATTAATTATTTGATCCTTGGAGCTCACTATATAAACGAGTGATTCCCATAGTACTCTTTACTTTGAGTTCCTATCTAACCTTAGTTCAGAATATTTATGTCTCAATGTTTTCTCAGAACCCCACGCCCATAAAAATGGAGGAGAATGCGATTGATCCAGTTTCACCTTTAGTCTCTTTGAATAGAAAAACAAACATACAGAAGAATAACATGGAAAGTAATGAAGAACCAGCGACAGAATTTAGTTTTTCTCTAAATCCTACCAATCAATGCACTCAAAGACGATTGAGCAACGACTTCAGTGCAGGTGCAGGTGCAGGTGCAAATGCAGCTTCAAGGGCAGATATGACGTTTGTCACTGCTGACCCTTTATCTGAACTAGTTTGGTCTCCACATAAAGGCTTGAGTCTTAAATATGCTGATATGCTGATATGCCGGACAAGAATTCATGGACACAATCTGGGTATGATTATGAATTCAGATTTTAATGTGACCATATAATTTGATACATAAAAGTAGTTAACTACCAGTGTGAGTATTTAGGATTGGTAGGCCTATGTTCTGTGATTTTGGTTATGAAATCCATTTCAGAAAAGTGTGAAATCCTTGTCTTACAAAGTTGTATGTTGGCAGGATCAAATGGAGACAAAGAAGAATTGACTTCTAAAATAGAACAATCTTATGTAGATATTAATAATGAAGATGAACAGTCGGGAAAGAAAGAGAAAGGAATATGTGGTTCTACTGATATTCAAAGAACTACTACATCTGAGGTTCGAAGAAATATGATTTCTTGTGTTCTTGGGGATGCTTATGAGGCAGGTATGTCGACGTCTACAATATGGGGATATAGTTGTTTTTCTGTTTGTAAGTTGTTGAGTTACAGCTTCAATCTGTTGATAATGTTATTGGTATATGCTTGGAATAGGAAAATAGGGTTTATGGTACTTTTATTGGTATTTCAGTACTTCCCCTCTAATAAGTTGATTACGAGTCAGGGTTGAGTGGTCTTTAATTGACCCGTTCATTACAGAGATTCATTACAGAGAAAGTAAGATATTTTGTAACCTCTTTTGTTTATGCTTTTCAGTGAAAACTTTAATCGCCTTCGCCACATAAAACCTTGCCTTGTGGTTTATGAGTGTTTTTTCCTATTTGTTCATTTACTGTGATTGATCTTTGAGGTTATTCCTGCAACAACTGTAACACGTATTCATGATTTTAATGCAGGTTCTGGGAATAAGATCTCTCTCTCTTCCTCAACAAAAACAGAGAAGCAAGAACTTGACGTGGCACAGGTAGAACCAGAGTGCAATGACTACAACGAAGGGACGAGTTGTGATCCTTCTACAAGTAAACAATGTATCGTTCTCGATAATCCGTTGCCATTATTAAAATCCTGGGACCGCAAACTGGAGAAATTAGCTTCAGTTACTGAAGAAAAGGGAAAAAATAAAATGGCATCTGGGTTTACTAATGTCCCTCTTCTGGATAAACAGGAATCTACTGCTGAAAATGATTTACGAACTCTGGAGCATGATAGGGTTTGTGTTGAGGTAGGGGATGAACAGAGCTCCCATCAGAATGAGGGGAAACTTCCACAGGATGAAGTAGATTTAGTTAAAACTTTTCCAAGCAAAATTAGAATCCCTCTGTCTAGAAAAGATAAAGGAAAAGCTCTCGTTATTTCAGAAGTTAATGAGGGAAATCTGAAAGACGAGGACAATAGTCACGGAAGTGTTGAAAGTTGTAATAGTACGGGGTTGTTTTTAGGAGGAAAGAGACCATGGAGCTTTGAGCAACAACTGGATAGTAGGAGTAAAAAGATGAAGAGACAAAGCCAAGAAAATCATAAACAGGATAGCTCCTTTATGAATTGGATATCAAACATGGTGAAGGGATTATCAAACTCCGAATCAGATAAAATACCCTCGCTAGCCCTTACTGTGGGACCTCCACATCCTGAACATGGTAGTCATAATCAGAGTTTCATATTGAATGGGAAAAACCAAGATTCCAGGTGCACAAATACGGGATTTGAAGCTATGTTTAAGACCTTGTATTGTCCAAACTCGAGTCAGCCGGAGAACAAAATCTTGTTTCTTGATTATCAAGCTGGAGGAGGCTCAGCAGAAGTTGAAAATGATACGTTATGCAAAAAAATCGACGAAAAAAAATCTAAAGATTCAAAAGGTCTTCCAATTCTGCCAAAGCTTGCATCTGAAAATATTATGGTTCTTCCGGAGAACGTGAATACCAGCACTGCCAAATATAGCAACTCGCACAACATAGTACTTGGTATTGGAGAAGGTCAACCAATCTCATCTGACTCCTCTTTTCCCAATGGCTCTAGTTTACCATCTGAAAAGAAAGAATCTTATAAACTTGCCCACGATCAAAATAAGCCATTAAATTCCCTGAACAGCAAAAGTAGTATTATTGGGAGTGCTTGGCTAGCTCGGTTTTCTCCTAAACTTACTTCCGGCCTCACAATAAATTCTACTCTGGTCAACAGGAACGTAAATGCATCTATTGACGGTTTCACTGATTGCACTAAAATTCTTTCCAACACTAATAATTGTGTAGCTTCTGTGAAGGATCACACAGAGGTTCTTGAAGATGCAAGTAAAGAGCTACAGATTCGTACGGAAGATACAACTAAGTCTTATGGCTCTAAAGAAACCACAGGACAGACTGATCTGAAGTTGAAGTTGAAGTCCAAAGTAACTTCTATCCTACCTTCTCAAAATTTAGAAGCAATGGCCTCTGTTTTTGCGAAAAGATTGGATGCCCTCAGACACAACATACCCTCAGGTGTAGCTGATATTTCAAGTGATGCAATGACAACCTGCTTATTTTGTGGCATTAGAGGTCACAAGTTGCAAGATTGCTCAGAAATAACTAAACCGGAGCTTGAGGATCTTCTGAAAAAAGTCAACTTATATGATAGAGTAGAAGAATCTTCTTACTTGTGCATTCGATGTTTTCAGCTAAATCATTATGCAATTTCATGTCCCAACGCATACTTGAGAAAGCGGATTCATTTTGGTGGCAGTTCTTCTTTGGTCGATTTCAAAAAAATTAAAAAGTTACAAATCCATGAAGATGCTGAAAAGAAAACGTCGACAAACTATGATTATGGGCGTCAAGTTTCAGTTTGCGATGGGAGCAAACCAAGGATGGATACCAAAGTTATAGTCGGCACACTGAAAAAATACTTTTCAGAGAATGATTTAGATCAGAAAACATCGACGATGAGTCCTTTAAGAGAAGTTATACTGAAAGGAAAAAAGACTGCTTCAAGTTTCTTCGAGAATGAGTTGAAAGAAAATCAGGTGACAGCCTTTTGCAACTATGTCAAAAGACACGTTCCAGCTGTACCCAGAGGGACCTTTGAAGCAATAAATAGGCTCCGTTTGTCTCGAACAGATATTCTCAAGTAAGAAAAATCTCTTACTATTATCATAGAGTAAATTTTTCATGATCTATGAATAATCCAGTTTCCATTTCATTTAGTTCGGAGATAGTTATGTACGTTTTACATGTTTTTCGCTTTATTGTCTAAGAATAACTGATAATACAAAAATTGGCACATATCGTGATAGCTTGGGTTTTCACTGCACTGAGAACCTTTTTCCAAAACCTATTAAAAAATTCTTAAATAAATGAAAGCTGTTGAAGTATTTCGTTAAGTATATCCTAAGCACTGATCATATCCATAGTCATCGCCAATGCTTCACAACATGTCTCAGGAACCAATATAGCTTATTTCGCCTTTTACTACCCATTTTATGCATGTACCGTGGTTTCGTGTCTTCAGGTTGCTAGGGTAGCCCAAAGGGTTGTATATGTATAAGTTGAAAAGTTGATCACATGCGAATACAAATTTTGTCTGCTGATTTATGTTCTATTTCTGATACATACTATCAATTAGTAGCCCACGGTGTATGTGAGCTATTGATATTAGTGTTTCTGATACATATGACTTCATTTCCGCAGTTTCTGTCTCTTAACTTTAGACTTTGACATCAAGGCAGGGTATATTTATGCACATAACCGGGTTCAACATAGTTGGACAAAACACAATGGATGAACTTGATACATGTATGGGTCAATACATGGGAGTGTATGTACGTGCATGAATTGAACAAACTACAGTGGCATACCATAGGTTTGACCATCACCGAGCACATGCATGGGCACAAACATTGTGTATATGAAGGACTCAGCCCTGTTTAGATTGTTTTTACTTATCCCCTTTTTTGAAGTCCATAAATATATTTGGAATTGCTAAACCTTCATCTCTGTTGCTAACTTATAGCTTACCGATACTGAATCCATCTATGGCAATTAAAGTTCTTTCTGAGGGAGAAACTATCCTTGCCCGTGTACTATTATTTATCTTCAAACACTAAGCACTAAAATATTCTTTCTATCGCAAGTAAGCTTCATTTATTTTGATCAATATCACTATTTTATGACTCAGATGGATGAGATCACCACCATCACAGTTTTGTCTCGAGGGCTTTTTTCTACGTCTTCGTCTTCGGAACTCTGAAGAAGGGCCGGACACAGCTGGCTACTATGTGGCTTGCATTAATGGTAAATTTAACTGCGATGGTGTCATATTATAGTTTTGATTAAGTTGTTTCACGAGTACCAATCACGACTTCAAAATTTATTGATGTGATGATGACATTTGATTAAGATGCTCTTTCTCAAAGTTCGTGTTTTGGCCTTTTGACTATGAGTACCAATCACGACATCAAAATTTATTAGATGAGATTTTTCATTGGTTTATTTTTGTAGGGGCTGCGAGAGAACAGTCATCTAGAATCCCCAAAACACCCCTCTCGGTGGACATAGGAGGTTTGCATTGCTTAGTTGAAAGCCGATATATCTCTAACCAAGATTTTATTGAGGTAAAAGTTCTTAATTTAAAATTTAACTTTATCTTTGATTATTAACTATTGTATATAGGAAATGCATTTTCTGCTTTTGCTTAGTCAAACATTCTACACATGTTGATGGCATTAATACTTATATCCATGCAACGTAGGTCAATACTCTTGTAAAATCTGAGCAGTTCCCGAATAACCTCTTAAAGTCTCTGCATATCGTCGTTTTTAATGCACTTTAATTTCAAATCAACCAGATTCCTACTGTTGGTAAAATTAAAATTTACTGAGAAATCTCTAAAACCCTTTTAAGACCCAAATAGTTACACTGAAATAGTATGGGCTCGAAAAATGTTAGGACTGATTATTAGGATCCTTATTTTCCCATCAAATGTTTTTTTTTCTAGAACATCTCTTTCTAGATTGTCTTTCTTCATATTCTGCATCCAAATTTCTCTGTCATTCTCCAAGTTTCTCAAGATTTTCTATTATGTCTCTACATTTCTCCAGATTTTTATTTTTTATTTTTTTCTTTCTTCACATTTTCACTCTAGAGGTCTCTCCCAACATTTTACGGAAGACTTTATCCTCCGTTTCCTCTCTAAATTTTCATTGTCCATATTTTTACTCCATATTCTCTCCCTATATTACCTGTTATTACTTTCTATCCATATTAGTCTCTCTAGGTTTTTTCTCAAATCTAAAATTATTTACTTAAATTTGTATGATGGAAGAATTTATTAAAGTTTCTTTTAGAATGATATACATGGACATTGAGGCGTGATTCAACATGCAAGAATGTATTAAAATTTCTTTTAGAATGGCATAAATGAACATCTGGATGTTATTCTGACGTGGCAGTCCAGGGCCGGTCCTGAGATTTAGGGGGCGCTAGGCGAGTCCGAAAATGAGGCCCCCCGCCAGGGAAAAAAAAATTGGTAGGGCATATTTAGTTGTAAAAATTTGATGAAATTTATAAACAAGGTGAGGGTTTGAACCTCTGACGTTATGGCGAGAGTCTATTATTTTAAACTAACAAGGCAACTGTTTTTTTTTTGTGTGATTTTTGGGGCTCTTTTTTATATATTAATTTACCATTTGGAGGCCTCAAATTTACGTTAAAAATCGGAGGCCCTAGGCGGCGGCCTCTTGCGCCTATAGCCAGGGCCGGCCTTGCGTGGCACATTCCTAATAGGGTCGTTTACCACTCGTTTGATCTATCTTTATTTTATGTTTTTAGCTTATGCACTATTGGAGAAGACCGTGTTGGTTATTACCAGTTTTACTTTTCTAGGTTAGTTTCCTAATTGGATTAGTAATTAGAGTTATAGTAGGAGTGCTCCTAGGAAACTAGGTTAGAAAGGGAGAGGGTGGTGTAATGTTTAATTAGTAAGTTAGTAGAGTTGATTTGTTTTGAAAGAATTGAGTTTTCCTCATATTAGTTTTATTTGAGATCTAGTTCAAACTTAGTGTTAAATCGTATACGAATCTTGCTTCCGCGTTCGTAGATTTACATTAATTGGCATCAGAGCTGCGTTCACATCCCCGGTGTAGCAAGTTTCAAGAGCAAGATGTCTCGTGGAAGACCCACGACGAAGAAATCTACACTCGCTCAAGATGTAGCGAAGTTGACGGATAGACTCGATAAGCTTGTTGAGGCTTTGGGTACGGGAGCCTTTTTCCCGCTCCCCCAACCACCTCCATTGGGAGTACTAGAACACCCCTCTCGAGAGGGAAGCGTCGTCGCGACGAGTAACAAACTTGACAACCCGTTTGCAAGTCTCAAAGTCGAGACTGAAACTCATGATGTTGATGAAATCGGGGTACGAGCCAAGGACAATGGACCGGCCACAACAACCACCGACCAACCGCGAGGCCCTTGCATGGAGACGACTTCGGAACATGCCCACCAAGTACTACCAATGCCGAAAATAGTTACGGCAGTAGTTGATACCAACATAGTACCGGTGACACTCGCGAGGATAGACTTCCTTGCATAGGCAAGTCGCCAACAAGCCCTAGTGTACGAAGCCCAAGGCCCAAGTCATAACAAACTGTTGCCAGATCCAGATTAGACCCAGCCGGGTAGGACCCAAGGTCCACCACCCAATCCAACAAATACCAATCCCGGGTCACCCACATCAACTGGGAACCTGACCTAGAACCTATGGGCTCAATGGGTTGGGCTTCACCAATCGCTACAGGACCAGATTTTGAGGGAATCGACCCAATGTGGTGGGCGCCCCACAAAACAATAACCGACACCCTCCCTCATCTCGACCTCAGGCCGACTTCGTCTGATGCTGACCCTCTCTTGGCAGGATCGTCACCGACCGAGGTTAATGGTCACGATGGAACCCTCCCATGGCGGCAAACCCGCTTCAACAGTCCATGGAGGACCAACAAATCCCACCGGGGGACTCAAATCACAGACCCACTTCCACTCGCAGAGACATACGGCCCACGACCCCTAACCACAACAGTCCCTACGGGAGCTCGTAGCGCTTCCCAAGCACCGACAGACTTGTATCGAAACCAACATAATGCCAAAAATAGTAAATGACAAACACCAGGCATGAACCCTAAGTAAAGCTGAGTTCCGACCACCCTATGGCGATAGCAAGGGGCCGCGTGATGATGATGTATTCAACGTTCATTCGAGCGGGAGGCGTAAACCTTCGGGCTCTCGTTACGTTCCAAATTGGGAGAGAGATTGGCAATTCAGCAGGCGAGGCCAGGGCCGTGGTTCTAACCCCTCGGTTGACACTCCATTGCAAGATTGACACAGGTAGCATCCATCTGGTTCACCCCCGCATCCGCCGAAACGCCCGTACGTTACGACTTGGCAAGATGATGAGTACAATTCAGATTTTGACGAAGAGCAACGACCACAGCCACTCCGAAAGGGTAAAGGTACCGACATTGAGGCTTTGGCTAAGGCTATTGCTGAACAGACACATGATGTGCACCTCAAGGTACCAGAGTTCGATGGTAAGTTTGACGCTGACGCCTTTATTGAGTGGTTGGATAAAGTTGAGCGGGTGTTCAACTCCAAGAAATATGGGGATCCAAAACATGTTATTATCATTGAGTCCTGACTTACTGGTTTTGCTCACCTGGTGGAACAATGTTCAACAGGCAATGTGTACATCATGTTACCGTTCCATTACAGAGTGGTGGAAATCGCGGAGAGAGCTAAAAGAGAGGTTCATCCCCATGAACTACGGTGAGGTTGCGTTCGGGAAACTCCAATCCCTAAAAATGGGTCTCTCCTCCTTTTATGACTATACATATCAGTTTTATCTTCTTGAGGCACGCGCACGACTCCATGATACTCAGCGGGTTAGTAGGTACAAGAGTGGGCTGACAAAGAAATTCCAAGAGGTGACCACATTTCAGCCAGTCTTTTGCCTAACAGAGATTGTACAGTTAGCTAAACAGGCAAGCGAGCTACATGCACAGTATCGTTCTCAAGTTCCAGTACCTACATCAGCAACTTCAGCTATTCCAACAGTCACTGTGCCGAATACCTTTGTTTCAGGTAACCGTTATGGATACGGGAAACCTGAACACCAGAAACGTGATTGTCCCGCGTTTGCTAAGAAGGTTGGATTAGTCGTGGAAGGTATGCGAGAAAGCGTTGTAGCAACTGTTCAGCGGATGAAGATGAAGAAGAAATTGAGATGCACACTACATTTGTGCATGAGTCCTCTGGAGCACCGCCCCCTTGATTTCGTGGACGAAATCTTCTCAGATGGAGGGTTTGACGTGGCACATCCCTAATAGGGTCGTTTACCACCCGTTTGATATATCTTTATTTTATGTTTTTAGCTTATGCACTATTGGAGAAGATCATGTGGGTTATTAGCAGTTTTACTTTTTTAGGTTAGTTTCCTAGTTGGATTAGTACTTAGAGTTATAGTATGAGTGCTTCTAGGAAACTAGGTTAGAAATGGAGAGGGTGGTGTAATGTTTAATTAGTAAGTTAGTAGAGTTGAATTCTTTTGAAAGCATTGAGTTTTCTTTTGTTAAAGTTTAGTAGAGATCTGGTTCAACTTTAGTGTAATCTCATACGAATCTAGCTTCCGCGTTCGTAGTTTACATTATATTCAATATGCAATAATTTATTAAAGTTTCTTTTGGAAGAATTTATTAAATTTTCTTTTAGAATGGTATAAATGAATGTTAATACTAGGTAATCATAGTATCAACATGCAAGTATCAGTTCTACGAGATTCCATGTTTTCTACATCTAGTTCATACTGAAAATATACATACTCTGTAGGTATGATTCGTTCGTAATTTGGAGGTTTAATTCCAATTTTTTCCCCTATCCCAAAAATGCTTGTAGCCACTATAGTAGCTGAGACAGTATTATTTTCAATATTCACTATTCTAAGTAGTTACATCGTATTGGTGATCTACAGGATGAGCTTATGGCGTGGTGGTGTGCGACCTTAAGAAGCGGTAGCAATCTTCCGTCGGATGAAGAACTGCAAGCTAAGCTCGAAGAGCGAAGAAATTTAGGGTTTTAGCTCAACAGGTTTACCCTAAGCACTTCTAATTTGCGCGATAATTACATAGTGATTGTATTATATTTGGCCATTGTACATAGAATTTTTGAAAGAGGGTGCTGTTGATATGTGTGTATTTATTTATATTTAGCTGTAACTCTGCGATAACTTATCTGTAATTATTACAGTTTGGTTTGTTATATTATATATACACCGTATGGTAAAAATTGTCTCCAACGATTTCTTCCATCTTCCTTTCATCTTATTTTCTAATCTGGTGTGCATCTCACTCTCTCGTTTGTAGTACGACATCTATAAAGATTCTGAGAGTTGCAGGTAGTCCTGCCGAGGTTGTGATAGTTGTTTGGCGTCAGTCAAGACTGCTGGATATTAACTGTATTTGTATGGACGAGTGGGTCTTAAGTTGGTTTTGAGTCTTCTGATGAGTATTTTGTGAGGAAATGGGAGACATCCCCATGTTGGCCTCAAAATATGAAGTACTCTTGTATTGTCTGTAAACATTTCTGTAAAATTCGATCTCTTGGTTTCTTTCCAAGGAGCCTTAACTAATCCCATTGTAGCCTGTTGGGTCCCTTTCAGTTTCAACGAATAAGACGCTTTTCTTAACCACGGGAGAAGGGCCACCTCCACTTATATTTAGAAAGGTATATACACGAGGAAATGTAACACAGGTAAAAATAATCGTCCCCACTGAAATACATCATAAATGGCTAAGTTGGTTTTGCTGAATTAGTACGTTCTTTGCGGTGGTTATGCTGCTGGCTACAACTGTCTTGCTATGTTTTCCGACTATCATAGTTATTGTTTGCCTACTGGTTAAAAGATAGGCTTTTTTTACTTAGTCCTGATATTTATATGGATAGTAGACTTAAGTTTCGCTGTTTAGCCAAAAAACAATTTTAGTCTTTGATTTATGGTTTGACCCACTTCAAATGTAGTCAATATAGTTGACCTAGATCAACAAATATTAAAGACAATTTTGCCCTTTTAATTTTAAATTTAAAAAAATCAAATAATAAATCACAGCCTTATGATACTTACCGTGCAATAATCGGACGATTCAATTTTTAAGTTTAATTTAGAACCAACGGATGAATGACACGTGTCAACAATTTTTAAAGTTTAAACAACCGCTCACATTGAACATAAGTGTATTTCAGTCTTTGCCAAACAATTACCAGATTTGAACTGGGTCAACTGCAGTCAATTATAATTGACCTGGGTCAAACTGTAAATTGAGGACTACAATTGTTTTTTTGCTAAACAGCGGAACTTAAGTTTAATATCCATATAAATATCAGAACTTAAATCAAAATTACCTTTAAAAGATATCGATAACTCAAATCCTTTTTTTTTTCTAGCAACTTTTCATTTGTAAATTATACCCGGTATGTAATATGTGTAGACAACAATTGTAATCTTGTAATCTTAGGTTATTATATTACGATCTAAAGATTCTAAACAACTGTAGTAAGAAACATATTAAATGTTTTAGATTTTTTCCGTCTTTTAAAAATTAAAATACATTTTCTCACACTTTATACCAAGAATCTAACTTTGAAAATGTCTATAATGGAGCTTTGACTGGTGGGAGTGGGTGAGGCAAGCAAAGCTCAGGGACATATCCCTCAAATTAGAGTAACAACGAGCTAGTCCAGTATCAGAGTCATGCAAAATATACATAACATCCACCTTGTCAACAATGACATCTTGACCACGAACTAAAAAGAAACGTGGTTCGATTACTCCAAATAAAACATAATGAGTCAAGAACACCTACCCCCACGAGCTGACAGTTACAGGAAAAACTTCCACTATTTCACTCAATCCAGGAGAACGTGTTACCACATACGAATTGAGGATGAGAGCTATAAAATGGAGAACAAAGGGGCAAGGATTTTCGTCTCAAAAAATCTCAATTTAATTGTATTCAACATTCATTATTCTTGAACAATAAAATCATTATTACTAAATCCTCGAACTGAGGTCGTGGTTTTTACCTATTCAGAAGTTTTCACGCTAAAACTTGCGCCATTTTATATTATCTGTAATTAATTTGTGTCACAGGTACATTCGGTGTAAGAGGCCATTCGACCTACAAATTTAGGTCCTTACATTTGGCGTCGTCTTTAGGAAAGAAGATATTACACGCAATCCTAAGGCAGACAGTTACTCAGAGTTCAACATTCCATCATGGTGAATCCCAAGCGACCAACCTCTGTGGTTTAGCATGAAATCTCAATAGAACCTGATCAGCTAACAGAATTAAGGGCGACCGCAACACCGAAACCGTGGAGCGAAACGAGCTCGAACGCCAGTTGATGCACGAGCGAGAGCTTCGCGAACATGAACTTGAGGAGGAGCGCAGAACTCGACAATTGGAGTTTAAACGACCTGAAGAACATATGACAATATTGCAGACCGCCTTGAAAGTTCTACAAGACAATCAACATGGACAAGCTCCTAGGGAACAAGAGGTCATACCCGCAAATTCTAGAATATCAGCACGAGATAGATTGGGACCCCGAGGAGCAGCAAACAGATGAGCTTCCAAGCACTCCCACAATGATCAATGGGGACCAGAAGCCTCAATTCATTTGGGACAGAAAGGTTAGTCAGAAATTAGTAGGGGATACCGGCACTCGAAGAATCTAGAGGAAGAGCCACGACCCCCATCCTGGGTGCTAGTTTGGGAACGTTTGAGTGAGGTTAGTGCAAATCATAACCCCAGATCTGCACATCAAACAGTTCCAGCGCCACGCAAATACGTCACACATGAATACATGGATAAATGAATCAAGGAATTGATAAAAGCTTAAGCTCTGTGTAGCAAATACAATTTGAGAAAATTGCAAGGCAGTTTGATTGCCAAAGAATTATTCGACATGGGAATTCCAACATGATTCTACATTCCTAAGATACGCAAATTTAAAGGCACTGATCCAATTAAATACGACCAACAGTTCCAAGATTCGTCGGGGTTATATTTGAACTTAAACCACATTCTTTGTCGGTTGTTTGCTACAAATCTTCAGGGAAAACCATTCCGATAATTCCATTCCTTACCTAAAAATTTTGTCCTTACTTTCGACCAATTGCAAAAAATTTGTGAAGACGTATGCTTACAACAAAGATAAGGAAGAGAACCTATAGACTCTTATAAGTCTCAAGGGGAGAAACTCGAAGTTTTCACCAAGAAGTTCCCCGAACTCGCTCGAAAAGTTGATAATCTCGACCATAAGACAGCTGTTTCGGCGTTTACCAATGTTTTACATATCGATTATAAAGCGAAAGAGCTTCTTTTCTTGAATAAACCCTCAATTTTGGAAGAAATGATTATGAAGGTAAATGGGTATATCGACCAGGAAAGGATGATGTCTGAAAAACATAAATCTACTAAAAATGTCATAGCCATGAAGGGTCTAACCATAGATAGAGACAGTGAACATAACAATGGTGAGCAGGGTGACAAGAAGCGCGCCAAAACAGATACAGGAAAATCCCGTAAATGAAATTTATTACCAAAACATGTCCTTCTAAAATTGAATGTCAAGATTTTAGAAATCTACCCTATACTGACGAAAGACAAATTCTTCCGTGTGGCTCAGCCTGTAGAGCCAATCAAAAATAAACCTTACTGTAAGCACCACAAGGTGACGCATTACGAAACTGACCGGTGCTACGTCATACAGAGATTGCTGGAGTACATTTTTAAAGACAGAAGAATGAATGAATTTACTATCGATCTGGAAGGATATAAAAATAGAAGCTACAAGAAGCAGGTCGAAGTCATTCAAGTCGAAGAACAGTCAGAGAGAAAATACTTGTATCACCTCTACCTTAACCACATGATCGAGCTGCATCAGATCAACAATTCGACTAGATTCAAGACGAGAAGGCTGATAGAGTGCCACGACCTTACGGTTCAGGATAATGAAGCTAAGCTCCTACCCGAATCAAGCCTTCGGTGAACTGGTATTTCATTCGAAGATTGCGATATAGGTCATGTCAAGTTCCCACATCATGACGTGTTGGCCATCATGCTTAAAATAAAAAACTTTGTCATGCATACCATGATGATAGATACGGGCAGCGACATTGGAGTCCTACTTCAGAGCACTATCGAGCAAATGGGATTAACAGAAAAAGTGGAGCCAAGCGACGTCGATATAAACAGATTCAATAGATCTAAAGAAGAAAGAGTAGACAAAATTGTCCTACCCATTACAACTGGACCTACAGCCCTCGACTTGACATTCTACGTAATAAATGTTAAATCTCAATTTTTGGGAATTATGGGGCGTTGCTGGTTACACAACATGCAAGCGATCCCTTTGACTTACCATCAGGCACTTCGATTTAAATACGATGACGACATTTACGAGTTCAAAGGGAGTCAAAATCTCTCTCGAACTTGGGAAAACACAATATCTAACATACTCGACACAACTGAGAAATTTGTTTCATAACAATTATAGAAAACTGATCATGTCGAGGATCAGCCTTTTACAGTCGAACCTACAAAGTACATTGAGATCGATGGACATAGTAGGGGAACATACATTGGTACCGAGTTTGTCCCACATGCCAAATAAACTTTCATATACAATTCATGCAAACCAATAGAGACATGTTCGCATGGACTTTTCAAGAAATACCAGGAGTTGACCCAGGAAAAGCCTGTCACATATTGAGTATTCAAGATAAAGCTATGGCAGTTAAACATAAGTAGAGGATGCTCTCACCTCATCTTAGAGATGAGGTTAACAAAGAAATTGATAAATTAATCGAAGTTGGTTTCATTCGAGAGGCCAAATACCCGGATTGGATTTTTAATATAGTAACGGTTCCAAAGAACAATGGAAAAATAAGAGTTTGTGTAGATTTTACGAATCTCAGGAAACACACCCCGAAAGACAGCTTCCTTCTCCTAATAATCTACCAGATTCTAGATTCTACGGCAGGACACGAGCTCATATCTATGATGGATGCTGCTTTGAGATACAACCAGATAACTCTTTTGGACGAAGATCAAGAGAAGACCACCTTCATCACTGAAAGGGGTCTCAATTGTAACAAAGTCATGCCATTCATCCTGAAGAACGTTAGAGCAACCTACCAAATGTTAGTTACAAGCATGTTCAAGGAACACTTGGGGAAGACCATTGAAGTATATATTGATGATATGCTCTGCAAAAGCCTAAAGAAGGAAGATCATATTGCACATTTCGATACAGTCTTCAACATATTACGATCTTACATAATGAAACTCAATCCAAATAAATGTCAATTCGGAGTACCATCTGGGAAATTCCTGGGGTACCTCATCAGTAATAAGGGAATCGAAGCTGATCCATATTAGATTCGAGCTCTAATTTGCAAGCCATCTCCAAAGACAAAGAAGGATGTACAAAAACTCGCTTGGCAAAATTACAGCTATCAACATATTCATTTCCAAATCATTAGATCGATGTCGATGGTTGTTCATGTTGCTTCGTGGGTCCACCAAAAGAGGTAAGGGACGATAAAATGAGAAGATTGATTGGATGTAAAAATATGAAGCAACTTTTCAAGAACTTAAAAGGTATCTTGGAAAGCCTCCAATAATGAGCACGTCGATGGACAATGAGGAATTGATAATCTACCTCGTAGTTACAGATAGCTCTCTAAGCTCCGTCCTCATACCGTTAGAAGGGAAATAAATGTAAGGACCTAAATTCGTAGCTCAAATGGCCTCTTACACCGAATGTACCTGTGACACAAATATAATGATAGATAATATAAAATAACACAGGTTTTAGCGTGGAAACCTCTGAATAGGTGAAAACCACGACCTCAATTCAAGGATTTAGTAAGAATGATTTTATTGCTTAAAAATAATAAATGTTGAATACAATTGAGATCTTTTGAGCCAAAAATCTTTGCCTTATTCAATTCTATTTGGACTACTCGAGCCACGTTTCTTCTTAGTTCGTGGTCCAGGTGTCATTGTTGACAAGGTGCATGTTATGTATATTTTATGTGAGTCTGGTACTGGACTAGCTCGTTGTTACTCTAGTTCGAGGAATAGGTCCCTACAATCGTCTCCTCTCAACTAAAGCCACGGGTGTCTTGAGTTGAGAAGTTCAAATCGAGGTTGCTATGGGAAATTAAACCGGCTTGTCTGACGAGTTAAATGTTTGTTGTGCTGATGTAAGATTTTTATGTTTGGAATTGTTAGGATTGTTGGAGACTGAACTGACAGTTTTTAAGTTGACTATTAGAGTTCCCAAAAAATATTTCTTCTAATGGTGATTGCATTGGAATTGATTGTTGGCATTGAATGTAATTCCTTTTATAAGTACTTATGATTCTTATTCTTTGTTAAGTACATTCTTGTCGTTTCATATTCTTCTATAACAGAGAATGGTGCTCATTAGAGGTTAAGATCCTGAGGCCAGAGTGGTGGCGAAGGCGCAGGAGTTTCAGCTCTATTATTTTGATGCGATTCTCATACATGTCCTTCATACTTATCAGGGGATAACATATGAGGAGGTGGAGGAAGCTGATGAAGATTACTACCAGATGGTGCGGTTTCACTACATCATTGTGACGACGCAGCAACGTAGGGACAACCTGCATCGTATTGTGGAGTAGATGATCTTGGAGGAGGATGAAGTTGTTGGTGTCCTTCCCAAGAAGTCTCGTAGCTGCCCTGGTGTCCTTCCGAATACTCTTCGATCCAATTTAATCCAAACAATATCCAATTCGATTTAGTTTGAATACCCTCCGATCCGAATTCAATTTTTTTGATTTTATTATAATTTTTGAAATTTCTGATTTTTTTGATTTTTTTCCGAAATGTTCGGAATTATGATTTTTTTCAATTAATCTGATTGTTTTGGATTCGGGTCCTTTTACATTATTCCGAAACAAATCGGATCAGATCGTAATGGATTTTACGGTTCCAAAAAAATTTAGAAAACTTCTGACTGCCCCCATTTTCGATCTGATCCGAAAACAGGCCTAATAATTACTGATTCTAAATTCTGATTTGAAACCCCTTTATTTATAGATACAGAGTACGATAGCACCAAATCCCAACTTTCACGCTACGACCATAGTCAATGATACCTCTAAACAGCTGTCATAGTTATCCACAATAACAAATTTACAACTATTACAGTAATCCACAATAGCTAATTTACAACTGTCAAGCTTAAGCACGAGATTAAATATAAATATATATATATATATTTATCACAGGTTACAAGTTGCAGAATACGAAATAAAATTCGACAGATATGGCACTTTTAGTTCGAGAAAAATCTTTTTATTATCTCAAAAAATAAATAAATATACATAATAAAAAATAAAAATAAGTTCCCACATAAACTAATCACAAATAGGATAACTAAGAGACTTCTTGGGTAGGACACCAGCAACTTCATCCTCCTCCAAGATCACCTGCTCCGCAATACGACGCATGTCGTCCCTACTTTGCTGCACCGTCATAATGATGTAGTAAAACCGCACCATCTGGTAGTAATCTTCATCAGCTTCCTCCACCTCTTCATATGTCATCCCCTGATAAGTATGAAGGACAGGGATGGGAGACGCATCAAAATAATAGAGCTGAAGCTCCTGCTCCGTCACCACCACTCTGGCCTCGTGATCTTAACCTCTAATGAGCACCATTGTCTGTTATAGAAGAATATGAAACGACATGAATGTACTTGACGAAGAATAAGAATTAGAAGAAATGTACTTATAGAAGGAATTACATTCAATGCTGACAATCAAATTCAATGCAATCACCATTAAAAGAAATATTTTATGGGAACTCCAACAATCAACTTCAAAACTGTCAATTCAGTCTCCAATATTCCTGACAATTCCAATACAGAAAAATTCTACGTCAGCACAACCAACATTCAATTCGTCAGACAAGCTAGTTTAATTTCCGATAACAACCTCTATTTGAACTTCTCAACTCAAGACACCCGTGTCTTTAGTTGAGAGGGAGCGATTATAGGGATTTGTCCCTCGAACTAGAGTAACAATGAGCTAGTCCAGTACCAGACTCACGTAAAATATACATAACATGCACCTTGTCAACAATGACACCTGAACCACAAACTAAGAAGAAACGTGGCTCGAGCACTCCAAATAGAACTGAATGAGTCAAAAGACACCTGCCCCCGCGAGCTGACAATTATAGGAAAAACCTCCATTATTTCCTTGAATCCAGGAGAACGTGCTGACATACATACGAACTGAGGATAAGAGCTTTAAATGGGAGAAGAGTGAAAGAGAAGAGGGGCAAGGATTTTCAGCTCAAAAGATTTCAATACAATTGTATTCAACATTCATTATTCTTAAGCAATAAAATCATTCTTACTAAATCCTCGAACTGAGGTCGTGGTTTTCACCTATTCAGAGGTTTCCACCCAAAAATCTGCATCATTTTATATTATCTGTCATTATATTTGTGTCACCGGTACATTCGGTGTGAGAGAATTCGAGCTACGAATTTAGGTCCTTACACTCTTTATCATGGAAATCGTGGTGAAGATTAAATGAGCCAAAAGTATTAAATTTTCTCTTTTAGGTAAATGTCTTTTGATAAAAGGATGACAAATTAATAATGGACACTCCACCCAGTTTTTGGGTTGTACACGGTCCGGTTCGGTCCGTTTTTGGCTCTAAACCTCGAACCAAACCGGATACCCCGGTTTTTGATAACAGGGAACTGAAATCGAATCGGCCTAAGAAATAACAGGACCAAAACCGAACCGGACGGTCCGGTTTCGGTTCAGTTTTTTATTCGGTTTTTAGTTTTAGGCAGTAGATTGCAGGCACAGGCAGAAGTTCTGTAGAGATAGAGATCATAGAAAACGACTGGGTTACAAAACATATTATTCAAACATATATCTAGAAATGGCAGCCTCAAAATCACACCAATAGTAAGTTTAAAAATCGAGTATCGACCATGAATAGGGGATTCAAGATCACACCAACTTTGTTACAACAAATTTAGGAGATGGTGTAAGTTTGAAAATCGTTTTCTTAAGATCCAAAATGTCTTCATGAAGACCACCCAAGAGGCCAAGACCATGAAGTTCTTCCCAATCCAAAGAAAGTTCCTCCCAAGACCATGAAGACCACCCAAAGTTTATGAATCCACCCAAAGTTTAAAATTGTAAATACAAGTTTGTCTGAATCCACCCAACTTCCAAGACCATGAAGACCATGAATCCACCCAAAGTTCCTCCCCAGATCTATAACATACTCTTCGTCCTTTCCGCTAAGAGCAAAATCCAAAATAGACTGAGATGTGGCCATTAGATGATTGACCTTCACACCAACAAAGATAGAGAGAGAGAGAGATATATTAGACTTCACATCAGCAGGCATTAGAGAAGTTCAAGGTCCGAACTGTGGTGTGAAATCAGCAGCTAAAGCCTGTATTATGTGGTGTGAAATCAACAGCCATTAGAGAAGTTCGAAGTTCAAACTGTGAGAGAGATCAACATCCAAAGTCGAAACTGTGACGAGAGAGAGATCAGAGACTGAGAATCTCAAACTTGTAATTGTAAGTGGTGTAAGCCTAAAGTATGTATTATGTAGTCTGTAATGTAATATAACTAACTAAACTAAGGTTAAGTTGTAACTGGCCCGGTTCGGTTTAGTCCGGTTAACCGGAGGGGGTAACCAATAATCGAATCGGGCTAGCCCGGTTCCTCACCTTTTGAACCGAAAATCGAACTGGGCCTCACAAAAACTATAAAAAATTGTCGGTTCGGTTTCACGGTTTCTCTGTAGTGGCAATTTATATGGGTCCAAACACAATTATTTTATCATTTTTGCCACTATGAGCATTCACAACAGTCAAAAAGGTGGATTAGATAAATTTCAAGGTGAATCCAAATCCACCTTTGGATGTATTCACCTCGTTGTTGGGAGACGAATTGGGTGGAAAAATTCACCCTTCCACGTCAGGTGCACTTAGCTGCTGTGGGTGCTCTTATAAACCACAACCATATAGCCATTTTTGATCCATGATTCACTCCAAACGTTGACCTCAACCTCATCTCTCTCTCTCTTTGCAAGACTGGTTTTCAAGTCTCCATGAGAGGATGAGAAGAAAGAGTAGTAGAAGATTATAAATTTTATTGTCATCCCACTTTTCTTGACTATAGTTTTTGTAAAATCCTACTACTATTCTATTTCCTCCACTCAAAATGTCCTTAAGAACCGGCTTCTCCCTACAGATCTTCATAACATCTTTCATTGGATTCATTGCTCTCGCTGCGATGCATTATCGCTATCGTAAACACCTGATGAGAGACAAGAAGACCCTTCCAAGGTTGCACTTAACGAAATCTGGCCGCACTGAGAAACTCGAAAGGTTTTCCCACTATGTAGGTAATATGGCTGATCCCATCTGCACTTTTTTATTTTTGACTTAAAAAATGTTTATTTATTGAGTTTTTCATTTTATGCAGCTAGACAAATGGGGTTTGCAGATGCAAATGAATGTGTTTTAATGTGCAAAATAGCTGATGATTATTTAAGGAACTCCAAGGGTTGTGAAGATAGTTTATATGCGTACTTCGAGAGTATTTCAGATGGCCAGGGCGAGGCGTTATACATAAAGCTTGTTCAGGAGTTCGATAAATGCATACTCGGTTATTTTGCATTTCATTGGAGCCAAACTACTTTTATGATCAGTCAGGTACTTCGATATTAACAATTCCCACCTACTTTACCAACTCAGTAGTTAGTTATATAAACACGTCTTTACATTATTGGGCAAGGGGCAGAAGAACAAACATGAAAGCTCAATCGAGCTGTTGTAATAAAGTTCATTATATAACTATGTTATGCTTCTATTCTCATCTGCACCTATTATTATTCACAAACTTTACTCACTAAAAGTATAATGAACTGTCATAATGTTAATCTTGCGACTACTAGTTTAAACTAGGAGGTATTGTGGAAATTTTCTGTTGCGATTTAGTATTTTTGATATTTGGAAGAACAAAGATACATAAATGATTTGAACGTTCTTTTGGGTTTTAGGTGCTGAGCATTGATTCAGAGCCAAAAAGAAAGCTCAAGAACATTGTGATGGCAGCAACTAGGTAAGATATCTATCTTTAATTCTTGTTATTTTCCTAATTTTGCTCTTTTCTTCCTATTAAATTACATAAATGAATGACTAAGTGATCAATCTATACTTAAAAGAAACATGTTGGGACTATTTAAATTGCTAGAATAAATGTACTTTAATAAGTTTTCATAAAGTACATTATCATCCTCAAATTTTAATCTATTAAGGTTTTGTTTTTTGTATGGAGTAAACAATATAACCAAATCATTATCTGCCCATGAATCAAGTGGGATTATTTTAGTTTTGCAGAGGACTGTTCAATAATTCATTAATTTTTTATTTTTTATTTTTCTTTTCTTTTTCCAGGAGGTAAGCTGGGGTTAGGTAGGACCCATGACCAGCTATATTCCATCTGTAAAAATAATTGTAAATAACTTGTAATAATGCTTTCCTCACAACGGCATGACAAATATAAGGGCTATGAAGTAATTGGAACGACCACGCAATTCTTATCGAACATTGGCGACAATAACTTAGTTCTTAGTAACTTCGATCTGTGAATAGTAACTTCGAGCTGCAATTGCTACAGTACTTTGAGCTTTGGACTGCTACAGTAATTCGAGCAACAAACAGCTACAGTAACTACGAATAGTAACAATGAACTCAAATTTCGTAATAGTTTTGAGCTTCGTATCAGCGACAACGAACTCGAGCTTAATAGTTTCGAGCTTCGTAACAGCAACACCGAGTTCTGAACAATAGTAATAGTAACAAACGATTGATCTGAAAGAGTAACAAGATGGTTAGCGCTCGAGGCGTGGGTCGCACTCTCTTTAAAGAGTATCTCAAGTACTCTCCCAATATACAACGAGCATCTACAGTAGTTTTGACGGAAGTCTACGTAAAAACTGAATGAGTTACACCTTAAGTATAAACCGTTTTTAGAGAGAGAAAGAGATAAGACGACGAACAGTGATTTTTGTGTCTTTTGTTGTGTGCTTTGGTTGTGGGAGGAAGAAAGTATTTATAGGTTAAAACACAACGGTCATAAGCACGTCTCACTTCAATAACGATCTTTGAATGCATGCGTTACGTGCCCTGAAGATTAGGTCTTCCACTAAAACAGCCGTTTAAATGAAAGTGATGAAAGACCCACTATAAAGGATGAAAGACTAAGTTTGAATAAAAGGCCCAAGCCCATACCCAAACTTAAGCCCATGGTCCACATGAGTTTTTGAAATAACCCAACACCATCAAATCAGAATTGCAATCTTTTGTACCTATCTCCCCGAGGGAACTTGAGGGATAGCACACAAAATCCATATTGTCTTGGATGGACCCTACCGTATCGCCCGTAGCAGGGGCGGTGGGGGCAGCTGCCTTCACTCACTTAAAAAAAAAAAAAAAAAAAGGTGTTAGTTATGTATAAAAAAAAAACTTTCTACAGACTACAACTCTCCTCTCGACTCTCTCTTCTGCGAGTGAAACATGAACTAGAGTCTAGAACTCGTTACTCAGACTCAGGCTTAACCTCATTGTCAGTCTTGAACTCACGATCACACTGCGATGTTGGGGAAAATCAACTGGAACATGAGTTGTTTATGTTTTCACTAAAATCATAGTATAGCTATCTGAATCCCATATTACGGAAACTTTCATTTTCCCCCCAAAATGGCAATGAATCCTTTTATATTGTGATTTTTTTTTTGTAGGACACAGAGGTTTGATAGAGTGACTAAGGACTTAAAGGTGACTAGAGTGTTTTCTACACTAGTGGAGGAATTAAAGGCGATTAGAATTCCCTCCCAGATCGATGATTCGAAATGTACAGATGTTATGGTACCAATGGCACACAGTCAAAGAAGTCCCGTCCTCCTCCTCATGGGTGGTGGAATGGGTGCTGGAAAGAGCACTGTCCTTAAGGACATACTCAAGGAGTAAGATCACCATTCTCTTACTATACGACTTAAATAGTCATACTTTTTTTACTTCACTTTGTACGCTTGAAATCTTTCTGGATCCCAAGTATTTACCTTGATTCGGCATTTTGCTGACCATTTGATTCATGTAAGAGGAAAGCTGTGCTAATCCAATGGTCATCAATTGCCAAATCACCATAAAATTTTCCTATCATAAACATTTCTTGTGTATCAAGCATGGAAATGGATGTCTTAAAGGTGTAAATGGGAATTTTGGTGCAGTGCGTTTTGGTCAGAAGTGGCAGGAAATGCGGTGGTAGTTGAGGCTGATGCATTTAAAGAGACGGATGTCATCTACAGAGCATTGAGCTCCCGCGGTCACCACCATGACATGCTTCAAACTGCTGAACTGGTACACCAGTCATCTACGGATGCAGCTTCATCCCTCCTAGTGACTGCACTTAATGAAGGACGAGATGTTATTATGGACGGGACACTTTCGTGGGAGCCATTTGTTTATCAGACCATAGCCATGGCTAGGAACGTTCACCATCATCGGTATAGAATGGGGATTGGATATAAAGTCAACAAAGACGGGACTGTGATCGAAGATTACTGGGAACAAGTAGAAGAAGAACAAGAAGATAAGTGTAGAAAACCGTACCGAATAGAGTTAGTAGGAGTTGTTTGTGATGCATATCTTGCCGTCGTTAGAGGAATCAGGTAAAAATTTACATATTTCATATTTACGACCTATATTTCAAAAACATATCGTAAGACTGTAGTTTGTGAACTTTTCAGGAGGGCTATACTTATGGGAAGAGCTGTGAGGGTGAAGTCACAGTTAAAATCCCACAAAAGATTTGCAAATGCATTTCCTAAATACTGCCCATTAGTTGACAATGCCAGGTTATATTGCAGCACTGCCATGGGAGCTCCACCTAAGGTAAACGTTTATGCTAAATTATCTATATTTACCGAGTGATTATATATAATGAGGACAAGTTATTTTGTTTGAAGAGCATAAAATGCCTGTGTGATCATACTTTTACCCCATCTTATTAAATCATAATTTTGTGGTACCTTGGTTGCGATTCGCAAATGGTATATTACATTCAAATCCCACATGGAAATATTGAGAGCCTAATTAATTTTCGGTTTCTTGGTTTCTTATAGATTTTTTTTTTGAATTTATAATGTGAACCAAAATTGTTGTTTTTGCACAGTTGATAGGGTGGAAAGAGGGAGACGCTAACTTTTTGGTTGATCCACAAGAGATCAAATGTCTAACGGCAATAAGCACATTGAATGAAGATGCGGAATCCATTTACGAACTTTATGAGAATCACGATCCTGCAAGTGATAACGGGTCAGTTTGGAAAGACATTGTATTATCGCCTTCAAGAGCATTCCTACAACACAAACTCAAAATTGCTATCCGGAGAGTCGAAACTCCAGCTATCGCAGATCAATTGCACGAACTAGAAGGATAAGCTTGTGTGTGAATTTCTTTGTTGAAAATGCAAACTGTAGATTTGTAGCGATCCGTCCCTGTAAAAATAAAACCATCGTGAGTGTGTGCATGCCAAAACGATTTGGGGTGTAATGTTTTCATCTGGAATTCAAATTGTAATATTGTAGACAATGTTAATGAATGAATGATGTTAATGAATGAATACATAAGCGCAAAGTTGGTACTTTGCTCACTATTGGTTTCCTTAGCTCTATTTCTTGAACATGTGTGGAGTTACTAAATATACACGCGCCGAGTTACTTATCTTTCATACGTACATGTCTTCTAAATATTCATAGTATTTACTTTATGACTGAAAAGGAATGTTTTTGTTATAGACGACGGCGAAAATAAAAGATATCGTACTTAAAAGTGTTTACCATGTTCCTCTGTCCGCCCAGATCAAACTCAAATTATCTTTCCCAGTACATCTACTATAAGGGCATATTCCGAATCTCGAGCTCTAGTCTCTCCATTCGACCATTACACATTAACTCGACCTCATCAAACATACACGACACATTTATGACACATTATGGAGTAGTTATAAAGAAGAGGAGTTACTCAAGCCGTTACACAACCATTGTGAAGACCCATCAAAACCATATATTGTAACCTTCATCATTAAAACAGATAACGGTCATAATATGAGACCTATTAGGACCAATGAGCAACAGGTTAAGGGGACAGAAAATCCTACACATACTTTTCCTATCAAGAAGAGACGGATAAATGCTCACTCAACACTCTATACTAAAATACTAAGAGCATCTATTGTAATATCTTGCAGCTATCAATAACATCTATCTTTCTAAATCCTCAAGAGAGGTCGTGGTTTTTAACCTATTCAAATATTTTTTAGGCTAAATTTTGTGCTAGTGTTAGTTCATTATTCATTTAGACGCTCTGAATATCCTTGGTGTAAAGACTAAGTTCGAAATTAGGCTATTACATCTACCATTTTCTGTCGTTTGCAAACACCATTTCATGGTTTTCTAGTATCGAGCTAAACAATAGACGTCCCTAGACCCTGATCCTTCGGTGCACTTCAAAATTTCTAAGAAACTTATATAAAAATCTCCAATCCCGACCAGATCTCAAACCCAGTTCTTGAGTTTTTCTACTTCGTCTTCATCATTTTAGAGTGTGGTTTTGTTACATTAAGATTGTAATTTACCAACTCCTTTCGTTTATAAAAAAGTGCAAGTGTTAAAATTCGTGAATTCTCAAAATTTCGTATAATCCATGACTACTAGGTTTTGTTTTTTGTTTTTTTAGTAGCTAGAGGTATGCATGCGTCCGGGCCATCTCACCAGACCATCATCAATTCCCGACTGAACCCTATGGGGCTCGTGCTATGGTGCAATAGCCCTAGAACCACCCACACGAACCAGGCAAGTCACGCAAGACCGACTAGCTCATACCAACCTCAAACCCTGGCATTGATGAGATTCGAACACTCGACCTCCTGATGGTGTGTAACAACACCACTAGAGCACAAGGTAGTTGCTAACCATGGCTACTAGACATGAAACTTCTTAAACATGGAACAGCTACTATTGAAAACTCATCGTTTTCTATCGCAACAATCTACCATCATTATAGTTTCGCGCCTTTCGTAGTTTCATCTCTCAAATCTCCCAATTTTCGCCCAAAATCAAAATTAAGGTTCTACAGAGGTTTTACTTGCAGATTCATGGCGTCTTCTCCAACAGCAACAATGGCGATTGAAGTGAAGGAGAAGAAGATTGATCTGAATGAGAAAGAGGAGAAGATCTTCAAACGATTGCTTCAAGTGGTGGAGCATTTCAAGCTTGAAACTCAACTAAGAGTTGCTGGTGGTTGGGTTCGCGATAAGGTGAAGGTTTTCACGAGCTCATTTTTTTTTCATCAAATAGTGTAAGAGATTTGATTAGAATAGTGATGTTTCCGTCATTAATAGCTAAATGTTACTGTAATTGTCACATTGAGGATCTTAGTTGTTAGAGTAGGGAGGAAAAGATGGGAGTGCGTTACAAGAGCAGATTATATCGAAAACATACGGATGCCCGTTTAGTTAAAGTTTATAAAAAACCCCATCAACTGTAATGTAGATATAGCTTCAATTATACAATTTCTCACAAAGTATAAAGGTAAGAACACTGAACATATAAGAAGTTGGTAAAGCCCCAGGGTGTTTTATCGACAAAATAATAAGTTAGCCGAAGTCTAACATAAAAAAAAGCTAGTTCAAGCTAATTGCAAAAATTAATTCATGTCTCAATGGCTCATAAAGAGAATTTTTAGGGGTATTTCTGAGAAGAATAGATGTGAAAAGAAAGAAATCCCTCCCCCATTAGTCAGATTATGCCCCCGTATTTCTCAGCTTAACAAATTTTCTCCCCAATTTGAAGTGATCGTCAGGGAATGTTTTTCGTTGAAGTACTTTCATAAACCCCACTTGATGGTCAATTTTTTTCATGTCATGTCTGTTTGATTTCTAAAAAGACGGTAAAATGGGGTTTATCAAAAATTTCTTTTGGCAAGTCACTGAAACTGTGATGTTGTGGGTTAAGTTAACAAATATGAGAGGCAAAAGCTAGTGATTCTGAAAATTTTCTGAATGAAACAATCTTGGTAAGTCAGAGCCTAGTTAAGTTTTGCACAAACTGGTTAAGTCTTAGCTCCGACATCTCATTGAGATGGAACTTAACCCTCAGCTGTATATATTTTTGTATTTGAATTACATTGGAATAAGAATTATGTTTGTCTTCATTCAAGTTAAATAGTATTCTAGCTTTTTCTTAGAAGATACTGCAGTGCTGAATCTTCAAGTCAAATTATTGATACCATGTTACATGCTTTCTGTTTTTTTTTATTTCCTTACTGGTTTTAAATGCTTTAAGATTTTTTTTTCTTTTTTTCTTTTCTTTTTCTGGTAATGACTATTTTTCACAGCTTCTTGGCAAAGAATGTCATGATATTGATATTGCGCTGGATAACATGCTGGGTCGAGAATTTTGTGAGAAGATAGAAGACTATTTTTCTCATATGGGTGAAGAAAAACGAGGAAGAATACATGTCATTCAGTGGTTCGTATCTGCATAATTCCTTGTTGATAAGTGATAGGTTGTGTTGTTATTTTTCATAATATAGAAACAAGGTAGTTAATACGTGTTCCAATCATGTGATGCGATCTTAGGTGGAAAATGTTACTCAAATACATCGAATATTGCAATGCCATTGCGAAGACACAATAGGGGAAAATTAGATACAGTCCTAACACGTGCATATTACTCAATATATGTAATATCTCCATTAAAAAATATATAAAAGTATTTTAAAACATAACTAGCAAATTTAGAAAATCAAAAAATGTAAATGAGTAACTAAGATATCCAAATATAAGCTATAAGGTAGCAACAACCAAACATAACTTGAAAATCTAACCCTTATTTGCTAGGTAGTAACTAACAAACGATAACTGGGAAATCCAAAACGCCAAGTAGCAACAACTTATCCAGTGAATAAGCACATACTCATTGCATTCAAATTGAGTGTCTTATTTGTTATAATCTAGGTAATAACAATGTCGAAAACGGCAAAAAATAGAAAAAATACCTTGTAAATAGTGTTGAACACTTTTTTATTTTAAAAATGAAGTGTCGTTGTTATCTAGGTTATAATTCTTAGGTTTCGAAGAACTTGTATGTCACGCCCCAAAATCCGCTTTATGATAAAAATCATTAAGCAAATCCTAAGGCTTAACAAGTCGGGCATCCCACGGATGAACCCCACAGATGTAATATATTTCTAAAGAAATTAACTACATCTACTTACCAAAGAAACGCAGCGGAAAAACTCAAATATAAATGATGAATAAATTGAATTAAAGTGAATAATGTTCTTAACCCTCTAAAAACGAGAATAAGACTACGACACTGAAATATGAAATGAAAATATCATAAATACCCTACGACAGCTCAGCGGTCCAAATAACTCTAAAGAATCTCGAAAAATGATCAACCAAGTCTCACTAAGCAAAATCCTACCGTGCTCAACCTCCAGTGAAAAATATAGCGCACAGGGCGTCAGCAAGCACAATTATTACCGGTCACTGAACATGACAGACCGATATAATTTAGAAGTACTAAAGTGATATAAATGATGCAATGATTACTGAGGAGATGAGGTTCAATTATTAATGTTGTTTTTAAACGTCGGTGCCAATCGGTATTATAAATAATTATAGAGTGCTATTAGATGTGGGGGATAACTAACAGACGATGTACACATGGTCACCACATTCTCGTACCCTTCTGTCCTCAACAGAAGCGTATCCCTTATTGTCGAGCCAGGGATTGGCCGATTCCTTTTTAGTGAGCCAGGAATTAGCGGGGAAATCACCGGATCAAAGTGGTCAAGGATTTTCAACCTACAGGTCTAAAGCCTGATTTATTTTTACTTTAAGGGATTTAAGCCCACGAGATGCTCGTGTAGCATGCAGGCGAGAAGTACCAGGGAAATAATTTAGGGACTTGTAACCCGGGACACTGATAAACAGTTACCAAATATTTTGTTTAGGGACTCGAACCCAAGGACCCTGACAACATAACCCTACTGTGTACATGACTCTAAGTTATCCTATGCATAAATGATTTAAGAGGCCGACACTCAATCAAAATGACCTATCTGTCCTTGCTCTATAGGCAATGAGACTATATCTTATGATTGGCGATCTTATGCTCAACGACCTTTCTACCCTCACAAATATAAGAATGAGGACTCTGTCGATAATATTATACTCTGACTATCAATGATCTGTCTACCTCAAGTTAATAAAGGTTATATCAGTAAAGTCCTATAATCGTGGCTAAGTTAAACCATTAGTCAAATACATCTCTTGACACTTACACAAATTTAGGTTTATGCTTAGTACCCCCTTGATTAACATCAAGGTCCAACTTGAACATCTATAATTTAAAGGGCTGAACATGAGGGCACCAATTACTACTACCAATGCTATTGATATGGACATAATTAATATCAATATAAGTTACCTTATTCACTAACCATATATATATTCTAAGTATACTTTATACAAAGTCTGACTTATACTATACATATATATACATTTTGAATATATATTATACATATCTGCCTTCATTAACATATATATACATTCTGAATATATATTAAACAAATCTGTTTTCATTAACAAATATACATTATATATATATACTAAACCAAGTCTGCCTTCATTAACATATATATGCATTTTGAATATATATTAAACAAATCTGTTTTCATTAACATATATATACATTCTATATATATACTAAACCAAGTCTGCCTTTTTTGTAATCATATAAGAAACTATTATAGCATTGATATGTAACTGCAACAGAAGCAACTAAATGATAATATTGGGTCTTCTGATATACTCCTCACTAAATTGGGTTTACTGATATGCTCATGTTAAGTCTAGTACAACTACCATAATGGGTTCCAAAAATGATTGTATAGCAAACTAGAAATTTTACAGTAATATTGTCACGAAACAATTACAACGACCCACTCAAACAGTAATTATATAAGAGTACAATCACCTACTAAACATGGCATATTACCTATAATTAAAACACTACTCCAATCAAAGAACAATGACGAGCAATAATGGTACTTGCCTTAATTAGGGATTTGATACAAATCGGGGAGCGAAGAATGGCTTGCAATGCTAAACAAAATCAAAACCCAACCCACTCCAAAAACAGGCATGATTGAGAACTTGGAGTTTAGAGTTATTATTCTCACAAAAAGTCTAAAGCTATGGGTTGATGGAGGAGATAGAGAGAGAGAGAGATGGAGAAGAATCAAGGAGAAATACGGTGGTGGTTTTGACCAAAAATTCCCCCAAATTCAAAAGCTAAAGAAAACAAACTATGGTACACCCTAGTGCAAGTTAAGTAAATAGCAACTGTGAAAAATACAAAGAAGAAAAAAAATGGGGCGCTACATTGTACCCCTTTTCTCAGTGTCTAATCATTTATCCTTCAACTCTTACTTGATTTTCAGCTTTACCCAGTCTACCCTATCTATTTTTCGAAACTCCCCGATGTTTCCTATTTATCCAAATATCAGGTGACTGATACAAATTATATGCATCGGCTGCAAGGTTCTTAAGAAAAGGCTTTGAAATGGTAGGTATTGGTCAATACAATATATTTTTTCACATATCGGATGATCAAATTTTTTAAAAAATAAAATAAAGAAAAGAAATATATTGGATCAAATAAATCGAGTAGAATAAATCAGCCAATAGTTTGAATGTTTCTGTTATATCTGTTTTATGGCTGAGAAGATGCTGGCCGGTGTTCCGTACACCTAGGATATATCGTTTCATTGGTTCGCCAATATCTACCTCGGCACTTGGATCCTTAGTCTAACTTCAGTATGATGTGAAGGCTCTGTCTGAAAGGCCTATAACTCGGATTCCACTGAATGAGGTCCCTGAGGACTTATAGAGGTCCCTGAGGACTTATAGATGCCCCTTCTAAATCTTCAGACCACCAAGCCTTTAGACATTTAAAAAAGCTTTTTTAAATACTCAAGGAATGCAAAAAGCTTCAGAAATATCTCCTGTACTTCTGTTGAACATGAGCAATTAACAAGTGACAAATTGGCTCATCCTCGATGCCACAAAGAAAACACTATGTATCCATGCCCTTATCTTTTGTTTAAGGCCTTTCCTTGGTCGAATTTCACTCCATCTTACTCCCGATGTAAAGAAAATCTACTTACGGCCAACTATTTTTCTTCACATTTTCAAAATTGGTAGACCCACGAATTCTATTCCACATGGTTCTTCAGACCTCCATCAAATGCCCACACATTGACCTAACGTAGAGCTTCCGATTTTTTTGGTTCATTTCCATTTCCATCTCCACTTCCACCTATCTTATTCAACCCGGATTGTAACTGTGGTTACCTTTGGAGTTGATTGATCTATACTTTTTGGCTGCCTTTAAGGTCAGTGTAGTCACGTACTATAACCACGATTACCTTTTAAATCAATATATAAGTATTGCATCAACTCAAAATATCTTCTTGAAGTTGATCAACATAACTACAATCTATTTTCCGCAACTTTTTTTTGCTTTACTTGTTTAATTATTTTGTTATTTCTGGTTTAACTGCCTTCTAATTAATTTTTTTGCTTTCTTATTTCTTATTCTTCAGCAATCCTGATCAATCTAAACACCTGGAAACAGCAAGGATGCACCTATTTGACGTAGAGATTGATTTTGTAAACCTGAGATCTGAAGATTATAGCGAGAATAGTCGAATTCCAACAATGGTATGTACTAGCCTTGGTATGAGCAGCGTTTTTCCAACGTAAGTTGATTGTATATGGTTTCTATGACATCTAAGGACAGTTATGTTTTAAGTACGCCCGATCCGTAAGTTGATTATATAGTTTCTACGAGTTGTAATCAGAACTACGGCGATGACGCAAAAGTACTGTTCAAATTGTTTGAAGTACTTTTGTCCAAAGCCATCTGGAGAAATATATTTACTCATTATTTTTAAATCTGTATAATAAATTGGCCTTAGTATGAAAATTTATCAAATGAACTGATGACGGAACATTTGTATGCAAATTAATCTGTTTTATTTAATGTATTAACTGATTTTTGTATTTTCATCATCTCCATCTATTATCTAACAGAAATTTGGCACAGCTGAAGAGGATGCATATCGAAGGGATTTAACCATTAACAGGTAGTTATTCTCTTTTGGGATGCAGGATTAGTCTCTTTTGTCCCCAGTTATTTTCTCATTTCTTGTTATTAAGTTTTTCCCTTAGAGAACTATTTGGCTGAAAAGTTTTTTTTTTTTGGCATTCGGGATTGATGTATAAACTGAGATACACTATTTTTGGGGTGGGTCTTTTGCATTTCTCCTTCTGTACATTTAAGGGGATATGTTTAAAAGATTGTTACATGTAGAATGTACTTCTGTTCTATCCTCAGTTGTTACAGAGAGGGGATAGTTATCGTAAGGCGCACTCAGAAGTGGGAACATTGAGTTATATCCCAAATTTTTCTTAAATGTTGTGACAATCACAAATTATTATCTTCTTTTGACAGCTTGTTCTACAATATCAACACAAACTTGATTGAAGATTTTACCAGAAGAGGTTAGAGATGGTGACTTTCCAGTACTTGTAATGTATATATACTTCTAATGCTAGAGTTGCTGCTCATCCATCATGTATTTACGTGTTGTCTACTTCAGGCCTGAATGATCTGATGTCTGGAAGGATTGTCACTCCTTTACCTCCAAATGAAACATTCTTGGACGATCCGTTGCGAGTTCTTCGAGCCATTCGTTTCGGTACATTCAACATTTTCTTTATTCAATATTCACGTCCGGACAAAGATTTTGGTGGAATTCCCTTTTTTTAGGCAGAGACTGTTATGCACATTTGAATTTCTATTTTAGGAGCAAGATTCGGATTTGTTTTAGATGAAAAACTGAAGGAAGCTGCTGCCAGCGATAAGGTGAAAGCTGCAATTGGCGATAAAATCAGCAGAGAGCGAATCGGGCATGAAGTATGTCTGCCCTTAGCCTTTTGTATGTCAGAATTAGTTATGTCGAATACAAATACTATTTTGAACAAAACAGTATTATACTAAATTGACCAATAGTTCTTTTTTTTGTATCAGTATTTTTGTCCTACGTACGTTTCATTCTAACAATAAAGAAGTATAGAAAATTTTGTCCTAATGTATTAAAATAAATAATCATCGTATATTGGGCTATATATCAATCTTTGTTGTTTTTCTTGTAATAAGAATAGCTTATACAATAAATAAAATATATTACTCAAGATCTTGGTCTGGTATATGGAAATGATTAATTAACGGTATATTGATCGTTTGATTTCTTCTTCTTTCTGTTTTAAAATATATCCAACTGATATATCATCTCGGCCTCTGTACATTTCCATATACCGATCGGATGTGTCAATGTGTAGGACAATATGTGAATTATTGCTGAGATCAAGTCTTCTCAATTTTTTTCTTTGGCCTCCTCTACTTTCTTGCAGATCAATCTAATGATCTCTGGAAACCACCCTGATAAAGCAATGAGTTATATTTGTGATTTGGAGTTATTTTGGGTTGTCTTTAATCTTCCTCCTAATACAGAACCTTTAATGTCCGAGGGAGTTGATAGGTCTGTTTTCTTTTCATATGTAATAAGCTGCTATTTTTATGGATTATGAAACATTATATTTTTCTGGCAAAGTAAATTATAATCTTATCTTTAAGTAGGAACGTTTCAGTGGTAGTTTTGACATATTTGGGCATAGTGCATGTGTTAGTAATATAATGCTACACAACAGGGAACTGGTATGAATCTTTATCATAAGGAATTTAGTGTTAAAGGGTTAACTGTTTGGGAAAATGGTTTCTTAAGTAAGTCGGTTTCGTACTTTATACAACCTTTTAGTTAATTTTATGCTTAGTCCATTTTTCTCAAAAAATTTACATTTTGATCAGGCTCTGCATTGCTTACATGGATGCTGCTTGTAACCTCTTGGATCTAGATGGATGTTTGACCTTCAATGTAAGCGCTGTTTAGTAGAGAACTTTTCTTTGATAGTTCAGGCCAAAAATCAAGATATTGGCATTGTTTGAATCTCAAGATGATTTTCAAGAAAATACCAATATATTCTCGATACATATGTATTTGTCCATATCTCTGTTGTTGCAACGAATCGATCGAACTTTGATATCAGTTCGTACCCACATATATTAATGTTAAATCTTAACTGCTATATGTTCCATGTGAATTCCAGGACGACCAGAAACGGGTTTTGCTGTACAACACACTTTTTCTTCCGCTTAGAAAATTTGTATATAAAGAAAAGAAAGCCAAAAAGGTATGGTTATATTTACTTATTTATCAATTGTTAGTTTTTCTTTGTATGAAATAATCCTCTTAATCCGTCCGGGACACTATGATGCCCATATCAATATTACTTGTTTATCCCAGTAAGTCGATTCCATTTCCCAACTCAAATTTTTAACACAATTTGACTTCTATTTGTTTATTAACAGACTCCGCTTGTCAATCACATCTTCAGGAATTCTCTCAAACTCAAAGCTAGTGACGCAGAAACGGTTAGCTCAGATTTTTCTTTTCCTTCATATTGTAATTTGATTCCTCTTACGTAACTCCCATGTTATTGCGAAAATTTTAATTTTAACATGAGCCGCCTGTAAATTTGTTAATTTCTTTTTTGCTAGGTTATGAATTTGCACAGTGCAGCCGAAAAATTTGTAAGCCAGATCATGACATCCGATGATGTTGTAGAAATTATTGATCATCTTGACAGGGTACTAGCAGGTAATGCTTTAACACTCGATTTGTTCCGTTTATAGACGCACATGTTCTTAAATGTCTTTTCTAGTTGATGTTGAAATAGCACTTGAAGCAAAATTATTGGATTATCTGAAAGGTGAACAACATATAAAATCAGTATGTTGAATCTAAAACAAATCGTATTAGAAGATTGAAATAGAGGGGAGAGAGAAAATAGGAAAACATAGAAAAATAGAGATGGTTTAACTCTTTGAAAGACCTCCTCATAGAGTTAAAAAAAAGAGCCAGTAACCTATATAACCTATATAACCTACATTTACAGCAGCCCATCAAATAGAGATAACAGTAGAGTCCTAGTAGCCCCTCACAAGCTGGAATATATATGCCATGCATTCCCACTCCCCACAACTCACTGAAAAATCCTATTACCTAAAAGTTTAGTGGTGGAAAATAAACTAAATGACAGCTGATATATAGATTGTAGTGTTTTTTGGATGTAGGCGTTTCAACAACTCTTGTCCTCTTAATCTGGTTGTATTTCATTAGAAGATGTTTTTGTTTTTTTCAGTAGCCCTTGGGCTATATATAGGAACTGTAAATCGACGTCCAGTATAAGTGAGATCTCTCTCTTCTGTTCTCATCCCTCTCACTGTCTATAATCTCGCTTCCTTTTGTTTTCTATCCAAAAGTTACATTGTATCAGTGCATTAAGCTCAAGGTGAATCCCGTCGATTTCCACTTACATCTCCTTATCACCCACTCAATTTTTTGGTTTCCTTTAAAGCCCAATATCTGGTCAACAATTTAAGTTTGTGTGTTTTTTTTCTTCTACTCTGAGAGGTTGAACGAACTCCTATTATATTTTAATCATTTTTGTAAGTACTGTTTACCTATCAATATACATCTGCCACAAACATTAAATGTCTTAATGCGTAAGCGTAACCAATGATTCTTATGTATGAACTGCTTAAGCTAATATAAAAAAAAAAATTAGATTTTATCGTTTTGCTCCATTAACTGAGTTTCCTAAAGTTGTAAAACAGGGATAATAAGGGTAGAAAATAGTCAAAGATCACGACGGTGAATGACGGTCCTGATTATACATTTGTTCCTCCAGAACTGACATTTTCCAAACTTTTTCATGTGGGACGCCAATGTAATTGCTTCTTGCACTTCTTTACTTACAATTAGCAGAGTAAGAGCATGTGCTCTCAAGTTTTTGTTTTCCTTTTTGTGTAGCTCAATTAATAACTTTAGATCCAACCATTGGTAAACATTCTTTGTTCTTATGAGAACTTAGAAACCCCTTCATAATCATAACTTGAGCAAAATGATAGAGTTAAGATTGACCTGATTGAAATCCTGTTGTTATTTCTAGTTCTAGGTACTAAATCAAAATAAAATGTCAATGCACATGCTTATCTGAAGCTCTCTTACAACTGGCACATTTCATTTTTCCAGGATTGCTTTTACGTGAAATTGAAGGTTACTGGCGAATTGCCCTTTTGAGCTCGACGTTGATATACCACGCCAAGATGGATGAGACAATAGATTTTCTGGACAAACATGTTGAATTGGACAAATGCATTGACTTGTATAGAAAAGTTGAAAAAAAGATCGTCGAACTCGGTATGGTTATTGTCAGTTTATTGCATCACACTATAGAGAGATCTTTACTTCTAAAATTCATAAAAACCGTTCGAGAACAACATTTATATTAAAGGGTTGGATATTCAGTTCTATTCACATGGGAGGATAGGTCAAAATTTAAAGTATCCTTACCTTTTGTAAACCTTGTATTTATTACCCCAATGCGAATGCTAATTCAAATAGTACCTACTTGAATGCAGGTCTAGACAATGTGTGGGAGATGAAACCTTTGATGAATGGGAAAGATATCATGGAAATTTTGCAGATTAGTGGAGGGCCTCGAGTCAAGGAAGTGGTAAAGAATTTCATTTCTTTCTGTCATTTTTTTTAATATCTGGCTGGGGTCATCCTGGGTTATAATGTATCACCATTTTCTTCAAATAATTCCTTGGGGGGCATGCAGTAAGAATTAAAAAATTCGAAAAACTAATACTAAATTCTGAATGCTAATTAATTTATTTTCCTTTGGCAGCAAGATAAACTAATGAAGTGGCAACTCGCCCATCCTTCTGCCACTGCAGAGGATTGCCGCGATTGGATTAAGGAAAGTGTATCAAAGCGTGCAAGAAACGAATGATTTGCTGTCTTTGAAATTTCCCAAGAACTGAATCAGGTCAAATTAGCAAAAGTTGAAACCTTACTATACTCTTGAGGATGATCCCAATGATAGCTTCCTAGAACTACTTATCATACAACTACAAGTGAGATAATAGACTAGGAGAGGATATTAACATTCCCTGTAAACAACTGGGTGAAAAGGATTATGAACATGTAACAGGTAGAAGTATACTCGAACTGGTGCAAGTGCCTCAGTATTCATGTAAGTGCCTGTTTTCTTTCTACTTTTGTGAGAAGGTTCAGGTTTAAAACATGGTTATGAAGAAAAAGTTGCTTTTGTGATTTTGATCCAGGACTCCTCATTTCCATCTTTTATAGTTTAACTTTAACATTGGCAATCCAAATTCGTAATTGACGTTTAATGTGTACTAATTTTCTCACTTCTAAGCAAGTTGATTATACATTTATACTCATCTTACATAAAAGGTGTTTCAAGTATCCGGCTGCAAAAGTCATTATCAATTGTAGAGCGTATGTGGCATATAGGTCCCCTCCCACAAAAGCAGCAATGCCCATAGTATAAGACTCTTTTTCTTGGATAAATTAGAAGCATTCTTCATTACTGCCTTTGTTCGAGTTGCGAAAACGTAGCTTCAAGCAGAGTGTCAAGGTTTGAGACTTTTGGTGCTAATTATGGGTTAGCCACCAACCAAAGCACCGCTGAAGTTGACCAAAAAAGAAATAGTAAATCCCGCATTTGGCAGCATTGTTATACTGCATATCTGCTCTTTCTTTTAGGGTTTAAGATGAACACTGATTCTAAAGATAATGTAGAAAGTAAGATCATCAAACTCCCTCCTCTTTACTTACTGTGTTTATGGGGTTTTAGTTTTTGTTTAGGTCTCATTGTTGTTGGTGTTGTTTTGTAATATTAATCAGAGGTATCAGGAGTAGTCAGAGAAGCTCCACCAAGTACCTATACCTTCAAGATTCACTCCTCTTTATTTGCCAAGAATTCTATTGAGACTTATGAATCTTGTTTCTTTGAAGTTGGAGGCCCTACTTTCTCTGAATTATATTCTTCCTAGGCTTTCTGTGCACACGTATTTGTTGTGTGAGTAAGAAATAAATACTTATTATGCTTTTCTTACGGCTATTGTGGTATATAGCCTCTTTGTGGGCTTTAACTTGAGCATATTGTATTTGCATTTACAGTAGATTGTGAGAATACGTAGTGTTGCTATTTTATTTAAGCTATAAAACCCATTACCCAAAAACATGCCTGGATATGACTCCAAGAAAAAAGATGGAGGAATAGACGAAAGGATGTAGAAATGGGGATGGTGTACAGTCGAATGGATTGGAGAAGGAATGGACATTGGAAGGAGAAATGGGGTCGGAGGGGCTTCTTTAGGGGTAGAATCAGACAGATGAGGAGAGTGGTTGTTATTAATACTCAAGGGTGTCCTGTTTAGCTATTCGCCCAACTTATCCCCATGGTACATGTCTTCGACTACACAGGCCTTTTAAACAAGATTTATCCAATAGGGTCGTGCCTTTATATGACTAGAGAATCAATTCAAGGACCTCCATTTCCCGAGCACTGCAGTCACAGCCCTGCTCTACGCGCTTAGATATTGTCTCCACTTGATGTGGGGGATTTTGTTCCCTTAAGAGCCCCGGTGACAAATAGAGTGAGACTTTAGCTTAATCATACATGATCTTAAACGATGTAGGACTAAACCACTGGTGCAACCATCACCATATTCGAGTTAGGCGGCTCTCCAGTACATCGGGCAGGATGTCACAACTGCGTCGATATTTACCTAAGTATAGAGGGTAAAACTCCCCTGGTGGTTTGGCTATATTGAAAATGGATTGGACATAATTAGTTGGTTATATTGCTTGCTTAGATTTATCACTCCTTCAATTTGTGTGGTATGGAAACTGGAAGGCTCAGTTTTTTGGAGCTAATATGGGGTTATATTGAATAAGAAGAAAAATAAAGATAACATTGGGGGTGACTGAAGCCTGACCCCAAATAGCAAAAGCGTACATCATTTTCTCATCGAGCTGCACCCATTTTCTAAAGTGAGGGCAGCTCTAGCTTGTCTTGGTGAATCTATCATCCTCCAGAAGATCTTGAACACTTGTTCACACCCCAGTCTTGCTAAAGCATCAGCACTATTGTTTGCCTCTATGAATACGTGCAAGATGCATATGTATAACAAGTTTCTCAACCGCAGAACTTCCTGCTACACATTGTATAATTTTGGTGAGACCTTCCCTTTGCTATAAAACCAATTCACAAGAACATGTGAGTCTATTTCTACGAAAACTGGTGTGAGGTAATGTTGTAAACATAACTTTGAACTATGGACCATACAATTCAGCTACCACCAATGCACCCGCCCAGGGTATTTCAATGTTTTCATATTTATTACATTCATCCACCCTGTTCTCATAATCACTACTTTTGACTATACATAACAAATATGCCAGTGTTGTTTATGACAGTGTTCTTTGATATATTCCATACCGGGTTTAAGAAGAATTTGAATATCGGTTATTTGAGGAAGTTTTCCAAGATACTATGTAGTTAAATTTCAGTAGCCCCCGTACATGAAGTAAATATTATAACCTAGTCTCCAACACAAGTTTGATTAGGCTTGAAGTTAACTGTCCATATTCCAGACCCAATCTAAATCTGACAAAATTCCAACTTAGATGATACCATTGGATTAAGTAGTTTTATTATGTGCTTTCTCAATATAATTATACTTTTACTTTAATTTTTATGCCTAATCTATCAGTTGTATTCTCTAATTGTGTTTTTGTAGGAAGTTGTTGCTTTACCCTAATGGAGATAAGAGCAAAAATGTGAAAGAACACATTTCTATGTACTTGGTTTTTGCTGAAACAGATTCTCTCCCTCCTGGTTGGATGGCTAAAGTTGTTTTCTAGAGGTTTATCTTTGATCAAATAAGGGACAACTACTTGACACTCGGAGGTACTTTCTAGAAATGCTACTTTGGCTCTATTATTGGTTCTTATAATTTTTAGCGTTTAGTCAATTTCTGGTAGAGTTCGATGCTTTCCATTTTTTTGTAAAGTGTTGTAGATAATTTTTTGAAATACAGTAAAAACATAAGAAATAAAGGAGAACCTTATAGGACAAAAAATAGGAGTTGGAAGAAGTAAATGTAGGAGTGAGATTAAAATGACTGAGGCACTCATTGTGCAGTCCATATATAGCGAAATGAGTCATATCAGACAACAAATGGTTCTTTTATCTGTGGTATCCTAGGTTTGTGTACAAAAATATATAACATAAAGAGGTTCAAAATAATAGAGACGATGTTGTCATTTAAGCTTCATTTTCCGGTAAACTAAAGAAAATAAATAAAGAAAAGCCGTTAAAATTCTGAATAAATAATACAAAAATTTAGTGTGATTGGAACCAATTTATTATAAGAAACTTAACTTAAAATAAGCATAAAATCTCAAGATGTGTAGTTTTCCAACAAGCAATGGGGAGGGGGCATTTCTTTAGCTTAACATTGTGCCATACTGCTCCCATGATACCGTTTCTTTATTTGATTACTCATGACAATATACTTCTATCTTTTACACGATATTTCCCAGACTCAGGAGGGAAGGTTAGACGCTTCCATGGAATCAAGACTACGTGGGGAATCTCACATCTCATATCCATTGCAAAATTTTCTGATCCTTCTTACGGCTACCTTGTTATTGACATTTGTGAGTTTGGAGTTGAGCTATTTGTTCTTGAAAATACACACGGAAGTGAGTGCTTGACATTGAAGGAAGGAGCCACCCTGACTCACACATGGAAGATTAAACAATTTTCTCAGATACAGAAGAACTACTGCTACTCCAGTATCTTTGACACAGCGGATGGTTCAAAATGGTATGTACAGTTAATGCTCCTCTTTGTAGTTTTTATTCTATTGCGTCTGATTATATTATCTTGATCATTTTTTTATTTTGCTCTAGGAAAATACAAATAAACCCGAAGGGTGGGGGTGAGGAAAAGAATAAAAGCCTCTCGTTGTATTTGAGTTTGGCTGATTCAGAGACCAGTGCTCCTGGTGGTAAAGTATACACAGAATTCATATTACGCATAAGAAACCAAAGGCAGGACAAACACAAGGAGCTTAGAGGTAAATCTCTAAATCATTCCACAGTTTCTCACTGCGAGAACATAATGAAAAGATTAGTAAAGTGTTTCAGTGAATTAAAGTGCTATCAACTCCTTTAACTGAAATATGAATTAGAAAGATTTTTTCAAATGACAGAAACCCCTGGATCGTGCATACATCTGACAGTGCCATATAAACCAAAATAAGAAAACTCATAATGAACCGATATTAATTTCCTTGAGGACAACGATCGCTAGTAACAAGAACTTGAGAACGATCAGTATGATAATTGTAGTGGTCCTTATACTTTGCTAATTTCCTTGAGGAGACCTAAAGTGCTCTCTGCCTGCACATCGAATTAAATATATGTATTTGGGCATCTCTAGGAGCATCCAATATAACAATCAATTGAGTGTTTTTTTGCTGCTTTGAGAATGCCTGAAGGCCACTTCAAACTTGAGCTTGATTTTCTCTTTATTCAAACAAAATATAAATAAAGGAACAACAAAGATATTTTTTTAAGTGCCTAGGACAAGTATTTGTTGTGTTTGCAAGGTGCTGCAGCATGCTGTCTGATGTGTATTTTCTATTTCGTCTTGTTTATTACCTTTCAGCTGTGCAATGGTTTGGAGGCCCCGTTGCTGCTAGTTGGGGTTGGCGGAGTTTCTTGAGACTTGGCGAGTTCGAAGATCTAGCAAATGGCTATTTGGATAAAAATACGTGCATTGTTGAAGCAGAGGTTACTGTCCTAGGAATAGTAAAAAAGATACCCTAAATGTCGAGTCGTGCTCCTTGGTATGCTGGTTTTCATACAATGATATTGTTTTCACTAAATTTTTTATTTTGGTCCAGTCGACTATGATTATAAAAAAGATGTTAGTAGACGGTTGTTGTCACGCCCCCAAAATTGGCTTCTTAATAAACTATTAAGAACGCGAATTCTGAGGTGTAACGTCGGGCATCCTAAAGATGAACCCCCAAAAGACGTACTACAATTTAAAATAAATCGTAAATACATCTAGAACACTAAGAAACTACGCAGCGGAAGAAAATCTAAAAGAGATAGAAATGATAAATAATACCACAAGGATAGCCAGAACTCCAAAAGATGCAAGTCCAGCTTGCTCCAACTACTAGTATCGCTACCGCAACAATTCACCTGAAAAAGTATATATGCGCAAGGCGTCAGCAAGCAACGCCCAGCAAGTACAAATATCCAAGGTCATAAGACATGATAGACCAAGATAAACACAGAAAAGAGACATGAAGATTCTAACGGAAGTATAGGAGAATATCAACCTAGCTACGAGTTCTAAAGAGGCAGTCTAAGTAAAACTAATATCCTACCAAGATATCAACGATAGCCTGAACTTAGATCTAACTACTACAATCTAAGAAGTACGGTTAATGAGGAAAGAGAATTTGGAAGTCACGTACACAGGGTCACTTTTAATTCAGTGGGACCACACTCTCGCACCCTTCTGTCCTCAACAGAAGCGTATCCCTTATTGGCCAGCCAGGGATTGGCGGATTCCTTTTTAGTAAGCCAGGAATTAGCGGGTAATGCACCTGATCAGGGTGTTCAAGGAATTTCAACCTACAGGTCTAAAGCCTGTTTTATTTTCAACTTTTAGGGATCTGCCCACGGGATGCTCGCGAAGCATGCAGCCGAGAAGTAACCGGGAAAGAATTTAGGGACTTGCAACCCGGGAAAACTGATAAACAGTTACCTCATATTTGGTTTAGGGACTCGAACCCAAGGACCGTAACAGCATAGCCCTACTGTGTACATTAACTCGAAGTTATTCTAACAGAATGGAAATGAAGAAGTTTGAATCCTATAAGAATCAAATGATCTGTCTGTCCCTGATTAGCATCTGGGACTAAATCCAAAGACCTACCGCTCTTACGACCAGATGATCTATCTACCCTCACTTTAATAACAAGTGGGGACTCTATCAAATGAAGTAAAACTCTAACATCCAATGCTATCTGTCGTAACATGCCCAATAAGTGCGACTATATCAAAAGGAAATTCTAAGCATCAAAGCGAATCTAAGTCGCGTACTACTGAATCATGGAAAATCCATTTAGTACAAAGTTCTTATCACTAGCACAATATCTTGTGATGATTATTGAACAACGCTCATGCAACTATCATATTAGATCAACCTCATAAATTGTATAGGAAGCCACTATTTCAGAGTCTCCAATCCTGAACTTCTCCAAAGTACTATTTACAAAGTTAACTAGATGCCAATGCACAATGAAGAATCTTCATATCCACAAACCAAACTGATATAAGAAGTTAATGCTATACCAACCAACTAAAAAAACCTACTTATAAAAAGATACTCCTCGAATTCATTTAAATACATAATTCTCGAATTCCAGCCTATATCATACTTAACCCTTATTACAAGCTCATGCACACACATCACAACTCCTGGTCAATTAAATATTCTTATATGCCTTAGATATACCCTTCACTTTTGTATACTAACATGAGAAAAATACAACATCGCTCAGCGTATGATCTATTACTTGCATAATGTATATCCTTACTACATCGTATTTAATGGCGCTCGGACAAGTAGTTATTACACCAGCCAAATGAAATACTCCATATGTATGCTCTTATGATAATCCAGATTATAGTACGACAATTCATCCAATACATGTAACACATCTTCCAAGTCTATATCAATAAAATCATATCTAATCGGAAGAGCTAATGCCTCTAGTTAACAACTCCATATTAGTTCCGTATTCAATTCCAACCTCAATCACTGAGACATCATCATATGGTAATCTAAGATTGGCTTAGTCTATTCATAATCTAGGTTATCTAGTCCTTCTACTAATACAATAGTTCTCTAATATACTAGTTAGGTCCAACTTGCATACTGATGGTGGATATAGAACCCTAAGGAAACACGATAATGAATACTAGCTTTATACACAATGAAACTCTTAAGAACACCAAGTCATATGTACAACCAAGAAATTAAACTATACTAGTAAAACATAAGTTATTTCTTAAACATGACTCCAAAAACAATCGCGGATCAGGGCATATTTGCTCACAAAGTATAATTGAATTAGGCTAACAATTGTTCTAATGAAATTTAGTACTAACAAGGCTGAGGTTCAGATCTGAAATCACACATTAGGCTTCATGGTTCAAGATATAATCCCTAAGCATATGTGCTAAAAGATACTTAACATGAATTGATTAATCAATGACAAGAACAATACGAACTGGAGCATCAGTAACTAAACAAGATAAATTACATGAACATGGAATCAAGTAAACCAAAAGAAATAATCTCTGCAGGTGTGAATCCATTCTCTAATCAAAGCATATGAGAAAGGATAAGAGTACTTGCCTCGGGTAAATGGACGAAGAGGGATTTACTGCATCTTACTTCAATCATCAACCTTGCCACAGCATCTTCAAATTCACCATAATTAGATTAAATCAAGATGGGTTTAAGATTGAAAGGACAAAAGAGAGGTTATAGGGTCGGAATCCAACCGGCGTAATGTTGTTCTCCGATGAGATTCTAGAGAGAGAAAGAGAGATTGGAAAAGGTTTTAGAGGGAGTGTGAGTTTTGATCGGACGGCTGATTCTAAGGAGGAGATGAAGTAGAAAATCAAAGAAAAAGGAGGAGAAGGAGGAGGAGTTGGAGAAGGGTTAGGGAGAAATACGGTGGTGGTTGTTTGAATGGGTTTGGAGAAAAAGAGCTAGGATTAAGTACTACAGGGTGCTACTTAACACAAAAAAAATCCCCACTATTTGATGCACAAAATTTACTTTAATAACACCTATAAAATCCGGGTCGCTACAGTTGTTTGGTCAGTAAGGGTTATCAACCCTTTTTTTGGTACATGGTATCATTTTCTGGTTTCTTATGGGGTATAATTTCGCATCGTACTGTATTTTTCATCTTCTTGTTATACTTTGTTAATGTGGTAATGTATTCAATTTCATTTCTTGGAATTATATCAGCGGTGATGGTGTTCGATATGAAATGCACCCTCCAGATTGTTTACTGGAAACATTCTTTAGTAAACATGAAAGAGTTAAATGTCTTCTCCCTTATCTCACCAAAATCGAATTCATCTTCTTAAGACAAGTTTTTTTTTGCTACAATGTTTGTTTTGCTGTGTTAGGTTAATTATGTGAGACCTTTGAACTATACTTGTTTTCAAGGACAATTATCTCCCAAGGTTGTCATTTAGAGTATCATGAAGGACGATTATCTTCCAAGGTTAGCTTTTAATTTGATGGTGAATGTACTCTTAAATAATGAGTCGAACGGCTAATCTACTAAAATTTGTAAATATTCTTTTAGGACAAATATTGCAAGAATCATAATTACCAACTCAAAGTTTGAGAAATTATGATATGGGTATAGTTCAAACACAGAGGTTAAAGAAACAATGCCATATGAATAAAATTCCAATTCATAGCAGCAGAAATTGAAAAAAATAAAAATAAAAATGTGGTGCCAGGGTCATTTTCTTTTAGCAAGCAAAATGAATTTAGATTAGGCCCTAAGAGACATCGCAAATGTCAAAATAATCAGAATTTAAAATAATTTTTGGACGCGGAGAGAAAAAAAGGTAATTGATTTTACCCCTCCACTCTCTTTTCCATTCTCTCTATCAGACTATCACCTCACTCCCTTAGAGTCCCTCTAGAGGTCACACATTGGAGATTAGTAAACCAGTGTCCTGGAGATCATGGTCACTTAAATCCTATCTGTTGATACAACCAATATGGATGATTAGTTACTTCCAAAGATGAAACTCTTCGTTATTCTGGAAACTCTCTTGTGTATATAGATAAACTATAAAGAAGAGTTTAAGGATCATCCCAATGGTCACCCTCACTTCTTGCATATCTGCATTCAAAGGTATCTCAATGACAAAGATAAGAATCACCTCTCATGAAGATGAAGAAGGTATCATATATATACTAGTAACCAATACTTAGAGAGATATATCTTTGTATGCTTTCTTGCCAGTGTTTCAGTTTTTAATCTTTATGTAATGATCTATTGTGTTACAGGAATGATTACTGGTGTAGTGAGAGATGTTCCTCCTACTCACTACACATTCAAAGTTGAATTATTTTCCGTACTTTCAAATAGCTCAATTGAGAAATATGAGTCATGTGATTTTGAAGCTGGGGGTTACAAATGGTATAATCTCATCCAAACTCCATTACCTTTTAAATCTCACATGTTTCTGCAAGTTATTGATATAAACAGCTAGTATAAGAATCTTTTTGAATCTTATATGCCGTGGAAATAACCTTTTCTTCAAGCTATTGTTTGATGATTTCTTAGATGGCATGGCATGATTAATGCTTAAATCTCAGATACATCATTTTGTTCATAGGAAATTGTTGATGTACCCTAAGGGGAATAAAAATGGGAAGGGTTATGTATCACTCTACTTGGAAATAGCTGATATGGGTTCTTTACTCCCTGGCTGGGAGGTTAACGTGATCTTTCGCTTCTTTTGTTTGATCAAATTGAGGACAGTACTTGACCTTCACAGGTAATAAAGCGTCTCTTACAATTTACCAGTAATTACTTGACTAATTTTACAAAATTTTATTCCTATACTGGCGAGATAAAAAGCCAACTTTTTTTAGATAATGAGGGAATAGTTAGACGCTTTCACGCAATGAAAACACAATGGGGCATCTCTCAACTCATACCCCTTTCAACTTGGAAGAACCTTCCAATGGATACCTTGTTGACGATGCTTGCGTCTTTGGAGCTGAGGTATTTGTTTGTAAGAGTAACGGCAAAGGTGAATCACTGGCTATGATAGAGGATGCTTTTGTTCATAAGCATACATGGAAGATTGAAAAGTTTTCACAAATTACTGAAGACTTAGTTACCTCTGATGTTTTTTTTGCCGGCGATCAACAAACAATGGTACGGAAACTGCAATCCTTAAATTTAAATGATCGTTGAAAGTATATTCTGAATTTGATTTGATCAAATCCTTTTGTTTTTAAGTGTTCTATGCTTCTTATTTTGTTCTAGGTGCATCTACCTGCGTCCTAAAGGTTCTGAAGATGTAGAAAACATTTATCTCTCGGTATATTTAGATCTGGTTGATTCGGAAACTATTTCACCTGTTGAGAAAGTATTTGCTGAATTCAAGTTACGATTGAGAGACCAAATCAGTGACAAACACTTGGAAATTATAGGTAAAAGCAATTAAGCTTCATATATACATGACAAGTCTGTCTCTGGATCTTGTTCACTTTTCTTTCCCAAAACCTAATCAATTTCAGTTTTTTTGCAGAAACTCATTGGTTCATTGGTGCAAATGATAGCTGGGGTTATCCAGGCTTCATCAAATTAGAGAATTTTAATGACAAAACAAAGGGTTACTTAGTGAATGATGTCTGCATTCTGGAAGCTGAGGTTACTGTTCGTGGTTTAGTAACAAAGTTTCCTTGAATCTTGGACTGTCTTCCTAATATGGCTATCATCAACTGTCCCTTTTGAATTCTGTACTTCCAGCTGAAATTTATATGCAGAAGATTTTAGGGTGGTTTCTTTTTGGAATAAGGTAGCTGTGATTGTTGTGATGATACTGTCTAAACTCTTTAGTACACCGTAAACGTTTGTGATCACGATTATTTTTAGTGGTTTTGATTTAGTAGGTCAACCAATTGATTCATGTAAGAGGGAAAAGCTTAGCTAATGCAATGATCAGTTGCCTAGTCTAATTCAACGAAAATGTTTTCAATAACAAATATTTTCATTCGGTGTGGATATTAATTGATCTAATCCTGTCAACTGAAACCAACCCTTTGCCCACGTCTTAGAGCATCCACGCCGGTTTAAACTCCAGAAACGTAGGCAGGCTAATGGAAACACCTTTCCCTACCATAAGGTGATGGTTGTAGGACATTTTTTTCTTCTTCCAACAGGGTCACTTTTTCCAACTTGGGACATGCTCCATATCAAATGATAAATCAAAAGATGTCACAAATAAATTGTTTACGTGCCCATAATAACCTGTAACATTAAAAACCAAATCGCTTTGGCTCGATCGCTTGCCTCGTTCTTTCACACCCCTTTGGGACCATATGGGGGTCGGAGTTGAAGTAGACTCAGGACGCAAGTTCTGGATATCATCTAGCTAACTTGCCCAACAGGTTTAGTGGTAAAGGAGTTCTAAAACAAAAAAATGCTCTATCTCCCTAACCCTAATCTTCAACTCCTCCCTCTACATAATAAACAAGTCTGCTAATTTTCATAATTAGTACTGCGTTTTAGCTTCCAACCACGCTTATTACCACCAACAGCTCCAAAGACACTGAAGATGGTACTCTCTCTCTGTTTGGCTTGATTAATGGGTTGGTCTCAGTTTCTGTATGATTTTGTAGATGTCGCTTAGAGTATGTCTAGCATGTCTATAAGAAACAACGTAAAAAGTATGCTCTCTTTCTCTCACTCGTTTATTTGATCTTATTACTGTTTTGATTAAAAAAACTTGTTTAGCAAGATTAGGATAGTGTTCTAGACTTCTAGGCATATGTTTCCACTCATATAGATCGTAACCCTCCGAGCATGTGAAGTCCCCGTGACACATGCCCAGGAATTCTCTGAAATATTGCTCAGAGCATTCACGATAGTGGAGCTATATTATTAGTAATATGTGAATAGAGGGAAGCGCTAAATATTATACCACGGGGCCTTCCAGAATGGTGCCAAACAATTTGGCGAGAATGCATTATTTCTCGGATCAAATAAGTCGGTTTTATCCGTCACTGTTGGATGCTCTCATGAGTTGATTATGATCTTTTTGCAGGAGTGATAAGGATCTTCCACTAACGCACACATTCAAAGTTGAATCATTTTCTTTACTCTCAAAGGGATCGATTGAGATATGCGAGTCTTGTGACTTTAAAGCTGGAGGCTACAAATGGTATCGGCATCGCCGATTTCTTTCTTAATATTTCAATTATTATCTCTAAGACACCGTCTCCAAGTTTAAATATTTCATATAACAATTGGTGACCACACAAGGCTCCTGAAGGGAGGTTAATCAAATCTAAAATATTTTTGCTAAATGAGAAATTTTATTGAGGAAGAAAAGAATGATACAGGGGAAACAAAGAAGCAAGAAACAAAAGAGAAAAGGAAAGAGCTATAACAACTGGTGACCACACAAGGCTCCAGAGGCAAGCTAATCAAATCTAAAATATATAGTAATAGGATTCTCAATGATTCTACTAGCCCTCTTCGTAGCCCAGTCGGAGCTAAAGTTTTGTTCTCTCTACACTTCGGAGAACCTGGGAGAGATAAAATAATTTTTGACCTCATTCCACTTAGGTTGTAGCCTCCATGAAATCTTGTTGGATTGGATAGCAAGAATAGCTACTAAACTGCATTGGAGTCGAAAACCTCCCGGCCTCGACTAAGCTCTGCTTCACCTGAATGCTGACATAGAAAATCTCTTCCCGACTCACCTCGTCGATAGCAAGAGGTTTCTTGAATATTATATTAAGCTTAGAAATTGGCTTATATAAATCCGGAAGATCCATAATCGTTGCGGCCAGTGCACGTTTCTCTTTCTTGCATTTCTCCTCCTTCGACCGAAGTTCCAAGTGAAGTTTCCAACATCTATCGAAATTGTGCCCATTAACCTTGCAATGACTACAGATAGTTCCCTGGAATAAAGACCCCTCTCCTTTGGACTCCCCTTTCTGATCAAACTTCCAATTAGCCTTGTACCTCGACTTGCTCTTGTCGTCCTTCTTGTCGCTCTTCAAGTACTTGCCTTCAATGGCAATTGCTTTAATGGTAGCATCCTCGATTTTCCACCTTGAAGAGCTTTATTCTCTTCTAATAGACTTTGACAAACCCCCGTATACTTCATGAACACGTCGTACTTATCCACGTCAATATCCAAAACTAACGCTTGGTTATAAAATTCCGTAGTGAATTGTTGTACGGATTGCCCAAACCTTTGCGCAAATTGTGCCATGTATACCACCACTCCTGTTCATACCCAATTGGATAGAATTGCTTCCTCACCAAAACCTTGAATTCCTTCCAACTCAGACTTCCGACATCATGTCGTTTCCGATAGGATTTCCACCACGTTAGTGAGTGGCTTGTGAATTTCAAAGTAGAGAAGCAAATCTTCTGAGCGTTTAAATATTCATCAATGGAAAAATAGGTCTCTAACCTATCTAGCCAATTATCTAATTTCTCTGCATTGACGGAACCATAAAAAATTGGAATCTCAATCTTAAAGCCAATACGAAGATTACTCATATGATTCATTGATTTACCAAAACCTGGGCGCTCCTTGACGGAATCGGCATCACTAGAATTACCATCTATCTCCGCATTATCGGCGTCTTCATCCACCTCCATAACCCCTTTTCTCCTCGAGCAACCTCGCCGATGAGAACGACCTCGCTGTGTCGCCGAAGTGGAAGCCTTCGCGAGGTTCCTTAGACGTAATTGTTCAACCAACTCCCCTACAGTAAAAGTTAGTGTAGAAACTATCATTTCCAAAACCGTAAGTCGATCGCTGGCCTCGTTCATCTTCAAATCATCCTTCTTCTTCGAATTAGGTTTGCGATGAATCTTCAACGGACTCACTAACTTTTCCTTCGTTTGCTTGAGACGGTCACGTATAAGGACCATAAACCACAATCAACCCCCGAAGATCGTAACTGGAGCTCTAATACCACTTAATCTACAATACGATTGAGAAGCTCTTAGTTAGAAGAAGAACACGAAGAATACCAATTGGTTTGGAAAAATAGAGAATTCGATTACTAAAATAAAGTAATTACAATAAAAATCTCTCAAACCCTAGGCTTGTCTCAGAACTCTTTTCAGATCTAACATAACCCTAGAAATAACCTAAGTTCCCTTTATATAGTAGGGAACTCAAAAATCATAAAAGAACGCATCTCGAGGCAAAATAACGCCTGAGAATAAAAAACAGCGCCAAAGTCGTTCGAACAAATTTACAACCAATTGGTCTAAACCCTAGAAAAGTAGACCAATCGTTCAAACGAAAGCACAGCACGTTCGAACGAAATATGGCTCTGGGCCAAAATTCCATTGAGGTAAATTTTGGTCGTTCGAACGAAAATACAACTCGTTTGAACGAAAAATGGCTTTGGTCCAAAATTTCAGTGGGATGAAATTTGGTCGCTCGAACGACCCTGGTTAAAATACAAATTACTAATAGATCCTCCTGGATCACATACTTTACCAATTTGGCATTATGATTAACTTTGCTTTCTACTTTTTTGTGTATGCTTGCAAAGTACATATTACCATTGAGAACAAGAAAACTGCATGAAGGATGTCCTAGAATGACCAATTATGGTACAACCATAACACTGTCACATATGCTTAGACAACTCTATTTATTATATTGTACTAGACTTGTGTCTATCTCTGTATCTTTCAAGAATTGTTCTCTTTAATATATAGTCGTTGTTTCTCTGACCTTGATGTGCATATATTGGGCTTTGATAAGAGGTTTTGTTGGGGTCCTCTAGCAAAATACCCGCTCAAAATACAGTTTGTCGAATTGTAGCATGGATGAGTGAGATCGAATCCATATGGAGGTTTGGGAAAACAAATACTTTCGGGCCGAATTACGATTTTATAAGAGATAAATCTAAAATGAATAAATAAAAGCTAATTATAAAACTTAAATGAGAAAGAGCTAAGGTTCGGACTTGGCCTCTACCTTTCAAAGCATTAATCGACATACAACTAGATCCTAATTTCTTCACCCATCATATGTTCGTGTTAAGACACATACGATGTTGTAAATTAAACCACTAAATCTATGGTCAAACATTTAGTGGTTATGTTTTTAAGTAATGGTGAAGAGTGTCTTAGAGAATTATCAACTCAGCCATGGCTAAGCTTGAGTGAGTTCTCCAGCGTTTTCTCTTTCTAGATCTCCAAATCAAGTCAATGGCTAGTAACACTTGTTTGTATCCAAAATTATTGTACACCAAACCGAAACTATGGTTACGCCTTCGATATGATGCACTAACTTATCAATCATAAAGTACTAAGAGAAAATGAATTAAAACCTAATTAATGCCAACTATTGCTCATCCAAGAAGAGGCCTTATCCTAGCCTTAGCTAAAAGATTAGCTGCTCATCTCGGACTTCATCGCATTAACAACTAAAGAAGACATTAACAAAAATTAAACTAAAAGAGAAGAATATACAATTAAATAAAACTAAGACTTTATTTCTTCTAAACTTGCTTTAACATGAGATGCCCAATTACAATGGGGGAAGGTTCCTTTATATAGGAGAAGGAACCCAAATTTAGAAACTATATATTAAATTCTAAAAAATATTTTTACAATAATATCTTCTAATATTACAACCAATCACCTAAGATTCTTGCATATAATTCCCATAAGTGATGTAGAGATCTTTCTTCATGGAAACTCTTGCATATATCTTCAATATAAAATACCCTCAAGGATCTTGGATGCAATATATAATTTGACCTTTTTCTCCAAGAATATTTGTGTATATATTTCTTCAATCTTGAGACCAAATATATTGTGTCTTTGACCTTTTGTGCTATGAACTGTTGGAGACACTTTTACTTAACTTTAAGAGTTTGGTTTCAAATTTACATCTCCAATAGCTACAGTCAAACAAACGCGCATAAGTATCCAAAATTAAATATAATGGACGACTAAAATACATGTTCGGGTATATAAAAAATGTCATAATTACGTGCTCATCACATACCCCCAAACTTGCCTTTTGCTCATCCCGAGTAAAATAAAATAATAGCCACTTTCGCAGGAAGTACGATTGTATTTAACATATGTAGCAAGCCGTTAAACCCCCAGGTTTTGCTTGGTGGATGAGTGTTGTCTCGTGAGGGTTTGCAGTGACTATACCCACAAAGTCAATAATAACATTTTAAACAATTCTAGAATATACATGACTCATTTCCTGTGAACTTATCCTTACTTCGTTGTGACAAAAATATACTGATGAGAAATCCTTAAACCTACTATTCTCCCAAGTATATCAAAGAATATTTTAAACTTATCCGAAACTAGAAGTACTACCTCAAGATTAGAAAAAGATTCAAGTATTTTTCTTTAGATATATTTGAGTGTACAGTGAAAATAGTTTTATCGCCTAATACGTTGTCTAGAATAATTTACTCAGTTTTTGGGAGTCTAGTTCTTGCTAGAATAAATTTAACTGTTAGTTCGACAAGGGCCTTAGTCAATTCTTCTTCCTAGAATTTTACTTTTACTTTTCTTTTGCAAGCCTTTTCTTTTGAGTACATTATTTCTTAGTGAAGCTTCTGTAACAAGGAGTTTTCGGTCGATAATCTCCACCAGTTGGCTAAGGTTATCGGGGTGTGGTACCCCATCTTGACCTAGACTCAGAATTTTTACAAGTAATATTTTCTGGTGTTCCTTTCACATAGTTTATGGTTAAACTCGAGATTGGTGATAATTTTTCCTCTTTCAGTTCTTAATCATGCGAGCAGCCTTGCAACGTGAAAGTTTCTAGAGTACATTTGGCTTATTATTATTTTTTCTTAGGAATGAACTTATTCTTAGGCAGTTGTCTCCCTTGTAGCAAACTATTCTTAACATAAATGCTAAATTTCCCTTATACTGAGCAAAAATCTTTTGAAGGTATTCATTGCAAAAACTACAGTAAAGTGCACATTTTCAAAATATACCAAGTTAACTTGAATTCGTTGCTAATTAAAAGATAGTACTTTTAGCTTAAGATATTCCAAAATATTCTAGTTTATACTTGGTACAATTTCAAATTTTAGGCTTCTCCAGAGGTCAGGTAATCGTTCAGTAGCAAGATAATTGACAATGTCGGCATACCAAAGTAGTTGTATAATAGCCATAAGCTGCTCATCAGGAAATGTCTCTACGATAGGGAGGGGATCTTTATCACCTTCGATTAGAAGTCGGGATAAATGGTATGTTACAACATTTTTGACACATTTCTTATCTCGAATTTCGATGTCAAATTTTTATAATAAGAGGATCCATTGGATTAACCGAGGCTTAGCGTTCTTTTTGGATAACAAATATTTTAAGGTCGCGTGATCGATATAGATAATGATTTTGGACCCAACAAGATATGACCGAAAATTTTATAATGCAAACACAATGGCTAATAACTCCTTCTCAGTGGTGGAGTAATTGATTTGTGCATCATTGAGTGCGCGTCTGGCATTGTAAATAACATGAGGTTTTTTATCTACTATTTTCCCTAAAACTGCTCCAACAACGTAGTCAGATCCATCGCACATCAATTCAAATAGAAGATCCCAGTTGCGCGGTTGGATGATTGGAGTGGAAGTTAATAGAAGTTTGAGCTTCTCAAAAGCTCTAGAACATTTATCATCAAAGTAGAAATTATTGTCCTTTATAAGTAAATTACACAAGGGTTGGGAAATTTGGCTAAAATCTTTGATGAACCGACGATAAAACCCTGCATAGCCTAGAAATGATCAAATGGCCTTAACCGTCCGAGGAGGAGGTAAGGAAGAAATAATATCGATTTTGGCCTTATCAACTTCTATCCCTTTGTTGGAGATGATATGGCCAAAAACTATCCCTTGTGTCACCATGAAGTGACACTTTTTACAGTTTAATACCAAATTGGTTTATGTACATCGTTCTAGCACAAGCTCCAAATAGTATAAACATTCATCAAAAGAGGAACCAAACACTAAAAAATCATCCATGAAGATTTTGATAAATTTATCAACCATATCAGAGAAAATGCTCATCATACACCGTTAAAATGTAGCGGGTGCATTACACAAACCAAATGGCATACGTTGATAAGCAGAAGTCTTGTAGAGACATGTGAATGTGGTTTTCTACTGATCTTCTGGAGCAATGGGGATATGATTATATCCCGAATAACCGTCAAGAAAATAGTAATGACTTTTTCCCGCTAATCGTTCAAGCATTTGATCAATGAATGGAAGAGGAAAATGATCTTTCCTAGTGACCGTGTTCAACCTTTTGTAATCGATACAAACAAACCACCCGGTGGTCATACGTGTAGGGATTAATTTATTATTCTCATTTTTGACTACATTAATCCCTGATTTCTTGGGTACAACTTGAACAGGGTTGACCCACTTACTATCCAAAATGGGGTATATGATACCCGAGTCTAAAAGCTTAAGAACTTCTTTCTTAACCATCTCCATCATAGTTGGACTTAAACGTCGTTGCATCTCGCGCGAATTTTTAGCACCTTCCTCGATATTGATGCGATGCATGCACACGACCGGGCTAATTCCCCTCAAGTTTGCTATAGACCACCCTAAGGCTAATTTGTATTTTCTAAGGACACTCAACAGCTTACCTTCCTGGTTAACATCTAGATTGGAAACTATTATCACATATAGAGTTTCAGAATAACCTAGAAAGGCATACTTGAGAGTATTGGGTAATGGCTTGAGGTCCAACTGGGGTGACTTAACAATAGATGGAATAGGTATAGTAATTGATGGTTCAAGAGGTTCTCGTCCAAGTCTCCATTTGGACATGTTAAAAGTAGGAGTTGAGTTTAGTCGAGTAAGGCATTAAACTCTTCAACGATTGTGTCTTTATCAAAGTCCTCACCAAAGTTTACTAGACATGATTCAATGGGTCTTCAGAAAAGGATTTGGGGAAAGAGTTGTAAACTAGAAAGTCAATCTTATTGAGCTCAGCCATGTCATCAAAATCAGGCACTTGAGTATTATTGTTATTGCTAAAACATTGAGTTTGATTTTTAATTCACCCATAGATAGTTGTAAGAAAAGGGCGGTCCAATATAATGGGGATCTCAGAGCTAGGATTCATGACATCTTTAGTGTCCAAAACAACAAAGTCCACAGGAAAAATGAGAGTATCAACCTTGATAAGAATATTTTCAAGGATACCACGTGGGTATCGTATTGACCTATCAGCCAATTGAAGTGCCATTCGGGTAGGTTCGAGTTCTCCAAGTCCTAATTCCTGATAGACCGAGTAAGGTAAGACATTCACACTAGCCCCCAAGTCGAGTAACGTCCTATCCACTTTGTGATCTCCAATTTTATAAGGGATGGTTGGGCTTCTAGGATCTCAAAGCTTAGGAGGGGTTAATATCTCAGTCAAGTAGACTTTCTTATGCACATTGATTTTTCTTTTCCTAGTGCACGCATCCTTAAAGAATTTGGCATACGTAGGAATAAGCATGATGGCATCGAGTACTGGAATATTTATATGAACTTTCTTAAATGTATCCAATATCTAATCAAATTCAATCCCTTTATTAGCTAGAAGAAGGCATTGTGGATAAGGCACCTTTGGCTCAACATGTGCCTTTGGTATGAAAATGAATTAGGTAGAAAACTTCTTAGATTTCTTAGAAGGTTCATGGTTATTTACTACAACTGGCTCACTCGTACCTACCTCATCCTCAATAGCAACTGGTACTAGTTCAACCCTAGGTATTTCAACTCTGTTATCAATTTGTCTACCACTTCGAAAAGTGGTAATGGCATTAAGCTGTTTTGGGATTGAGCTAGAATCAAAATCCAGTGGTCCTTTGGATTAGATACAGGTTGGCTAGGTAGCTTACCTGGTGGTCTCTCATGCAATGCATTTGCCAATTATCCTATCCGAGTCTCTAAACTAGAGATAGATTAGGATATAGAATTTTGATTCACCAAAGTCTGTTGTTGGAATTACATCATTTGTTGTTGAAATTGCAACGCTTGTTTTGAACTTTTCATTGATTGTTTTTGACTTTCCATTGATTGTTGCACGAAGAGAGCAAGGGTATCTTCCAAAGATGGTTTAGGTGGAGCGGGTGAGAGCTGTTTGGATGACTGAAAGAATTGCTGAGGATAAGATTGAGAAAGGGGATTCCTAGGTAAATTATAGCCTGAGGTTTGTGGCTATCCAAAACCCGAATTGGGTTGGTTGTTATTCCACGAAAAATTTGGGTAGTTATGCTAAGTTGGTTTGTACGGGTCAAATGGCTTCTTGTAGGTATTATTCAAAGCATTCACTTGCTCTTGATTGTCATTCATTTCATTAAACATGGGATACATTTGAGTCACATGGGTTACATCATAACAAACAGTGCAACCTTATTGCTGAACTTTGTTCATACTACCCTTCGATTGATTCATTGCCATAGCCTTAATTTTTTGGGTAAGAGTATCTAATTGGGCTTTTATGGCAGTTCCCTCATTCACTTTGTATAAGCCACCTTTCTTGGTTGTATGAACATTTCTATGTGGATCAAAATCTCATTGTTGAAAGTTTTCAGCCAATTTCTCAAACTCCTCATAAGCTCATCGGGTTCAAGGTCCTAGAATTTGCCACTATGCATGGATTCTAGCCTATAACGATTCTTAAAAGTTATTCTCTGATAGAAGATCTGGGCTAGATGTTGCTTCTTAAAACCATGATAGGGACATTGTAAAAGAAGATTTTTATATTTCTCCCATGCCTTGTAAAACGTTTTGCTCTCATTTTGAGCAAATTCAACAATTGTATTTCTAAGAGCAAGGGATTTTCCCATTGAAAACCATTTGGTTTTGAACTTAGTCTCCATTTGGTCCTATGAATTGATAGATGCTGGTGCTAATGAATCAAGCCAATGACCCGCCTTATCTTTTAGTGAGAATGAGAATAAATGAAGGCGGACGGAATCCTCAGTAAAATGTTGATATTTTTAAGAGTGCACATATTTTCTTAAATTTGTGGACGTGCTTAGAAGGGCTCTCAGAATCAAGCTCATGAAATATATGTAATATTTGTATCACACTAGGCTTGATTTCATAATAATTTGTTGTGATGGCTGGTAACACGATACACGAAGGTATATCGCTCACCACTGGGGTCCAATAGTCCCTAAGAGATTTGGTGGCAGCCATGATTGGGGGTTCGACTTATAGCTCAACAACAAGCTCAATTGGGTCAACTCTAGATAAATTACCCTCCTCCAAAATTTGGGGGTCCTAAGTTCTCTATTGTGTTGATTAGGCGAGGTAGTCGCCCTCTCCGCTTTGGCTGAAGTGGTAGGCTGTAAATAGGTAAAGGTTCAGGTAAACTTCCTAAACATTTTCTCCACGTGTCCAATTGATCATGCACAAACTACTATGCGATAAAATTCGACACCCGATGCAGTAAACAATCAATCAAACCTATAATCTAATACTTCAACTTGTTTCAAGAAGTAATAAGTAGGTCTCCCCTATATTTTTCTTTGTTCACAAAAGGGTAGGATGGTCAAAGGCTTTGGTTCCTACACTCTCCTACGTCACTGTGCTAGTACTAGCTCAGAGTAGATGTTCATTCTTCACGTCCGGGCGAGTTGCCTTATCGTACGTCAGCACTCGGAATGGTGATGTCGTAAACCTACAACCAATATTTCGCGGTGCTAGGCTGGGGCCGTATCCTACGAACCCGTGTTTGTACCCCAGTCCGGCACACCTATCCGTTGGGTGATTAAATCCCGCGAGAATCTTGCTACTTTTTTTTTATTATCAGTTATTTTCAGGTCCGGGACGTTCAATTTTTGTGTGATACAAATTTTTTTGTATCCCCAATGGGTGGTCCTACTTGTTAGAGAGCTTTTTGGGTGATGAAATCCCGCAAGTCTCTAACAGTTTTTACCTTTACTAATGTTGGAATGAAAAGAAATTTAAACACGTCAATAGGTCAATCCAACCACAGTAAATATTTTATTAGAATAACGTGAATTTGCACAGTCCACGCGACTTTATGTTCTTAGTGCCGGGGCAGAGCGGATATGAACCCCTTCGATATAAAAGATTCCATTGTTCCGCGTTCGCGTACAATATCGAACCGTTTGCCTTCGATAGTTGAGGGCTCGGCCGAATTGTAGTCTAAGTATGATGGGAATGTACCTTGTTCCTTCTCGATGATCATATTGTGCATTATCACGCACGCCTTCATGACATTGTTCAAAACTTGGGGGTCCTACAATTTAACCGGATTTTTTACAACATTGAACCGAGATTGTAAAATCCCAAACGCCCATTCAACGTCTTTTCGGCAACTTTCTTGTTGTTGAGTAAAGAATTTTTGTTTCGCTGTAACCGGATTGGATATGGTTTGGACAATTGTTTCTCATTTTGGGTATATGCCATCCGCTAGGTAATACCCCATATCATAAGCTTTTCCGGCAATTGTATAATTGCAAAGCAGGGCGATACCATTGGCCAGGTCGGTGAAAAGATATGATTATTGTAGAACATTGATATCATTATTAGACCCTGGTAACCCAAAAAAAACATGCCAAATCCAAAGGTCGTGTGAAGCTACCACTTTAAGAATCAGTGTCGCCTTGGGGTAATGACCAGTAAATTGACTGTGCCAAGCTTTGGGACAATTTTTCCATATCGAATGCATTCAATCAAGGCTTCCTAACATGCCAAAAAATCCCTGTGACTCTCCGACCGCTTTTAACTTTTCGACGTCGGCCGCGTTTGGTGCTCGAAGATATTTCTCGCCAAAAATTTGTATAACCGCAACACATAACCTTTTCACACATAACAAGGTTGTGTTTTCTCCTATTCGGATATATTCGTCAAAAAGATCTGCCGCAACACCGTAGCTTAGGAAACGTAGTGCTGCGACTATCTTTTGGTACGGTGATAACCTTATAGTACCAACGTTGTTGAGTTTCTGGATAAAATAATGATCATGTGCAACGACTACATAGAATAGACGCATAAATATGTCTCTACTCATACGAAAACGTCGCCGAAATTCCTATGGCTCATATGTACAATTCGGCTTGAAGTAGTCTCGTATAATGCTGTAATTCCCCAATGGGTGATCTCGCTTCTTTCTCTTATCCTTACGGCCCATGACACTCCCGCCGTAACTCGAAGTTGCATCTTCAACTACTATGTTCACTGCAGCTTGGTGCAGAACGTAAATTGCCGCTGCACAATTAAAGATAAGATCATCATCGGAGGACGACGACGATAAACCTGGAGGATTGGGTATGGATGAATCGGATGATGAAGAAGACATTTGAGGCTTTGGAGTTGAGAGAAGAGTGTAATACCAGATGGTGATTAAGTTTCTAAAGGAAGAGAGAAGTGTAAAAATGGGAGAAATATAAAAGGGGAAGACGTTGTGGGACTTTTCCCCTAGATTTGGTTGTGAAATGAACACCGTGCGGTGCGGTGTTCATTTCACCGCCAAATCTATGTTTGTATTCGACCTTAGTGATAATTTTTTCCGAATAAAATTAAGTTTTATTCGAATAAAACTGCTCAGAGACAAATTGTGCAAAATTGTTAAAATTTATTCGAACAGACAAATTGTCTGTTCGAATAAACATTGAAAAAACTCTACCGAGAACATAAAAACTTCACCTAATAGTCTGTAGAAATGTAAAACACATCAATGCAAATTTAATCGAACAGACAAATAGTCAATTTCAAAAAAAACTTCAGTCAATTTTAATATTAGATAATTATGGCTAATGAACATTAAGAACATCCAAAACATCATCTACAAATATATCGTCTACTCAGAATCATTTACATAATCAAAGTTGAGCTTCTACATCGTCTAAAAAAGCATAAAAAATACCTATATCTACTCGTAATCATCTCCAGTAACCCGCCTCTTGTGGCTAATACCGCCTCCCCTGGTTCGCGGACCATATCCACGCTGCCTCGTCCTCGCACCACCTCCAGGTGGTAGTGGCACCACCCGTACGTCACACCCCCTCCTCAGCTGTAGGTCCTGAACGGGATAAAAAAACTTTATAAATATTTTGACAAAATAAATATGACATTAAGAAAAAACACCGCAATAAATACATAAATAAAATACTTACATGGGCATATAGCTGATGATCTATACTGTTAATTTGCCTACTGGAAATAGCAAGCTCATACTCCACCACCTGGAGCCTCTGTGCGTCCAGCGCAAACTCTGCAACGACGAGTAGCCGCATACCATGGGTCAGATGCCACAACTCCTCTGCGTCGTAGGATGAAGACATGGGTGGCGAGTCCCTCAAGCGGGCGATGGAGGTCCCTCTCACGCTGCCCTGTCCACTCCATGTGCTACCCCAGGTCTGGCCCCTCCGCCTCGCCAGGCAAATTGATGTCCTGAGACAAGCTATGAACCGACGCTAGGGTAACCACCACGAGTGTAATACCAGCTTTGAGTGCAGTCGGTCCGAACAAATCTATATTCCCCATCCTTTGGGAATTTATTAACATGTGGCCTACCTCCAAAGTTTGTTCAGCCCAGTATGAGGCGTAAGTCTCTCGCTCCTCCCCTACCACAAACTGCTCACAGTTAACGAACCCGGCCTGATTCATCTCATGTAAAGCCGCTAGACTAATATGTGGCGACATGCTAAGCGGAGGATCTAAAGGAATACGCACCTCGCCAGTCACCTGCCTCTAGCATCTATCCCCCAAGTAATATTCACAGTTTCTATTTGGTACTTGAAGTGGTATCCTTTTACAGGATAGGATTTTTGTATTCAGTACGTCCTCTGTCTCAGACACTGCAGAATCTAACCAAGGTTCTCATGTGATCATCTCAACAGTGCGGTGATTAATATGGTATCTGCCTATATTAAACAGATTGGCCGCCTGGTCATTTGTTTTCCACCTATTCCCCTTCTCCCATGATCTGAGGCGCTGATAGGCTGGGTACTTTACCTCTTCCTTGACTATAGGGTGACCAACCTCACAATACTCGTAGAGCCAATACTGTATTTTGGAATAACATAAAAAATAATAAGAATTTATATTTAAGACTTTTATTGAAAGATATTTGATTTGTAAAAGGAAAAAAGTGTTAGTGTACCGGAAGAAGTTGCACAAATCTAGTGATGGCACCCCCGATCGTGACTGCGGTATCCAAACCATGGTACAGGGAAGCAAGAATAGCAGAACCCCAGTCATATTGGGCAGTTGAGTCCAAATCGTTCACGACCGCGAGATATCCAAGTGGGACGGTGTCGTTGGCCGTTTGGAACCACAAATGTCCCATCATGATGAGGATAAAAGTATGAGCAATAGTAATATCATCCTCCCGATCAGCTGTGACGGTCAAGTAGGTCCTCAAATGTGCAATGCTGACATTCTCATTATTTATATGGCTAAAATCAATATTGGGGAGCAATTGCCTCGCATTGGATAAAATAGACCAAGTGTCATCATATGGTACCTGTGTCGAATATCGGCCGATAGACAATGATGTCAGCATAGTGAAATCGAGAGGAGTGACCTCTATCTCTGCACAAGAGAACATAAACGTGTGTGTGGTCGGCCACCAATGCTCTGTAAGCGCCTGAATTAGTCGATTATCTGAATTGCCCAAGCGTATATCCATAAACTGCCCAAAAATATTTACTACGGCATCCCTTATAGCTGGAATTATGACAATATCCTTCCACACTTTGAACACCATAGTGAATGTGCTGTGCACACGCATCGAATCCCAATTCTGTTCATTGAGGCATTTTGTCAAACACATGATTTATGGAAAAAAACAAATTCACAATTACACTAAAACTTACCTTGAGTTCCTTTCCTGTATAATAGATGTGACTGACTCCGTCTGGGAGTTGGGTAATACACCTCCGCAGGAAGTTATCTTCGGTTGGGTTTGGTATATCTTGGGGTTGGACATCTTCAAATTTCACTCGTTTTTTCTTCCTCCCGAGCCTCGAGCGAGTTATGGAACGCTCTGGATCTCTTATTCCTTTAAACCCAGGCAGAGTACTGGGGTGTGGGTCTCCCTCTGGCATATGTATTTTGATTTTGTTAGAATTCAAAGATTTTTAAGAGAGAGCTAGATGTAAAAATTGTGAAAATAGTCGAATTACTAATGAGTTTTACTAACAGTTGATACGGCGATGTTTGGAACCCCGCGCGGTGTTTTAATCTCCTCTAAATTAAAAAAAAAAAAAAAAAACTCCACATAGGAAACTCACACTGGCTGCTCGGGGAGGTCGGGTGTGAGTTGTGGGTTTGGTGGGCCAGGGTGTTAGAACTCACACCCAAACCCACACTCATTGCTAGAGATCTTCTAAAATTCCTTTCTATAAATCCAATGGCCCTTCCTCATTTGTTGAACCCACATTTTGGCGATTCCATTGTTACCATTTGTGTTTCAGCAAAAGATGAATATCAAGACTGAAGGTAAGCTCTTCTCTTTACTCTTTAATATATGCTCTAATTTAAAATGATGCTTAGTATGTTTAACCTTCAAGCCCAAAACCCTATAATTGCAAAAATTTAAAAACCTAAGAGTTCTCTAGAATTGAAGAACTCTTTTTTGGGTTTGATTTTAACATAACTTTCATTTGGATTTAAGGTCAAAGAAAGTGTAGCGCCCCGTTTTTTTTTTTTTTTCGTTATATAACTTTGTTCTAGAGCTGTTGTAGTTTAGTAAGTTACTTGTGGAGTATGTTATCATAGCTCTTATGTTTTTTTTTCCCTAAACCCATTCAAACAACAACCACCGTCTTCACCAAATTTTCTCCGAGTATTCTCCACCAAAATCTCTTCTTCCTCTTCTCTTCTGAACCTCAAAACTCCTCTCCAAACGTAGCTATTCCTCTACTGTAACCTTTGAGCAACCTAGAGTATTAGAGAGAGAGAGGGACCATTCTTTTTAGATTTGGCATTTCTTGGGAAAATTACTGATTTCATTGGAGCTTTAAGGACAGATTTCCCTCTCTTCTAAACCCTAGATTATTCGATCAGGCAAGTACCATTATCACCGTACACTTAACATTGAATGAATGTTATGATTCCGGATGTAAATTGAGTATAGTTAATTGTATATGCCGTATTAGTCGTTATCGTTGATTTTGTATACTCTCTTGCAATTTTAGGTCAGCATCAATAGTTTGAATCTGTATATATTTGGAAATTAGTTATAGGCTATGTATAAAATAGTTGTTCATGTTTGGGGATACTAGTTGTATTAGTACAATAGGTTATATAAGTGTATAAAAATTAAGAGGGAGCTTTCTAGCGCTTATGACATTTGAATTTGGGATATCAAGCTATTATGAGGGGTTAAATACTTCATCTTCTATGTATAACTACTATTGTATGTTCTATAACAGTTAACTACCATGCCTATTATTTACAAGTAATGCACTACCTCGTTTTGTATATATTATTTAAGGATCATGAATTACATATCTAGGCAGACTTTATATATTCCCTCTACCTAATATATATAGGTATATATATGCCCTTAGGAGTAAATATTTGAACTTTGTAAATATATATTGGCTTTGTGATATTATTAGTCAAGGAATGCAACAATTAGAAGAGGGTCTTGTAGTATGTGGCTTGTGGGTGAGCATTATGGTTGTTAGTTCTTTTAACGTAAGGATCACTGAGAGACCCAATGTACTTTTAGTATATTAGAGTAAGTGTACAAATGTTTACCGATAAATAAAGATATTCAGTTAGCGGCTTAACTTCGCTACTATTTTAGGACTTCAAGTGATATAATCTTTAATAACTTAGGGTAGAATGATCATTAATAGTCAGAGTATAATATCAACGACTGAGACCCACTCTTATATATGTGAGGGTGGAAAGGTCATTGAGCATAAGATCGCCAATCATATAATATAGTCTCATTACCTATAGTTCAAGGATAGGTAGGTCATTTTGATTGAGTATCGGTCTCTTAAGTCATTCATGCATAGGATAACTTAGAGTCGTGTACACAGTAGGGCTATGATGTCAGGGTCCTTGGGTTCGATTCCCTAAACAAAAGATTAGGTGACTGTTTATCTCTGTTCTAGGGTTGCAAGCCCCTAAAACTCTTTCCTAGTTACATATCGACTTTGTTATTCTTTGTGAATACTCCCCGTGGGAATAGATCCCTAAAAGTGAAAATAAATTAGGCTTTAGATCTGTAGGTCAAAATTTATTGACCACCTTGATCCAGTGATTTCCCCGCTAATTCCTGGCTCACTAAAAAGGAATCCGCCAATCCCTGGCTCGACAATAAGGGATATGTTTCTGTTGAGGACAGAAAGATGTGAGAGTGTGGTCCCACTGAATTAAAGTGACCATGTGTACATCGTCTGTTAGTTATCTCCCACACCTAATAATATTTTATAACTATTTTATAATACCGGTTGGCGCTGACGCTTAAAATCAACATTAATAATTGAACCTCATTTTCTCAATGCATTGCATCATTTATATATATTTATAGGATATTATATCACACTAGTACTTTTGTATAATAGATCGGTCTGTCATGTTCAGTGACCGGTAATAATTGTGCTTGCTTGACGCCCTGTGCGCTATATTTTTTCAGGAGGTCGAGCACAGTAGTTTTTTGCTTAGTAAGGTTTGGTTGATCATTTTCGGGATTCTTTGGAGTTCTTTGGATCGTTGAGCTGTCGTAGGGTATTTATGATATTTATTTCATATTTCATTGTCGTAGTTTTATTCTCATTTTTATAGTTAGTAGAGAATTTTATTCACTTTAATCCATTTATTCATTTAATTTATATTGAGTTATTTTTCTCTGCGTTTCTTTGATAAGTAGATGTAGTTAATTTCTTTAGAAATATATTACATCTGTGGGGTTTCATCCGTGGGATGCCCGACTTGTCAAGCCTTAGAATGTGTTTTATGATTTATTATCAGAAAGCGGATTTTGGGGCGTGATAGTAAGGGTTAATAGTTTGTATTGGAGACCGGGGTGGAGTTGAGTACTCAACTCTGATGTATAAAATAGGAAAAGGAAGATGCATGGCGAATAACAACTTCCCAACGCCTCCTTAGGGAGGATGGCAGAATGCCTAACACGGGAAACCTAGCCCAAAAGGGCTACAAGTCAAAACAGAAATCCCAATGATTATATTATGTTTTCCATGATTCGTCAGATATTAAGCTCGCTAAAAAGTCATTTTTATGCGCTAAGAAACTACAAACGTCCTTGGGGCACATCCGGACTTATAAATTAAACATTGGCAAACCCACTTCAATGGTACTAAAATGGTGAGGGAAAAGCTCTTAATTGTTCTTTCTACCCGCAAAGGTTTGGCACTACTGAATTTTTGAAGGCCAAATGAGTTTTTGACTCCATCTCCTTTTTAACAAAACCTTCTTAAATATTGCAGAGAGATCAAATCCCAAAAAAATTTCTAGCTCAGATTTTCTATTATAACAAGAAAAATGCATGGCTTAACTTTTTCTTATTATTTCAAGGGTAACAAGGTCGTTTAGAGATCTTCCACCTACACACTACATCTTCAAAATCCAGTCATTTTCATTACTTTCCAAACATACAACAGAAAAATACGAGTCAGCCGAATTTGTATCTAGAGGCTTCAATTGGTACGTTCTTTTGATCAGGTTGATTTGTACGCATTGTTCGCATAATAGTCTCCATTATAGCGCATAATTATCATAAAATGCTTTTCTAAAAGCGGATGGGTTTGTGAGATTGACGGGTGGAGTTGTTTCCTCTGAAACTACTTTGATGTTATTTACTTATGTTTGTGATGGTAGGAAATTGGAGCTCTATCAAAATGGAAACACGGCAAATAATGGGAGAAAACATATCTCTCTGTATTTGGCACTGAGTGACACAAATGATCTCGCTTCAGGTCTGGAGGTAAGTGTTGTGTTCAGGCTGTTTTTGTACAATCAGATCAGGGATACATATTTGACAGTAGAAGGTAAGTGTATAAATCACTCCGCATATTTTCATTGCAAATAGTTTTTGATATATCACAACGTTTTTCTTTTCTGATATATCACAAAGTTTTTATTTTCTTGCAGGAGTATGTGTTTATATCCCAAGGGTTACTCCGATACCAAGAACACAAGTATTTCAATATATTTAAAGTTGGTTCAAGCCACAACTACATCAGCTGAATTAAAGGTGCGAGTGAGAGACCAAATAAATGGCAAACATAAAGGTAAACTCTTAACGTAGATGGTGAATGTGGATTACAGAAACATGCTCAAACTTCATTATCCTGTTTTTAAATGCTAAAAGTATAATTCCTACTCTGCATTTATTGGCATGCCACTTTTGTGATTGGTTAGGGGTGATGCACTGTGTTGCAAATGCATGATGATACAACAAATTTAAATTCCCTTCATATATCTAGTGCAACAGCTTGCGGCCCCAAAAGCTCTGCACTGTGATGCAATGCAACACAATGCACTTTGCACCGACTTGCAAAATGCAGCCACTTGCCGTGAACCAAGAGCAACCCAATATTCTTGTTATGACAAAAAGATCTGATCTTGAAAAAAAAATTGAGTTTAAGGGAAAACTCTAGAGAAACACTAGTTTTCAATTCCAGTAAATCGTTTTACTTCCACATTTAATTTCTATTAGAGATATTATAGGCATCCGAAAAACAAATATGGAATCACCAGGACGAAATCTGCAATTAGAGTAACACTTTCGAAAAAAGATAATTACATACCATTATCTCGTACAAACGAAACCCCCGGCTACAAAGATTCACAACCTGCATGGTGTACCTAAACTAAGTTTTCAAGATTGATAATGTTCAATCATTCAAAAGTGACGCTAAATAGAAGCGGCTTGGTGACGACCTTAAAGAAGGCCAATATATGCACATCAAGGTAAGAGAAGCAACAACTCTATATTAAAGAGAATAATTCTTGAAAGATACAGAGATAGACACAATTGTCTAGTACAACATAATAAATAGAACTGTGTAAGCATTACGCGACAGTGTTGTGGTTGTACCATAATAATATTGGTCATTGTACAACATAATAAATAGAACTATATGTAAACATTACGCGACAGTTTTATGATAGTAACATAATAATATTGGTCATTCTACGGCATCCTTCATGTAGTTCTCTTGTTCTCATGGTAATCTGTACTCTGTAAGCACACACAAAAAAGTAGAAAGCAAGTTAATCATAATGCCAAATTGCAAATTATGTTATAAGAAAATTACGGTTTTGTAAGAAATTTTGAGACCAAATTAAGGGTATCTTACTTCCACATTTCGCTCCAATGGGTCTATTCTCAATATTGCAACGCTTGGGGATCGTTATAGCAATAGCAAGATTAATACCAGCTGCCTTTCCAAGCGGAGACAAGAAAATAGCACATAAACATTTAGGATTTCGAAGCGACGATACTACTCTAGAGCAACAAAGAGGTGTAACTTTGGCTCTGATGTTCTTTGTTGCCCCTAAGCATGGTATCAACGTTTTTGCCGCGGTGTCGACAGGTGTGCGCCCACACTCGCCTGCCGCACGAGCTTCTCTGACTATGTAAGCATGGATTACTAAGAAGAGAATGATTGTCGAAAGGGAAAGCGATTTTGAGTTGAAGGCCATATTATCTCTCAGACAAACTTGCTTTTGATCTTTCAGTTGATTTATAAGCATGAAAGCAGGAACTGTTTATATAGGCAAACTCGAGCCAAATATAGGTATATGTGGTCCTTATCAAAACAAAACAGCCAATTCAGATCATCTTATTAACAAGTAACAACTGCAGGTTGTTATCAGCCTTGCTTAATATGCAGGCAGGAAATGTTATCAATACAGAATATTGTTGTTGCTTTATCCGTCCCAGGAATAGTGAATCATACAAAGTAACGAGTAAATCATACTATAGAATGTTCCAAGGTTACAACATCAAAAGTATATATAGTTAATATCAAATTGCACTTTATGGACTATGTTGAGAACTTATGTTTGCCCTCATTTCACTAATTCAACAATGGTAATCTCTGCTTCGAGAATGCACGTGTCGTTCATGAGAAACACTTTTTCCCCGTCCTTTAGATCTTTTAGTGTCATGAACAGAGGCCAAGTGCAACTGCCGCTGGGGTCTTTACCCACAAAGTATATGTAAGAAAAATATTAAGCTAGTAACAAAATGTACATATTGTACATTTTATAGATATACAAAATGGTCAGTAATTTTACTTATTAATTTGACGTGTTTACCGTAGATTTTATTGATATACAAATACATGCATGCATTTGCAAGGTTTTGAATCTTTCTAGGGCGGGAATTTCGTTTATACGAGATAATGGTATCTAATTTCCACTTTTCGACAGTGTTACTCTAGTCGCCGATTTCATTCTGGTGATTCAATCTTTGTTTTTTGGATGCCTATAATATCTCCTTTTGAAAATCTTTAATATAATGCAAAAACAACATCCACCTTGCACCCACAACAACCGAACTCAAACTTTAGATAAGGAAAATTTTCTTAGGGGGTGAGCTAGGAAAATAAATGGCTTGTTTAAAAAAAATAAAAAAAATCTGGACTTTGAAAATTTTCCTAACTTTTAATAAAAACTACCAAATAGTGAAAAACAATTTTTTTCTACAAATATTATATTTCATACTTGAAAATGTTGAGTCAAATACACCCTTAATCGATGAGTATTGGGCCCTCGAAACATTTATACAAGTGTCCGCTGAGATCGACCTCATATAGAATATGCTACACTAATGAGCACACAAATATTATATTTTTAGTATACCCGAACATGTATTTTAGTCGTCTATATATAATGACCACTCCCTTATTGTAATTAGGATCTCATATTGGAGCATGTTTAGAAGAAATATAGTCCTAGTTTAACTTAATTGTCTCATCTCTCTTTTATTTTCTTTTGTAAATAGTTAGCTAGTTCATACAATGACATTAGGAATGATAGAAAGCTAATCCCTTCTAGCTTTGACTAAAAGGAAACCCTTACCCGAGAAGCAATAGTTATATTGTAGTTCTAAGATTAGTTCTATTTTACAATCTTCTAAAATAACTAGTATAATCTATTTCTAGACTTAATCATAGCTAGTAAGTAGATTTAGACTATTTAACCAAAATCTGGTGTTATAACTATTAAACCGAATTTTAGGGCAAACACAAAGAGAACTCGTAGGAGAAATTCAACCAAGCTTAACCATAGTTGGAAGAACTCCTCCTATACATTGGATTAAGTAAAACATAATATAACCAAACCGTAGCTAGATGCCTAACCATGGATCTAGGATTGACATTTACATCGAAAATGCCCTACCCGGGATTTTTGAGAAGAATATTCCGCCTAGTAAAACTACATTATTACTATTATGCATTAGTTTAACCGAATTCCTAGTCTTAGCTATTCTCTATTTAATTGTTCTTGTTATTTCTTTTTTAGATTTATCTCTTATAAAACCATAATTCGGCCTAGAAATTATTTGTTTTCCCAAACCTCCGTGTGGATTCGATCCCACTCATCCATACTACAATTCGGCAATAATACTTTGAGGGGGTATTTTATTAGAGGACACGAAAAACCTCTTATCATACACCAATGCTCACTCTTGTTTGTATAAATAGCATAGTCCCCATACATTGTGTCCAAAGCAAGTCTAAGAAATTGCCTTCAGCCCAAAATCTATTTCTTTCATTCTCCTCTTAGTGTTTCATGCTCACATAGTTAGAGAATCTCATGCTGCGGAAGAATGTGGGAATATGCCTTTCAACGACATGGTAGCTAGTTTGAGATCATGCTTGGGGAATCAAGCATCCTCAAGGCCAATGTTCCACCGGTTTGTTGTGCTAGAGTAGCCTCGCTGCTTAGAAGCTTTCCAAGATGTTTGTGCGCAGTTTACTTGTCACCGTTTGCTTAGAAAGCCGGAATTAATCCTGCAGTGGCTATAACGGCTTCAAAGCGTTGCAATATCAAGAATAGACCAGCGGCGAGCAAATGTGGAAGTAAGTTTTAAGTTACCATACCCTGCTGAGTTTTATGCACCATAAATAGTCTGGTATACGCATTGCCTAGATGACCAGTGTAACATTATTATTATTTTACCCTCTTTTGTCATTGCAGAGTACACATTGCCATGAGGACTAGAGAAACAATTGATCGCTCTGGATGTAGATCCATGGTGTACAATTTTATGATATAACAAAAATAATATTAAATAGAACAATAGTTTTGTTCTGCAGATCGAATGGGCTATGTAATAATTACTTATCTTATATATTATATCAGTGTTAAGTTTGTTTCTCGAATAAGCTATGTAATAATAATGGAATTTTTTATTTTTTCCAAAACCCCCCATGTCATGTCGCGGACTACCTGAGAATGCGAACTGCCCGTGCAATTCTCGATGTTATCTCTCAAGTAAGCCTATTATCCAACCATCCAAGGTATAAAGGCTTTACATGCATGAACAAATTTCAATTCCCTTCATATATCTAGTGCAACAGTTTGTAGCCCCAAAAGCTCTGCACTGTGATGCAATGCAGCACAGTGCACTTTGCGCCAGCTTGCAAAATGCAGCCGCTTGCAGTGTTTTTGCCACTAGCATCCGGCCTATGGAGTTTATAGTATTCTGGTACATGGAGATCTTAGTGGTCTACAAGGCTTTACATGCATGAACCTAACCCAGCTTACCTTGCCAAAACATAATAATAATAAAAAAAAATCTTGTTATGATAAAAAATCTGATCTTGAATTTTTTTTTGTGAGTTTAGGGGAAAACTCTAGAAACCCTAGTTTTCAATTTCAGTAAATTGTTTCTATTAGAGATAATATAGGCATCTGAAAAGTAAATATGGAATCACCAGGACGAAATCTGCAATTAGAGTGAGTAACATTTTTGAAAAATGGTAATTACATACCATTATCTCGTACAAACGAAACCCCCGGCTTCAAAGATTCACAACCTGCATTGTGTACCTAAACTAAGTTTTCAAGATTGATAATGTTCAATCATTCAAAAGTGACGCTAAATAGAAGCGGCTTTGTGACGACCTTAAAGAACGCCAATATATGCACATCAAGGTAAGAGAAGCAACAACTCTATATTAAAGAGAATAATTCTTGAAAGATACAGAGATAGACACAATTGTCTAGTACAACATAATAAATAGAACTGTGTAAGCATTACGCGACAGTGTTGTGGTTGTACCATAATAATATTGGTCATTGTACAACATAATAAATAGAACTATATGTAAACATTACGCGACAGTTTTATGATAGTAACATAATAATATTGGTCATTCTACGGCATCCTTCATGTAGTTCTCTTGTTCTCATGGTAATCTGTACTCTGTAAGCACACACAAAAAAGTAGAAAGCAAAGTTAATCATAATGCCAAATTTGCAAATTATGTTATAAGAAAATTACGGTTTTGTAAGAAATTTTGAGACCAAATTAAGGGTATCTTACTTCCACATTTCGCTCCAATGGGTCTATTCTCAATATTGCAACGCTTGGGGATCGTTATAGCAATAGCAAGATTAATACCAGCTGCCTTTCCAAGCGGAGACAAGAAAATAGCACATAAACATTTAGGATTTCGAAGCGACGATACTACTCTAGAGCAACAAAGAGGTGTAACTTTGGCTCTGATGTTCTTTGTTGCCCCTAAGCATGGTATCAACGTTTTTGCCGCGGTGTCGACAGGTGTGCGCCCACACTCGCCTGCCGCACGAGCTTCTCTGACTATGTAAGCATGGATTACTAAGAAGAGAATGATTGTCGAAAGGGAAAGCGATTTTGAGTTGAAGGCCATATTATCTCTCAGACAAACTAGCTTTTGATCTTTCAGTTTATTTATTAGCATGAAAGCGGGAACTGTTTATATAGGCAAACTCGAGCCAAATATAGGTATATGTGATCCTTATCGAAACAAAACAGCCAATTTAGATCATCTTATTAACAAATAACAACTGCAAGTTGTTATCAGCCTTGCTTAATATGCAGGCAGGAAATGTTATCAATACAGAATATTGCTGTTGCTTTATCCGTCCCAGTAATAGTGAATCATACAAAGTAACGAGTAAATCATACTTATAGAATGTTCCAAGGTTACAACATTAAAAGTATATACAGTTAATAGAAAATTGTACTTTATGGACTATGTTGAGAACTTATCTTTGCCCTTACTCAAGGTGAAGGAAAAAATTTCATTAATCCATAAATTGTAATCTCTGCTTCGAGAATGCCCGTGTCGTTCACAAAAAACACTTTTTCCTCATTCTTTAGATCTTTAAGTGTCATGAACAGCGGCCAAGTGCAACTGTTGGGTTCTTTACCCACAAAGTATCTTTAATAATAAAAAAACAACCCAACTTGTTACTTGGGTTTCAGCCGCTCATTCCACCAACGCGTATAACGATGCATGATTTGGAAAGCTTGAATTATTTCTATGGTACTTATGTACCGTAGAAATCATCTGAGCCGTCCAACTCCAAATTGCCCAATTGGATGGCAGTTTTGCGTTTTAACCTTCTTCTCTTTCAACCTCCTTCTCTATACAAATTCTTCTCCTCTATAAATCAATCCTTCATCCCTATTTTTCTTCTAGAGATCAAACCTAAATCGATTCCTAGAAAAGATATTATTTTTTACTGCTTTCTAATTACTTTATTATGAATCTCTTGCGCTTAGTAGTAATCAAATCAATCTACGATTGATTAAGGAAAACCATGTTGTTAGATTTGTTACTTCAAAGATACGTTTAAAATCTTCAAGTTCGATTTTACTACTCAGAAGTAAATGAAGTTAAATAGTTTGGGTGACTATGTTCATTTTATGGGTACTAAATCATCGTTTGCTCCTTTACAATTTCAATGAAAAAAGGATGGGTGGGTCTTTGTATCCAAGGTATGAACTTAACTATTATAATTGTCTATTATTATGGATTAAACCGAGTTGGGAATAAAGATGTAAATACTCAATGGTTGCCAAGACTACTTCAGTGGAGTGTTGATTTTATCCGCTTAATTTCTCTTGTGCATAGTAAGCAAGTCATGAAGGCGTATCTACCTATATGTTTGAAAAAAAATTAGATTTTTATAGGTATAATTTTGTTGCATTGTTTCAGTGTCATATATGGTTTTTTTGTGCATCTGCTTCTTCATTAGCTTTCTTAACTTTTGACTAACGAAAACTGAAGTCGAATTATAACAACTTGGATGAATTTGAAAGTATTTACAACTTTTTTGATAAAGGATTTTTTTCCCAAAAAAAAAAAAAAAACCCCACACAAAAACCTTTTACCACTACTAAAAATCGATATTGTACAAAATCTGAGTTATGACATACTATAACGCCCGTGGCTTGTAAATTTTTTTTATCGAGTATGAATAAACTGATAAAAATGTATGTTTTACATGCCTAATCCTCAGCTGCAAAAATTGGCTTTGCTACAAATGGATAAAACTTGGTAGCCAGAGGCTCTAGAGTTTTAACAGGAGACTGCTCCCCTACAAAATTTGTGATAAACTACAGACATTCCCTTTCGAAAGGTGTTGTGATCTCAAATCCATTTTATAACATGTAAGCAAATGTTTCAAAAAGATGAAAACAAAGAGATGACGAAACATAAACTGCACGGCTGCATCAAATGATAAGCATCTATGTGAAAAACTATAAGTTATACTTACTTCGCTATATACTTGGTTCTAGGTACTGAAGTGCATTCAAATTCACACACTGGAAAAAAATTCATTGTTGGAGGTAAAACCCGATCTCTACTTTTTTCTTCTTCTTTTTTTCTTTTTTCATTAGTGAATTAGTTTACAATTTAAAATGTGTGTGATGGGATTTAAATTTCTAGTGAGGCGCCACATGTTAATAAATCTTTGATTTAATCGAACGGTAGAAGGGTTATTGAGAAAAGAGTAATGATCCATTTGAATCTTATCAATAAAACCAACCATTGTCCATATTTCTTACAATACATAAGTCAAAATAATTAAAGATTATAAAATTCTAGGCGGCTTGCTATTGGGAAGTTGATGTTTAGACTTATGTCATCATGTGGTTTGTGCAAAGCCAATATCTTCTTCCATTGTGTATGTTTTTAGATATTATGATGTCATTCGACATTTGTAGTTTCACATATATTTTTTTAACATGGAAGGTCCAGAGAGGGTTTGTTACTTTTCATTAGATAGTGGCAGTAGCTAATATTTTACGAAATTATTGATATTTTAAGATTCATTTGATAGTTCCACTATACAATAACATTGTTATTTCTGGCTCAAAATTTTCCATGCTATTTGATAATTATAACTTAGCACAAGTCAGAATGATAATCACTTCTACAATATAAGAGAATTCATGTTTAAATAGCGAAGAACTTTAGTAGCAACCTCTCTAGATTCAAGTTAAAGCATAAATCTTTTTCTGTAAATAATAGAAGTTCATGTCCAAACAAGCATTATAAAAGATTTTGTGCATCGGACATAATGACCTTTGGGCTTTGCTTCTTACAATTCAGACTTTCTAAGTCGTTGCCTTTGAAATCAAACCCTGAGCAAGCAGTCAGGATTTTGTTGAGATTTATATGTCCTATATATCTCAAGGCATTGCATTCAACTATGAAACTCTTTGGAGCTCCACATCTTTGAAGGTTGAATACCTTCACAGCAATATTTTTTGTATCATCCTTTAGAACTCCTTTATATACATCACCATTACTCCCCACGCCAATTAAGTTAACCCATTTGTAGCTTTTAAAAGATCGGAATAAGAAATCCTTAAATGTCGATGATCTGGAGATGATATGGAAGATGGCGTCTTTCTTGAACTTCATTTTCGGTACACTGCAACAAAGAATCATGCCACAGTTATCAAACCGACCACTACAAGAATGAGCGGAATTATCACTTTAAGAGAAGACAATTTTGCATGCTTTTCGGAGGCCGAAATGGCGCAAACAGGGAGAAGAAATTATGAGATACCACCACAAAGCTTGATGTTCCCGATAACTGAAAATGCACTAACATTTCTAAATACACCTTCTTTAAGAACTCCACGTTCAAGATTGTTGTAAGAGAGGTTTAAAGACTGGAAAAATAATACACCCATATACTTGGGTATCTGATCGAACAAGTTATTGCGTGAAAGATCTAACTCAAGTAAGCCTTTCAAATTATTGAAACCAGCAAGAATACTTCCTTCGAAGTGGTTACTACTAAAGACAAGGTATTCCAGACTCTCACAATCACCAAGTTATTTCGAAATTTTTCCAATTAATTTGTTGTTCATAAGAAACAACTTACCAATATATTTTAGTTTACCTACTTGTCAGGGTAGTGGGCCACTAAAAGAATTTTCTGATAAGTCGAGCGATATTGAAAAAGAGGGTAGAGTATAAACCTGATCAGGTATAACACCACTCTGAGGTTATTGTAAGAAAGATCCAACTCTTGCAAGTTCCTTAACTTTCCCAGATTAGCAGGTATGCTTCTATGCAAACGGTTGTAATCTAGAGAGAGTGTAATCAGAGAAGTGATATTACTAAGCGAGGATAGGATTGGTCCTGAGAATTTGTTTTTACCCAAGAGCAATGCACTCAAATTTTGAAGTCTTCCAATAGAAGAGGAAATACTACCATAAATATAAAAGAACATCTAAAACTCATCTGGCAGTTGAAGATATAAAAGAAGACAAGTATAACATTAGAAAAACACTAACAAACAATTAGAAAGTACATCATATCCATAACCTAGAAGCAACATAGAATTTGAGGGGAATTTAAAATTAGCATGAAGTCTGCAAAACTGTGCAATTAACAAACGTAATTCTGTAATCTTTTGAACCTTTAACCAATTTCAAAAATACAAAATGTCTTACACCAAAAAAATGCCCTGTCTACTTGCAATACTCCATTTTAACTAACTTGATCAGGGACTGCTTGTTTTCTGCTTCAGCTTGTCAATTAGTAGCTTCAACTTTTTTTCTTTTTAACAGAAACTCAATGGGTTTGGTTTTTTTTTCTTTGACTGAGATAGTATTGATAGGGATTGATGTTAGTATCATGTAAATAGTTACAGTGTTGTATGCTTGTTTATCTTAATTAGAAGGAGCGATAGTAGAAAAAGAACCTTATAAAAGCAAAATAGTAGATTAATCAGAGGAAAGTTAACTATGATGAGTTAGATATAAATAAAATTGTAGAGGAGAAAGGGATAACTGCACAATATGGTTAACAAACAGTTAGCTATCCATGGACTTCTCTGGTTGTGTTGCCTAGAAAGGATAGGAAAGAAGAGTAAGTAATTAAGATGTTTTAAGGGATATGCTTAGAGAAAGAAAAATTACGGTGAAAAGGAAAGTAACTTTGGACTTTATTATCAATTTTATAAGCCAACCAATTCTTATGAACCTCTTATGAACCTCGTGGGGGTTTGTTATTAATATAGGACTAATTAGTTTTGGAAATAGACATTCAGACAGTCAAACATTACTCAATATATACTACTTAGATTTGACTTGGGCCTTATATTAGATTTTTCATTAAGCATTCATCATTTAGAAAATTATTGTATTTATATAACTCAAACTTTAGATAGAAAGAAATATTAAGTTTGTTATATTACTAATAGATATCAGTTATAACAGGATTAATGAGTCTTATGAATTATATGATAAAAGAGGATTTAAAAAAAATATGGTGAAATCAAATTTTTTTAGCAGCTTCTTAGCTGACCTGAGAGCCCGAACATTGATCTTGCTCTCATACAACTGCTTTGAAGCAGACTTATATTGAGTTTCTTCTTTTGAAGAACTCAATATTTTTATCATTGTCTCAATCACATCGTTTGCAGCACTAGCTCCATGCCAGCAGAGCGGTATAGGGTAATACAAAGAGCTACTTACTCGCTGCCACCAACAACAGCAAGACTAGTGGCTACCCACTCACTGCGGGCAACAACAACAAGACCAGTGGATATGAAAAGGCTACTACACTCCAAGTAAATGCAGAAAAAGCTTAAAACCCTTATACAATATATATTCAGGAAATTTATGGAAGTTTATTGATATACACCTATTTCTAACTTGTTTGGTAATTATACACATATTATGTGCGACTTCAACCCATTTAAAATTTGTTTTAATTTGGTGTACTATTGGGTCAGTATTTTTCTTAGGAGAAAGGGTTGAGTCGGTAAGGAGAGAGTGAAGCTGTTTCCACATATTCTAAAATTGTGTAAGGTTTTGGATTATAAAATGTCCGAGTTGCAATGACATAAGAGATAAATCAAGACTTACTTGAACTTCATCAGGGTGTACAAGTTATACACTTAGAAACTGATGAGCGTGTAATTATGACATTTTTAATATACCCGAACATGTATTTTAGTTGTCCATTATATTTAATTTTGGGTACTTATGTACGTTTGTTTGATTACAGCTATTGGAGATGAATATTTGAAACCAGCCTCTTAAAGTCAAGTAAAAGTGTCTCCAGCAATTCATAGCACAAAAAGTCAAAGACCCAATATATTTGGTCACAAGATTGAAGAAATATATACACAAATATTCTTGGAGAATAAGATCAAAGAATAAATTGTATCCAAGATCCTTGAAGATATTTTATATTGAAGATATATGCAAGAGTTTCCATGAAAAAATATATCTACATCACTTAAGGAAATTATATGCATGAATATTAGGTAATTGGTTATATAATATAAGAATATATTATTGTGCAAATATTCTTTAGAATTTAATGTATAGTTTCTAAATTTGGGTTTCTTCTCCTATAAAAGGAACCCTCCCCCCATTATAATTGGGCATCTCATATTGGAGCAAGTTTAGAATAAATAAAGTCTTAGCTTTATTTAATTATCTTCTCTCTCTTTTATTTTCTTTTATAAATAATTAGTTGTTAATGCGATGAAGTCCGAGATGAGCGGCTAACCTTCTAGCTAAGGCTAGGATGAGGCATCTTCTTGGATGAGCAATAGTTGATATTAATTAGGCTCTAATTAGTTTTCTCTTAGTTTTACAATTGATAAGTTAGTGCACCATATCGAAGGCTAGACCATAGCTTCGGTTTGGTGTACGATAACTTTGGATACAAATAAGTGCAACTAACCATAGACTTTATTTGGAGATCTAGAAAGAGAAAACACCAGAGAACTCACTCAAGCCTAGCCATGGTTGAGTTGATAATTCTCTAAGATGCTCTTCACCATTACTTAAAAGTATAACCACTAAATGTTTGACCATAGATTTAGTGGTTTATTTTACAACATCGTATGTGTCTTAACACGAACATATGATAGGTGGAGATATTAGGATCTAGTTGTATATCGATTAGTGCTTTGAAAGGTAGAGGCAAAGTCCGAACCTTAGCTCTCTTTCTCATTAAGTTTTATATTTAGTTTTTATTTACTTATTCTTAGATTTATCTCTTATAAAACTGTAATTCGGTCTAGAAAGTATTTGCTTTTCCAAACCTCCCTGTGGATTCGATCTCACTCATCTGTGCTACAATTCGACAACCGTACTTTGAGCGGGTATTTTGCTAGATGCCCTAAAAACTTCTTATCAAATGGCGCTGTTGTCGGGGAGGCATCGTTGAAAACTATTCTCTCTAATACCGAATTTTCTTTATTAATTTTTTTTAATACCGTGCCAATGATTTCTAAATTTATTGTTTCTAAAAGTATAATTGGCCGGTAATAGCATATAGTGTTTCTATTATTATCGTTTCTCTTTCTGTTTCTCTAGTTTAGTTTAAAAATAAAGAAGAAAAAAAATTGTTTCGAGTTTTTGGCGCTACAGTAACTGTGAAGTCTGTTCCATAATGTTTCACCATTTTTGATCATCTATACTTCATATTTGGGAAATACGTTTGCTACAAAAATTTTAGATAATTCAAAATCCTTTCCGAATTGTTATAGATCATATTTTTCTGTTTAGTCGTTTGTGAGTTACAGTCTTTTAAAAAAAATAGTAAAAAAATAGTCTCCGCTAAGGACGCCACTGTACATTCATCACCTGTTTTGAGCATTAGGGAAGCTAAATTCTAGAAATCTTTTTTCTTGAACGTTTTTCCTTTCTAAATTATCTTTCCAAATTGATATTATGTAATACTCTTTCTCAACCGAACTGAAAGATATGCGAGTTTGAAAATTAGGACATCATAGACTTGGAAATTGAATTAATATTACTGTCGCAAGTTCACTAATCTTTATTCTCTTGTTTTGCAGGATAGTCTCAAAATTGGCACTCAGAGATCGTGAGGAATTTACAAAGTACACTGGCAAGCTTCTATCTAATCATTCTTGTGTCCCCTAAGTGAAGGGGCACTTCCTTCTTTCGCCCCCTAAGTGAAGGGGCGGCCACAGCTTCACCGGGAAACACTTCCCACAGGTTGGTACCTCTATAAACTTGACATCTAGAAGGGGTTCATATCCGTTCTGCCCCGGCATTAGGAACTTAAAGTCGTGTGGACTGTGCAAATACACGCTGCTCTAATAAAATATTTATTGTGGTTGGATTGACCTATTGACGTGTTTAAATTTCTTTTTATTCCAACATTAGTAAAGGTAAAAACTGTTAGAGACTTGCGGGATTTCATCACCCAAAAAGCTCTCTAACAAGTGGGAGCACCCATTAGGGATACGAAGAAATTTGTATCACACGAAAATTGAACGTCCCGGACCAGAAAATTACTGATAATAAAAAAAAATAGCAAGATTCCTACGGAATTTCATCACCCAACGGATACGTGTACCGGACCGGGGTACAAACACGGGTTCGTAGGATACGCCCCCAGCCTTGCGCCACAAAATACTGGCTGTAGGTTTGCGACATCACCGTTCTGAGTGTTGACGTACGATATGGCGACTCTCTAGTACTAGCATAATGACGCAGGGGAGTGTAGGAACCAAAGCCTTTGACCAACTTACCCTTTTGTAAACATAAAAGAATATAGGAGAGACCTAATTATTTCTTTTAAAAAAAAATGTTGAAGTGCTAGAGTTTGGGCTTGATTGGTTATTTATTATATTTGGTGTTGCTTTTATTTTAAAATGTCATACATGCAAGAACATTGGAATCCATACAGCTCACAATTCGACATCCCGCAACAACCTCAAAATCATTTTCAATCATGGGATCACCAAAAATCTCAATACGTGGAACCTTTCCAATCTTATTCATATATACAGGCCCATCAGTCCATCTAATCATCCAATCAGTTCTCACCCGCTCCACCCAAACCATCTTTGGAAGATACCCTTGCTCTATTCATGGAACAATCAATGGAAAGTCAAAAACAAGTGTTATAATTTTAGCAACAAATTATACAATTTTAACAACAGACATTGGTAAATCAAACTTTTACGACCCAATCTATCTCTAGATTAGAGACCCAGATAAGTCAGTTATCAACCATATGGAGTGAAATAATGTACAAAAAACTTCTTAGCAATGAAGAAGAACAATCCGAAGTTAAATCCCCTTGTGATTTAGATAATGATGAATTCAAGCGTAATCATGAAATGTCTTCCCCGTGGGGTGAATGGATACCATATTACGAGACAGATTTAGAAGATGAACATTTTAAGGTTGACGATCCAATGTCACAAGAAGATCTTAAGGAAGCGGCTAACATGTTCAATAAAATTCTTTCTCAATCACCTCCTAATTTTGCCCTCAACATTCAACTACCGATATTATTATCCATCCCTTCACCGATAAAGACCCACCAATTCATAATGATATCATGACAGAAAGTGAGTATTTTTCCAAATTCTTAGACGATTTCTCAGATGATGAGGATGATAATAAATTTTCTGGAAGTGTGAATCCAACATCGATTCTTGAGAAAATACGAGCTCCATCTTTATACCAAACAGTGCCACCTTCTTCATCTATATTCCCTGAATCCATATCTCCATCACCTGAGCCTAATAGGGGTACTATGACCATAAACAATTTTGAGGACTTATACGGAGATAACTCTTGTTGTATTTTGTTGATGAATGTTTAAATTATTTTGAGAACTCGAATGATCCTGAGATTCGTGAAATGGTACAATCATTAACATCTGAAAATATGTTTCAACTTGTCCATATCCCTAAGCCAATGAATATCTACGTCAATGGTCAGGATGAATCCCTTGAGATAAGTTATGATTTTAGGCACATAAATTTTAAATATATGTTAGAGTCAATTGTTCCCCAATCCCCACATCCACAAATATGTTATATAGTTTTTCTTCTACTAAAAGAAAATATCTTTTTAAAAAATTATAATTTTGGGGATACCTCACAAACTTGCTTTGTCATAACCACCTATTGCATTTTTTGGAATATCAATGATAACATGGGGGTTTTGAAATTTTTTTAAAGAAAATATCTTTCCAGGAAAATTGAGTTTTAAATCTAGTACATTTTCGGACAAATACTTGTATACCAATCTTATTATTTACTGCAGCACATAGTAATCATATGATTGTATTAAAAAATTTAAAGGAAAATATGTTCTTTGGGTATGTGTTTGCTTTATCTTGGAGAAAATGGTTTTTCTTGATTTGTCTAAAAATTTTAATTTGGAATCATCAAATAATAGACAAAGTTTTTAAAAAAAATAATTTCTTAGAGAATTAGTTTTAAACTCTCTCTGGTTTTTACAAAATATATATGCCCAATTAGGGGTTAATATTAAGGATCACCATTCATGTGTTATTTAGTTTTTAAAAGAGAATTTGTAACCAGGATTGTACATCACCTTTCCAACTTCGTACCCTTCTAGTCATATTAAAAATTTTAAGTTTGGGGATACATTCGTCTGGCTGAAGACGGTAAACTTAACGCTTCTTGGGAGGCAACCCATGACACATTCAGGTGAGAAATTCCAGTTTTTATTCTTCTATTTTTTTTATGCTCTCAAATATTGATGGCAATGTTTTATTTAAGTTTGGGGGTAGGAACAATTTCTTTAAATGTTTTTTTAAAGAAAAGTGAAATAATGACACTTTGACAATTTATGATATATTTTTGAAGAATTTCCAAGCACTTAAACTGATTTTACCTTGACATAAATATAATGGGAAAGCCTAAATTTTGAAATGATACCAAGTATATACTAGAATATTTTGGACTATCTTAAGCTAGATGTACTATCTTTTTATTAGCGACTAATTCAAGTTAGCTTAGAATATTTTGAAAACATGCACTTCACTGTAGTTTTACAATTAATATCTTCAATAGATTTTGGCTTAATGTAAGGGAAATTTAGCATTTATGTTAGGAATAGTTTACTACAAGGGAGACAACTGCCTAAAAATAAGTTCATTCCTAAGAATAAATAATAAGTCAAATGTGTTCTAAAAACTTTCACGCTACAAGGCTACTCGCATGATTAAAAGCAGAAAGAGGAAAAATTATCACCAATCTCAAGTTTGACCATGAATTATGTGAAAGGAGCACAAGAAAATGTTACTTGTGAGAATCCTGAGTCTAGGTCATGATGGGGCACCATACCCTGATAACCTTAGCTAACTGGCTGGGATTGTCGACTAAAAACTCCTTGTAGCGGAGGCTTCACTAAGATGCAATGTACTCAATAAGAAAAGGTTTACAAAAGAAAGAAAAAAAAATTAGGAACACGAATTGACTAAGGCACTTGTCAAACTAACCGTTAAATTTATTCTAGTAAGAACTAGACTACCAAAAATGCTGAGTAAATTATTCTAGACAATCTATTAGGCGATAAAACTATTTTCATTGTACACTCAAATATAGCTAAAAAAAAATACTTGAATCTCTTTCTAATCTTGAGGTAGTACCTCTAGTTTTGGATAAGCTAAAAATATTATTTGGTATACTTAGGAAAATAACAAGTTTAAGGTTTTTTTTTATTGGTATATTTTTGTCACAACTAAGTAAGGATAAGTTCATAGGAAATGAGTCATATGTATTCTAGAATTGTTTAAAATGTCATTATTAACTTTTGTGGGTATAGTCACTACAAACCCTCACGAGACAACACTCGCCCACCAGGCTAAACCTGGGGGTTTAACGGCTTGTTGCATACACTAAATGCAACCGCGTGACATGCGAAAATAGTTTTTGTTTACTTTTGCTCGAGGACTAAAAAAATATAAGTTCGGGAGTATTTGATAGACACGTAATATTTACGTGTACAACTCCTAAATTTATATCTACCTAGTTATTTATTTAATAAATGTGACACTAATAGTACTTTTGTTTGTATTTATAAAAATTGGCCACATGATAAACAAGTCGTACATTTTTCTAATTTTCAACAAAGAACAAGGGTGATGTACTCCAACAATGATTCTCATGTGAAGTTGTCAACCAAAGGTCCATGGACATGGAAGCCCATTGAAGAGAATTAAATAAATCGATCACATGATAAACAAGTCGTACATTTTTCCAGTTTTCAACAAAGAACAAGGGTGATGCACTCCAACAATGATTCTCATGTGAAGTTGTCAACCAAAGGTCCATGGACATGGAAGCCCATTGAAGAGAATTAAATGTATATATTATTCTCATGAGTTATAATGTCAATGCATAATTTTAGGCATTGTTTAGGGGATTTTATATTAATGGTGATATTTTGTAACCCTTCATATACTCTATAAATATGAGGGGAATCCCACCCATGAGAGATCATCTTGGAGAGTGTAAATATCAAGGTTCAATAAGCAATAAAGTTCTTGTTCTTATCTTTTTCTTGTATTTTACTCTTATTACAGTAATAGTATAATGACAATGATCAAAGGGTTGAGTAGCTAAACCTCTTAGCCAAGGCTAGAGGAAGCTCCATCCAATGTAGCCTTAGTGTAGATTATGTAGTTTACTTAGAGTAATTGCATTCTCTTTATCCAGGCATAATGCATATTTATATTCCTTCATCCTATGCCTGACCATAGCTAGGATTTGGAGGAATAAATGATCTAAGTAGCCATCTTGTTTGACCATAACAAGATAGGTTAGGAACATGGAGAAGAGAACATAATCCATGTTTATCAACCGGACCATGGTTGAATAAGATGGTTTATGGGTAGTTCTCAATCAATAATTACCTTATCTCATGAAGTATTGCATATACCCGACCAAGGATATGCGATATGCCAATTCGTGAATACTCTAACTATGTATACTATCTCAAGGTTATAACAGATGGAGTGGAATCGTTGCCTTAGTTTCCACTCTAATTTATCTTGTGATTTGTTTCGTTCTTCTTTTTATTTCAAAACCTACACAAACTCATTGTTATTGGATAAAACTAATAGCTCGAAGTATAATTTGCACCACAAGTTTTTTTGGAAACGACCACGCTTACCCTTGTACTTAACAGTACACCGTGCACTTGCGGGTCTTTTAAGACGTCAGTTTATAATTGATCATTGTTGGTATGACCGGTTCAAGAGGGTCCATCAGCTAAGGTATTGTCTACTTTGGCAATGTTTCCCAAGCAATAAACTGGTATGGGGAAGTTACAAGAGGAGTATAAAGACTGTATTTTGGGTATAGAAGGGATGCCGCGCAAGAGGGATGTGGAGCATGATATCACCTTGGTGAATGGTGAGCCACTACCCAATATTAGGTTGTATCGGACTTCTATTATAGAGACTAATGAGATCAAGAAATAGGTACAGGAACTCCTAGAGCAAGGAGTTATTAATCCAAGTTTCTCACCTGTAGTTAACCAGTGTTATTGGTACCGAAGAAGGAGGGGACTTGCAGGATGTGTGTGGATTATATGACGTTGAATAAGATTACTGTGAAGAATCGTTATTTACTTCCACAGAATAACGAGCTTTTAAATGAGTAATAGACGGCTTGGTTTTTTACTAAGCTGGATCTTAAGTCGGGTTATCATTAAGTTAGAATCCGAGAAGTAGATACTTGGAAGACAGCGTTTAAAACCAAACAGGGCCTCTTTGAGTGGTTGGTGATGCCTTTTGGGTTATGCAATGCTCCAGCTACATTTATGCAGTTAATGAATGAGGTACTTCGTGTTATTATTCATAATTTCGTGATTGTGTATTTGAATGACATCTTAATATATTGTCGAACATGGCAAAAACACCTTGGGCATTTATGCAAAGTGTTAGGCATTTTGAGATCACAACAACTTTTTCTAAACAGGAAGAAGTACGATTTTGGGAAGAAGGAGCTAAAATATTTAGGATTTACTGATGGTGACGGCAAGCTTAAGATTGATCCAGTGAAGGTCTCAGTCATTACTAATTTCCCTCGACACCGTACAGTGACGGAAGTGAAGAGTTTTATGGGTTCTTGTCAGTACTTATGAAAGTTTATTCGGCATTTTTCAAAAATAGCCGTACTGTTACATTCTATGACAAAGACCGGGGTACAGTTTATGTGGGAAGATCACCATGAGAAGACTTTTCTATTACTGAAGCACAAGATTGCAGATGCACCAGTGTTAGCTTTGCCTAATTTGTGGAAGCCTTTTGAGGTCGGGACAGATGCATAAGACTATGCATTGGGGGTGATCCTTTATAGGATGGGAAGCTTGTTGCTTACCATTCCGAGATGTTTACAGGAGCAGTACGCAGCTATCCTACCTACGATAAGAAGTTCTATGCATTATATCAATCAGTGAAACATTGGCGGAGTTACTTATTGGGGAAGGTGGTTGTGGTACATTCAGATTACAAACCATTACAGTTCTTATCTATGCAGTCCAAGCTACATCAAGCTCACCATATGAAGTGGATGTCGTACCTACATTAGTTTACCTTGATGATCAAGTATAAGAAAGCAGTGGACAATAAAATGGTTGATATGTTATCTCAACCCCCATTACCAACTATTTCCGCTTTGTTGGTAGATATGCAGATACAGCCTATTGCTCCTTCTGATTACGTTATAGGGTATGACGATGACAAGGAGCTCAGTGTAATTCACGAGAAGTTGCAGCAAGGCAAGATATGCGAGTATATATTAAAAGATGGCTTGATTTACAGGGGTAGTCTACTATTTATTCCTGATGGTGGAGACCATTTGTATTGGATTCGAGAGGCACATTATTCCCGTGTGGCAGGTCATTTTGGGGCTGAGAAGACTCTTTTGAATTTGTGGTGTTATGTCTATTGGCCAAAGATGCAGGTAGATGTTACTCGTGTGGTTCGTGGTTGCGTGCTATGCAATACATCGGAAGATAGAATTATACTTACCATTGTCAGTTCCTAGTCAACCTTGGGAGAGTATTTTGATAGATTTTATGGGTGGTTTTCCCATAACCAAGTGTAAGAATGACTATTTGTTTGTGGTGGTGGATCGATTCAGCAAGATGATTGTTTTTATTCCCTGTCAGAAGACGGTCACCGAGGAAGGAGTAGCGCGATTGTTTTTTAGAGACGTCTAGAGATATTTTAGGCTCCCTTCTTCTATTATTTCTGATATGGATAGCTACTTTTTGGGGTATTTTTTAAGATCGCTATGGTGGATGATGGACACTAAGTTAAAGAGAAGTACCATATTTTATTTGTAGACTGAGGGGCAAACAGAGGTAGTTAATCGTACTTTGGTACATTTACTATGGGAATTCTATTCTAAGCATCCTAAGACTTGGGATGAGAGTTTACTGTATCTTCAGTTTGCGTTTAATCAGGAGATTCATGGTTCCACTTTGAAGTCTCCATTTGAAGTTTGTTTGGGGTACTTCCCTCAAAACCCTATACTACTGCCAGTATCTACCAACATTGTATGTAGGATAACATTTCTCATTTTTTGCATGATCACGAGTGTGTCATGAAGAGGAAAGTTGATGTGGCGAACGTCGCAATCCTCGAAGGAGATCTTTGTTCATTGAGTACTAGATTCAGGGAGTAATCGAGCTTCTTTTTCGACTATGGCCAAGTCGTAGCATTGGCCGAGACGTCGTCTTTTAAATCTAACTGATCTATTAATTGTATGAGTCTCTATAAAATGACTGAGGGACATCTGGTACAAATGTTTTTCCTCTATCCTGCCTTCTATCTGTACGATCTCAGTATTAATCTTGTAACCCCCATTTTTATAATTCTTTATGTGTACGATGTATTCGTGCATTTTTCCATCCGCAAAGATGTACTTTAAAAGTGTTTGAAAAGCAAAGCAATGTTTTATGTCATGATGTCAGACTTTGTGGTGTATGCAATATGGTCTATTTTCAATGGGTTGGAGGCATTAGGCATTTCGGAAGAATTTATCCTTCTGAAGTGTTGGATACAGGCTAGCTATTATAGCAGTCAATTTGGAAAGACATGGCTTCGGTAAGTTACTACCTCTCCGAGGTCGATCTTTATTAGATTTGATCCATTTTATGTCTCCTCCGTAATCTATAGTACGATTGAAACCTCGTTCTGTGGATTGATCTCTTGTTGTCAGGATTGACTTTTGGGGCTTCTATTTTTCGGTGAGCATCATTTCGAGATCGATATAACCATTTACCTTTTCGATCATATCCTCTAGGGTCGCAGGTTTGTTCAGAATTAGGTGTTCCTTTGCTCGACCTTCCACGAGCAAAGCGTTTGTAAAGGCCAAAATATTAATCTTCTGATCAAGTCTATCTACCTTCTTGACCAACTCTAAGAATTTCTTAGTGAACGATTCAAGCTTCTCTCCTGGTATTTGTTTAAGGCTAAACAGAGAATATAGAGAATACAAATTTTTTTATTTGTCTCTATTGTACGAGTAGTTCTTGACGAAAAGTTTTCGTAATTGCTCGAAAGTGTGAATGGGCCCTTCTTACAGCGAGTAGAACCACCGCAAAGGTTCGCCCTAGAGACTGGTAGGAAAGAGACGGCATAAAATGTGGTTCGGCGTAGAATACAAGCCTAATGTATCCTAGAATTCTTTGACATATTCCACAGGATCTGTTCCCCTGTACTTTTGGATTTTTGGTGCGTAAAAATTGGTAGGGACCTCGCCGTCTAATAGATCATGAGCAATCGGGCTCTTCTGTAGCCTATTCTAGATGCATTTGCCTGCTTGAATCTGGGCTTCAAATAATTCTTTAACCCATTTATCGATGTGTTCATGAGTCATGAACTGCCGAGCTGTAATGGTCTGACGTTGAATACGTCCTTCCCGGGGAATGTGTTTGCCACTTCCTTCACTTAGTCGTTCACGCACAGGAATATAAACTCTTCCTCGGTGTAGATCCTCTACTTTCCTAGGTTTTACGAGAACGTCATCGACTTCTTATTTGATTTATGGTACCTCTATAGGCTCGGGCCCCAACTGATTATGATTGGATCAAATATTGGCTCCTGGCTGTTGCCTCGAGGTCTTAGCCCGTCTCAAACTAAAATTCTTGAGGTGGCTGGCAGCACGTCTTTGTTCTTTTGGGTTGCCATCTATTGTCCCAATAGAACTTTCAACGCATCACTTACATCTACCAGCTGTTGTTCCAAAATGGTCCGTCTTTCTGTCTCAGAGTATAGAGTGGCCTGCAATTTTATCAGTGCGGCGCTTCCTTTAGCCGGGCCAACTAGCGTATTCTGGTCTAGAAGCGGTATTTAGTGAAGAGAGTAAGTATCAGTTGTATCTAAGAACTATGGCTAACTGCTACATTCCCATAGACAACACCAAATGTAAGAACCTAATTTTGTATTTCAAACTTAGTATCTCACACCGAATATAATTAGAACGTAGTAAGCAATAACTAGCCAAACACAAGAATTAGCATGGAAACCTCTTAATATTTAAAAACTACGACCACTCTTGAGGATTTAGAAAGAGAAATATTATTGATTGACTAGCTATTACAAAGAACGCTTTGGATGGCTCTGTATATAGTTTTTGGACAAAATTCGTTGTCAAGGATTTTATGTGTAGAATTTCTTTTCCTTAATATGTAGTTCTCTAGTCCAATTTATAGGTCTTATAATATGAGCGTTTGACGACCATTATTACTATTAATGATGAACGTTACAATATGATTTTGATGAGTCTTTGAACTGATTACGTAACGGTCTGATCCTTCTATTTTCTAACGGCTTCTTTAATTACTCTGAGTACAGTATGAATCGAGTTATTGGTGTGGAGGTCGATATCTAAGCTTAGGTCGAGAACAAGAAATAAACCCCTCTTTATAACTATTCCATAGTGTGCGATAAATGTGTCACGTGATCATATGTTGACGAGGTCGAGTAAATGTATGACGTTCGAAGCTGAGACTTGAGGTCGAGATCCGGAATAAGCCATTACAGGGCTCAACTCTACGCACCCTTGCACCCAGATGTTCCCTTAATATTATTCTTCATCAACTTAAATCTAATCTAAAACTTTATTTGGTTCTGCTGATAACTAGCAACTCAGCTAATTTTTAGCGTACTCTAGAACTAATAAAACCCAAAAACTAAATTTCCCTAACAACCAGAATCTCTAAATTATATTGAATAAGAGCTTTTGTATTTGTTTCACCAAATTTTGATAGCCAAACCATATTTACTAGCAACTCACCTAGGCGGCCACCTCTTGCCAGGGTCTCCCCTGATTGTTCTAATCTTAACACTAACTAAGCATGCATCATAAACCCACAATAGCCCACAACTAAATAATCCACCCCAACATCAGTAATCAAAAACCCACTAAAAATAATCCACCCCAACATCAGTAAACTCAAATCAGTTCAAAACATATCCAAAAATCCTAATAAAAGATAAAAATTTGAAATACAACAAATTGAGAGGGCGTATGTGGTCTACCTAGAAGAGGAATAGCGGAGGTGAGTTATGAAAGGGTTTTGTGTGTATGGTATACCTAGAAGATGAATAGAGGATGTTAGAGAGGAGTAGAAGAGGTGATTTGTGAAGGGGAAATCATGTTTAATTTTGTTATATAAGAGGTTCCTCGAGTAGCGTGTTTTTAAAGGAAATTGAGGGCTTATATTGACTTTATAATCAACGATCAAGATCAATTCTTTCGGCATTTATTTTTGGTTAATATAATCTCAGACTTTTAATCTACTTCTCGACAAAAACAACGCAGTAATGTATGGCAGTACCTCAAACTAAATATTGAGGCTTTTCTTTATTAATTGAGATGTTCTCATTGGAATTTAGCACATTTAACCACACTTGTGCCAATTAATCCAGGAGGATCTAGAGTTATTTGAAGATTTGTCAAAGTCGTTCGAACGACCAAATTCCATCCCACTAGAATTTTGGCCCAGACCCATATTTTGTTCGAACGAGTTGGGATTTCGTTTGAACGACCAGGCAAGATTCTAGGGTTTTAGACCAATTAGTCGTAAGGTCGTTCGAATGACTTTGGCGCTATTTTGAATTCTCAAGCGTTGTTTTGCTTCAAGATCTATTTTTTATGATTTTTGAGTTCCCTAGTATATAAAAGAAACTTAGGTTATTTTCTAAGTTATGTTAGATCTTAAAAGAGTTCTGAGAGAAACCTAGGGTTTGAGAGATTTCATTGTAATTACTTCAAGTTTAAGAAATCAAATCTCTATTTTTCCAAATCTAATTGGTGTTCTTCATGTTTCTCTACTAACTAAAAGCTTCTCAATCGTATTGTGGATTAAGTGGTATCAGTTTTCCAGTTATGATCTTCGGGGGTTGATTGTGGTTTATGGTCTCTACACGTGACTGTCTCAAGCAAACGAAGGAGAAGCTAGTGAGTCCATTAAAGATCCATCTCAAACCTAATTCGAAGAAGAATGACAAATTGGAGATGGGCAATTCCAGCGATCGACTCACGACTTTGGAAACGGCAGTTTCAACCCTAACTTCTACTATAGGGGAGTTAGTAGAACAATTGCATCTTACAAACCTTGCATTAGGTTCCGTTTTGGCGACACGGCGAGGCCGCTTAAAGAAGAAAGGGGTTTCGGCGGTGGATGGAGACGAGGATACACTACAACAAAAAGGTTAAAAAACAAGAGTAGTAGTGCGTCGTTTTTACTTAAAAACGAGGGGAATTGCCGTCGCTTTGCCCGTCGCCGTTTGTTAGCCGCATTTTCTTTCGCCACTATTGGCCGTCGTTTTTTTAGGGCAATACGACTACTCACTCCCGTCGCTAAATTACGACAACACAAACTGTCGTTTTTCCCCTAGTAAAATAAATCATTAACGACTAAACCAATTTGTCGCTTAAATGCGACTATAGTATGCTGTCGTATTTTCCCCTCCAAAGCCATGTTACTTTCACAATTAGCGACGGAGTACCACCCTCAATTATGTAACAACCTCAGCCCCAATGGTTGCCAAAATATGACTAAGCAAACTCTCTCTTTTGCGGCTAACATTAATAGAGAGAAACGACGGCCAAAGTCGTCGTAAATATCAGAAATAATTTCAAAAAAAATTCCCTATTTTGATTCATTACAAAAATATAATATTATACTAAAATAAAAAATTTCATTCATTAAAAATAATTAAATATCCTTATTCAAAATATATTAGCCATCATTATTCTAAAAATTATTAACAATACATAAGATTAGAATCAGTAATAAAGTAACTTACTCCATCCATAACCACAATCTCGGAGGCTAAGTCTTGTTTGAACAGCTTGTTTCTCCATCCATAACCTCAAATATAACTCCAGTATAATAATTCAGACCCCTCGCTAGACTCAAGTCAAAAACCACTCTATGGATACACTTTGATTTTTCCAAAGCTTTAATCAGAAGCTCTAGATTGTTCAATGTAAGTAGAGATCCCTTGTTTTCTAAAAATGGGCTGCCTATTTGTTTTAGCTCAGACAATATTTTCAAAGGGGGCCCCATTTCTTAACCCAAAGACCAATCTTATCAGTCGTTTCAGCACTTAAGCCTTTATCTTCCACCTACACATAAAGGTAAATTTTTTTTAACATATACCAAAAAAAGGACATAATCTCCTAGGATCACAAAATAAACTAATAATGCTAGGCATACTTTGGCAAAGAAAAGAACATAAGAAAAATAGTAAAATAGTTGAGGATGACCTGATTATGTGAGGTAAACTTATAACAATAAAACAGAGCAAAGAATGGAAGAAAAATAGTAAAATAGTAAAAGAACGGATGACCTGATTATGTAAGGTAAACTTATAACAATAAAACAGAGCAAAGAAAGGAAGAAAAGCAGTATAACAATAAAACAACAAAGAGCAGATGACCTGATTAGCACCACTGAAAATAGTATATGTTTATTTGCCAAAGAGCGGGAGTTGCACTGCCTGGTAAATATTTGGATTGTTTAAACACCCCCTTAAGACAAAAATATATACATTAGTCCATGTTAAGCTGACTTAAGTTCAATCATAAAAAAAAACTGACTTCAGTTCTAACACTAGTACTCCTTGAGAAGTAAAGTGAGAACTGAACACATCTCAATTTCTCGCATCAATATCTACTAGGCGAAACATTTCCTTTGCATGGCAATGTTCTTCATAATACTGATGCTAAAACAACTATATCTTATGCTAAAACAGCTATAAATGATCATAAGAGAAGAAAAAAAATCTTACCTTGTCATCAACCTCTAGCAGTTTAAACACGGCTCTACCTACACAATACCACATAACAAAGTTATAAACACATACACAACTATGAAGCTTATGAAGACTTTCTCATTGAAACTAACTTGACCCCATTTACCTTCAGTCATGAATCTCCAATGGGTAGAGCTCAAAACAAAGAAAGAAACCAAAGAAATGAAGATATAACCATGCCTGTAATAAATACTACTACTACTACATATGCCTCCCATTTTTTTAACTCAAATTAAACAGAGAAAAACTGAGAGATATTTCTGAAAGAGAGATTAAATAGAGCCTAAAAACTATAGTATGAAGGAGAGAAATATGGGGATTTTGATTGAATGATCGATTGAGTGAATACCCACCATATCCCATCACAGTATCACACACACAAACATACACATATTTGTCTCTTTGTTCTATAAGCAGAATAAAAAAAGTACATCAGACACAAACAACAATAACAACAAGGGAAAGAAAGATAGCAAAACTGGAAACAAAATCAGGATCGCAAAAGGGTACAACTACAAATAAAGGATAGGTTTGTCAGACATGAAAACACAGCTGTGGTATGTTTTCTTGTACTAGTAATTAATTCATCTTTTACAAGAGACTAGAGAGAGCAGTGCCACTTTCACACGCCAAACCCAAACTCTCTCTCACTTAGTATTTCCAAAGATAAGAAAGAAAGTTACATTACATTACATGCAATTCATGAGATATCTAATCCTTGGATTTCATCACTCTGCAAATATATATTTACTGGTAGGCCCAAAATAAATAGAAGGTGTAAATATTGGCAGTGGTGCTAATCATTCCCTGTACCTTTTGGTATGAATTTTAACTGGATATTTACTGTAAAATAGTAAAACAGCAAAATCAGAACATAGTATATAATAATTTTACACTGAAAATAGGAAGAGGCTTACCTTTCCACTGAACTTCTTCTCCAATTCCCTCGTAAAGATTTCTTCTTCTTTTTATCTCCATTATCCCCAACATCATGAATTGTTCTCCTTTTCCCTCCTCCTTTATCCGAGCTTGGGACCGGAAAATGAAACCATAGGGCTCCATTGGCGGAGATAAAAAAAAATTACCTGCAAGAAATCCATTAGTTAGTAAGATAAATAATTGCAACTTCATATCATTTCTATTATAGTAACCTCAAAACAAATCATGAGTCATATTAGTGGTCTGTGTTAGGAAAAAACAATTTTTAAAGATTACCTTATGCTCGAAGCTCCAATTAGACCCTTTTGAATCTTTCAGAGAGTATAGGGACCAAAAAGAGCATAATATATTCATACTGCTCCTTCAACATATATCTACGCATGCTCTAATAACACATGCATATACCAAAAAACATTAACATAATTAAATCTTAATATTAGAAACCCAAACCAAGATAAAATCTAGAATGTACTTAACATAAAGATTTCTTATAAAATATTCAAAATTGACTGTAACCTACCTATCTAATTAAAGAAGCGTGTCAACATCTTTGCCCAAACAATAGTTATTCCCAATTCTACGTCGTTGAGTGACGATAGTGAAGGGTCGCTATCTACTGAATCAATGTCTGGATTATACGTCACATCGTCAATAATAATATTGTACACAGCAGAATGTGAATCTCCTATAGCTCTCCCACTTGCAACGATTTTACCAGTGAAGGATAGTAGCTCGCAAGGGCGTTCTTTGCCTAATAAAGCAATCGGTGATAATGGGCGCATGCTTGATAGAGACTCTGTAGCCTTTCATTTTTAGAAAGAAAAAAGCTAAAGTAAGATGCAGATATCATTTAATGTATAAAAAAAAATTAATGAATGAAAACAACTAATTACAACTGACTTGAGGATCTATTAAGGGGGATATATTCTTACATTGAATGTTGCAGAGCCAGAAGTACCTTGCCTTCCCGCCGCCAAACTTGAAAGCTTTTCGTCCATTGTTGTAAGTTTGTCTTTGACATGAACCAAATCTTCCTCAAGAGTGAGCCGCGCAATTTTCTCCTGAAGTAGTTGATCTCTGAGGTGATATGATGATAATACTTCTTCTCGGGAAACATTGAGTCCATATGCTCGTGTACGACCCTTAGTATCCTTACCACAAACTTGTGCAACGGGATCGTTGTCTATGTCTAAGCTGACTGTCTCAGGTTCAGCAATACAAATGTTTCTTATTTTCTCCTACAAATGAAATTAAAATCAAAAGACTTAAGTTTATTTTATATTGATGATTAATTTGAAATTTATTAAATAGTTGCATTAATGATTACTAGCTCAACATCAAGCTCTGGTGTAAGAGAAGATCCGTCAGCTCTCCTATGTGTAGCTAAGTACACATCTGTCCTAAAAATTGGTACTTTAGGATTTTTCTTCCTCTGGAAAAGTCAAGTAAAAGTGTAAACACAAATAAAAACATATATATTACATAAAAAATATATTAACACAATTACCAATCTTTTAGCTATTCTTCTACTTCCAAGTCTACCATATGTATGTGGCCTCTTCATAACCTTCCTCGCAGCCTTGTCCTTTTCTCGACGAGCAATTACTTTGGGTTCTCTTTGCAACTCAAGAAATCTTTCCCAATCTTCAGGTGTAACTCTTTTTGAACATTTTTTTTTTCTTACCTCGTCATTGGGATATGGGTCATAGTTAAACTTCTTATATCTGGAGTTGCGATCACACCACAATCCCTGAGCCATTGCGAGAACTTTCCCTTTCATATATGTGGGGACATCATACTCATCATGTCATAAGATTATTTGATATTGTTAAAACATAAAATAGTGAGAAATTCTTATTATAAAGTTAACACTTTACCGTCACGTTTTTCCAAATTGTTTCTTTGTGATGGTCAGGCACAAATCTCCAGAACTCATAAAAAATAGGACAGTGTGTCCTCATCAAGCCACCAATATTAGAGACAAACTTGGCGCCATTTTCTCCAATTAGTTGCGCATTTTCATCAAAACTAATCATATTTTTCCCTCGATTTGAGCCATGTCACTACAAAATAATAGTTATAAAAATAGATAAAAACAGTTTCACTTAAAAAAAACCATTTCCTTACCACAGTACGAGATAATATTCTACTGAAATTTAAAATCACTATACGGCAAGCTCATGAATAAGAAAAATTGGGGATGCATGTCTTAAAATTATCTCATAATTTATTAGATAACAATATTATTTTATCTTAAAATAGTTAAAACTAATATATTCAGTTTCTTGCACCCAAGACCCTTCAGAACTCTCTTCTTCTTCATCCATAACCTCTCCAGCTAATGCCTAATCGAAGGAACCTTCGTGCGTTGTACCCTTAAACACTAGTGGATCTTCGTAAGCATCTACATCTCGAGTCAATTTCTTTGGGGCATCTAAGACAACATGCCAATAATCATTCCTCGTCAAATCTTTGCAATAAAATACTTGAGATGCTTGACATGCGAGTATAAACGGCTCATCCTCCTCTTTTGAAATTTTTTTGAGTTTTTCTAAGTTCACATATATTAGGTTAGTTTCGGGATCAATAACACAACCGTTAACCTTGTCCTCTATCCGTACCCAATCACAATAGAATACCGTTTGCTGAAAGTCAAAATAGTTGAGCTCTAGAATTTCTTTAACCACACCATAGTACGTAGTTTCATCTTCCACACCATTGGGATCACTTTTACGTGATATAAATGTCATGATCGCCTTCATTGTAACCCCGTTATTCTGTGTTGTCGTGCTACTTTCCGATCCTTTTGTATGAAATACAAAACCATTAGCTCGATAAGCTTTATAAGATATCGCATTATGGTATGGACCGTCTGCTAACCTCTTTAAGACTGACACCTTCTTGTTTTCTAGCGTCTCGTTTTCTAGCTGGTATGTTGACAAAGGTATATGTATATATTAAAATAGAATCAATACAAAATATACACATATCTTGTACTAAATACAAGTCAAAGTCATACTTGTCGCCTTAACCATGGAATGAACTGCAATGGTTTTTCAGATGTTATGTTCTCCCTCCTCCTTTGACCCCCTGAAGTGCAGCCCTCGGTATAAATCTTATGCTTCCTACAAATGTGCAAAGATGCCATGAAATAAAAAAAGAAAAATCCAGAAGTTGACATATTTACAATGATTGTTATGAAAAGTGCACCAAATTATACGTACTCTTTCCATTCATCAATGTCATCATAAGATTTCAAAACCCATCTACGTGCTTGCTCGTACTTCACTGGATCAAGGAAATGATTTGTGCCCTTTTTATCAAGAGGATATTCACTAGAATATTCATCGTCATCATCCATGAATAGATCTCGCCCTCATTTATGGCTTCCCTTTCTACCATCAAATATGTACTCCATGCAATACATAATCGCCTCCTCTGTAATGTAGCGCATTGCAATGCATGCCTCAGGGCGTGTAGGATTCTTTACGTAAAGTTTATATGTTCTCATCATCCTAATAAATCAAAATCGTTATTAATGATATCTAAGACTATGAAAAAATATATAAATTAAAAGCTTTCCATATATTTTCTTACCTTTCAAAAGGATACATCCAGCGGTATCTAACAGGTCCACAAATTTGTACCTCTTCCGTCAAATGTACAATAAGGTGTATCATAGGAATAAAAAATGAAGGTGGAAAGTACTTTTCAAAGACACATAGTGCTTCAATAACACGTCGTTTGGCAACAGCAAGATCATCACGGCGAACCGACTTGGAGCATATTACTTTAAAGAATATTGATAGCTGTCGAATTGCAGCAACCAATGGCTTTTGTTTCTTAAATTCGTACATCAACAACATAGGTAGCAAATGTTGCATTAATAAATGATAGTCGTGTGATTTTAAGCCTTTGATTTACAGATCTTCCATGCTTACATGATGTTTCCAATTAGAGTTATATCCAATATGAACCTTTAGCTCACTCAACGTTTCACAAATTAGCTTTTTCTCGGCTCGAGAACGAGTAAAGGGAGCTTTTGGCAAGAAAAATATACTTCCTTTTTGAACTGGCCATAACATTTTTTTAATTTTCATTAACTTCATATCTTGACGAGCTTGCAATCCATCTTTGGTCTTGCCCTCCGTGTCCATGAGTGTTGCCAAAAGAATTTGCGCTACATTGCTTTCGACGTGCATCACATCTAGATTGTGACACACCGAAAGATCCTAAATAAATGTACATATAAAATTAGAAAATTCAAATGGTCCAAAATAAACAAATAAAAATGTAAAATATACTTTAACTTTATCTTCCAATACGGTAAGTCAAACATGATCGCTCTCCTTGACCAAGCTGTAGGTTTCTTGGTTGATTCTTCTCCATTAACCCAGGTTGATTCTTCTTCATCGTTCCCAATAGAATCTCCTTTATCAGTCATAGGTTTTTTCCTCTTCTTTCCTATTTGGAGCCCAGGTTCGTTCCCCTTCTTTATTTCTTTTCCATATGTTATCAGAATATTTTCCACCTTACTTAGCACTTCAGATCCAGTCAAATTCCGCGAAGCCTTTCTTTTATCTTTGAGCCCATTAAATTGCGACTTCTGCTTTTTAAAAGGATGATTTAGGGGTAAGAATCTTCTAGTGCCCATATAACAATGCTTCTTCCCATGCTCAAGCCTTTCTGAATCTACATTTTCACCACAAACAGGACAAGCATACTTTCCTCCAGTTCGGCAACCCGAAAGATATCCGTACGCCGGAAAGTCATGTATGGACCATAATAAAATTGCTTTCATCGTAAAGCTAGACTTGCTATGAGAGTCATATGTTCTCTTGCCGGTGGACCATAATTCATTCAACTCTGAGATTAATGGTTGAAGATACACATCAATGTTTTTACCTGGACCATACTTTCTGGGTATCAATAATGACAACATCATAAACTTCTTTCGCATGCATAGAGAAGGTGGAAGGTTGTAAGGGTCAATCATAACTGGCCAGCAGCTGTAAGAGATGTTCTTATTACCATATGGATTAAAACCGTCTGTTGCGAATCCAAGTTAAAAATTGCGTGATTCACCAGCAAAATCGGGCCACATAGCATCCATTCATTTCCAGCACGTTGAATCCACCGGATGACTCATGACTCCGTCTGGAGAAGTCGATCTCGAGTGCCATGTCATATTATCCGCAATCCATGGGATGCTGAGAAGTAGACATAAGTTAATAAGACTTGACAACAAGATGTTTTAAAAAAAATATCAAACAGAAGAAATGATCAACCTATAAAGTCTTTGTAGTCTTGGCGTCAAGGGGAAATATCTTAACACCTTCTCTGGCACTTTTTGACTTATCTTCTTTTCTAGAAACTTTTTTTCCATCTACTCGCACCACAAGTAGGACACTTATCTTTATGCTCGTGCTCTTTCCAGAAAAGTATACAACCGTTCGGGCATGCATGAATCGACTCGAAACTCATACCCAAGGAATTAACCATTTGTTTAGAAGTGTATACATTTTTGGGCAATGTGTTATCCCTTGGAAGATACTTCTTAAATACTTGCAACATTGCAGTAAAGCTATTATCAGACCACCCATATATTGTTTTCATACTCATGAGATCAACGGTAGCAGACAAAGTAGTGTACTCCACTTCACATCCAGGGTATAAAGGTCGAATCGCATCTTCCCTCAAATATTTTTGTTCATTGAAAGGTGGATCACTAAAATCTTGAACGCCTTGCTGATCAACATCCACATTTTCATGGAAATCATCTCCATCCATGTATGCTGGAAGATCTTCAGGTTGGGCATACCCAAATGCGTCATCCACCAAATCAAGCATTCTAGGGACATCATGAGGATGATCATGGGTTGCCCCATGAATCTCTAAGTTGGTATCCTTGTTTATAATTGGTTCTCCATGGAAGTACCAATTAGTATACGATTGGTCAATGCCTTTTGAAACTAAATGATGACTAATTTGAGCTGACGTAATTAGCCCACGCTTATTTTGACACTTAGCACAAGGACTAGAAAACTCGTTAGACTTTAGATTAGCTTTTGCGAATGCGATAAACGAATGAACACCGCGCATATATTCACAGAAAGACTATCAACCTTCATCCAACCCTTATCTAGGGGAATTAAATACATCTTGCGAAAAGGACACGGTAAGTATCCTGAAGTAGAAGAAATATCATAAAGAAACATAATGAAGAAATATCATAAAGAAATATTATAGTAGTTTGTTCTTCTGTCAGAGGGAAAGAAACGAAAATTTTTCTTCAAAATGTCAGAAACAGAAATCATCTAGTTAAGCAATTCTAACCAGTCATTTACACCAATCCAAAGTTGAATAGAGTTTCATATACACCTACTAATAACTACAAGCATCTGACTATTTTACTGCCTATATTATTGTTTAATATACTATGACTCTAAAAACATTATAAGCACCCTAGTTTTGTAAAATCCATGAAAGCGTCGCACGTCAGCGGTTGTTATATGATGAGTCTTCCTACACCATTCTGCAATTCATACTTACCAACGAAAGACATCATGATTACTTTGGTGGACGAAAATGAAACAACAAGCATAGTAAGATATGTAGGTAAAGGATTTAGTGATGCTGGCTGGAGAGCGTTCTCCACCAGTCACAACTTAGTCGTGGAGATGCATTAGTCTTCTAGTTAGTCAAACCTGCTAAATCTCAGGTGTTCATAATCAGGGCGTATAGTTCGTTTGGATTTGATTGGGGTTTTGGCCTTCAATATTCAGAAGCTCGTGTAAAGAGAAGTACCCCATAAGTATCTGCTTTGGCTGAAGCTCAGTCAAAAGATATAGATAAAGCAGAGCAGGTACTTGTTGACCATGTTGAGAGCTCTGCGAGAAAGGGACCTTTTGCAGATGATGACGATGATAGTGTTAAGACATGTGCTAGAGAGCAAGTAGTAGCTGACCATGCTGAGAGCTCTCAGAGAGATGGAGCTTTCACAAAAGATAGTGCTAAGATAAGCGCTAGAGAGCAGGCAGAAGAGGTTCAAAAAAGTCTAGACCCTGAGCACCCTAGTTTTCTAAAATCTGTGGTAAAGTCTCACGTTAGTGGTTGTTATCATATGTATCTTCCTACAAAATTCTGCAATTCATACCTACCAGAGAATGACTACATAATCACTTTGGTGGATGAGAATAAAGCAATATGGACAGTTCAATATATGGATAAAGTATTTCGTTGTGGCTGGAAAGCATTCTCAATTGGTCACAACTTAGTTGAGGGAGACTCTAAACTTCTAAACTTGTTTACTTGCTGGTGGTACCAAGTTTTCACCTTGACCTAACTTCTAAACCCCAATCTTTGTCACTGATCCTAGATGTTGGGTCCTTGATAAATGTGGTCAAAATTGGGACTCTTGGATAATTATGCTATTATTAGCTTCAAATTCTTGTCACTGGAGGTTGCTCATACCCTATTTTAGGCCATTTTAGATTATCTGGGAAAATTTGTGAGACTACAAATAACAGGGAATCAGGATAGATTATCTGCATTCCACAAAGGTCGAACAATGAGGGTTGAAAGAACATGTCTGACTCCTTGAAGAAGGTCTTAAACGGTAAAACTTTAAATAAATCATATAAATTAAAGAGTAAGAATAGGAGGAAGGATAGAAAAGATAGTCTTTAATGCTGCTGTTGTGAAAATACATTTGGAGGTGTTTGGAGCTCTTAAGAAAGAGTTGTGGTTTATGATTTGGTTGGTGAGATGTCTTGAAAAGAGGCAAAATAAGTTATTTCGATATTCTTTAAAAAGGACAATATCACCTTGTTTCCATTAGGTAAAGGGAGAGTCATCTTTTTATGCGTAATCTGTATTAGAAATTTCTTTAGGTCTGGTAAGCTCCTAGGGGGAGATGAATGCCACAATGATCACACTAGTTCCCAAGCTGAAACTGCTAGTAACTTTGGAGATTTTAAGCCTATCTCCTGCTGCAACATCAGTTACAAAAAAATCAAAAAAATACTAACTTGTAGGATTAAATGGTATTCACTCCCTCATTGACCAGAACCAATCAGCTTTTCATGCATGGTAACATAATGATCTCACATGAGCTTGTGAGGAACTACCATAGAGATCATGGCCCTAAAAAATGTGCTATTAGAATTAACCTTAAGAAAGCATATGATATGGTTATTTGGTCTTCTATAATTGAAATTCCTAAAAGACATAACTTTCCTACACTCTTCATTAAGTAGATTCATGAGTGCACAATCCCTAAATACTCTATTAACATCAATGGTACCCTTAAGGGGTATTTCAAAGGCCAAAGAGGAATTAGACAGGATGACCCAATCTCACTCTATCTTTTTGTCCTTGTTATGGAACTCTTCACAAAGATACTTAAGAAAAAAGTTGAGAAAGGAGACTATGTTCTACACCCTAAATGCCAGGATCCACTCATTACACAGATGTGCTTTGCAGATGATCTATTGGCCTTGATGGATGGTAGCACTAGATCTGCCAATGTCCTTAAAGACTATTTTCTTATGTTCAAAAACTACACATGATTAGATCAGGACTTGACAACCTGGTAAAGAGTGCTCTGACCAGCACTCTTGAGTTTAAAATTAGTGTACTACCTGTTAGGTACCTAAGACTACCATTGATATCTACTAGGTTAACATACAAGGACTGCCTCCCTCTCATTACCACAATCACCAACAAAGTGAAATCATGGAAAGGAGGAATGCTATCTTGTGCTGGTAGACTTCTTCTTATAAAAGCTATGATGAGTAGCAAGAGTATTTATTGGTGTGGACCTACACTATAAATCACCCAATGTTAACTAGGAGAACACTTGTCACCCTTTTGAGGGGAGGGGGTGGATTTCAGCATTAAAAACCTAGATATAACAACTACAGCTTCTATCATGAGACAGGTTTGGGCCCTAGTGTCTGAAAAAGATAACTCATTTAAGTGGTTACAACTGCGCTATATGTTTGAAAAAATGTGTAATGCGGGCCACCATTGGCCACAGTCAAGGGTGGCACATGAATACTAGCATGAAATTCCAAGTCTTCCTAGTCATCCATTTCATCATCCCTACTTACGTCGCGTTCTTTGTGTAGATATCTTTTTGATATCTCAACAATTGATTCCACTTCGTGACTGTAAAATATTTATCCTTTTTTTTAACACTGCAACCGCCAAGTGTGCTGATATTGGCACTGGGATCCATCAGTGAAGGAATCCCCGTGCCTGCATTTATTTTGTCATGAACAAGTTTATTCGTGAATGAAAAAAGTCCATGTCTGAGTAATGTGTGCACGTGGAAGTAATACGTGCATTGCACGTAGAGACCCACCCCCACCATTCTTTGTATCTCAGGAAGTGTGACCATAGTGAGAAGACATTTTCTAATTCTGGCGAAAGTACTAACTCTGCAAAGTTTCCACGAGACTGAGTCAACGTGGTACTCGTAAGTAATATACACTTGGCTCAACTTTTTAACCCAAGCCTTTTTCCACTTAAATTGATCCAATATGGCTCATTTACAATGGTTTACTGATCATGACGTAATTGGCTGCCACCATCATATTAATGATTGCTTGAATTGCTTAAGAAATTATCCGTCGATTGGATTAGCTCTGAACCTAAAATCTGAGGAAGTTATTTAATGAATTTAGTTATTCTTAGCAGGAAGGTGTTGATCATGCTGGGACTACAAGGTTTACAATGGGCTCTAGTTACCCTTTATCAGTTTTGATATTCATAGCTATTTTAGTTGATAGACTCATTAAGTTTTGTTGATTATGATAGAGCTAAACCGTGCGCTATAGAGCAAGCAGAAGAAGTTTAACGTAAGCTAGATCCTAACTACCCTAGCTTTGTGAAAGCTATGTTCCCATCAAATGTTGGTGGTAGTTTTTGGTTGGTAAGCATGATACTCTATTCTCTTATTATAGTTTTGTCAAAAAAAATCAGATATTTATTTAAGTTATATTGTTAACAGGCTCTTCCCTCAAAATTCTGCGCTTCACACTTACCAAAGAATGATATCATGATTACTCTGGTTGATGTAAAAGATGAAGAATACACAGTGAAATATATAGTTAAGGCGTTGGCAGTTAGTGCTGGATGGAGAATATTCGTCGTTGCTCACAAACTAGCTGAAGGGGATGCTTTAGTCTTCCAGTTAGTCGAGGATGTTAAATTCAAGGTGACAATCTCTGTTGCTTTGTTATACTTTGGTTTTGATACTTTGTTCTTCAATTTAGCATTGTTTTACGATTCATTGTTACTGGTCTTAGAAGTTTGTAACTGTAGCATTTGTATTTCAATTTATGGGATGAAATCTTCAATAAACCTAGTGTAAAGTGTAAACTCAAATCTTCTTTAATGAGAATGGTATTGATTAAAAAAAAGGGAAAAAAAGGCTACAATTTTAGCTTTCAAAAGTAACAAACCACCTTGGATCCTTAAAACCCAATGGATTATATAACCTATAACTTCAAATTCCATCTATGATATTATAATACAAAGCTTATAATATCACATAATCTCCTACAATAATATATGAAATAAACTCAATCAAAAAAGGCATTTAAACTTATTCATAAGGACCATATTATATATATATATTAAATAATCTCGTTCAAGGAAACAATCAAAATATTAATTTACTAAAATTCAACAATAACATGTTATTCATACAACTGTAAATAACATAACAAATAGGGTATCCAATTTTGATTCATAAAAATTAATGAGAATACTTAAAAATAGTACCTCCTGCAACTTTGAAATACCACTGCAACACCAATTCTATGAAACCTAACACCAATTCAAATCAGAATCATGAGAGAAACGCTAGAAGATGAAACCCATTGATCTTAATTAGGTTTTTATGCAAATCAAAAGATATCAAACATGAAGATTAGGAGAAAACAAACTAATTCAAATCAGATTCATGAGAGAAACGCTAAAAGATGAAGCCCATTGATCTTAATTATATTTTTATGCAAATCTGAAAATATAAAACATGAAGATTGGGAGAAAACAATTACCTGTAAAACTGATTTCGACAAAAATAGCAACTGCAACTGCGACTGCGAGAGAGAATAACTGGGAAACTAGTTTCGACAAAAACCCTAAAAATATAGAGACTGCTCTTGGTGATTTGAAGCTGAATAAGTGAGAGAGAATCATGGGAGAGAGGGAAACCCAATTTTATTAAGTGCACATCACGGGAAACTGAAGAGGGAGAAAAGTTTGAGATGGAAAAAGTAAAACCGTGTTTGAGTTTTGGCTGAGTAGGAAAAACGATGGCTATCGTATAAATCGTGTGCACTAGTTGTCGTCTTTTAACGTCCAAAAGTTCCTTCATTTTCTTATGTCGTATTTTGTTGTTTTTGTTGTAGTGATAATGCGGGGATAGCTAACGATTCTAATGATGATAAATCTGTCAATGAGCGCCCAGGGTTTGGTAAGTCATTAAATCCTATGCGTAATCTTCGTCTTGGCTTTAAGATTGAGATTCCGGTTTTCGATGGAGACCTATTTTTCCATTGATGAATATTTCAACGCTCAGAAGATTTGCTTCTCAACATTGAAATTCACAAGTCACTCACTCACGTGGTGGAAATCCTATCAGAAATGACATGATGTCGGAAGTCTGAGTTGGAAGGAATTCAAGATTTTGGTGAGGAAGCAATTCTATCCAATTGGGTATGAATAGGATCGATGGTACAAATGGCACAACTTGCGCCAAAGGTTTGGGCAATCCGTGCAACAATTCACTACAGAGTTTCATAACCAAGCATTAGTTTTGGATATTGACGTGGAGGAGTACGATGTATTTATGAAGTATACGGGGGATTTGTTAGAGTCCATTCGAAGAGAATTAAAGCTCTTCAATGTGGCAAATATCGAAGACGCGACCGTTAAAGCAATTGCCATTGAAGGCAAGTATTTGAAGAGCGACAAGGAAGACGACAAGAACAAGTCGGGGTACAAGGCTAATTGGAAGTTTGATCAGAAAGGGGAGTCTAAAAGAGAGGGGTCTTCATTCAAGGGGACTATCTGTAGTCATTGCAAGGCTAATAGGCACAATTCTGATAGATGCTAGAAACTTCACCCGGAGCTTCGGCTGAAGGAGAAGAAGGGCAAGAAAGAAAAACGCGCACTAGCCGCAGCGATTGTGGATCTTCTAGATTTTGATATGCCAAATCCTAAGCTTACTATAATGTTCAAGCAACCTCTAGCTATCGACAAGCGAGTCGGGAAGAGTTATTCTTTGTCAGTATTCAGGTGAAGCAGAGCTTAGTCGAGGCCATTATTCATCTAGGTAGTCAGAAGAATTTAATTTCTAAGGTGGTGGTGAAGAAGATGGGTTTGGCTACAGTGGCACATCCTAAGCCATATAGTTTGGGGTGGATTCAGAAAGATGTAGATTTGATGATCACAAAGCAGTGTTCATTCTAGTTTGCAATCACTGAAAGGTTTATTGACGAGGTGACGTGTGAGGTGATTCCTTTGAAGGTGTATCAGGTCATCTTGGGTAGCCCTTATCTTTGGGACCGAGATGTGATTCATTACCGTAGAGCTCACAAGTATCATCTTGTGAAGGAGGGATAGGAGTTCCATATCAATGCTTGTATTGAGCATGTCACTACGCCAAATTTGGTAACGGCGACTCAGGTGAAGCGGTTGGTTAATGCGTGTGACAAGTTTATGTTATTGGTGCGACCAGTTCAGGAAGGTACGTCGGCTCGAGTGTTGTCCCCTATGACGACGTTTTATAAGCAACAAACCGATATGGAGAAGTTGCAAGAGGAGGTTGTGGTACATACTGATCACAAACCATTTCAGTTTTTAGCTACACAGTCCAAGCTACAACAAGCTCTCCAGATGATGGAGATGTCGTATCTTCAACAATTTCCCTTGATTATACAGTATAAGAAGGGAATGGGCAACAAAATGGTTGATAGGTTATCTCGACCCCCATTACCAACTACTTCTGTTATGTTGGTTTTTATGCAGAGACAGTCTTTTGTTACGTCAGGATATGTTACAAGATATGATGATCGTAAGGGGCGTAGTGTGTTTCGCCGAAAGTTTCTGCCAGACAAGACATGTGGTGGTTTTGAGTCGTTTCGAGTTGGGACGAAGGGTCAGCTACCTCGTAAGTCGAAGTGGTACAACAGGGTAATAGGCAGCGTCGCATTCCCACCTCTCCAATTCCAGCTTGAGCAGGAGCTCAAGGCTCCTAAAGGGAGGAGCCATGATCTAGGAGGATCTAGAGTTATTTGAAGATTTGACAAAGTCGTTCGAACGACCAAATTCCATCCTACTGAAATTTTGGCCCAGAGCCATTTTTCGTTCGAACAACTTGTATTTTCGCTCAAACGAGTTATTTTCATGTCACTGGAATTTTGGCCCAGAGCCATATTTCGTTCGAACGAGTTGGATTTTCGTTCGAACGACCAGGCAATTTTTTAGGGTTTTAGACCAATTAGTCGTATGGTCGTTCGAACGACTCCCTAGTTCGTTCGAACGACTTTAGCGCTGTTTTGGATTCTCAAGCGTTGTTTTGCCTCGAGATCCATTCTTTTATGATTTTCGAGTTTCCTAGTATATAAAGGGAACTTAGATTATTTTATAGGTTATGTTAGATCTGAAAAAAGTTTTAAGAGAAGCCTAGGGTTTAAGAGTTTTTATTGTAATTACTTCAAGTTTAAGTAATCGAATCTCTATTTTTTAAAATTTAATTGGTGTTTTTCGTGTTTCTCTACTAGCTAAAAGTTTCTCAATCGTATTGTGGATTACCAAGATTGCAAGTTGTCCGTGCGGCGCTCGAAGGAATAAAAGCTTGTACATGCATCAGTCGCGTGCTTGTACAAAGTCTATTCCGCTGCTAGCCGTGCTGTGACACTCCTCTAAAAGTTTAACTGTTGGAAACTGTTGGAGATGTTCTTAAAGAAGTCCTCCAATAGACGGCACATATGAGTAATCAATTTCCCATTAAATAGCGTCGTTTTGTTTGGGTTTTAAACTTTCCTACAAAACCATGAACCCTCTTTGTTGAACTTCCATTGTTGTTTTGCAGCGAAAAATGAATATCAATACAGAAGGAGGAGCGGTGCCTGTAGAGGGTGAGCTCTTCTCTTATCTTTATTAGTTGTGTTTCCTTTTCGTTGTTTGTGTGGTCATGCTTATGTCTAGATGGTAGCTTTGTATTTTGAACCTTCAGGCTTCACCGCTTCCTAAACCTTAAACCTACCTTTTCCTGGCAAGTTTTGGTCTGTTTTAACGTAAACCCCAAAACCCGTCCAATGGTAATTTAATAAAATGGTCTGAAATCCTCTTTTAAGTTGAGCATCCTGAGTAAGATGCATAATATCAACTAAGGGTTAAACACTACAGCATGCCTGCACAAGGGAGATCGGTGACTTATGGATACAATCAGTGTTGTTCACATATTGGCCATATTTATTGTGAAAGTGATATGTACTTTAGTGAAATTGTTCCGATTGTGAAGAGACTCTTTGCTTCCATAAACACATATTGGCCATATGCACGTGCTAAAAGGTAAAATCTCCATCAAAGAATGTGGTATCTGTAGTGGTCTCCTAGGGTCTTGAGGTTCCACATTAATAAGCTTCTCCCTTTACTCAGAGAAAAGATAAATAGCAAATCTAAATCTGAAGATAGCAACAGAAGAGAGTATGCTCTTCTAACCTCAACTCTACACGTGCTGATGATAGCAACGTTCTTCCAACTCTTCCCTGTTTATACTAGCCAGCCAAACTTCTCAAAAAGTTGTTCATATATTTCTCGATTTTCTTCAATAAGTCAATTTATTAGAGGCTAAATATTTTCCTCTTTTCTGTGTGTATTAATATCATGTTGCAGGGGTAATAATAGGGTCTACTAGAGAAATTCCGCCATTACATTACAACTTCAAAATTCAATCATTTTCATTACTTTCCAAGAACTCGGTTGAGAGATACGATTCAGCTGACTTTGAATCTGGAGGGCACAAATGGTATGCTCTATCTACGGGTTTATGTTGGGCCAATTTAAATTAAATAATTCAGTAGGCTATACTCTTCTTACAAAACTGGTGTACCGTTTCAGATTTTGCTTATTGTGTTTGCGCTCATAGGAAACTGTCACTGTACCCAAATGGAAATGCAGGCAAAAATGGGAAAGATCACATCTCTCTCTATTTATTAATGACTGACACTGATTCATTAACTTCCGGCTGGGAGGTCAATGTTGTTTACAGGCTGTTTTTGTATGATCAAATTCGAGACAAGTACTTGGCAGTCGAAGGTATACACTCTAATTTCTTATTATCTTAGTTGCAGTTTCAAGATTCAATACCGTGTCATACATTTATCAGTTACATGAGTTCCAATACTGGGGTTTTCTCTACTAGTAACGTTCCGTTCTAAGACAAAAAAATTCCAGTATGCATGCCATACTGTAAAGATAGGTGCAGCTGACACTGGTTGTAGTTAGAAATTTTACTATGTAATGCCCAATACAATTATTTATATGGAAGTTAAATTTGACGGCTATATTGAAGTACATGTAGACCGGAAAGCTAGTTGTGAAGTTCCACTGGATATTGACATATTTGTTAGTAGTTTTCTTGCAAAGTACTTCTGCAGGTGTTTCATCACTAGTCCTACCTAAATCTAATCGTGAATATGCTAACCTTAAATGTTTATATTGTAAACACGGCAATGTGCAGATAATAATGGAGGTAGATATAGACGGTTTCATGGATTGAAGACTGAGTGGGGATTCTCTCAACTTATTTCCCATGCAACTTTTATTGACTCATAACGGATACCTAGTTGATGATGCTTGTGTGTTTGGAGCGGAGGTTTTCGTTTATAAAAGTATAGGCAAAGGTGAATCGTTGTCTGCCACTGCTGTGAAGCATACATGGAAGATAGAAAGCTTCTCCCAAAAGGACAACCTTCTTAAATCTGAAATGTTCACTGCAGCCAATCACAAGTGGTTATCCAGTTTAACTCTTCGGTATTTTACTTGCAGTAAAGTCAACGTTTGTCCCAGTTTTTTCTTAAGATTTTATGGCCTATTGGTTTTCTTTGTAGGAATTTGGAGCTATATCCGAAGGGTCATTCAATTGGCAAAAACAAATATGCTTCAGTTTATTTAAGGTTAGCTGATTCGAAGACCACCTCAACAGGGGGGAAAGTGTTTATTGAATTTATATTACGAACAAAAAATCAAATCAATGGGAATCATATTGAGGGTAAATGTAAGCTTTAATCACGCTTGGAACCTTACCTTACTTTGTTGTCGGAGCAGTACTGATCAATTTTATTAGTCAGATCTCTGTATTTATTTGACTTTCTCTAATGATCTTACAGTTACTCATTGGTTCTGTAAGGAGAGCGACAACTGGGGTTAATAATAAAACAAAGGGCTTCTTGATGACTGATGCACTCATCGTCGAAGCAGAGATCACTGTCCTTGGAATTGCTAAAACGTTTTGATGAGCTTCATTTTTTTTTTATTACACAATTCAGATTTTGTATTTTCTCTTTAATTTCATTGATCTACCTATTATTTCCGTCAATTCCCGCAATCTGTCTTGTACCCGAAATTTATATCCAATCTATTTTTTTTGCTAGCAATCTATATTCAATTTAATTATATTACGATTACTTTTTTTTTTCCCGTAGGAATATTGGCCTCAACGTACTTTAGATTTTGTTATTTTGCCAATATCTGTGTCGAAGTGTATATATAATGTACTAAATCCTACTAACAGACCAATAAAAGCTTATCTCTCCGTGTATCTCTCTCCCTTTACTTACTTTCTAGCATTCATCTTATGGTCAAAATCAAATTCTGTCAAAGATAGATATGAAAACTGAAGATGACTTCTTAGTAGAAGGCGAGCTCTTCTTTTTTCTACTCTTTTTCCCCCCTCCTAACCTATGGTCGTGTAAAATCATTAGGAAGAACATGGTAAAACTCCATTCCAGTACTCTTCTCCTAACCTTTGGGTACTCGAGATATCTACGTAATTTTCATTTGTATTCGACGAAATTGCTGATTAACGGTCGAGTCAGAGTTTGTGAGTTCGGTGATGAAGGCAGCACAATTTGGGGTTGGGCAGAGCCGCAGAGCTCATAAATTTGAAGTATTGAATGATGACTCAAAAGGGTTACTTGATGAACAACGTACGTCAAAGTTGAGTGCACTAATTAATTAATAATTTGCAATGGAACATGATTTTGTTACCTTCCTTTTGTTATTTCTTTTCCCGGAGTTACCATAATAATAATTTACAAATCAGGTCTTAGAAAACTTCTACCACAATATTCCATCACCTTAATTGTGATCTTTCACCAGCCATATTTTAAAACAGTCCACTTCAAAATGGCCCGCCCCGCTGGCAATTTAACCCGCCCCGCCCTTAATGAGATGGGTTTAGTAGGACTATAGCGGGTATGGGGCAGGTTTGGTTTAATAATAAAAAAAACCTATTTATTTATTGGGGCGGGTCTGGTTTTAGGCTCAAATAAATAGGGCCCCGTCACCCGACCTAGTTATAAAGGATATGACTTGAATACCATTAAGTTAAACCTAATTCTAAAGACATGTTAGTTAAGTCCAATCTCCTGTCCCCTCTCTTGTCTTCATTTTAACCTCAAGCCTCATGTGTTCTGTCACCAGGTTCTCTTCATTTCAACCTTAAAACAACATTCTTCACCAAACTAACTTCTATTTGTGGCTAAAGCCAAGTGAGTGTTCTAATTGTAATAGATCTATGATGAAACTCACATTTTTCTTCTTATAAGAAGATTTTGGATTTCTATTTTTTTCTTTCCTCAGAGATAAAAACAAAGAAAATAAGAAGTAAAAGAAGAGATCCTTGTTTGAAATGTATCCATTCTCTCTTTCTGAATCAATTGGTATTCTCATCCTTTTGATTACTACTACTACTTGTTTTTATTAAAAAAGATTGTAAAGTTTTAGTTTTTAGTTGAAATTCTTCAAACCCCATTTCCCATTTTTACTCAACTGGTGACTCATTTCATTTCTTACCATCTATGTACTTCATCATTACAATCGGTTTGAGACTCAATACAATTTCAGACCCAAAACAACATTTTTCACCAAACTAACTTTCATTTTCAACAATTTTCTTGGAAAATTGCTTTTATTAAACCTCGCACCAATTTTATACTGTCAACTGTTTTCTTTTTTCTCGTCTGAATCGCATCTCATCTTTAGTATATTATTAATGCCTATGTTTATTTAGAGTCTTGTAAAACTTAGAGTATGTTGACAACATTAAATAACACTATATCAAACATATAAATTTTTGAACGGGTGTTAAGCGGATGCTGGGGCGGGTTTGGTATAGGCAAATTTAATCGGGTTTGGGTATTCCCCATTTAAGTTAAATAATATTGGGGCGGGTTTGGGGTAGTGTAATTTTGCGGGTATGGGGATGGTATTACTCCACCCACACCAAACCCGACCATTGCCAGCCCTAAGAAAAAATGTTACATGTTTTAATAGACGGTTCTCCAATAGACTTTGTAAGTTAAGAGCGAGCTCAGTATGCTTTTAAGTTTTGTGTATAAATAAAGAGACCCTCATTAGTTAAACACACTTGCAAAATTAGTCTGGGGAAGAAAGCATGGTGGTGATCATCAATGAAGAGGAAGATGAAATATCCCCGCTTACCGTCCACATTATGACGGATTTGTTCACCAAAAATTCCATTAGAGTTCTCCATCACAAGTTTTGGTTTCCCTTGAAAGTTTGGTATACTTTAATTTGGAATCCATTTTTTAATTGGTACTACAACAAATGGTGAGATGGTGCTTCCACTATTGTTGTAGTCTGAGAGAAAACGAGACGGCAAACAAGTGAAAGACTAAGATAGCTTTTGATCATTCCGTCCTAATGTGTAGTCAGTTTCCTCCCCCGTCTCAATCTAACCGTTTCGATCTCAATGAGTATCCCCATTTACATTTATCCGTTAAACAACCAATAACCACCTAAAAATGTATTAAACACATATATCCAAACTATTTTCATGTGAACGATATGAGAATGTCTATTGCGTTTAATTCATGAATTAGTAGATAGTGATCGGATTAGGCATAACTAACTCATGACAAATTTCTAAAATTTGGAGTGTGGCCGTTAGTAAATTGTACAAGAGAAGCAATTTCACTTTCATCACGTGAAAAAACACCTGCTTCCTAACAGAGCAATGCATTTCAGAAGATGCGCGCCTTTTGGAGCCAAAAAGTAGGCATTTTTCCATCCAAAAATATAACTAATGACGAATATATGCTTTCAAATTCGTACGAACTTTTCCATCAGTGAAGATGGCTAAATATAGTTCAACAGAATTAAGCCAAAAAGGTTGATACTGGGGTACAGCGACATATTACATGTATAATACACGTTATATTGCCGCGCATAGATCTTCCTCAGTTCATAAACATGCACATAGTTTGCAAAAATTTAAATATGGTATTGAGAGCCGAAATTTAGATATGGTTGATAAGGTATTACCAAATCTAAGGTTAGGCAAGACTGTTGTCTTCTTTGAATGTGAAACATCATTTGAAGTAAACTGCTTCGTTCTTCTTCTCTTGTATTGCTAACTTTTGTTCGTTGTAATTATTAATGCCATAAATTTGATAGGTTGTAGTTGTACAATTGGTTTTGTTTATTGGATGAAACTTACTGCATGAGCAATGTCATTAATCATGTGTGGTGTGCATCCAGAGCAAACATTGTACTGCATCTGAATGGCATTACTTCAACAGCTGCGCTGCATTTCTTTTTGGCAAACATGGGTGATCCTGGTTCCTAAAAATAAAGAGACCCACTACATCAAATACTAGAAATACAAAATAAATAAAAACCCAAAGAGAATGGCGCCGACTTAGGCGAGGAGAAAGAGAGACGCCCTTTCTCTAGGTATTCGTGAATGGCACTTGACAGCCATTTTATATCAACCCCTCCGTCTATAAAGAATTCATTCCACAAATGTAATGGCTCCTGCAACCCTCCCTAGGCTCTGTGATGAACGTCGCGGCACTTTTAACCTCTTAGATGAAGCCATTGGACTTAATCGGCCATTTAAAGTGTGGCGGCCAATAGATTGCCACACCAGGCTATATGCTCCCGTGGTACAAATTTAAACCACGAGGGGAAATTTGTAGTGGTTTGGTGAGTTTTCGACCCAACTGCTACACCGTGAAAACCACCAAACTACGGTCAAGTGAGGGTTTTGGGGTCTCTTGCCCCTAGTGCTGAACATGCTCCCAGTCGAACTGTTGGAGATGCTTTCAAATAGTGTCATACCAAAAAGGACTCACTTTCAAGAGGGAATATACAGGGGCGGATTTAGAGCATGGGTAGCAGCCTCGCTAAGTTAGCGAGCCACGTAGGCATAAATTCAGTAAAAATATGACATGTAGCAGAACTAAAAAAAAGTGTCTTTTTCAGGGTGGGGATGATATCAGTTTTTAATATATTTTTTTATTTTTTTTAAAATGATTAAAAAAAAAAAGTGTGCCAATTGAATTGGCGCCAACATTTTTAAATATATTTTTTAATATATATATATAAACACCGCGCTAATTAAATTGGCGCACAAATATATATATTTTTAATTTTTTTTATTAAAAACCCAAAATTTTAAATTAAATATAAAAAATATAATATACAGTGCCAATTCAATTGGCGCATGTAATATATTAAAAAAATAAAAATAATTTTTTAAGACATTTAATTATAGTTTGTTTACATGGGCCACTGACACCTGACATGAAAACAGGTCGTCACAAATAGCTACTGAATTTTTCAGACTTTTGGAAATTTGAGCGATAGCTAGTCTGGAAAACCAAAATCCAAAGAATTTGGATAGCTATCATAGCGATAGCTATCCTGCTGCCCATGCTCTTATCAAGTATCAACATCACGGTTTCCTCCAAGTCAAACATGTTCGTTGTTTCCTTCAACTTCACTGTATCAAGTATCAACATCACTGCTACAAACTGGTCTTGAATTTTCTGAAAGGAGTGCTCTCTGTAACTACTAGTATGATCATGATCTCTTTATAGTTGTAAAGATGTGATTTGGTGATATATTTGATAATGCCTGATGGGGTGTTTTGTTTTATGGTTTTGATTAATGGGGTTTGTTTGAATTGTTGATAAATAATCTACTTTCTTAATTGTGTTGATGAATGATGGGGTTGGTGTTTGGAGTTAGGACTTTTTGGGTGTCATTGTTACTAGATCACTGTTTAGTTTTGATACTTGATTAACCCCTAACTCAAAATCAATACTTCAAATTCGGAAGTCAAAACTTTCATGAACTATGCGAGACAATTTTTTAAGTGAAGTTAGTATGATTCTCTATATTTTCTCTAAATAATTATGTTAAGGTTAACTAATTATGCTTTTGTAATATTCTCGTAGGATATTTAGACTATTTGTAAGTATGATATGTATTAGTACATGTTATGTTATGAGCATTTGATTTATATAGAACTCCATCAAAAAAAATATGTGAAATTATTTAAATACCCTTGAACATTTTTTTATTTTTTTTGGTGGCTCCGCCCCTGAACCCCCGACAATCTCCTTGTGTTATAAACTTTCCTACAAAACCCTCTTAGTTGAACTTGAACTCGACCTTTTGAACTTCCATTGTTGTTTTACAGCAAAACATGAATATAAAGACTGAAGGAGGAGCGGTGCCTATAGAGGGTGAGCTCTTCTTTTTACTGTATTCCTTTCTATGTTTTAAAATCATGTTTATGTGGTATTATTTGAGCCCTTTATCATGCCTAGAACTCCAAAAACTTTCCCTCTTCTAAGAGCATCCACAGCAGTTAGAGGGTGGATTGGATGAATTTCAAGGTGAATCCAATCCACCCCAAGGTGAATTCACCCCAACGCACTTCTGAACCGTGCGCATAAATGGACGCACCAGATGAGTCCACGTGTTTCAATCTTAGCCATCAAAGTCCCAGCGCAGTTCTAAACCGCGCGGCAAGCTTGGCCAATAAGAATCAGACACGTCATACATTTGAATTTTTTTTATGCCGCGCAGTTCAGAACCGCACGGCTTCTCCCTGAGTCTTTTAGGTTTAATTTTTGACATTTCCTTTCAAGTGTATCTGAACAACTTTCCACAAGTGCATGCATATCCTAGGCATTACAAGTGCATTAACAAGTGTATATCCTAGGCATTAGGCATTAAGCTTGGCATACCCAACCTTACTCCATAAGTTTCCCAACCTAACCCATTTCCTCCGTTAATCACTTCAAAATGTCAGGTTCTTCTAGTTCGCGACCGAGGAAAAATGTTTCTAAAATTATACGTTACTCTAGCGCGAAAGTAAAACGAAGGGAGAACGTCGATGTAACAAATGTTTGGCCGGATCAATTGACGGATAACACCGATCCCACCCCATCGTACAATGAGTTGAACTGAGTAGATATCCTCCCGGACGGCTGGGTCCATATTTCTGCTGGATCGGAGGAAATACCGGTAAGTTTTATGTAAATTTTATGTGTTATTAACGTATATTGCAATATGTTTGATGAAATGCCCGAATGAACATCTAATGTGTTAATGTGATTTTTTTGTCAGAACCGAGATGAATTACAGTGTAGGGGATCATTGGATAAGGTACTGAAGTGGTACCGATGGATTGCCGTGTACCCGACGTTGAAGAAGTTGTTCGACGATATGGGTTTTGCGGACTTTTGCTCGATTAATGCAGGAAACTTGGATAACCGTCCCATTCATGCTCTCATGGAGCGGTGGTGGCCTTCCACCCGTACCTTTCACTTCCCTTGCGGGGAACTGGGTTTCACACCGTTAGACTTTGTCATGCTAACGGGCATATCTTTTGGGAGGGGTCGCGAACTCCCGTACGACGAGAGGTACTCCAAGTTAGAGGAAGCAGAAAAGATGTTCCCGGGAATCACAAGCTCTGACATGAGGTACGGTAACATCACTCTCTCCTATTTAAAAAAGTGGCAAGAGCCTTTGAATCCACATCTCCACAATTACGACTCAGAAATGGATATCGTGTATGCACGGGCATTTATTGCCTATATGATGGGAAATCTCTTCTTCTCAAATGGTGCCACATCCCTTCGGGCGGGTTATCTGGCAGCCCTGACAGACTACGATATTCTTGGTGCATCGGGTTTTGACTGGGGTACGCCCATTATGGCGGCTTTGTATCGAGGGCTTGATGAAGTCTCAGTTCTAAGGCCGGGGAAGGTGAAGAAATCGATCACCAGATTCTATGCGGTGTTGGAGTACTGGTTATTCGAGTACTGCCGGGTTGGAATGTATTTCATTAAGGTATAGAACTTTAACCATATTTATCCTCGTATTTCTGGGTGGAGAGATAAAAGGGCGAGTACGGGGTCTAAAATTCATCACTCTTTTACTGTGATCAGAGATATGATAGAATGGAAAGACATAACCAACATAGATTGGCAACCATGGTACAGGTCTACAAAATTGAGACGTCCAGAGGTAAGAGTTGTTTTAGCGCTGAGCACCCAGAGGGTTCCATTGGTGTCAGTCCCATACGGCCACGGTACATTTTGGTATTTAAGAGATCGGTGTATGCGTCAGATGACCAGGCTTGATAGTGGGCCCTATGACCCCCCTCGAGAGATTATGGAATTCCCAAGATATGATCGAGAGTTATATCAGAGTCTGAAGGATGTGGACTTCAACGATGGTCGCGATTATCGTGTTCCCGACGTAGATTACATGACATATTGGCATCTCGTTCATCCAAATCCCAAGATCGGTTGCACTTTAGTATAGAGGACGGGAAATATTTGGTCGGTCGGGCGTGATCTAGTGAGGCCCGATATAATCTTGCCACCTACATCGAGTTTAACTACACCTTCGCAGGTGTAAGACTATGGTGTTCAGGCGACCGGCGATCCACATGATATGGGATGGTTCATGGATGTGGCAGGACCGAACGATCAACGTAGATGGATACCGATCGCGGTAATGCAGGTACCATACCCGTGTCCACCTACGTATAGTACGGATGAGTTGTGGTATCAAAACCAAGGATTACGGTATGCGGCATATAAAGACTCGAGGCAACTAACTGACAGCAATACTGAGTTGAGGAGGGAGCTGAGCCAGGCACAGGAGGTCATCTGAGAGACATTCAATAGACTAGCTGAGATGCCCATTTCCTACCAGACAGAGTTGGTTGTACAATGTACCTATGACGAGAGTCTCGCACGTGGCAGACGCGCCTTCCAAACGAAGAGAGGTCGTCCCAGATAGGCTATGTTTTATTTAAAACTTTTATTTATGTTTTGTTTAAACTTTGTTGTGTATTAATATTGTTTAAACTATGTTTTATTTGGAGTATTAATATAATTTTTATTTTGAAAATTATATTTTTGGAAACCTGTTGTACAAGTTACTCAACGGCCATATTAACGGCTATATTTTTGTTTTGGACACTTGTTGTACAAGTTACTCAACGGCTATATTAACGGCTATATTATTTTTGGACACTTGTTAACGGCTATATTAACGGCTAGTTTTTTCATCTATAAATGTCATTCATCTCCTACACTCTCCTCCCTTCTAATCTTCTACACTATCTTCCCTCCTTACCTTACAAACAAAACTACTATGTCTTCCCCAAGCTCCCAATCTAATTCTCAAAAGCACTCTCAATCCTCCAATACGAACCAACAAGAAAATATCTTTCCTCATCAATTCGGTACATTTGATCCGTCGCAAATGCCTAACACTTCCCAAGGTCAGAATCAGCATGTTTGCCAACTATTCCTGCCATCCGACAATCAATTTCAATCTCAAACCCATGGATATTACCCTCAATTTGATAGGTATACGGGATCGTACCCTCAACCGGGAAATCCATATTATTCATCTCAAACTTGTTTCGTCGGTTGAAGTTCGAGTACCATGCTGATGCAAGGTACATGGGGTTTAAATTATTTGAATCTTAATACATCGTCGGTTGCATCTCCGGTCATCTCCAAGGAACTCAATCCGGTTCTCACGATAAGTAATGCGTGGACTCATGGGAAGGCAAAGTCTACAAGAAAAACGGCATCGACACCTATTATAGTTGAAGATGTAGCTCAGGCTGAGGAACTCAATCCGGTTCTCACGATAAGTAATACGCGCGGGAAGGCAAAGTCTAAAAAAAAGATGTCATCGACACTTATTATAGTTGAGGATGTAGTTGAGGCTTCGGAGCATATTCATGACGATAAAGATCAATACTCCAACTTCAAGAATTAGTCGTCTGATGACTTCATGAATCTTGCATGCGCTTGGCCCCAAGTGTCTCAAAACCTCGCTACCATGAACAACCAAAAAGCCGCTACATTTTGGTTCATGGTGCGTAATCAATTCAACTCCTTCTATGTTGACCAATTGATGTGGCGATCGTACAACGGTGTCAATTGTGCGTATAAGGGGCGGCTCAATAAGGAATGTTCAATTTTTAGAGGTATCATTCAAGACCTTGAGGGCCGACATCATACCGGTATTGGAACGGATGACTTCGTAAGTATTTCATTTTTTTCTCATTTCATTAATGTTCAAAGGTGAATCATACTCTAAAAGATTTTCTAACTTGACTTCTAGGAACGTATGGCAAACGATACATTTTTTCAAGTACAAGGCAAACCATTTAAACTTGGGGAAGCGTACAAAGTTTTAGAAACTTGCCCAAAATGGGCACAAATTCATCACATCAGCCATCCCGCTCACAACGTTGCTAGGAAGTCAAATTTTAACGATAGCCTAGGTAACTCCACCAATACCGATCCTGAAACACCTACATCTGGCACTCTAAATATCGCAATTCCAAATGATTCTATCGACGTAGATGCACCACTATATTCTTAAGGGGATGTACGACCGGACGGCCAAAAAAATACAAGGCAAAAGAAACGGCAAAGTCAAGTATAGGTTTTTAGGGAAAAAGGATGCTTGAGAAAAGGTCAAACATGATGAAGTCATGGAATCTGAGAGACGAGCAGAAGAAAGAGGAAAAGGAAGCTAAAGCTAGACATGGAGCAGAACGAGAGTTGATAAAAGAGGCTGAGTTTCAAAGGAGGCGTGAAGCGGAGCTAACTCGAAAAAAAAACTTTGACGACTCGCATATGTTAAAGGTGATGACAACGAACCCATGTAACCTACTACCGGCATAAAGGTGTTGGATGAAGAAGCAGATTAAAGAATATTCAAAGAAGTTGAAGGAGCAGTGTCCAAGTGATGACGACATTTCTAGTGATGAAGATTGATGTAATCCTTAGCATTAATAGTAGTTATTAAGATCTATATAATTTTATTATTTCAATAAAATTGTTATTAATGGTTCGTAATCCATAAAATTGATACAAAATCAAAAAGCTGAAGCAATAAACTATGTTTCATTAAAGTGTTACAAAGATGAAACATTACAACTTCAACATTAAACTTGAAAAGAAAATATATTATTTTAGAAAATAAACAAACAATGATGTAGACTACAATTACTCTGCTCCTTTTCAACTCAACAAATGCGCGACAAGTTCATCTCGTAATTAGAAATGAGCTCCTTCATTTCTAATTTCACGAACCTTCTGGATGTACTCTGCCATAGTGTTGATCGTGGTCTTGGATTTAAGTCCTCCTTCCAATTATCCATGACTTTTCTAAACTCGGGATCAATGTCCATTTGCCGAATGTAAGTATGACGCTCATCTTCCACGATCATATTGTGCAAGATTATACATGCGTACATAACATTTCCTAGATCACTAGGTTTCCAAAATTGCGCACCGTTTGCCAATATTTTAAACCTAGCTTGTAATACCCCAAAAGCACGTTCTACGTCTTTCCGGCATGATTCTTGCATCTTTAAAAAATGTCTTTCGGCATCATTGGACGGATTTTTTATGGTTTGAACAAGTGTTTGCCATCTTGGATAGACTCCATCCGCTAAGTAATACCGCATAGTGTACGGTACCGTGCCTATATTGTAATTGCATAGCGGCGCAACTCCATTAGACAAGTTGTTGAAAAGATACCCTTGATTCAAGACGTTCATGTTGTTGTTAGAACCGGGTACCCCAAAGAATGCGTGTCATATTCAAAGATCTTGGGATGCAACCGCTTCTAAAATTACCGTCGGGATTTTCTTATACCCGGTATATTGTCCTGCCCGCCCGGTAGGACAATTTTTCCATTACCAATGCATACAATCTAAACTACCTAACATCCCCGGGAAGCCTCGCGATCCATTCACTTCTAACAAGTATAATCTATCCTCTTCATTGAGAGATCTAAGGTATTGAGCTTTGAATTGTATTATAATAGTTTTACAAAATTCTTTCAAGCACAAAATAGCCGTAGACTCCCCAATCCGAAGGTATTCTTCTTGGGCGTCTACGCTCATACCGTAACATAACATGCGAAGTGCGCACGGTATCTTTTGGTGCGAGGATAAGCCCATAGTCTTGGCGGCATTTTCTCTTTGAATAAAATAGGGGTTCGAAGAAAGTATTTAATCATAAATACGTTGATACACACCTTCGCTCATACGGAATCGACGACAAAATAAGATACCTTTGAATCTTGGGTTGTCACCGAAGTAATCTCGGTTAAGGCTATCCTCCCCCAATTTATGCTCATAGCTTTTACGCTTGTCAATCTGTCCCCTTTTACTACCTCCCCGCCTCCGTGATGATGTCACCTCTTGCCCTTTTTCTTCTGCTTCTCCCATCTCAATCATAATCTTGTTATACTCGTACAACAACTCAACTTGACGTCAGAATAGTTCTTTGTCACTGGACGATGATGAAGACGGTGACTCCGAAGATGAAAGTGATGTCTCAGGCCTGAGCATGTCAGCAATGATTTCGTCAGACATGATTCGGCGCAATTGATAAGAAATGAAGAAGGTTGAGTTTTGAGATATAAGATGAATGAGCTGATTGTAGAAGAGAGTAGGAGATGAATGAGGGTTATAAATAGAGGGAAAAAAAGTAGCCGTTTATAGCCGTTGAGCATCTTGTTGAAGAAGTTTGATCAGGAAAAAACTCAGGTAAAATAATGGGGAACCAAGGATATATTTTATGCAGGCTTATGCCGCGCACTACTGAACCGCAGAGCAAAAACTAGCCATTTGAAAATAGTTAAATCTCACCCATCCACGTGGTTTAATCCTAGACGTTGAAGTTACGCGCACTTCAGAACTGCGCTTAATAGGAACCATTGGATGGGAGAACACGTGTTGTCATCATAGGGGAGAAGATGGTACGCGCACTTCTGAACCGCGCGGCGTGAATTCACCCTCAATCCACCCTCAGGGCAAAAAATCCACCCTTGGCCACGTCACGTATTCACCTAGCTGCTGGGAGAGGAATTGGGTGGAAAAGATGGTGGATTTGGAATTCACCCTGCCACATCAGGATACACCTAACTGTTATGGGTGCTCTAATGGTAAGTTTTTGTTTGTTTGTCCTTTCTGCAAAAATATTTGGAGCTATGACTTAAAACTCCCAAACCCCCAAAATCATCTTCCAATAGTAAGTTTATGAAATGCGATAAAACCCTTTTTTATGATAATGGTAGATTAAATCGAGCATCCTTAGTGAGAAGCATAACTTAATAAGCTAAGGGTTGAATAGTGCGGCACGCCTACCCTGGTGACGTGCTACCTAAAATTGCAAAATTTAAAAACCCTTGAAGTTCAAGAGAGATTGCTAATATTGTAGGCTTACATGGGTTTCGGTTATAAAAGTGAATGGCTAGTTTGCAGGGGAGCTAGCTAACTAACCCGTGGACTCTGATTGGTTTACAAGGCAGCAAAAACCTGAAAAGTAGAAACTACTTCTCCGGCAAAGAGAGAAATTCTAGTAGTTTGGGAAGTCTACGACGTAGGTAGAGATGTGAAGACAAATTTCTAATGATTGTGCTAATCAATATAGTGTGCTACACAACAGGCATCATTGCTTGTATATCGACAATGATACTCTTTTGAAAAACCTCAGCGATCTAGCAAGTTTTGCTACCAGGGCCGATGATAGACACGTAATATTTACGTGAACAGCTCCTAAATTTATATCTACCTAGTCATTTATTAAATAAATGTGACACTAATAGTATTTTTGTTTGTATTTACAGAAATCGGTCACAAGATAAACAAGTCGTACAATTTTTTGGTTTTTAACGAAGAACAAGGGTGATACACTCCAACAATGATTCTCATTTGAAGTTGTCAACCAAAGGCCCATGCATGGAAGCCCATTGAAGAAAATTATATATATATATATATATATATATATATATATATATTATTCTCATGAGTTGTAATGCATGATTTTAGGCATTATTTAGGAGGTTTTATATTAATGGTGATTTTTAGTAACCTTTCCTATACTCTATAAATAGGAGGGGAATCTTACCCATGAGAGACCATCTTGGAGAGTGTAAATCAAAGTTCATAGCAATAAAGCTTATTCATTCTTTTGTTCTTGTCTTTTAATTTTATCGTAGTAATAGTAATATGGCAATAATATATATATCTAATTAACGGTACACCGTGCGCTTGCGGGTCTTTTAAGACGTTGGTTTATAATCGATCAAGTTTTTGGCGCCGTAATTTACTAATTCAAGTTAAACTTGGCATATTTTGAAAACGTGCACTTCATTGTAGTTTTGCAATTAATACATTCAATAGATTTTTGCTCAGTATAAGGGAAATTTAGCATTTATGTTAGGAATAGTTTGCAACAAAGGAGACAACTGCCTAAGAATAAGTTCATTTATAAGAAAAAATAATAAATAAGCCAAATATGCTCTAAAAACTTTCACACTGTAAGGCTACTCGCATGATTAAGAGCTGAAAGAGGAAAAATTATCACAATCTTGAGTTTGACCATGAACTATGTGAAAAGAGAACAAGAAAATGTTACTTGTGAGAATCCTGAGTCTAGGTCATGATGGGGCACCACACCCTGACAACCTTAGCCAACTGACGGGGACTATCGACCGAAAAATCCTTGTTACGGAGGCCTCACTAAGAAACAAAGTACTCAAAAGAAAAGGCTTACAAAAGAAAAAAGAAAAAAAAAAGAAAAATTCAAGGAAGACGAATTGACTAAGGCATTTGTCGAACTGACCGTTGAATTTATTCCAGTGAAAGTAGACTACCAAAAATAGAGTAAATTATTCTAGACAACGTATTAGGCGATAAAACTATTTTCATTGTATATTCAAATATAGCTAAAGCAAAATACTTGAATCTCTTTCTAATTTTAAGGTAGTACCTCTAGTTTCTCTAATAAAAAAATAGTACATCAAGCTTAAGATATTCCAAAATATTTTATTATATGCTTGGTACAATTTCAAAATTTAGGTTTTTCCATAATATTTATGTCAAGGTAAATTCAGTTTAAGTGTTTGGAAATTCGTCAAAAATATATCATGCATTGCCAAAGTGCCATTATTTCACTTTTCTTCAAAAAACATTTAAAGAAATGGTTTCCTACCCCCAAACTTAAATGAAACATTGCCCTCAATGTTTGAGAGCATAAAAAAATGGAGGAATAAAAACTAAAATTTCTCACTTGAATGTGTCATGGGTTGCCTCCCAAGAAGCGCTAAGTTTATTGTCTTCAGCCAGACGAATGTACCCCCAAACTTAAAATTTTCAATATGACTGGAAGGGTACGAAGTTGAAAAGGTGATGTGTTATCCTGGTTGCTAATTTTCTTTCAAAAACCAGATAACACATGAATGGTGATCCTTAATATTAGCCATTAATTGGGCAGATATATTATGTAAAAACCAGAGAGAGTTTAAAGTTGATTCTCTATGAAAAAGATTTTTCTAACAACTTTGCCTATTATTTGATGATTCCAAGTTGAAAATTTTAGACAAATCAATAAAAACCATTTTCACCAAGATAAAGAAAATAAATACCCAGGGAACATATTTTCCTTTAGAATTTTTAATACAATCATATGATTACTACATGTTGCAGTAAATAAGAAGATTGGTATACAAGTATTCATCCCCGAAAATGTACTAGATTCAAAACTCGATTTTCCTGGAAAGATATTTTCTTTGAAAATTTTCAAAACCCCCATGTTATCGTTGATATTCCAAAAAATGTGATAGGTGGTTCTGACAAAGCAAGTCCGTGAGGTATCCCCAAAATTATAATTTTTCAAAAAGATGTTTTCTTTTAGTATAAGAAAAACTATATAACATATTTGTGGATGTGGGGATCGGGGAACAATTGACTCTAATAAACATTTAAAATTTATGTGCCTAAAATCATAACTTATCTCAAGGGACTCATCCTGACCATTGACGTGGATATTCATTGGCTTAGGGACATGGCCAAGTTGAAGCATATTTTTAGATGCTAATGATTGTACCATTTCACGAATCTCATGATCATTCGAGTCCTCAAAATAATTTAAACATTCATTAATAGAAATACAACAAGAATTATCTCCATACAAGTCCTCAAAATCATTTATGGTCATGGTACCCCCATTAGGCTCATGAAATGGAGATATAGGCATAGGTATAAGTGCGGTTGGTGAATGAGTAACCAAAACATAATCAGCCCCTAATAATAGTGGTATATCCTGTAAAGAAGGGTCGTCCACCCACTGGTTTCCAACATTGTAATTTACGTCAAGTGGACGCGGCTCAAGGCAAGGCTGAAGTGGCTCATAAGGAGACTGAGAAGGAAATGACAAGTTGATAACATCTGCAACAGGTTCAACAATTTCTAATTTCTTGACTTTGGTACAAATATCATCATCTACAAATTCCTCGCAAATTATCGTATAATGAGATGGTGATTCCATATATTCATATTTTATCTCATCATCATCATCATCATCATCAGAAAAATCATTAGAGGAGAGGGAAAAATATTCAGTCTCGGTCATAGTTTTCTCGAAACAATTTATTGGGTTAACAAATGAAATGATGGATGGTGACATCGATGGTTGAATTTGGAGGGCTTCTTCAAGATCTTCTTGTGACATAGGATCGTCGACCTTGAAATATTCATCTTCTAAATCTGTCTTACAATATGGTATCCATTCACCCCACGGAGAAAACATTCCTTGATTACGCTTGAATTCATCCATTTTTAAATCACAAGGGGATTTAACTTCGGATTGTTCTTCTTCATTGTTTAGAAATTTTTCATGCTCTATTTCAGTCCACGTAGTTGACAACTGAGTTATCTGAGTCTCTAATCTAGAAATAGATTGGGTCGTAGAAGTTTGATTCATCAATGTCTGTTGTTGGAATTGCATCATTTGTTGCTAAAATTACAATACTTATTTTTGACTTTCCATTGATTGTTGCATGAAGATAGCAAGGGTATCTTCCAAAGATGGTTTGGGTGGAGCTTCCTCTAGCCTTGCTATGAACTTTGATTTACACCCGGCAACGGCGCCAAAAACTTGATCGATTATAAACCGACGTCTTAAAAGACCCGCAAGCGCACGGTGTACCGTTAAGTACAATGGTAGGCGGGGTCATATCCCAAGAGACTTGTGGTGTAAATTATACTTCGAGCTACTAGTTTTATCCAATAACAATGAGTTTGCGTAGGTTTTGAAATAAAAAGAAGAACGAAACAAATTACAAGATAAATTAAAGTGGAAACCAAGGCATCGATTCTACTCCACCCTTTAAAACCCTTAGATAGCATAAATATTTAAAGTAAATTACGAGTTCCCGTATCGTATATCATTGGTCGGGCATATGCAATACATCAAAAAATACATGAGATTTAGTAATCGGGAACTACCCATAAACCAACTTACTCAACCATGGTCCGGTTGATAAGTATGGATTATGTTTTCTCCTCCATGTTCCTAACCTATCTTGTTATGGTCCAACAAGATGGTTACATAGATTCATTATTCATCCTAATCCTAGCTATGGTCAAGCATAGGACGAAGGAATACGAATATATAAAATTTCAGGATAAAGATAAGGTAATTACTCTAACTAAGCTACACAATCTACACTAAGGCTACATTGGGTGGAGCTTCCTCTAGCCTTGGCTAAGAAGATTAGCTAATCCTTGAGTAGCTAATCTTCTTAACCTTACTTAGTTGTGACAAAAATATACCAATGAAAAAAATCCTTGAGTAGCTAATCTTCTTAGCCAAGGCTAGAGGAAGCTCCACCCAATGTAGCCTTAGTGTAGATTGTGTAGCTTAGTTAGAGTAATTACCTTATCTTTATCCTGAAATTTTACATATTCGTATTCCTTCGTCCTATGCTTGACCATAGCTAGGATTAGGATGAATAATGAATCTATGTAACCATCTTGTTGGACCATAACAAGATAGGTTAGGAACATGGAGGAGAGAACATAATCCATACTTATCAACCGGACCATGGTTGAGTAAGTTGGTTTATGGGTAGTTCCCGATTACTAAATCTCATGTATTTTTTGATGTATTGCATATGCCCGACCAATGATATACGATACGGGAACTCGTAATTTACTTTAAATAGTTATGCTATCTAAGGGTTTTAAAGGGTGGAGTGGAATCGATGCCTTGGTTTCCACTTTAATTTATGTAATTTGTTTCGTTCTTCTTTTTATTTCAAAACCTACGCAAACTCATTGTTATTGGATAAAACTAGTAGCTCGAAGTATAATTTGCACCACAAGTTTCTTGGGATATGACCCCGCTTACCATTGTACTTAACGGTACACCGTGCGCTTGCGGGTCTTTTAAGACGTCGGTTTATAATCGATCAGCCGAAGCCCCCAAATTTCTTTTAAAGGTACTCTAAGGGTGAAATTAAAACTTGTATCATTGGCATGACTTAAAAGAGTTGAGACAAATTTTGATCAGCTTGCAAACCCAATTTCACCCAATAGTACGGGAATTTTGCGTACAAAAGTGGTTGTTTTGAAAAGAGGGAACGAGGGAGGGAGATTATATATAAACCATTAGATGGGTGTTTTTTTCTTTTTGTTGGAAGAAAAAAAACTTGTTAATTCACTTTATAACTTATTGGTAGCTAAGATGTTGGTATTGTACTTCTTTTGGATTAAAAATTGGTGATGATTGCTAATAGTAATTTTCTTAAATGTAACTTCAACGAACTTTCCCAACTTCCTTTGCACTGAATAATTTCCAGTTCTTCGCTCCTTGGATTTACTTGTGCTATGTGCAAATTACTGTCGCCTGTGACTTTGTGAAAGGATATAAGATCTTAGGGTAGGCTAAGGGTACCCGACAATGCCTAAAGTGGCTTGATGCAGGTAAAATTATTGGCTTAAAAAATAAGTAGTTTATCTTAATAAGACTGATAGAACTATATTTGCATAAGTTAAATCACAATCTAAAATAAACTAAATCTCTCAATCGCATAAATTAAAGGTCGAAGACCTAGGGTTTTTAGATTTACCTCAAACTTAACATCTCTCTAAGGCTAAGCCTTTCTCTCACTCAAATCAACCCAGAAAATAAACTAAGCTTAGGCTCCATTTTATAGAAGAAGAGACTTAGCACAAGTAGAAAACCCTAGTTCTTATCTAATTAGGAAACAAGTCCTAATTCAAATATAAAGTTAAATATCAATAACTAAAAATAGAGAGTGCTACTACGACGCGCTTTGTTCCAAGAGGTTAGGAAATAGGAAATATTATATTGATAAAGAAGATTTTTAAAGACAGGAAATGTAACTTTAGGAGTTTTTAGCTTATTTAAAGAGAGAACTGTGGAGATTAGGCAGTTTTTGGAGATTGTTAACGAAAGATAAGGGTTGTCAATCTAAGAAAGTTTATTGTGGATGTAGGCAGTTTCACAAGCTTCAACTTAGCCATAAACTTTTAAGTGTCATTCCCTTCTCCACTGCAGTGCCAAGCTTCCTGAACAGTTTTTTTTTTAAATTATGGGTTTTCCACAAGCATTAAAGAATTTAAAAGGTTTGGGTTCACTTTTGGCACTCTTGACAACAATGGTCAGACATGCCTTGTTTAAGAAACTCAACTTCTGAATTATTAAAGGTATTAACCCACTGATAATCGACCATCGCCCTGCTAATCTTGCTGGCCACACTTTTGCCCTTAATACTCTTGTTGTTTCATGTCAAAAAAAAACCTCTAGCTTTACTAATGTGAAATGGTCTCAGAGGCTTCCATTCCACTTTCTCTTAAGAGTTTTGAATAACATTAAATCCCCAAATACAGTCCAAGGCAAGGTCATGTTGTTAGAGATCTTGGTCAATCTACTCCATAAAAGTCTCTTGCAGATGTAGTTATTACTCCCATACATAAAAGAAGCATGCAACAATGTGTTATTATTGTGTATGATATCAACATAAATTATTTGGTCTATACATAAGGTGTGGGTGAGTTTAACCTCACTGGGGTTCCAAATAATTAAATCATTCATTTATGATGACAGTTATAGTTTGTTAGCACCTCCCAACCCTAGCATAAATTGTTGGTAATTTTGCTCAAAATACTTGTGGATTCGAGATTTGAGTTATTTCTCGGTTGTTCTTGTAATTTCTCCGCTCTTTCAAGCTTCTGCGTGCTGCTAAGATAATGAAGACTGAAGACAACTATGACAACGTAATAGTTGAAAAGGTTGAGTAAGATCTTCTTATATGTATTTGTACTCTTTTCTAGCTAGTCTCTAATCTCTTACTTGTGTACTCTCATAAATGTATAATTAGCATCTTGATCCTTAAGTGATTGTCATTCTCCTTTCGAGCGGAATAACTGTTTGCCAAGAAATTGCTTTAGGGTCTAGAATTTATATGAAATAAATCCTTGAAAATTTTGTAGGTGTTGCAAGGTCAACAAGAGATCTCCCACCAACTGATAACATATTCAAAATCAAGTCATTTTCGTTACTTTCTAAGAGTTCTATTGAAAAATATGACTGCTGATTTTGAGTCTGGAGGCTACAAATGGTATGTTTTCAGTTCTTTCCTGCCAAAGACAAGTATTCAAAGAAAAAGTAATTTTTTTGTGTGGTTTAGTTACATTCTATCATTTGGAAGGTCACACATTGCCTATATTCTTCAATGTACTTTTTTTTTCATTGGCAGGAAATTATCGCTTTACCCAATGGAAATCCAAACAAAAATGGGAAAGATCACATTCTCTGTATTTGGTCATTAGTGACACGAGTTCTCTGCATTTTGGTTGGGAGGTTAATGTGATTCTCAGATTGTTCTTGTTTGATCAAATCAGGGATAAGTACTTAGTGATTGAAGGTAACTAGTTAGACTCATTTCTCATTAATGTACTAAACTATTGTTGAAGCAAAGTGGAAAACCTGTAGGATTTCTCCTTTTGATTATTTTCTGCATAGGCTCCCTGAAAAAATATTTGTCTTATCCATGTTTCAATGACTAGATTGTAGAGGCGGATTTAGTCCCTTCCATGAATTGAAGACTGAATGTGGCTTCTCTCGGTTTGTATCCCGTGAAACTTTTTATGATCCTCATAATGGCTTCCTTGTTGATGATAATTGTGCCTTTGGAGTAGAGCTTTTTGTTCGTAAAAGTACAGTGACTGTGAGGGGAGAATCACTGTCCATGTTACGCAAAGCCACCACTATTAAACATTCGTGGAAGGTTGAAAACTTCATACAAATAACTGATCAATTTCGCACCTCTGAAGAATTCACCGCTGGAGATCAAAAATGGTATAGAATTTATCAAAGATTTAGTTAATCGCTAATAGGATTTGATCCAACTTTTATACTCTTTTAATAGTTTAAACTTTAAACTATGATTGTCGTACGGGATACTGTTTTGTTACAGGAAATTAAAGTTATATCCCAAGGGAATTAGAGAATAACGGAACAAGAGCATTTCACTATACTTGCAACTAGCTGATCCGTCACTTGGTCGGGAAGTATACGCCAACTACAAATTACGGGTGAAAAACCATATACACAGCAGCGAACACTTAGAAAGAATTTGTAAGCCTTCCAGACAAATTACTTGTTGTCAATCTTTTATCCATTTGTCAGGAATGTATTTGTTCTTCTTTTTTTTTCTTTTTTGTATCAGGAATGTATTTGTTCTTCTTTGCTGATTTAGATTTGCATATTTCTTCCAGTGACGCATCGGTTCAATCCCATGGCCGAGGATTGGGGTTTGGCAAATTTCATGGGACTTGAAGAACTCAAAGATGAAAGAAAAAATTTCCTAAAGAACGATACATGCATCATTGAAGCCGATGTTACTGTTCTTGGCATAGTTCAGAAGTACCAATGATACTTATTCAATAAGATTGATATTGAAGAGGTTTTAAGCTAAAATGGTGGTAACGCTTTTTTTTGGACAATGACTTGATAACTGATGGGGCATTTTTAAGCTATTATGTCGGTATTGTACCTCTTTTGTATTATGACTTGGTGATGATTCCTAATATAATTTTCTTATTTCTTGAATGTATCTTTCTAACTTCCCCAACTTCTTTGACGCTGAATATTTTCGAGGTCTCGCTTCTTGGGTTTACTTATGCAAATGCCCTTGTGGAGGGCGATTTCTTCATTTTGAAGCATTTATGCCCTTGTGTAATAAACAAACCAAAGATAGACTGCAAACAATCTTACAGAAATGGATATCTAACAAAGGAACTTCATACTCTATCCTATTATTAAAAAGATACTGAGCCTACATGGTTACACCCGAATTTCACACTGAGAGAATAAACTTGGACTTCGAGTTAAACAATGTAATGTAACTAAAACGATGAACCCCCTGAACCTCTGGTTCGAAAAACAGAAGATGAAATAAACAAGCAGCAGATCCACTAATTAATCCCCTTTCCTCATTTTTGCACAAGAAAAAAAATAAGACTACCGTAATATAAACTTGGTGCTGCACGCTTTTTTCTAAAATGCCCTGTCTGATTGAAACGACTACAGTGTACAACTCTCTTAACACGCCCGCAATGATATCAGCACCTGGATCCAAACCATCAGACATCTCCTCCAAAGGCTTTTGAAGATTATTAATGCACAATACTTGCGGTACACCCCACAGTTTGGCAATCAGAAAGTAGGATGGATTAGAAGTATTTAAATATAGGTTTACTTGATGAAATGATGAGTTTTACAAGATAATATTTATGGAAGACACAGAAGAAAGACTTGCTGTAATAAAAATCATGTTGCATGGCATATGCCTTAAGAGTTAAGACCCTAATCATCTTAAGCTGAATATCCTTGAACCTGTAAAATGCTAGTGAGATAGATAACTTTTACTTATACTTGAGTGAGATTGTTCCAACTACAAAGAGACTCTTCGTTCCAATAAAATTAGTAAAAGTTAAATTTTCATGAAAGAATGTGTTATCTCATTATCTGTAGTGGACTCCTAGGGACTTAAGCTCCACATTAATAAGCTTCTCTCTTTACCCAGAAAAGAAACTACTATATAGACCTCACTTATTCCTGTCATTTGAACTTCCACCTATTGCCAAAGAAAATATGAATACCAGACCTCAACCAGAAGTTAACAACATAGAAGAGAGTAAGCTCTACTAACCAAACTTCTCACTTATTCCAGTCATTTGAATTTCCACCTATTCCTTTTTACCCTATTTATAACTGTAGTGTAATGCTCCTTCTAATATTAACCAAACTTCTCAACAAGTTGTGAATATATTTCTCAATTTTCTTCCGTAACAACTCAATTTATTAGAGGCTATAAATTTATTGTTTTTCTTTTGTATTATTTCCATGTTGCAGGGGTGATAAGGTCTACTAGAGAACTTCCACCATTTCATTACAACTTCAAAATTCAGTCATTTTCATTACTTTCCAAGAACTCAGTTGTGAAATACGATTCAGCTGTATTTGAGTCTGGAAGATACAAATGGTATGTTCTACGGGTTTATGTTGGGTCGATTTGGATAAAATATTTCAGTAGTCTCTTCTAATTTTGCTTATTTTGTTTGTGCGCATAGGAAACTGTCACTGTACCCAAAAGGAAATGCAGACAAAAATGGAAATGGTCATATATCCCTTTATTTGGTAATGACTGAGACTGAGTCATTAACATCCGGTTGGGAGGTCAGCGTTGTCTACAGGCTGTTTTTGTATGATCAAATCAGGGACAAGTACTTGACAGTTGAAGGTAAGTGCACAACTTTCTCCTTTTTATTCTAGCATTACTTGAAAATTATACTATTCACTGTAGTTGAATGTAAGATAACAACTAAGATCTTAAGTATTTAGAGTTTGTCCTTCTAACCCCAGCGTGCTTTCCAAAAAAAAAAAAAAAAACTAAGATCTTCAGTGTTGTCATACACAAGCTCAGTTCAATTATTTTCAGGCTTCCTGTCCTATGAGTTTGGGCCGGTATATATGTGGGGGTTGCCTGTTGCCTTGGTCGTTCGAATGAGATTGATAGTCTTTCGAACGACCTTTGAACAACTCCCCAGAATTTTGGCCCAGAGACCAATTTCGTTCGAATGACTTCAGATTTTCTTGAACGAAAATGCGGAACTCTATTTTTATGATGGTTTTATAACTACTTGTTTACTTTGAGATTTGAGATATTGTAAATAGTTTCCCTAGTATATAGTATATAAAGGGAATCTTAAGTTCTTTTAGAGTCATCATTTAGTCAATCTTTTGGTGAGATCAAATAGAGAGGATTTCTTGAGTGAGAACCTCTAATTGGTATTGAGTGTTTGTAATGATGATCTTAAATAAACTCTCTCTCTTGCACGGAGGACGTAGGCAATTTGCTGAACCACCTTAAACTTGTTATATTGTGTATTTCTTTGATTGTTGTTTGTTTGTGGTTAACCTAAATCGACATGGAGTTTCGGCTTCCAAGCTTGCGACTCAACAATATACCCGGTTGAATCTCGTGAAACTCAATACTAAGCCATTCTTCTACTGGATGTATCTGTTGGTGTTATTTACACTAGTTCTACTTGAGTAATGCTACTTTGTATGTTCATGTTGTAAAACATTGTAAATCAGATAATAATGGAGGTAGATATAGACGGTTTCATGGATTGAAGACTGAGTGGGGATTCTCTCAACTTATTTCCCATGTAACTTTTTACAACTCTTGTAACGGATACTTAGTTGATGACACTTGTGTGTTTGGAGCGGAGATTTTTGTTTATAAAAGTACAGGCAAAGGTGAATCGTTGTCTATGGTGAAGGATGCTGCTGCTGTGAACTTTACATGGAAGATAGAAAGCTTCTCCCAAAAGGGCAACCTTCTTAAATCTGAAATGTTCACTGCAGCCAATCACAAGTGGTAAACCAGTTTAACTCTTCAGTATTTTACTTGCAGTAAGATCAACGTTACAACTTACAGTGTAGTTTTTTCTTAAGATTTTATGGCATATTGGTTTTCTTTGTAGGAATTTGGAGCTATATCCTAAGGGTCATTCAATTGGCAAAAACAAATATGCTTCAGTTTATTTAAGGTTAGCTGATTCGAAGACCACCTCAACCGGGGGGAAAGTGTTTGCTAAATTTGTATTTCGAGCAAAATATTATATCAATGGGAATCATCTTGAGCATAATTGTAAGCTTTAATCACGCTTGGAACCTTACCTTACTTTGTTGTCTAAGTAGTACTGACCAATTTTATTAGTCAGATCTCTGTATTTATTTGATTTTCTCTAAAGATCTTACAGTTACTCAATGGTTCTGTAAGGAGGGCGACAACTTGGATTGGCTAAAAGTTTTGGAATTGAAGGAGCTTATTAATAAAACAAAGGGCTTCTTGTTGAATGATGCACTCATCGTTGAAGCAGAGGTCACTGTCCTTGGAATTTCTAAAACATTTTGACGAGCTTCATTTTTGCAACTTTTTATTAGACGATTTAGATTTTGTATGTGCCAGTTGATCTTGTCAGATTTATGCTTGATTATTTCGATGATGAAGTTACTCTTAATAGTAATGTTTCAGTTTCCAACTACATTAAACTTTGCATGTTAGTATTGAGATTCGATGCTCATTGGATTCTTTGTTGAAGAGGCCCTTGACATCCTCCTATCTTGATATGCAAATCTCAATATTTCCCAATGGAACCTATTTTTTTTATGTTATTGTTAGTTTTGTGCCACAAGCAATAGTAGGAGTTGGCAAACTTCATGGGATTTGAAAAATTGAATGATTGAACAAGGGTTTTGTTTTGGTGAATGATGCATGCATCGTTTGAAGCTGACTTTACTGTTCTTAAATTAGTTAATTAGGTCAATTTTAAACTCGATTACCTGGTTTTGTGTTAGTACATGAAGCATTGATGCTATCGTGAATTTTCTTAATTTTGAAGCATTATCAGCTGAAACTGTTTTCAAAAGTATGGGAAGCATTGAGATGTTTATGTGCAAATTCGACGCAATTTTTTTTGCTCCCATCACTATTTCTAATGTGCAAATGTTCCAAGTCTAATCATGTCTGGCTGGTATGTACATTTTCTGAACACAATGTTTGCAATGATCATATTTGGCATCTGCTAAGGTTCGGAGACGAGGTTATTGTTGGGATATGATGAATCTAGAGCAGAATAATACTAAAGCATGAACAAGAGAGAAATAGAGAAAGAGATTTATTGATTATTATTCTCCTTACATAGTACAGTGATATATATAGACAACCTAGAATGATTCCCTATTCTACTTTAACTCTCCCCATAACCCTATTGGGCCTATGGGTTTGCTAGGAGTCTGTATAGTTTGGGCTTTGACTCAACTCCTAACAGTTACATGTTTTAATAGAATATCATCTCCAATAAATTTTTAAGTTAATAGCAACTCTAATAAAGCTTCTCCAACAGAGCCCATTATGTTTTTAGTTTTGTGTATATATAAATTGACTCCTCATTAGTTAATTAGTTAAAGACAATTGCAAAATAATAATTTTGGATCTCCAATAGATTTTAAGTTAATAGTTAACTCTAATAAAACTTGACGTATATATAAATTGACACCTCATTAGTTAGAGACAATTGCAAAATAATAATTTTGGCCTCCAAGCAGGGGCGGAACGAGGATTCTAGGTTGGGGGGGCTAAGATATTACGGGGGTTCGGGGGCTTGCCCCGAAAAAAAATTTGAGGGTATATTCATAATTTAAAGGGATATTTACTAATATTATTGATTAATTAAGTAATTTAGTAGGTGATTTTTTTTTGGAAATTGTTGGTACTCTCTGTTCATGTGTATTTAGTCTACTTCATTTTATCTACATTTAGGTTGTATTTAATTCATTAGTACTTTTTCGACAGCAATGACTTGCTATCACAAGACACGTCCGCGAGTCATTCATATTTAAACAATAGGCAACAACGCTTTTACTATGAGCTAATATTTCTTATGATAACACGATCATTCTTACCACTTCTAAGTTGTAACTCATTAACATTTAAACTTATATAGGTGAAGAACACCAACCTCAACAATTTCATGTGCGGTTCTCATATCATGAGCAAGAAACTCATGAAACTTACGCCTCACCAACTCCGACTTACTCCCTTGCTCATGAATCTTCTCAAGAACCATCTGCGTAACTCCAGCTTTCGGCACAGTAATCCTCTCCCTCAATGTCATTCCTACAGTCCTCAATCTCCTCAACTCTTGTTCCTCAATTGTCAACTCCGCTAAACTCGGCGCCCTCACTCTCTTCTTCTTACCCCCTAATCTCCCCACCTCACCTTCACCCATGGCAATACCATACTACCTCATCATCATCATCATTCATAATAGTATCGGGTCGAACCCATTTCCTCTGCAACAAATCCCCCCAATTTCTCCTCCTCCTTCTCATTACTACCAATATAATCGACTCCTTCTACGCTATCACCCTCTGAATCCAGCCCTACTGCCCTAGGTTTCGCAACCGATGAGCAATCCTCTCAATTGCGTTTCTCCCTTATCTCCTCCCTCAAAATACCTAATCTTTTCCTCCTTTGTTTAGCCAAGAAGAAGAAGGGGGAAACCATAGGTTGTTGTTTGGTGAGGTGGTTTCTAGTAGTTTCGAAGAGAGGGGTTTGAGGTGAAGGAGGGGTGGTCTAAAATGTTAAACACATATATATACATCCAAACTATTTTCATGTGAATGGTTTAATTCATGAATTAGTAGATGGTGGAGGGATTAGGCATAACTAACTCATGATGAGTTTCTAAAATATACCGTTACTAAATAGTACAGCAGTTTCATTTTTTTAAGTGGAAAAACACCCATCTTCCTTGGAGAGCAATGCATTTCAGAAGATGTGCGCCTTTTAAAGCCAAAAGTAGGCATTTTTTCCATCCAAAAATATGACTAATGCTGAATATATGCTTTCAAATTCATACGAACCTTTCCATCAATGAAGATTGCCTAATCGTTCAACAGAGTTAAGCCAAAAAAGTTGATATTGGGATATGGCGAGCTTGAGCATAGTACATGTATGATACATGGATATTGTGCATAGATCTCCCTCATTTCACAAACATGAACATAGTTTTCAGAAATTTTAATATGGTATTGTGAGCCGAAACAATATGTCCATTACAAAGAAATAAATTTAGATAAGGTACTGCTAACTTCTTTTTTTATGAGAAAGCTAGGTTTAGGCAAGACCCCTACCAGATACATTACTGTACAAAATTCCCAATACATTCTAGGGTATTTAAACTTTCTAGCACAATTTTTTTTGTACAATAAAGGGGTCTTCAATAATCAGATCAGTAGTTTTTGCATAGTGAGCTGCACTCGCCCTGTTGCTTTCTTTGAATGTGAAACTGTATTTGGAGTCGACTGCTTCCTTCATTTCTTTTATTGCTAACTGTTACTTGTTATAATTATTAACGCCTTATATTTCATAGGTTGTACAAATTGTTTCGTTTATCCCATGATACTTACTGCATGAGTAATGTCATTAACCATATGTGTGGTCTGCTTCTAAAGCCTTAACCAATTACTGGATCTGGGTGACTTTACTTAAACGGCTGCATTTTACTGCATTTTGGCAAACATGGGTGATATTCTGAGTGAAATCTGCTGCTTCGGCACAACCAATATAAATGTATATCCATATTACACAATTTTAACCGAATATGTGCATGAACACTCAGTTAATAAACAAAACAAGTCACAGTTTCACATAGCTTACAAACTCAGACAATGGTTTTCACCAATTACTTAATAGGTGAAATCACAGGTAAGCAATGTCAGCATTTCCAATACTGTATGTTGGTTGTAGCACAATCTAATGTACTTCTCTTCACTGGCCAATTCGAAATAGACTGAATTATGAAACAGTAAACTATTTGCCCCAAATCCTCAACAAGTGATGAATTCTAAACCAAGAATCATGAAAAATAAAGTGGTGAAACTGAAAAATGTGTAAAAAACAAACCAAAGATAAGACTGTAAAGTAGTGTAAACAACTATACAGAAATGGATATCTGACAAAAGAACTTCATCCTCAATATCATTCTATTATCAAGCAGACACTCTGCCTACATGTTTACACCCCAACTTCACACTGAGAGAATAAACTTAGACTTCAATTTAAATGATATAATGTAACTAAAATGACGAACCCCGTGAACCTCTAGTTCGGGGAAAGGAAAAAAAACTTCAGATACACTAACTAAACACCTTTTCTCTTATTTTTGCACAAGAAAAAAAATAAGATTGCCGTAATAGAAACTCATATTGGTGCTGCGCATGTTGTTCTAAAATGCCCTGTCTGATTGCATCGGCTACAGTGTACAACTCTCTTAACACGCCCACGATCTTCCGCGCGAACTCTCTTCTTTCTTGGTCTTCCTGGTGGACGAAGTGACTTGGGTGGGTTTACAATGATATCAGCACTTAGATCCAAACCATCGGACATCTCTCTCCAAAGGCTTTTATCTGGAACAGGGTGTATTGTTTGTGAATATGTCTTTCGGTAATTTGTGACCGTAAAACAACTTTCAGTAAAGCGATGGACATTTTGTCGACAAGAGAGCAGTGCAGCAACTGCATGAGCACATGGTACACCATAGAGCTGCCATCCACGGCACAAACAGCAACGGTTACGAATGTCGACTACATTTGTTCCTTCGTGAGAGATCACTTCAAACTCCGCTTCATTTGCACGAAGAACTTGATAACTCCGTGCACGCTCAAGAGCTTCTGCCACACGCTTCTCAGCAGATGGTACTAGTATTGTAGTCCATTGCATACTAGTTTCACGGCGCTCATTAAACCAAGTCATAAGTTGCCTTCGGATGCACTCCATCATTTGGATTATTGGCAGCCCGGAGGCTTCAAGAATCCAAGAGTTCAGGGATTCAACTATGTTTGCTGTGAGATGCCCAAACCGTGTTCCCTCGAAATAAGCTGTAGCCCATAGACGGGGAGGAATTCGTCGAATCCAATAAGCAGCTTCTGGCTGAATTTCTTCGATCTCAAGTATTTTGGCTTCAAATTCAATAACTGTGAGAGCTTCAGCAGCTTGCCAAAGTAGACCAACAAGCATTTGATTATTGAACTCTTTTCTAAAATTATCGCTAATGTGACGCATGCAATACCCGTGAAAAGCAGTAGGAAAATTTGCTTCCACACCATCAGTAATACCCTTATGTTTATCTGATAAGATAGTGAGTCTCGGCATATTCTCCGTATTAATTTCAAGAAGATTGTGCAGCTCGGACAAGAACCACATCCAATTTTCATCATTTTCCTCATCCACAACCCCAAAGGCTAATGGAAACAACGCACCATCTCCATCGAAGCCAGTAGCAAAAAGTAAAGTGCCAAGATACTTGCTCTTCAAGAGAGTTCTGTCAAGCCCAAGAAGTGGTCGACATGCATTCACAAAACCATATATTGATGCTTGAAAAGAAACAAAAAGACGTTGAAAACAACTATCAAGAGGATTTGCATAAACTGATGCGATACTTCCCGGGTTTGTTCGTTTAATTTGGTCACAGTAATCTGGAAGAATGCGATACCCTTCTTCAAATGACCCACGAACAGCGGCCATAACACGCTCCTTGCCTCGCCAAGCTTGCTTATACGATAAAGTAATTCCATGAGCTCTATGAATTTCTTCTAGTATCTCTTTCGGCTTGTAATTCGGGTTTTCCCTGAGTCGTTGCTCGACGGAGTTTGCAACCCACTGGACTGAAGCCTGTTGATGGCCAAGATGATTGATTCCACCACATGTATGTGCATCGTTTATGGTCCTAATGGTAAAGGTAGGAACACCTGGAAGCTTCGCAGCATGAACGCGCCAAGGACACCCATCACTGTTACATTTTGCAGTGAAACGAGTTTTGTCAGACTTCACCGTTTGAATTTCAAAATGACAAGCAATCGCTGCATCTCTTAGTGCTCTTCGGCAACTCTTCACATCGGGAAACTCTTGTCCCACCGTAAGCTCATAACTGGGGTTTGCAACAATAGCGCGGGAAGGAAGAGAAGGAGTGACTACTAGCTGGCCGTGATGGACATCCATATCATCCAAATGTTGTTCAAGACCCATTTCATGAGATTGGTCTACAGACAGATCTAAATTTTGATCAAGATCATGGCTCATACTACTCCCACTAATAGCCAGCTCATGATTCTCCTGCAAACCCAAGTCATGGTTTTGTGCAGTAAGGGTCAACTCACGAGTATGTTCTCCATTAACGTCAATATGAAGATGGTCGTGATCAACATCCCCTTCGTGACTTTGAGCTAGGGCCAATACATTCTCCTGATCATGATTAACAGCATGTGCCGTCCGTAAATCTAACTCATGCTCCTGGATATGAGTCTGGCCCACTCCCAAACCATGTTCCTGGCTCTGCGCCTGAGCATGAGCCTGACTCAGACCCAGATCCCGCTCACGAATCCGGTTCTGCTCCAAACTCAACTCATGACTCTTCCCTAAACCCAAATCACGACTCTGCCCTAGTCCCAAACTATGTTGTGTATGCCCAATACCCAATTGTTGGCTCTGCCCAAGCACTAAATCATGGCTTTGCCCGAGCATCAACTCGTGATTTGCCATTCAATCAACAGTTCACAAAACACACATCACACCACACCAACCTTTGAAAACCCAATATCTGTTGAAACAAATAACACACTCACTTTCAACTCTAATCACATAAAAACCCAACCTATATATCTTCTTAAATTACACTAATCTCGCTCAAAAACCCCCCATTCTTTCACACTAATACAACAACAAAAAACTAAATTTAATCACAAAAAAGCAAAACCCATACCTCAATTTCCAAGCTTGAGCGGCCAACCCCCACAATTTGCAGAAAGTTTGAATCTTAAACCAAATCCCACTCAAATCAAGAACAAACGAAGCCTGGTGAAGAAGAAACACTGCAATTAAGCTGGAGATCTGAGAAACCCAAACACAGATCTGACGAAACAAGGAGTGAATTAGGGATCTGTAAGTAAAAACTCAATTAGGGTTTCGAATTAGGAGAGGGAGATTTTGAAAAAAGAGAGGGAAATTGGCGGGTAATTTGGGGAAAAGCTGAGAGTGAGAATTGGGGGAAATTTTTTGCAAGGGCAGAGAAGGGTAGAAGATGAGAAGGGTTTGAGTGATGGAGTAATTGGTAGGGCAGAAGAGGAATAAAAAGAGGGTATTTAGGTCAAACTATTGTGGACTCCTCCCTTCCCAATTTATGTATTTACAAACTTGTCCCTTATACCTTATCGGTGATGACGATCGTCCGTCATCGTTGTATTCGATTGTTTTATCATCGTTGTTTTGTTGAAGATCATTCGTAAACAACCTGAACGAGATGGGGATAAGAGATTGGAGAGATGAGGAAAGATAAAGAAGAAGATGATTAAGAAGAGGGCTGATGGACTGACACTGACTCGAAGTGTGACATCTTTTGTTTTTAACTATGCATATCAAAAAAACACTTCATATAGTTGTTTCACAGGGATATTAGGTGCTAGAGTGAAGAGTGTGGCAGCAGTGTTGGTTCTGGTTGAAGAGAGTTGATGAAGATGATCGCTCTGATTTGGACGGAGATGACAGATTATACCATAACAAAGAGAAAGAGAGAGAGAGAGAGAGACAAATGTTGGTGGGGGTCTGCCCTAACCCCACAGCTTCCTGCTAAAAAAAAAAAAAAATGAGAGAAGTGTGATTTTTTGTATAGAAAAAAATCATGGGCATTTTCATGTTTTTTGACAATTAGGTGAAAAATATTGCCGGTGTTCTCCAAATAGGTGAAATATACTGCAATGTCAACCACGTATAGCTATTTGTCGATATAATACAGATTACTTTGTGAATTTGAAAGCTAATTGTAGAAGTTCATGATCATCAAAGGAAAACGGTGTCTATGGCCATATTAAGGGTAACCTGGGCAAGATAAAAGGCAAGGTTTTATTTGGGATTATGCACAAGGGCACATCTGTAAAGGTTACCTTGTCCCAACAGCAGTTTGGAGGGCATTTTGATCATAGAACTTGTCCAAACTTAGAATCAAAAGGACCTTTTTGAATTTTCCTCTTCGATTTTTCATTAAGTTGATGCCATTTTTGGAAACTCGCTCCACCAGAGCATTGCCAAAAGAAATAAATACAGCGCCCCGGATGTCAAAAAAAAACCCGAGACTAGAATGTTGGTGAACCAATTGTTTCTTTCACTTCTTTATCCCCCATGAAACAATCAAACGATATCCAAGAAGGGCCAGAACTATAGTTCAGACCTTGTTTTGCAACTTAAAGAGCACAGCAATTCAAGTGATTGGAGATATTATTTAAACTTTCGACAAAATCTGGAACAGTATACACAAGTCTAAATGCTGTTAAAATTAATAGGCAACTCGTTAACCTAGAAAAGCCAATACAGGAACCTCTTGCACATAATTATTCTAATACTAAAATAGTTTGTAGTGAATAGCACCAGTTAAATAATCAGCACAGTATAAACCCCAAACTGATCAATTTTGCCACATTTTGCTTTGAAAAAGAGGATGCAGCCAGCGTTCTATCCCCCATTATACCGACAAACACCGATCTACTTCCCTGCCCTCTCTGAATGTCTTTTTCTAAACCGATTTTCAATATATTTTTTGTATCAACTTCGGCCAAAAATGTAATATACAGGACGAATTTTCCTTCAAGATGGAACCATCCTCTTTTCATCGTTTACAATCTCGAGCTTAGGCAAAAGTTCAGAAAGCACTTTCTGCAAAGAAACGTGATTCAAACAAGAGCTTATCCCATTTGTGGATTTTGAAACGAGCATGACTTCGTTTGTATCGGAACTGTTCTCATCGAGAAATAAGTTGGAAAAATCATCATCTTCAGCCAGTTTGGAATCTTTTTGTACGATCAGCTCCATGACTTTCTCTAAAGTGGCAACGTTCCTACCGGCCCCACATCCCATGGCAGTTGCAGCGCCTACTGCGTTTGCAAGTGTTATCGTATTGACTGTAGGCATATCGTGAAGATATCCAAATGCAATAGCCGCTACAAAACTATCTCCGCATCCAACTGTGTCCATCACATTAACCTGGGGAAGAAATAATGAATCTCATTAAATGATGGAAGTAGTTTAAGAATGAATGCCAGCTTTCTCTTTAACAGTTCCTAATGGTTGATGCTATTGATTCTTATATTTCCACAGATAATGGAAGATGTCCCAGTATATTGAGTCCATTTGTCATAGTAAACTAATGGCAACCATATTGGATAACTTATCACGATATACAAAAAAATATAAGGTTTCATTCTTTATTTGATAAATAGAGGATATAGGGTTTCTTGACAGATCATATATCGGGTGAACCAACATTATGATCCCTGTCTACAGTGTTGCTTGGTTCACATAATTAAAAACCCAAGAGAAACATTTATCAAGAGATTAAAGTTTCTTTGTTCAAAGGAACCTCACCATGACTCGGTAAAGAGCCTTACTAATATCAAGGCATGATGGTTTCCAAATTTCTGCATTTCAATATCATCCCGTACTTCTCTTTCTATTGTTTTAGATGTGCTATATTTTAATAACATCAAATGTGGCTTGACATAATTTGGTGTATCAAGTTTCGGAAACATTTGATTTTTAGTGAGGAATATTCATTGTTAATAAGGTTATTCTCATTTTAATAGTGGGACACAAAAGAGCCAATTCAACCAATGTCGGAAAAAAGTAGACAAAAGATCGCAGATTCTACCTTGAATGCAGGTGCACAGGAAATACTTGATCTTGTTATCAGAATAGAACCCTTTGAACCCATTTTGATGATCACCCATTTTGTTCGCACCCCTTTATTTAGCAACTGTTGCCCTGCCAGAATTGGGTTTTTGATGCCAGTCAATGATTCAGCCTGGAAAAATAATTTTCAAGAATCAGATAGAAAGAAAATAAAGTGCTTACCAATAGATAAAATAATAGACTTCAAACTGGAACATATACAAAAAAGAACATTGCAAAATCAGAATCCAAACCAATCCAGTAACTACTTTAAATCCTAATTAATCCCACTAAAATAGACTTATTTTGGACAGAAAAATCAAAGTCCAAAAATACAAAATAAAGTGAGAAACTTTAAACAAAGTCTGTGTATATATCAAACGGGTACATAGCTTTTAAATTTTACCTCAAAAAACATCTCAGATATTATATCCTGCCATATTTCCACTCCAAATTTTCTCTAGATTTTCCCAACAAAATTTTGTACGTTTTAGCTCCATATTCTCCCAAGAATTCTCCCTCCATATGTTCTACAAAATTCTTTCTACATTTTCTAGATACAATTTTTTTTAATTCCCTTTATGATTTTCTCTTCTTACTAATTCTTCAAATTCTTTCTCTTACTTTTCGTTCTCTTCTTACTAATTCTTCAAATTCATTCTCTTACTTTTCGTTCTATAAGAGGTTATTGAAAGCAGTAAATGAAGTGGACTAATTAAAGTTATTGGTCCTTTCAACTAGCATAAAGCATCAAGCGCGAGTTTATTGATGAGGAACTTACGAACCAAAAATACTCTGCCAAAATGGCAGGCACTAAAAGGATGGACAATTAACCAGAAGGATCTAGACATTAAACCCCTTAAAAGACGCCAAGTCGTTCGAACGATCCTTGGAGTCGTTCAAACGAGAAGGAGCAAGGTCAAGCCAAACGAACTGGTCTAGATTTTAGGCAAATTTACCAAAGTCGTTCGAACAGGGAAATGTTCTATTCGAACAGAGCTATTCTGAGTCTTTTGTTCGAACAGAGAAATGTTATGTTAGAACAGAGACTGTTCTGAGTCTTCTGTTCGAACAGGGCCGCGACTATTGCTATTTTTAGGTCGTTCTAAGGGCTATTTAGTCCTACATTGTAACTACGAAACTTGTAACCTATTAAAGGGCAAAGCTAGGCAATGTAAAGAAAAGAGAGAGATCCAAGTTGTAATCTAGAACTTAGGGGTTTACGGAGTAATTCATTTTAATCAATCAATTGAGCAATAGAAGTTATTCTTGGGAGATTTAACCCACCAAAATATTGTGTCCTTTGTTTAATTCTTCGTTTAAGGTAGTCTCTAATTCAATTGTGGATTAAACCCAAGTGTGTTTCATGATTTGTAGCGCATCAATTCTAAAATTATTCTAGCGGATGTTAGTCCCTTCCCCAATCATTGATTGTCTTTTGAATACTTTGGGAAGGCGACTAAGATCTGCTATTTTTTAAAAATTATGCGCTACAACAATGCCAAATGGCAGACAATTATCGCCATCAGCTCACAATTATCGCCATCGCCATCAATAGTCTTCGTCAACAAATTTACACTCATAAAACATCGATTCCAGAAAATCGAAACCCAATATTTTCTCTGCAAGTTTTATCTCTCTTGACCGATTGATATTGTCCTTTATATTTTTCTGCTCAAATTATCTCCCTCAGTGATTTTCGCGGGATTTTGTTCCTCTCAGTATTTCTCTATTAAGATTATCTCCTCATACATCTCACCCTAGACTTTTTTCCTCCGTATTTTCTCTATATATCTTTTTGAAATTTGTCTATGCAAAATGGACTTCTGTATATTTCTTCTGTGTGATCCAAATCAACTTTTAATTGAATTATCAGAATTTGCATTATGATTCATCAAAAGCCCTAGAATGAAGGTAGAGCTTCTTCTAACAATATGCCGAAGTATTTCAACGAAATTTAAAACAAAACTAGCAAGCTAACCTCATCTGAAGTTAGGAGTAGAACATCGCTCATACTCAAGTACAGGCTAAGAGCTCTTTGTTGTTCAGGTGTTCCAATACTTAAAGTTCTTCCCCGTGGGCCAGGATCAAAGAAAATTGATGTCCCTACTTCCATTGCATATTCCAGAGCAGATATGATAACACTAGGTGAAAGCTCGTCAAAAGCATAACCATTACAGAACAAAATCTTGGACTGTCTGATTGCCTTCTTTACTTCTCCAGATAATTTGCTCATCCAGCTAAATGCAGGGTCTTTACTAAAATCTGCTCGGCTGATGAAGGAACATAAATCAGTTAAGTGCACAATATTTTGTTATATCAAGAAATTAGAATTCTACTTTAGATGGTGAAACTAAACTTATACAGGATTAATTATATAAAAAACCTACAATTAATTTGACGCTGAACCCCACTCCCTACATTTGCCAAAAAGAACCACGCAAGAGAATTCCTATATTTGCTATAACATAAAATGTACCCTTTACTTTGGAAAGCAAATTTATACATCCATCAAACCATACAAAAGAAAGACATTACAATAATCTGGTCATTTTCTATAGTATCTTCCCCTAACTCATTTCCTCATGACCTGCGAGCAAAATTAGAGAAGGATGCTAGAAGGAAGGTGAATATTAGGTTGTATATTGATCATTATAACCTCAATTATCTAGTAAGGATCTGCCTTAACCCTGGCTTGCCTACCAAAAAAAGTATTGAAAAAGGAAATACATAACGACATTTCAAAAGCCACTTTGATGTTATTTTACAAAGATATGAAAGTTAGATTTTTCTTAATATATAGAATAATTTTAGATTCTTTTTGAATAATTTTTCAGGTAACAATGTACAAGAACTTAGAAACCATAAGAACTAGAAAAATGATAGATAATAAGATTTTGAGAAGGTAACCTTCTCGAATAATTTAATTACCTGCAGAACCCATGTTTTTGTGAAGGGTCCACCAAAACCCAGCATAGAAGTGTTTCATAAGGGGAGTTACCATCAAAAGCTTTGGTATCATCACTCATTTCTACCATTCCAATGCCCTCATCAAGAAGTACGTCCAAGAGAAAGTGTCCATAGATTTCATTACCAACATGACCAAGAGTAAGACAACGAAGGCCTAGTCTTGCTGCAGCGATAGTCATATTGCAGTTACCACCAGCTTCCCAATATTTCTATTAATAGAATCATTAAGTAAAAGGTTCCATGTGAATACCACATCATAAACGAAAAAAACTAATATACTTTCAACATTGGCAGAAAGAAAAATGACACTTCAAAAGAGAAAAGCCAAATTTAATGGAAGAAAAGTGCATATAAAGATTAATATTAGACTAATGCACATATGAAAAATATTATACAATCACTCTGCCTCTGTGATATGTTATTGACTACAGCTCGATTTACTTGGGAGTGGATGCATGGATATCAAAAAGGTAGAAGAATTTATCTTTGCAGACTGTAGAAGAAAAGCTATCATTACATCAAAATGGAGCTCACTGAGTCCTGCATGAGATTCACTATGTACACTAACCTCTACAAACCATCAAAGATAACATTTTTTTAATACCCTTTACTTAAAACCAAAACCCCAAGTTTTCTACAGTTTCATAATCAAACAACAACCAAAATCCAACAAAAAAAACTCAAATTTCAGAACTTACCTTATCGGGCCGAGAAGACGATAACTTCTCCATATAAGCTTTCCTCTCCTCCAACGCCACCGGAGGCAAACTTGGAACACTAAGCACAACATCAACACAAAGGTTCCCCAGAGTTACCACATCAACATCTTTCACCCCCACCAACCCTTTCCTCGACTTGACAATCCCACCATTGTTGTTACTCGAAAAACTCAGAGAATTATTAAAACGATTGTTATTTGAGTTTGAAACTTCGTTTCCTTTACAGTTGTAGATCGGTAATGGTTGCGAGAAACCATTGATCAATCGAGGGTTTTGCAATTTTGGGGATTGAATGTTGCAACAAATTGGGATTTTTAGGGTTTGCAAATGCATCGAAGCTTTGATTGATTGAGAGAGAGAGAGAGAGAGAGAGAGAGAGTTTGAATGTTATTTGAGGCAATTGTTCAAACAGCTTTGGGGTTTGATATTTGAGGAGTCGAATATGTTCTCGGTTTCTTTATGCGTGATGTTTCCAGTCATGAAAACACTATAACCAGAGAAAAAATCTAGGAATGAGGATTGGGATTATTGCTATAGCCAGTATTTTCTGTACTGGAAATATCACGGCTCTTTGTTAATACCAACTGTAGTAACAGATATAACTGTAGGCTAATTTTGCTAGCCAAGTAAGCTTAAAATCAGAAAAAATATGACATGTAAGGTAGGGATGCATGTTAGAGTTCTTTTTTTAATTTATTATTATTAAAATATAAATTTTGTAATTAAATAATAAGTTTTGTTTAGAAACAAAAAAAGTGGGTCAACTAACAACCCTGATCACAACAGCCTCGCCACAAATAGCCACTGATTTTATGAATCGGAGCGTTATTTGAGCAATGACAATCCTGCAAAAGAAGTTTTTTCTTGATTTAGATCGCTATCTTAGCGATAACGAGCCTGCCATTGATGTTCTTACATCTGCGGGAGATGATCGGTGGACATGTAGTGGACATTCAACTTTGGGACGCTCTTCTAGACCTCAACTTTGGGACACTCAAACTATTATAAATTAGTTTTAGGATGTCTACGGGTGTGACACCCTAACGAACGCCGAGCAAATCTACCCGAGCGTTTTGAATTCTGACCTTTGATATATTTTCATTATACCTTAATATAATATAGCTACACGCCAAGTTTCGTTGAAAACAGAATTGGTTAAGGGAGCGAGAAATGTCAGTATGTTTCGTTTATACTTTTGATGTTTCCTTTTGAAAACTAGTTATTTACTTATTAGTTATATTAATGAGGAAGTTGTCCAAACCTCCCCTTGTGTGACGCCCTAGCGAACGCCGAGCAAATCCACCTGATCGTTTTGAGTTATAACCTTGGATATATGTTCTTTATATCCTAATATAGTTGCACGTCAAGTTTCGTTGAAAACGGAATTGGTTAAGGGGACGAGAAATGTTAGTACGCTTCGTCTCCACTTTTGATATTTCCTTTTGGAAACTAGCTATTTACTTAGTGGCTATATATTAAGGAGAAACTTTGGTCCAAAACTCCCCATGACAAAGTAAGCTTAGAGCTTGATCATCTTGGACCCCGACTCATGGACTATCCACAAGGGATGTTCATGAGTTCTCCTTGGCCTGGTAAATGTCAGGAAACATTGTCTTGCAATGCGGGCCACTTTCCCAGACAGGGCTTTATAGGGCGCGTTACGCCTCACGGCCCAACCGAGACGCGCCACCCCTTATAGACTATGTAACTAGTCCAGACTCGTCACCCCTTTATATAAAAATTATATATCTAGAACCCGGCATATTGAGCTATCCTGATCCGCTACAGGGCAGGTGTATTATCTGTACCTCGTGCCTAGTCACGAGAGATTACGCTATAGGGATTATTGAGGGAACCTTCAGCGTTGCCGCTTATACCGAAGACATATTCAACGACTCCTCACGAGTATCCAGAATTATCCGGATGTCGTTCTAGCATCCGTGACTCTATTCCACTAGCGCCGTCGCGCCAAGTGAAGAAGGCTTGTGCATGCCGGTCGCATGTGCATGTACGCCGCACGACCTCATATTCTGTTGTGCTCTAGGCACTATAGTGCCTGCCCCGAGCTGGGTCGTGACACCATGACAAAGTAAACTTTATAGCTTCGTTATCTTGGACCCCAGCTCAGGGGCTATCCACAAGGAATGTTCATGAGTTCTCGTTGGCCTAGGAAAGGCCAGGAGACATTGCCTTGCAATGCGAGCCGTTTTCCCAGATAGGGCTGAATAGGGCGCCGCTATGCCCCACGAGCCAATCGAGGCGCACTGCCCCTTATAAATGGACTATGTAACCAATCCAAGCTCGTCACCCTTTTATATATATATCATATATCTGGAACCCGACATATTGAGCTACCCTGATCCGCTACATGACGTGTGTTATCCGTACCTCGTGCCTAGAGTGCCCAGTCACGAGAGATTACGCTGTAGCGATTGTTGAGGGAACCTTCAGCGTTGCCGCCTATTCCGAATACATATTTGACGACCTCCTCACGAGTATCCAAGATTATCTGGATGTCGCTCTAGCATTCGTGAGTATATTCCACTAGCGTCGTCGCACCTAGTAAAGAAGTCTTGTGCATCCCGGCCGCACACACATGTACGCCGCACGGTCTCATACCCGCTGTGCTCCGGGCACCTCAATACAAAATGTTTAATTGGAAATTTCCAGTGTATTGTGAAAATACTCCCCTCGTCGTTTGATGAAACAAATTGAATTAACCAGCAATTAGTATTTTTCTTACTTGCGGGAAACAATGGGAATTGATGCCGAAAACAACTAGAAATTATGTTGTCACAAATCCAAGTTGTGTTCAATTTGCTCAAATAACAATGTGGCTCGCCAAGGTTTATTCGACATTCTAGAGGCACTTTGCAACTGCTTATGTGAGTTGCATCACTGTTGTATCGCTTTAATGTTATGCCCTCTATCATTTAGCACATTGCACACCTCTTGCCCTCCCAAGATTAGTGTTGCAAAGAGAACATTGCGAAAAGGGCATCTTCATTGGAAAGTATATACGCACCTTCCTCTCCACAAACTGCTCTGGAATATGATTTGGAAGGTGCAAAAGTTACATCCAAACTCAATGTTACCCTAGAGGAAAGCTTTTCATATCCTAGTACTATCCAGCATGGCCCTTCGAGCATAATTAGTTTTGGCTGTGCCTGGAAATACTACTTGACAGAAGAAACTGAAGAGACAAAATATTACTACAATACATAATCTTGAGGAGGTTTATAGATTAATTTCTGGATGGTGTTGTCGACGACTCTTTGCCAATTCTTCTAGTCTATAAACAACTTTCTTTGCAACGTCATTGTATGCTTTTGAGACTGATGTATCAGGTTCTGACAGAACTATAGGTATTCCTTCATCTGAACTTGTTCTAATCCCAATTTCCAGAGGTATCTGAAACAACAAGACAACTTGCAAATTAATTAGAACAAAAGCCCGAGAACGATCAAAGTTAAACCACGTCTTTAGTGTGACGATTTTTTTACCTAAATACTAGCACTAGGGGTTTTGACGAATTGCCAGAGAAAGAAAAAACATACAAATTTTCAGGTGACACATTATTCTCTGTTAAGTGTTTTATTAAATGCTTCTTTTTCTTTTTTGCAAGGCAATATTACATGTTTTCTTCTGATTTAATCTTCTGATTTAACATGAATACACAATCAAAGCTAGGAAGTTGCAGTTAAACCGGTAGGGCAGCTAATGAGTTCTCAAGTCTCGATTCTCATGCGATTTAATATTTGCTAAAAATGTATAAATAATCATATTTGTGTTCCAACTCCCAAAAGGACAAGACCAAGTGGTTACTAATGAGGAAATGTTTGGGTTATAACTTCTACGCCAACCTAAATTTTCTTGGAAACAAAATTAGTATGCATCCCATAGAACTTGGTATGTTAATCAAACATATAACTTATTGATAGATTTTGTCTTTTTCTAGGAGCACTAGTAACCAAACATGAAAGGCAGTGGGTATCAAGTTCTAACTTGGTATATTTTGATTTTAACGCCCACGATATAATCAAAGTTAGAACTACACCTTCGGACCCTCCTCCCACGCCAATGGTGGCAGTTAGAGTTGCAAATTTCGAGTAGATTTTGCCCACCATTATGTGATCAAAATATACCGAGTTAGAACTACACCCTCGGACCCTCCTCCCACGCCAATGGTGGCACTTAGAGTTGCAAATTTCAGGTAGATTTTGCCCACCATTATGTGATCAAAATTCGACTTCCACCCAGTTTAAGTGGGTAGGTGCAACAGTGAGGGGTTAAGTCTATGGTCGGGTTTAGTACTAAATTTGTTATGTAAAAGATAAAGTCACAGTATCCCTTCTAATTTGCAGGAGATGCAGTCTTGACAAGTAGTATTATAACTCATTAATAACTAACTATTGAGAAGGATCGAGCTGATTAACATACCTCACCAAGGAATTCCATATCCATCTCATCAGCTGTTCTGCGAGCTCCTCCACTCCCAAAAATGTATGATGGCTCACCGCAATGTGGGCATTTAAAGCAGCTCATATTCTCTATAACTCCCAAAATCTGAGAAAACAATGGACAGTCAAACCAAGACAAGTGTAAAATATCATATCTAGTTTTCTGACTAAGCAAAAGATCATTTATTGTTTTATAAAAACAACTTCGGTGGTCCTTGGTTACAATAATAGCAAAAGTATGCAAATTTCATATCACATATTTACCGATTTCATATAGAATATTTGGCATTAACTTAAATGTTTATGGAGGTCAGAACTAATTCTTACAGGAACTTCAACTTTGCGAAACATATTAGCCCCTCTTCTCGCATCTATCAATGCAATGTCCTGTGGAGTTGAAACAATCAAAGCACCTGTCAAGAAGTCACTAAAGTCATTTAAACTAGCTAAATGGAAGTTCCCAACCAAAAATACAATGATAACAACGGGAACCAAAGGTAACGCATGGATTGCATACTACTATCTCTGTTCTGGTGTATACTTAATCAATTAACGGGATCAAGGGGTATCTCTGACGACTTATTTATAGCAGGAAAGTTCTTTGTTGAAAACTAAATTTCAGTCAAGACTACAACACAGTTTCTATTTTGCCAATTTCAAGAATAGGAGATGGAATATATTTCAGAACACTTCTTGGACAGTGGTTTGGGACCATTTCTTGGGCAGAGTGGTCACTTAAAATGAAGTGTGCGGCTTGCGGAGATACCGTGGCGAGCCCAGGGAGACTACTAGTTAGGAGGATGGCGAAAAATGAGGAACCCAACAAACTTCCAGATTTCAAATAAAAAATAAATATATTATTATTATTTCAGAACTATCAAGATCTTTGCAGCTGAAAAATCCAAAATCATACAAAAACATATCAGCTCCATACCTGATAATTGCAGCTTCTGTGAAATAGTCAATTGAGCATCGCCTGTGCCAGGGGGCATATCCACCACAAGAATATCAAGATTTCCCCAAGCAACTCCTCCTGTCATCTTTTGAAGGGCACTCATTACCTACAATATACAATATAAATCAAACACACGCTCACTGAAGCTAAGTCACTATATTAAATATACTTCTCTCCACATGCATAACCGGCATAAAATGTTCTGACAATTAGAATTATAAGATATATCATGCCATAAGGGGAAAAAACATCAACATGTATTAAGTCAGGCACAAACCATTGGACCTCTCCATACTATTGGAGCGTCTTTTTCTACAAGAAATCCAATCGACATGCATTTCACGCCATGGTTTTCAATAGGAATCATTTTCATATCTGCCAAGAGAACATGAGAAACAATTACTATCTACCACACGATCAATAATGCAGAATGTATCTCCAGAATCCAAATCCAGATACAGGAATAATTATAGCAAAAGAGGCTATCACCTTCACTCACTTCTGGCTTGCCACTGAGCTTCATCATGGTAGGAATGGATGGCCCGTAAATATCCGCATCGAGCAAACCCACCTTAAGTTGACATGTCTTAGCCAGTGCAACTGCTAGATTAACTGTATATGGAGAAAGTATACATCATCTCATAACTTTAAGGCCTGGGAAGAATGTATACAGGGGCGGATTTAGAGAGGGCGTGGGGACGGATTTTGGAGGAAAAAAAAACTATATAGTGAGAAAAATTTTGAAAAAAAAAATGGTATGATAATAGTATAATTCTTCTTCTTCATTATTCTAAAAGCAAATAGAAGTAGCTCAATTGGTTAAAAATCTTGGAATTGATCCCCTTGCCTAAGGTTCTATTCTTAATAAGCTCTTCTTCTTTTTTATCTTTTGATTTCTTTCCATTTTCTATTAAGTTAGTATTTTAAATTGCCTATAATGAGTTTGATTAAAAAATATATCCAATTGTTAATCAAGATAGGGTTTTAATTTGACATTATCTTGAGTTTTTTATTTAGTAACCCAACAAAAATTTCGACCCGAACCCCCAAAATAATCCTTGAAAACATCCCGTTAAACTTCGCCCCCCCCCCAACCTTAAATCCTGGCTCCGCCCCTTAATGTATAAAGCTTAAATGAGATGTAAGAGTACATTGTAAGTGTATACATAAACAACACATGCATAAGAGTTTTAGGATCATGGGGACAAGATCCTCACAAACAAAATTTGATAACTATCCACTAATTAAGGTTAGTCTGTAAGAATGATCACCTCACAGCCGGGAAGACTTTAATTTTCTAACTTTGAAAAAAGATTCGACAATGATCAAATTTGAGCTGTTTATTATTTGAAAAAAAGAGCTGATTTTTTGTTATGATTGTGATATCCACGGTAAGAGATCATCCTCACCAAAATATATATCTTAGCTCATCTCCATTCACTTACCTCGACTCCTGTTTAGATTATCAAATTCCAATCAAACCGAAGGTACATTTAAGCATACACACCTTACCCTATTATTTTGTGGATAAAGGAGCAGGGGGGAAGCGACATGCTAGAAGCAGCCTATCCGCCAAATTCAACCTAATTATAGCTACCTAACATTACTCCCACAATATTCCCTAAGAACAATTCTTCCGACAGAACAACAGGCCCACCTTCCACAGTTCCTAACTAACTAGTTATTCTCATGCATACTCACTATCCAGGCCCGAAGCGGAACCATGAGGCTTGATTGTTTGACATCCTACTACAACCACAACGTCACAAACCCAATCAACACCACTTCTCCTCAAACTATAAAATCATGTTTTACTCTTGACAACCCCATCAAAACACTTTACCTAATGCTACTGTTACTAAATAAAAGCACCAACAGCTCAAAAATCACAACTTTTCGTCGAAACAAACAACAAACTTACTTAAATCACCTCAAACAAAAACACCCAAATCCCAAAAACAACATTACCTGCAGTAGTAGACTTGCCAACACCACCTTTCCCAGAAGCAACAGCTATAATATCCTTAACCCCTTCAATCAATGGCCCTCTTGCAAAACCTCTAACAAATCCCAACCTCTATATGTTTAAACACAGTTGAAATGACTGTTAATTCTACCTTCAAATGAACAAACCAAAAATTTCAACAACAAAAAAAAAAACAGAAAAACTTAAAATCAGTCTTACAGAGTTTTTTATTGAAGATTTCAGGAATCGCTTCAAGGGTATTGATCTAATGATGCTAGAATGAAACCCCATTTATAACAATCTTACTTCAGATTGTGGAGATGATGATACAGTTGTTGCTTGCGAAATCTTCTCAACACGAGTTGTTTCGATTGTAGTTCAGTTTGAAGGTTAAGTTGATGTTGCCAATTTAATTGGCGAGTTATATTTGTCGTTTCTAAAAATACAACGACCCTTTTATGTTGCTTTCCTGTTTTGGTTAAATTGTTGGGCAATGGACATAAAATCCGGGAAACCATTTCTCATTTCCAAAAAATTCTCCGTGTTTCCTATTTCCTATTTCCTATTTCCTTAAGTGTTTCCACAGTTTGATTGGCAAGTGAGAAACAATGAAACAAGTGAGAAAATCAGGATGGGTGTCACTAGTTTCTAAGCGTGAAACATGGTTTTTCAAGGATGAGAGAGTGGAGCTAATGATTAACTTTCTTATAAATTTCTTTATGGAGAAGGAACTAATGAGTAATGAGCCTTTAATATAGACTATCTCCACATGTCCATGATAATAAGAAATGTGCATTTTCCTTTTCACCTTTTCTCGTGATTTTTATTTAAGATTATTCACGAATGGATATACAGGCAGAGATTTACCCCTAGAGACTAGAGTTAGGAGGTGTTGAAGCATATACCCAAATGAACTTGATTGAGAAGAGGCGATGGACAATGGGTGCAAGCGTGTAGGAAGAAAGAAACATTCTCTAAACTACGAAATACCATTATTCAAATCTGTTACTCAGCATTGTCATCGAAAGGTAATGATTTTACACATTTTATCTCTGAAGACCATGTACAAATAACTCTAATTACATGACTCAAAGTCAATTTCAGAAGATACAAGTCAAGTCATCCACTCCTACCCCTCACCAAGGAGAACAATTCATATCAGCGACAACAAACAAAATGTTGTCACACCTTCTTCTTGATCAAAATCCCTCGATGGGGGTGTCGTTATTCTAGGGACTTGACCCTATTGTTATAGATGCTCTAAGAGCTTCCATAGCAATAGGGTGACTTGCTTAGGTGACAGTAAGTCACCCTTCCATTCTCAAAACCGCCCATCCAGCAGTTGGGACTTTCGCCTAGGCGCCAACACAACAAAAAAAAACCCACCCTGAGGGTTGGTTCAAAGACCTGCAGGGTAATTTTTTTATTTTTTTGAATGCCGCATTGCGCGGCAAAATAGACACCTCAAATTAAGACACTTCACAAGTTTCAACGGATCGCAATGCGTAAATTATTATTATTAATTTTTAAATAAGGGTTGCGCAATTCTAAACTGTGCGACATTATTATTATTTTTTCTCTCTCCTCTCTCATGCCATGTGGCCTTTTATGATTGGTTTAAATCTAAAAAAAATAGGTGGAAGGGTTTTCAAACCAGCTCAAGTGCTGTGTAAAAATCAAGGTTGGTTAGTGTTAGGCATTTCAGTCGGTTTAAGGTGACCTTTCCTGCTGGATATGCTCTAAGCTATCTCTTGCCAACATGTTCCCAACTCCTATTTGATCATAGCATCTGTTGGACTTCGAACCCAACAACCTTTTATCACTTTGTTAAAACGTGGGGGTGACAACTGACAACTGACAACCACAACCCATATACATCGTAAATTGACCATATTACCCCTGAAAATCTAATTTATCGCCATTTGAAACCAGGGATAAATTCGTAACTTCAAATCCACATAAAAATCTTTCTATTTACAGAACTACCCTTCTCTCCTTTATTCTAAGTTCAAGTTTTTTTTTTTGTTGATGATCTTTGTCGTCAAATTGATGTCTTTTGTTTGATCCTCAACCATGTTGCAGAAAAGGTACCAATTTATTCTCCCCCAATATCGAATTTTAATTATCTAACTATTTGTAATGTTTTTCTCTGATTGGAAAAATATAAATGGTTTTTTTTTTGTTGAAACATATTTGTATCTGTATTAGTAGTACCAAAAATATTCCAGGATTTGTCTGGTTAACTTTGTTTGTTGTTGGGTTTTGGGTGCAGATCTGGCATTAAAATGTGATGTTTTGATGGGTTGGGGTGTTTTGTTTTGAGCAATTTAATGATGGGTCAATAGTGATTTGGTGATTTTCTCATAAAAGTTGAAGCTTTATGTTGATTTTGATGGTAATGGGGGATTGGGTATTGAGCTGGGGGAAATGAGGTTTGATGCATTTGGGTAAAATGGGGTGCTTTTGTTTTTTGAGAATATGTTCTTATTGAGCTGAGGTTTGATGTTTTGTGAAAATGGGGTTCTTTTTTGTTTAAAACTTTGCTTGTTGATTTGTTTTTAGAGGAAGGGGGATTTGGTAAGTTTTGTTTATGTGGCTCCTTGGGAACTTTGCTTGATATGATATGGTTTTAGTTTAGAAATCCTGTTGTAGAAATGAGTCTTAATGTAGAATCTCGGACGATTTGAATTTTGTTTGATGTGTTATGTTTACTTACTTGGTTTTGTTTGAGGACACTTTATTGCTATTGAGGAACGGGTTTGTTTTAAATTGGAAATTTCATATATAAATGTTCACTATTGTTGGTTTTATTCGAGTTCTTTTGCAGTTATTGGTTTACTCTTTACCTGCACTGACATTTGTATTCTTATTTTATTGATGATTACAGTGGTTTAAGTAGGACCGGACTTTGGAATTTTTGGGTGAACTGGAATTTATTTGCCTCTCGACGACAAAATTCGAGCTTGAGTTTCTCATTTATTCTGGCTTGATTACTCAAGTGGTCGTGCTGGGCATGGCTACAAGGAGAAGTTCATCAGTTAGAGTACGTAGGAATTTCGTAGGTGCTCTATCTTCTGCTATTCTAGAGTGGTTGTTAATATTTCTATTGTTTATAGACGCCTTATTCTCATACTTGGTAACGAAATTCGCTCGTTACTGTGAACTACAAACCCCTTGTCTCCTGTGCTCAAGGCTTGATCATATCCTGGGAGACGAGAAACCCGGATTCTATAAGGATTTAGTTTGTGATGTTCATAAATCGGAGATATCGTCATTAGTTTTTTGTCAGATTCACTATAAACTTGCCAATGTACATGGAATGTGTGAGAGTTGCCTCGTCTCATTTGCTACTGAAAAAAAGTCAAATACAGAAACATATAGGTTATTGGTTGGTAAGTTGGGGACCGATCTTGATTCACTAATAAAGCATCCCAAGCTCGGATCATCGGCTGAAAGGCATTGTTCTTGTTGTAATGTGCCATGGGCATCAAGGACATGTACTGACGAATTGATCCAGACAATACCAGTTGGGCTCAGTGTATCTAAATTTGATATCCCGTTGCAACATTCAGCAAGAGATTGTGATTTTGAATCTCACACAGACTTGAAGAAAAGAAGAGAAAAACTATCTGAGCAAAGGGCTTTATCTTTTGGAAACCATGGGTTTGATTCCTTATCTCATGTCGGATACACCGAGCTAAAGATCTCATCCGATTCTGAGTCTGAATTTTTGTATTCTGATGATGACGATGCAAAGGTCGTAGTTGAGGAAACCCATGTTCACAACGAAGAATTTGTACCTCACAGTATTCAACCAGAGATCAGTTTATTGAAGCTTATCTCGGACTGTTTGGCCCCAGAGATGCTGATTGGTCAAACATGTGTCCCTGTTCCTTCATTTGATATAGACAAGCCCCATGACACAACATCTTCAAATTCTTCAGCATGGACTGTTTCTGTTGGTCACGGGCACGGTCTGGAGGAGCTTAATTGGGACCAAGTTGATCAAAAAGCCAATTTTCATGAATTTCCCGAGCTTATCTCATTACACGATGATCCATCACCGTCAAATTTTGTTGAAGGGCTTACTGAAGTATCAAGAGAGTCATGTATGTAGAATTTCTTCCAATTATTTTCCTCTATTTTATTCGTGTACTCATTACATTATCTTATGCAAGCTGCCATGTTAGAATATAATGGAAAGTTAGTCCAACTTACCAACCTGTTAAATGTTTTGAATCTCACTTACCCCCGCCCCCATTTTTGGAGAAAATGTATGTTTTTTCGTTTAAAATATCTCTATACTGAGTAAAACTCTGAAGAATATTGGACCAAATTGGGGGTAAGTCTAAAATTACCCTTAAAAATTTCTTGTCTTTCAAGAAGTTTAGTTTCAACGGGGCTTGTTGCCGAGAAGTGTCATCAAATTTTGCAGTCAGTAAAATAACTGCAGAATTTGACTCTTTTTGCATCTCAATTTCACTCGTAGGTCACTTACTTCTAATTGAATGCTAAATTCTTTTAGATTTTGCACCATGCAATTTTTCCACCTATCAAGCTAAGTTAACTGTTTGTGTCATCAATTTTATCTTTTTTGTATGAATTATTGCCGCAGTAAATGTTTCGGGGAGCTGTGATATTGACGAGGCCTACAGGAATAAATGTGGGGAAAATATTGAGCCAAGAAATGCGGTGATCCCTTCTATAGAGCCAGGTTTAGAAACAATACAGGTTGTTGGAGTATCAAGAGAGACATGTGAGTTATAATATCTGTTGACGTGTCTTTAATATGTTTATCCTATGATACGTTATATTTATATTTTATACCTTTCTTTGATCTAAAATGGATTTTTGTAGTGGACGTTGCGGGACTTGATGATGGAGGCACATCTGTCATTCAGAGTGATGAAGTTTGTAAGACAGAATTTCTGTCCAATTTTATGGATTTAAGTGATTCTTACAATCTGGTTATCGGTAATAACGACTCATCAAATATTAGTGAAGATCTGAAGCTATTGTTCTCACAAATATCTTCTGCCAGAGGACTCGAGTTATCAACTAAAGATACGACTCTTCAGGTTAATGGGCATGGGGATGATTCAAAGACGTCTGATGCTAGCTCTAGTGGACTCGACACGCTTCGGAGGAAAATATCAATTGAGAGGAATGAATCTGGTTTTGAGTCTCTAGATGGAACTCATGGAAGTATTGTGAGTGCTCTTCAAGTTCATGGGCATGGGGACGAATCCAAGACGTCTGATGCTTCTAGTTCTAGTGGACTCGACACGCTTCAGGGGAAAATATCAATTGAGAGGAATGAGTCTGGTTTTGAGTCTCTAGATGGAAGTATTGTGAGTGAAATTGAAGGTGAGGGTGCGGTGGATCGGTTGAAACGGCAAGTTGAGCATGACCGGAAATCTATGAGTGCTTTGTATAAGGAACTTGAAGAAGAAAGAAACGCTTCAGCAATTGCTGCAAATGAAGCAATGGCGATGATTACTAGGTTGCAAGAGGAGAAAGCATCACTACATTTGGAAGCTTTACAGTATTTAAGAATGATGGAAGAACAAGCGGAGTATGACGTAGAAGCACTTCAAAAGGCGAATGATCTTCTTTCTGAGAGGGAGAAAGATATACAGGATTTGGAAGCAGAGCTCGAATTTTATCAAAATAAATTACCAGACGAACCGGACATGGAGACGCCAGAATTGGTGTCCGATTCAGATGTAAGCTGCATTGGAAATAGCACCACCGCTCCTACCGCACAATCACCTATGAAAATAGAAAACCATATACGCATTTTGAAGGACTCTTCAATAGATTTTGACGATGAAAAATACTATATCTCACAGTGTTTGAAGATGCTGGAGAGTAAACTTAATCGATTACCAAGCATTGGGGTTTATATGGATGCATCTAATGGTGGACACTCTGAGAGCAAAGCAAATGGAGTAAATGGTCTAGACGAGCTTCATTCAAGTGAGGCAGCTAACGGTGAAACTGAAATGAAGAAAGATGAGAAAGAGAATTCATGTCTAGACTTAATTTCTATTGAAAATGAGGTACTAAATTTAAACGAGAGATTGGAAGCACTCGAGGGTGACCGAAATTTTCTCGAACATGCTGTAAATTCACTTAGAAATGGTGATGAAGGAGTAAGATTCATTGAGGAGATAGCTCATCACCTGCGAGACTTGCGTAAGGTGAGATAAGATAAGACTTGCTCGAGGCTTCTCAAAGGTAATTTTCTTGTTGAAAATATGTACCATTCTCTTTTGCACATTTGATTGAAAATACCCTTGAAATTACCATGTTTATCTTTTCATTCATATGAAAAATAGAGACTATTTTCTTAGCAAGGCATCATGTGATTATCTTAAGCATACATTCGTCATTAACAAAAGTGGCAACAGATTAGTGTATCTGTAAATGTTTGATAGACTATTTTACCAAGGCATCAAGGCATCATGATGCTCGTGGATTTATATAGAAGTGGCATAAGTAGGCGCCGTCCTCTCGGATAGGAAGCAAGTCAAGGAACTTGTCCCATACAAAAGATATAGTGGCATAAGTAGAGATTTTTTGAACCAAATAAGATCTATTGCTGTAAACTGTGTGATGTTTAACACTGGTCATTTTCCAAGATCTTATTAAGTACCAATCATAATTTATTTTTCTTAGATATACCATCGAAAATAACTGGAGATGTCATAATATTCCGTATTTCTTTTATACATGAGAGTTGAAAATTCATTTTGCCTAACATTTGATATGTTATTCTGTTACATTGCAGATACAATTGAATTCTGAGCGTGATGGTCGTGTTGCATTTGAAGAGATCACCATGAACGACCAGGATAGATATAATACAAATGACTTGCCCGCAGTCTCCATCCGTGTTCTTTATTTATGGGGTTTCATATTTCTTTTTGCGCTGCACTTGCTTGGTTTCTCACACGGGTTGCTTGTAGAGTTCGTGAGGCGTGACTTTTGTGATATTATTGGGAAGTGAGTTATTAAACCGTAAAAGGGTTTATTTTTGGTTTGTAAAAAAAGTCGTTATGAGCGCCCCTTGTATATCAAACACATCAAGACTTCACTTGCTTAGTTTCAGAGTTTATTTTCCTCTGTTCACTGTCATAGTTAAATTCTCATAAGTAAACAATATTTCTGATATATAATTCATCTCAAATCTTATTGATCTTCATTCGCACATACGGACTGGATTACGTTCACCTCTATGGCTCTACCCCAGTTCTTGCTACTGCAACAACCTTCCCTTCCACAATGACATTGACAATAACCCTAACCCTGTTTCAGCTTAAGTTCATCATAACAGGCGTTCCCTTTCAAATAACAATTACGTTAAAAGATGTAACGCTGACTTCTTTAACGGAAATGTAATTTTAACTGTTAAGAGTTTGTAATTGATCTAAATATGTGAATTTGGCCGTTATGTAATAAAACTAATTCATTGTACATTAATATATTTATCGAAGGAAGAAAAATTCCTAACTTACGGAACTTTATTGATATTATTACATTACCAAAATGTTACGAAGGAATTAAAATGAATTAAGTTTTGAAAGTGTTATTAATAGAGGACCAACTCAAACTGAGATGAAACGTAGACCCTCTTTCTCCTCTGCTACTACTAGTGCTCACTCTCCAACCCACTTAGAGATCAATGGCATCACTCACAAAAGAAAAACTTCCAATAATAAGAAAAATAAAGTCACTATTGTAGCTAGCTGGTATTTTAAGGTTTTCAGAGGATTTCGTTGGCTCTGGAAAGATATTGAGAAAACTTTGGAATGACCCGGAGACAGCAACATAAGGAGAGGGTAGTCTTACAAAATAAACCATATTTAATAACTATTTTGGAAACTCAAGTATTGACTTATGCTTATTTATAAGCAATATTATGTTCTTTATGGCTGATGAATTCAGAAATATATATACACACCTAATATAGCTAGTTTAATTGTTTAGGTCCTTATATTATATTAATCTCAAAAAGAACAAAAGTTATTGAGCTTCAAATTATACGCGTAAGTGGATTCTAGTCTTGACACCCAATGTTCATGCAATGATTCCATCCCCCATATCAGTTCATTCACCTATGTAAACCATTTAATGACCATAAGGCGTGCAGTTACACTAGTTCTCAAAAATAACACTTACACAGACTGGATTACATTCACCTCTACCCAGTTCTTGGTACTTCGACCACCTTCCCTTCCTCATTGACATAAACCCCGACCCTGTTGCACTTAAAAGTCCATTATAACAGGCGTTCCCTTTCGAATAACAATTACTTAGGCTTCAGGCTTCTCTATCTTGATTGTTTCTGTTGCAGCTTCCCCATCAGTGCCAAACAAACAAGGCCATCCCCTCTTACCTGGACAATGTAATTCATTTTCTAGCTCCAAGCTAATTTGTTGCGAAATGGAGTCGCCATCGTCTAGCGATTGATTCCCGACTGATAACTTTATTCAAATTGAACATTTTATAGGAAGAAAAAGTAAGAAATAAAGAGACTATGGGCATATTTACTTCCTGTCTTTGTTTGTAATTGTGTATCGGTCCGAAAGGTCGTAACAATCTTTCCCGTTATAATGTGATTCGAAGCACTTGCACATGAAAGCTTTATCTCATATATCGTTTATCGATTTAATATACTTATGTAAATCATCACATTACTCATAAACATATCATCTCAAAGCTGATAGATATTTCATTGTAAACACGACCGAAATAAAACAGTAACCCAAATTATTTTTGCTTGAAGTACAATCAACTCTATCCCTGCTCTTGGATCTCTTACAACCTTCTCTTCGCTATTAACCCAAACCCAGACCTGTCACTCATAAAGTCATATGTAATAGGCATTTCTTCTTAGGGATGGCAATGGGGCAAATTTGGGTCTGGGAAGCTCAAACCATCCCCATCTCCGCCTAAGTTCCTCTCTCCCATACCCACCCCAAAAACCGTTTAATATAAACGGAGATCCCAAATCCGTCTAAATTGTAATATTAAATCCCATCCCCGTCCCATTTAAATGTTATTACACCAAAAATAAAATAAAATATCATCTTATATATTTTTTTTTGGTTAAGTTATACCATTAGCAAGGTTATTAAAATAAAATGAAACATAAGACATGAGTCCAAATGGCATGACTTAATATATATGCAAAGTCATTAAATAAGACAAGTAAGAGATGAGAGGTGAAGAAAGAGTTGTATCCCCAATTATTTAGGGGTATATAAGGTATAACCAAATGAGACGGGGAGGAATCGGGGATTTGTTGGAGCTATACCATACCCGCCCCGATCCCCATCGAGGTTTTGAAAGACCGCTCCCAAACCCCGTAAGATCCTCCCAAATCCTCTCCATTCGGAACGGGGCGGATCCCGGTGGGGCAGGGTTGTAGCGCCCCGCTTTTTGTTTCCCCTCTTTGGTTGATCTTTTAATTAGTGTGTTTTACACTAGTGGCTGCTAGATATTGACTTGCTCCCTGTAGTAGCCTATCATAATCCTTTTGAGTTTGAGTTGAGTTGTAAAACCCATTCAACATCCACCATCATAACTTCCCTCCCTTTACTCCATCTCCTCCTCCTTATTCTCCCCCTTCAACCTTTCTTCTCCTTTACCAAATACAAATCTAGAGAGAGGAAAACAAAACCCCAACCCCAAATTCCTTAACCCATCCCTTCTCCTTGCATTCTAGAGAGAGAAACAAACCCAACTTTTTTCCCATTTCCAATTAGAAGTAAAGGAAGTAAATAATCAGATTTCCTCTACTGTAACCTTCAAGCAACCTAGAGTATTAGAGAGATGAGAGACCATCTTTTTAGATTCCGCATTGCTTTGGGAAGTTGCTGATTTCATTGGAACTTTAAGGGCAAATTTCATTATCTTCTAAACCCCGGATTCGTCGATCAGGCAAGTACAATTACTACTAGTTATCGAGTGATTACTGTGTTTAGTGAATTCGTGATATGGACTAATACCTCTGATATACAGGAACTATAAGTTATATTTAGATGGTTTTGATTTAAGCGTGTTATGTTAGCTAAGCTTAGTTAATTAACAAATGTTGTAGGATTTATGGGTCGTGAAGCATACTACCTATTGGAATTGATAATCTCGTCTGATGTATATGGTCGAGAATATGTAATTACTAAGTACTGTAGAAATCTGAATTATGGTGGGACATCTCTTTAGAAATCTGTATACTTGTAAGGGTATTAGGCTAAGCTCTCTAAGCTTTAGCTACCAACTGTTAGTGGTAATGTATTAGCTAATGTAGGTAATATTACTTAGAACTTTATAATAAATGATCACCTAATATAAACATAGCAGGTACTGTTGGTATTAGTATGTAATTAATGGACATAGGATTGGCACTCTATAATACCCTAACTTTTGAGAGTTATTGGATAGTCTAATATACATTTTGCGACATGATAGGATACCTAAATTTTTGTAAGTGTCAAGAGAGGTATTTGGTATACGGCTTAACTTAGCTACTATTATATGAATTCACTGATATAACCTTTATTAACTTAAGGTAGAAGGATCATTGATAGTTAATGTATAATATCATCGACTGAGACACCACTCCTATATTTGTGAGGGTAGAAAGATCTTTGAGCTTTTGATCACCAATCATATGATATAACCTCATTTCCTATGGAGCAAGGACAGATTGGTCATTTTGATTGAGTGCCAGTCTCTTAAATCATTCATGCATAGGATAACTTAGAGTCGTGTACACAGTAGGGCTATGATGTCAGGGTCCTTGGGTTCGATTCCCTAAACAAAAGATTAGGTGACTGTTTATCAGTGTTCCAGGGTTGTAAGCCCCTAAACTCTTCCCCAGTTACATATCGACTTTGTTATTCTTTGTGAATACTCCCCGTGGGCATAGATCCCTAAAAGTGAAAATAAAAAGGTTTTAGACCTGTAGGTTGAAAATTTTTGACCACCTTGATCCGGTGATTTCCCCGTTAATTCCTGGCTCACTAAAAAGGCATCCGCCAATCCCTAGCTCGCCAATAAGGGATACGCTTTTGTTGAGGACAGAAAGGTACGAGAGTGTGCTCGCACTGAATTAAAAGTGACCATGTGTACATCGTCTGTTAGTTATCTCCCACACCTAATAATACTTTATAACTATTTTATAATACCGGTTGGCGCCGACGCTTAAAAACACTAGTACTTTTGTATTGCATTGCATCATGCATTGCATCATTTATATATATTTATAGAATATTATATCACACTAGTACTTTTGTATAATAGATCGGTCTATCATGTTCAGTGACCGGTAATAATTGTGCTTGTTTGACGCCCTGTGCGCTATATTTTTACAGTAGGTCGAGCACAATAGGTTTTGCTTAGTTACGCTTGGTTGATCATTTTTCAGGATTCTTTGGAGTTCTTTGGATCGCTGAGCTGTCGTAGGGTATTTATGATTTTTACTTCAGATTTCATTGTCGTAATCTATTTTCTTGTTAGTATATTTTATTGAGAATATTATTTATTTTATTCATTTAATTTATATTGAGTTATTTTCCGCTGCATTTCTTTGGTAAGTAGATGTAGTTTATTTCTTTAGAAATATATTACATTTATAGGGTTCATCCGTGGGATGCCCGACTTGTTATGCCTTAGGATTTGCTTTATGATTTTTATCAGAAAGTAGATTTTGGGGCATGACAGGGGCAAATTGCCATCCTTATTTCTTCTTCAAGATTTTTTGAGGGTCTTTTGTCAAAAAAAAATTCGTGGGTGATGAGGGGCAATATTAGGAGAAAAATAAAAGGGGAGTGTTAAATGGCTAAGAGTATCTACTAAAGTACCTCACTCACTTAGAGCATCTCTAGCAGCAAGTGTGAATTTGGGTATGGGCTCTGACAAGGGGCCCACAAAAAACCCAACTCACACCCATTATCTTCCAGTAGTGAGATTGAGTTGAGTTTGAGGTTTTTTTTTTTTAGTTTTTTTTTTAAATTTGGGTGTTCTTTTTATCGCGCAGTGTTCATTTCACCGCCAAATCTATGTTTCTATTAGACCTCAGTGACAATTTTGTTTGAATAGAATTTGGTTATATTCGAATAAAACTGTTCAGTGCAAAATTGTGGAAATTTATTCGAACAGACAAATAGTCTGTTCGAATAGACATTGAAAAAACTCTGCCAAAAACTTAAGAACTTCACCAAATAGTCATAGCTGATGTCATCTACATAATCATAGCTGAGGTCATCTACACCTTAGTAAGCAATTTATTCGAATAGAAATTGAAAATTTCTCCCAAACACCAAAAAACTTCAGTCAATTTCAACATTAGATAATCATGGCTAATAAACATTAAGAACATCCAAAACATCGCCTACAAAAACATCGTCTACTCATAATCACCTACATAATCATAACTGAGCTTCTATATTGTCTTCAAAAACATAAAAAAAAACACTTATATCTACTCAGAATCATCTCCAATACTCCGCCCCTTGCGGCTAGTACCGCAGCTCCTGGTTCGCGGACCAGATCTACGCTGCCTCATCCTCGCGCCACCTCCAGATGGTAGCGGCACCACCCGTACGTTACGCCCCCTCCTCAGTTGTAGGTCCTAAATGGGACAAAGAAAATTTATAAATATTTTGACAAAATAAATATGACATTAAGAAAAAAATATATATATAAATAAATTGCTTACATGGGCATATAGCTGATGATCTATACTGTCAATTTTCCTGTGGGCAATAACAAGCTCATCCCCCAACTCCTTTAACCTTTGTGTGTCCCGCGCAGACTCTGCAAGGACGAGTCGCCGCATACTATGAGTCAGTTGCCACAGCTCCTCTGCGCCGTAGGAGGAAGACATGGGTGACGGGTCCCTCAAGCGGGCAATGGGGAGCATCTCACGTCACCCTGTCCACTCCATGTGCCACCCCGGGTCTGACCCCTCTGCCTCACCAGGCAAACTGAAGTCTTAGGACGCACTATGAATCGACGCTGACGTAACTACCACGGGTGTAATACCAGCTCAGAGTGCAGTCGGTCCGAACAGATCTATATTTACCATCCTCTGGGAATCTGTCAACATGTGGCCTACCTCTAAAGTTTGTTCAACCCAGTATGAGGCGTAAGTCTCTCGCTCCTCCCCTACCATAAATTGCTCACAGTCAAGGAACCCAGCCTGTCTCATCTCATGAAAAGCTGCTAGACTAATATGTAGCGACACGCTAAGTGGAGGATCCAAAAATACGCGTCTCGCCTTCCAACTGCCTCCAGCATCTATCCCCCAAGTAATATTTGCAGTTTCCGTTTGGTACTTGAAGTAGCATCTTCTTACGGGATAGGAGTTTTACAGTTAGTACGTCTTCTATCTCAGACACCTCAGACTCTAACCAAGATTCCCAGGTAATCGTCTCAATCGTGCAGTGGTTAATATGGTATCTGCCTAGAATAAATAGATTGGTTGCCTGGTCATTTATTTTCTTCATGTTTCCCCTCTCTCATGCTCTGAGGTGCGGATAGGCCGAGAACGTAACCTCTTCCTTGACTATAGGGTGACCAACCCCACAATACTCATTAAACTAATACTGTATTTCGGAATAATATAAATAATAATAATAATTTATATTTAAGACGTTTATTGGAAGATATTTGATTTGTAAAAGGAAAAAGTGTTGGTGTACTGTAAGAAGTTGGATAAATCCAGTGATGGCACCCCCGGTCGTGACTGCGATATCCAAACCATAGTACAGGCATATTGGGCAGCCAAGTCTAAATCGTCCACGGCCGCGAGATATCCAAGCGGAACGGTGTCGTTGGCCGTTTGGAACCACAAATGTCCCATCATGAAGAGGATAAAAACACGAGCAATAGTAATATCATCCTCCCGATCAGCTGTGACGGTCAAGTACGTCCTCAAATGTGCAATGCTGACGTTCCCACTCTTTATATGGCTGGAATCAATGTTAGGAAGCAATTGCCTCGCATTGGATAAAATAGACCATGTGTCGTCATACGACACCTGTGTCGGATATCGGCCGATTGACATGATGTCAGCATATTGAAATCGAGAGGAGTGACCCCTATGTCCGCACATGAAAACAGAAACGTGTGTGTGGTCGGCCACCAACGCTCTGTAAGCGTCCTAATTAACCGATTATCTGAATTGCCCAAACGTATATTCATAAACTGCCCAAAAATATTCACCACGGCCTCCCTTACAGGTAGAATTGTGGCAATCTCCTTCCACACTTTAAACACCGTAGTGAATGTGTCGTGCACAACATCGAATCCCGATTCTGTTCATTGAGGCATTTTGTCAAATACTTGATTTATGGAAGAAAAAAAAAAAACAATTTACCATTACACTAAAACTTATTGTGAGTTCCTTTCTCGTGTAATAAATGTGACTGACTCCGTCTGGGAGTTGGGTAATACACATCCGCGGGAAGTTTTCTTGGGTTGGGTTTGTATAGATTGGGTTGGATATCTTCAAATTTCACTCGTTTTTTCTTTCTTCTGGACCTCAAGTGAGTTACGGTACGCTCCGGATCTCTTGTTCCTCTAAACCCATGCATAGTACTAGGGTGTGGTTCTCCCTCTGGCATATGCATTTTAATTTTGTTGAAATCACAATTTTTTTACCAGGGATTTTGAGAGAGAACAAGAAGTAAAAAAGTAAGAATAGTCAAGTTGGGAGTGAGTTTTACAAACAGTTGAAGCGGCGGTGTTCCTTTTACCACGCGGTGTTTGAATCTCCTCAAAATAAAAAAATAAAAATTTACGTTGGCAATTCATACTGGCTGCTGAGAGAGGTCGGGTGTGAGTTGGGGTTTGGTGGGCCAGGGTGTCAGAATTTATACCCAACTCACACTGGGCTGCTAGAGATGCTCTAAGTAGTAAGCTAAACATGAAACTATCTCTACCAGAAGCATTCCGGTCGTTATTACTATTATTGGAATCGGATCAATGAAGGATCCAGATTGAATAAACTCCCAAACCATTCATATCTAATTTAATCGGATCGGGTTCATCAAACTCAACAAAGGTGAACATTTCTACCCTTTGAGAGAGAGAGAGAGAGAGAGAGAGAGACGAACTTAAGAAGCGCGAACTTTTCTTCAATTTGATTCCCGCCAATTCATTTGGCGTCACAAGGTAATCTCTCTCTCTCTCTCTCTCTCTAGCTTTTGACCTCTTTAGAGATTTAGGTTTACTGTTTTATCATCTAATTTGGAATTTAGGGTTTTGGATGTAACAACAATCATCTTAATTGATACTATAAATGCAAATCAGAAAGATTAGGGTTTGATTTTGTTAGTATGCTCTCTAAAAATTGTGCTTAATTTAGGGTTTTTATTGTTAATTATAACTTATGTTGTTGTTTTGTACAATGGTATCTGAAATTTTATGTTATTTGATTTTTTTGTAGCGTAAACGCGAGTTAAGACTTAGTTTGACTTAGCTTTGTCCTATTAATAATTTTACGACAGGCGTAAGAAACATGTTTCTCAAGGTACAGTTACCTTGGAATGTGGTGATATCGCCTAAGAACCTAGATGGTAAAGGGTTATTGCTCCAGAGGTCGATTATTGTACAACTAATGGAAGAGTTTGCGAATCGAAAAGCTACCAAAGATTATGGGTATCATATTGCTGTGACCACTTTAATGAAGATTGGAGAAGCGAAGGTGAGGGAGCAAGGGGACGTGATGTTCCCGGTTAAGTTTAATTGTGTCACCTTTAAACCCTTTGCAGGGGAGGTGCTACTAGGTGTTGTGACCAAGGTTTTAAAGCATGGTGTTTTTATGGATTGTGGGCCTGTGGAGAATGTTTTCTTGCTACTAAGACGATGCCGGATTATGATTATGTTCATGGGGAGAACCCGGTTTTCATGAGCAAGGAGCTTTCGAAGGTAGAGAAAGGTGCGAAGGTCCGGTTCATGGTGGTGGCAACCCAATGGGTTGAGAGTGAGCGAATATTTAAGATTATTGGAAGCTTGGCGGTGATTATCTCGGACCTATTTCTGTATCGTGATAGCAGCAACAAGAAAAAATAATGAGGAAATAGGTAAAGCGTCTCTCTTTCAAATTTTATTAGTAGTTGTATCAGTTCTAATGTAAGCCATTCTTTTTTGCGTATTTGATTGAAAACACCGTCGAGATTATCGTATATTTGTTGGATAGACAGTTGTTCTACCAAACATTATAATGCTCATCTAAAGCATACGTTGATTGTTTACAGAAATGTCAAAATGTTAGTATATCTGTAAATGCTATAAAACTTATTAATATCATTTTCTGATAGATAAGAATTTGTGTCGAATTGAAAGGGTAGGAAAACAATCCAACAAAGACATAAGAACGAGAGATTGCACAAGAGTACGTGGGACCCCTTAATAATGGCTTCTTAAATTCATTAATAGAACTTTACCATCGACTTAACTTCCATACTGAATTTTTTTGAAGATATAATTATCTATTTTTTGTGTTTATTTTATTTTATTTTGGGTTCTGGATATCTTGTTTGGTCTTTACGGTAGACTGCGTATAGATTTGGTGGAGCCTGTTTTTTGCGGTATTATTAGCAGGTAGGAACTGAGTAATTAAATCCTCTTAGGGTTGGCTTCAATTTTCAACCTGCATCTCTTGTAAATAAAACAGATTAAGAGGTTACTTGGTTTACTAATTATAGTTAATCGAAGTTTCAGAGATTCTTCCGTTATTGATGTCCATATATCGAAGTCTTCATTTCTATATAATTCATCTATCGATGTTTCAGAGTTAATTTTTTTTTATGTCCATATATTTAAGTTTTTTCATTTCTATATAATTCATCTAGGAGCTGATATATCTTTATTTGTAACAGCAATTACCCAAATAAATACTTCCAAATGCCCACTTTCCAAAATCGAGCCCAGGAACAGTAAATTTCATAATCGATACTGGATACTTATATTTCCAATTTTACCCCTATTTAAATTTTGTATTAACTGAAAAATACCAGCTGTGCATTTGTAGGTTCTTAAGATGTGATTTTTTATCCAACTGGAGAGAGAAACAACACAAAAAGTACAAAGATAAATGAAGAATAGAGGGATGTTCATAATTTTTCTTTATCTCCATTAAAGCTTTTTGAAGGTTTCTTCAAGATTCGCTTCATAGCGCCGAGATATCCGATATTCTTTTAGTTTTCTTATGAGGTTTGGTTTGATTTCAATTTGAAAACCCAGGGTTTCAATTTTGAGATTTTGTCCCTGGTCTCATCTTCCTCCTCTTCGTTAATCTTTATTTACTTATTGGCGTCGAAATATTTGATATTCTTCGAGTTTTCTCATAAGGTTTGGTTTGATTTAAATCTTATAGATTTAAATTTGAAAATCGTATCAAATTTTAGACTTTGCTCTCGGTATCTCTCTTATCTTCCTCCTCTTCCCCAATCCTTATTTACTTGTTGGGTGCAATATTGAAAACCATGGAAACTAAGGTGGTATTTGTTTTTCAAGTGCTGAATGTTGAAGAAAAAAAAGATCAAGTGCTGAATGCTGAATGCTGAATGCTGAATGCTGAATGCTGAATGCTGAATGTTTTGAAGTACTGAATACTGAAAAAATGTAGTGTTGAATAAGTTATAAAAAAATACTCTTGTTATAAAATATCTTTTTTTCTAAGAAGTGTTGAAAACTGGTAAATGACTTAAATACCCTTGTTTAAAAAAAAATACAACTTGAAGCATTACCTCAAAATTGGCAACATCTCTTCACTATAAAGTACTATGACACCATAAAAGTATAGTCACAGTTTGAAATAGACATACAAAAGGCATCATTGCACAAAATGGGCATACAAAATGCATTATTGCACAAAATTGACAAAATAAATATATAAAATGGACATACAAAATGCATCATTGTACAAAATGGATAAAATGAATATACAAATGAGCATACAAAATGCATCATTGTACAAAATGGATATACAAAAGACATCATTACACAAATAGACAAAATTGATATACAAAATGGTTTATACAAATCAACAAAATTAAAGATTGTCTGAAATACGAATCTTAAGATAGTACAAACCAACATTGTCCAAAATAGCAAATAGTCGAACATCAACATATTTTATAAACTCTGAGAAAACAAGATAATCCAAAATAACAAACTAATGCATAGAAAACTAAAATCTGAAAACTGTATTAGGTAGTTTTTCTTTGATTCCAGCGTAGCCAAGCCTACAAAAATGTTTGGGAGTATCTTGGCTTGGGTCACCAGTCACTTGTTGAGCCTTCTTATTCTTTGGAGGCATGGTAAAACCTGATAAACAAATCAAAACAAAAATGTCAGCAATATATTCCTCATACAGTATATCACAATCTATCAAGATTTTTGGACTCCAAATAACCACACACAAAAAATATATTTTTCTGAGTTCCAATATCCACAGCTTTTATTGTAATCTATTCTCCTAACCAAGGCTGCCCATTTTGTCTTAGCAAATGTACAAGAAAAGAACAAATGTTCTTCATCTTCTTCTTCAATATCACAGAGTATGCATGTTTCAGGTTATATCTTTCCTTAACTGAACATTCTACATGACATTTTGTCTGAAGTTAAATATAAACTAACTTGTAACAATATTGAGTTGATAAACAATGACAGAAGCAGGCAGTTCATGCACGGGCACACCCTGCATGGAAATTTCAAGCACTAGACTACAATCAAATGCAAATGGGCCCCTTCTAACCATGATGAAGCTATGATCAACTCAGATCGATCTCTTACAGGTACTATTGGAGGATTTGGAGCCATAGTGAGAGAACAGTCTGGGAATCCTTTAGGAGCTGCTCCTGGGAGTTGTAAGGGTGTTCCTATACCTGTTCTTGAGTTACAAGGTATTCTTATGGGGCTAAAGCAAGCTTGGTCTAAACACTGCAGGAGGTTGTGTGTGGGAAAACATGTTGCTTCAAACAATCATGTACATCACCAAGAAGAAAGAGCCACCTAAGCCATTATTTTATTTCCAGAAAATAGAAAATCCATCTTGTTTTGTATGGTAAGAATTCAATATAAACTCCCAAAATCAATCGAACAAAGGAATTGCAAACACAACTGATATATGAGAAAACACCTCTATTTAGCTTTTGGGACAAGTCTAGACGACTACACTGATCTAATATAACAAGAAACATCAAGTAAATAAATTAAAAGACATAATTTGTTCGGCAACATGGATGTTAAGAGAACTTTAGCCAAAGCATTAGGCATTACGGGCATTAATTTTTTTTTGGCAAAGGTGTCCATATTTCATAAACACCCACCCACAACTTAGACAGTAATACAAAGGTACAAGAGATGAGGATATACCTAAGATGTTTGAACCTTAGGAAGTGTCTTTTAGAAATGAGCAGCTGCCTTTGGTGTTAGCATTCTTTTCGGGCAGATTCAAAGCATGACTATCAAACCTATAACGCAAAAAGAGTACAATGTCTCTTATCTATCTTCCCATAGCGTTTAGAGTTGTGGAGGGCATTAAAAATTCATTGGCGCAAACTTACCAATCATCTTTTCCCTTTTCTTCATCTTCTGAAGTGAAAGTGCAATGGCATGATCTATATTGTCACTCTCATATTAAGTCCGTGTATCCTACATTCAAGATTCCCCGAGAAAAAAATTAAATACCATTAACATGAATGTCCAACAGTCTAGCATCTAACCAACGCTTTGATAAGAAATAACGCCTAAATATATTCGTGCAAAAAAGAAATTAACCAATGTTTGATAAAGCTAAATCAATTGTTGCTTCTAAATGACAGATATCAACTTATTGTAAAACAGAGTATCTGGCAGGCTATTGAATTCCCCTTCAAATCTCAGTGAAACCCTAATAATAATAGAAGGTTCATAAAATAAATCACACAAATATGTAAAGACAACATCATGATGCAGCAAGTGCAGATAATAAAGGATGACACCACAAGACCATACATTTATTGTAGTAAAATAATTTTTAAAGGGTTGTGAGAACTTTGACGATGGAAGATTAATCGTAGTTACACCAATGTCCCACCCTGACATTAGGTCTGTTTAGGAAGTTTTAGGTCTGTTTAGGAAGAAGGGTAATCTTGGCATAAGGGGTTTCATCAGATGCTGGAAAAAAAACTTGTAAAAGAATGAACTAATGGTGGAAAATTGAACATGACAAAAGTTTGTAAAAACAAATGCCATAAAGGCAAATAATATATGATAAATTATGTAGTTTGAAGTGACAAAAGAGAGCTAGTAATGTTGTCGAGTTCAATAACCTATGACAATCTAATAGTTTGAGGTGACAAAAAATGGCTATTCTCTCATTTCCTTCCAACGTTTTATCTCTCGTCACTATTTCATAAATTACTTTACATTGTTGACCTATAATAACTGTATCGAATGACAAATTATATGTTTTTCAAAAACACATGGTGATTTTTCCAATCACACATGACTATTTCTGTAATAACAAATGTTGTAATGTTCAATAACATATGACAAATCCAATCCTTTGAGGTGACAAAAGAAGGTATATCCTCTCACTTTCTTCCATATTTTTATCTTTCGTGACTATTTTATAAATTATTTTACATTGATGACCTGTGATAATTGTATCGAATAACAAATAATATGTTTTTCAAAAACAGATGATAATTTTTTCAATAATACATGACAATTTTTATAATAGCAAAATTTGTAATGTTCAATACATATAACAAATGAATCTAGTTGTTTGAGGTGACAAAATGACGTATATCCTTTTACTTTCTTTCACATCTCTGTCTCTCATAACTATTTCATATACATTATATTGAGGACTTATTACAACCGAATCGAAAGACGAATGATATGATAATTTTTCTAAGGATACATAACAATTTTGTATTAACAAATGTCGTAAAATTCAATAATGTAGTCCAATGTATTTTTGGCTACACACTTTAGGACGATTAGGGTTCTTGATTGGATTGAGGATTGAGTTGAAACAACACTCTAGGTAGGGCACCATGCCGAATCCTACAGGTGTTCATTTCTTAGAACGACTATAGAGGGTTTTGGGAAAGAAGAAGATCATTGCCATAAGGCATGAGTATCTATTTATCAATACTTGGATAGATATTGTCTTATGCTAGAGAGCCATAATAGTAGGTCGCCTAAATTATGTTTTACATTGACACATTAAGAACGGAGCTCGTCATTTATAAATATCCATATGTTTTAACAAATAACATATGGCAAATCTAGTTGTTTAAGGTTACAAAAGAAATCTCGTCTCACTTTCTTCCACATCTCTATTTCTCGTGACTATTTCATAAAATACTTTACATTGAAGACCTATGAAATTGTAATGAATGACAAATGATATATTTTCAAAATTGACAATAATTTTTTCAATAACACATGATAATTTTTGTAATAATAAATGTCTCAAAGTTCAATAATTTATGACAAATCTAGTTGTTTGAGGTTACAAAAGAAGACATCTTATCTTATTTTCTTCTACATCTTTGTCTCTCATGACTATTTTATAAAATACTTAACATTGAAGACCTAAGATAATTGTATCGAACTTCAAATGATATGTTTTTCAAAAACACATGATAATTTTTCTAATAACACATGACAATTTTTGTAATAACAAATGTTGCGAAGTTTAGTAACATATGACAAATCAAGTTGTTTGAGGTGACAAAAGAAGGTATTTCCTCGTACTTTCTTCCACCTCTTTATTGATCGTGATTATTAAGTATTTTACATTGTAGACCTATGATAATTGTATCGATGGACAAATGATATCCTTTTTAAAAATAGATTATAATATTTTTAATAACAAATGTTTTTTAAGTAGATATGACAAATGTGTTGGGCAGTAACATATTACTAGATCGCTTCACATTCTGAATGTATGATAATTAGATCGAGTCATATGTGATACTTTAAATAAAACAATCCACTAATATCTTATTAATGATAAATTAAGGTTATAATATTCACTCTCAAATAATAATTTTAACCCTAAACTTAGAGAGAATTTGTTTAGTTTCACCTAAATTTTTAGTGATTGATCACCAATATTTCTCTCTAAGTTTAGGGTTAAAATTATTATTTGAGAGTGAATATTATAACCTTAATTATCATAATAAGATATTAGTGGATTGTTTTATTTAAAGTATCACATATGACTCGATCTAATTATCATACATTCAGAATGTGAAGCGATCTAGTAATATGTTACTGCCCAACACATTTGTCATATCTACTTAAAAAACATTTGTTATTGAAAATATTATAATCTATTTTAAAAAGGATATCATTTGTCCATCGATATTGTTTGGCAACTTCTAAGAGTATCTCCAGCAGTTGAGTGTGAGCTCTGACTGCTGGCCCACCTTTTCTTTTAAAAAAAATGAGCCCAAACTCAACTCTTCTAGCAGTGGGTGATATCTTTATTTTTTAAAAATATTTTTTTAGTTCGTGGCGGTATTCTTTAGTCCCTGCGGTATTCATTACTCCGCACAATTGTTAATCTCCTCTCACACATCAATAAATAAATATTTAGTCTGTGCGGTGTTTTAAACTCTGCCAAACTCATTTTTTTTAGTGTGAGCTCCCCACACTCAGTTGAGTTCTGACAACACCATGTCATCAACTCACACTCGTTTTTCTCACTACTAGAAGCTCACAAGTTTGGCTTTAGAGTTTAGTCTGACAAAAAACAAACAAACTCACACTCATTTTTCTCACTACTAGAGATACTTTAAAAGGCCAACCCAAATATTTTTAGATTGTTTCATTTATTTATTAATTTTACATAATTTTGTAGTATTGTTTATTATTAAAAGCCTTTGTCAATTATTTAATATAGGAAATATATAATATTAAAATTATTTTAAAAGGTAGGTAGTTAGATTTTGGAATCCAAGTGTTTGGGTATAGATTTTTGAAAGTTGGCATTTTGTAGTATTTATTTGACCAATTGCCGTATTCGTAACTACAGTAACCCATTTATTTTGTTAAAATACAATCAACTCTACCCAATCCCCGGTTGCTCTACCAACTCCCTTTTGTCATTGACCCAAATCCAGACCCTATTGCACCTAAAGTCAAGCGTGACAGATGCCTTCTAGCACAACAATTGCGTCCACAATGGAATTCTCTATCTCAATTATTGCTGCTGCAACATCCCCATCAACACCAACCAGCTAGGGCCATGAAGTCTTACCTGTAGAATTTATTCGGTTTATCTCAACCAGTCGTTACAGAAGAAAAAGGAAGTGACAAAAATATAGAAAGTAAAATATGCTATGGAGATTCAGACCTTCGCGTATAAATGCCATCTTCGCTCTTCAATGATATTGCTCAAGGGTGTCGTGGGGATTTATATAAGCACTGCGATGTCTTGTTGGGCTCGTGTTATATACTTGCAGCCACTTCAGAAAATAATTTTATTTTTGGTAGCCATTCTTGATTTTGGAAGATTAGCTTAAAATGAAGATAAAAGCCGTTTGTGTCCCACTAGCTTAAAATGAAGATTAGCTTAAAATGAAAATAATGTTATTTTGAGAGATTGATCACCATCATCATTTTAAGCTATCTATGTGTTTTTTTTATCATCTTTGTAAAATATTATCTAATTGAATGTTTTTTCTATTTGATGTGTTTTTTTATGGAGGGTATTTAAAATCTTTTTCTAGATCTTGACTTGGTCTTCTAGGGTCACTGAGTTGAATGTGGTCTAATTTGGGCCGGAGTTTGAATTTGGGATCAAAATCATATTTGTACCCTGGTCAGTTATATAGGTCCAAAGTCAAAATCAGCCTTTTATTTCTCATTGATTGGTTTTCTAAAATAACTGGAAATGTCATAAGTTAGCGTATAATTATTTTCTTTGACATGATAAATTACTCAATTACCTTGCAGGTGCTGAATATATAATATATGTTGAATATAGAATATACCTAATATAGGATATATACTAAATATAAAATTATCTAAATATAAGATATTCTTACTTAGCTCCCAAGTAATTGTAACTATATAAGAAGAAAGTCTTCTTCCATTCTAATAATCGAATAATAATAAAGTTAGTCATTCTCGAATCTCTTATTCTTTATATTAGTTTCTACATGGTATCAGAGCGGGTTCGATAATTGAACCTGGTTCTTTCGAATTAAATTGAACTGAATTTCGCTGCGAATTACTGTCATGAAGCTTAATTCTGTTCCGAAGTTCGAAGTTACTGTAGCTGTAACCGTTCGAGGTCACTGTAGCAGTAGTGTTCAAAATTATTGTAGCAGATACCATAAAATCACTGTAGCAGTTCGAAATTACTGTAGCAGATACCAGAAAATCACTGTAGCAGTTCGACCAATAGGTTCCAATGATGATACAACAATGGTATCATCAAACTCAAACCCTAATCCTCACATTGTTCATAACCACATCGATGCACTTAACTATAAAAAGAGACAGCCTCAAAGTTCCTGGAATTCTCATAGAGAGACTCGACCTCTCTGCCTTGATCTTGAGTATACCCACTGTGGAGAGAAGGGGCACACAAAACAGAAGTGCTATGAAGTCATTGGGTATCTGGATTGGTGGGATTTTACAAAGCGACCAAAGAAGAACATAGCTGCGAAGAAGGATGCTGCTAAAAGTTCTCCTTCAGTGAATGTTGCCCAGTCAGGTATGAAAATTAAATGTTATGTTTTAGTTGTAAATTCTTTGAATAGTACTTGGTTAATTGATACTGGTGCATCAAATCACATGGTAAACGACTCTTACATATTATCATCCATTACACCTTCAACCCAAACCTCTATATATACAGCAAATGGTGGTTCATCTTCTGTAATTGCAGAAGGTTCCACTGACATATCTGAATCCCTGACATTAAATTATATCATTATTGTTCGTGCTCTAGAGTACAATATCTTGTCTGTCAGTAGGATCACTGTTGCACTTACATGTACCATGACGTTTTGGCCTCAATTCTATATTTTTTAAGACATAGTGACACGGCAGGTTCTTGGTTGTGGCGTTAGAAAAGACAATCTCTACTATTTGGACCTGATTAATAGTGGAGAGCAGAGAATTCATTAGGTGAATAAAGTTGGAGGAATTGAAGAAGCAAAAGCTAATGTGTGGTTATGGCATCGCCTGGGTCATCTCTCCTTCGGGTATCTTCAGAAATTAAATTCATCGTTATTTTCGAATTGTAGTATTTGAGAGTTTATGTATGATATTTGTGAACTCGCTAAGAGTCGTCGTATTACATACTCTCCAAGTTTTAATAAAAGTTCAGAACCTTTTAGTATTATTCACTCTGATGTATGGGGTCTTGCACATATTCCTTCATTGTCTAGAGCTCGTTATTTTGTGACTTTTATTGATGAGTGTACTCGTATAATGTGGGTATCCCTAATTACCCATAAAAGTGAAGTCTTTGAAGTATTTTAAAAAAATTATCAGATAGTTTTGACCCAATTCCAAAGGAGGATACAAGTGTATCAATCTGATAATGGAGGAGAATTTACTAATGACATGTCGGAGTTTTTTTACAAATAACGGCATTCGACATCAAACCTCTAATGTTTATACCCCACAACAAAATGGGTTAGCTGAACGAATGAATAGACAACTGTTAGAAGTTGTTCGTGCATCTCTTTTTGGAATGAATATGCCATTGAATTATTGGGGAGAAACATTAAAATCTGCTTCTTACTTGATAAACCTCACACCATTTAGAGTCATTGAATTTCAGACCCCCATCCAAAAACTTCAAGATCTTATCACCATCCCTGCAATGCCAAACCTAGAACCACGTGTTTTTGGATGTGTTGTCTTTGTTCATATACCTAAACATCAGCGAGGAAAATTGGATCATTGTGCTCGAAAGTGTGTGCTTCATGGATATACTGATTTTAAAAAGGGTTATCGTTGCATGATCCTGTGAAGGGAAAGGTGTATATCTATTTTAATGTTTCGTTTCTAGAATTGGAGACGTATTTTGTGAGATCTGCCCTTTAGGGGGAGAAACATAATAATGGTGAAGGAAAGTTCCCTATTATTGGGGATATGTTTTAAGAACTAGAGGATTTGACGAGTAATTTGAACAGGCGTAGTAACCTAACTGATAATGAAAAGGAAAGTTAAGCAGAGCAAATAACAGGGGGAGATCAAGGTATTGAATATGAACTTCATACGAATGGAGAGGATCAGACGACAGGGGGAGATCAAGCTGAAGTAGTAGAAGTTGCCCGTGACTCCAACATTCTAACACCATCTACTGAAGCACTACCACAGAATGTTGAACCTCAGGTATTACCTAATTCTAACACTATTAATGTTATTCCACCTAGACGTTCAGAAAGGCCTACTAAAGGTATTCCAAAATCTACTTATGAACCAGATATCAATTCTAAAGCCAAATACCCAATTTTTGATTATGTGTCCACCCATAGGTTGGCTAAGTCGTTTACATGCACTATGAATCAATTATCCTCTGTATTTATTCTTAGTAATTTGCAGGATGCACTATCAGATCTACAATGGAAGAAAGCAATGAATAAAGATATGAATGGATTACAAAAGAATTCAACTTGGAAACTTGTTGATAAAGCCCACGGATATCGTATTGTTGGGTGTCGTTGGATCTTTATTGTAAAGATGAATTCAGATGGAAGGATTGATAGGTATATAGCCAGACTAGTTACCAAAGGGTATACGCAGACGTATGGTATAGATTACGAGGAGACCTTCACCCCAGTGGCAAAGATAAACACTATTCGTGTACTTATTTCTCTTGCAGCCAATCATGGTCGGCCATTACAACAGTTTAACGTGCAGAATGCATTTCTCAATGGAGACTTAGAAGAAGAAGTATACATAGAGTTACCACCTGGAGTCACAAATTCTGAAGGAGGAAAAGTATAAAAATTAAAGAAGGCATTGTACAGGTTAAAATAATCGCCACGAACTTTGTTTGGACGGTTTTTGAAGAGCATGAAGGCATTTGGATATAGACAAAGTAATTCTAATCATACCTTGTTTATAAAACGGAAGTCAGGAAAGTTTACCGTTCTTATTGTTTATGTTGATGATATGGTTGTTACTAGAAATGACTCAGTAGAAATGGAAGTACTGAAGAACTATTTGTCACGGGAATTTGAGATGAAAGATTTGGGACAGTTAAAATACTTCTTAGGCATTGAAGTTGCAAGATCAAGTCAAGGTATTTTCATGTCTCAACGAAAGTATATATTAGACCTTCTTGCAGAAATTGAGATGCTTGATTACAAACCGGTAGATACACTGATTGAAGCGAATCATTACTTGGGAATGTTTTCTGACCAAGTTCCATGTGACAAAGGAAGGTACCAACACTTAGTGAGAAGACTCGACCGGATATTGCATATGCCATTAGCGTCGTAACTCAATTCATGCATAATCCAAGTGAAGAACATATGAAGGCGGTCTTTCGAATACTAAGGTACTTGAAGAAATCTTCGGGAAAATGTCTCTTATTCTGGAAAGATGGTGATATGGAAGTAATGGGATACACTGATGCAGATTGGGCAGGAGAAATGATGAACAGGAGGTCAACCTCAGGCTATTTTTCATTTGTATGTAGGAATTTGGTGACATTTAGAGCTAAGAAGTAAAAAGTTGTTGCTAGATCAAGTGCAGAATCTGAGTTTTGAGGTATGGCTCATGGAGTATGTGAACTACTATGGATGCGGAATATATTGAAGGATCTTGGATTTAAACTTATGAACGCAATAGATCTACACTGTGATAATAAAGCAGCGATTATGATTGCACACAATCAAATTCAGCATGACCGTATGAAACATGTTGAAGTGGATCGGTTCTTTATCAGAGAAAATATTGACAAATGGTGTATATCTTTTCCATTCGTGAAGTCGGAAGATCAACTTGCAGATATTTTACGAAAGGAGTTTGTGGGTGAATATTTAACGATATGATTGACAAGCTGGGCATAATTGGTATTTATGCTCCATCTTGAGGGGGAGTGTTGAATATAAAATATACCTAATATAAGATATATACTAAATATAGAATTCTCTAAATATAGGAGATTCTTATTTGGCGCCCAAGTAATTGTAACTATATAAGAAAAAAGTTTTCTTCAATTGTAATAATTAAATCATAATAAAGTTAGTCCTTCTCGAATCTCTTATTCTTTGTATTAGTTTCTACAGCAGGTACTGTAACTAAATTATCAATCAAAGATACTAGATTATAGAGTGTGACAGTTGTTGTATTTGGACAGTTCAGAAGCAAACAATTTTTGGAGAAGGTTCAGGGGCAAACTTTGATGACCAAGCAAGAAAGTTATTAATGTACGTGACGTCCATCATGTCTTCTTTGTGTTTTTTATTTTGGGTTATGGATATCTTATTTTTAGTGTCTACCATAGATTGTTTATGGATTTAGTGAGGTCTGATGCAATTAGGAACTAAGTAACACCAATGCCATAAAGATTACAAATATTATTAGAAGGTTCTCTCAAGCTTCAGGTCCGAGGATTAATAATAGCAAGAGCTTTGTCTTCTATTCAGGTGCTACAAATGATGAAGAAATTGAAGAAATAAATGCTATTATGAATTTTAAGGTAGAAAAACTCCCTGCTAAGTATCTGAGGCTTCCTCTTATGACAACAAAACTCACTGAAAAAGAGTATGAGCCGATAATAGATAAGATACACAAAAAGGTTTCCAACTGAAAGAACAAATGCTTATCATTGGAGGGAGACTAGAGTTAGTGAAAAGTGTATTATTTTCTTACTCTGTATACTGGGCAGGATGCTTTGACTTCCCAAAAGCAATCTTAACAAAAATAGAACATCAATTCATTTGCTTTATATGGAGTGGATCTGAGAATGTGAAGTGTCTATCTTCAGTTGCTTGGGTAGATGCATGTGTCCCTAAAAGTGAAGGAGATTTGGGATTAAAGAGGCTGAAAGATTTTAATGACTCTATTATGATGAGAAGTGAGAACCTTGTGGAATTTGGTTTCTGGTACTATCAATCCATGGACACAGTGGGTGAAAGCAAACTATCTTAAAGATAATTCATTTTGGACAGCGAAACCCCCAGTGACTGCTTGTGGGCATGGAGATCTATTTTGAAAAAAAGAGTAACAACCCTCAGATATTGTAAGATCATATATAGTTGGAGATGGCAAATTTACGTTCATTTGGCAAAATCCATGGTTGATTGGAGATAATCTAAACCTAACAACAAGTAGACATTCTATAATGATTTTAGGCCTTCCATACATCTCCAAAGCCAACAAGATGATTTCTGCAAATAATGATTGAATAATTCTACAAAGAAGTACAAGAGCTGAAGATCTAAAAGGAATATGGAGAACTATTCAAGCTGGTCCAAAACCAGATATACAAGATAAAGATAGAATGGTTTGGACTTTGACAACAAATGGCACTTTCAGTAGTAAATCTGCTTGGAATGCCATTAGAATCCATCAAACTCCTTCTAGTTGGGTCTCAATTGTATGGGACAGAAGGGCAGCTTTTAGACACTCTTTCATCCTCTGGCTAACTCTTAAAAATAGGCTCAAAACAAGAGACTTTTTGGTGAGAATAGGAAAACTGGAAATGTGGCTCCCTATGCACAGCAACAGAAGAAAATAAAGATCATCTCTTCTTCTCTTGTCCATTCTCTCATAATATATGGGGTAACATTCTAAGCTCTTTAAACATTACAAGAAGTATAGGAGACTGGGCAGAAGAAACAAACTGGACTGCAAACTACAATAGAGATAATAACATCTTGAGAATCCTCAAAATAGTATTTCTTGCCACTATCTATCATATATGGGCAGAAAGGAGTAAAAGACAGTTCCGACAACAAAGCAGCGGTGAAGAAACAGTTATGGGCATCATTAAATTTGAAGTGGAGACACGGTGCAATATTTCTTCTTTTAATCTATTCTCTACCCCAAATACTGTTGCTATCACAAGCAATTGAGAATAAAATTCACCCCTAGAATTCTCAAGCAGATTAACTGGATTGGATGGAATCCTTCTATGAATATAGTGATAAACACAAGTGGATGTCTCTCCCCAACTAGGAAAGCTTTTGGGGGCATGACTGAAGAATGGAATCACAGTTCTTGTTTTCAATGGTTTGGCAAATCATCTTAGTAACGTTGGGAAATTGCTCCATATGCTGTCTATGAAGGTATTAAAGCAACTACAAGCCTAGGTATCAAGAGATATGAAGTAATGATAGACTCTTGTTATGCCCAGAACATTACAAATAAAATTTGGAAACCTCCCTGGTATTGCATCCATAATTTCATAATGGCTCAGAAGATAAAAGATAAAGCTGAATACTTTATTTGCTCATTCATTTATAATGAGGGGAACAATGTTGCCCATCACATAGCTGCTGAAATGGATATTCTCTCCGATCAACTTGCTTTTCCTCAGGATTTTAGTTGTAATCTAAAAAAAATTTATATAGCTGATGTACAATGTAAATACCCCAGGCTGTTTTAGGTTTTGATTGGTAATAAAATCTGGTGAGGGTTAGGGCTGGCAATTTAACCCGCCCTGTCGAGGCCCTGCCCCGCCCTTAATGAGGCGTGTTTGGTATGACTATAGCGGGTTTGGTTTAAAAAAAACATTTATTTAATGAGGTGGGTCTAGTTTAAAGCTTAAATAAATGGGAGCCCGACACCCGACCCAGTTATACATGATATGACGTGAATACCCTTACATACAAGTTCAACCTAATTATGATTTCTGAACTCTGAAGACAGAAGACATGTTACTTCCTCCTCCCCTACAGTCATGCCTTCATAACTTCATTTCAACCTTTATCTGTCCATCAACTTCTCTTCTTCTTATACAGACCTATCGAAACTAGCTGGCTTCATTTCAACCTTATTCTGAAGACATATTTTCAGTTATGGCTCAATGCAGAAGTGAGGATTAATTAAATTGTCTTTGATCCTCAGTTGGCTCAAGTGAGGGTTAAATTGCATTTAATCCTCAGCTCGTTTTTTCTCATTTTATTGAAGATTAAATGAAGAATTATCTCAAACTTATTCCTAGCAGCTCGTTTTTTTTTTTGTACAAGTGATATATGATTTTTAAATGGGTGTTAAACGGGTGCTGGGGCGGGTTTGGGTATTCCCCATTTAAGTTAAATGGTATTGGTGTGGGTTCGGGGGTAGGGTAATTTGGCGGGTATGGGGATGGTATTACTCCACCCGCCCCAAACTTGACCCATTGCCACCCCTAGTGAGGGTGTGCCTAACCCTAGCTTTTTCTTCCAAAAAAAAAGTAGGAACTAAATAATTAAACTTATGGTTGGCAATCCTTTGTAAATCAAATAGATTAAAAGGTTATTTTGTTTAGTAATTATAATGAGTCCAGATCCTCTCCACCGTGGTGGAGAGAATGGCTCTCTACTCCTCTTTAATATGTTTGACACATGTACTTTCTAACTCTACTTTAACTTTCTCCACTCACCGTTATCCTTTAAGAGTTTTACTTTTAAAATATTTTACTAAAAAAAATAAAAAAAAATCAACAAAACATTTCCAACTTCAAAAAGTGTAGTTCTCCTTTCTCCTTTCCTTATCATGGCTGTTCTTCTCTATACTTACAAATTACAAAAATTTGACAATACCCTAAAGCACCTCTTTTATTTTTCAGAGTACTCCAACCCCGAAAATTAATTCGTAAGTATTTTATGCCCGGTCATCATTAGCAATTTTGATTCGATCATCGTCACGTCTTAATTTGATTTCTACTGACTCTTAATTTTCCCTTTGAAGACGGTGTTCACGTTATTCTCGCTCTCAGTTTTTCAACAAGCTTCTTCTTCATATTATGGACGATAATAGCAAGCAACGGCCAGGTAGAGATTTTTGTATTAGTACAACACTGATCATTCTTTCTAGCTTTATATATAGTAGAATTATATACTTACAATGAACTTAATAGGTGTGGAAACTTGTGATGACAATGTAATAGACGAAGTAGCGGATGTCGGTAATCACGATCAACATATTAATGTTGATTTGAGTCAATTCAATAACATGGTATATGAAGGAATGGTGTGTGATTCTAAAGAAGATGCATTCAAAAAATACAACGAGTTTGCAAGGAAAGTGGGTTTCAGCGTACGCAAAGATAAAATATACAAAAGAGCTGATGGGAGTATAAGGAGTAGAATGTTTGTTTGCTTTCAGCAAGGGTTACGAAAAGAGGACAAACGGTGCAAAAATACAACCAAGGCGCGCAATGAATCAAGAACTGATTGCAAGGCTCGTATGATTATAATAAATGAGGAGGATGAATGGACTGTTTTTGAGATTTTCTATGAGCATAACCATGTTTTGGCGACCCCATCCAAGGCTTATATGTTGCGCTCACAAAGAAAATTTAAAGATGTACATCTAGCAGTAAGTGAAAGTCTGAATGCAACAGGAATTACTCCTGTCGAAGGATTTAAATATATAGTTCATCAAGCCGGGGGTTGTCAAAACGTTGGGATCACATATGTTGATTATAAAAATGTTCTACACAAGCGACGAGAAGAAGAACTTAAGAAAGGGGATGCTTGTACAGTAATGGACTATTTTGTAAACAAGCAAGCAAAAAATTCTTCTTTCTTTTATGCAGTAATGGTTGATGATGAAAGTCAGTTGACCAATTTTTTTTGGGCGGATGCGATGTGTGTAATGGATTATAAATTTTTTGGTGACGTTGTTGCCTTCGATACAACTTATCGAACAAACAAGTACGGTTGTCCACCATTTGTTGGAGTGAATCACCATAGACAAACAATAATATTTGGCGGTGCATTATTGATAGATGAAATGACTCAATCTTTTATTTGGCTATTTGAGACTTGGATGAAAGCGATGTCAAAAAGGCCCCAAAGTTAATTCTTACAGATCAATGTGCAGTAATGGTGAAGGTTATTTTAATTGTTTTTCCAGAAACACGTCATAGGCTTTGTTTGTGGCATATATTTCAAAATGCCGCAAAAACATCTCTCACATGTTTACAAAACTTTGGGGTTCCAAAAAGACTTTAAAATGTGTATTTATAACTGCAACACGGAAGAATTTCTTTGTTTGTGGCATATATTTTAAAATGCCGCAAAACATCTCTCACATGTTTACAAAACTTCGGGGTTCCAGGAAGACTTTAAAAGGTGTATTTATAACTGCAACACGGAAGAATTTCTTTTGTCGAAATGGAAAAAGATGTTAGATGACTATGGTTTGGGTGAAAATATATGGTTAGGTACATTGTTCAAAGTTCGTAAAAAATGGGCGTTGGTGTATGGCCGTGATATGTTTTGCGCGGACATGACTACAACACAACGTAGTGAGAGCATAAACAAATTTCTAAAGAAGTTTGTGAAAAGAAAATATTATTTTACTGAATTTTTAAATCGCTTTGAAATGGCACTTGAAACTCGGCGTCAAACAGAAGTTGAAGAAGACTTTAAGTCGAGCCAAACATCACCAAATTTAGTTGTCCCTATACTCATGTTAAAGCAAGCATCGGAGCGATATACACATGCTATATTTGACTTGTTTTCTAATGAATACAAAGCACACCTTATGTATACGATTGAAGAACGTGATGTGGATGGCTCAATTTTCAGATACGAAGTGGGTCGAGAAGGACGTACAAAAAAGATTGTTATGATTGACTCTTCTAATATTCAAGTGGGATGCACCTGCAACAAATTTGAGTTTACCGAAATCATATGTCGTCACATTGTGAAAGTACTTTATCATAGAAACATTCACGAGATCTCATCCAAATACATTTTAGCAAGGTGGACAAAAGATGTTAAGGCTGAAATTGTAAGGGATAAGGTTGGCAAAACAATTTTAGCGAATTGTAATGCAAGTTTGTCTTTGCGTTATAATGAACTTTGTGCACAAGCTATCAAGATTACGACCAAGGGAGCAATCATCGAAGAGGTATATACAGTGGCTATGCGAGTATTGAAGAATGGACTCGAAGAAGTTGAACTTACAACGGTGTTACCTCATAAAGATTCAGTCGAAAATCCAAAATCAACAAAGACAAATGTTTCTCAAAGTAATGAAGTAAAGGTTAAAGAAATACTAACAGTTGCACAAGGCTGTGAAAGAGGTCATCCTCCAGGAATAAGATTGAAGAGCGGATTAGAATTAAGTCAAAAAAGGAAAAAAATCTAAGACTACACGTACTGATTCGAGCAATAGCAATGTTAGAAAGCATTATACAAGTCCACAACAAAACGAAGGTTAGTTACAATCTCTTATTTATATCTCGCTAAAAAGTTTACTACAATTCTTATTCTTATAGTTGATGTCTTATGAATTCTTTAGATTTAAGGCAATGTGACACTATGCTAATTGAGGCTACTTGCTCGGAGAAGAATGTCCATTTGAGTAAAAGTAATGCGAGGAAGCATCCTACAAGTCCACACCAAAACGAAGGTTTGTATCAGGTAAAATATTTTATCACAATTCTTATTGTTATAGTTCATGTCTTGGTGATTTTCTTAGTTTTAAACAAATGTGACACTATGCCAATTGAGACTACTTGCTCAGAGAAGGATGTGCATTCAAGTACTAATGAAGAAAATGTCGTTTTAAATCCTACTTTGCACGCCCCAACATATTATCCTTCTCAAATTGTCCAACCATTGGTGCCTTAAATCTCAACTCATTACAATAACGTAAGATTTTATTTTACACAAACATAAAAGTTGTAATATCTATTTTGGAGAACTTACTAATTTGGATTGAATCAAACGATATAGAACTTAAGCCTTATGGAATTTGGAAGAGATATGAAATTCGAAGAACTTTCTAGCACTTCGCATATGAGCTTCAATCAATTGCTACACCAGGTAAATGTTTTACATATTTTTGTTTTAGAAAACCCATGTTAAAACTTATCAATGCGCACAACCAACTAATAGTATGAGTTACAATTTTATGGTAATGACTTTGATCATTTATTTGAAATTTTAATTAATATGTTTAGCTAACATCAATCTATAATAGATATATGTAGGAAACGTACAATGCTCCTCCAGTATCACCCCGAAAGAAGTTGTGCTTCGATCATGATTTGGACATGGAATGACGGATGTTCTACATTGCACGGTTGTCATGAAAAATTGAGGAAACAAACTAATGTAACGAATGATTTTAAGTTATAAGATATGAGTGTTCTTTCTTCTTTTTGGAGTGTCTAAATTTAAAAAAAATTGGTATCATGAAATAAGAGTTTTTGTTGGTATACTTTATTCTTTAAAGCCTAATAAAGTCGATAATTAACTGTGTAGTATAGTATGATTAATGGAGGTAGGTGTTGATGGGTTAATGTTTGTGAATAAAACCAAACAGTGTTTTGAGAATATGTGTTGATTGGAAAGAGAATAGCCAAACAGTGCCTTAAGAATTGGGTTAATGTTATGATAATTGGTTTTATTTTTTTATTTTTTTTAAAATTTGAGATATTTTATTTTATTGAATTAATATTTAGTTAGTTGACCGAGAGAGAAGAGTTAGTGGGTTTTACAAATGAGACATGACATTTTTTTTGGGAAAGAATTAGAGAGCCATTCTCTCCACCAAGGTGGAGAGGATCTGGACTCAATTATAATCTATCGAAGTTTCCGAGTTTATTTCATGTTAATATCCAATACCAGAATAGATATATCGGAGTTCACCTGTATGCAATTCATCTCGAAGCTGATTGATTTTTTTGATTTTTATTCGTAAATACTAAATACTGCTGAAATAAAACAGCAACCCATTTTTTAGCTCAAGTACAATCAGCTCTACCCAATCTTCGGCTCCTTTACCACCTCCTCTTCGTCATTGACCCAAACCCAGACCCTGTCGCACCTAAAGTCTAGTGGTACAGATGTTCCTTCTAGCACAACAATTGCGTTCACATTGGAATTCTCGCACTCAATTGTAGCTGCTGCAACGTCCCCATCAGCACCAACCAGCTCGGGCCATGAGTTCTTACCTGTAGAAATGATTCAGTTTTCTCAATCAGTCATTACAGGAAGAAATAAAAAGATGGAAAGAAAAATATAGTTATGGAGATTCAGACCTTCGCATATAAACGCCATCTTTGCTCTTCGATGATATTGCTTAAGGGTGTGGTGGGGATTTATATAAACACTAGGATTTCTTGTGGGGATCCCCAAAAATAATTTCATTTTTGGTAGCCATATTTGACTTGGGAAGCTTAAGATTAGCTTAAGATAAGAGCCATTTGTGTAGTCCACTAGCCACATCGTTTTCGCTAACCCGTTCCTATTTGTTGTTATAACGACCAAAATTAACTATGTTCTGCTTGGTACACCGGAAATGTTTATGATTGGAAACACTTCTGATTAAGACAATTGCTGACTATTGAAATAGCTAAGCTTTATTTTTACATATATCCATGTTAGCGTGACATAGTCTAAATCACCGAAAATTTAAGATCGCCCAACATTTCTAGTGTACCAAGTGGAACCTAAATTTAATACACAACAAACCCACACATTTGGATCGTCAGTAGAGACACCAGGCCAAAAGAGTGTTTGCGTTTGATCAGCCAAGTTTGTGCCAGAGCTCTTGTGCTTTCTGTATTTGACAAGCTTTGAATGCTGGGATTGATGGTGCTTAATGCATGAAGCCAAGGTGTCCTTCTATAAATATCATCTCTTTCTCCTTATAAGCATCACAGGTCACAACTCACAAGGGAGAGGAAAACAAAGGCAATCAAAATACACGCTATGGCAAATTCTTGTGGTTGTAAGAAGGAAAACTCTCTCTCATCGTTGCTCCGCTAATCGGTCCCCTAGCACAAAACCCCCGCCCCAGGAGAGTTTCGGCCGTGAAGCCTTAAGATCTGCCAAAACAAGTACAACATATAAAACAGAGAGGGAAGAGAGACGAGAGAGAGAGAGAGAGAGGAGAGA